>OV702299.1:511658436-512908436 GCA_916181665.1 Avena sativa
TTATCCCCATTGTTATGTATCTGGAGATATATGAGAAAAGTGGAAGTGAACCAAGGATAGTTTTATCTGAATCTTTCCCTCAATATCTTCATGGTATCAGAGCAGAACGAATCCAGTGCGGTTCTCCTGTGATTTTGAGCAGATCCGCCGGCAAGGAATTGGATCGAGGCGGAGCTTGAAGGGTGTTGTGTCGCCTACACTGGATTGGTCGCCGAGCTGCCCCAAGTTGAAGCCTCCTCTGCCGGCCCTCCAATCCCCTTTTTTCCTGAGTTCTCTTCTGTCTGCTGCCGGTGTACGTCCGTGAGGGAGCGGCGTTTGGATTCAACATTGGTGCCGCTTCCAGACTTCCAGTTTAGCCCGCAGCTGCCAACTGCCGTGGGATGGGTTCTGTGAAGCTCAAGTTCAAGATTCTTCTATCTTCTTCCGTGTACTGAAGAACCCAAGTACTTCCTGGTCGTCGCCACGTCTGCCGACGAAGTGCAGCTGTCTTACTGTTGCTAATACTTTGCTGTGCTGCTGGTGTACCATTTGAGAACAACCTGTACTAGTGCATCCAACTGACACCAATTCTAGTTGCAGCAGAATAGAAAACAAGTCCTGTGAGACTGCTTTTACATGTCGTTGTTCCAAGTCTCTAGAAGGCACAGCTGCTAATTTTTTTTCTTGCTCCTGATTGAACTACCAGTTCAGAGAGTACTTGTTCTTGGTGTATTTCTTAGTTGAGAATAATGTCAGGAACAGACAAGGACAAGTCAGCCGACTCGAGTATCGACAAAATGTATGAGATATTTAGTAAATTGCTGGAACAGCAGCAACACAAATCAGTCCCTGAGGCAGTCAAGTATGCTCTTGAGCCCAATCCAGTGAGGTTGTCAGGTCCCGGGAATTATGTTAGTTGGAAGCGTCATGCTCAGTTGATTCTGAGCTCTCATGGGTACGAACACTTGCTTGCTGATGATGAAGAAAATGTGAAGAGCGGCGACACCTCAGCTAGACAGATCAATGATAGAGTCTTGGTCTGGTTATTGGGAAGTATGGAGCCTATTGTGCGCCAACAGGTTGAGATCATGACAACAATATTTGAGGTATGGGCTGCACTAGAGAAACAGTTTTCTGGTAAATCAAATAAAATGCAGGCCACTCGTATTATCGGTGAACTCACTCATCTGAACCAAGGCACTCAATCTGTAACTGAGTATGCTGGTGAGGTAAAACGTTTATACAGGGATCTGCATTATTATCATCCTTTTAACCCTGTTGATAAGAATGATTTAGCTATTCATTTGAATCGATTGTGGCCAAGCTTTTTCTTGATGGACTAAACCAGGAATTTAATCTGCAACGTCAAATCATTTTTTCTGAAACTGTTTGTCCTGACCTTGATGATATCATCTCTAGTGTCCTTGAGGAAGAGACACGATTGTCTCAATCTAAGGAAGGTAACCCGAAATGTGGGGAAGATCGTGCAGCTCTGTCTATGCGACCTTGTCATGTTGCAAGGCTATTCAATAAATTGGAGAAGAGTAAATTCTATTGTGATCATTGCAAAAGAAATGGGCACACAAAAGACACCTGTTTTGAACTGCATGGTTTTCCATCTTGGTGGGATAAAGGGAGATCTCGGTCGGGGGGAGTTCAGGCAGCAATTAAAAGGCAAGCTAACCACATCACATCTGTGCGGGACTCACCGGTGGTAGATGCACGAGCTCTCGAGGAATTCAATTCCAAGATTAGACTCTCTGAAGGCACTTCCTCCTCCCAGGGTCCCTCTAAGGCTGAATCCAGTGTCCAAGCCACTGCCTCCCAAGGTAAAGAATGTCATCAAGCCTATACTACCACATCACAATCAAAGCCCTGGATCATTGACACGGGAGCTACGAATCATATGACCGGAGCTTCTGAACTGTTTAGTACCTATACTCCTTGTTCAGGTAAGGACAAGGTACGTGTAGCTGATGGATCCATGGCACCTATTGTAGGATGTGGATCCATTAGATGCACCAAGGCGTTGTCCTTATCTCCTGTTTTGCACGTCCCTAAATTTACAGTTAACCTATTGTCAGTTAGCTCTCTAAATAAATCTCGTAATTATAGGAGTTGATTTGATCCTACTTGTTGCGCTTTTCAGGAACTAGGAACTGGGAGGCTTTTGGGGACTGGGACCGAGCATGATGGACTCTATTACCTAGATGATGGAAGTGATGAAGTTGCCCTCACATCTTGTTTTTCTTCTAGCCAGGAGCTTCTACTTCATCATCGCAGGCTTGGCCATCTTTCTTTTGCAGTCTTATCTCGTTTGTATTCTACTTTGTTCAAGTCATGTCCTAAAGAACTCCTGGTATGTGATGCTTGTGAGATGGCTAAACATACCAGGGGTACTTACCCTAGTGTTGGTTTGAAGAGTAGCAAACCATTTGAAATAATTCATTCAGATGTCTGGGGACCCTGTGAGGTTCAGTCTATCTTAGGACACCGATGGTTTGTAACCTTTATCGACTGTTTTAGCCGTTATACTTGGCTTTATCTTTTAAAACACAAGAGTGATGTCTTGTCTGTGTTTAGAGACCTATGTGCTCTTATTAAAAACAAGCATGCCACCACTGTTAAGATTTTACGTTCAGATAATGGTACCGAATATGTTAATACAGAATTTGGTCAATTTTTGGCCTCCAATGGAATAGAACATCAGACTACTTGTGTTAATACTCCTGAGCAAAATGGTGTCGCGGAGCGTAAAAATAGGCACTTACTGGAGGTTGCACGTTCACTTATGTTCACAACAAATATACCTAAGTTTCTTTGGGGTGAAGCGATAAAAACGGCTACATATTTGATAAATCGTATGCCTCTTCGAATCTTAGGCTATAAAACTCCAGCTGAGTGTCTTTTCAACTCTAATGAATTTATTGTCCCTCCAAAGGTGTTTGGGTGTGTTTGCTTTGTGCATGATTATAGAAATTCAGTTGGTAAATTAGATCCACGGGCCATCAAGTGTGTGTTTGTAGGTTATTCTCCATCAAAAAAGGGATACATGTGTTGGTGTCCTTCGGAGCATAGATTCTTTGTAAGCATGGATGTAACCTTTCATGAACACGATTCCTATTATGGTCCTGCAAGTAACACTGGCATTACCTTGGCCACACCTGAAGTGCAACAAGAAGGGGGACATGATGATACCGTGACCCTAGTTCTTGTTCCTTCTTCAGGTGGCTCTTTAACTCTTAATAATGCTCAAAGTCAGGGGGAGGAGCAAGATGATGATGGTGACTCCTTCCAAGGAGACATAAGAGATGCAATGGGGGATTCATCACTTCCATCACAAGGCGCAGAGTCTCCCATGCACGAGGACCCAGGTACTAGTAACTCTTCTAGTTCTATTGCTCCTACTAGCACTACAGGTCGGAGTTATAACCAACCGACTACTCATACCGATCAAGATGTCTCCCAAGATAATTTGCCTATTGCCTTGAGAAAACCAACTAGAACTCGAAATACTCCAGCACACCTCAAAGAATTTGTTGGGTATAAACATGACATAGCTAATTTCGTTTCCTATAAGTATTGTAGTCCATCTTTCAGAAGCTTTCTTGCCTCTTTAGACTCTGCTTTCATACCATCTCGCTGGGAGATAGCCATAGAGGACCCGAAATGGAAGGATGCCATGCTTGATGAGATGAAAGCTTTGGAAAAAATAAAACTTGGGAGCTAGTGGATCTGCCTCCAGGTAAGCATCCCGTAGGATGTAAATGGGTTTTTACCGTTAAACATACTCCAGAGGGAAAGGTGGATAGATATAAAGCTCGTTTAGTAGCCAAGGGTTACACACAAACCTACGGGATTGACTATGAAGAAACCTTTGCACCCGTGGCAAAGATGAATTCAGTCAGGACTCTTATTTCATGTGCTATTAATATTGACTGGGACATTAACCAAATGGATGTAAAAAATGCCTTCCTTCATGGAGACCTCCAAGAGGAAGTATATATGCATATTCCTCCCGGTTTTGAATCAAGTCAAACTACTGGAAAGGTGTTGCGCCTACGGCGGTCATTATATGGCTTGAAACAATCTCCACGGGCTTGGTTCGATCGATTTAGACAAGCAATGTTGAACAGGGGCTATCATCAAAGAAATGCCGACCATACACTATTCTACCAACATGCGAATGACAAGGTAGCTATATTGATAGTGTATGTTGATGACATTGTGATTACGGGTGATGACTCGCAGGAGATTGCAGATCTGAAGCATTACCTAGCACAGGAGTTTGAGGTGAAAGACTTGGGCCATTTAAGGTATTTTCTTGGTATAGAAGTTTCACGAGGATCGAAGGGCATATTCTTGTCACAGAGAAAATATGTCCTAGATTTACTTAAGGAAACTAGAATGCACGGTTCACGACCTGCAGCTACACCGATTGAGCAAAATCATCGGTTAAGTAGTGATGGTGGGGCTTCGGTTGATAGGGAAAGCTACCAAAGACTAGTAGGGAGGCTAATTTATCTTTTACACACACATCCAGATATAGCTTATGCTGTAAGTGTTGTGAGTCAGTTTATGCATGATCCAAAAATAGCACATATGGAGGCGGTCAATAGAATTCTGCGGTACTTAAAGGGAAGTCCAGGAAAAGGTCTCCTATATACAAAACAAGGAGAGTTGCAGGTTGAATGTTATACTGACGCTAATTGGGCAGGTTCACTTGAAGACCGGAGATCAACATCTGGGTATTGCACATTTGTTGGAGGAAATCTTGTCTCATGGCATAGCAAGAAGCAGAGTGTGGTAGCTCGATCAACCGCGGAAGCCGAATTCAGATCCATGGCCCAAGGTATATGTGAACTGTTATGGCTAAAGATCCTTCTAACTGAACTGAAGCTATATAAATGTAAGCCCATGATGTTGTATTGTGATAATAAAGCTGCTATCGACATTGCTAACAACCCTGTTCAACATGATAGCACAAAACATGTTGAAATTGATAGACACTTCATCAAAGAGAAGTTGGATAGAGGAGTAATATGTTTACCATATATTACATCAGCTATTCAAGTGGCAGATGTACTAACAAAAGGGTTACCTGAGAAGTTATTTTTCACATTTTGTAGGAAGATGGGTCTATATGATGTATTTGCCCCATCTTGAGGGGGAGTGTTGGAGTAGGTTGTAATTTTGTTATACTTTAGGGTATTATGTGTAAAAGTGTGAGAAGAGTCGAGAAAGAGAGAGAAGCTCCAGAACTCCTTCTTATCCCCATTGTTATGTATCTGGAGATATATGAGAAAAGTGGAAGTGAACCAAGGATAGTTTTCTCTGAATCTTTCCCTCAATATCTTCAGAAACGTCCACGTTACATGAGGTGATCCTATTTTGCAATCGATTTCAAGTATTCTGATAGTAACTTTCAAATTTCATATTTTGGAGAGTTCACGGAGATCGATTTTTGTAATAGTTGTTGTGCACCTTAGATGTTTTCTAACATTGTTTGAACAGTACTTCCGTCTCGTCGTTCTACACGACTTTCATGTTGTCTGTTTTCTACTATGAGAGCACGGCTATGGAAAGGTCACGTGGTGGCTTGAGAAAGGAGGGGGTGAATCCACCATCTTAGGAAGAGATATTTACGACATTATAAATGCTGGCAACCAAAAACGTTGAGAAAAATACTGTAAAACGGGCAAGGAAAGAAGAGGCTCGACAAGAGCCACGTGCAATGTAGCCAATGAAACTGGAGGCCCAGATCTCGTCTAAACGAAACTCGCAGGATTGGCAGCCCGGCCCGGAACAATCCGTCCACTGAGATGCCCTAACCCGCACGTTCACTGCGCTCGGTGGATCACGGTGCACCAAGCTTCTACAAGTTTTTTTTTTTCCCTTTTAAATTTCCAATCTTAGTACAACTCGCTGCTGCCAATCCCGTGAGTTGTTTTCTACACCTAGTCAAGTCAACTAGTCCAACAGAAGTTTCCATGCAAAAAAACCAAGACTGCAAGAGAACCATCAGCAATTCGGTGTTCTATTCCTGATTGATTTGATTGGGACAGGTTTCGGCAACGCCGTGCTCACACAGGAATCGTACACATTCCAACGACTACGCGTCTATAGGCAGCCATTGTTTCCACCCGAAGAAAATAAATCAGAATGTAGTCCGTGATTTATACCACAAACGTGCGAAAATTTCAATTCAAAATAATATATATTTTAAGCTACACGAAAATGATAAAATTATAGATCTATAGTATAGCAATTTCGAATCACAAAAAAGTCACGCCTTGTCACTTTTCTGTAGCTCGAAATACAAAGCACTTCGAATCGAGATTTTGCATGTTTTGGGGATACATCATTACCAACTTTTAGGATTTTGTTTCATAGTTTTTTTAAAAACTTATTTTAATTTTATTTAATAAGCAGGAGCACTGGGAGCCAAAAGTACTTTCCGTTCCGAGTGCACTTTTGATTTCCCTTGAAAGGCTATCCTTGGCTAAAGGAGGACGCATGCCACACATGCTTGAACATGTACGTAATTCATTTTGCTTGGATTTTTTTTGTACACCCTCTGTCTCAAAATAGATGATATAAATTTATTTAAATTTGGATGTATTAGATATGGGGTATAGATATGGGCCAGTTCTAGGAGGGAGTGGCAAATTTTGGCCGACTTAGGAATAATTATTTCTAAATATCCCGTGTATAATCTCATGCATGACATATCAAATGCTACGCATAGGATTATTTGCCGTCTCATTTCCGCAGGTGAATCTGCGGGTAAGCATAGCATTACGTGCATTTTTTTTCTCGTGTACACACTCGCCCTCTGTCCCTTGCAATTATTCCGTTCCAACCAACTTAACTGCAGACGCCTCTGCCCTCCGCCATGTCCTCAGTCCTCACTCCACCCCCCTCTCATCGGATCATCGCCACCCTCCCAAGGCTGGTCAAAGGTACGCGCGATTGATCAGCGAGTCTCTCAGGAGGAGCGGAATAGTAGTTCTGATAATATTGTTCTTGGGGTTGCGCCCAACAGTGATTGATTAAGGAGGGGGGAAGAAGAGATACAGAGTCCGGGGATCGATCGATGGAGATCGAGGAAGACGACTCCGGCGAGACGATGCCGGAGATGGAGGCTCCAGGCGTGAGCACGGTGGCGATCGCGGTGAGCGGGAGCAGGAGCAGCAGGCACGCGCTCAAGTGGGCCCTCGACAAGTTCGTGCCCGGAGGCCAGGTCCTCTTCCGGATCCTGCATGTCCGCCCGCCCATCACCATGGTGCCCACTCCAAGTCAGTATTTTCCTTTTATCTATCGCTGCCTCTTACTACTAGTTGCTGCATGTTCTCTCAATGATTATAAACTCCCCGAATTACTAGCAGTTCTTGATGTCTGAACGCCAGTTTTTTTCGGCAGTAAATCTTTTGGGAGGAACTACCAGTTTAAGAAAAATATGCTTTTATGTACACGAAATATCTATGAGATATCTGCTCATACATAACTTGAATAAAAACATGGGGTGGAGGAACTAGGAGGCAGTTCCAATAATTGATCTTGCCACTGGGCAGTAGCGCCATCCATGGATAATTTTTATGGTTATACCACCCGAGCACCAACTGCAGAGTACAGAGTTTCTCCTCTGGCCTACTTCATTATTAGGTTGATGAATATGAACCCTAGAGCTCCTTTTCTCTGTACCAAAGTGTGGGCAATATTGAATTAAGAGTGCACCTGTTGCTGCTCTTTACTGAAAATTCAGAACACTGACCAGCTTATTCTTCATCTTATGATGTCAGTGGGCAACTACATCCCAGTTTCACAAGTGCGAGACGACGTAGCATCCGCATACAGGGAAGAGTTGGAATGGCAAGCGAGGAACATGTTGCTTCCATTCAAGAAGATGTGTGCTCAGAGAAAGGTTAAAAATCGGATTGCATAATCATCTCATTTTAGCACACGACTTGCGGTCAATACTGATAGTGATATATGCTTTTGATGAACAGGTGGAAGCTGAAGCCGTCTTGCTTGAATCTGATGATGTGCCTTCTGCTATAGGCGACGAAATCGACAAGTTTAATATCGGCAAGTTGGTCTTAGGTTCTTCTTCAAGAAGCATATTCCGAAGGTATATTCTGGTTGCCGATGTCTCAGTTTTGAAATTGAGGAAATCATTTAACCTGCTACACAAAAAATCCTTTTGGGTGATAGCTGGCGTACTATGAAGAAATAGTCAGAGAAAAGCTTAAGCGTTTGGTAGGATGATCATTGTTCTCTCATTTAATTCCGCAGCTACTGGCCTAACGCTGAAGGTTGCACTGCAACTACTACCTTGATACCAAGTGTATGCGGAATCTTGCACTAAATGTAGGGTGAGCAATTCTTCACCGAAAAAGGCATCAAGTACTGCAGGGATTGCACCGGCTACCTGTTCTTTTACCGTTGCCTAATGTTTCCACTAATATTTCCCTCTGTCCCAGATTAACTGACTCAAATTTATCTAGACACGCATGCATGAATTTTGGACCGAGGGAATCCTACAATATTTTTAGTGGTGCCGTGCCTTAATTAAGATTGTGCATTAAGACACACTTTTATAGTGCAAAAGAAAATTTTCTTGAATTATGAGAAGAATAAATTTTCTTGGACACTAATCGTGTGGTTAACATTCTTAACTACTTCTAGGAAGCTCAAAGTAAGCAAGACTGCATCCAAAATCTCTGAATGCATTCCAAGCTTCTGTACAGCATACATTATCTCTAAAGGCAAACTTGCATTCGTGCACTCGGCTACAACTGATACCTGTGAAACACCCAAGTCAATATCTACTTCCACTGTTTCTTCTCCTAGCTCCAGAAGCCTTTCATCACAAGTACCATCAGGTAATACTCAACACAACAAATAAAATAAAATAAACTTGTCTTCCGAAATTTGTTACTTTCTAGAATTATCAACTGAATACAAACAATTTGTCCTTGCAGAAAGAATGTACTACTAGTTTCAATTACCCTGTAATTAGATGAGCACCTTCATATAGTATAACTACGAAACTTTTTGGAAGCTGTCCCAAAAATATGCACTTGTGTGGCGTACTAACAATTCTTTCTACTGCAGATTGGGCTGAGAGGAATGGAACTGGAAATGTGTCGTTCCGCCAGACTTCTCTGTCATCTCAGCATGATCAGGCACTCGCACATGTAAACAAGTTGTCTAACAGGGGAGCTAGCCCTTCAGGCAGCGCTAGAAGCGAGATCTCTTACCATGATGAAACAACCCGGGTGACAAATTCACACTCGATCACATCTGAAGCGCAATTCAGCAGCGGCAGCAGCAGCAGCAGCAGCGGGAATTCCATTTACAAGAGCTTTCAAAGAGATAGTTTCCCGGATAGCTCTGATCAGCAGGCAGCAGTTTCAGAGATTCCAACAAGTCTGAAGCAATCTCATCAGGTAGCAATTTGAGATTCTAAAAAAGAGTATTTTCACTCTCTTCCATACAAAATGCATGTTTAGACAGCAGAAGAGTTCACCTACCGGCTGATGCATCATCCCACCAGTTGAAAACTAACATGTTTGTGCCTTTTAACTTTCGTTGCCGAACAGAATGACCTGAAGCTTGAAATTGAGAATATTAAAGTCAAGCTGCGACATCTTCAGAAGCTTCATGAAGTTGGTCAGAATGAATCGGTTGACTTCCCACACAAAGTAAGGTTTATTTCCCAACACTAACTGAAAGTGTGTAGTAACCTACAATGCCATAACTGTTTCTTTCTGAATCTTTGCTGTAGTTACATGACAGCTTTGGAATTCGGCATGTGGAAGAGGAAATCAAGCATAGAGATATTGACCTGACAGAAGAAATGGTGAGGAGATTGGTAAGGCAAATGGAGAGAGAAGAACATGAGGTCACCAATATAGAATCTCAACCCAACCGAAGCTCTTCTGAAAGGGAAGTAACACAGACTAATGGTGACCAGCAAGGTGCTGTCGAGAACAAAACAGGACAGAAAATCGTCGGACGATGTTTTACTGAGTATAATAGGTACTCATGGGAGCAGATACAGCTGGCGACTTCATCGTTTTCAAGTGATCTTGAGATCGGCAAGGGAACTTATGGAACAGTCTACAAGGCAAAGTTTCAGCATACGGTTGCAGCAGTGAAAGTTCTCAACTCCACTGAAGGTTGTGGATCTCAGCTATTACAGCAGGAGGTACTTAGTACACCAACACACAAATTTTGTTTTCTACTTTATCTGCTTAGTAAACCAAGGGGCGATGTTCAATTAGATATTTTAAGACACACCCAAGTGGCCAAGTTAAGGAGTGATTTTTAACTACGCATTTGTACTTCTGTTTGAACTGTTCTGTTTTCTGAACTCTTTGCTGCAGCTTGAGGTCCTGGGCAAGATCCGGCACCCTAACCTGCTGCTGCTACTGGGCGCCTGCCCGGAGCATGGCTGCGTGGTGTACGAGTACATGGAGAATGGAAGCCTGGACGACATGCTCCACCGCCGGAACAACACGCCGCCACTCCCCTGGTACGACCGCATCCGGATCGCCTGGGAGGTGGCCACTGCAGTCGCGTTCCTCCACAGCGCCAGGCCGGACCCCATCATCCACCGCGACCTGAAGCCGGCCAACATCCTGCTCGACCGGAACCTTGCCAGCAAGGTCGGTGACGTGGGCCTCTCGACTGCGCTGCTTGCCGGAACCACGGCAGGAGGCCAGCACCCGACGTCCACGATGGTCAAGAACACTGCGCCGGTGGGCACGTTCTGCTACATCGACCCGGAGTACCAGCGTACCGGCGTCGTGTCGGCGAAGTCCGACGTGTACGCGCTCGGCGTGGTGGTTCTGCAGCTTCTCACGGGGAGGACGTCGCCGCTGGGGCTCGCCCATGCTGTGGAGACCGTGCTGGAAGAAGAAGACAGTGGTGACTCCTTCTCAGAGATGCTAGACGCGGCCGCCGGCGAGTGGCCGCTGGAAGAGACGCGGGAGCTTGCCGCACTGGCGCTCCGGTGCGCCGAGATGCGGCGCAGGGATCGACCGGGGCTGCGTGAGCACGTCCTCCCGGCGCTGGAGCGTATCAAGGACGTCGCCGCCAAGGCCGCCAGCGAGACCGCCCTTCTTCTCCGGTCAGCATCAGCGGCGGCAGCTCCACCGGGCCATTTCCTCTGCCCCATTCTTCAGGAGGTGATGATGGATCCGTGCGTCGCCGCCGATGGATATACGTACGACCGGAAGGCGATCGAGATGTGGCTGAGCATGAAGGGCAAGTCGCCAATGACGAACCTGAGGTTGCAGAGCAGGAGCCTGATACCGAACCACTCTCTCCGGTCAGCAATCATGGACTGGAGGTCTAGGAGCAGATGATCCCGGTACCGCGTCTGAGCGAGACACAATGTGGCTAATTGATGGGTTTATTGTTTCTTGCTAGCGAGAATTCTTATTTTTGTACACCTTGTGTAAAACTAGTCTTGGAAAATGTAGATTTTGTGTTGCTCAGCTATATAAAAATGTGAATAAAAATTATTGAAAATGGCTCTTAGCTACAACTTGTGTCGAACTAGTCTTGAGATATATATACATTTTGTGCTGTGCAGGTGTATTGAAATGTGAAATAATTCTCGGGAATTAGGTGATGTCATTCAATTTTAGTTGCAACTCTGTTTTCAACCCACTTATAACTGAAAAATCTCGGTTCCCCAACCTCACTTGCAACTGAAAAATCTATCACTGAAGCTTAATGAAGTTTTGAAGCATTTCGGTATAAGAAAAATCTTTCTGATGAATCCAGCTTCCAATAGATAGTCCATAGGCCATAGCTTACCGGACCTGTCGGCTCTTTCTATTTTGACACCAAAGTTCTGACAGACACACACACACACACATAACTTTGGTTAAAAGTGGCATGAGAGGAAGACAGTCTACTCATGTTCAATGAGCAAAAGCTGGCTAATTAGTGTGCATACTTTAATGCTGAATCATGTTTTGATGCATCTGTTGATTTAGCGCTGACAACTTTATCTTCATGAATGGTGAACTGTAAAGTACAGTACATTTCAGCATGGAGTTTATCTTTCTGCAGAGAGATGGTAAAAGTTTCCTACAGATAAAGGGGTGATGTAAGGTAGATTATTCATCCAACCACAGAAGCTTTTATTCTAAAATCATAAGCATAAACATCCGCAATGTCGTGCCGGGAATGTGCATTTTGGCCGGACCAAAGGGATATTTTCCATATGCACTGAACCGATTCGACGCAGTGGCTCCATTCAGCCCCAATAAAACTTCTGGAAGCTAATCTCACGGGATGGATCGATTCGATTGCAGTAAACGAAATCGTGGGCTACCTGTTTGTCACCTTGGGACGAGGAAGCAGGGAAATGCGTGATGCCTTAACGCCGCCTCGATATCGCCGCTTCATCGGTCTCCCAGCGCCATCTACGCTCGCCTCTGTCGCCGACCACCACCAGATCCATTGAGGGACAGCCGCAGGAGGTTGCGGCGGCGGCGCTGCGCCGGTCACAGCCCTCGAGTCTGCTGGGTGGAACAAGCGACAGACAGAGAAACTCTGAAAGATGGACAGCGGACGGGCCATGGGCCGTGGGCCGTCCTGCCTATACAAAACGAAAGGCCGGAATATACTCGGAACAGATGAGAGTCTCGATTGTTCTAAAAAAAAAGACGAGTCTCGAAAAAAAATGCAGCATACACAAGGTTCTAAAAAAATTGTAAAGTTTGCACTACATCTAGATTGCCACTTTCTATTTTTTTTCTAAATACAGTATAAACTATTTTTGGGATTTTAATTTAAACGGAAAGGATGGAGTATTTTACTTCTAATCAGCGTAGGTAAAAGTTCCCACTTATCTAGCACTAAAATATGTCTAGACACAGTCGAATCTAGACAAATTTAAGTTAATTAATATGGATCAAAAGGAATAGTTTTTGTTTGTTAAAAATTCCCTTACAAGCATGTATTCTTTTGCACCGGACGAGGAGCGGGGATGGTCATGTGTTGGAAATAAAAATCGATGGTTAAATTATTTGTCTCGTAAAACACATATTGTTTTTTTCAAACAAGTCAAACGCCGGTTTTTCACATACTTGGTGGGATGTTGTGAAGGATCTAGATTCTAGGACAGGGTGAAAACTACCTTGTGTGAACTAGAAAAGGAGGCAATGTACAGACCAAGTGAAAATTAATCATACTTACACGCCGATTCTAGGCTTGGTGGTTGATGAACCATTTTGGACAGCCTGCATCGGCGTCGATCCGCACGGTTTCCCATCTCCCACGCGGTGGTTTCGAATCCACCCGCTTATTTTATGCAGCATTAATAGTACTCTCTCCGACCCATATTAGTTGACTTTAATTTGGATGTATCTAGAACGTTTTTGTGATAGATTTAAATTGGAGTCAACTAATATGGGTCGGAAGGAGTACAAAGTTGCATTCTCCTTCCTCGTGAAATGTGTTTATTGCATTTTCACAATGTTAAAGACTCATTAGATTATTTTCACAAAAAAGGGCTTATTTGTATCATATGATAGGAAAATGTAGGAATAAAAATATACGACTGGGATGTCATGTCTACTTGAATCCCATGGAAAGAAAAATTCTTATTGATTGTATTGAAGGAATTTCTACAAGGTGTAGCGTAATGCTACTTTCTTTCAGATTTCTATGGGATTAATTCTTATGAAATATGATCTCAGTAATCGAACAACTTTTATATGAACAATTCCATATGATCTCAATCCTACGTAAATCCTCCTATGGAAATCCCATGAAACAAATGAGCCCTAAATTAAGGTGCCCACCACCTGGAACACCAAAAATCACCGAATAGCTAGGATTTTTACAAGTACCTGAATCATTAGTTACGGCTCTTTTTGGGACCACGAGTTTTCTCATATGGATAGGGCAAAGCGGATATATAGTACTAGTTGTCAACCAAAGTAAAAGAACAAGCAAATAGCTTGTCTACCAAAAATAAGAGATGTTAGAAGTTATTTGCTGATGGTTTTAAATTTGCAGCCATATGTCAAATCTTGCCGTACTTGGTGGTTAGGTCAGCTCTCTCTGAGTTGAGAAGTTGAAGTTGGTGTGGGTTGCGGTAGAGCAGGACTGAAAAGCTGGAAGCAAAGCCAAGGCAAGGCAGCTTTCACCACTGAATCAACCAAATAAATCTTTGATCGCCGCGGATCGCGTAGAGATGCAGTTGTCGGTCGAAAACAACTGTCTGGCCCAAGGTCCAACACGCACTAATCAAGCTGGATCGCGGTCTAATGACGACCAGATCTCCTAATGATCTCGCCGTGACTTTAGTCCCTCACTTTGTCTGCAGACTAATTAGCTTTTGATTGAAGTTTTCGTCAGGCGCATGTGTGCAGGCTCGTAAACCTGCACGGTTGTCTGAAAACTATAATATGATGATGATGATGATGGTGATAATGATTATGATCGATGAAATGTGGCATGTGGGTCCTTACGCTTAAACAACTTGCAAGATGTTAGGTAAGTAGCGAGAACACCACATGAGAAGATGGAAAAATATCATTCTTTTCTAACCAATTTACAAGTTAAACGCCAACCAAGATACACAGATGAGATCGGGCTCGACTACGCGTTAACCTGAACCATGCATTTTGTCGCATAAATAAATTTAGAGTACAAGATTAAGACATGGCTCCAAATACTCTTGCTGGAGAAGACATAGTGGATTGCGAAAAGGAGGGATGCTATGAAAGATTTCATTATTTTCTTGTCCATCAATCAATCATAATTAGTAGTACAAATCAATCAAGCCCTGTTAATCCACCAACCGGCAATGGGTTGGGTGGATGGGTACACGCCGTCCATGAAAAAGCAGACAGCCATTTGCTCGCTTTGCTTTCATAATCTGTTTCTATTTCTGTTTTTGTTTCGTCGTCGTCGGTTCGATTCAGGAAGAAAATAAAAAAGAAATCCAAACCGAATTAACCAAATCATAGTAGTATCACTAATAAGGGGAGATTCTAATTGCTACCCAAACCAAAACGAATCTCCTTCCTTTCCTTGGGGCGATCGGCCAGCTAATTAATGGATTGATTAATTGGCCATATCGCCACCTGAAATCTCCTACAGTAGTAATTAATAATCACCCCGATCTTGTCCATGAATGTCAAGATCTCTCAGAAGAGTTCTCTGGTGACGAGCGGCTGCGCGGCGCCGTTCCACGTGCCCTGCCTGGCCGACCGGTCGTTGCCGGCGCCGGCGTTGGCCGGGAAGAACTGGCAGTGGCTGGGCAGGACGTTCCCGGCCTGGGCGTTCGGTTTCGGGTGGCATTGCTGCTGCTGCTGCTGCTGTGGCGTGGCGACCGGTCCCGAGGCGTTGTTGGCGGTGGCGACGCGGCGGCATGAGGGGCACATGGTGAGCGTGGCGGCGGTGGAGGCCTGGTGGGCCGTGGAGGAGGGCGCGGCCTTGAGCGCCCTTAGCTCCGCCACCTCCTTCTCGAGGCGCTTGTTCTGCTCGGCGAGCTGCTCGCACCAGCGCTTCATGTACTCGCAGTCCACCTCCGTCTGCTTGAGCTTGGTCCTGGCCCGGCGGTTCTGGAACCACACCTCCACCTGCCGCGGCCGCAGGCCCAGCCGGTTGGCCAGCGCCGTCTTTTGCTTCTGTCAGAGAGAACATGAGAAATCTCGGTCAGCTCAATGCGATCGGCATGGACGAATTTGATCGTAACGCTGGGCGGATGGATCGAAGGAGGAGAGACTTACGGGGTTGAGCGTGGAGTGCGTCTTGAAGCACTCCTCGAGGACGGCGGCCTGGTCCTTGGAGAGCCTGAGCTTCTTGCGGCCGCCGGCGCCGTCCCCGCCGTCGTCGTCCTCGTCGCTGGCGGCGGCCCCGCCGCGGGAGACGCCGGAGCCGGTGCGGTCGAGGCCCCTCTTGGTCCCGCTGACGCCGCTCTCGGGCGACGTGGACGTCCGCCCGGCGGGCTCGTGCTGCGGCAGCTGCAGCTGGTGGTGGTAGTGCGCGTCCCTCCCGGCGGCCCCCACGACGGAGGTGAGGGCGGCGTTCCAGTGCGAGGCCGGGGAGGAGGAGGCGGTGGTGGTGGAGGAGGTGAGGCTGCCCTGGGAGGCGAGGCCTAGGCCGAGGCCGAGCTCGAGGCCGAGACCGCCGGCGCCGCGAGGCATCATGTCTCCGATCCGATCTGGGAGTGGATGATGGTACGGTGATGGTGGAGGTGGTGCTTGATGGATGCGATGATCTGGGTCTGGGTCTGGGCATGCGGCGGCGGGGGCAGTGGGGTTATAAATAGGGGCGGGGCGGGGGGTGGGATCTTCCACCAGCGGCAGCCAATTATTCATTGCCCAGATTGAAAAAATATTGTGCATTGATGAGTTTCCTTGCGCCACTCGTCCCGTCGTAGCGGCCAGCCATGCGTGCATGCCCGATCTGAGCCGTCCTTGACCAGGTCCGGCTCCCCCCTCCCGGCTCCGGCTCTAGCCACAGACAGATCCCAGCCGAGCCGCGCCTGCTCCTTGGGGCTCTGTGACTGTGAGTCAGCTCTGGCTAAATTACTTTGCCTAGCGCCCGTGTGCGCACGGTGGCTCCTTGGAACTCGGTGCACCTCGGCTGTCTTCCTTGTGCTAGCTTGATTGCTTGGTCATTGCCCCTTAATTACGGATCAAAAAATAGCTAGTACTAGTAGTACAGGAGGACCTTGATGGTCCATAGTAGAAGCCATACAAGAATTTTCTCTGAAGAACAACACCAAATCACTTTGCTTTCTCTGGAAGATGAGTGACCCTGGCTATGATGGCAGAGATAGACATGTATGTCGTCTGCGGTAGTAGAACATGAAAGGGGGACGTCGGTTCCGCGCGCGACAAGCTAACGTGCAATGCACTTATTATGCACACACACACACACACTACCTAGCTAGAGGAACAGTTTCTTCAGCCATGTTAGTGCAAAAGTTCTAACGACGGGTTGGGGTGTCAAATTGCTACTTTGGAGAATTCAGGTTCCTAATTATTAGGTACAACAATTCAATAAGTCATGGCACAATATGGTGGAGATAATGAACAAGCTCTCTAACCTGAGACCCGACGGTTTTGCCCCACCTATCCTTCCGAGGTTTTTTCAGCTCCTTTGATGGTCTCATCGATCTCGCGCGCATCAATCGAGCCTAACTTACTCACTCGATCAACCCTGCTCGGTTTCGCCCGATCTACCTCCAAAATTGTATCATGAAAGCTATTATTACTCAAGTCTTGACGACTAGATTCCAATATGCTATCCGCTCTCTTGAGGACGCCGATCAGACTGGCTTCCTCTCTAGGCGTAGGGTGTGTGCATTGCAAGTTAGCTTATTGTCGAAACTGAGCTCCCTCTTTTCTGTTCTATCGTGGATGGCCTATATGTATCTACGCTACCCTAGATAGGCCTCCGATCTTCCGAAGAAAGCAAAGTAATTTCTGGTTGTTCCAAGAAATGGCTCAGTCGGCCCGGGAATGGTTATTTCTCGTTTCACTCCTCTAAGATACGAGTAGATGATTTTTTATAACCACCCATTTCCACAAATTCAAAGAATCCGCCACGGTTCCCGTCCATGACTTTGAAATACTTTTGTGATATTTTTTTCCTGCGAAGGGCATCTTCAAACGAATAAATGTTGTTGCTAAAACCTCTTAAGACCATTAAAGGAATCTCAATATGATGCTTGCCATCATGGGGAAAATTCTTATATGGCTTCTACTCTAGACCACCAGGCTTCCCCTCTAGGTTTGTGCACAAGTTCTCTTGAGGGGTGGGGGTGTCATATTGCTACTTTTTCACATTTGTGAGTCTTATTATGTACAATTCAACAAGTCATGGTGCAAAAATGATGGAGACGTTATTTAACCAAGTGGTTACCAAGACTTGCGAGGTTACCAGGGCTGGCGAGGTTGATAGTAGGCGCTTGAGGTTTTCGAATGCCTCATATACTTCAGTTGTCCACTCGAACTGCTCCATTTTTTAGAGAAGTTGATAGAAAGGGGGGCCTTTTCTCCCATCCGACCGATGAATCAACTGAGCGTCGTGATCCGCTGGACGCCTTTGATGTTCTTCGACTTTTCCATGGCCAGTATGGCTTTTATTTTCTTCGGGTTTGCTTTAATTCCCCTTGCGGAGATGAGGTACCCGAGTAGTTGTCTAGAAGGGACGCCGAAGGCGCATTTTTCCAGGTTCATCTTGATCTTATAGAGGTCAAGGTTGTCGAACGTCTCACGGAGATTGTCGATTAGCGTTGTGCCTTCTTTGGTCTTGACCACTATGTCGTCAATGTAGACCTAAATATTGCGACCAAGATGACTATTCAGGCAGGCGATCTTGAGATCAGCAAGTGAACGACTACATCACCCACAAGAATTCGCTCTCGTTAACCGTTTTTGAATCTTCAAGGGTGAGTACTCTATCGACTCGTTGCTACAATCTAGTAGATAGATCTTGGTTTGTGTGTGTTCATACGGTAGAATTTTTTTTGTTTTCCAGGCTACGAACCCCTACACTAACTAGGGGCCTTTACTGTAAATTATTGGGCTTCTAATTAGGAAAATCAAAAATCGAGTGGGGGCATGGGCCCCCACTCAGCCCTATGTAGGTCCGCCCCTGTCTAGAGCTAGTTGTATCCTCCAAGGAATCGCCTCTTTCTTGGGCATGGGTAACCCGAATCCTTCATGGGCTTTGTCATCAGATACGAATCTTCACGTGGACTCCCGTTGGTCCAAACCGGATATGCCCATCTTGGATACCCGTAGGGCATACCCATGTCAGGGAGGGAGTCTTTAGGTATAGAGTTTGATGGAAGAAATAAATAATAGGGAAATACCTCATGCAAAAAAAAAATTATCACCAAAATTATCTTGACGCCTATGTCTACCACTACATATATATGTAGCATGTTTTTGCCCATGCTAGTTTTTGGTTTTCTTGCTGTGACTCTTCCTGCCATAAACTCATTTATAACGGAACCGTTATAAACCAAAGTCCTCAGAACGGCATGCTACCTTTGCATGTACAATTATACCTATGTTTGTATTTTGGTTATTGGTTTTTGGTATTTATAGACTTGATCCTACCAAATAGATATTGGAAATAACATCTAATTAAATTTCAAAGTATTCTTCAAGAAAAAATATTATCTATGCACTAAATAAATTAGGATGGTTGCTTTGCAGTGGTTTAAAACTGAAAGTAAAGGTGCAAAAAATAAAGTTGCAAAAAAGTAAAAGTAGAAGAAAGTAAATTTGCAAAAAGTAAAAGCTATTTTCAAAGAAAGCTTAATCCTCTATGCAGCAAGAAGACAATCTCAAGTGTGTGATTATGTGACACAAATGTTCCAAAGAGTACATAGAATTTATGACATAAAGATTTCTAAAATAGAATGATATGCATCTTGTCAAATTTTATTCTTGTTGGACAGAGCCTAAAATACGTGTATCCATATACCCGTGCATGTACGCCCCTAATGATTGGTCCTAAGGCCATTTTTATGTGCAATCAAAGAATTCATTGACACATAAATATCCAATCATTTCTTAAAGTTCTAAGGTCTCCGGTCAAGAACCCCGTAATACAACTCCCAAGTCTTAGGACATGGTTTCTGTAATTTTGTCCCTCCCTACTCTTTTCGTTACACTAATGTGCATCCTTATGAGCCTATAAATGTGAATTAACATGCAGTATGTTGGACATATGCCCCAGAGGCAAATAATAAAGGTGTTTTTATTCTCATATATCAAATGTTCATAATAAGTTTTATGCCATACTAATAATTGTATTAAGTGAGAACACTAGTATATATGTGGTATGTAAACAAACCAAGTCCCTAGTAGCCTCTATTTAACTAGCTCACTTGTCAACTGATGATCAAGGTTTCCTGATCATGGAATTTATGCTAACTGACAATGGGATCATGTCATCGGGTGAATGATGCGATGGATACGCACACCCAACTTAAGAATTACAATGAGATATAGTCACAAAGTTTGACATTGCAATAACTAGAAAAATGTAGTAACCCAATCATTTGACCATTAGATCATATCTAATCACTATCACCAGAGGGAGCTTTAACTGCAGTAATCGTCACACCGTAACAGAGTGATCATAAATGTGTCTCTCATGTATCTTAAAGGAATAGGTTGAGGCATCTGCATTAAGATCGGGATTTGACCATTGATGGCGCCCAGTACTTGTAGGGGTTCGTAGCATGGAAAACAAAAAAATTCTACCGCATGAACACACAATCAAGATCTAATCTATGATCAAGCCAAGATCTATCTACTAGATTGTAGCAATGAGTCGATGGAATACTAACCCTTGAAGATCCAAAGCGGTTAATGAGAGCGGATTCTCGTGGGTGATGTAGTCGTACTCTTTCCGATCTCAAGATCGCGTAGACGATCCTTCCGGCGCCGCGTTCCGGCAGCGCTCCCGCAGTCGGTCACACGTTCGGTACTCGATGAAGACCTTCCTCTCCCTTGTTCCAGCAGGCAGCGGAGGTTGTAGCACTCTCCTCGCGATTCCGGCAGCACGACGGCGTGGTACCGGAAGTAGAGGGAAGATCTTGCAGGGCTTCGCCTTAAGCCGGAGCGAGTATGGTGGACTATGAGAGAGGCTTGGCGATCTAGGGTTTAGAGGCACCAAGTAGAGGGAGCTAGGCCGACGGCTAGGGCAAGGGGATTGCCCCAAGTCGGCGGCTTGGGCAAACCCTAGGTTGGCGGCTAGGGTTAGGTTTTAGAGGGGCGAGGTGTAGGTTTGGAGGGGCAGAGCTAGGTGGAGGGGGCACGCCAAGGGGAGGGGAGTCCCTCCCCAACTCGGTCTCCAAGGGGCCGGCGGTGGATAGAGAGGGACTTCCTCCCCAAGTAGGTTTCCTACTCTCCCTCCACCAAACAAAATAGCCGTTTGACTTTTCAAACTAGCGTTTGACTTTTCAAACTAGGATTTGATTTATCCCTTTATTTTGTTCAGCGATGACACCTAGTACATGATACAATCATTCCAACTTGTAATGACACATTCATGTACCCTTCTCCTCCGGAGTGCCGGACATTCTGGAACCTTCTAGAACATTCCCGATGAAAACACCGGAACCATTCTCCAACCCCGAAACAGGACTTTCCTTATATGAATCTTATTCTTCGGACCATTCCGGATCTCCTCGTGATATCCCGGATCCCATCCGAGACTCCGAACAACATTCGGTCTCTTACTCATCATTCCATAACTACTCAACAACATCGAATCCTTAAGTGTGTCTCCCTACGGTTCGTGAATTATGCGGACATGATCGAGACACTTCTCCGATCAATAACCAATAGAGGAATCTGGAAATTCATATGGCTCCCACATATTTCTACGATTACTTTGCGATCGAATGAACCACTTACATACGATACCAATTTCCCTTTATCTCACGATAGTTTACTTATCCGAGGTTTTGATCGTCGGTATCTCTACATACCTAGTTCAACCTCGTTACTGATAAGTACTCTTTTCTCGTTCCCGTGATATGTGATCCCTTGTGAGCCAGTCACATGCTTGCAAGGTAATTGGATGACATTCCACCGAGAGGGCCCAGAGTATATCTATCTGTCATATGGATGGACAAATCCCACTCTTGATCCATGTGTCTCAACCCATACTTTCCGAACACTCAATGCCATCTTTATAGCCACCCAGTTACGGTGTGGTGTTTGATGTCATCAAAGCATCCTTCCGGTGATGGTGATAAGCATGATCTCATGGTCGAAAGAATTAGGTTACTATGTATCAGAAAGCTTATAGCAAATGAACTATATTAAATGACTTGATCTTTATGCTACGCTTAACTATAGGAGTATGTCCATCACATCATTCTCCTAATGATATGACCATGTTGTTAATAACATCTCTATGTTCATGATCAGGAAACCATGATCATATATTAACCAACAAGCTAGTTTAACAAGAGGCTTTACTAGGAACTCTTTTATGTTTACAAATCACACAAGTATTAATGTTTCCTGTTAATACAATTATAGCATGGTATGTAAACATTTATCATAAGTATGAAGATATGATAATAACCACTTTATTATTGCCTCTTGGGCATATCTCCAACAGTCTCCTACTTGCACTAGAGTCAATAATCTAGTTTCAAACCTTTGTGTATTCAAAACCTATGGCTTTCTGGTGTTGTATGTACACGATTGCTAGTGGTCAACTGATCTCCGGATCTGACACTTCCAGGTCCGTGTGTAATTGCATGTCTTTGTGTCTCTACGCATCACTTATTCTCTAATGAGATGGCTTTATACAAATTTGGTCCTTTGGTGTGACCTTTAGTTCTTTGGGGTTAAACCATGTTGATAATATTGTCGTACAATATATCTCCATAGCATTATCCCTGCTGTGAACTACACCTAGTTTGATAACAAACTACTTGACACAAATGCCCTCTTTTGCTGCTATAATAGCAGTTATATACTTAGCCCTTTTGTTGTAGTATCTGTCACAATATCTTAACTTTGGAACTCATAAATTCATTATGGAACTCGCATTCCATCATATTGTGCCACCCTTAGTTTAGATTGAGATAAACTTAATTTGTACTTTGTGACAAAACTAGTATCAATGTAATTCATTTACAATGAACTAACCATCTATTTGTCACTTCTACAAAATAATATATTCTTAGTTCTTTTACAAGATCATAAGAATCTCTTTACTATCGTCCAATAATCATCTTATGAATCATTCTGGTATATGCTCATAACATTTAGAGCATATGACATATCTGGATTTGTACATATCACGGTATGATTGATATAAATACTCTTTGTGATTTCATACATCAAGTATCAATCTATACTTGAATCTTTGTTTCACTTACCAAGTGTCAATACACTTGAATATCATGCCCATGACTTAGGTGTGGACTTCTGGGCCATATGCCCTCTTTGGCCTCTAGCCGAATCGCTCTGCTATCAGGCTTTTCCGAGCAGGAGCTGGCGGTGCCTGGCAAGTGTCAGTTTCCGCCTTGGGAAGTTAGCAGCCTTAGCCGGCTTTGTGCCTTACTAATGTTTGCCTTTCTCTAGGTACCCGATTACCCATGACCCCATCAGCAATCATCTACCCAGTTTTCGAGCATGGAAAGAATGCAATAGACGCGTAGTGGGATGTCGTCGCCGCCTTAGTAAAGGAGGACATTAAGCAGTGTGTGCATGACGCATACACCCAAGATCTAAGAGACTCCTAGATTCGAGAGTGTGTGTGCTGGGTTTTGGGGAGCTATTGAGCTCCAAGGGTCTATCCTTTTTTGTGAAAAGGACCTTGGAAATAAAAGAAACAATTAATAGTACAAAGCACTTTAACAAAAACGAAAATTACAATAAAATCATTGAGATGTCCTTTATTTTTAACCTCCAGACCGCTTCCTTTACGCACATAAACATTTTTTCTATCTATCTAATCGAATGGCAAAGCGACTGCATGTTTCTAAAAAATAAAACACCTGAGGAAAGCAATACACATAGCAAGGGCTGTTTTGGACTGGGGCTGTTTTAAGTGAGATTCGGAATGATTCATATGGAATATGAGTTTTTATAATTTCTGACAGATGTTTCCGTGAGGTCCAAAATGATTTTGGTACAAAAATACTGAACTCGATAAGGGAGAGTGATGGCGAGCATGAGCTCGAACTCAGTTGTGCAGGCGGATCCGGCATATCCATACGTACAAGAATGTGGTGAATGGAATCATGTCATTGGGTGAATGGCAATGGATACACACACCCAACTTAAGAATTACAATGAGATATAGTCACAAAGTTTGATATTGCGATAACTAGAAAAATGTAGTAACCCAATCATTTGATCATTAGATCATATCTAATCACTATCACCAGAGGGAGCTTTAACTGCAGTAACCGTCACACCGTAACAGAGTGATCATAAAAGTGTCTCTCATGTATCTTAACGGAATAGGTTGAGGCGTCTGCATTAAGATCGGAATTTGTCCATCCGCGTGATGGATAGATACTCTGGGCCTACTCGGTAAGATTACATCTATGAAGCTTGCAAGCATGTGACGCATGTGACTAGGTCACGGGAATGTAATAGCACGGAACAAGTAAATGTGTTTATCGGTAACAAGATTAAACTATGTATAAAGATACCGAGGATCAGATCTTGGACAAATCAAGTATCATTCAGCAAAGCAAATGGACTCGACATTTAAGGTTCAAGCGATAAAGTTAATTCGTGAAATGCATAGGAACTATCATGGGTTTCCAGATTCCACTATTGATCATTGATCGAAAAGGTTTCTCGATCATCGGCCGGCATATCATGCCCAAGACTTAGGTGTGGACTTCTGGGCCATATGCCCTCTTCGTCCTCTAGCCGGATCGCTTTGCTATCAGGCTTTTCTGAGCAGGAGCTGTACGGTGCCTGGCAAGTGTTGGTTTCCGCCTTGGGCAGTTGGCAGCCTTAGACGGCTGCGTGCCTTACTAATGTTTGCCTTTCTCTAGGTATCTGATTATCCATGACTGATGACCCCGTTAGCAATCATCTACCCAGTTTGGGAGCATGGAAAGAATGCAATATACGTTCAGTGGGATGCCGTCGCCGCCTTAGTAAAGGAGGACATTAAGCCGCGTGATGCGCACACCCAAGATCTAAGAGACCCCTAGATTTGAGAGTGTGTGTGCTGGGTTTTGGGGAGCTTTTGAGCTCCAAGGGTCTATCCTTTTTTTGTGAAAAGGACCTTGGCAATAAAAAAACAATTAATAGTACAAAGCACTTCAACAAAAACGAAAATTACAATGAAATCATTGAGATGTCCTTTATATTTAGGGTCGTACTACGCGTCCCCGGGGGATAATTCCCTAAAATCCCCCGGGTCCTCCTGCTGACACGTTTTCCCCAAAAATGCCCCAAATCCCGTTTTGCTACAAATATACCCGCTTTTGTTACACGTAGCAGAAAACGGTTCGTTTTAGAAAAAATATAAATAGACTGGACCTCGCGGGAGAGTTCGCCGGAGACCTCGCCAGCGACCTTGTAGCAAAAAATATCCTAATGTAGCAAAACTGACATCGCCGGAGACATCGGCGGACACTCTCGCCTAAAATATCGTCGCCGGAGACCTTGTAGGTAAAAATTTACACTAATATAGCAAAACCACCAAACGGTTGTAGCAAAATATTTTTTCTAATATAGCAAATGGAACATCGCCGAAAACATCGTCGCAGACTCTCGCCGGAGACCTCGTAGCAAAACCATAGAGATTGTTTGTAGCAAAATAATTGTGTGAAAGTAGCAAAAAATATATGAATATATAGCAAAAATAATATACTAAGTTAGCAAAACAGTCTTAGCAAAGATAGATATAAAAGTAGCAACACCGACTAACTAGAGTAGCAAGTGTTCTAAACTGTGGTAGCAACACAAGACACAATATGTAGCATTGCCTTTACCGGGACCATGGCTGCGTGTTAGTGTGTTGTGGTCGCTGCAGCCTTGGTCGTTCCACCCCACAGGAGCACCTCCACGGTAAATCCATCTCCAGCGACAACGAAAAAGCACCACCGGTCATCAGGCGCCTCCGACGGGATCTAGCCTGGTGCGGCGGTAGGTTACAGGGCCCATGGAGGCAGAGGCCGGGCTTCGACGACCCGGTCCGGCCGTGGTGGTGGCGGCGCATAGCAGGACCATGGCAGAGGTCGTCGGTGGTGGCTGCACGGCTGCAAGGTAGGCGAGCACTGAGCCATGGTGGGTCAGGCGATTTGCGGGCTTGAATGGGCCGGCGGTGTGGCGCTACGGCGGCAGCGGCGCAGACTAAGGCAGCAGCAACGGCAGCGGGGCTTGGCAGCAGAAAATTCATGGCCGCTCACGGGAGCACAGGAGAGAGGAGATGGAGGATGAGAGCACAGGAGAGATGAGATGGGGGATTGCAGAAAAGTAAACGTATGGCATGGGCCCATCCAAGGACGTGGCGTGCGGGAAACGGACGTACTGCGCAGGAGCCAGGCGAACGAAATGAGGACATGGGGGATCGATCCCGGGGGAGTCCTAGCAGTTTCCTTATTTTTAACCTCCAGACTGCTTCCTTTACGCACATAAACATTTTTTCTATCTATCTAATCGAATGGCCAAGCGACTGCATGTTTCTAAAAAATAAAACACATGAGGAAAGCAATACACATAGCAAGGGCTGTTTTGGACTGGGGCTGTTTTAAGTGAGATTCGGACTGATTCATATGAAATATGAGTTTTTATAATTTCTGACAGATGTTTCCGTGAGGTCCAAAATGATTTTGGTACAAAAATACTGAACTCGATAAGGGAGAGTGATGACGAGCATGAGCTCGAACTCAGTTGTGCAGGCGGATCCGGCATATCCATACGCGCGCGCTCGCGTGTGTGGTGTGTGTGTGTGGGTGGAGGTGGGGGGTGGGGGGGGGGGGGGGGAGCGGGGAGGGGAGGGGACAATGGAGTGTGGCCTAGTGACAAGAATGTGGTGCGTGCGTGTGTGCGCAGTTTTGGTTGGGAGCTGTTCGATCTAAGTCAGATTCGGACTGATTCCGCAGCTGGCCACGGCACGCAGTAGCGAGGATCGGACAAGCACGGGCGCCTTGTTATCCCCTACAGGTACGTTGGCTCTTCCTAGTACTGCTGACCAGTTCACCCATATATACGTACGTACATATCGATCCATCGCCATCGCGCGCCAAAACTACGAGACCGATTGATCTGGCCAAGGCAAGGACCCAACAACGAATGGTTCTCGCTCCTACACTTAGCTAGGCCGATTCTTCCTAGGAGCGCGACACGCACGCAGGGCATCATCATTTTGCATGCATGGAGAGTGTCTGTCAAGCGACACCGATCGGGCTGAGCGCGACACCTGAAGCAATGTTTAGAGGATTTTGCATGTACACGCGCGCATGGCGTACGTGCGTGCGTGGTGCCAAGGGGTCGATCGTTTTGGAGGGATCGGGAAAGGGTCAATCCGCCAATGAAGTCGCGTCGATCGGGGTTCCTGGGGCGCGGTCGGTCGGTTGTCGATGTTCCCTGGCAAAACAACACTTTTGTTCGCGCGCGCGCTTCCAATCGCAATCGCTGTTGTTCTTAGGCCAGGAGATAAACTTAATTATTATTACTAGGAGTAGCTAGACTGATTACAGTATTATTATTGACCAGGTGTCCGGTTTTAACGCACATATACATATACGTGCACGAATCCTGCGATTTGGATAGCTAGACGTACGTATGCACCGGTGGAGACGACAGCTGCTAGTATATATGAAAACCTGCTTCCGATTTCTTAAGACGTACGCCGAGAGGGAGAGGCTGAATTAAAGAAGAATCATGTGGGACAAACAATCGGCCAACGTGGTGATCTCGCAGCTAGGATCTTAGATGACTGTTTAATTTCCAGCCGGAGTTTGCACTAGTAGAAAACGGCTTTGGTTCGGTCCCGATTCTGGCTCTAGTTTCGGTTTGTTACGGGCCAGGATAGTCCTGATTCGTGCTGGCTCCAATGGCTCCAGGATTAGTGTGAGAATAGATGGTATATTTACCATCTATTTGCTCATATCTACATAAAGGTGACTTTTTTTAATACATTGCTCATTTCTTATTCTTTTTAATTTTCTAACTTGTTTTACCTTTCTTTTTAGAATATTTAAGTGATGGATCGTCACATCGACGTTGAGGCGAACGATCTTATTGGGGGCATAATAAGAGGTGAATTTGCTCTTGCTAGAGTTGAACGACTTTATGCTAGAGAAGATGATCATATAGAAGATGCTATAGACGGGGAAGAGATATTGTCATATTTGAATGCATCTGGTGATGGACATGAGGACGAATAGGTGGACGAAGGGCAAATAAACAACAATGATGACCCCTCGACAACAACCGACGAGGTATATATATATATATATATATAGATTAAGCCTCTTGTGACTAGATGCATTAATTGATTTGTATATATATTAATCATTCTATTTATTCTTTTAGCCCACTGGATCGAGGCAATCGACAACTAGAACAAATCGAGGCTCGAACAAAAAGTTGAATGGTAATCAATGGTTCACCATCAACGTAAAAGATGATAATGGAGAACCGATTGCTTCAGAAAAGCATGCAAGGATGTTTGTAAATCAATACAGAGTGATTGTTAGGGACAACCTCCCGATCACATTCAAGAATGGAATAATCCAAATAAAGCAGGTGAAAAATTCACTAGTTATGTCACCGAAGATGCTAAAGCTAACCTTTGGCAGAAGCTAATAGCACATTTCATGCTACCTTACGAGTATGAAGAATTCGAGGCAGATGGTACTATCATACCCGAAGTCCGGGTGGGCTTGAAAGAAGAGCGAAAGTCAAGGAGTGGGCTCTAATGAAGATGGCCGAATTGTTCCGAAACCACAAGAAAGGTTTATACATGAAATATGTCGCAGAAAAGAAAACTCCAGACTTCAAAGGAGCACGAGAGAAGTTGAGAGAACTGTGGCCCGATTTTATAAAGTACAAGCTATCTTCTGTAGCCAAGAAAAAGTCAGAAAAGAATGCGCTAAATGCTGCCAAAGAGAAATACCACCATAAACTGGGGACAGGTGGCTACAAGAGAGTCGTGTCTAAGTGGGAAACTATGGAGGCTGACATGAGTACTAGAGGGATCACTCTCGGTATAGATGGATGGCCCGAGAGGTCAAAGCACTGGTGGTATGGGCACGTAGGAACGCTGAACCCAGAAATAGGGGCATCAATTTTCAAGAAAAAATTCTAACACCCTCTAATGCACTTGTTAAAGCAATGGCCGATGCTCAAGCATGATTTTTCCGGCCCAAGAGAGAGAACGACGAGCTGACATGCGCCCTCAGGAATCCTGAAAATGGTGGACGAACATGAGGCAAAGGCGCCGGTGTTACATGGAAGAAAGCGTTTCCCGAGTATGATGATAGTTACAAAAGTCGTAAGAGAAAGAAGGACCGGGAGGCAGACCAGATCGAGAAGATAGAAGAGGAACTAGCTGGTATGAAGAAGCTGGTAGTGGAAGAACTTAGCCAAAAGTCATCCCAGTTGCATGTTGATGATCCTGTATTGGATCATAGCCAGCAGAGAAGCAGCGTTGCTTACACGGAGGTCTAGGCTAATGATCAAGCACTGCTGGATGATGAAAGGGCGCCTCACTACCCTGTGGATGACGTCAGAGAGATGACACAATGTGAGATACATCAGCCAATGAACAACATGTCCTTCAAGATGGCGATCGACACTGCTTTACCTTGTCTACCTAGAGCACTCCACCATTCACTTCCAATTCCACCTGGATATACACGTGTCTTGGTGGATGACCTAGTGGAGGATTTTTCAGAACTAGAGATTGACATCGCTACACCTGAAGGTCATAAGAAACTGGGAGATGTCAAGCGCCACATCATTATATGGAAAAGGAAGTACATCAAGTTTCTAGGCTCGGCACCAAGGCCACGGACTTCATGGAATTCAAGTCCACCCCACCCGATGATCGTCAACCTCCAACTCCAACCCACCCTGATGATCTTCAACTTCCAAGTCCACCCCTCGACAAGAGGGATGTCAATCGCCGCAACACGAGTACAACTCGATCTCTGCCTCCGCCTCCATGCAACACTTGATGTCTGCCTCCGCCTCCGTGCAATACTACGTCGTTGAAAAAACGGAAGATCGCCGCTACCCCGCGCCCCACTCAGAAGAAAAGTAGTACGGCGAAGATAGTCGATATCCCGACGGCTCTTGCCAAAAGACCTTATGACGAGACTAATAAGGAAAACGACGCGGATGTGGCTACCTACACTAAGGCTTTTTTGCACCCAAAAAGGCCGAGCCAAAGCAGGTATTTGATGAAAAAAGGTAAAAAA
The DNA here is from genome assembly GCA_916181665.1 of Avena sativa. Taxonomy (NCBI): domain Eukaryota; kingdom Viridiplantae; phylum Streptophyta; class Magnoliopsida; order Poales; family Poaceae; genus Avena; species Avena sativa. The sequence goes on from OV702299.1 coordinate 511,688,351, forward strand.
TGGGATAAGTCCTTTCTTGAGAAACCATCCCAAATATCTATGAATCGGCCATCAGACTATAATCGTGAAATTATTAAGCAAGCAAAGCAGAACAAAAAAAGTGCAAAAAGCGGGAAACAAGTTGCCTAGCTCAGACAATAGAAGATTCAATAGGTTACCCCGCTCGTAGTGATTTCAGATATCGACAAGGCCTTCAGAACCGATATGGATAAGGACATAGAATTATTGGACCCCAGAGCCAAGGCTGCTGCTGGACTAATTGGCATCACTATAGCGTAGACCAAAGAAAATACTACCGGAGCAGGTATGTCTCTTGGTCAATATTGAGGCTATGAAGATGGTAGGACAATTGGTCAGATAGCACGAAATTATGCTAAAGGGAAACCTATAGTCAGTCATGAGGAGTTCATGCGTCAATCAACGCATATGCGAAATCTACATGACTGGTACATTGTGCAATCATCAAAGCAACACTCAAAAGAATGATTTTCGGTGGACGTTACAGTCGAGCATCACTTCAAATCTTACTCGATGCATATTTAATTGAAAGAAATATTTCAGTTATACAATCAGCACGTCCTCGATAAATCTATATTCGGTTGCTATTGTCTGTAAGTGATTTATTTTTATAATTAAGTCTCTAGCTTAGCTAGCTCGTCCATTGCATGTAATATATTATTCTAATTATATACGCTATTATATTATGAAGAATGAAGATGCTTGAATGCAAAAGAGCTAGAAAATGTGACGTTGGGTTCATTGACCCATATATCGTTAATAAGTATACGTTGCACAATCACCCAAAGGACATGGAGGAAGACATGTGCAGGTTTTTAATCGAGCATAATTATGTTAAGAAAATACTATTTGCTTACAACTTCAAGTGAGTGTTTCTGTCTTATACACTTTTTTTGCTTACTCGATGTTAAGTATAATTGATGAGTTATGAATATCTTCTTATGTAAACATCCGTAGTTTCCACTGGATCCTGCTAAACATTCAGGTTGACAAGTCGCTAGTTGAAGTCCATGATTCATTAAGTTGGGACCGAGAAAAGTGGAGAGACATGAAAACAATGCTCCATAATTAATTTCAATCATTATCGTATTATATCCGCCTCTTTCGTTCATTTCCTGATATCAAGTACTTAATAACTCATTTGTTCATTTTTTTGTCGAGCAGGTATTGGACACGGTTCAAAAAAATAGTACAATGTCCATTCAAAGATGAGCTAACTTATAAAATGGTGACGGGTTTGCAGCAGCCACCGGAGACTCATTTATGTAGATTCTATGTTTGCAAGTACATTCACGAGTTGATCCGTCAGTGGAGAGTTAATTTAACTTATATTCACAGTTTGCGAGAGAATCTCGAGCCAGAACAACCCATACGAACAATTCAGGACGAATTGGCAGGGTTTCTGATGAAAGAGGTCCTTGATGAAAGGAGAGAAAATCATGTGGAGGACGAGAAACTCAATATGAATTAGTGATCTCCATGTAATTGATATGATATATCATCAATGACCATGTAATTTCAAACATTTCCTTTTTTTGATATGATCGAATATTATATATGTATGCTTACAAGAGATCGAATATTAATTATATATGCATCAACGTGTACTTTGTATGTAGTAGCGTAGAATAAAAATAAAAACACAAAATCGTGTCCTGACAGTGAAACACCGAATCTCTGCCGCGGCAGAAACTCGTTTAGTCCCGGGTGGTGTTATGGTCTGGCCACCCGGGACTAGAGGTACCCCCTCCCCCCCCCCTCCCCCCCGCCTGCCGCGCTGCCGCTGCACGTGGTGGACTCTAGTCCCGGTTCGTAGCAAACTAGGACTATAGATAGGGGTCTCTAGTCCCGAATTGACAGTTTCGGGTCCAAAACCGGAACTAGAGATCATTACGGCCCGGGACTATAAGCCCGTTTTCCACCAGTGTTGATCTTGTTTTCCTATTTCATTTTCATGGTCATCCGCAGATAGTGTGCTACTTAGGATTACGGGCGTGTTTGGTTCTTAGCCACCATTGCTAAGTCCAAATTTGGCAAGTATGGTTGAAAATTTTGGAGGCACCCAAGTGTGGCAAAAGTTGGTACAGTACATATTTTAGTTTATGATAAGTGGATGCTACAAACAATAAAGCGTGGAAATCCTAAAATGTGGCGACAACCAAATACACGCCAAATTGTCAAACTTTAATTTGGCAAACTGTGGCCGTGAATCAAAACACTCCTACAACTCCCTCCGTGCCAAATTAGTCCAACTTTGTCTACATACGTAAACGTATTTCAATGTATAGCGACAAAATTAAGACAACTAATTTGGGACTAAGGAAATATGAATCGTTGGCACCTCTCTTCTTTCCTCGCCGTTATTTCTCCGTTCACGACGTCTTAAGAGCATCTCCACTCGCCTACCCAGGACGCCGATCCAGATACCGAAAATTGGCCCAGTCGCGTACACAGGAACATGTTTTCGTCCGGATTTGGACGAACTTTGGTCCGGCCTTCCCAGGCCGTACCCAGGATCCCGGATACGCCCTGGGAACGCCGGACGCAGCGAAAACGGGCGTGGGCCAGCTCTGTCAGCGAGAGAAGGCTCAACTCCCGCCACTTCGCCGAGCTCCCGCCCTTTTCTTTCTCCCCTTGCGCCTTTCTACTCCATTCCCCTCCCGCCACTCCGCCGAGCTCCCGCCCACCATGCCGCCCAAGAGCTTCATCCAACCCAGATCGATCATCGGCGAGGATACGGCGGAGAAGAAGGCGAGAAGCCGAGAGCGCCGTCAAAGAAGCCGGAGGGCATGTCCGACGGTGTGTAGGCGTCCAAGGAGCAGGCCAGGAAGATGGCGTCGGCGGACCGGAAGGGCAGAAAGGAGAGGGCGAAGCTCCGGCAAGACCAAGAGAAGGCGGCGGCGAAAGAGAAGGCGATCGCGAGGGCAAAACATGCGGCGGTGACGAGGTTGGCGTTGATGGCGGCGCCGTACCCACCGAACTGGGGAAGCCAGGCAAGCGTCGGCTCGCCCGCCGGATTCTCGCCGATTTCTCCGGCCGGTTTCCAGGAGAGCCAGACGACTGCTCGGCAGAGGTACTCCTCGTCCCCCGAGTTCGACGGCGGGTTCAACCCCAACGTGGTCTTCCCCTGCCCGACGCCGCGCCCTCCTTTGGCCTTCAACGTGGACATCAACCTCCCCTACTCCACCTCTCCGGCGTACGCAGGCCCCGCTCTGCGCCGCGGACCACTGCCTTTCGGCGCAAGCTCGGCGCAAGGAGCCTACGGCGAGGCCGACGCGCGCAACATGTTCGGCAGAATGCCGGTCACCTTGTGGCCGAGCACTCGCCGGCCTGTTATGTAATAATAATCTGTCGTCAAACTTCTGGGTGTTTTTGTTGAACACCTTGTGGCCGAGCACTCGCCGACGGGAACGATAAAGATTCAAATATGTCGCCGTTTTTTGTTTGCCTGGGTACTCGGTCTGGGTACACGAGTGGAAAACAGGCCGTACCTAGGCCGAAATCAAGTTTCGTCCGGCAAAAAAAAGTCTGGATTTCAGCCTGAGTTCAGCTAACTAGTGGAGATGCCCTAAGCAAAGGGTAGAAATTGTTATACTCCGGTACTCCACTGCGGTACAACTCCTCCTACTGAGCAGTACAGGTACAATAATACTAAGAAGAAGGGTGCATCGAGCCGGCTCGGGCTGGATCGGCTCCAAACTGCGACCGACCGAGCCGCGTAACCAGGGGCAGAGGGAAAAAAAGAAAGCAAAGGCCCATGATTTCCAGCGCACTCAGCCCCCTGGAGCGGGCCCCACCTGGGTGGACGAAAGATTGCGAGGGCGGAAAATATTTAGACAGGAGCTGGCCCACCGGCCCGGCCGTGCGCCTCGCATTGCCGGCACTTTCCCTGACACCACCCACAACCTCCCCGCAATCATTGGGGAACTCCAATCAGTCCACTGACGTAGTACTTAAACTACTCTGTATTTTTATATTTTTTTTCCAATTCACTCCTCCAAACCCGAGATGTACATACTGGTGCATGCCAATAATTCACGTACTGATTTGTTCAGGTGGTTCAAATGAAAACTAATATCACCATATTTTTCATGATTCTATTAAATTACCTATATTCAAGATATATATATCGGAGGCAAGGGAGGGAATACTTTTTTTTGCTATAGTCGTATGAGTGCTAAATTTGCTTACCCGCAGTTTTTTGTTGCAAGATCTTGCTCATTTACAAAAAATAATAGCACAGCCTTTTGACGTAGATAGATATAGCATTATGTTCACTTTAATTTCCAGCCTTTTCCATGCTAGCTTTGTGCTACTATCTGATCTCCTGATCCAACTCAATTACTACTCCATAACCAACCACACCCCATGTTGGAGGGATTATTGGATGGGCCATGCCTGCCACCCGGTCTATAGTGGTTGTTCTTGTTCCTCCATTCACTACTGGGACCTTTGCACTTTTGGCCGGACGCACCATATGATTGCATCCCTAGTAAAGTCTGGGAGATTGTTTTTGTTAACAACACATGACCTTTTCTTGCACTTTCATTTTGATAAAGTTCTTGCCATGTTTTTTAAATGGAAATATTGTGGAGAAATCTTGTGGAATACAACAGGGCATTAGGTTCTAGCTTTAAATCAGAGTGTTGGATAAGAAAAAGCAATTCTTTGAGTTGAAATTTGAGCTATGGATTATGTGACATATAGCTAGTATGAAATAAGAATAAGAATTAGAGTATCTTGTCATTAAATAGGACATTTGTTGGTACTACCAGAAAAATATAATCTCTCCTCCAGCAGCTAGTACCATGGCCGGTCATACTTCAACTTGAGCTTGTACAAAGATGAAGCTAATCCAAATAGACTAAACACACTTTTACATATATACTTGTACTATAGGCTTGTGGATTCCAATGCAATTCCACGTGTAGCTTTTACGAAACCATATGTTCACGTCTAGAAATTTATTCTTCTTTGTCGTAGCGACTGATCAATGAAACAAACACTTATCTTTATCTTTGTTTAGGGGGTACCCTAAAAGCTCCTTTTGAAATTAATTAATTAACGGGATAATATGCGTTAATGCGGGCTCCAACACTGGCAAGCCAAAATTCCTCGTTTCGGAGTGGTCAAACCGATATATATGATACTAGCTCTTTGTACTTTGTATTTTTTTTGTGCAACAAAGTTTATAGTTTAAAAAATGCATTGGGGAGTTTAGTTGAATGTATATAGTTTTGCACCATCATTGCCTTTAGCTTGAACGAGGACACCTGATCCCGATCGGCCCGACTTTCCCAAATGCAAATGTCGACCACCATCCCTTTTCCTTTTAGTTTGGGTATATTGATTTGTTTTTTTGGAAGTTTTAGTCGGTCCTTTATTTCCATTCAGCAGAGGGAATCATGGAAGTGGTAATGCATGGATGCAATGATAGGTCCCATGTTTATGTATGTTGGCATGACAGAGAGGACATGGCCAATCTTGTACTGAAAGCCGCATCAGGGGCAGATGGGGTGTTTGAATAATAGCAGCTCTAGGGTGGCGTTCAAGTCCCCTAGATGTTGTTGTCGGGCCAAGTGGGTGCCTTCTTTTGTCCTCAAATTATTAGGCAGACAAGCTTAGCTATGGCTAGCAAGCTACTGCTGACCCTACCCGGTTTCATTGCATATGCTAGTACATTGTTTAGTTTTATCAGAAAACAAATTGTTTATTAAAGGCAGGAGCGTGGCTAATTAAGAAAAGATGAGCACCATAGCAACTTATGTTCCGTTTTATTATCGAGTGGTTAGTTGAGGCCTGAGAGATTTTGTTAAACCGAAAGAGCACTAGAGAGTGTATTATGTTTATCATTGGGTTAAGTATGGGAGAGTATCAGGTGTGCCAATAATTGGTTTGGTGATTCAGCTGGCACCGTCTCCATCGATGAGCGCGAGAAAGGGGATACCATAAGGGATTCATACACATCCTGAAACATCATTTTTTAATCATTTCATAAGTAAACCAAGTTACAACTCTAGTATTAGTACTCCCTCTGGCCCATATTAATTGACTCAAATTCGTCTAGATTTGAATGAACCTAGACACTATTTAGTATATAGGTTCATCCAAATTTTGACCAATTAAAGTCCATTAATATGAATCGGAGGGAGTACTTATATATACTTTCTATTTAGATGTTACCAGATTTGCACATACTTATACAGTACACTCCACCAAAGAACCAGCACACTGTAGACATGCCTCGCCGCAACAAAAAAACAGGAGGTGTGCGATGCCCACGAAGCCGTGATACGTCAGATGCCTAGTCGCCGACGAGGCACCGGTGGAGGTAGTGGCCCGCGAAGCCACCGCTTGGGCGGTGGCCGGGATGCGCAACGCCGTGGCCATGGCGGCGCTGAGAAGGCAATGTGCGATGCCGCCACTACGGCAGAAACCACGCTGAGGTACGCCCGGCGAGCGGAGGAGCAGCGTGTCGCATAGTCGACTGTCGTGGCCATGGCGGTGGCAATGGATGCGGAGGAGGACAATAACAGCTTCCTCGCCGACTTTGATGACGAGCCCGCGGAAGCCGTGCAGAAGAGGAGTGACGAGCAGCGGGCCATCATACCCATGTCAGCCGTCGCCGCTCACGAACGTCCTTACCCCGACACCATGGCCGCCGCCGCTCTACCTGGCCCTTGGCTGCACGGCACCGCACGACCCTCAGCCCAGAGCTCCTCCCGCTGCTAGGGGCGCGCCCTCGTCTCCTCTGCCTCCGTCCTGTGCTCCTCTTCTCCGGCCACCGCTGGCCATCGAGCCAGCTCCCGCCACGCACATGCTATTCCCATTTTCACCGTTGGGGGCACAACCCGCACAAATTGGACAAGAGGAAGACATTCGGTCCTTTTTTCCACCCCACCCCGCAAATGGACCGCGTCTGACTCGGATGGCCTCCCTCGGAGTTTCCCTTAGGACATCTCCTCTGGGCCGACCACACCAGTCCGCTGGCGTCCGAACGCATCCGAGCGGACTGGCGGATAGCTGCGTGCGGGCCCAGCGGGACGACCTATCCAGACCGATTCGTGCGGACCAGCCCATCAATGCACCAAAATTGGATCACGGTTGCATCGGTCAGACGGCGCTTGGCCTCCCACGTCCTCTCCTAGTCCATCTAGGGCCCCTCGCCTGTGGCTGGCTCACGTAGACCAAGACTAATAGATGGGTCGCGCCGTTGAACATGACTGGTCAAACAGAACATCCAGGACCATGACCTAAAATGATCCACGACTCGACCCAAACAGAAAAATCAGACCGTTTGGGTCGATTGCTTAGGTCGGACGATGTCCTTAGAGCATCTCTAGCAGAGCCCGTAAAAACGCGAACTGAAAAACTAGAGTTCAGATCACCGAACTCGTGTTTACGGATCGAGAAATGGCTGGCGCGGAACAGAGCTCGTAAACCAAAACTGTATTCTGTTTTACGGACTCTATTCTGCGCCAGCGGCTTTCAAACCCGTAAAGGCAGGGTTTATCAAAGAATTTGCATATGATAAAAAAAATGACACAATAAAATGCAAACAACTCATGCATAGTTCATAGTGGAGACATCAAATGACACAATCATAGCAAATAGTTCATAGCTCACCATTTCCTCTCACCGCCCGTATCAAATCGAGGCTGTCCCGCCGTGACCATCATCACCACCGTGTCCATGTGGTCCTACATTTGCAAAACCAAACACAAATCGTCAATATGTGGTCACCAAAGAAAAACTATAATTGTACAAACTAAACATACGAGCAAATTCACTCACATATTTGTCCAAGCTCGGCACAAGGTGGCGTCTTCTATTTCCGTGTAGTTGTTCGTCCGTCTCTTCTTCCTATTTCCATCGGACTCCACCTTGACCACACCCTCGTCCCCTTCATCTTCTCTCCATTCATCCCCTTCATCCGTGCCGTCCTCATCTCCGCCCATCCCAGCGTCGAACGGAGCGAGTGGGGTAATGTTTACCTCGTCCAACAACTCCATGTAGGAGGTGTTGTCGTTCCTAATAGTACGCGGCCTCAATATCTACTCGCAATGAAAACCGAAGAAGAGTTGTAATTTGTACCTTGTTGACCCGTCGTCGAGCACGTCCTGGGTGACTTTCGTGGTGGCTTCCGGTGGCGGCGGCGGCGTTGGCGGGGATGGGAACGGAGGCGGGGCACCACGGCTCGTCGTCGCCTTTACTTTCGTCCTTTTGGGCGCCGAATTCTTCGGTCTGGCGTGGGATGCCTTCGTTGCGACCGCCGGGACATGAGCGATGGCCGCCGCGGCACCGGCTTGCGGGACCACATGCGTTCCCGCGCGCCGCCGCTTCACCACGCTCATCGACGCCTCGACGAGACCTTGGTAGCGACGTCCGCGGGGGTCGCATGGGTCGCCGGGGTGGTTAGTGTAGCGGCGGAAGCACCGACAACCACGGGAGAGGGTGGCGGGGCCTGCGAGCTAGCAACGGCGGCCGGCTGGGTCGATTCGAGACTCATGGTGGAGAAATCGGACGATGGCGGCGCAGAGGAAGGTGAGGCCACGCAGATCGGCGGCGGCGGTTGGGAGAAGCTGAAACTTCCCTCGCGCGCAAACCAGGGATTGTGTTCGGGCTGCGTTTCGTTCGCTCCGTCGGCCCCTACAAATACAGACCGAGTATGGGTTTCGGTCTCGGCCCGATTTTTTTTAAAAAAATTTCGGCTCGTTTACGAAAACTGAACGGGCTCTGTTAGAGATGCTCTCGTGGGTGTGGGTGCCGCAGCTTCCTCCTCCCGAGCAACTATGCAATGGGGAGGGACACCATCCAGGACACGAAGCAGAGCAGAGAGAGAGAGGCAGAACACATGGAGGCGATGTGGGCAGCTGTCCCTCACGTGCGGGCAATCATGCGCGGGTGAGGCGACGGCCCGCATGTACGAGGGTGGCGGGGACTGGCCATGTGCCCTGCTCGTGGATCGTGGTGGTGCGCTCCAATCATTCGCTCCACTCCACTCCACGCCCCCACTTGTGCGGCTGGCTTTTGCAGTGCCCATCCAGCTTATGATTGGATCCATCCATCCATCCATCCTTGGACCGCATTCCTCCATCATCGTCTGGAGTGGACAGCCCGCCCGGCCGGGCCGACGCTTGCCTTGCCTTGCCTGCCTCCTTCCTTCCTCCATCATTGGTCTGGTACAACTCTGGTTGGTTGCTCCTCATTCATGCACGGATCCCAGGTCTCAAATACTATTTCAGGCAATTTCAGGCAGAACATTGTAGTCCACACAGATTTTCCTTGAGAAATTTACGTCCACAAACCGGCCGGCCAGTGCTAGATTGGAACGCGCTGGTCATCAACCTGAAGGAAAAGGTTAGTACTACTAGTACTAGTGGTAGTTTGCATCCTGAATTGCATAAAAATGCAAAGATGTCCGTGCGTCCGTTCTTCCCACCCCTAGCCTGGCGCCAGGGAAGGAATAATATTGCGCTGCACATCGATCTGGTAGACTGGAGGTTAGTTTGTTGGGGCATAATTGGGGAGTACGAACAATGAACCAGTGGTGGTGGTACTATTAATGTCCCTGTGAATCGGACGGACGGACGGAGCTATAGTATAGCTAGTAAGGCCAGCAGGAGGAGCATGCAACGTGAAGGCCGGCTCAGGCGCTCGTTAGCCTGCTTTCCGTTGCGATCCATCGAGCGAGCGAATGATCTCGGGGTCGTTGCACCACACCGGCCCGGCCGGATCTCACACCCGAATAAATTTGGACCTACCTGACGCTACGGCATGTTTGTATCAACGCGTATATGGGTCAATATAAGAGCATCTTCACTCGGCTACCCAGGACGCTGATCTGGACGCTGAAAATAGATCCGGACGCCGAAATTCCGCCCAGTCGCGTACCCAGTAAACTGTTTTCGCCCGGATTTGAGCCAACTTTGGTCCGGACTACCCAGGCCATACCCAGGATCCCGGATACGCCCTGGTAACGCCGGACGAAGCGAATTCCGCGAGTGGACCCGCACAGTCAGCATATATTCGTCCAAAGTTCGCCCATATTCGTCCAAAGTTCGTCCGTATTCACCCATATTCATCCAAAGTTCGTTCATATCGCCATATTTGCCCGAAGTTCGTCAATATAGACCATATTCGCTCAAAGTTCGCCCAAAGTCCGTAACACCCATATTCGCCCAAATTTCGTCCAAAATTCACCCATAGTTCTTCCATATCGCTCATATTCGCCCAAAGTTCACCAATATTCGCCCAAACTTTGCCGAAATTTGTTAAATTTTAGCCAAACACGGGAACTCGCCTGGGTACGCGAGTGGGAAACTCGACGTACACAGGCCAAAAACTTGTTTCGTCCGGATTTCGGCCTGGATTCGCCCAACGAGTGGAGATGCTCTAACTAGCGATGTTTCTGTACGTACGATTGTTTCAAGCTACTACAGTAGATAGGACAAATGTATGTACACCATTCCTATATAGGAGGTGTTGTAAGATCCGCCAATTTTGCCATAACTACTTCCTCTGTCTCAAAATAGATGTCTTAGATTTATTAAAATTTGGATGAATCTAGACATCACTAGTAGTAGTTACGAGGAACACAGTTTTTCTTCCTATAGGAGTGTGTCCCCGGCTTATATCCTATGGTTGTGGTAGATTCAAGATTCGAGTTTGCACTTTTACACCTGCATCCTGGACGAGTACAATCACCTTATAGAAACGAAAGTGGACATATCCACTTCCTTTTCTTCGCCTCCTGAGCTATCTCTCTTCTCGTCCAACCTCGCCCACATGAACTGCTCCATCGCCGCCAGCTCGCCCACCACACCACCAAGACAACACCAGAAGTCCAGCTTCTCCGAAAATGACGCCTCCAAGAAGGAAACAATGCACAAACACCGTCATCGCCCGATCAAAGATCTTAGGTTTTTATCCTGAAGAAAGTCCAAACTCTCAAAACAATGTCTTCAACAAGGTCATTGTCAGGCACAACCAATTAAGCCAGACCATGGGTTTTCACCCTAAAAGATAGAACGGTAAACCTCTCATGTGCAACCGCTCCTACTTGCATGTCACTACTTCAAGTCACGAACCACAAAGTGAATTCCTCATCACCACCCAGACTAGAGCCATCATTGTGAATCCATAGATCTTGGTCTTCATGACATTTTTCGCCAGCACCATAGAACATGCCCCATGGTACTACTACTACATGGCGTTCCTTCAGCAGGTCCACTTGTTCATTGCCAATAATACCCCACCCCATATTGATTTGGCCGACATGGCCGTGCTGTCAAAGACACCGGCCGTGTGCATGCCTGTGCCTCAGTGCCTGCCTGCCCGGCCCGATCAAGTTGCTGTTTACTAATGCATGCAGCTGCTTGCCTTTCCGGCCGTAGGCTGGCTAGATCGGTCCAACCGGTCGATCGCTCGATCGGTAACTGCCGAATTATTCCAGGTGCACATGCCGATTATTCCCCTCCCCGACCTGCATGTGAGCGATGCGCACTGGAGGTGATCATTTCTTCTCTCCTGCTCAGATCGGTCCATGACAGAATACACTTCTGTTACCGCGTATATATAGATTATCCCAATTATTGCGTACGTGCAGAGAGGAAGCTGCATGCAGCTAATAAGCTAGTAGCATATGCAGCGTGCCTGTCGTGGTTTGTTCGCTGCTTTGCATCGATATGTATGATGGATCTAGTACTACTTTATTTTTGCAGGCCACATGCTTGGCAGAATAACATGGATTTTCAATAGTTGGATGTTTAGTATGCTTCAAATGATTATTATCATCAGTTCATTGACGAAATTGGTAGTAACGGTCTAATGGAATCCGCATCTTCTCTGTTTCAGAAAAAAAAAATCAAAGCCGCATCTTGTATGCAGCAAATTAATGCTCCCTCCGACCCATATTAATCGACTTAAATTTGTCTAGATACGGATGTATCTAGCACCTAAAACTTGACTAGATACATCTGTATTTAGTCAACTAATGTGGGTCAGAAGGAGTACAAGTATCTCGTGCAGCGGGCGGTTGCAGGTAGTATATCTCATTTGCTTCGTAATATGAAAATATATTTTACAAGGATTATATTTATATTGGTTTCGTACACTAGATGTTGTTCAAACAAAGATTTACATCAAATTGTTAAAGTTGTGAGGCGGAGGGCCTTACTTTTTGTCCCCCGTGTCCCTCGCAGAGCCGACATGTGAACCCTAGACCTCCGCCGCCGGTCCCCCACTTCACACGCAAAGCTCGCACCGCGGCCAACCTAGGCCGAGGGGGAGGGAGGGGGGGGGGGGGGGGTCCTCTCACAGCTTGTTTCTTTCCTAGGATTCCAATGGAGACGACGCCGTCAGAGCGTGGTGGTAGCTCGTGCCGGCACATGCATTTTTTCACCCTTCATATCTGGTTGGGCTACATCGGAGGTTCATGGTCCATGGACGGGTGAAAACCCTGCTCGGTGACTACCAATGCTGACAACAACGATGCCTGCGAGCGTCGTTTCCTCCCTGGAGACGTGGCCAAGGCCTAGACCGCGTCCTCCTCTGTCATATGCCCAGGGAAACCCTAGGCCAAGTTCGCGTCCGGGCGACGGTGACGCCAGAACATCGCTCTCTTCTTGAAGACATCGTGTTGGGTACCCGAGGTGTGCTCTCTTCGGTGAGGATGGGGTCGATGTGCTGCCCGGTGTTGGCTGCTACCCATGGCGAGGGCCTATGGGGCGAAGTGTACGTCATGGCGGATGAACCAAAGTCGTCGTCTTCCCCAATATTGAGAAGCCTCCTATATGGGGGAAGGTACGTTAATCCGATTGAGAAGCCTTGGAGTTGTGGACTTGCTGCGGTGGATCTTGTTTTGATCATTGACGTGTTCCTAAAGCTCGGTGTCTCGTTTTCTCGCCTTTCAAGGTAGGTTTTCGGGCAAGGCGAGTTTGCATCGACGGGTCGTTGTTTTAGCGGGTGCGTTGTAAGCCGTTTGGCGTGGTGTATCGAGTTGCAGCCATCCGTCTTGGCATTTCTTCTATGAAATGATGTCTTCTAGGGCTTCTACTTGAAAAATATTGTAATGTTGTTTTTCAAAGAGGTCACGAAGTTTAACGCGCTAACCATTTCACTCGGGCGAAATATCTAATGTGCTCCCCCTGTTTCATGCGCGTATACCTAGGTCTCTAGTTTGAACATTGAATGTAAATTGTATAGCATAAAAATTAATTAGAAAGTTTAGATGTTATACTTTCAAATGGTATAAATTAAAATTTGCGGGTAAAATGGTATAATTTTTGAATTATATAATTTATGTCTTAGTGATCAAGTTGACAACCTACGTATACGTGTAGAATTTGTAAACTAAAAGAATTGTCACTGGCCATGATGCCTACAGCGTAGGCACGGCAGTCTAAACAGACCATGCGATCTCTAGGTCCGGTTAGTTTAACTCGCAATTAGTCGCATGAAATCCGGGTCCCCGGCCGGTTGAGAAAAGTAACCAGACCCTAGATCGACATCTGATTCGGTGGACGTGCACGCAATAATGGGCGCGATTAGAGTACTCCTGGTAATGCCAGTGGCGCGCGCCATGTACGCACCTCCGTCGCCGGGCGCGAGCGAACACGACGACGAAGCAGGGGAAGAAGGCGCGTACGTGCGCTGGCAGCAGGAATTTGGCGAGCAGAGAGTAGCATGTGGCGCGGAATCCCGAGGCGGCAGGGGCTCTTGTCGACCGACCGCACGTGCAGCCCGGTCAGCGGCCACGTACGCAGAGCCAGCCAGCGAAGCGAGCGATCGAGCCCATCTCCGGCCGGTCAAACATTCCACCGGACACAGTACCTACTCCAATGGAGGCCATGATCGGTCGATGATATCCTAGCTGTAGCTCTCGTGGCTAGCTAGCTAGCTTCCCTTCCCGTCCCGCGCACTTTCTTCTTCCTTTCTCGCGTAAAGGAGGCGCTCACTTGCTCGTGCAAGGACTTGTCTTCTTTCTTCCTTTTTAGTCATGCTGCCTACTCATCATTTCCATCTGGTATTCACGGTATCTGGGTCACTGTGCCTGAATTATACTATATGGGAGGAACAAAAGCAACATGCAACCCAAAAAAAAAAATTGAAAAACTTGTTTCAGTGAACCACTACACTCTAGGTCAAAGAAAAAAGAAGCGTTCAATAGCTACGATCGACACTCAGAACCACCTGCCAAGGAGTCAGCCCTTCCCCTCCCCTCTCCCTTCGCACTTCTCCCGTTGAGAGTCGGCCGTGTATTCCCGGGCCTCCCCCGACCCAAATCCGACGGCGATGCTGGCTGGAGGCGGCGACGGGGCGGTCCCGGAGTAGGTAGATTTAGGTTAGGGTTTGGTTTGGCCAAGATGGCCGTGTTTGGGAGTAGGACGCCGGTGGATTTCAGCTGCCACCAGCGCGTCCTGGTGCTCTCCTTCCTCGTGGCGACGCTCTGGTGGCAGGGGCGTTTGTCGCTGGAAGGTCGGAGGCCAGGCATCTCCGCCAATAAAGCTGAAGCCTGGAGCTCTTCTTCGCTGCTGATGGCGCGCACGGCGGCGGAGGCGTCTGCAGGGATGCTCTTCCTTCCATGGTGGAAGGTAACTGTGTCCCTGGCTGCAAGCTCCTCCAATAAGCGCGTTGGTCGGCGGATTCGGGATGCCGATGACAAGTTCCTGCCCCTGGCCGGCCGTGGAGGCGAGGGGGTGTGGGTTCTTGAAGTCTTTCGTCTCGATCTTGGCCGGCTGAGGGAGACCACTGTTGCTGTTGCGAGTTCTTCCATAGAGGCGGCGGCGTGCCAGCCTCTGATCCACGCCGACAACCGGCGGCTCGCGGCGCCTGCAAGGCGCATCTTCAACCTCTATCGGAGGCCAAGTGTTGTTGGTGGCTCGACGGCGGCGTCCCACGCCGCCCCCTTCCCAAGTGGCTTGTTCCCCGGTGAAGAGGGTGGTGGCCGGAGCTCGAGCGCACCCATCGGAAGCGAAGGAGGCGGAGGACTGGATCTCGTTTGTGGAATTAGATCTAGGGTCCTCTATGCAAAATCCAGGGGCTTGTGTGTTATTTCTGTTTTTTTGAAGGGCCCCTTTGTAATTGTACCTCCACCGCTTTGACTTAATGGCAGCATTCTAGGTCCTTCGGGACCGCCCTCGGTTCAAAAAAAAAAAATAGCTACGATCGTTAGTACGTACATCTGAACATGCATGCATGGGGAGCGATGGGCAACATGCTCACACACCGGATACTTCCACCACCCGCGCGCGCGCGAAAAGGAGGAAAAAATAAGCCCTCAGTCCAACAAGTGCTACTTATTCACAAGTAAGACCAGTGCGGTCTGTTCTCGATTAAGTCTTGTACTCCCTCGATTTTAAAATATAAGATGTTTTAGGTTTGTGAAGAAAATAAATCTAGACTTCTGTTAGTGTGTAGATTCATCCCAAAGTTAAGTGAGTCTACATACTAAAACAAGTCTAGATTTATTTTCTTTAAAAACCTAAAACATCTTATATTTTGAAACGGAGGAAGTAGCTAGCTAGCTAGGCGTCATCGAGCCACGCCCCCTCTGTCGCTTTCCTCGCGCCTTCGTCGTCGTCGTCGTCGACGCCGCGTGCATGCGCATGTGTGCGCGCGCTCGTGTCCCTCCCGGCCGGCATCTGATTCGCCATTTCCTGTGCACGACCGTGCACTAGCTAGGATCGATCGACCTGCACTGCAGGCGCCGTGTTTTTCTTAATGTGCCCTGCTGCCGCGGCCGCACGTGGATCCACAACGGTCGTGCACACGCGCGGGTGTGTGATGATGCATCTGGGAATGAACTGTCGGCATAGCCAAACCGTCGACAACTTTTACCGTTTTTCCGCCACTGGTAGAGCAAGTCCGTTGATCTCCCGTGTAAATACTTGTCTGAATCTACGTACAGATCGACAACATCTCAGTACTACTAGTATTTTCTCTAAACGGAAGTGTTGGTTTCTGCGAGTGCTTCCACCAATATTTGGATCACTTCTTCTCTTGCCTGGTTTCGGCGAAACAAAGCACTTTTAGACACGATCATCACAAAGAAGCCAACTCCACTCCACTGCTCCACGGTCTTCCTCCGTTGTGCCGATGATTTGGGCCTCTGATCAAATCACCGATGATTCGTGTAGTTTTTTCCTTTCATTTTTTCTTTCCTCTTTATGACTTTTTAGTTGTTGGTCTTTTTGAAATATAAGACAAAATATTTGCCATTCCTATTGGTATATAACGGGGAGAATTGAACAGTTTATCATTAAAAGTGGACGGAAATAAAAACAACACGACACCACACACTGGCTCCGACGCCGCGGCCCACTTGACCCATGAACACTTCCCCCAAACGGGCACGGGTGACACTCAGCAACACATAAGCTTCCGGAGTTGCCGCTACCGTGTCCGCATCGTCCCCAAGAACACGCACACGCCTACCCGGCGACCAAGCTACAAAGAGACAGCAGCCAACGCTTTCTAAAGAAGTACCTCACTTCGAATGCAATGCTCCCAATGGGGAAGCGGTGATGATGTAGTCGAAGTATGGTCTAGGCTAGGCCAAAACTTAGGTTTTCACCCAGAGACTCGAACGACGAGGGAGGTGAAGGGCTCCTCGACAATGCCTCCAAGGAGGGAGCGACGCCGAAGAATGCCGTCATCGCCAATGGCTTTCAGCTGAAGCTCCCATATATGTAGTTATCATAGTCACACCTCACACCACGTTAACTTAGCTCCCATCTCCAAAAGCAACTCGCCACGACACCTCACACCACAGTGCTCCTTACCTTGCTCACACCCTGGGCACCGCCCCGACATACTCTATTTGGACTTCTGTGACCCACCATGACAGGAAGCCTCTGGATCTACGCAAGGAGAGGAGGAACCATACCCGGGCACCAAACCGAAAGATAGATGTATATAAACACTTTTAAAATCTGATTACGGAACAAATCTCTAAAGGCTCAAGCGCCATAGTATACCTGATGTTTTGTTGGTTGCGGGAAGCCTAGATATTGTTTTGTATTTTTAGATCTCCTAGGATTTTATCTGCAAATTCAGGAATAATTATTTTATCCTGGTCTATCTTTGCTCTAAAAATCATAGTAAGAAAACCATCGACCTAATTAACATATTAGTTGGACTTTGAAAATTGATAGTGTAAGCCAGGTAAAGTGAAATGGTATAATATTAATAACCTACCTAGCATGTGCACGTTTGCTAGATGACCAAACTAAATCAAAAGTAACCTTTAAGTCGCAGCTTGTCTGGCAGCTAAAAAAAATGAGTAGATGATACATCAGACCGACCAAGCCAAGTTGTCAAGTAATAATGCATGTGTACCAGCTCTCGATTTAGACTCTTCAATGTAGGTCTCTAACGTCTAGGCAAGAGACATGAGTGGCAACAATTAAGTTCGAATGAATTAGTTTCTGATGCTATTTCATCAACTTTTGACATTCATACAATGAGCTCATCTCGATCCAAAGATCCTAAGTTATCATAACTACTTGCGTTTTTCTGCGAGGCACAGATTTTTTCTGCTAAACTTGCTTTAATTTGTGAGTTTGTGACAATGCCATCATTGACCGAGCTTGTTTTTGCCGCGCTGGTCATGGTAATGGTGGTTGAGCACAGAAGGCTCGTTCTATCTGGCTGCCTTGACGGCCTTTGCAGGGCCGCAGGAGCCGCCGTACGCCGCTCTGGTCTCTCCGAATCCACAGAAGACTTGCAGGTGACCGGGCAGCGTCACCGGAGGTGCCATGCTGATCCCGGCATTGTTGGTGCCGATGGCACTGGCCCCGGAGGTCGTCGACGCGACGCGCTTGCAGGAGAGGCACATTGTCAGCGTTGTCAGAGGCCCGGCCGCGCCGCCGTGCGCCGGCGCAGGCGCCGCCTTGAGCGCCTTGAGCTCGGCCAGCTCCTTCTCGAGGCGGCGGTTCTGGTCGGCGAGCTGCTCGCACCAGCGCTTCATGTACTCGCAGTCCACCTCCGTCTGCTTCAGCTTGGTCCTGGCCCGGCGGTTCTGGAACCACACCTCCACCTGCCGCGGCCGGAGCCCGAGGCTGTTGGCGAGCGCCAGCTTCTGCTTCTGTAAAAAACACACGAGAAATCCATGTCATTTACCCCATTCACTGCAAGGATCATCGTTGTGATCGATCGATCGACCGTGTTTCAGCGAGCGAGACACGTACCGGAGTGAGGGTGTGGTGCGTCTTGAAGCACTCCTCGAGGACGGCGGCCTGGTCCTTGGACAGCCGGAGCTTCTTGCGCGCGTTGCCGCCGTCGTCGTCCTGATCCTCGTCGCCGCTGCCGGCCGACCTCTCGGCGCCGCGCTTCATCCCGATGCCGCTGCCGCTTGACACCGGGCTGCCGGTCGAGCAGGTCGCATACTCATCTGCCATCGCCGCCGCTGGCGGAGGGCCCACTTCTTGGGCGTCCGGCGCCACATTGCCGCCGGAGTACCAGAAGCTCGGCTGGGGCTGGGAGACGAGGCCCAAGCCAAGGCTCAGGCCAAGATCCAAGCTCTGAGGCGCCATATGTACGTGTAGGAAGATCGATCGAGAAACAAAGATAGAGCTCGCCGGGCGGTGGTGATGGTGACGAGCAGGAGCGCGGGCTTAAATAGAGGAATCGATCAAGTCAGTGAGAATGGAAGGGAGTCGCGCGGGTGACAATGATGAGCTGGTGCGCGTGGGGTGGATCTCCTTTGGAGATCCTATGGCGAGTTTCCATGGCGGCCCTTGACCCTTGAGAAGCCACTGGGGATGCATTACCGGAGTAATCAACAGGTTAATTGCTGGCTAATCCAAGTTCCCAGGTGAGGTTAGATTAAGCTAGGAATATATACTAGTACTACATACTAGCTCGCTAGTACTAGCAAGAGACTAAAGGACTCGTCCAAAATATATAGTATTGGTGTAGCTAGTACTTCCATTGCAAGAGAAATCGTTCGATCCGTGTAAAATACGCAGATGACAGTACTACAATGTCGTGGGAGTACAAGCAAGTGGGACATATTATACCATGTTCAGTGTGCAAGGTGTTGCATGATTTCAGCATTACCGTGCATAGTACTGCTTTCTCAAGGAGATCAGGGCTGTGATTAGCTCCTTCCAGAGACTCCTCCTCGAAACAGGCTCCACGCCCAGTTTTATAAATAAAGCAACCACGTTCAGGATACAAGTTCACCAACGCCCAGTGCGTCAAAACGAAAAATAAAAAATAGTCTGCTGGGGCAACAGCACAATAAGCCCAAGACAAAAAAAAAAGGTGGGGAAAAGCGCCTCAGGAACGGAAGGCAACCTAAGGGGGCACGGCCACACTAGCAGGCGCAGCGAAGCGATGTGCTGACGTCCGGAGCGCCTGCATGATGTCGTCGACGCGAACCCGGTCACGCTGCCTGAAGAGCGGGTACCACTGCTGAAGATGCGCAAGCAAAGAAAAAACAGAGTCAGAGGCCCGGGAGGGAAAAATCCGCTCAATCACCATCTTATTCCTAATCTTCCACAGCGTCCAAGTGATGGCCGCGAACACCAACCAGAAGAGGTGGCGCCCACTCCTGGTGCTGGTCGCCTCAGTTTCCAGGAACTCACCAAGCTCCTGGGCCTGCCAAGTCGGACCCAGGGCCTCGCGGATAAAGTTCCATAGAAACTGGGCGGCAGAACACGTGAACATTATGTGGGTGCTAGATTCCGAGGTCCCACATAGAGGACACAGGCCATTACCCGGGCCGTTACGTTTCGCGACCTCCACCCCGGAGGTGAGGCGGTCCCGGAGTAACTGCCACAGGAAGATGCGCACACTCAGGGGAAGGAGGGCCTTCCACAGGTGAGCCATCCAGGGGAGCTCCGGGCCCTGGAAGAGGGTCCGATAAGCCGAGCTAACAGAGAAGACCCCCGAGGGGGACTGGTTCCATGACACCGAATCCCTCTCCCCGGAGAGGGATAGGGGCAAGGATCCCCTCAGTCTGCTGAAGTCCGCCACCTCGGCTACACTGAAGGTCCTCCGGAACGGGATGTTCCATTGGTCCTCCTGCATAGCCTCCGCCACTAACATCGAGGGGGCCACGCAAATAGCAAAGAGCGCCGGGAATTCCCGTTTGAGGGGGACCTCAAGCAGCCAGGGGTCTTCCCAGAACAGGACGTCCTGGCCATCCCCCACCGCAAAGGTTAACCCGCGGCGGATGCGGTGCTTGATGTCCTGGATAGCCCTCCAAAACTAGGAACCCTCACTGCGCTCGCACGCCAGCAAGGGCCGGCCACGAAGGTATTTAGCCTTAATCCGCTGGAGCCACAGACCTCCATCCTCATGGAGGATACGCCAGAACCATTTAAGGAGCAGGGCCACATTGAAGCGGCGGGAGTCCAGGATTCCTAAACCCCCAAGCGGCTTGGGGGTACAAATATCATCCCATTTCACCATGTGGTATTTCTGGTGCCCGTCGCCTGCCGCCCAAAAGAATCGCAACAACTCTTTCGCAAAGTCTGCATGGACTTCTTCGGGCAGCAGGTACAGGCCCATCTGGTACATGGTGAGGCTGGACAGGCAGGAATTGATCAGGACCGTCTTGGACCCCTTGGACGTAAGGCGAGCACGCCACGGCTCGGCTTTGGACCGAACCTTTGCGACCATGGGGGTCAAGTCCCTGATCAGAACCCGCGAGTCGCGCATGGGCATCCCCAAGTAGGAGATGGGGAAGACCGCTAACCGACAGTTAAGACGGTCCGCAATCAACTGCCGCTCGTCCTGGGGGAACCCAAGGACCATAACCTCGCTCTTGTCAAAGTTAATTTTGAGTCCAGACATAGACTCAAAACAAAGCAGCAGGAATTTGAGGTTGATGATGTCCGACTCCGAACCCTGAACCATAATCATAGTGTCGTCTGCATACTGGAGGTGGGTGATCCCACCTCCGGGGATTAGATGCCCCACCACCCCTGATAGGTGGCCAGCAACCTTGGCTCTGTCCAAGATCCCTGCCAGGGCATCCACCGCAGCGTTAAAGAGCAAGGGCGAGATAGGGTCCCCTTATCTAACGCCGCAGGAAGGTCTAAAATAAGGACCCACCTCCCCACTCACGTTTATCGCCGTGCTCCTACTCATCACGAATTGCATGATCCACGAGATCACCCTATCCTCAAAACCTCTACGCTCGAGAACCTGCCTCAGAAATGCCCAATCCAGCTTATCGTAGGCCTTCTGGAAATCTAGCTTAAGGAACACCCCTTTCTGATGGGATACCTTCACCTCATGAATGATTTCATGAAGAGCCAGTATACCATCATGAATAAGGCGCCCCTTAAGGAAGGCAAACTGAAGAGGATGGGTCAAGCGTTCCATTATCGGTGCGAGGCGGCGGGCGAGGACCTTCGAGAAAATCCGCTGGATGACATTGATCACCGTTATCGGCCTAAAATGGCGGATATCTGTGGCCCCCACTACCTTGGGGATCAAGGTAATCACCCCAAAATTGAGCCGCGACATGACGAGAGTCCCAATGTAGAACTCCTGAAACATGCCCATGATCACCGGGCTCAACTGAGCCCAGAACGTCTGAAAGAATACTACCGGAAGGCCATCCGGCCCAGGCGCCGAGTTGGCTTTCATGGAATTGATGGACTCGGCGACCTCCGATAGGAGGAAAGGGAGGGTCAGCTCCCTATTCTCCTTGATGCTAACTCGGGCATCCTCCGGCCAAAACTCAAGCCCTAGGGCCAGCCCCGATCTCGGGGAGGCCGAGAACAGGTCCCGGTAGAAGGCATAAATATGGGCTGAGATGGCCCTCTGGTCATCCAGAAGGGCGTCTGCAGCCCAGAGGCAAGGGATCGAGCACTTCCTCCTCCTGCCATTTGCGATGGCATGGAAGTAGACTGTGTTAGATTCCCCCTGGATGGTCTAGTTCTGGCGGTCCGCTGCCGCCAGAATGCCTCCTCACCCTTATAGATCTCCATAATGGAGGTCTCAAGAGAATACCTATGGGCCCATTCGTCAGCCGATAGGCCGGCCTGATCCGCCTGCAGGTCCAGGGACTGGATCTCCTGAAGAATCACCTACTTTTGGCCCCGAAGCGCAGCCCCCAGATTTGCGCCCTAACCCTGCATCAGTTGGCGTGCCAACAGAGCGCAGTGGTGCCAGATGTCCACCGCACTGAAGGTACGGGGCGGGGAGGCCGACGCCTCCGTCCACCTAGCTCGCACGGCTTCCACAAAGCCCCTCTGGTGAAGCCAGAAGTTCTCGAAGTGGAAGCGATGTGATCTAGGAGGGCGCCCTCCTCCTGAGGATAGGAGGAGAGGGGTATGGTTCGAGCCCACCCTGGTGACCGCGCGGAGAGAGCAAAGAGGGAATACCAGCTCCCAGTCCACCGAGACAAAGACCCGATCCAAAATGCAACGAACCGGGTCCGGCCTATTGTTGGTCCAGGTAAACCTCGCCCCCACCCGGGTGATCTCCCTAAGAGCAAGGTCGGCGATGCAATCATTGAACAGCCTGATCCTATTGCGGTCCATGTTCGCCGAGCTCTTGTCCGCGGCAGAGCGAATAAGGTTGAAGTCCCCAGATACCATAACTAGGGTCTCCATACGGTCCACCTTGGCTTTGAGCTCCAGCAGAAACTCCTGGGACAGCCTATGGTCCGCGGGGCCATACACAATCACAACCTCCCATTTGAGGCGTGATTGTTTATGGGTGAGGGCCATGCTCAGGAAGAAGTCCCCGCGGTCCATATCCTCTATCTCGAAGGTCTCCTCCTTCACCCCCAGGAGGATACCACCCGAGTGACCGGAGGCCGGAAGCCACGTCCAGGTGAATTTATGCCTGGACAGGGCTTCCAACTCCCCAATCGAGAAATCCTGACGAATCGTCTCCTGCAAGCCCACGATGTCCACATCTTCCTGACGCAAGTACTCCTTGATCTGGCGACAACGTCCTTCCTGCCCGAACCCCCGGATGTTCCAAATGAACACCCGAAACGCCCGGAGGATGTCCATAAGAACGATCACTCGATGGTGGCCCCCTTACTGGGGGCAGAGCGGGAGGGGACCATCGCGGGAGAAGGAGCTGGGGCTTTCGGGGGGCGCCCTCGAGACCTCCCAGGGCAGGGGTTCCTCAAGGCAGGCGTCCCGCCATCAGGTGCAGGGGGTGGAGCCGTGCTGGCCCCGGGATCCAAAGAGCCAGGGCCTGCCATCATGAGGGCCCGTTCGCGCACCCATGCATCCCGTGCACGGGCGGTGGCAATCTGGCCCTCGTACACTTCCCGAGCCTTAATGGCCTCGATCTGTCCTAGCCAGGGGCCCTTCTCTCTGCGAAACACAAAACCATAATCAGCAGCCACCCCACTCAGGTGGTCCAGGGGCACCTCCTCCAAAACCGAGAACCTAGAGCCCGAGGGCAAGCCAGAAGCGCAAGATGGGGGGAGGAGGAGAACGGAGGGTACCTAAAAACTCATCGCGGGCGGTCACCCTCTGGGAAGCCCGTTCCGCGATCGTTGGCTCCGGACCCGGGCCCCCACTCCGCGCTCCTGCAATGCGCTCGCTGTGGCGCGGGGGCAGAGGGGAAGGCTGGCGGGGGCCTCGGACCCGGCGCGCACTGGGGCCCGGGGAGAGGGAGGCGAGGGAGTAGCACACCACCCCGGGGGAACGCGGGGAGGACTGGGGGAACACATCCAGACCCACGCTCCCCGGGGTATCCTCCGACGATACGGCCAGGACGGAGGAAGGAGGGAGGCACTCCTTGCTCCCCTCCAGATCCCCTCCCGAGAACAGCTACGACTTGTCGAGGTTGGAGCCGTACTGGGCGATGTCAAAGGCGAGCGGCTCCTGCGAGGGAGGACGAGAGTGGCGGGGGAGATCAATCGGCACCAGCTTGGCCGGGGCACTCCTAGACAGCGGATGACGATCCGGGAAGAAGGGCCCGGCACCCCTGGCTGCGTGGCCAGTCACCCCACCGCCAGCCGAGGTCCGCTGGGACGGGGTGGGAGCAGGGGCCTCCGCAGCCGGAGACTTGGCCACTCCGGGGAGGCCTCCCCAACGGAGTCCTCATCCGAGCCTCCATCCCCCCGCCCCGTTCCCAGGTCATCATCCGGGGGCGGTGACGGAGACGTGGAACCAGGGCCTGACGCTGCCAGAGTGTCGTCGAGCTCCATCAGCAAGTCCCTACCAGCACGGTCGAAGAAGATGCACTCGATAGTCACCGGAAATACGGCCGGGTCGGGGCATAGAACACGAAGGCGGATGGCCCCGATGCCAGCGAGAGAGAGCAGATCAACCTCCAAGCACTTTCCCACCGTCTGCGCCACGAGAGATATCACCTCAGGCCTCCTCGCCTCGGGGGGGACGCCTGATAAGTGAAGCCACACCTCTGACAGAGTGGGGGTGACCCCCTGGTCGGCAGTAGAAGGCCTAATCAGGACCTGCAGCTGGTGTATCGGCAGCGTGAAGGAGCCCCCAAAGGCACACATTCGCAGAGTCGCCACGGAGGGGAACGACACTACGAACTCAGTGTCTGAGATCTTCCTCACCGGCCACGGGTGTCCTGGAAGGACCTCGCAGAACTCCTGGTGGATCAGGTCCTCCGTCACCTCCACCTGGATCTGGGGGGCCTGGGGCAGCAGGGTCACCGTCGCAAGGGTCTCAGGAACCGCCATCTGGACGCCCCCCAGGTCAATGTAGTAGAAGCCGTCGTTGACCCCGTGGCCGTAGTACTCGAGGCACTGACAGCCAGGACGGGGTATCGGGGCCTGACTCACATCCGAGGGAGCACCAACAGGAGGAAACGTTGCGGCGAGCTTCTTCTTCTTGGACTTCTTTTTCTTCTTCGTCGGTGCCCCGGGCAGACCCGAGGCGGTTCCCACAAGCGGCGGGGAGGACGGCTGGCCCGAGGGGGGGTAGGGGAACCCGCCATTTGGCCGCGTCCGCACGTCCTGGTTCACCACGCGCACCCTGCGGCTGGCCACGGGACGCCAGGGCCTGCTGCCGCGGCACCGCTTCCTGGCGGGCGGCCTCCGGCGAGGGAGGCCTGGCCGCGCATGACAGGGCCTGGGCAGGGGCCTTCACGTGGACCCGGCGCACCTGGCGCGGTGGCGAGCGGGACCGATTTCGAGGCTCCTAGCCCCTGGCCCGAGGCGGAGACCGGGGCTGCTGCGGGAGAGGGGCGTCGCGCTGGCCCCTGGCGGGAGCTTGGCGCCGCGGGGAGGGCTGGCAGTAGCCCCGCGCCGGCGAGCCCCGACGGGAGGGTGGAGATCCACGACGGTGGGGGAGGCGGGGCGACTGAGCGGGAAGGTTTCCCGCGGCGCCGGCGGGGAGCGGCTACGGGGACGCTTGGGGGCCATCAGGGCCTCCTTGTAGGATACCGGCCTGGTGACGGCGAAGGGCGGCCGGGGCGAAGGAGCACCCGATGGCGGCGGGGGGGCAGGGGCGGGCTGCAGGGCAGAGGCAGCGGGGAGCTGGACGGGATGGGGACAGGGAACCGGGGGGTGAGACGCGATGGGGATAAGGCCGAGAATTGGGCCTTCGGGCCCAACCCTAGCCCCTGTCCCCGTCCGCTTGGGCCGATGGCAGGCCGGGGCCCAGCAGGGCCCTGAGGCCCACCAGCACGCCAACCCTGAGCAGGGCAGCACCCCTCCCTCTCCTTGACCCGCGACGCCGCCATCACGCGAGGCACCGGCGGGATCCTCTGCTCCGCCGCGGAGCGAGCTGCCCTCTGCCGCCTACCATCCCTCGCAGGCCGCGCCGAGGAGATAAACTCTCCCAGCACCGGCCGACGTAGGACGAAGAGGCAGCGGGGAGTGGCCACGCCGCGCTCCGGCAGGTCGCCTCTCCATGCCTCCAGAATAGGAGACGCTGGCGTCGGGAGCTCCGATCCCGCGGAGGGGGACTCGCATGGCTGGAGAGCCAAGGCCGGCTCCTCGGCCACGTCAGCCCAGCTGCGCCCCTGCAGGTCGCCCGTCGCCGCCAGGTCGGCCGGGGACAACGGGGGCAAGGGGGAGGAGGGTTCCTCCGCCAGAGGGCGCCGCGCAGCCGCCCGAGGGGACCTGCACAAGATCGGGGAAGGGGGCATGCACCTGACTGCCCACCAGGACACTGTGAGCGGGGAAAAGAACCACCTTGCCCGCGCCGACGAACTCGCCTCGCCGGAGATCGCGGGCGTCAATCACGACCTCCGCCGCGCTGAGGAGGACCAGGCAGCGGTCCTTGACCTGCAGGAGGAGCACCGCTGGCGAGGCCCCGGGACGGCACCCGCTGAACAGCGAGGTTGCCGATGCCACCCAACGCAGGGGGCGGAGCCGCGCCGCAGCCCCGGTGCCATAGCGGGGGGAGGGGAAAGGGAGAGCCGACGGGAAGGATAGAGGGGGGAGGCCCAGCGCCTAGCAGCCAAGGCGGCTCGCCGCCGGCGGGCCGGCCATCAGCGCGGGGGCGCAGAACGCCCGAGCCATCGCCTCAGTTCCAGAGACTAAGATAATCAAATTGGCAGGGAGATACGATCCATGGTGATTAATGACATCCATCATGCAATCTTTCATCGTTCAAAAACGCGGAATCTCGTCTTAGAACACCGCCACTCGTTGGCCTCCCAGGTCGAAATCCGACGCTATTTAGCGTCGGACGGCTGCGACGAGGGCCCGGTCTCGTCGTTGTCGTCGAAGATGATGAGCGGCGCACCCTGGTAGGCGCCTGACGACGAGTGTCGCGGGGAGACTGACGCTCGGCCTGCAGCTGTAGGCGCTGGGTGTGGTCGGTCTTCTCTTGCTCCTAGTCTGCCCTGAACCCTGTGCCCAGCCAGGAATTTTATATGTTTGCATATGTTGTCATAAAATTAATTTTTAAAAAGCAAATAAACTAGACTAGGTAATCAAATTGAAATAGTGCTTATATATAAATAGTTCAGTATCACGTGGTTCGATAGAAAATAACTAAACCGTATAGAAAACAAAATTAATAGTTCAGTCTCACGTGGCTCAACCAACTGAATCTGAAAGTCCCAGCCTTGGTCCAAGATGTCGTCATCACTGTTGGGTTCATAGCATAGAAAACAAAAAAACTCCTATAATGCGAACAGTATACACCACGATCTATCTGTCTAGATACAATCAATGGGTGGATATATATCCATAGAATACATAGCCTAGAAGACCGACAAAGCTTTATGAGTATGGACTCGTTGGTGATGTAGTCGATCTCTTGTCAATCTCAAGATCGTGTGGAAGTCCGGTAGCACCACAACTTAGCGGAGCATCCGTGATCGCACACACGTCCGGGACCCCGACAACCTCCGCAACCTCGCCCCAGCAATGCAGTGGAACCAACAAATCTTCGCTCCAGAAAAAGCCACCGAAAACATGTATCTCGTTAAGCCGAGACCATGGGGGATAGTACTAGAGGGGGAGAGATCTTCTTCACGAGGAGGTGTGAGTGAGAAGGAGGGAGAGGGGAGCAGCCCCCATGCCTTGGCCGACGGCCAAGGTGGGTGCCCCCACCTCTTCCTTATTCATGTGAGTGGAGCTCCCACTCACACATTTGCCTTTCCATTTCCTCCACTCAAAATTCATTAAATTTCCATCAAATTTAATAATATCTCATTAAATAAAACTCTTTTATTTATTTATTCAGTTTTTTTTAATTATATTAATTAACAAACATTCACATAAAACCCCTTACTACATTTCAATTTCACATGCAGAACCAATTTCAGCAATTTCACCCAAAACAATTCCGGTGTCCATTGAAATAACTCCAGCTCTTTGATATTCTTTTCCTGGCATCTCATTTGCTCCAAATGGTGTCGATATATCTTAAGTGTTTCACCCTATGGTTCATGAATAATGCATACATGATCGAGACCCCTCTCCGACCAATAATCAGCAGCTGGACCTAGAGATCCATACTGACTTTTACACATTCAATGATGACTTCTTGTGATCGTGAGAACCTTAACATTGTAACTAAATTCTTTTGTCTCGCGATATTTTACATGTCCGAGATTTGATCATCGGTATCCCCATACCTAGTTTGATCTCGTTACCGACATGTACTCTTTTCTCGTTCCCGTGATATAACATTCTAGTAATCTCCATCACTTGCTTGCAGGCTATATCAATGTGATATCACCGAGAGGGACCAGAGTATATATCTCTATCATTTGGATGGAAAAATCCCACTCTTAATCCATGAGCATCTACATAACATTATCAGAGTATCTGAATCCACCTTTATAGTCACCGTGTTACGGTGTGACGTTGATATTATCAAGCTACTCTTTATATGTTAGTGATTGACATGATCTCATGTTCTAATGACTAGAGTTACTTGTAATGATGTTAGCAATTTAAACATAATGACTTTGATCTCATGGTCTGAATTAGAATGTTTTTTTATGATTTTCCTAAAAATAATGTGATAAAAGAGGAAAACAAGAAAAAAAAGTTTGCTGTTGTACTGCAGAATACACACGGCAAAGGCCCTTTGCCATGTATACTACAGAATACACACGACAAAGGGCTGGTGAGGGCACACGGCAAAGAGATCACCGTCTGTAGTCGTTAGATCCTCCCCGTCAAGTAGACTCGTGGGATCATGGGTCCCACCTCGCTGCCGTGACTGTTGGAGATATGCCCAAGAGGCGATAATAAAGTGGTTATTATCATATCTTCGTACTTATGATAAATGTTTACATACCATGCTATATTTGTATTAACCGGAAACATTAATACTTGTGTGGTTTGTAAACATAAAAGAGTCCCTAGTAAAGCCTATTGTTAAACTAGCTTATTGGTTAATATATGATCATGGTTTCCTGATCATGAACATTGAGATGTTATTAACAACAAGGTCATATCATTAGGAGAATGATGTGATGGACATACTCCTATAATTAAGCGTAGCATAAGATCAAGTCATTTAAATAGTTCACTTGCTATAAGCTTTCAAATACATAGTAACCTAAATCCTTTGACAATGAGATCATGTTAATCACCATCACGGGATGGATGCTTTGATGACATCAAACACCACTTCGTAACTGGGTGGTCATAAAGGTGGCATTGAGTGTTCGGAAAGTATGTGTTGAGGCATATGGATAAAGAGTGGGATTTGTCCATCCATATGACAGATAGATATACTCTGGGCCCTCTCAGTGGAACGAGATACGAACGATCAAACCTCGGATAAGTAAAGTATGACGAGACAAAGGGAAATTGGTATCGTATGTAAATAGTTCATTTGATCACGAAGTAATCATAGAAATATGTGGGAGCCATATGAATTTCCAGATTCCTCTATTTGTTATTGATCGGAGAAGATTCTCGGTCATGTCTGCATAATTCACGAACCGTTGGAAGACACACTTAAGGATTCGATGTTGTTTACTAGATATGGAATGTGAGTAAGAAGACCAAATGTTGTCCGGAGTCTTGGATGAGATCCGGGATATCACGAGGATATCCAGAATGGTCCGAAGAATAAGATTTATATAAGGAAAGTCCAATTCTGGAGTTCGGGAATGGTTTCAGTGTTTTCACCAGAATGTTCTAGAAGGGTCTAGAAGGTCCACCAAGCCGGAAGGGGGAAGGTACATGGATGTGTCATGACAAAGTGGAATGGTTGCATCATGTCCTAGGTCACTTGGCTGGACACTTGGAAGAGAGAAATCAAACTCTAATTTGAAAGTCAAAAATGTAGTTTGAAAAAGTCAAATCCCAACATGGTTTCCGAGTTAGGGAGGGTTTCTGAGTTAGGGAGGGTTTCCACCTGGGCTGGGAACACCCTTGGACGCCCCCCACCTATATAAGGAGGGGTGGGGGCGCACCCCAAGGTATCCCGCTTTCCCTAGGCGCCCAAGACCCAATCCCTAGGCCGCCGCTGCCCCCCAAGCCGCCGGCGCCCTAGATCCCGTCTAAAGTGCCGCTGCCGTCTAGCCTAAATCCTAGCCGTCGGCTGCCCTCTTCCCTCGGCATCTAAAACCTAGATCGCTGAGGCCCTCTTCTATTCCACCATACTCACTCCGGCTTAGGCGAAGCTCTGCGGGATCTCCCATCTACTTCCAACACCACGCCGCCGTGCTGCTAGAATCGTGAGGAGAGAGCTACAACCTCTGCTGCTTCCTGGAACAGGGGAGAGGAAGGTATTCATCGAGTACCGTATGTGTGACCGACTGCAAGAGCGCTGTTGGAACTCGGTGCCGGAAGGATCGTCTATGCGATCTTGAGATCGCCAAGTGAACGACTACATCACCCACGAGAATCTGCTCTCGTTAACCGCTTTGGATCTTCGAGGGTTAGTAATCTATCGACTCGTTGATACAATCTAGTAGATAGATCTTGGCTTGTGTGTGTTCACGCGATATAATTTTTTTGTTTTCCATGCTACGAACCCCTACAGTGGTATCAGAGTCGTGTCTATATGTAGATATGTTGCACGAGTAGAACACAATGGTCATTATGGCCGGTGGTGCTTTTATTATCAATTGCTTCTTGTATACTTTGCATCTTACAGTATGGTGGTATGAAGCGTCCCGGGCTAACCTTACATGACATCGTTCATGAGACTTGCTCCACGCTCAACATGCAACTTGTGTTGCATAAGTGGCTTTGCGGGTGTCTGTCTCTCCCATCATAGTAAAGATTCAATTTGCAACGGGCACTTGATAGTTCAAGCATCAACATTGTAGTTCTTGTTCGTAAGTTAGAACAGTACTTATTGAAAGCCCCAAACCACGTAAAATATGCAAAGAAAATTAGAGGCGTCTAACTTTGTTTTGCAGGCGTGTGCTGTGATGTGATATGGCCATGATTGTGATTATATGTGATGTATGCAATGATCCTTATTGTAAGTCGACAGCCGGCAGAAGCCTTATGGTTGTCTTTTAATATCCTTTAAGACCCGCGTGTCTATTATTCAAAGTAGTTGTAATAGTTGATGCTGATGGACGACAACCATGGAGCGGTGCCATTGCCCTTGATGCCATGTCGACGATGATGGATATCATATTCGTGCTTGAAGATGGAGATCGGAAGCACAAGAAGAAAGGCCATATCATATCACACATTATGAATTGCATGTGATGTTAATCCTTTTATGCATCTTATATTGCTTAGATTGCGACAGTAGCATTATAAGATGATCACTCTCACAAAATATCAAGTTATGGAGTGTTCGTCCTTAGTAGACACCGTTGCCAAAGCTCGTTGTTTCGAAGCACCACGTGCCAGATTTGCTCATGCGGAAACTAAGATTACATCTTGACGAGCCTAGCATGTACAAACATGGTCTCAGAACATGGATTACCGAAAGGTAAAGAATGAGTCATATAGATGATATGATGAACATGATGATTGTTCGCCTTTGAAACTACATCATGTCACGTGATGATCGGACTTGGTGTAGTGGATTTGGTTCGTGTGATCACTAAAACAATGTGAGAGATATTGTTTTGAGTGGGAGTTCAACAATAATATGATTAAAAGTTAAACACTATTTATCATAAATTAAATCAAAGTGAATTTGCATAGTTGTTGTAGTCATTGGCATCCATTTACCACCTTGCGCTTAGTTATAATTGATATAATAGAACTATATAGAATGATGTAGGTAAAATGTTTACTACGCTAAAAGATTACTAAAGAATGGAATTTGAAAGAACACCAAACATTTGATGATGGTGATCTACTTCAAAGTGCAAGTCTAAAGACATTGGTATTTAACTATACACGCTTTGGACTATGTGTCATGAGTATGGCGCCACTGTTGATGTTGATAGATTCTTTTGAAAGGTTAAAGAAATATTGAAAGAGAAATCTAAGAAATATTTCGCAGAAGAGAAAAGACTAGAATTGTTCATCTTAGGTATATAGATGATATACATGTTATATACATGGTATCATATGCTTTTTCCAAAAAAAATGAGTGAATATATGAATATTTACTTAATGAGGATGAAGTGTGAAACATTTGAAAAGTTCAAAGACTTTCAAGATTAAGTGCAAAATCAATATAACAAGAAAATAAAGAATTTATGTTAGGATCATAAAGAAAAATATTTGAGTTACAAGTTTAGCATAACACCTAAGATTTGAGGAATCGTTCCATGGATTTGCGTTTCCTGAAACACCATATGAGTATGGAATCAAGATATGCAATGAAACCTTGTTTGACATGGTAACACCAAATGTGTAATTCATAAAACTACCATTATATTTTAAAGAATAAAAGCTTTAGAGACTATCGCTTTTCACTGAAAATAGCTTCGTCATGATCCGTTAAAATGACACCATATAAAGCTATGGTTTGGGATAAAACCCAAGTTGTCATTTCTTAAAACATTGGTATGCTATGGTGAGATGTTTACTACCAAAGTCGGATGAACATGTCTTTGTATGTTATTTCGAATAATTGTTGAGTATTTCTCCATAACACCAAAGACAAAAATGTTTGTCGCTTAGAACGTCAAGTTTCTTTGAGAAGAAATTTTCCGTGAAAAGTTAAGTGGGAGGACAATAGAACTTTGATAAGGTTAAACGAACCTTATCTATATGTGCAAAGTTGCGCAGCGCCGAAAAGTGTTCCAGAGGCAGCAACAATGCTCATGGCTCGCGTGCCTCAAAGGTTGTGGTCACGGAGGTCTAAGTTCCTATTGAACCAAGTAGGTAGGGTAAACAATCAAATACCAAGATTTGAGGGTTAAATCATTATTTGAAAATAATGAACCGACTACATGCAAAGAAGCAATGATGGGTCCTGACTCCGTCAAATGGCTTGAAGTTATAAAATACGTGATAGTTCCATACACGAGAAATCAAGCTTTGAATTTGAAAGACCCTTTGAAAGGTGCAAGACCTTATAGTCGTGTTTGGATATATAAAGAAATAGACATGGATGTTTGATGATGGCTCAGTTGAGTACAGAGCTTCGTTGGGAGACCCCAAGAGGAAGGTGTGATGAGCACAACAACAAGTTTTCCCTTAGTAAGAAACCAAGGTTATCGAACCAGCAGGAGGAAGGAAACGACTCAAAGGTGTTGCTAGCACCTTGGAAACCTGCACAACACAACCTCAAGAGTTTGCCCCATCGAACAGTGAGGTTGTCAATCTCACCGGTTTGCTGAAAACAAAGGATTAACTGTATGGTGTGGAAGATAATAGTGGTTTGCAGAAAGTAATCAGTAACAGTGGAAGATTTATCAATGGTAAAGATTGGACCGGGGTCCATAGTTCACTAGAGGTGTTCTCCTTAAGATAAACAAAAATGGCATTCTGGGTAAACAAATTACAGCAGGGCAATTGATAGGACTGAGCAAGGAATATCAATGCAATACTAGACATTCGTGATCCTATGAGATTTGATTGGGCAATACAACAAGATACATATACCACCATCCAACTGCATCTATGACTAGTAATCCACCTTCAGATTATCATCTGAACCCCCTCTAGTATTAAGTTGCAAGCAACAGATAATTGCTTTAAGCAAAGTGTGTATGGTAAACAATCCACAAGAGACCGTTGTTTTCTCCCTAGTAGTAACAGCACATCTACAACCTTAGAGATTTCTATCACTTCCCTTAGATTAAATAGAGGCATGAACCCACTATCGATCATAAATACCCCCTCTTGGAGTCACTAGCATCTACTTGGCCAAGATAGCTACTAGAAACGGAGAGCATGCAAGATCTCAAACAACATAGACATGATAGAATCAATAAGACAAAACCATTAATCAATCTGACATAGTAATCTCAATATCCATCGGATCCCCGCAAAGACAACATTCATGATTACAAATAGATGATCTTGATCATGAATGGAGCTCACAAGATCTAAACATGGTAGCACAAAGAAGGAGATACAACCATATAGCTACTACATGGACGCGTAGTCCAAGATGGAACTACTCACACTTCATACCGGAGGCTGGCATGATGAAAAAGAAGGCCTTCGAGATGATATCCCCTCCGGCAGGGTGTCGGGAAGAGCTTCAGATCCCCCCGATCTAGGGACAATGGTGGTAGCGGCTACATACGGTTTTGTGGAATATTGATCGGGGTATCGGGGGGTCTTTATAGGCAAAGAGGCGAGGCACGGGGCAGCCAGGGCGGCCGCACCCCCAGGCGTGGGCTAGGTTTAGCCGCACATCCAGGGGGTGTGCCCCCCTAGTGGCTCCCTTCCGTCTCGTACTCTGGCTCTATGTTCCCCATGGTAAAATATTGACTTTGGATTTTGTCCCTTCCAATTCCGGGAATATTGATTTTCTGCCTTTTCTGGAACCAAAAACATAAGAAAATAGGCAACTGTCACTGTGACATCTTATTAATAGGTTAGTCCAGAAAAACATATAAAAACACCTCAAAGTGTAGACAAAGCAAACAAAGTAGATACTAAACAAGCATGGAACATAAAAAATTATAGATACGTTTTCAACGTATCAATGTTTCACATCTATGAAATAGTCGACATGTTGGGAAAGAGTTCACAACAATGTTCAAAGGTTTACTATGATAAGATTTAATCTTTCATAGTGATATTTAGTCTAGACGGATTAATGTAGCAACCACTACATATAATTCTGTTATATGGTAGTTGAACAAACAAAACAAAACAAAGTTCTTTTAATAGAATTGTTACCTAGGATGTGTACATAACACGATCTAGAGGGGTTTGTTAATTCAAAAGAATGATAGAGGTGTATGCAAACTTTAATGGTTGAAATAAGCATCGAGGAGTTGGAATCTTCACCGTGATGAAATTGTTAAGGAGTTTAATTTCATCGGAGACGATGCTTGCATTTGCAAGAAATTAAGTGGGAGCGCTAAGACATATTTCTAATACATTATGTGGAAGACATATTGTTGGTTGAAATTGATGTATCTTTTATTGACATAGGTTAAGAATTTCATCTTGATGAAAGACTTAGAAAAAACCAGAATATTAGGCATCAATGTATATAAAGATAGATTGAGGCGCTAATATGGTTGTGCCAAATGTACATAGATGAGATATTGAAAGAGTTCAGTATGGAAATGACAAGAAAGGTTCTTGCCACACAGAAATGATTAAATGGAAATTCAAGTGTATCGACGCTTGATAAGTGAAACAAAGATTCGAGTATTTTTTATACTTGATGAATAAAATCACAAAGAGCATATTAATCATACTGTGATACGTACACATCCAGATATGTCCTATGCTCTAAATGCTGTGAGCATATACCAGAATGATTCATAAGATGATCATTGGATGATAGTAAAGATATTCTTATGATCTTTTGGAAGAACTAAGAATATATTTGTAGAGGTGACATATAGATGGTTAGTTTATTGTAAAAGTACTACATTGATACTAGATTTGTCACAAAGTACAAACTAAGTTTATCTCAATCTAAACTAAGGGTGGCACAATATAATGGAAAGTAAGTTCCATAATGTATTTGGATGAGTTCCAAAGTTAAGACATTATGACAGATACTACAACAAAAGGCTAAGTATATGACTGCTATTATAGCAACAAAAGAGGGCATTTGTGTTAAGTAGTTTGTTATCAAACTAGGTGTGGTCCACAGCAGGATAGTACTATGAAGATATATTGTACAACAATATTATCAACATATTTTAACCCCAAGGAACTAAAGGTCTCATCAAAGGACCAAATTTGTATAAAGCCATCTCATTAGAGAATGAGAGATGCGTAGAGACGCAAAGACATGCAATTACACACGGACCTGAAAGAGTCGGATCCGAAGATCTGTTGAACACTAGCAATCGTGTAAATACAACACCGGAAAACCATAGGTGTTTGATGTCCACGCACTTCTATTCTTGTAGACAGTTGTTGGGCCTTCAAATGCAGAGGTTTGTAGAACAACAAGTTTCCCTTAAGTGGATTGCCCAAGTTTTATCGAACTCAGGGAGGAAGTGGTCAAAGGTATCCCTCTCAAACAACCCTGCAATCAAGATACAAGAAGTCTCTTGTGTCCCCAACACACCCAATACACTTGTCAGCTGTATAGGTGCAATAGTTCGGCGAAGAGATAGTGAAATACAAGTGGTATGGATGATTATAAGTGGTAACAGTGCCAGAAAAGAGCTTCTGATGGGGAGGAAAAGACTAAAGGAAAAAATATGGAAGCAATCAAGCATGCAACAAATCTAGTTGTAAACGGTGTTTCAATGTTTAGAAACAAGGCCTAGGGATCATACTTTCACTAGTGAACACTCTCAATAACAGCACACCTCAAAGTTTGCCTTCCCCATCTAGATAACCCCACACTGTTGATACGTCGGAAACGGATCTATAATTTTTGATGTTCCATGCTTGTTTAGTATCTCCACCACCATCTCCATCAGCGTTGCTAATTCCCATGATGAGGAGGGAGTAGTTCTTCCTCGAGGATAAGGGCTCTATCGGTAGCTATGTGTTCATCTCTCTCTATATACATGATCTTGTTGTAATCATGAGCTTTGTAATCAAGTAGATCTACCTTGCTACTCAAGTGCTTTAATAGATCTCTAGCTCTCCCATGTGTGTGTAAGTGACATCGTGCATACTGTGGTGGCACTTAGGCTAGAGGTTACATAAATACTCATCGTGCTTTAATAGATCTCTGCTTTTCCCCACGTGTGTGAAAGTGACAGCGTGCACGCCGTGTGTGGCACTTAATCTAGACTACATATATATTTGTTATGAGTTATATTTGGAGTTGGATGTTTTAAAAAAATTGTGGTGTTTGTTGGAACCATCTAGCGCTCAAAGTGACAGTATGGGGTTATCTAGATTGGGGAAGGCCCTACCATGGATTAGAGTATCCAACCGGAGAGTAGTTAAGGGTAGTATCATGAAGAGAATATATTTATATGAGAGAGTGTTCACTAGTTAAAGTATGATCCCTAGGCCTTGTTTCTAAACATTGAAACACCGTTTGTATATATATATATGTTGCATGTTTGCTTGCTTCCAGTCTTTACCTCACCGTCAAGCTATTTTCTGGCACCGTTACCACTTGTATTTCACTATCTCTTTGACGAGCTAGTGAACCTATACACTTGACAAGTGTATTGGGTGTGTTAAGGACACAAGAGACTTTTTGTATCTTGATTGCAGGGTTGCTTGAGAGGGATACCTTTTACCACTTCCTCCCTGAGTTCGATAAACCTTGGGTAATCCACTTAAGGGAAAACTTGCTGCTGTTCTACAAACCTCTACACTTGGAGGCCCAACAACTGTCTACAAGAATAGAAGTGTGTAGACATCAAGATATTTTCTTGCGCTGTTGCCGGGGAGGAAAGGTAAAAGGCACTCACACACGTTACCCCACGGCAACAACAAGCCAGAAAACTCTTTTCTGGCGCCGTTGCCGGGGAGGTGAGGTAAAAGGTACTCACATCCTCCGGTGTGAGTGCTCGAAAGTTATTTTCTTTAGATTCTGTAATTTTGTCTTTTTGTTTCTTGTTTTCACTTGTTAGGCTTAATGGAAAACAACAACAAAAAATTAGAGATATTTATAGTATTTATCTTGAGTTAGGACACGAAGTGTTTGAAGAGAAAATTTAAAAACCTATGGAGCTTTATTTGCATGCTAACAACAATGTTATTAGTATGAATTTTTTGGACACTATTATTGCTAATGCTATAAAAACATCTAAGCTTGGGGAAGCTAGTTTTTATGAAAATGATCTTTTTAGTTCCCCAACTTTGGAAGATAGCTATTCCATGGCTTATGATGATACCAAACCTCCAATATATGATGATTACAATGATGAATATGATATTTTCAGTCCACCTACTATTGAGGAGGATATTAATTGTGATTACAATATGCCTCCTATATTTGATGATTATGGTGATCAGAATAATAGTGATAGCTATTTTGTTGAATTTGCTCCCACTACAACTAATAAGAATGACTATGCTTATGTGGAGAGTAATAATTATTTTATGCATGTGGATCATGATAAGAATGTTTTATGTGATAGTTATATTGTTAATTTTATTCATGTTGCTACTGAAAGTTATTATAAGAGAGGGGAACATGGTTTTATTCATCTCAATAATATTAAGTTTCCCCTCTTTATATTGAAAGTCTTGAAGTTGCACTTGTTTTGCTTTCCTATGCTTGTTGCTTTGTGCTTTCATGACTTGTTTCTTTACAAGATTACTATGCATAGGAAGTGGGTTAGACTTAAATGTGTTTTGAATTTGCTTCTTGATGCTCTTTTGTACTTCAATTCATATTTCTTATGTGAGCATCTTCTCAAACCCAACTTAAAGGCGTTAAAGAAAAGTACTTGTTGGGAGATAACCCAAGAGTTTTCTTGAGTCTTGGAAGTTATTACTTCAGTAATGACCACTTATTATCCTTTTTTGCTTTTTGTGCCAAGAATGACCTCTAATGAGAGGGAAGTAAGATTTGGGGAGTTGCTGTCTCGAAACAGATTTCTGTCCTCCACCATAAAAATTCGTGAGGAGTCTATGCAAGTCGGATTGAGCTGACAATTTACGAATACATCACCAAGTATGTTAGATAACTTTCGTTAGTTCAAAACTTTTTGATTTAAGCAACAGAAGGTCTTCGAAAAAATTGGTTTCTACCTGCTAGTCTGTTTTGACAGATTTCTGCCATTATTTGCATTTGCTTCTTATTGATTCCTTTTTGGGTTCTTTTTGGGAAATTAAGCATTTTGAGGGAATTGATACAGTAGCTTGTGTTTTTAGTGAAATTTTTGCTGTTCGAAATCTAAACCCAACGGTCTATTATCTTTTTAATACACTAATGTTGTGAATGAAGATTGTGTGAGGTTTTGTATGAAGAAAAAATTTCAGGTGTAGAGAGAGAATGATGTAATGAGATGAAGAATGGACAAAAGCTCAAGTTTGGGGATGCCACCCCGGTGTCACCCCAAGAAATATTCAAGAGGTACAAGTGTCAAAGCTTGGGGATGCCCAAGGCTTGGGCATCCCCTTCTTCATCAATAAAAAGCTCAGGTCTTTCTAGGCACTTCGTTTTTATTGTTTCATGCACTCTTGTGTTGTTCTTGGAGCGTCTTAGTTTTTGTTTTGGTTTTTTGTTTGCTTAGTTTGCTTGATAAAGTTGGTTGGATCCCAGAACACTTCTTTTGGAGAGAGACACACTTTGTTTTCATTGTCTAGAACACTCTACTTTTGATTCTTATTGTCTTGTGAGTGTTCTCTTTTGCTAGCACTATGTTTAGCCTTAGTTTTCTTGTACTTCTAGCTTATAACTTTTTAGTTCTTCTTTGTGTATTTGCGAGACAAGCTCACTAATATTTATTGATTATTATCTTTGTGAGGTGTTTCAAATAAGTTGATTGGTGTTGAAAAAGAGTAGAATGCTTCATGCTTATGTGGTACAAAAGGGAGCTTGCTTTGACTGTGGCTTAGACTTTATCATGTCATGCTAGATGTTGCTTTTACCATATGCTTAGTTATTATTGATGTAGCATGCCTTGTTCCAAACAATTAGGATTGCTTAATGTGCCTTGAAAGAATTATGCGTTATTTTAGCATACAAAAGCATAGTATTGTGGTATTCTCCTTTGATTCTTTGTTTGGGTTGACTTGGCACATGCTCACACCATGTTATGACTATGAACAAGTCACCATAGCCTCTATGATCATTTAGTCCTTGACTTGTAGTACCACTCTATGCTTTGATTAGTAATGTTTTGTTGCTCTGCATGATTATGGCCATTATTGCTCTCTTAGTTGGTTGCTCCCAGTCTTTTGCTAGCCTCCACTTGTATGAGTAAGATCTACTCATGCTTCCAACTCACAAGAAACCAAGTTATTCCAAAGTGTCCACTATAAATTCCTATGCATGGTGTGTTACACCATTCCAAGTATATTCTTGTTTTCAGCTATCTTCGAAATTAAACTTGTTATGTGAAAATTAGTGATTAAAGATCTCACAAACTTGATGGCACACTTTATTTTTATCGCCCCTAGTAAACTTGAACCATTGTGTCATCTATGTTGTATATGCTTGCACTTATACGTTGGGAATTAGCAGAACTGTGTTGTCACGGGGAACGCTTTCAACATTGCACCTGTACTTTATACCCAGTTGATATCATGCTCTTTTGTTTACAGATGTCGTCGGTGTGAAATAAAAGGGGATCTTGTAAGTCCATGGAGTTACGTATGTGTGTTAGAGAAGCGCCTGGGCCGCTAGCCTAAGCCATGCCTAATCATGGTGGAAACTTCCAGCATCACCATAGTGAGCAATCTATGAAGCATTCTTCTTATAAAAAAGAGATATAGAAAAAGTGATTGATAAAAAGAAAAAAAAGAGATGAGAAAAGAGGAAAGAGAGAAAAAAGCACCATTTTCCCATGGTAAGTAAGAAGACCGCTGTGATGCTCATTGTCTGCTTGCCTTCTCATTTTGATATGGGATAGCTCCTGTGTCATGGTGCAAGGGGTACTCCGTTGGCGGTTCTATATGATACACATGTACTTACAATGAAAAGAACTTACCGGTAACTAAACTTGAGTAGCATGAGGAACGACCCTCGTACTCAAGGGACATGAGATTGCTAACTTATACTTTGTCAAGCATATACTCCATATTTTGTTCACTTTAATCTTAATCACTTCAATATGCTTATGATAGGGGCAATGAGAGCTTAAAGCTAACAAGTACCATAATTTTTGGAAGCTCTTTATGAGACTTGAAATCCCCGCTTCTCTGTGAAGGGTCCTTCTTCCACTATTATATTGAGTCTCCACCTTCTATCCTTAGGCACCAATTAAGACAACATAGTTTCCATTCTTAGTTCTATGTGCATTGTCCCAAAACTTATTGATTGATTCATATTATTGATATTGCTTGTTCTTAAACTATTTGTATCTAGACACCCTTATTAACTTTGAAGGTGTCACATGCATTTATTGTTACTCCATGATGGACAAGATGAATGCCACTATGCTATGTTTTCTATATGTGAAACAAACAAACGTCTTTTAATGCATTGTTATTCATGCATCGTAAACAAATGTCTTTCAACGTTATCAATGAAAGCATAAAGTGGTAACACAAGTCAAAAACTAAATGATCATAAAGGCTAAGGTGACTGGTTCATAGTCATAACATGGTGTGAGAATGTGCCAAGTCAACCCAAACAAAGCATCAAAGGAGGATACCACAATAATATGCTTTTGTATGCTAAAACAACGCATGATTCTTTCAAGGCATATTAAGCAATCTTAATTGTTTGAAACAAGTCATGCTACAACAATAATCACTAAGCATAAGGTCATAACAACATCTAGCACGACATGGTAAAGTCTAAGCCACAGTCAAAACAAGATCTCTTTTGTACCACTAATAGCATGAAGCTTCCTACTCTTTTTCCAACACCAATCGACTTATTTGAAACAACTCACAAAGAGGTTTGTAGAACATCAGCAAGTTTAGCTTAAGTGGATTACCCAAGGTTTATAGAACTCAGGGAGGAAGTGGTCACAGGTATCCCTCTCAAGCAACTCTGCAATCAAGATACAAGAAGTCCCTTGTGTCCCCAACACACCCAATACACTTGTCAGGTGTATAGGTGCACTAGTTCGGCAAAGAGATAGTGAAATACAAGTGGTATGGATGATTATAAGTGGTAATGGTGCCAGAAAAGAGCTTTTGACGGGGAGGAAAAGACTAAAGGCAAAAATATGGAAGCAAGCAAACATGCAACAGATCTAGTTGTAAACGGTGTTTCAATATTTAGAAAGAAGGCCTAGGGGTCATACTTTCACTAGTGAACACTCTCAATAAATATA
Organism: Avena sativa; assembly: GCA_916181665.1. NCBI lineage: Eukaryota > Viridiplantae > Streptophyta > Magnoliopsida > Poales > Poaceae > Avena > Avena sativa. The sequence goes on from OV702299.1 coordinate 511,730,135, forward strand.
TTCTCTTCATGATACTACTCTGAACTACTCTCCGGTTGGACACTCTAATCAATGGTAGGGCTATAACAGCACACCTCAAAGTTTGCCTTCCCCATCTAGACAACCCCACACTGTCACCTTGAGCGCTAGATGGTTCCAACAAACACCACAATTTCATAGAGAAAACCAACTCAAAATATACTCATGATAAGGATTTATGAACTCTAGCCTAAGTGCCACTACGGCATGCACGCTGTCACTTTCACACACGTGGGGAGAGCAGAGATCTATTGAAGCACTTGAGTATTTATGTAGATTCTAGCCTAAGGGCCACCACAGTGTACCTTTTATCTATTGAAGCACTTGAGTAACAGAGTAGATCTACTTGATTACAAAGCTCATGATCACAATATGATCATGCATAGAGAGAGAGAGATGAACACATAGCTACCGGTAGAGCCCTTAGCCTCGAGGAAGAACTACTCCCCCCTCATCATGGGAATCAGAAACGGCAATGGAGTTGGTGGTGGAGATCGATGGAGATGGCTCCGGGGGCACTTCCCCGTCCTGACAGGGTACCAGAACAGAGACTTCTGTCCCCCGAATCTCCCCTTTGATGGCGGCGGCGCTACAGAACTTTTTGTGGAGGTATGATTGATTATTTAGAGTTTCTGAGTCAGAAGGCTTCTTATAGGCGAAGAGGCAAGGTCGGTGGAGGGCCAAGGGGCACACACCCCTGGTGGCGCCACCAGGGTGTGGCCACCCTGGTGACCTCCTCCATCTCTGCTTCGTGTTTCCGTATTGCTTCGGAAAAAATAGGAAGATTGGCTTTTGTCCCGTCCAATTCCGAGAATATTCATCTTTTAGCTTTTCGGAAACCAAAAACAGCAAAAAACAGGCAACTGGCACTGTGGCATCTTGTCAATAGGTTAGTTCCAGAAAGTGTATAAAAATATCTCAAAGTGTATACAAAACATATGACAAATGATATAAAACAATATGGAGCATCAAAAATTATAGATACGTTTACGATGTATTAGTGTTGAATACACAAAGTTTTGAAACTAGATTATTGTCTCTAGTGCAAGTGGAAGACTATTGGAGATATGCCCAAGAGGCAATAATAAAGTGGTTATTATCATATCTTCGTACTTATGATAAATGTTTACATACCATGCTATATTTGTATTAACCGGAAACATTAATATTTGTGTGGTTTGTAAACATAAAAGAGTCCCTAGTAAAGCCTCTTGTTAAACTAGCTTATTGGTTTATATATGATCATGGTTTCCTGATCATGAACATTGAGATGTTATTAACAACAAGGACATATCATTAGGAGAATGATGTGACGGACATACTCCTATAGTTAAGCGTAGCATAAGATCAAGTCATTTAAATAGTTTACTTGCTATAAGATTTCAAATACATAGTAACCTAAGTCCTTCGACCATGAGATCATGTTAATCACCATCATGGGATGGATGCTTTGATGACATCAAACACCACTTCATAACTGGGTGGTTATAAAGGTGACATTGAGTGTTTGGAAAGTATGTGTTGAGTCACATGGATCAAGAGTGCGATTTTGTCCATCCATATGATGGATAGATATACTTTGGGACCTCTCGGTGGAATGTCATCTAATTGTCTTGCAAGCATGTGACTGGCTCACAAGGGATCACATATCACAGGAACGAGTAAAGAGTACTTATCGGTAACGAGGTTGAACTAGGTATGTAGAGATAAGTAAAGTATCACGAGACAAAGAGAAATTGGTATCGTATGTAAATGGTTCATTTGATCATGAAGTAATCGTATAAATATGTGGGAGCCATATGAATTTCTAGATTCCTCTATTGGTTATTGATCGGAGAAGAGTATCTGTCATGTCTGCATAATTCACGAATCGTAGGGAGACACACTTAAGGATTCAATGTTGTTTAGTAGATATGGAATGTGATTAAGAAGAACGAATGATGTTCGGAGTCTCGGATGAGATCCGAGATATCACGAGGAGATCCGGAATGGTCCGGAGAATAAGATTTATATAAGGAAAGTCCAATTCCGGAGTCCGGGAATGGTTTCAGTGTTTTCATCGGAATGTTCTAGAAGGGTCTAGAAGGTCCACAAAACCGGAAGGGGAAGGGTACATGGATGTGTCATGGCAAATTGGAATGGTTGCATCATGTCCTAGGTCACTTGGCTGGACACTTGGAAGAGAGAAATCAAACTCTAATTTGAAAGTCATAAAGGCAGTTTGAAAAAGTCAAATCCCAACATGTTTTTCGAGTTAGGGAGGGTTTCTGAGTAAGGGAGGGTTTCCACCTGGGCTTGGAACACCCTTGGACGCCCCCCACCTATATAAGGAGGGGTGGGGGCGCACCCTAAGGTGTCCCCCTTTCCCTAGGTGCCCAATACCCAATCCCTAGGCCACCGCTGCCCCCCCCACGCCGCCGGCGCCCTAGATCCCCTCTAAACCGCCGCTGCCGTCTAGCCTAAACCCTAGCCGCCAGCTGCCCTCTTCCCTCGGCATCTAAAACCTAGATCACCGAGGCCCTCTTCTACTCTACCATACTCGCTCTGGCTTAGGCGAAGCCCTGCGGTATCTCCCCTCTACTTCCGACACCACGCCGTCGTGCTGCCGAAATCGCGAGGAGAGAGCTACAACCTCTGCTGCCTGCTGGAACAAGGAAGAGGAAGGTATTCATCGAGTACCGTATGTGTGATCGACTGTGGGAGCGCTGCCGGAACGCGGCGCCGGAAGAACCGTCTACGCGATCTTGAGATCGGCAAGTGAACGACTACATCACCCACGAGAATCTGTTCTCGTTAACCGCTTTGGATCTTCGAGGGTTAATACTCTATCTACTCGTTGCTACAATCTAGTAGATAGATCTTGGCTTGTGTGTTCACGCGATAGAATTTTTTTGTTTTCCATGCTACGAACCCCTACAGTGACGACACCTATGCCGTGTGCCATTGTCGACTTTGTCGAGTGTGTTTTCTTTGTCGTGTTCCTTTGTGGATCTTTGTCGTCTATATTTCTTTTCGTGTTCCTTTTTAGAAATTTGCCGTGTTCATGCACTTTGCCGTGTGCTTTCTAGGTTACACACGACAAAGATAAACTTTGTCGTGTTCCGGTCTATTTGGCACACGGCAAAGACGTGTCTATACGGCAACGATATTTTTTTCCGTAGTGCATATCATGGGCTCCATCTAACTCTCAGAACACATTATTGTAATAATCCGGTTTCATAAAAAGATTTACAGTAGCATACCTTTATAGTTAGTTGCATTTTTTAAAACTGTAGTGGTCCTATTTGTCAAAATAGGTTATAAATAAAGTCACAATGGTCAATCAATACAAGGTAATGTGAAAACCCCTTACAAAGCCAGATTAAGATAAACAAAAAAACACGAAAGACCAAAAACAATGACTCTATTTTGTCATGCCCTTTTCTTTTTGACAAATGTTTGCCAAGACCATACTTTCTTAGCTACGCAGATATTTTATTATAGTAATTTAGTTTTAGCAACATGAGACATTTGTCAAAAAAAAAGGAGACGCCACACAAGCGGGTGACATGGCTCCTGAGCTGGCCAAATCAGCTACAAGTAGTCAACCACCATAGATCAAGCATATTCATGCGTGGATGACTCAGCACATACCTACATGCATATAATTTCCCGACAGTGGCATGTGGTGCAAATTATGCACGCTGCAACAAACGAACAAAGGCATGAGTACGTAGTATGTGTGCGCGTGATCAAATATGCATGATTTGATCGATTATAGGAAAATGTAACTAAAAATCAGCCAAAGTCTTACTTGGATTTATTGGAAAAGTTCAAGCTAAGGAACCATATTGTGGGCAAAACGAGTTGCATAGGCAAAACCATATCCTTCACAATGCATTAGCTTGATTGATGGTAATTACCAATTAAGTAGCAAAACACAACGCTTACTTCTTTTAGCGTGTCATGATTCGAGCAAAAGACAATGCGGACTTCTCGATGCGTGATAAGCTAGCCGGGGCCCTTAACCCTGAGATTGGCACTTTCAGTTTTGGTGGATATCTCAAGGTCATGTTCAATTGGACTTTGGATTGCAAGTTGTGAATTATTGCAGTGCTTATAAGGGGACGTATCATATGCAAATGGCAAACTTCTGCAAATCTGCAAATTTCTGTTTATATTCGTTGGATCATGTTCCCATTGCCAGATGGAAGCCTTTCGTCCCACCTCAGTCACTTAACTTTGTCACAAAACCCGCTGTACGTATAGTTATTTCAGATTTCATACAACATTCATTGGAGTCAGTTTCAGGAACACGCCTGGAATCAGCCATGAACAAGCGATTTTGGGTTGCCGCCAAGTCTTATTATTTTGTGAAACTTAGATTCGCATCATTGGAATAAATTCTATGTACATTCCATCGAACCATGAACGGATTTGTAAGAAAACTTGAAGTTTTTCTTTACAAATCTAGCCTTTTCACATTCAACGGACAAAGATTTATTCAAAATGAGTCCCTAAAAATAGAGTTTGCTTCCAAGAACCGGTTAGCACAGATCATGCAACAAGGATCTCGGCGGGAAGGATGGTGTCATGGCTAACAAATCTGATATCCAGGAACGTCGTGGATGCCTAGATCGGGAGGTACAGAGTATAGAAGCCACCAGATTCGTCGCATGTGCTGCGGCTTGCAGTGTCTTCCATCCATGCCGCTTCAGTTCTTCAAATTTGTAGTGGAATTAGCTAGGAAGAGGATGGGGAATTGTTGTTTTTTACGGGATAGAGCGAGATGTTTCTAGGGTGCGGAATGACAGATTCTGGGGATGTATGCAAAACAAGCTATGGTGGGATGGAGTTGAAGATCCACAAGTTGGTACATGATCCAACGGTTTTGGTAGCGATTTTCAGATTTGTAGAATCTGTTGCATTTTCAGGTGATACGTTCCCGTGCTTGTAAACCAGAGAGTTCAGTACGTCAATAGCGCAATGTAAGCAACCAAAAAATAATGCAGGAGTTGTCATTTTATTAAGTTCATGTACATGCGCATCACGGACTCCATCTAGCTCTCAGGACACATTGTAACAATCCGGTTCCATAAAAAGATCTACAGTTGCATACTTTCATAGTTAGTTGCATTTTTTCAAAACTGCATAATGATCCTATTTCTCGACCATTGTGATGCGGAGACCCCTTACAAAGCAGATTAAGATAAAAAAAAAACCCGAAAGGCCAAAGTAATGATTCTATTTTGTCACGCCCTTTCCTTTTTGACAGATGTTCGCCAAAACCACACTTTTCATTATAGTAATTTTATTATAGCAACAGGAGAGACATTTGTCTTCAAGAAAAAAAAAGGGAGACGCCACCCAAGCAGGTGACGTGGCTCCCGAGCTGGCCAAATCAGCTATACAACCAGTAGTCAACCACCATAGATCCAGCTGATGCATGGGTAGATGACTCGGCACACACCTGCATGCATATAATTTCCCCGACAGTGGCATGTGGTGCAAATCATGCACGCTGCAACAAACGACTAAAGGCAGGAGTAGTGGTACGTGTGCGCGTGATCATGGGTCGATCGGATCTATCTTAACCAGCTCACAATTCGCGAGCTCATCATCGACCGACCCGACCGATCGATCGTTATGATCAGTGGACGGAGAAGACTAACCGTCGAATCATTGCGTGCATGCGATCGACCTCACACATCACATGGGGTCTGATCAATGCTGTCGCGCGCTGCTGGCGATTCAGATGATTAGCTCGATCCACCGTAAGTTACGTAGTCGTTGCGAATGTACGTGCAAGTGATATACTAATACGAGTAGTACTTCCGCTCTGTTTTATAATATAAGATGTTTTAGGTTTGTGAAGAGAATGTATCTAGACTTGTTTTAGTGTGTAGATTCACTCCAAACATAAATGAACCTATATACTAAAAATAGTCTAGATACATTTGCTTCACAAGGCTAAAACATCTTATATTTTAAAACGGAGGGAGTATTACTAACTAACATGCACATAGTACTGGTGTAGATGTATAATGAGGTAGTATCAAATGATTCTCGGGAATCGTTTTCTCTACCAATGATCCCATTCAAATAATCGAATGCATACATACTTCACCAATAAAATAAACTATTTGTTGACTTTCCTTACTATCATGTAAGTGCACTCTTTTTTTTTGCAAAAATTCCACCTATATCGGTTAAAAATCATTAACAACAGTACAAGAAGGGCTAAAGATTATAAAAATTATAAATAAGTGGACCATCTAGCAACGACTACAAACACTAGCGCGAGCCAAATACACACCTCCTCTCCATCACCTGATCCTGACAAATCTTGTCGTAGTAGAGTGTGTTATAGTAGACAGACATGAAATCATAACTTTGGTCTTTTACCAAAAACTAATCCATGCATATAAGAATTAGAATTTGTTATAAAATTGGTATCATTAGAAAGTATATTTTTTCAAGGTGATCAACTATGCACTATATATAATCTAGATCTTGTTGCTCAATTCATCCGGTGAAAGTTTCTCTTGAAATATGTGTCTTATTTCATAGGAACGGATGTAGTAGTGCTATACGTAAAGAGTGGATCTATATAATAATTCCATGCAGAAATATAGTATACGCAATCTTTCTTTCATGCATGATGTCCATTTGGTACCTATCTCTGCATAAATAAATGTTACAAAACATGGTCAGCCTTCTAGAGAATGTCAAGTGTAAATGCGGATCTCAAAGGGATAGGAGGACATTAGTTCCGCATTTACAAGCGGTTTTCTTTGGACGGGTCTAATAACATAGAAAAATAGACCAAGTCTTATACTCCCATGTATGTGCAAATTCGCGACATCCTTTTAGAACAGATGGAGAAAGAATTTCCCCGCTAGCTATTGCTAAGGGCTCGTTTGGCTCCCAGATATTGGAGTAAGAATTGTGGAATTCAATTATGATTCTAGGTTGCAGTGTGTTTGGCTGTCACATAATCGGATAAGGAATTCAATTGGCAATTGCTTCATTCTTGTCCCATGTCTAACCTCATTTCCAGTCAGTACCCATGTCATTTTATTTCAGACAGATGAAATGATTTGGAGATTTCATTTCTACCAAATGAAATGATGAGAGCCAAACGATCCCTAAAAGTTTATTGTTAATTATTATCCTTTTTTTTGTCCTAAAGACAGATACCTACATGTCTAAGTAGGACATATACACATATTCTAAAGACATAACTAGCATAAAGAAAGGACTGGACTTGTTGTGTACAGTAGTCCAGATCTAGCAACCAACTAATCAAATTATGAAACGGGTAGAGGAATATGGAACAGGCAGGCAGGCAGGGAGGGGTCAGGGGTACAGGAGTGTTCAAGGCAGGACAACCCAGGACATGCTATTTCCCACTAATCATTGCTGCTCCTGCCTGCCCTCTGCCCTGGTGGCCGCTGAATAATTAGAAATATTATTGGGGTGCCCCCAGCGAAGAGGGTCACGCACGCGCACGCATGTGGCAGAGCCGGAGATCCCGAGGCACGCCAGCGCGGACGTGCGTACGGCCGCGTCGCAGCCACGTGCGCCGGCCTGCAGATCCATCGCCCGCCTGGTCAGCGGCTTCAGCCAGTCGACATGCTACATGCACAGTGAAAATAAACAAGAAAAAAAAGGCTCTTTTCTAAAACTTTAGCACAAAATAGCTCACAACTGAAAAAAAACCCGCAATATATCATGTTTTCACGACCCCCCTGGCTACTCGTTTGAGAGTAAGAGAAATCAGAATGTTGCTTTTAAGTCGTACTATAAGACATTGCCTGCAAAACAAAATACATACTCCCTCCGTTTTTTATTACTTCGCGTTCTAGGATTTTTTAAAGTCAAACTTTGTTAACTTTGACCAAAAATATAGAAAAATATATAAACATTCATTATTCCAAATGCATATATTATAGAAATATAACTTATGAAGATTTCAATACTATAAATTTTATATCGTAGATACTTTTATCTTTTGCTAAAGATTTGGTCAAACTTTAAATTTTTTGACTTTAACTAAACCCAGAACACGATCTAATTGTGAACGGAGGGAGTAGTAATTTATGTCCCTAATCCACCGGAAAATGATTACAATGGAAACTACCCACGAGAAAATCCCTCGCAATATATCACACTTGAGGAATATCGTGGGAGATTTTTTCTTCCGACGGGAGTGCGTCACACTTTGTACCAACATGAAATTGTATAGGATCAATCTTACACGATTGAGAGCACATTGGTTAACCATCACGATCGAGCTTCGGCATGCAAGGACCCAACATCGACGCTAAAAGTTTGTAGAGTAGCTTGCCAAAGCTATGAACTGAACAAATAGGTAGCAATTAGCTTCTTGTTGGCACTAGAAGGTGCACATGTTTTGCGACATTTTGTAGGGTAGCCGGTTTTGTGAAACTACTTTGGCACAAACGTGCTACTCATTAGATCCGGCATTGTTACTTTTTAAAAGTTTATTAGGTGGCATTTAGCCTAATCTAAATACTCGTAAATACAGCAAAGCAGGCCGTGGACAGTGGATAGAGATATGTTAATCTAGTTTGACTCCCTGTTGACGAGACTCGTCAAGAGGGGATGATCATGGGCGTGACTCGGATCAGGACAAGTTAATTGGTGGTTAACTCCAAGATGGTACGATTTTATTCCGATGATTCTCTAGTCCAGCTAGCTAGCTAGCCGTTGGCCGGTTAGAGAGCATCTTGAGAGAATATCGAGCTGTGGCGGTTAAACATGCACAAACTGAAAAACACATATACAGTTGCAAGATATAACAAAACGTCACAATTGATCATTATGCACGATCATCATTCTTTTCAGAATAATTGGACGACGGCTAGCTAGCACATACACACATACTTGCATGATGGCCATTAACTAGCTAGGTAGCTGATGAGATAATTGAGCCGTAGCAAGATCTTACTTGCTATAGCTAGCTATAGATTGGTATTATTAGGTCGACAAGGGCATGTTATTTGAATGATGGTGTGATCATACAACGGCTGCCTAATTGGTACTGCTTTGTAACTAACTCGATCATCAGGGGAGCGCTCGATCCCATCTCTGGAAGCTTAATTAGCTGGCCTAGCTACCTGGATGGCTAACTGCTGAATCATTCGTGGCCGCACATGGCCTTTAATTGGATTCTGATGATTGCGTCAAAATATTCCAAAGTAATGCTGATCATGTAGCAGAGCACACAACACTACATTGCACCGTGCAAGTTGCAAGTGTATTTGGAAGTTAGTACCGTACGGTCTCTCTAATGAGATGATTGACCGTCTAATTTGTAGTATCACATGCATTATCGCAGTACCAGTGCAACTTTTTTTTTTAGAGGAACAATCAGATCTATTATAGAGCTTTGATGATCCCAATCATAACTAAAATTTCATCGAGGTCCATCGATCACCTAATAACGACCACTTCCGTCTCCAAAGTCGAGTCGTGTACTTTGTTGATGACAGTAAAAGCCATTGCCATTGAACCCTTGAATCGATCTTAATCTCCGTACATCAAACCTGCAACGCACGTAGACAAAACGGGATCCATCACTCCGAGGGAGCAATGACCAGCCGATTTCCAACGCTCTAAAGAGTCACTAGCGAGATCGCCGCCACAGGGTCGACAAGGAGACAGTGAAACCTAATTCTTATTCCCTGTAGCTTCGCCATAACCACCATAACATTGTCAATCACATGGCTAAAGTTTAACTTTAGGGACCTAGACTTCGGAGTGGAGCGCAGGTTCGAGGCCCACATCCCCTTTCGCCGCAGGAGCTACAGGCAGAGGGGGCGGGGGCCAGTCGACCGAGACATTGGCTAGGGTTTTCTTTTTCCTCAGTGGGGGCTGTAACACCTAGCTCTATCGGGATACTAGGGCAGCTTTGGGTCGCTGGAGGGAGCACAACTTTGTTGCAAGGCGGCTGGTCGATCCGTAGGGACGCTGCATGTCAAATGAAACGGATTCAAATTATACGAAAATTATAATTTGAATCCCTTTCATTTAAGAAAATTATACTCTGGAAAAAGAATTATACGAAAATTATTTCCTGCAGAGATTGTTTGATTATCTTATCGTGATTGTAAACAAATTTGTGGGAGTTTTTTTTTTGCGGGGAGCAAATTGTGGGAGTTGCTCCTCCGTTTCACTTTCACTTTGCATTGAGTAAAATTCACACGAGTCGCTGGGTTAATCCCACATCAGATGAAATGAATCCATGGCGCCAAATCTAGCTCCGGCAGCCAGCAACGCAATAAAGACGAGACAGGCAGCCAGCCAGCCGAGGATACACGCATGGACCAGGCGCGCGCACACGGTCCGGTCGGTTCAGCGGCACATGGACCCAATCATTCCTTCCTTCATGTGGGCTCAGCTTACTTTAATCGGACGGTGACTGTGCCGCACGCACGGCCGCCCTGCGCGACTGATTCGACCGCATGATTGGTCGGTCACAGGCCACAGCACGTCACGTGGCCGCGGCGCCAGATCGCCCGACATGCCAGGTGGCGCGGTCGAGGTCTCCGGACTCGAGTTTGTTTTTTTCCGAGGGGAAAAAAGAATCCGGTGCCGCAGCCCAACAGGGTAGTCTCCCCCGGATGCAGAAGACAAAGCCTTTCTGGGCCAAAAACTCGTGAGTGGTGTGTGGATCTGTTTGGGCTGCAGACGGGCAGAAAGCTCGGCCCAACCCACAGATACCATCGCTCGCGTTTCCTCGTCCTGTCGGCCTCTCCTCCTGCAAGCACCGGTTCCTCCCCTCCCCCCCCTCCCTCCCGGCGCCCGATCGATCCCCACCGCGCACCGTCCGAATGGAGCCGCCGGAGGCGGGCGGCGGCATCGCAGCCGCGAGGAGCAGCCCGGCCGCCGTGCAGGCCACCAACGACGACGCCGCGGCAAGCAAGCTGTAACAACCCCGTCTCCCCTCCCCCCACCTCCCGCTAACCCCTTCTTACACCCCCCCGCCGCGTCTCATTGGCCGCTGCTACCAACCCTCCGCGCGGCGCACCGATGCTTAGTACTAGTGTTCTCCGTTGGTGTAGTAGAGGCTGTGATTTGTCCAAACGAGCTCGGCTAGTTCGTCGGATGCTCAGTTCCTCTGTTAGTATGCTTTCCCTTGCAGTAAATCGAGGTTAAGAGAAACGGTTTAGCCAGGGTCGCAAAAACTTCGTGCGCTGTGCTCTTGTGTTTCGTACTGTTAGAGAAGCAGGGCAGCTGGTCGATCCCGTTTTCAAATGAATCTGCTCTTAGCTTATTACCATCGGTTTCAATGAATTGATCACCTAAGCAACACCTTCAAGTGCTTCCGGGCTTGCATTCTTGATATGCAGAGCAGACATGGGGTTTAACTGTTTACTTGCGTGACATGATCATCATCTTTTCTTAGGTCATGTGTTAATAAAGGATACATGAAGGATGATTACGTGCACCATTTTGTTAGGAGAACCACAAAAAGGGCGCCCATCATCAATCGTGGTATGTAGTGTTCTCTGTATTTTGTTTAATCTGATTCTCTGAATTTAAAGCATGTGAAATATCTAATTTACTTCTCTTCAAAGGTTACTATGCTGTGAAATATCTAATTTACTTCTCTTCAAAGGTTACTATGCCCGCTGGTCTGTCCTTAGGAAGCTTATGCTCCAGTTCCTCAATGCTGGGAATGGCAGCGATGGTCAGAAGAGGAAACAAATATTATCTCTTGGCGCTGGCTTTGACACCACATTTTTCCAGTTGCAAGTTAGTATTCAAATCCATAATTAATGGACGTCACTTCCCTTTTCCCCACCTGTGTTCATTTACATCCCCCCCGGTATCATTCATGCCATTTTAACATTTCAGTGAAGCTTCTACGCCTTTCATTGCTATATGTATTTCTGTGGGTAATCTACATTCTATTTTGGTTAAAGGGATCGATGATGATTAAACTGCATAAACCGTGTTGCTGATTTTATAAGAAACACTATCAATTTCTCTTGCTGCCCTGTATTTATTATTGTAGGGTGAAGGGCTTGCTCCATACCTTTATGTAGAGCTGGACTTTCAGGAGGTATGGAAATGTTTTTCGTTGCATATTCAAGTGTATCTTACTACTCCATGCCTAGCATTTGTGTGTTAAGATTCACTATGCCGAGTATGCTCATTAATTATCCTTCCAAACACTGGCTTCTTATCTCTGTACTTGCATGGCAACTTCTGATGTTTTCGCAGGTAACCAGCAAAAAGGCTGCAATCATCAACCACTATAATGAAATGAAGGAAAAATTAGGACCTGAAGCTTCTATTTCGATTGGTACTTCTCTCATTTACTTTAATCTTTTTTGTCTACTTCCTGCCTACCCCTATTCATCTAAGAGAAGTCCTAATTGTACTCAATTAGACCCACAAATCTAAGAGTGTGTTCCGATGCTGTCCTCGCTGCATCGTGCGTGGCATGGAGCCTCCATGGAAAGTGCCTGGATAGTGTTTGGTTGCTGCCCTGGAGAAGCACATGCTAGCCTGACCTTGTTTGCATTATATCTTTCTTAGCCTGGATAGTACCCAGGCACCTTGTTTAGCCTGGACCAGGCTCTCGAAATGGGTCGCCTGGGCGTCCTGGTGCACCGGCCTAGCCAACCAGCAGCTATATTCCAGCTTGGTTGATCTTCTTGGCCCATAATGATGCTAGCAAATTATTTAATGTTTTACCAGGCCAGGCTAATAACCAAACAGCCATAGTCCTGGCCAGCCTGACCAAGCAGAAAACGTCGAAGTACCAAGCTGAAACCATGCACGATCTTTTTTCAGGCATAGAGCTCTGGACAGTAACCACGCAAACCCTAAATGCCACTATTTGTTTTGTGACTTTACGTATAGCTAGTCGGTGTGTTATCTTGGTTCCTTTGTCAGAAATATTGATTTCAACAACCAACAATGATGGATTGTTTGTTGAGCAGTAGTGATCATCAAATCTGACAGTATCCCTTAGCTCATTGTCATCGTACCGTCAAGTTAGGTGGTATCGCTGGTTATAAACTTACAGCAAGTTAGTCTTTTTGTAGGAAGCATGTTCTTTTGGTTATTGTAGTAGAAAATTTCTGTTATATTTTCATCTTCCATTCTGTCTAGAAGAAAGATTCTCTTTGTTAGAACTTAAACTGAAAATGTATCAGTGCTAGTTATAACACTACTAAATTCCAGCAATAACTGTAAGTTGAAGTGACTGACTGACTATCCCTTGTCACAGAATTTCTAGTTTGGTACTTTTCCTGTCTGCCTGCATAATAATTGATACTGGACAAATATTTCAGAAAAAGGCGAAGTGACGAGTACACACTACAAGCTATTTTCTGCTGATATTCGTGAAATACCAAAACTAGATACAGTTATTCGCATGGCTGGAATGGATCCTAGGTATATTCTATGTACCTTATTCGTATGTTCTCTTTTTATTTATGATGTACAAAGTGGGTAAGTTCTGTAGCTTAATCAAAATTTCTAGCCTGCATGATGGTCACATGTATTGCAACTAAATTGTATTAATTTGCATGTCACAGAAACTGAAAAGCAGGGTTTTCCTTTCTTGTTCATATGAACATATCAACAAATCTTTATTTTATTGTTTGGATTAGTTTGTTTCACTGTTTGGATGAGAATGTTTATCCCATTTTTTATCTGCTAATGAAAGTTATACTGGCTTGGAGTTATTTTGCACAATTATTTCCATTCTTGACTTAAATGACAGCTTTTCAAGCTTTTGATAAATCTTTCTGTTGCCATCAGCTTGCCGACCTTTATAATTGCCGAGTGTGTGCTAATTTACTTAGATCCAACTTCAACCGATGCGATTGTTAGTTGGGCATCTGAAAAGTTCTCCACTGCAATTTTTTTCTTATACGAGCAGGTTAAATAATTCTCTTTGGATGTACTATTTTGCCACTCTTTATATGTGATAGATTTTGGCACTGTTGACTTCTGTGTTAATGCAGATCCATCCAGATGATGCATTTGGGGAGCAAATGATTAGAAATCTTGAGGTACTTATGACTGTTGCATGATATTTTGTTTTATGACTGTTGCATGATATTTTGTCCATCTAGGAAATAAATACTCGAATACCATCTTTACCTCCATACTAAAGTTATATCTAAATAGACAATACCTAATAAAAGTGTCTTTTGCTTATCATGGACTGTATTTATTTTATTATTCATCACAATAACAGAATTGTTATTAAATCGTCTTTAAAACCATGGAACAGCTGACCAGTAGCTAACTGTATGAAAATTAAACGATAGAGCATAGGGAATTGTTATATGCATACCTGAGGAGGAAGAAGGCAAATTAAAAGGGCATTGGATGTGCGCAATTCAGGGGAATGGGAAGAGTGCAATTAAAACTGCATTTGCCAAGTTGAAGTTTGCTATCAAATATTAGATGTCGTTTGGTCAAGTATGTTTTATTTGTGGATCTCAATTGATTGAATACATTTTACTTGAATGCATGATGCCAGATGCTGCTCTTGTGTTGGTTAGGATCTGCTATTTTCTCTGTTGTCAAAATATAAACTGACCAGTGAGGTAACTGCTACTTCATCTTTAGCATTGATGCATGAATGATGGCAATGCTGCTCTTGTTGTTGGTTAGGATCTGTTATTTTCTCTGCTGTCAAAGTATATTATGTATATTGATTAATGAGGTAACTGCTACTTCATCGTATTGATGCATAGTGTAACACTTCGTGTCGTCCTACACAGAGTAGAGGATGCCCACTCCTTGGTATAAATGCTACACCAACCTTAAGTCACAAGGAAAAACTATTTCTGGACCATGGATGGAAGGTATACATTTGATTAACCCTGGAATTTTAATACTATAAGGAGTCTTTCTAGGAATCTTACGGTTGATTTTCCAGAGAGCTGTTGCGCGGGATATGCTGAAAATATATAATGATTTCATCGACAGTGCAGAAAGGCGTAGGTAATGTTTCTGGCAGTCCTTGAAAAATACAGAGTAATACTGTAAGATTCCCAGATTTGAAGGATGATTAATGTATTTTAGTCCTGTCAACTGATAAGCGATGGATAAATGTGGGACTCAGCTAATAATCATGTATTTGTTGGTGCTTGTTGGTATCATTACCTGAACTGGAGAAAGTAGGTTACCGAATTGAGTGGGGTACTTTATATAAGAACAATGGTGAAAATTTATTACAAGGGTGACATACTTTATGTAAGAACAAGGCAGAACAACTTATTTTTCTGGACTTTTTCGCCTACAAGCATGGTTTTAAAGGCGTCGCCGCGTCCAGGCGCCCCTCCTCCGCTTTGCAAAAATGGGCGCTTTAGGCGCCTAGGCGTCAGAGCGCCCCCCTGTCGCCTTAAGACGCCTTAACGCCTTAAAAACCATGCCTACAAGTTTAAAGCTCACTCTAGATGGTCCAGTGAATAATTTATTTCAATTGCTCCAAAGAGTTCTAAATATGATATGAAGGATGCAAGTCCCAGTTTATGTCACCTTGCACTTGTTTGGTTTTCTTTCTGCCACAACTCATGAAACTGCATGGTTGCAGGATTGAGCGGCTAGAATTGTTTGATGAGTTTGAAGAGTGGCATATGATGCAGGTAATTCCTTGAAAATTACTGCTTGTCAGTTGAGGGAATCCCATTTCCCAATACAAAATATCGTCACTACAGATGCCTGTGCTCTGATTTTCCATGCATTACGTTTCTGTTTTCAGGAACACTATTGCGTTGCATATGGAATTAATGATGCCGAGGTCAGCTTTTGATTTTTTTTCAGTAACCATACGTTCTGTCTATAATTATTGGATGATCTCGCACTATACCTTCTACTCAATCCACTCATGCAAGGCTCTAAACGCATTCGGAAGGGCTAACTAGTTCCCCCCCTTCCACTTTCAGGGGATATTCGATGATTTCGGGTTCAAGGAGCAGGGAGCAGACTCATGTGTATCCAAGACGGTTTGAACTAGAAACCCCACAAAAGCAATGTTTCCAGATTACGAGGAATAATGTCTGTAACGTTGTACATACGATGTTTGCAAGCACGTGGTTGAACTTAGTGGCAGGCCTCACTCGATAATTTCTGTAATGACTTGTTGTCTGTAGCTGGATGTTGTTGGTATAGTCTGACACTTTGATCTCTGGTAGTATCTACAGTGCTTCTGTGGATCCTGAATAGGCCTCCCTTGCATGAATGATCAGAATAGTTTTTTGCAATTGTATCTTCATCTGGCGAAGGGTCTGTCAGTGCACTGGTTCTTTTCCAGTATTTGATCTTGCCAAGTGATGATGATGTTCTTGTAACGACAGATCCGGCCGGGTGTCTTGTGTTATGTTCTTGGTGGAGCTGACACCAATAGAAGACAGCAAAAGCGGGCGTAAGCATATCGTTATTCCTTATGTATGTGTTGTAATTTTTTTTTACGAGACTGCAAGTCAAACCTCTTGTTACAGTTTCTTTGTTCTCTGTGCTATTTTCTTCACTTTAATCCTACTTTTCTTTTACTGTCTGTGTGCCTGTAATATATATTTTTGCGATCAAAGGAGCTTTATTGATTACTCATCACCAGATAATATTGTGGCGTACTAGTAGTAAAGTTGAGCCAACACCAGGCTCAGACGACCATCTTGCAGCAGCAGCAGAAGAAGAAGAACTAGCCGGGTCAAGATGGGTCCAGCCGCACCGTGACACGGGCGCTCGAGTCCGACCGTGACACCCTTCTCCTCTCCGCTCCCGGTTCCCTTCTTTCTTGCGTGGGAGGCCAGGCCTGCGAACGAAAGCAAACCCCACAACACACTGCCCACCTCGTCGCGCTTCACATCTCGCTCGCTCTCCCGCTGCGGAAGTCGCTAGGGTTTGTCTTCGCCGATCTCCCCCGTCACCGGCCGCCATGGACGCCTCCCCGCTCATGGGATCCTCCTCCGACGCGCCCACCTCCGGGGAGCACCAGATGGGCACCACCATCGTCGGCGTCTGCTACGACGGCGGCGTCGTCCTCGCCGCAGACTCCAGGACCAGCACCGGTACGCTCCGCCTCTATCCGATCTTCACGCGCGCTACTGCCGCGGCTGGTTTCCCCTCGCCGTTGTTAGGTTTGGGCTGGGGCCGCCGCGTCAAGTGCACGATCTCGCTCGCTCGTTTAGTAGTACCGCCGTGTTTTTAGTTTAGCAAATCTCAGCTCCAAGCGCTCTTGCGCATGTGAGATTTATCGACCGACCTGCCATAGAATTAGGGGCAAAGAAACCCAGGACTTGCTAGATAGTCTTCATCGTCGTGGGCCAGTGAAAGGAATTATAACACACGCTTTTCCTTTTATTTGGAGAGTGCCCAGCGCCTTGGCCTGTTTCTGCGAACCTGGAACCTTGTATTGTTGCCATTAGCTTAGCACAATTAGCATGTTTTTTGTTTCTGTTCCTTGGATAACATGCCTCCCTAAGTTGTTACCGTGGCGCAATCTCTTGCAAAGTGTTGCTGCTTATGTTCGAATTAAATGAAACCAGCATTGGTTTGTTTGTTTTGCTCCCTGGATTTTATCTGCTTCGCTTAATTTCTGTTGTTGTTTGCCTGGTCTTAATTCGCAGGAATGTATGTGGCGAACCGTGCTTCGGACAAGATAAGTCAGCTAACTGATAATGTCTATGTCTGCCGCTCTGGATCTGTAAGTCTTTATCATTTATTATGTTGAAGATTGGACACTTCTCATGCTGCTCTCTGTGTGTTATTGTGTCTGTGATATTTGAGTAGGCACCCTTGAGTTAGTCGATTTCATAGCTGATGTTGCTGTTATTCTTCATTATTGTTTCCTAAATCTAATAGTTTTGTATGTTTAATCGCTGGCGTTGATAATAAACAAAACAAAATACTAGCTAGCAAGACAAGATGGTGTGTTTTGCTTTTGCATTCCGTTGTTGTCTTATCGTTGCTTGTTTTCTGGAAGAGTGGAGCACTCCTCGTGTTATATGACCACATAATTAGTGTTGATTTTCTGCTTTCTTGCCTGTCAGAAATCCCACTGTCTTTCAGCAGTGGTCTTTAACATAACATGTTTTTCATTATCTTGAAGGCTACTGATACAAAAGTTATTTCTGATTATAACATAATAACATGGTTTTGTGATTTTAAAATTTGAGTAGGCACTGTTGAGTTAGTAGATTTCATAATCAGTGTCACCTTCATTCTTCATTATTGTTCCCTAAATTGAACAGGAGGGCATGTCTTATTTATGGTCTTGATGATAACAAACGAAACAAAATACTTGCTAGTAAGACCAAGATCTTGTGTTATGCTTTTGCATGCCATCGTTTCGTTGTTGTCTTTATGTCTTATCATTGCTTCTCTTCTGGAAGAGTGGAACTCCCTGTTTTATGTCACCACATTGCTTAGTGTTGATTTTCTGCCTTAGTAGTCAGAAATCCCATTTTCTGTTCAGAAATTCTCTGTCTCACATGTAACATATTTATCCTTATCTTGTAGGCTGCTGATACACAAGTTATTTCAGATTATGTGCGTTATTTTCTCCACCAACACACGTAAGTACTCTATGCAAAACACTGTAAAGTAGGACTGCATGAATGAGTTAAAATAGAACCTAGATCTCATATGCAAATATGATTGTACAGTTAATTGAGTATTTGATCTGCGAGATAGCTGATGTAAAATTTGTCTTTCATGTACAGTATTCAGTCTGGGCAGCCAGCCACTGTGAAAGTTGCGTCCAACTTGGTTAGGTTGCTGGCCTATCAGAACAAGGTACGTCTTTGGTGACATTTAAGAATGCAAGAATATTGATGGTGCTTCATGTATGTTCACCCTCTTGAATACTTGGCATCTCATTCTGGTACTTGTTATCATTGTCTAGAGCATGTTGCAAGCTGGAATGATAGTTGGTGGATGGGATAAATATGAGGGAGGCCAAATCTACTCAGTCCCTCTTGGTGGAACAATCCTTCGGCAACCATTTGCAATTGGAGGTAAGTGGATCATTCCTTGCCTGTGCTTGAGCATAGATCCTTGAGTAGGTCGTATTACTTTCTTGCAACAAACCTTGTACTCTAGGTAGTAACCCAGTTCCCTGTAGGCTGTCTCACATTATACTGGGCTGTTAATCATACTCCTTACCCTTGTTGAGTGCAATGTGGCTGTGCTGAGAAATATTGAGCATACAATTTTCTTAATAGAGCTTTAGTGTATGCTATACAAGATTGCAGTTTCTCACACTCCGATGTTATTTTCTAACTTTTTCAGGATCTGGTTCCAGTTACCTGTATGGATTGATGGATCATGAATGGAGAGAGGGGATGACCCAGGAAGAAGCTGAGGTATGTCAGTTAGTTTCTTCTTGGAAACTACTCCCTCCGTCTCAAATTAGTTATCTCAGATTTGTCTAGATACATACAGATGTATGTAGACAAATCTGAGACAACTAATTTGAGACGGAGGGAGTAGATATTTTTAGGTATTAAAAACGGAGTAATAGGACAGTTTGTTTAATGTATGAGGTTCAAGTATAAAGCCTTTTCAATTCCCATTTTATTCATATTGCTATTACCTTGTTTGGTTGCTTGTCCTTGGTTATGGGCATTTGGATATAAAATCCTGCTCTTATTTCCTTGAAGTGGAATAGAGTTTCTTCATGGCTTTTGTGTCAGTTTTGCTCATCATTGACATTGATTAAAGTGCTTGTCATATTGATTACATAGTCTAGAATTGGAGAGCAGAAACATCATTTCTCATTTAAGATTTTGTATCCTTGTGATGCGTCTCCTAACATAGTTTTTTCCTGATCTTAACAGAAGTTTGTGGTGAAGGTGGTTTCCCTTGCTATTGCACGTGATGGTGCTAGCGGAGGGGTTGTTCGAACCGTGACTGTATGTCCTCCTCTCATGCAAACTTCTTGCTTTGTTCCTTTGGTTCAGAAGTACACATTATCAAAGTTACTTGTACTTGCTGATTTGAATGGACTCATTCTCCAATATAAAGATGATAAAACCTGGCTCTTCATTCTCGAAAACAAAACCTGGCTCGTTGGTAATTTTGAAAACCTGATCAGTCAAACCTTAAAACCAATATTTTAGTCTCTGGTGATGGTTTGGAAAATGAAACCAGTCAAAAATTAAGACCAAATTTGTCATCTTCCATGAGATGTATTGCAAAGCTATGCTCCTGTTGGCCCTTGATTTTCTAGAGCAATTTTTCAATTGTTTCATGTTCTGAAATAAGGGTAGACAAGCTTTTTTTTACATAGTATTCTTTTTGCTGAAAAGTCATTGGTTTGCAAAACTGTGTAATAAGCTAGTGTAGACAAGCAGGGTGTCAAGTTGAAATGTTTGCACTTTTTAGTTTTCATCTACAACTTGCAGCTTTAAAGTTGTCCTCTGTTTCCCAGAGACTTGTTCCTACTTAGACATATACTGATTAATGATCATTGCAGATAAATGCCGACGGTGTTAAGAGGAGCTTCTACCCTGGTAACAAGCTGCCACTGTGGCATGAAGAGCTGGAGCCACAGAACTCTCTGCTTGATATTCTTGCTGCCGGGAACCCCGACGCAATGGTCCAATAAATTTGTTGTGCGGTCTTCATTTGTAATCTTGCTACTGTATCTGACATGTTCTAGATTTGTGCTGAATACTTGGGAGGGATTCTGCTGAATTATGCCACACCAACATGTTTTCCTCGTCTTAATAGTACATTCCTTGTTGATCATCAGTCGTTGAGTCATGTTCTTGGATCCGTGCCCCATGCAATTCAACTTATTGGCATGCTTCTCAGGAAGTCGGCAGTACTGATTAACAACTGAGGCGTATGCTTATTCAGCATTACAATATTATTACACAATCATCTGGTGTTATTTGAAAATGAGTAGATTTTCTTCCTTTCGTGCCACTTTTGGAAATATAAGATGTTTTAGGTTTGTGAACAAGATGTATCTAGACACGTTTTTGTGTCTAGATTCGTTTGAACCTATACACTAAAACGTGTCTAGATACATCTCCTTCATAAATCTAAAACATCTTATATTTCTAAACGGAGGGAGTATATGTATAATTGTAAGCAAACCAACAGTATAAAATCACATCACAAATGATAAGAAACTATCTCTCTGTAGAGAGATATCGTCACATCATCATTAGCACCGGTGGCCTCTTCCTCTGTTACCCTTACTTGGAAATGGTGGCCTCTTCCTCTGTTGGTCATACTTTTGCACAATGTGGTGATCATCGCTTCACTTTTTTTGAGGGACATCATTGCACTGCCGGAGAGTTCACCATGGCTCGCTCAGGAGGCGCTGACATAGGATACTCTCGGAGGGATGGCAGAGGGAGGCGAGGCACCCACCTATGCAGGGGAGGGGATGCAAACGGACTGGTGTGGGCTGCAAATTTCAGCAGTTCCAGTGGTATCATGAAGATTATGGATATGGTAGGAGCGCTCCTTTCTTGGCAGATGCTAGGGCTCCAACACCAGGTTTTTGTTTCCTCAGCAAGAACAATTTCTACTGGGCAGAATAGTTTCACTAATCAACAGATGTTATGTCAGCCTTTTGCTAGCTACGCCCACGCGGTCGCAAAGTTATGAGAGGGGTTTTGTTGTGCCTGCAACTCAAACTCTGAGTTTTGGGTCTGCTGGTAACGTGTTCAGTTATGGAGAGGGTCAGTGAGTGACGAAATCTGGGCAGGTGGACATGAACGTGGATGCCGTGAAATCTGGAGCTCCTGAAATTACCAAAGAATGTTATAGATGTTCAGATCAGGATCATATATATAGGAGTAAAGGATTGTAAGACCGTGTTATTCTGCATAAATTGTGGTGCAAATAATGCTCATTTATCTTCCAAATGTGGGATGATTATAAGGTCTAGAAGGTTGATTCAATTGGTGGGTTGTGCTCAGGAGTACTAGCAGCTAAATGTGGCATAAAGCTGGTAGGGGTACTGTCCAAACAGTCGTGGGAGTGGTAGCCGACTTTGGCGGGTATTTTGCCTTTACCGAGTGTTTTCTCTGTCATTTAGTTTAGTTGAGTGGCTTTACTCAGTGTCTGATAAAACACACTAGGAAAATTTTCCCAAACTCGATAACTCTGTCCATTCTGGTAGTGATCTGCGGTTAGTTTCTACATAATTCGCGTTGCAATATCAAAATCTTGAAAATAGTCTTCTCTCTTAATAATGCAATGACAAGCAACCCCCGGTTGCGTGTTTCTGAAAAAAAGATATCCTGGTCATGAGCCCAAAAGTCTATAAAACTGAATTAGGTATCAACAATGGTTTCGCTAAAAAAATAAAGAGTGTACATGAGGGACAACACTTCCAACTTAATATTTGATTGGATCCTCGAGAGCAGTCGAGACAAAGGAAAACAATCATATTAATGTCATGCTATTTACTCAAAAGTACATATGCGATTCCGGTAGTGATTTGTGGTTGGTTCAGTGGGTGTGGATTGCATATTTTGCATCGCAATATGAAAATCTTGTAGATAGTCTTCTCTCTCTTAATGCAATGACAAGCAACCACCGGTTGCGTGTTTTTGAAAAAAAAAAGATATTGTGGTCATGGACCCAAGATTCTATAAAACTGAACTAAGTATGAACAATGGTTTTGCTAAAAACAACTAAAGAGTGTTCCTGAGGATAACACTTCCAACTTAATATTTGATTGGGTCCTGGAGAGCAGTTGAGACAGAAAAGCCGCTCACATTAATGTCATACTATTTACTCAAAAGTACATATATTGTGTTCATAGCCAAAAGTCAGCTCTAATGCGTTGTACCCAAAGCTTAACATCTACTCTCGAGGAAACACATGCACATTTTAACATGAGTATTATAAGTTTGATGGACTTTCACCAAACCCATATATTTATCTCTTCAATCACCGAGGTGTAGACTGAGCGATCAACACCTTCATTCATTAAGATCCTCGCTATCTTTCAGGCAATCAGTTTCGATAATCAACGGAGAATTGCACCATTGTAGGGGTAAGGATGAACGCTCCATGACCGCACTTGATTCAGCTCCCAAAGGGTCTCTGCATGAGAGAAGTTGGCGACAAGCAGAGAATATGATGCCATAGTCATACCAGCTCGGACTCTAGCAGATTCTTTAACAGACAAGGAGACGATTCCAATGATAGATTTTACTATGACTAATGGAGTCTTGGAAAAAGTCAGTAAATGATTCTTTAGTCTGTTGGAAAGCTCTAATGGTCCATCAGTGTATTTTCTGTATTTATAGCATATATTTGACATTTTTTCTTTTTTCGAAATGGGGAGAACCCTGGCTTTTGCATCTAAAGGATACACACAACCTTTATTAAAAATCAGTACGTAGTACAAGAGTTGTGAAAAAAGAGAATTACATCTCACAAATCAGATAAGGTTGATACAAACACCAACCATCTGAATAAAGCTAAAAATCTCACAAGAAAGTGCATAGAGCAGCTAGACATCTGTCAATCTACTAGTATGTCGCCACCAAGCTTGGCTGAAAAAGTCAGAATCTACTAGTATTTGACATGGTTTGCTCGCGCATGTGCATTGCAACGTTGGAGTAGACTGGCTCATACAAATGGAAACTCTGACTAATTTCCGGTGGTAGACGTCCACATATATATGCACGTGCTGCCACTGGAAGCATATATGGTCATGAGGTAGGTAATGGTGGTGTGTGAATGCTTTTCTCGAACCAGTTTCTAAGTTCCTGAATAAATGATGGAAGCGCTTCTACTCACCACACATGTGAGCCGCATCATGTATATTTACACAGTGTCTTGAGGTTAGGGTTACAAGAGTTTGTTACAAACTTTGAGATCCATGAGTAGTTTCGGCAAAACAAAAAAAGAACCTGGAGGTCAATGAGTGGGTCAATGAGTAATCGGTCTTACCTACAACAGATTACTAAACATCGCACGCTATTCTCTTGCAAGATATAATATACACGTTTAACTTATCTCTAACAAAGGTTGGTTTCTGATTGGCGTATGCAGAATGGGATGGGTGATGCTTGAGACTTCCAGTACTGAAATACTAGCGAATGTAATTTTCTTGAAGATGCTAAAGCTGATGTGGCATGCTAGTGTCAGGAATGTGCAAGGTGAAAATGGACTTTGCGTCAAAGATAGCCACTATGGGAAACCCCCATGAAAACAACTATAGATGTTTGTGCAGTACTAAATCCCCATAACCAACTTTGATGTGGGTAACTTACCCAGTACTAATAGTGTTAAATTTTAAACTTTAGAGTGAGAATGGATCCACACATTAATCGGTAAGAGATGTTCTATACACCTGTTCAAGGAAACACCGGCTACCAAATTCTTACTTCTCTCATTCCTCGGGGGTGCGGGTGGGTGGGTTGGTAAGTCCTTTCAGTTTAGTTCTTTCTGAAGCTATGACTTCTGAATTATTTGAGGTAAACTAAAACCTCGGTTCACCTAGCACGCATGACTACCTAATGTATGAATATATCCTTGATTTATTGAGTAAGTTAGAGCATATGCATGTATATTCGTAATCAACTATCCATTGCCCGGAAGGTGCATCCAAATAGTGGTTGTACTAATCAACATAGCATAATTATCACTAAACTTTGTACTAAATCAGCAACACTTATTATGGATCAGAGGGGTATTAAATTGGCAAACAAGCAAGTAGACGACTAGTTCAAAATGTCTACAAACCAAAAGAGTAACAAGAGGCCTACGTATGCGCTTGTTATCTCATCGTCTGAAAGTCCAATGAACAGAACAGAAGAAAAAAAACCATGAACTTAAACTTAATATTTGTATCTAAGAGCATATATGCTGTTGTATGGCGCTATAAATACATCCCCTCATCTTCACATACTTCTCACACAGCTAGCCTACGATCGAGAAGGAAATAGTATTACTAAATTTTAGACCCTGAACCTTCATTTGGGAGGCCAAGAATTCTCGTCATGGGAAGTCCTAGGCTTCTTCTGTCTCTGCTTTTGGTCTCACATGCCATCCTATCCATGCCTACTCCATCCTCTGCGTGCGTTCTTCTTTGCGAGCATGAGGTAAACCTGCGCCTGTACCTGCACCAAATCGCCGACGGGCCAGGAACCAACCAGATAGTAACTTTCGACTCTCCCAAAACATCCTGGTTTGGCACAACTGCTGTCAACGACTGGGCTGTTCTTGATGCGCCGCAACCCGATGCCACCGTCATCGGCCGTACAAAAGGCATGCAAGTACAGGCCGACCTAGGAGGCCCAGGCGGCTGGTTCAACTATTTCACCATGGTGTTCCATGACGGCAGGTAGTATGACACCATGTTTTTCAGATATTGATATTGCGATTTGCTTAGTCAGAGCGCATAGATTACATTTTGTTTTATACAATTTTAAGGGATATAGTACAGTACTGTACATGATTTCAATGTATGACTAAAACAGGTTCAGTGGATCGTCGTTCCAAGTAATGGGAATCAATGGCGATGAAGGGCAACTGTCGATTATTGGCGGGACGGGCGAGTTTGCTATGGCGCGTGGAGTCATCAAGTACAAAGCACTCAGCAACCCTCCTCCGGCTCAAAGCATTAAGGAACTCAATATTCGTGCCTTCTACAGCCCACCATCTGTAAGTAGATATCTTTTTTTGTTTTTTTGCTTCTAGCAGTTATATCAAATTCAATTAATGTTTGTTAGTAGCAAGAAGATATCAACATATTTGTCTTGGGTACACCAAATCATACTACTAGCATAACACAAGCATCGAAAACCATACTAGTATATAACACAAGCATCGAAAATCATGCTAGCATAACGCAAGCATCGAAATGGAAGTTTTGCCTTCATTCGTATTGAATTGTTAGTTTTTATTCATCTGCGTTACAATATTTCATTGGCACCTCAATCCCGCTTTTTTGTATACTACTATGTAGTAATCAGAATGTTACTCTGGATTGTTTCCCTTTGCAGGATAGCACGACTGGAGCCGCCATCCAGTGATATGTTCGGAAAATTTGTTGACTGCTGCAACAAATTTATGTATGCGACAAGACCTGTACCAGAAGCGTGTCGATGTTTTATTTACTATAATACGTGGATTTCCATCCTGGGATAGTATTGTTCTTGAAATCCATGTCCAATAGCGTAATGTTATGTTGTGTTCATGGGATTGTATCGTATTTGTACGAATCACATAATAATGAAGTTTGGTTTGTCTACCACAAGTATAGTACTATGAAAGATCTTACACTTGTATTTATGATCATTACTTATTACATGCATACAATGGTAAACATTGAGATTGAGAGGGAAGAAATTGGTAGAATACATTGTTAGAGATCACATAAGGGTAAACGGACATGGCGATACACATCATGAATCGGTCGGGAGCTCTATGTATTCCTCATTATGTCCTAGGCCTTCTTCAGCATCAATATACTATATAACTCTGATATTAATTAAGAGTAAAGACGTGTTGTATTATGTATCTCCATGTCCGTATCTTTTCAATTTTCAATTGTTTTCCTTGACCTTCCTTCTCTGACAGAATGACTCAATCCTATCACAGGCCTCTAATATTAGATCAACAGGTACACCAAAGAATATCCTAACCCAGTTCTTCAACCCAAGGACAGAACCTGGAAAACAGAAAGTACGCAAAATGAATTTGTAAATCTAAAATAATACTTAAGAAAGAAAGAAAACAATTATTATACCGGTCTCGCATACCAGAATAGTTACTGAAATAGAAAGATGTTAAATCTAGTTATTATACCAGGTAAAACCAAGACAGATTCTTCTTTGATCAATTCACGAGCAAAGTCCATGTCATCTGCAACACCGAACAGAACCGAAGTTTTGATTTTAACCTGCGTGATTTTGTGATCATCATTACAAAGGTAGGATAACAAATCATTAGAGATAAAAAAACTAGTGCAGCTTTGTACCAACCATCATGAACATCGAGCCATGGGGCTTTGAGTAGCATTTCAGAGCTTCAATATGGTCCAGTCTTCTGTAGAGAGCATCTGCTGCAGACTGTAGCATGTTCACAACATCACAATGGAACTTGTTGTGTTCTTCAGAAAGAATCTTAGGAAGTGCAGCCTGTTGTGTCAAAATATCATCTAATAAGTGCAAAATCACTTGCAATAGGTAGAGCATTATTTAGCAGTTACATCCCTGACCTGAATTACCGAGGCTGGTCCTGAAGTCACATTCATTAGCATCTCAGTTGCAGTTATGACCTTTAGAAGAACAAGATTATGGATCTGCATACATGAGTGCATATAGTAGCCAGAACATGATCGACAAGAGTATAGCAACTTACATGCTTGAGTTTACCATTAGGATCACAGAAGGCTAACCAACCGAGACGCCACCCCGGTAACATGAATCTCTTCGATATGGCTCCAATTGTGATGATCGGTGCAATGTGTGCATACAAGGCCATGGGAACAAACTTGCTTCCACCAAATACCAGATGGGCATATACCTCATCTGCTATTACTGGAATCCCCAAATCTCTTGCAGTTTCAGCAATCTCCGTACAGATCAAGGGAATATATCATTATCGTACTATATGAAATTTCTTATTATTCAGTTCTAAGGATGCAACTGGTTGTGTTGGTGGGTTGTGCAATTGCATGATCACCTGGAGAAGATGTTGCGCAGAGTAGACGACGCCACATGGATTGTTTGGGTTTATGACAACGATGGCCGCGGTGGCGCCATCGGCCAAGCGGCGTATGCCTGCAAGGTCGGCCTCCCAACCGTGCTGGGGCAGGAGGTCGTAGAACCGAGGCTCTGCACCGACTAGCTCGCAGGCTGCCTCATAGCATGGATATCCTGGTCGTGGCAGCAGGATGTTCGCCCCTGGAGCCCCGCCGAGTACCGTGGTGATGGCTGTGATCGCGCCTTGACCGCCGACTGTCATGAACACGTTCGACTCCCGTGTGTGGTGGTCTGCTCCCGCAGACAAGTGGTCGGCGACCGCGCTATTATATAGAGAGATGTCAAAATGTGGTACTCCTTCCATTGTCCCATTTTATGTTCCATATAAGGTTATTGAAGTCGAACTTTACAATGTTTGATCAAGTAATTTGATAAATATGGATCTATACAATGCTAAATTAATATTATTAGAATTAGTTTAAAATATATTTTTATATTATATGCATTTTGTATTATACATATTCATATTATTTTATATATTTTTTAGTTAAACTTTATAAAGTTTAACTTGCATGTAAGATTATGCGCAATATATTATGGGATGGAGCGAGTAATAATGTCTGGTAAAGCCAAGTTGTCTCCGGATGTAAAAATGGAAACACCACGTGCTCGTGTTGCTAAATGGAAACAGTACTGGACTGGAGCCCTACCATCATCTTCTCCTATACTAGATAAAAGCACGAAAATGCAACTCTACATACACGAGGGGGTCCCGGGCTTATCCCTACCATCTATTGCTTCAAGATTCGTGCATGTTTTTACACAAAACACCTTGGATTTAGCATCATATTTCATTTGCACGGGCCCCTCTATTTCCAGGAGAAGCCTTCTATGTTTGCTTATTCGTGTTTTTACAGTTCAACATTGAATGCTGGAAACTCTGACCAAAGATTACATGCATTTTTGTATCAGATATTGGACCAATTTTGTATCATAAATTCTGAGGAAAATATGGAACTAAATAAATCTGACCAAAGATTCTGTGCGTCTCAAGTTCTGTCTATTCAACAACCGATTTTGTCCCAAAATTCTTGACCATAAACAAAACTTTCCCAGGAGAAAACACATGCACTTTTGAACACAAGATTCTAGCATACATGCACTAGTAAATCGTTGAGATCAAGAACCATTAAGATAACCAAAAAAACAGATCTTGGATTCATATACAACCCAGAACACTATGGTTGCGTCGTGAGAGATCGGGGAAGCCGATGAGCGGTGTGGGGTGAGGGATCCAGATCGGGAAGGACCTGCCGTCGTCGTGAGGAGAGGCTGTGGCGGTGAGGGATCCAGATCGGGGAGGACCTGCCATCGTCGTGAGGAGAGGCTGTGGCGGTGAGGGATCCAGATCAGGGAGGACATGCTGTCGTTGTGAGGAGAGGCTAGTCATGCGACGGATCCTAGCGGCAGGGGCGCCGTCGCCGTCGAGGTCGGTGGCCCCGTGACTCCTCTCTGCGGGGTGTCGCCATAGATCTCGAGCTCCCGGCGACCGAGATCTCCGGCGTCGACGAAGACATGAGAGAATAGCACGCGGGAGAGAGACAGGGGATAGAGGTGAGGAGAGGGCAAAGTGTGCGTGTACAGCTTCGTTCCTATAGGGACAAGAAGTGTACATTGTCAAGGTTGTTGGTGTAAAATTGAAGACACCAATCTCAGAACAGTGGTGGCCGTTGGATGAGACGGGGACACCCACGCCATTGAAGAATCACTGCGTTCGATAAAAGCACCAACACTTTGCACCCAAAAATATCAAGAGACTATTTGGAGATTTCACATCAGAGAGAACAACAGTTGGTTAAACTTCGGCATCCACAGAGCACTACTAACCGGCGCGCGGTGGGGAGCCCGTTAGACGGCGCGTAGCAGTCGAACATCCCAGACCTGGCGGCGTCGGCGACGGCCGCGGCGGCGAACTCCCCACCCCGCCGGAAGCAGGCATGCACGGAGGCGTCGCCAACGCCGAGCGAGACGAGGCCCTTGTCCTTGTCCTTGCCGGCGGCCGCGAGCAGCGAGGCCACGACACCCCTTAAGGACGCCTTCCCCTCGGACGACAGAGCCGGGTGGCACCTCGCCGACGGCTTGCATACGGCGCCTCGGCCAGCACCATGCCGCTCCTGTCCCGTCGCTGTCATGACCTTCAAGAAAACAAAAAATGAGGCATGCACATCGGTCGGCTGGTAACTGTTGGCGCCATTCGCATTTGGCAGGAGGCAGATGAGGTACCTTGGCAGCCGGCGCCATGAGAGCAGAAAACGAGAGATCAATGAGACCCCTATAGGCGCTGTTTGGTTGGAGGTAGTTAATTATAACTAGCTAGTGTAGGGAATGGAAGGCTCAGAGGTATGAGACTCAAATTCTTGATAATACACGAGAGTTTTGTCTTTGCTTTATACATGAGACTAAACCGGGTCATGCAATGTGCCTATTTAGCAACAGAAAAGAGTGCACACTTGTTCATAGTTTGAGAATTATTGACAGAAGATCCATGATACTGGAATCAATTAGGATCCCACGTCGTGAACAATATCTGCGTTGAGCTGCAGATCATATCTGTTTATCTATTATTCTATTATACGAAAATCAAGACATACAGAGGCAAAAGAAAGAAAATCCCACAACATCTGGCCCTTGATTTGGTGGACCCCTCACTTAAAACATATCGCTCGCATTTCGTCTCCGCAGATCCTTTGCTCCCACGTAGTTCTCCACCAACGATATCCCTATCTCTAAGCAGCCAAGGACGGCCAATAATTAAATCGATTTCCCGCCAACGAGTGGATTGTTGGCGGTGTGCTACTACTCAGATTTCAAAGGACAAGGCGCTCACAACGTCATACTATATGGGACCGTAGCCGTAGGTGCTGGCCATGTCCATTGTCCAGGATCATCTCCATACATAACGACGAGGCCTGGCCACCATGCTGGTCCTCGATCGTGGCCAACCCACAGGATCGAGAGCCACCTGCAGCTAGACAAGTTTGGAGGACAGCAACAAGTTTGAAGGCTAGCTAGCGCAGGCTAGCAAGATTGGTGGAAAATATATATCATGCCAGTTGGTGTAGCATATATGCTGATACGGTATCTGGTACTTCCTATTAGCAATCAATGAACTAGAAAAATCAGCCGATGTGCCGACAGCCATATGTCTGGGCCGTTGGCTTAGAGGGAGTTGTGCCGATGGCCACTGTTGGTGTAAACTGCTCGTCGGCTTACCTAGATGCCACGTGGCCCAGGCGAGCATCTAGTGTGATGGCCGCCAATGCCGTCCGAGCTAAGCCTAAGACACTAACTTAAGGCCATCGACACAGCTCTGGCATACCTATGTTGACGGCTTTTACCGTCGGCTTTGCTATTTTTTATTTAAATTCCTGTTTATGCTTTGTTCTATATGCTTCTTTAGTAATATATCACATAAAATGAAACAATTTAAATGTTTTTTATTTTTTAAATCTCATATGATCATATATTTAGATCATATAAAATAAAACCATCCTAGCTAGAAAGTTCCTAGGAAGAACCATATAGAAGGTTATGTATCTCCCCATTAGTGGTGTGAAGGCTGGCATTAGAACCACTTGATGACACGCAGAACACCTCCTGTTGCTACACTTAGCACACACACGATCAATTTGTTCAGGTGAAAGTGGGAGTACTGAGTGGAGGGTAGGAAGTGGTTATTTTAAACGGAGGGGGTCAGAGCAGAGCCGGAAGTATAGTGATGGAAAAAAGTGCATGAAGAATTGGCTGGAAAAAGGGAAAGGACCACTGGAGCACCGGAATCCCTCAAAAATTTGCATGTGGTCCTAGCATATGTTTACAAGTGTGGTGAAAGGCTTAGATAGACAATATCTAGTTTCCAGTTGCGATCATGTTCACATGCATGTGATAACACTTAGAAATGCTCTACACCTATAGCAGGGAACTCCCACTATGGATCAACCAGAGGGAAACCGGTGAAATCTTGGGCTCAACCTTGGTTTTCCATGTAGCAATGGACTAAACAAACCAAAGAAAGATAAAATTCAATTGTTTAACCATCGTTGGTGGCTGATCGTCAAAGGGGTAGATCTGGGGTTCCCGGTCTAGGGTTTCGCTAGAAAAGACCATCAAAGCATTGGAATCCCTTAAAAACTTGCACGTGGATAAATTTTGATTAATGTGCAGCAATTATGGATTTGTTTGCCAGTCGGTCCATCTTCCAAATGGCATGCTTACGAATATTTTAAATAAGTATTGCACAGGCCTCTACGAGGTGAGCAATGGGGCAAGAAGTTAGCACTCAAATGGGAGGACTATGAAGCCACTAAGGTGATGACCAGTGAAAAAATTGTGCACAAGTTGTGCACATCATGTTCTGGGTAAGAATTTCTTTGTCGAGTTCTATTCATGGTTCATCGCCCCACCATGCTAACTTATGATTCTCAAATTCATATTTTATGCATGCCCGTAGGACTATTATGTAGTGGCTCCTGAGCATCAGGACAAGGTGACCCAAATCTTGTAGGACTATTGTCACCGTCATTGCTATGGAAATGACATTGCCTAAGGAAGCTAGATAGAGGTGTGAGAGCGAGAAGGACGACTACGACGAGGTGTCCGCATGCAAGATTGGATACAAGCAAGTGTGGTAAGACACGGGAAGTACCCAGGTTCGAAGCCCCCGTGGTGAGATAAAACTCCTACTCATACATGTCTGACAGTATATGTGGGTATATTCGAGCTACAAAGATGCTCCTGAAGCTGTATGTGAAAACGTTCTAACTAGCAGTGTATGCGTGCTCGTATGCCTCACTGAGAGAGCTAGCTAGCTAAGCGAGATAACGATCGATCAGAGCCTGGCTCCAAATGCTAGTGCGTGTGTCCCCGGGTGAGAGAGCCCTCCCTAGTTCACTTATAAAGGCATGCCCAGGGAAAAAAAAGCGCCCACTAGCCTAACTTTACTTGGCATGTCATCTGATAAAGTGATACACCATTGAGAGTAGTAGTAGGCTAGTAGCGGTACACTATTTGCTACATAAGCAGCATGGCCCCTGTCTTGTCGATGTATTCTAGTTGCTTTTCCTTGTCTCCAGGGAGTGTTTGCATGGTGGCCTTGATACTGATCGAAGGGGCAGCAGCTGGGCGGTGGCGATCTGGGAGAGGCGCCCGGGGTGCAGTGATCGATCCGGCTGCACCCAGCCGGACGCGCCCCAGCGAGCGGGAGCCGGGAGGGCCCAGTCGGCCCAGGAGGAGCATAGGGGGATCTGGTCCGGACGAGGGCGAGGTCGCGCTGTGAGCCGGCCCACCCGGAACGCGAGGGGGGAGCTTAGCGGAGGCCCAGCCGGTGGGCGCATCTGGCCCAGGTGGGTGGAGCGACCCAGGTTGGGCATGGCCCAGGAGGGGGATGGCCCAGGCGGGGGATGGTGCTGGGCGGGGCCGGCTGGAGGCGGCCCAGCCGGGAAGAGGTGGATGGCACGGCAGTGGGCCGGCTAGGAGGTTCTAGTCGGCCCAGGATGCTTTGTTGTTGTAGTTTTTTCTTTTATCCTTTTGCCTTTTTTACCTGTCTTGGGTGCATCTTTGGGGTACCCGAGGGTAATCCCCCGACAGTTACAATGCTCAGACATTCTTGCGTTGTCATATGAATATGGGCACTGCCTTTAGTTGTCAAGTGTAATCACTACTCCCCTGTTCCATAATTTTTATAATGATTGTAGTTCAAATTTGAACTAAAATAGTTGAGATACTTGAAATGGTATGAGCTTATTGTGACCTATTTCAAAGATAATTTTGTTCTCGGCTCAAAATTTGTACTACCTAAATGGTTACAACAACAACAACATCAAAGCTTTCTTCCAAGCAAGTCAAGGTAGGGCTAGATACGAAACCCAGTACTACATGAATGTTTCAGAGCAACAAATTCATCATGGTAACTCATGGTAAGTACTACACTTTCTTGAACAACCTGGTAACTTGTTCATTTCATGTTGAGAGACCAAAGTTTCATCGGCATTGCAAGTTCTGTAAAAGAAAATTTAATCCCCTGCTCTTGCATTCTTTTCATGATCCATGTCATGACAAATATATACTCACTCGATCTGAAAACCCATGGATCAATTTGATGTCTGACATGTGTACAAATGTTTGATCATGACATGTTAACGGTCATAGCATCCCAAAAGATATGTAGTAGACGAGGCTGATTGGAAGGCCTATTAGCATGCCAAATATGACACTGCAATGGGAAACAAATATGTAAATAATAATTTAATACAAAATTAAATTCATGAACAATCAGGGTTCAAAATTTCAGATAGCTTTTGTTTGGACGGTAATTTTAGATGAGGGTCCAAATTTGAGTTAACTTCCCAAAATTACAGCGGGTACTCAAATATTTGTAACCTCAAAATTTCCAAATAGATTAAAAAAACAGAGAAAAATGATATTAGGTCATAGTATTCAATAAATCAGATATGATAAGAAAACTGAAAGAAATTCTGAATTATATTTTTGATGTCTCGGTAAGGTGCGGAAATTTCTATTGGCGAGATTCCTAGTTGGGTTAAATGTTGAGATCCAGTTTTGGTCAGTAAAATTCTCCAAAATCGTGTTTAAATTTTAGCACATCGTATCCGATGATCTCCTCTTCTCTCTTTTTTTTTTTTTACTTTGACCTGCCTTTTTTCGTCATGGAAGCTACTGTATGCACAAGAATTAATGGAGCATTTCTAACCGCGAAGATATTTGAGATGATTCTTGATTGACTTACCCGGTGCAAACAATGGCGGCATGAAGATTGTACTCTTTGGCGAACACGAACGGCACGATCCCCTGTGGCACGGCGGCCTACATAGCAACATGCATATGTCACGTATATACTCAATTAGTGGTCGTTGTCTTGGAATGATGAGCAAAGAATGGCACGCTCGGACACACTTACTTGGACAATGGCGACGCGGAGCAGCGTGCCACGGAGGCCGACAGCGACGGAGGCCACGGCCATGACGGCGGGGCCAAGGAGGAAGCGGACGGCCATGGTGGCAGCCGCGACGGTGTTGCCGCAAGCGATGATCTTGGGCTGCATGGCCATGAACAGTCCCAGGCTGAACATGGCCATCCCCAGCCCCGTGTTGGAGAGAATGGAGATGGAGTTAGCCACAATCGCCGGCATGGTTAAGTTAAATCTGCAGCGAACATGAGGTAATAATATAATTCAGCACGTGTACGATCGTCACAGCTGATCAGCTGATTTACGGTGACATGACCAGAGGATCGAAATGAGTTACTACCGGAATTTGATGAGTGACCAAGTGAGGCCGAGGACGCTGGCATACGTGTTGGGGTTCCGGATAAGCCTGCGCCACACCATCGCCAGGATCAGCCGGAGCATCACGCAGACCGGCGGCGTAGAGCTACCGCCGTCCTTGGCCTTCACCGTCGTCGTGCCGGCCTCCATCACCTCCTGCACGGTGCTGTCCTCGGACTCGACGCGCTCGCCGCCAGCCGCTCCGAATGGCACGTCGGGCGCCACCTCAGCAGACTGGCTTCCGTCGTCTGGGTCGGGGCACACAGCAGCAGCGACGCCGCCGCCCACCGGAATCCTCCCCTTGATGAGCAGCCGCGCGGCGCGGAACTCTAGCATGAAGAGCAGCATCGGGTACCAGACGATGCACTGGAGCACGACGAGCTGCACCAGCAGGCCCCCGGCATGTGGTCCGTACATGGCGACGAGGAGCGGGATGCCCATGATGAGCGTGTTGGGTAGAGTCGAGAAGGAGAAGAGCGTGATGGACCAGTCGAGCCCGGCCAAGTGGCGGCAGCGAGCGGGGGCGAGGCGGGACGACCAGACGGCGAGCGCGGCGAGGACGAGGAGCTTCTGGAGGGCGTCGGCCGCGAGGAAGCGGAGGTCCATGGCGTAGATGTCGCTGGCGGAGATGACCTTGAAGGAGAGGAGCGGCACCGCGAAGACGGCCACGAAGCGGTTGATGCCGGCGCACTGCTCGGGGGTGATGACGGCCCACCACCGCACGGACCCGTAGGCCAGTATCATGGCCACGTACAGCGGCACCACGGCGGACATCACCGTGTACAGGTCGTGCCACGTTATCATCGCGCCCACACGCCCCTGCTACCGGCGGCGAGGGCTGATCACCGCCGCGCGCAACGCCGGGCTGGAGTGGTTCCCACCAGCTCCTGGGCTTGAGTTAATACAGATGGCGCGCTGGATGTGACACGTACGGAGGGTGGCAGACTCTCGGGGGCTTTGTCATCACCAGAGATGGATCAGCTGGTTCTCTAATTGTAGGAGGGGCGCTGGATTTAATTAGTGAATTATTACTAGCTAGCCTGCACATGTCCCAAGTTTTATTGCAAACAGACAGTTTCTCTAGCTAGCTGGTGTCTCTTTGGCATGATAGGAGGAAGTGAGATCGATCGGAGGGTGCTCATATTTTTAATGAGTTGAAGGTACTTAGCACTCGGTGACAGGCATTCAAGCTTCAGTATTTAAATTGATCTGCAAATTTTGCAGCCCCCGGCCCGTATGTGCGCGTAAAGCTCTTAGCATAGACTCTCTTCATTATGCTTTTGATGTAACACACCTGCTTAGGGCTATCATCCAAGCAGATCATATTCATGATATTTCTATAAGTAATAAATTTGGATTGCATGTACTAAAAAAAAGCTGGGCCAGCTTCGTGCGCCCACGCTAACGAGCGAGATAAAAAAAAAGGGAGAGTCTCAAGCCCTCCCACGCATGCACCAAAACCAACGATTTTGATCGTCGGATAAAATAAATTAAACGGATTTGCTAGCGCACATGAAATCATATAGTATTGGCATTGAGCGATGACTCGCCTGCACAAACACCGCGCGCGATGAATGTTGGACGCATGCATGCAGCTAGCACCAATACGTACTTACGTGTCCTTGAAATCTTCAGGAGGATCGATCGAGAAAACGTCGCGCAAACAGCAAATCGTCGGAGTAACTAGGTACGTAATACTGGTATAGTGTTAGTATCATACACTAGTATCATGTATATACTATACTCCCTCCGTCCTAAAAAGGATGTCTTAAATTTATCTAATCTTGAATGTATTTAGACACTATTTAGTATACAGATACATCTAAATTCAAACAAACTTGAGACATCCTTTTTAGACGGAAGGAGTACTATCTTTATAGTACATGGTATTATATGATAGTATCATACTAGTACTATATCTATAATTTGTAGAATCTTAATACAAAATTATATACAAGATTTATTTGTATGAGAATTTTTTTAATTTTATGTGCTATAATACGGTATCCACATATGATATTCTAACTATTTCTTTCTTTTATTAATTGTTGTGTCACGTCAGATTTTTGCTAATATGGCATGCATGATACTAGTCATGATACTTTCATTAGGACCAGTCTAACGTTACTAGTTTGCCTACGTAGGTGACGTCACGCCCAGCGGTAGGCACATCGCGATCCATACCCGCTCCTTGTTTACTCGCTCTTCGCCGGCGCGTCCACAAGCGTGTTTGATAATAAGGTGGACTAAAAACATCTCCATCCATTCGTTGGAGGCCTTCAGGCCAAAATCCAGCGTTTTTATTTATTAGATTGGGCCAGATTTTGGTCTGGGTCTAAAACTTTTTTCAGCCACGAGCCCAGGTCGCGCCCTCGAACGCACTTAAAATCGCGAAATCCAAATTAGGCGAAAAACGTCTAAATTTGGGTACAATTCATACTAATCTGGTGATATAGTATATAGGTAAAATTAGTTCATTGCCTTGGCTTTTTAGGTCGAAATTAAACTAAAACGGGATAAAATAAGTAAACTAAAGTGCAGCTCGTCGGCGTCGGGATCGGCCTAGTTCACGTCGAGGCTCCAGTAGAACTGTGTGTCGTAGTCACCATTGTCGTCGTCGCTAGGCGGGGGGGCGGTTACTTCCCTGCCCGTGTCGCCGACTCTTGCAGGCCTGCTGCTCGGCCCGGCTTCATCGGAGTCGTTGTCGTCTAGTACGTCGACATTGCCGCGACGACGTGCTCGGTGAGTGGCTGCGCGCTGCACTCATCGCTGGCATGCGGCCTTGATACGTCGTAAACGTATCTATAATTTTTGATGTCTCATGCTTGTTTAGTATCTATTTTGTTTTGCTGTGTCTATACTTTGAGGTATTTTTATATGTTTTTTGATACTAACCTATTAACAAGATGTCATAGTGTCAGTTGTCTGTTTTATTTTGTTTTTGGTTCTAGAAAAGACAGAAAATCAAAATTCTCGGAATTGGACGGGACAAAAGCCAAAGTCAATATTTTATCGTGGGAAACACGGAGCCAAAAGACGAGACGGAGAAGAGCCCCAGGGGGCCACACCCCTGGTCGTGCGGCCTGGCCTGGCCCGTGCCGGGGGGGGGGGGGGGTGCGGCCACCCTGGGTGCCCCTTGCCTCGCCTATTCGCCTATAAGAAGCCCCCGATACCAAAATCCTAAGTATCCGATCAATCTTCCACGAAACAATTTGTAGCCGCCGCCACCATCATCCCTAGATCGGGGGATCTGAAGCTCTTCCTGGCACCCTGCCGGAGGGGATATCATCCCGGAGGCCTTCTTCATCATCATGCCAGCCTCCGGTATGAAACTGTTGGAATTATGCCCTAGAGGCAATAATAAAGATGTTATTATTATAATTCTTGTTCATGATAAAGTTTATATTCCATGCTAGAATTGTATTAAACGGAAACATTAATACTTGTGTGGTTTGTGAACAACACCGTGTCCCTAGTATGCCTCTATGGACTAGCTTATTGATTAATGATGGTTAAGGTTTCCTAACCATAGACATGAGTTGTTGATTAATAATGAGATCATATCATTGGGAGAATGATATGATGGACAGACCCAAACTAAGCGAAGCAATTAGATCGTGTCATCGTGTTCATCTTTGCGAAGCTTTTCTTATGTCAAATATTATGTTCCTTAGACCATGAGATAATACAACTCTCTGGTATCGGAAGAAAGCTTTGAGGTCACCAAACGTCATCCTATGATAGGGTGATCATAAAGGTGTCTCTCAGGTGATCGGAAAGTACCTGTTGGGTTGTATGTATCGAGATGGGATTTGTCCCTCCCAAGTCGGAGAGATATACTTCGGGCCCACTCGATAATCGATATCAACACCGCTTGCAAGCATGTGGTTAAGGAGTTAATCACAAAGTGATATCGGATTACGGAACGAGTAAAGTACTTGCTGTGAACGAGATTGAACTAGGTATGACGGTACCGACGATCGAATCTCGGGCAAGTAAAATATCGCGAGACGAAGGGAATATAAATATGGGATTGATTGAATCCTGGCATCGTGGTTCATCCGATATGATCATCGATGAATGTGTGGGAGTCAATATGGGTTTCCAGACCCCGCTGTTGATTATTGATAGAAGATCATGTCCGCATATTCTCGAACCCGCAGGGTCACACACTTAACGTGTCTCGACGCTAGGATAGAGTGGATAATTGGTTTATGAGTTTTTGTTCGGAGTCTCGGATGGGATCCGGAACATCACGAGAGGTTCCGGAATGGTCCGGAGAATAAGATTCATATAAGGCAATGCAGTTTTTGGAGTTCGGAATTGTTCCGGGTTAATCGGTATTGTACTAGAAGCTTCTAGAACCTTCCGGAAGGGGACCAACGTGGCCCCACCTTCCGGGAGGGGGCTTGGGCCTATGAGGGAGTGCCCTGGCCGCATTGGGCCAGGGGCACAAGGCCCCATAGGGCCCATCCGGCCAAGAGAGGTTTAAACTCTAGATAGAGCTTCTAGAAGGAGGGGGTTCCTTGCCCCCACTCTTCCTCCTTGGGGCCGCCGGCCTTGGCTTGGGGGAGGGGCTAGCGCTGCGCCCACCCCTCTATATATAGAGGGCTGGGGGCGCACCAACCCACTACACCTTCCCCTCCAACCCTAGCCGCCCTGCTGCCCTCCTCTCTCCCTCCCGACTGCTTGTAGGCGAAGCCCTGCTGCAGAAATTCTCCACCAATTGCACCACGCCGTCGCGTTGTAGATCCAACCCATCTCTCCACCATACTTGCTGGACCAAGGGAGGAGGAGACGTCGAGGTGCTGCACGTGCATCTCACGGAGGCATCGCCACTTGTGGTGCTAGATCGGATCGGATCGCGAGGAGGAGAAGCGAGTACGACTACATCACCCACGTTCCGACGAACGTTCCGCTGTGCGAATCTTCAAGGGTATGAAGATCTAATCCAATCTCTCTCTTTGTTTGCATCTCCTAGATTAGATCTTGGCTTCCCTCTGTTCGCATCCGTAGAAAATTTTGATTTACTATGCCGCGAAACCCTTCAGTGGTATCAGAGCTAGATCTATGCGTAGATGTGATTCACGAGTAGAACGCAACATGGTTGTTGCGGGCGTTGATGTTTTCTGTTGCAAGCCTCTTGTTTGTGTTCTTCTTATGACACGGATAGTGAGATTGAAGCGGTCCAGGCCAACCTTACGCGACGTCGTTCGCGAGACCGGCTCCGCACTTGACGTGTGGCTTGTTCCACACATGCGGCTGGTGGATGCATGTTTCTCTCACTATAGTTGTCATGGGATTTACACCGGAATTTGGCAACCATAATATCACCGTTGTGGCTTTCCGTAGGTAAGAATCGTTCTTAGCATCTACTCCCATAAGCCACGTAAAACACGCAACAACAAAGTAGAGGCGTCTAACTTGTTTTTGCAGGGAGTGTTTTCTGTGATATGGTATGGCCCAAGATGTGATGTGTGTATTGTATGCGATGATCATGTTTTGTAATGTTTCACGACTTGCATGTCGATGAGTACACAACCGGCAGGAGCCATATGGTTGTCTTTATAATTGTGTATGACCTGCGAGTCAACTTCTTATACGCCATGTAATAGCTTTACTTTATCGCTAAGTAGTTAGCAATAGTTGTAGTTGATATTAATGGTGGAGGCAATCATGGTGGAGTGATGGAGATCATGCCGGCACGCACAAGATGGAGATCATTGCGCGAAGATTGGCTATACCATGTCACATAAAGTTATATGCATGTGATGTTTATCCTTTTATGTATCTTATTATGCTTAGATCGCGACGGTAGCATTATAAGATGATTCCTCACTTAAAGATCAAGATAAAACTGTGTTCTCCCCATGTATGCACCGTTGCGAAAGTTCGTCGTGTCCAAGCATCACGTGATGATCGGGTGCTATAGACTCTACGCTCACATACAACGGGTGCAAGCCAGTTTTGCACACGCAGAAATACTTAGGTTTGACTTGACGAGCCTAGCATGTACAGACATGGCCTCGGAACACAAGAATCGAAAGGTTAAGCATGAGTCATATGAATGATATGATCGACACTTCATTGTCCACCATTGAAACCACATCTCTTCTCGTGATGATCGGATTAGGTGTGGTGAATTTAGATCGTGTTCACTAAACAACTTGAGGGATGTTGAATTTAGTGGGAGTTCATCTAGTAATTTGATTAAAAGTTGAACTATTTATCATGAACATAGTCTAAATTGTACTTGCCAATACTGTAGATCACATGGCCAAGTCCAACTTCAACTTCAACGTTTTTGCTGAGAAGGAAAAGCTTAGAAACAATGGGTCTAACTTCACCAATTGGTTCCGCAATCTAAGAATCATTCTCTCTGGCGGTCAAAAGGACTATGTCCTTGGGAAAGCGTTAGGTGACCCCCCTACTGCAACTGCGCCGGCTGATGAGAAAGCTGTCTATCAGTCGCGCAAAGATGATTATGGTGTGATTAAGAGCACCATGTTGTTTGCTATGGAACCGGAACTTCAAAATCGTTTTGAAGACTATCCCGGGCCCTTTGAGATTCTCGAAGAACTGAAAACCATGTTTCAAACTCAGGCCCGTTCTGAGAGATATGAGATCTCTAAGAAGTTCTTTAACTGCAAGATGGAGGAAGAGAGTTCTGCTAGTGAGCACGCCATTAAGATGACGGGCTACACTCAACGTCTTGAGCAACTGGAATGCACGATTCCAGAGGAGCTCAAGATTGACAGGGTTCTGCAATCACTCCCTCCCAGCTACAAAAGTTTTGTAGTGACTCACAATCAGATTGGTTCCACTGATACGATCACCGAGCTCTTCGCAAAGCTGAAGGCCGCGGAAGTGGACATCAAAAAGGATAATCATGTGTTGATGGTCAACAAGCCCACCTTTAAGAAAGGTAAGGGAGCAAAGAAGCCCTTCAAGAAGGGCGGCGGCAAGCGCACTGCCCCTGCTGAGAAGAAGCTCAAGTCTGGTCCTAAGCTGGACACTGAGTGCTTCTATTGCAAGGACAAGGGTCACTGGAAGCGCAACTGTCCGAAGTACTTAGCGGACAAGAAGGCTGGCACCATCAAAGGTATATTTGATATACATGTTATTGATGTTTTCCTTACTAGCCCTCGTTGTAGTGCCTGGGTATTTGATACCGGTTCAGTTGCTAATATTTGTAACTCGAAACAGGAGCTACGAAATAGACGGCGGCTTGCGAGGGATGAGGTGACGATGCGCGTTGGCATCGGATCAAGAGTTGATGTGATGGCCGTCGGCACGCTCTCCTTAGTTTTACCTTCGGTATTAGTTTTAAACCTCAATAAATGTTATTATGTGCCTGTGTTGAGCATGAACATTATTTCTGGATCTTGTTTATTGCAAGACGGTTATTCATTTAAATCGGAGAATAATGGTTGTTCTATTTATATGAGTAACATCTTTTATGGTCATGCACCTCTTGTGAATGGTTTATTTCTTCTAAATCTCGAAAGGGATGAAACACACATCCATAACATTGAGGCTAAGAGATGCAAAGTAGATAGTGATAATACTACTTATTTGTGGCACTGTCGTCTAGGTCATATTGGAGTAAAGCGCATGAAGAAACTCCATTCTGATGGACTTTTGGAGTCTCTTGATTTTGAATCATTTGACACATGCGAACCATGCCTCATGGGCAAGATGATCAAAACCCCGTTCTCCGGAATTATGGAGCGAGCAACGGACTTGTGAGAAATCATACATACCGATGTATGCGGACCGATGAGTGTTTCGACGCGCGGTGGATACCGCTATTTTCTCACTTTTACCGATGACTTAAGTAGATATGGGTATATCTATTTGATGAAACATAAATCTGAAACATTTGAAAAGTTCAAGGAATTTCAGAATGAAGTGGAGAACCATCGTAATAGAAAGATTAAGTTTCTACGATCCGATCGTGGGGGCGAATATTTGAGTTATGATTTTCTCACGCATCTTAAAGCAAGCGGAATTGTTTTGCAACTCACGCCACCCGGAACACCACAGCGTAATGGTGTGTCTGAACGCCGGAATCGAACTCTATTAGATATGGTCCGATCGATGATGTCTCTTACTGATTTGCCGTTATCATTTTGGGGTTATGCATTAGAAACCGCTGCATTCACTTTAAATAGGGCACCATCTAAATCCGTTGAGACGACACCGTATAAACTGTGGTTTGGTGCTAAACCTAAGTTGTCGTTTCTTAAGGTTTGGGGATGCGAAGCTTACGTCAAGAAGTTGATGCTGGACAAGCTCGAACCCAAAGCGGAGAAATGCGTCTTCATAGGATACCCTAAGGAAACTATTGGGTATACCTTCTATCACAGAACCGAAGGCAAAGTGTTTGTCGCAAAGAACGGTTCCTTTCTTGAGAAGGAGTTTCTCTCGAAAGAAGTGAGTGGGAGGAAAGTAGAGCTAGACGAGGTTATTGAACCTTCTCTTGAATTGGAGAGTAGCGCAGCACCAGAAATTGTTCCAGTGTCGCCTGCACCAATAATAGAGGAAGCTAATGATAAGGATCATGAAGCTTCGGACGATGCTACTACTGAACGTCGCAGGTCGACAAGGTCGCGTGCCCCTCCTGAGTGGTACGGCAACCCTGTCTTAACTGTCTTGTTAGTAGATGACAGTGAGCCTGCGAACTATGAGGAAGCGATGATGAGCCCAGACTCTGAGAAATGGCTAGAGGCCATGAAATCCGAATTGGGATCCATGAGCGAAAACCAAGTATGGACTTTGGTGGACCCTCCTAGCGACCGAAAGGCCGTTGAGTGCAAATGGATTTTCAAGAAGTAAACGGACGCGGATGGTAATGTTACCATCTATAAAGCACGGCTTGTCGCAAAAGGTTTTCGATAAGTTCAAGGTGTTGACTACGATGAGACTTTCTCTCCCGTAGGGATGTTTAAGTCCATTCGGATTTTATTAGCAATTGCTGCGTTTCATGATTATGAAATATGGCAGATGGATGTCAAGACTGCGTTCCTCAATGGCAACATTGATGAAGAGTTGTATATGATGCAACCCGAAGGTTTTGTCGATCCTAAGGATGCTGATGAAGTGTGCAAACTTCAGCGTTCCATTTATGGACTGAAGCAAGCATCTCGGAGTTGGAACCTTCGTTTTGATCAAGTGATCAAGAGCTTTGGATTTGTTCCAAATTGCTACAAAGCTTGCATCTACAAGAAAGTGAGTGGGAGCTCGGTGACGTTTCTGGTACTATATGTGGATGACATATTGATTATTGGAAATGACATTAACATGCTTAACGATGTGAAGAGTTATTTGAACAAGTGTTTTTCAATGAAAGACCTAGGTGAAGCTGCTTATATATTGGGCATCAAAATCTATAGAGATAGACAAAGACGCCTGATAGCTTTAGGCCAGAGTACATACCTAGACAAAGTTCTGAAAAGGTTCAGAATGGATAAGGCAAAGAAAGGTTCAGTGCCTATGTTGTCAGGTAAGATATTGAGCAAGGCTCAGTGTCCAGCTACGGTAAATGATAGGGAAGCTATGAGCAAAGTGCCTTATGCCTCGGCCATAGGTTCTATCATGTATGCCATGCTGTGTACTAGACCGGATGTGTCCAAT
Organism: Avena sativa; assembly: GCA_916181665.1. NCBI lineage: Eukaryota > Viridiplantae > Streptophyta > Magnoliopsida > Poales > Poaceae > Avena > Avena sativa. Next base: position 511,774,802 of record OV702299.1, read on the forward strand.
GCTCTTAGTTTGACGAGCAGATATCAAAGCGATCCAGGAGTGGAACACTGGACAGCCGTGAAGAACATCCTAAAGTACCTAAATAGGACTAAAGATATGTTCTTAGTCTATGGGGGTGATGAACAACTCGTCGTAAAAGGTTACGTCGATGCTAGTTTTGACACCGACAAGGATGATTCTAAATCTCAGACAGGATACGTGTATATTTTGAATGGAGGAGCTGTGAGCTAGAGAAGCTGCAAGCAAAGCGTGATCGCGGGATCTACAGTAGAAGCGGAATACATGGCTGCTGCAGAAGCGTCAAGTGAAGGAGTTTGGATCAGAAACTTCATCACTGAGCTTGGTGTGGTTCCAAGTGCATTGGACCCACTGGAGATATTGTGTGACAACACTGGCGCCATAGCACTCACTAAGGAACCAATATATCATCCAAATACCAAGCATATCAACCGCAAGTTTCATATAATCTGAGATTATATAGCAGATGGAGATCTGAAGATTAGCAAAGTACATACAGATCTGAATGTCGCAGATCCATTGACTAAACCTCTTCCACGTGTAAAACATGATCAGCACCTCAGTGCCATGGGTGTGAGATTGTTGCCAGACGTAAACTAGATTATTGACTCTAGTGCAAGTGGGAGACTGTTGGAATTATGCCGTAGAGGCAATAATAAAGATGTTATTATTATAATTCTTGTTCATGATAAAGTTTATATTCCATGCTAGAATTGTATTAAGCGGAAACATTAATACTTGTGTGGTTTGTGAACAACACTGTGTCCCTAGTATGCCTCTATGGACTAGCTCATTGATTAATGATGGTTAAGGTTTCCTAACCATAGACATGAGTTGTCGATTAATAATGAGATCATATCATTGGGAGAATGATATGATGGACAGACCCAAACTAAGCGAAGCAATTAGATCGTGTCATCGTGTTCATCTTTGCGAAGCTTTTCTTATGTCAAATATTATGTTCCTTAGACCATGAGATAATACAACTCTCTGGTATCGGAAGAAAGCTTTGAGGTCATCAAACGTCATCCTATGAGAGGGTGATCATAAAGGTGTCTCTCAGGTGATCGGAAAGTACCTGTTGGGTTGTATGTATCGAGATGGGATTTGTCCCTCCCAAGTCGAAGAGATATACTTCGGGCCCACTCGGTAATAGATATCAACACCGCTTGCAAGCATGTGGTTAAGGAGTTAATCACAAAGTGATATCGGATTACGAAACGAGTAAAGTACTTGCTGTGAACGAGATTGAACTAGGTATGACGGTACCGACGATTGAATCTCGGGCAAGTAAAATATCGCGAGACGAAGGGAATATAAATATGGGATTGATTGAATCCTGGCATCGTGGTTCATCCGATATGATCATCGATGAATGTGTAGGAGTCAATATGGGTTTCCAGACCCCGCTGTTGATTATTGATAGAAGATCATGTCCGCATATTCTCGAACCCGCAGGGTCACACACTTAACGTGTCTCGACGCTAGGATAGATTGGATAATTGGTTTATGAGTTTTTGTTCAGAGTCTCGGATGGGATCCGGGACATCACGAGAGGTTACGGAATGGTCCGGAGAATAAGATTCATATAAGGCAATGCAGTTTTTGGAGTTCGGAATTGTTCCGGGTTAATCGGTATTGTACCAGAAGCTTCTAGAACCTTCCGGAAGGGGACCAACGTGGCCCCACCTTCCGGGAGGGGGCTTGGGCCTATGAGGGAGTGCCCTGGCCGCATTGGGCCAGGGGCACAAGGCCCCATAGGGCCCAGCCGGCCAAGAGAGGTTTAAACTCTAGATAGAGCTTCTAGAAGGGGGGGTTTCCTTGCCCCCCACTCTTCCTCCTTGGGGCCGCCGGCCTTGGCTTGGGGGAGGGGCTAGGGCTGCGCCCACCCCTCTATATATAGAGGGCTGGGGGCGCACCAACCCACTACACCTTCCCCTCCAACCCTAGCCGCCCTGCTGCCCTCCTCTCTCCCTCCCGACTGCTTGTAGGCGAAGCCCTGCTGCAGAAATTCTCCACCAATTGCACCACGCCGTCGCGTTATAGATCCAACCCATCTCTCCACCATACTTGCTGGACCAAGGAAGGAGGATACGTCGAGGTGCTGCACGTGTGCATCTCACGGAGGCATCGCCACTTGTGGTGCTAGATCGGATCGGATCGCGAGGAGGAGAAGCGAGTACGACTACATCACCCACGTTCCGACGAACGTTCCGCTGTGCGAATCTTCAAGGGTATGAAGATCTAATACAATCTCTCTCGTTGTTTGCATATCCTAGATTAGATCTTGGCTTCCCTCTGTTCGCATCCGTAGAAATTTTTTATTTACTATGCCGCGAAACCCTTTAGAAACATGAGTAGTTCTACCTTGGACTATGGGTCCATGTAGTAGCTATATGGTTGTTTATCCTCCTTTCTGCTACCATGTTTAGATCTTGTGAGATCCGTTCATGATCAAGATTATCTATTTGTAATCATGCATGTTGTGTTTGCGGGGATCCGATGGATATTGAGATTACTATGTCAGATTGATTAATGGTTCTATCTTATTGATTCTATCATGTCTGTGTTGTTTGTGATCTTGCATGCTCTCCGTTTCTAGTAGCTATCTTGGCCAAGTAGATGCTAGTGACTCCAAGAGGGAGTATTTATGCTCGATAGTAGGTTCATGTCTCTATTTAATCTGGGGAAGTGACAGAAATCTCTAAGGTTATAGATGTGTTGTTGCTACTAGGGAGAAAACAACGATATCTTGTTCATGGAACAAGTGGATTGTTTACCTTAAACACTTTGCTTAAAGTAGTTATCCATTGCTTGCAACTTAATACTGGAGGGGGTTCGAATGATAACCTAAAGGTGGATTACTAGTCATAGATGTAGTTGGATGGCGGTTTATGTATCTTGTTGTATTGCCCAATCAAATCTCATAGGATCATGAATGTCTAGTATTGCATTGTTATGCCTTGCTCTGTCCTATCAATTGCCCCGTTGTAATTTGTTTATCCAGCATGCCATATTTGTTTATCTTAAGGAGAGCACCTCTAGTGAACTATGGACCCCAGTCCAATCTTTACCTTTGATACATTTTCCACTGTTACTGTTTACTTTCTGCAAACCACAATTACCGTTCATACCATAAAGTTAATCCTTTGTTTTTAGAAAACCGGTGAGATTGACAACCTCACTGTTCGTTGGGGCAAAGTCTTGAGTTTGTGTTGTGCAGGTTTCCAAGTTGGGTCGTTTCCTTCCTCCTACTGTTTCGATAACCTTGGTTTCTTTCTGAGGGAAGACTTGCTGCTATGCTCATCATACCTTCCTCTTGGGGTCTCCCAACGAAGCTCTACAGTGATCTGAGCGCATCAAGTTGTTTTATGGCGCTGTTGCCGGGAGGCTAAGGACGGCTTCACAAAGGGAGTCCTTCACGACCTTTCTCTTTACTTTGTTTTTGTTTTTCTTAGTTTCTTTTGCTTGGTTTTGTTTGCCTCTTCTTATCAAAAACTCCAAAAAAATAGTTTAGTTTGGTTTGCTTTCTTTTATCAAAAACAAAAAAAATAGTTCCTGCTCTAGTTGCGGCTACTGTTGGCTTGCTCCACTTTTGCCAAAATGAACTATGCTGAGAACACCAAGTTGTGTGACTTCACTAGCACAAACAACAATGATTTCCTAAGTACACCTATTGCTCCACCTGCTCTTGATGCTACCTTTTTTATGAAATTAAGCCTGCTTTGTTGTATCTTATGATGAAAGAGCAATTTTCTGGTGCTAGTTCTGATGATGCTGCTGCCCACCTCAATAACTTTGTTGAACTTTGTGAGATGCAAAAATATAAGAATGTAGATGGAGATATTATTAAGCTCAAGTTGTTTCCTTTCTCTTGAGTGGAAAAGCTAAAGAATGGTTGATATCATTGCCTAGAAATAGTATTGATTCTTGGATTAAGTGCAAAGATGCTTTTATTGGAAAATATTATCCTCCTGCTAAGATCATATCTATGAGAAGTGAAATAATGAAATTTAAACAACTTGATAATGAACATGTTGCTCAAGCTTGGGAAATAATGAAATCTTTGGTTAAGAATTGTCCCACTCATAGACTTACTGCTTGGATGATTATCCAGACTTTTTATGCAGGTTTAAACTTTTCTTCAAGAAACCTCTTAGATTCAGCTGCTGGAGGTACCTTTATGACCATTACCTTGGGTGCTGCAACAAAGCTCCTTGATAATATGATGGTCAACTATTCTGAATGGCACACTGAGAGAGCTCCACATGGTAAGAAGGTAAATTCTGTTGAAGAAACCTCCTCTTTGAGTGATAAAATTGATGTTATCATGGCTATGCTTGTTAATGGAAAAGCTCACATTTATCCAAATAATGTTCCCTTAGCCTCTTTGGTTGCTCAAGAAGAGCAAGTTGATGTGAACTTCATTAGAAACAACAATTTCAACAACAATGCCTATAGGAATTATTTTGGTAGTAACAATAATTATTGGCCTTATCCTCCTAATAATGGCAATACTTATCATGTTAGATTTGGAATGCCTAGTGAAGATAGGATTCTAGAAGTTGAAAGATCCACTAAAAACTTTATGCAAATGCAATATGAGCAAAACAAGATATTCACTAAAACTATGGAAGAACAATCTGCTATCTTAAAAAATATTAGTCATCAACTTGACAATTTGAATAGAGAAATTCCTAGTTTATAGTCCAAAATTTTGAGTGCTGAGAAAAATATTTCATCTTTGTCTGAAGCACAGTCCTCTTTGATTAATAAAATGGCTGCTAAATCTAAAACCTTGGAGAGTACCTTTGCTGCTACTCATGTCATACAAGTTACTATTGATGAAAATGTTAGACTGTTAGCCCAACTACATGCTAAGTGGGAAAGAGAAGCCGAAATTGCTAGAAACAATAGTGTGCGCACTATTACCACCACCAATATGGATGCCACCAAACCACAAGAAGTCCCTATTTCTCCTACCACAATGCCTAAACCCATTGAATCTACTACCAGTGATGCTAAGTTTGATTTTGATCTTGATGGTTGCAATATATCTGAAGTGATTATGTTCCTACAAAAGCTTGCTAGAAGTCCCGATGCTAGTGATATGAATGTGGATTTCACCAAGCACATTACAGATGCTCTCATTAAAATTAAGGAAGAAAAGTTGAAACACAAAGCCTCTATTCCTAGGAAAGTAGAAGATAGTTGGGAACCCATCATTAATATACAAGTGAATGACTTTGATCTCAAAGCTTCATGTGACCTTGGTTCTAGTGTCTCTATTATGCCTAGAAAGATTTATGAAATGCTTGATTTGCCACCTTTGGAAGATTGCTATTTGGATGTCCCACTTAATGATAATGCTAAAAAGAAACTCATGGGGAGTGTTAATGATGTTCTTATTATGGTTAACAATGCTTATGTCCCTGTTGATTTCTATATTTTGGATGTTGAATACAATGCTTCTTGTCCTATTACTTTGGGAAGACCTTTTCTCAGAACTGTTGGTGCCATCATTGATATGAAAGAGGGCACCATTAAATATAAATGTCTATTTAATAAAGGTATTGAACACTTCCCTATGAGGAGAGAGAAGTTTACATTTGCTCCTCCTTTGAAAGCAAGGTTTGATGTTAATGCTTCTTCATTTGAAAATACTTGATTCTTGCTTCTTGTGCCTAACTTAAAGGTGTTAAAGAAAAGTACTTCTTGGGAGATAACCCAATAGTTTTCTTGAGTCTTGGAAGTTATTACTTGAGTAATGACCTCTCCTTATCCTTTTTATTTGCTTTTTGTGCCAAGAATAACCTCTAACAAGAGGGAAGTAAGATTTGGGGAGTTGCTGTCCCGAAACAGATTTTTGTGCTCTAATGTAAAAAATTCGTGTAAAATCTCTGTAAGTCGGATTGAGTTGTAATTTTCTGAATAAATCCCCCAGGTTGTTAGCTAACTTTTGTTAGTTCAACACTTTTTTATTTAAGCAACAGAAGATGTTCGAAAAAATCGGTTTCTACCTGCTGGTCTGTTTTGACAGATTTCTACCATTATTTGCATTTGCTTCTTATTGATTTCTTTTGGGTTCTTTTTGGGAAATTGAGCTTTTTGAGGGAATTGCTACAGTAGCTTGTGTCTTTACTGAAAAATTTTCTGTTTTTAAACTAAACCCCAAAGGTCTATTATCTTTTGAATACACTAATGTTACTAATGAAGATTGTCTGAAGTTTTGTATGAAGGAAAATTTGCAGGTGTAGAGGAAGAATGATGTAATGAGATGAAGAATGGAAAAAAGATCAAGCTTGGGGATTCCACCCCGTTGCACCCCAAGAAATATTCAAGAGGTACAAGCGTCAAAGCTTGGGGATGCCCAAGGCATCCCCTTCTTCATCAATAAAATCTCAGGTCTTTCTAGATACTTCGTTTTTATTGTTTCGTACACTCTTATGTTGTTCTTGGAGCATCTTAGTTTTCGTTTTTGGTTTTTGTTTGCTTAGTTTGCTTGAATAAAGTAGTTTCGACCCCCGTTCTCGTTGTGTTGTTTCAAATAGGTGTTGGAAAGGAGTAAAAACTTCTTGCTTGAGTAGTACAAGAGGATCTTGCTTTGACTATGGCTTAGACTTTAGCATGTAATGCTAGATGTTGTTTTGACCTTATGCTTAGTGATTATTTATGTAGCATGACTTGTTCCAAACAATTAGGATTGCTTAATGTGCCTTGAAGGAATCATGCATTGATTTAGCATACAAAAGCATAGTATTGTGGTATTCTCCTTTGATGCTTTGTTTGGGTTGACTTGGCACATGCTCACACCATGTTATGACTATAAACCAGTTACCATAGCCTCTATGATCATTTAGTTTTTGACTTTTAGTACCACTTTATGCTTTGATTAGTAATGTTTTGTTGCTCTGCATGATTATGGCCATTATTGCTCTCTTAGTTGGCCGCTCCCAGTCTTTTGCTAGCCTCCACTTGTATGAGTAAGCTCTACTCATGCATCCAACTTCCAAGAAACCAAGTTATTCCAAAGTGTCCACTATAAATTCCTATGCATGGTGTGTTACACCATTCCAAGCATATTCTTTTTTATCTATCTTCCAATTAAAAAGCCATTTTGTTATGTGAAAACTTAATGATTAAAGCTCTCACAAACTTGATGGCATACTTTATTTTTCTTGCCCCTAAATAAACTTGAACCATTGTGTCATGTATGTTGTATATGCTTGCACTTATATGTTGGGATTAGCAGAACCATGCTGTCATGGGGAACGCTTTCAACATTGTACTTGTACATTGTACCCAGTTGATATCATGCTCTTTTGTTTATGAATGTCGTCGGTGTGAAATGAAAGGGGAGCTTGTATGTCCATGGAGTTATGTATATGTGTTAGAGAAACGCATGGACGCTAGCCTAAGCCATGCCTAATCATGGTGGAAACTTGCAGCATCACCATAGTGAGCAATCTATGAAGCTTTCTTCTTATAAAAAAAGAGAGACATATTGAAAAGAGGAAAGAGAGAAAAAAATACCATTTTCCTATGGTAAATAAGAAGATTGCTGAGATGCTCATTGTCTGCTTGCCTTGTCATTTTGATTATAGTATAGCTCTTGTATCATGTGCAAGGGGTACCCCATTGGCGGTTCTCTATGATACACATGTACTTACTATGACAAGAACTTACAGGTGACTAAAGTCGAGTAGCATGAGGAGCAGCCCTCGTACTCAAGGGACATGAGATTGCCAACTTATACTTTGTCAAGCATATACTCTATAGTTTGTTCACTTTAATCTTAATCATTTCAAGATTCTTATGATAGGGGAAATGAGAGATGAAAGCTAACAAGTACCATAATTTTTGGAAGTTCTTTTTGAGACTTGAAATCCCTACTTCCCCTTTATGAAGGGCCTTTCTTCCACTATTATATTGAGTCTCCACCTTCTATCCTTAGGCACCAGTTAACAGAGTGATACGTTGGAAAATGTATCTATAATTTTTGATGCTCCATGCTTGTTTTGTATCTACTTTGATTTACTTGTCCACACTTTGAGGTGCTTTTTACATGTTTTCTGGTACTAACCTATTAACAAGTTGCAACAGTGCCAGATGCCTGTTTTCTACTGTTTTTGGTTTCAGAATAGTTAGTAAAGAAATATTCTCGGAATTGGACGGGACAAAGGACAAATTCAATTACTTTCCATGGGGAACAAGAAGTCTAGAGGAGAGCCCGAGGGGTCGGCCAGAGGGGCTGATGGGGATATGCCTACCGGGGTATACCCAGCAGGACGTTTTCCGACTGGCCCAGGAACGGGCGAGTGGGCCTGCAAGACGGCGACTGGATCAAGGCCCGGTGTGAGTCCAAGCGACTGGAAACTGAAGGCCCGGGCGAGTAGATAGGCCCAGTCGGATTAGGTTAAACAAGTACCGAAGCCTTAACTAATTCGGTTGAGATATGTAAACCCTAGGGGAGGTAAGCCTATATAAACCTCCCTACAGGGCGTGTAGAGATACGTTCCATCATACACCCAAGCGACTCGCCGCCTTGCCTCCGGCTCGCCCATTGTACCACCATCATAATAAAATCTAGCAGGAGTAGGTCTTTACCCTCCCGGGGGCCGAACCTGGGTAAACCCTTGTGTCTCCGCCCTCATCTCGCACCGCAGATGGCTGGCCGCCCTTGCCCCTCGTTCTACTACTCGCTGCCGATTGCAGCATCTGCCGTGACCATTCCCACGACAGGGTCCATACCCACCCCAGGCACGGGTGGGCCCCATCCCATGCCTGGCTAGGGTTTGGTCGCTCTGGCCGCCTCCTCGGTCTCCCCCTTCGCCTATAAGAAGCCGTCGATGCAGAAACCCTGAGTACCCGATCAGGTCTGTAGCCGCCGCCACCATCGTCCCTAGATCGGGGGATCTGAAGCTCTTCCCGGCACCCTGCCGGAGGGGCGATCATCCCGGAGGCCTTCTCTCCGGTATGATGCGTGAGTAGTTCCACCTTGGACTATGGGTACATGTAGTAGCTAGATGGTTGTATCTCCTCCTTTGTGATTTCATGTATAGATCTTGTGAGCTCCGTTCATGATTAAGATCTAATCTATTTGTAATCATGCATGTTGTGTTTGCGGGGATCCGATGGATATTGAGATTATTATGTTGGTTTGATTATTGGTTTTGTCTTTATGATTCTATCATGTCTGTGTTGTTTGTGATCTTGCATGCTCTCCGTTGCTAGTGGTTATCTTGGCCAAGTAGTTGCTAGTGACTCCAAGAGGGGGTATTTATGCTCGATAGTGGGTTCATGCCTATAGTTTCCAAGGGAAGTGACAATAATCTCTTCGGTTGTAGATGTGTTGTTGCTACTAGGGAGAAAACAACGGTCTCTTGTTCATGGAACATGTGGACTGTTTACCTTACACACTTTGCTTAATGTAGATGTCTGTTGCTTGCAACTTAATACTGGAGGGGGTTCGGATGATAACCTGAAGATGGACTTCTAGTCATAGATGTAGTTGGATGGCGGTCTATGTATATTGTTGTATTGCCTAGTCAACCTCATAGGATCTTTCTGACTAGTAATTGCATTGTTATGCTTTGCTCGGTTCCTGTCAATTGCCCTGCTGTAATTTGTTTACCCTTCATGCCATGTTGTTTATTTAAGGAGAGCACCTCTAGTGAAATATGGACCCCGGTCCAATCTTTACCATTCATACATCTTCCATTATTACCATTTACTTGTTGCAAACCACTATTACCTTCCACACCATACGTTTAATCCTTTGTTACACCAAACCGGTGATCTTGACAACCTCACTGATTCGTTGGGCCAAAGTCTTGAGTTTGTGTTGTGCAGGTCTCCGCGTTGCTTGCAACACCTGTGTGACGTTTCCTTCCCCCTACTGGTTCGATAACCTCGGTTTCTTACTGAGGGAAACTTGTTGCAGTGTTGCTTCATACCTTGCCCTTGGGGTTTCCAACGAAGCATCCCACGACAAGTGCTGGACGCCATCAAGCTTTTTCTGGCGTCGTTGCCGGGGAGGCTAAGGACGTCTTCACTAGGGGAGTCCTTCACTTTCTTTCTCTTTACTTTGTTTTTAGTTTGCTTTGTTTCTTTTGCTTGGTTTTGTTTGCCTCTTTTCAAAAAACCCAAAAAAATTAGTCTAGTTTGGTTTGCTTGCCTTATTAAAAAAACACAAAAAATTAGTTTATACTCTAGTTGCCACCTTGCTCTAGCTCACCATGTTGTTCCCTAAGTTTGCCCTGAAAGATCTTACAATAGGTAGTGGCTCCATAATTGGGAAAGATAATATTGAAGAATTCTTTAATTATGTTAGCAAGCATGAGGATATTGAGGAAAAATCTATAGCTGAACTTGCTCCTAATTATGAGATTGCTGCAGCTTCTTTAGTTCATATGCTGGAGGCTAGGTTTGTTAGCCTTAACCCCTTCATGCAATTCTTGTTCCTAAAAGTAAAAGAAGAGAAGAATGCTGAAAAAAGGGAATTCATCCTTGAAACTTCATCAAAAGAATTCCATGATGTTGCTAGGGAAGCCAAAAAGGTTTTTTTATCATTTCAATATGCTAGGCTCAAGTGTAGATGTTGTGGGTATTTCTGATAAAACTAAGCCTACAGAAGAATTCAATATACCCATCCCCTTTAAGCTTGTTGGAATGCATGAAGTCTTTGAAAAGAACTTTGATTGGTTTGCTCCTAAAACTCTAGTAGACCAAAGAGAGATGAGAAGGGATCCTCCAAGACCCATTTGGATGAGATACCTTTCATAGTTGAAGAATTTGCAAGTATGGATGTTAATGCTTCATTTGAAAATACTTGATTCTTCTTGCTTCTTGTGCCTAACTTAAAGGCGTTAAAGAAAAGTACTTGTTGGGAGATAACCCAAGAGTTTCCTTAAGTCTTGAAAGTTATTACTACTGTAATGATCTCTCCTTATCCTTTTTGTTTGCCTTTTGTACCAAGAATGACCTCTAATGAGAGGAAAGTAAGATTTGGGGAGTTGCTGTCCCGAAACAGATTTCTGTCCTCCACCAAAATAATTCGTGAGGAAGCTCTGTAACTCGTATTGAGCTCAAAATTTACGAATAAATCCCCCAGTATGTTAGATAACTTTCGTTAGTTCAACACTTTTTGATTTGAGCAACAGAAGATGTTCGAAAAAATAGGTATCTACCTGCTGGTCTGTTTTGACAGATTTCTGCCATTATTTGCATTTGCTTCTTATTGATTTCTTTTTGAGCTCTCTTCAGGTAAATTGAGTTTTTTGAAAGAGTTACTACAGTATCTTGTGTTTTTAGTGAAAAGCCTTGCTGTTCCAAAGCTTTGCCAGTGGTCTAATATCTTTTGAATAAACTAATGTTGCTAATGAAGATTGTGTGAAGTTTTGTATGAAGGAAATTTTTTAGGTGTAAAGAGAAAATAATGCAATGAGATGAAGAAATGGACAAAAGCTGAAGCTTGGGGATGCCACCATGGTGTCACCCCAAGAAATATCCAAGAGGTACAAGCGTAAAAGCTTGGGGATGCCTAAGGCATCCCCTTCTTCATCAATAAAAAGCTCAGGTCTGTCTAGACACTTCGTTTTTATTGTTTCATGCACATTTGTGTTTTTCTTGGAGCGTCTTATTTTTCGTTTGCTTTGCTTAGTTTTTTTAGTTTTCTTTAGTAGTTTGGACCCCCGTTCTCGCTGTGTTGTTTTGCAAATAAGTTTGCTTGGTGTTTGGAAAGGAGTAGTAAGTTCTTGCTTGAAGTGCAAGAGGAGCTTGCATTGACTGTGACTTAGACTTTAGCATGACATGCTAGGTGTTGTTTTTGCATTATGCTTAGTAATTATTGCTGTAGCATGTATTGTTACAAACAATTGGGATTGCTTAGTGTGCCTTGAAGAAATTATGCGTTGTTTTAGCATGCAAAAGCATAGTATTGCGGTATTCTCCTTTGATGCTTTGCTTGGGTTGACTTGGCACATGCTTACACCATGTTATGACTCTCACAAGTCACCATTAGCCTCTATGATCATTTAGTCCTTGACTTGTAGTACCACTCTTTGCTTTGATTAGTATGCTTTGTTGCACTGCATGATTTTGGCCATTATTGCTCTCTTAGTTGGTTGCTCCCAGTCTTTTGCTAGCCTCCACTTGTATGAGTAAGTACTCATGCCTCCAACTCCCAAGAAACCAAGTTATTCCAAAGTGTCCACTATAAAATCCTATGCATGGTGTGTTACACCATTCCAAGTATATTCTTGTTTTTATCTATCTTCCAATTAAAAACTATTTTGTTATGTGAAAACTTAGTGATTAAAGCCCTCAGAAACTTCATGGCACACTTTATATTCTTTGCCCCTAATAAACTTGAACCATTGTGTCATCTATGTTGTATATGCTTGCACTTATACGTTGGAATTAGCAGAACCGTGCTGTCACGGGGAACGTTTTCAACATTGCACTTATACCTTGTTGTACTCAGTTGATATCATGTTCTTTTGTCTATGGATGTCACCGGTGTGAAATAAAGAGGGGACTTGTAAGTCCATGGAGTTTGTATTCTGTGTTAGAGAAACGCATGGGCCGCTAGCCTAAGCCATGCCTAATCATGGTGGAAACTTGCAGCATCACCATAATGAGCTATCTATGAAGCATCCTCAATAAAAAGTTATGCATATGGTAATAAAAAGATTGCTGAGATGCTCATTGTCTGCTTGCCTTGTCATTTTGGTTATGGGAAAGCTCCTATACCATGTGCAAGGGGTACCCCGTTGGCGATTCTCAATGATATGCAAATACTTACAGTGACAAGAACTTACCTGGACCCAAAGTTGAGTATGCATGAGGTGTGGCCCTCATATTCAAAGGACATGAGATTGCCAACTTATACTTCGTCAAGCATATACTCCAGCTTTGCCACTTTAACTTTAACCACTTCAAGATGCTTATGATAGGGGCAATGAGGGCTGAAAGCTAACAAGTACCATAATTTTTGGAAGCTCTTTTTTTTGAAACTTGTAATCCCTGCTTTCTTTACAAAAAGGCCTTTTTTCTACCACTATTGAGTCTCCACCTTCTACCTTTAGGAACCATTAAGAGAGCATAGTTGTCATTCTGTATGCAGTGTTCCAAAGCTTATTAATTGATGCATATTGTGTTATTACTTGTTCTTGTGCTACTTGTTTCTAGTCACCCTTGTGAACTTTGCAGGTGTACTATGAATCTATTTGCTACTCTATGAGGGACAAATTGATTGCCACTATGCTATGTTTTCTGCATGTGAAACAAACAAACGTTTTTCAATGCATGTTATCATGATCTTTGTTTGTAGCTTGTCATGTTGCATGCATAGTTACTATGTCCTATTGTTATAACTCCGTCTTTCATGCACATGTTTAGAGTTTTTTTATCCCAGCTTTCAATGCTTGCAAATGGTTAGATCTTTATTGTGAGGGTGCATCTCACCTCAAAAATTATTCTGTTTATCACTTACCTACTCGAGGACGAGCAGGAGTTAAGCTTGGGGATGTTGATACGTTGGAAACGTATCTATAATTTTTTATGCTCCATGCTTGTTTTGTATCTACTTTGCTTTACTTGTCCACACTTTGTGGTGCTTTTTACATGTTTTCTGGTACTAACCTATTAACAAGTTGCAATGGTGACAAATGCCTATTTTCTGCTGTTTTTGGTTTCAGAAAAGTTAGTAAAGAAATATTCTCGAAATTGGATGGGACGAAGGACAAAGTCAATTACTTTCCGTGGGGAACAAGAAGTCCAGAGGAGAGCCCAAGGGGCCGGCCAGAGGGGCCAGACCCACCCCAGGCGCGGGTGGGCCCCACCCCGTGCCTGGCTAGGGTTTGGTCGGCATGGCCGCCTCCTCGGTCTCCCCCTTCGCCTATAAGAATCGCCTGATGCAGAAACCCTGAGTACCCGATGAGAAATCCACGAAACCATCTATAGCTGCCGCCACCATCGTCCCTAGATCAGGGGGGCCTGAAGCTCTTCCCGGCACCATGCCGGAGGGGAGATCATCCCGGAGGCCTTCTCTCGGTATGATGCGTGAGTAATTCCACCTTGGACTATGGGTCCATGTAGTAGCTAGATGGTTGTATCTCCTCCTTTGTGCTTTCATGTATAGATCTTGTGAGCTCCGTTCATGATCAAGATCTAATCTATTTGTAATTATGCATGTTGTGTTTGCAGGGATCCGATGGATATTGAGATTATTATGTTGGTTTGATTAATGGTTTTGTCTTTATGATTCTATCATGTCTGTGTTGTTTGTGATCTTTCATGCTCTCCGTTGCTAGTGGTTATCTTGGCCAAGTAGTTGCTAGTGACTCCAAGAGGGGGTATTTATGCTCGATAGTGGGTTCATGCCTCTAGTTTTAAAGGGAAGTGACAATAATCTCTTCGGTTGTAGATGTGTTGTTGCTACTAGGGAGAAAACAATGGTCTCTTGTTCATGGAACATGTGGACTGTTTACCTTACACACTTTGCTTAAAGCAGATGTCTGTTGCTTGCAACTTAATAGTGGAGGGGTTTCGGATGATAACCTAAAGGTGGACTTCTAGTCATAGATGCAGTTGGATGGAAGTCTATGTATTTTGTTGTATTGCCCAATCAACCTCATAGGATCTTTTTGACTAGTAATTGCATTGTTATGCCTTGCTCAGTTCCTGTCAATTGTTCTGTTGTAATTTGTTTACCCTTTATGCCATGTTGTTTATTTAAGGAGAGCACCTCTAGTGAACTATGGACCCCGGTCCAATCTTTACCATTGATACATCTTCCATTATTACTGTTTACTTTTTGCAAACCACCATTACCTTCCACGCCATACATTTAATCCTTTGTTACAGCAAACCGGTGAGCTTGACAACCTCACTGATTCGTTGGGGCAAAGTCTTGATTTTGTGTTGTGCGGGTCTCCGCGTTGCTTGCAACACCTGTTCGACGTTTCCTTCCTCCTACTGGTTCGATAACCTCGGTTTCTTACTGAGGGAAACTTGTTGTTGTGCTGCTTCATACCTTGCTCTTGGGGTTTCCAACGAAGCATCCCACGACAAGTGTTGGGCGCCATCACAGAGCATAGTTGCCATTCTTAGTTCTATGTGCATTGTCCCAAAACTTATTGATTGATTCATATTGTTGATATTACTTGCCCATGAACTATTTGTATCTAGTCACCCTTATGAACTTTGAAGCTGTCATATGCATTTATTTGCTAGTCCATGAGGGACAAGCTGAATGCCACTATGCTATGTTTTCTATATGTGAAACAAACAAACGTCTTTCAATGCATTGTTATTCATGATCTTTATTTGTAACCTTTCATGTTGCATGCATAGTTACTTTGTCTTATTGTTAGAACTTCTTTTTTCATGCTCATGTTTAGAGTTCTTTGATCCCAGCTTTCATTGCTTGCAATTGGTTTGATCCTAATTTTGATGGTGCATGTCACCTTAAAAATTATTCTTTTTATCACTTACCTACTCGAGGACGAGCAGGAGTTAAGCTTGGGGATGCTTGATACGTCATAAACGTATCTATAATTTTTGATGTTCCATGCTTGTTTAGTATCTACTTTGCTTTGCTTTGTCTACACTTTGAGGTATTTTTATATGTTTTCTGGTACTAACCTATTAACAAGATGCCATAGTGTCAGTTGCCTGTTTTCTTCTGTTTTTGGTTCCAGAAAAGGCAAAAAATCAATATTCTCGGAATTGGACGGGACAAAAGCCAAAGTCAATATTTTACCGTGGGGAATACGGAGCCAGAAGACGAGATGGAGAAGAGTCACCAGGGGTCCACACTCCCTGTTCGCGCGGCCTGGCCTGGCCCGCGCCTAGGGGGTGCGGTGTAACACCCCCGGTCACTCCGGACCGACGGCTGTCACTTCCGGCAGCTCAATAGGATATCTAGACTAACCCCACAGACCAACACTAGTCTTTTCTGTGCACTTTGTCCTCACTCGTGCGCACCCGATACCCACTTCCCGGTCGGTCACCCATCCTAAAATTGCTCTAGGCCAAGCACGCTTAACCTTAGAGTTATTTTCAAATGAGCTTCCGAAAAAGAAGTTGCAACTTGTTGGTATGGGTTTCCTATCAATCCTATTGAGCCATGCGCGAGGGTCTCACATACACCCACCCTTAGAAGATCGACGTCCTCGTCGATCAACCACAAGCCAGGAACGTCCCCTCTTGGTACACGTATGTGCGTCCCATGCCGGCACATTGCCATGTCGTGTCCACTCCGGCCACATGCGCTATGCTACACATGTCCGCCACTGACCCGCACACACCAGTGTAATTGCAAGGGTCGGCTCTGATACCACTTTGAACACCCCCGGTCACTCCGGACCGACGGCTGTCACTTCTGGCAGCTCAATAGGATCTCTAGACTAACCCCACAGACCAACACTAGTCTTATGCGCACTTTATCCTCACTCGTGCGCACCCAATACCCACTTCCCGGTCGGTCACCCATCCTAGAATTGCTCTAGGCCAAGCACGCTTAACCTTAGAGTTCTTTTTGAATAAGCTTCCATCAAAGAAGTTGCAACTTGTTGGTATGGGTTTCCTATCAATCCTATTGAGCCATGCGCCAGTGTCTCACGCCACACTGGGTGCCCCCTGCCTCTCGCCTCTTCGCCTATAAGAAGCCCCCGATACCAAAACCCTAAGTACCCGATCAATCTTCCACGAAACAGTCTGTAGCCGCCGCCACCATCGTCCCTAGATCGGGGGGATCTGAAGCTCTTCCTGGCACCCTGCCGGAGGGGAGATCATCCCGGAGGCCTTCTTCATCATCATGCCAGCCTCCAGTATGAAGCGTGAGTAGTTCCACCTTGGATTACAGGTCCATGTAGTAGCTAGATGGTTGTTTCTCCTCCTTTGTGCTACCATGTTTAGATCTTGTGAGCTCCGTTCATGATCAAGATCATCTATTTGTAATCATGCATGTTGTGTTTGCGGGGATCCGATGGATATTGTGATTACTATGTCAGATTTATTAATGTTTCTATCTTATTGATTCTATCATGTCTGTGTTGTTTATGATCTTGCATGCTCTTTGTTTCTAGTAGCTATCTTGGCCAAGTAGATGCTAGTGACTCCAAGAGGGAGTATTTATGCTCGATAGTGGTTTCATGCCTCTATTTAATCTGGGGAAGTGACAGAAATCTCTAAGGTTATAGATGTGTTGTTGCTACTAGGGAGAAAACAACGATCTCTTGTTCATGGAACAAGTGGATTATTTAGGTTACACGCTTTGCTTAAAGCAGTTATCCGTTGCTTGCAACTTAATACTGGAGGGGGTTCGAATGATAACCTGAAGGTGGATTACTAGTCATAGATGCAGTTGGATGGCGGTCTATGTATATTGTTGTATTGCCCAATCAAATCTCATAGGATCATGAATGTCTAGTATTGCATTGCTATGACTTGCTCTGTCCTGTAAATTGCCCCGCTGTAATTTGTTTACCCAGCATGCCATGTTTGTTTATCTTAAGGAGAGCACCTCTAGTGAAATATGGACCCCGGTCCAATATTTACCATTGATACATTTTCCACGGTTAATGTTTACTTTCTGCAAACCATCATTACCTTCCACACCATATAGTTAATCCTTTGTTTTCAGAAAACCGGTGAGATTGACAACCTCACTGTTCGTTGGGGAAAAGTCTTGAGTTTGTGTTGTGCAGGTTTCCAAGTTGCTAGCAACACCTTTGGGTTGTTTCCTTCCTCCTACTGGTTCGATAACCTTGATTTCTTTCTGAGGAAAGACTTGCTGTTGTGCTCATCATACCTTCCTCTTGGGGTCTCCCAAAGAAGCTCTACAGTGATCTGAGCGCATCGGGCCTCCTCCCGCTCATACTACGCCTTGGATTAGGCGAGAGCCTTCACAAGCAAATGTATTTACAAGAAGCTTAAGATTAACATACAAAATATAAATATAAAGTATAATAAAACATATGATTAAGAATAACTAATATCATGTAACTATTATGAAAGTCCGTGTTTTAAGTTGTTAAGAGTTAAAAATAAATAACATAGTGTGTTTATTTGATGTGGAAAAAAGAATAACATTTGAAAAAAATAATGTTTATGTTAAGTTAATCAATTTGGTAGTTTATTAGGATTTAAAGTATGGTTTTTGATAAAGCACAAATGATCTTGAGTTATTATACTTCTTGTTTATTGTATATTAGACAAAAGTTAACTATAAAAATAGAAATGAATCTTAAGACATGATGTTTATGGTATTACCAAGTTCTAGATTTTTCCAAGCATAATCCAAGATATAAGATCATTCACCCTTAATGTAAGTGGGATCCGCGGCTAGGGGGAGGGGGCGGCTTTGGGGCCGAGGACGACATGAGGTAGGAGGGCCCGACGGCGGGGCAGCGGAGGGGCAGTGTGGGAGCTGTTCCAGGCTCGGGGGAAGTGAATGCTTTGGGTGAGCGAGAATGGCCGGTCCGACGTGTCTCCATGCGGCCCCACCCTTCACCACGTATGCAAGACCCATACCAACGCAGCCCTACCCTTCCCCACGTATGTAGGACCCGTCTCAACATGGGCCCACCTGTCATCATGTAACGTTCGAGGCCACGTAACGTAACGCTCAACACACGACCCGCCCCAACATGGTCCCACCAGCCAGCATGTAACGGTCAAGCCTTTTACCTGATGGCATCCCTCCGTCCGAGCGCCTACGAGGGTTTCGTAACATAGCGAGGGGAAAAGTGAGGAAAAGTTAAGCGACTAGGGAAAATTGAGTACAACTAATGAACCAAGGGCACGGAAATAGAAATCCCTTTAATCAAACACAACATCCCTGAAGATATAGACGCTACCAGTGGATATTGTTGGAATTATGCCCTAGAGGCAATAATGAAGATGTTATTATTATAATTCTTGTTCATGATAAAGTTTATATTCCATGCTAGAATTGTATTAAGCGGAAACTTTGATACTTGTGTGGTTTATGAACAACACTGTGTCCCTAGTACGCCTCTATGGACTAGCTCATTGATTAATGATGGTTAAGGTTTCCTAACCATAGACATGAGTTGTCGATTAATAATGAGATCATGTCATTAGGAGAATGATATGATGGACAAACCCAAATTAAGCAGAGCAATTAGATCGTGTCATCGTGTTCATCTTTGCGAAGCTTTTTCCTATGTCAAGTATTGTATTCCTTAGACCATGAGATAATACAACTCCCTGGTATCGGAAGAAAGCTTTGAGGTCATCAAACGTCATCCTATGAGAGGGTGATCATAAAGGTGTCTCTCAGGTAATCGGAAAGTACATGTTGGGTTGTATGTATCGAGATGGAATTTGTCCCTCCTGAGTCAGAGAGATATACTTCGGGCCCACTCGGTAATCGATATCAACACCACTTACAAGCATGTGGTTAAGGAGTTAATCACAAAGTGATATCGGATTACGGAACGAGTAAAGTACTTGCTGTGAACAAGATTGAACTAGGTATGCTGATACCAATGATCGAATCTCGGGCAAGTAAAATATCGCGTGACGAAGGGAATACATATATGGGATTAATTGAATCCTGGCATCGTGGTTCATCCGATATGATCATCGATGAATATGTGGGAGTCAATATGGGTTTCCAGATCCCGCTGTTGATTATTGATAGAAGATCATGTCTGCATATTCTCGAACCCGTAGGGTCACACACTTAACGTGCATCGACGCTAGGATAGAATGGATGATTGGTTTATGAGTTTTTGTTCGGAGTCTCGGATGAGATCCAGGACATCACGAGAGGTTCCGGAATGGTCCGGAGAATAAGATTCATATAAAGGAAAGCAGTTTTTGGATTTCAGAATCGTTTTGGAGTTTATCGGTATTGTACCGGAAGATTCTAGAAGGTTCCGGAGTGGGACCAACGTGGCCCACTTGTCGGAGGCCTGCGTGGGCCTAAGGGGAAGTGCCCTGGCCACTTTGGGCCAGGGGCACAAGGCCCCAAGGCCCAGCCGGCCAGCCCTAGGGGAAACCCTAGGGGAGCCTTCTAGAAGGAAGGGGGAAGACTTGCCCCCCACTCCACCCTTGGGGCCGCCGCCCTAGGGCTTGGAGGAGGGGCCAAGGGGGACGGCCAGCCCCCTATATAAGGAGGGCAGGGCCGCACCCTCCCCCTCCCACTCCTCCAACCCTAGCCGCCGTCTTGCTGCCCCTCCACCTCTCCCTCTCCCGACTGTGCGTAGGCGAAGCCCTGCTGCAAAAACTCTCCACCATAAGCACCACGCCGTCGTGCTGCAAATCCAATCTATCTCTCCACCGTACTTGCTAGACCAAGGAAGGAGGAGACGTCGCGGCACCGTACGTGTGCATCTCTCGGAGGCGCCGCCACTTGCGGCGTAGGATCGGATTGGATCGCGAGGAGGAGACGACGAGTACGACTACATCAACCACGTTCTGTTGAACGTTTCCGTTGTGCGATTTCTTCAAGGGTATGAAGATCTCATCTATCTATCTCATTGATTGCATCTCCTAAATTAGATCTTGGCTTTCTTGTTCGCATCCGTAGATTTTTTTGATTTACTATGCTGCGAAACCCTTCAGTGGTATCAGAGCTAGATCTATGCGTAGATGTGTTTCACGAGTAGAACACAACATGCTTGTTGCGGGCGTTGATGTTTTCTGTTGCAAACCTCTAGTTGTGAATTTCTTATGGCGCGGCATAGTGAGATCGAAGCGGTCCAGGCCAACTTTACGTGACCTCGTTCGCGAGACCGGCTCCGCACTTGACGTGTGGCTTGTTCCACACATGCGGCTGGTGGATGCCAGTTTCTCTCACTATAGTAGTCATGGGATTTACAACGGATGTTGGCAACCTTAATATCACTGTTGTGGCTTTCCATAGGTAAGAATCGTTCTTAGCTTGTTACTCCCATAAGCCACGTAAAACATGCAACAACAAAGTAGAGGCGTCTAACTTGTTTTTGCAGGGAGTGTTTTGTGATATCGTATGGCCCAAGACATGATGTGTATGAATTGAGATGTATGCAATGATCATGTTTTGTAATATTTCACGACTTGCATGTCTATGAGTTCACAACCGGCAGGAGCCATATGGTTGTCTTTATAATTGTGTATGACCTGCGTGTCAACTTCTTATACGCCATGTAATAGCTTTACTTTATCGCTAAGTAGTTAGCAATAGTTGTAGTTGCTATTCGTGGTGGAGGCAATCATGGTGGAGTGATGGAGATCATGCTGGCGCGCACAAGATGGATATCATTGCGCGGAGATTGGCTATACCATGTCACATAAAATTATATGCATGTGATGTTTATCCTTTTAAGTATCTTATTATGCTTAGATCGCGATGGTAGCATTATAAGATGATTCCTCACTTAAAGATCAAGATAAAATTGTGTTCTCCTCATGTATGCACCGTTGCGAAAGTTCGTCGTGTTCAAGCACCTCGTGATGATCGGGTGCTATAAACTCTACGTTCACATACAACGGGTGCAAGCCAGTTTTGCACACGCGTAAATACTTGGGTTTGACTTGACGACCTTAGCATGTACAGACATGGCCTCGGAACACACGAACCGAAAGGTTAAACATGAGTCATATGAATGATATGATCGACACTTTGTTGTCCACCATTGAAACCACATCTCTTCTCGTGAAGATCGATCAGGTGTGGTGAATTTGGATCATGTTCACTAAACAACTTGAGGGATGTTGAATTTAGTGGGAGTTCATCTAGTAATTTGATTAGGTTGAACTAGTTATCATGAACATAGTCTAAATTGTATTTGCAAATTTTGTAGATCAAATGGCTAAGTCCAACTTCAACTTCAATGTTTTTGCTGAGAAAGAAAAGCTTAAAAACAATGGTTCTAACTTCACCAACTGGTTCCGCAATCTAAGAATCATTCTCGCTGGCGGATAAAAGGACTATGTACTAGAGAAAGCGCTAGGTGACGCCCCTGCTACTGATGCGCCGGCTGATAAAAAAGCCGTTTTCAGTCACGCAAAGATGATTATGGAGTGATTAAGAGTACCATGTTGTTTGCTATGGAACCGGACCTTCAAAATCGTTTTGAGGAGTTCGCCGGGCCCTTTGAGATACTTGAGGAACTGAAAACCATGTTTTAGACTCAGGTCTGTTCTGAGAGATATGAGATCTCTGAGAAGTTCTTTAACTGCAAGATGGAGGAAGGGAGTTCCGTTAGTGAGCACGCCATTAAGATGTCGGGCTACACTCAATGTCTTGAGCAACTAGACTGCAAGATTCCAGAAGAGCTCAAGATTGACAGAGTTCTGCAATCACTCCCTCCTAGCTACAAAGGTTTTGTAGTTACTCACAATCAAATTGGTTCCACTGATACGATCACTAAGCTCTTCGCTAAGCTGAAAGCTGCGGAGGTGGATATCAAGAAAGATAATCATGTGTTGATGGTCAACAAGACCCCTAGCTTTAAGAAAGCTAAGGGTGCAAAGAAATTCTTCAAGAAAGGCAGCGAAAAGCGCGTTGCCCCTGCTGAGAAGAAGCTCAAGTGTGGACCTAAGCCAGACACTGAGTGCTTCTATTGCAAGGACAAGGGTCACTCGAAGCGCAACTGTCCGAAGTACTTAGAGGACAAGAAGGCTGGCACCATTAAAGGTATATTTGATATACATGTTATTGATGTTTACCTTACCAGCGCTCGTTGTAGTGCCTGGGTATATGATACTGGTTCAGTTGCTAACATTTGTAACTCGAAATAGGAGCTACGGAATAGATGGCGGCTAGCAAGGGATGAGGTGACGATGCACGTTGGCAATGGATCAAAAGTTGATGTGATGGCCGTCGACACGCTCTCCTTAGTTTTACCTTTGGGATTAGTTTTAAACCTTAATAAGTGTTATTATGTGCCTGCGTCGAGCATGAACATCATGTCTGGTCGTGTTTATTGCAAGGCGGTTATTCATTTAAATCGGAGAATAATGGTTGTTCTATTTATATGAATAACATCTTTTATGGTCATGCACCTGTTGTGAATGGTTTATTTCTTTTGAATCTTGAAAGCAATGAAACGCACATCCATAACATTGAGGCTAAGAGATGCAAAGTAGATAGTGATAATCCAACTTATTTGTGGCACTGCCGTCTAGGTCATATTGGTGTAAAACGCATGAAAAAACTCCATTCTGATGGACTTTTGGAGTCTCTTGATTTTGAATCATTTGACACGTGCGATCCGTGCCTAATGGGCAAGATGATCAAAACCCCGTTCTCCGGAATAATGGAGCGAGGAACGGACTTATTGGAAATCATACATATCGATGTATGCGGACCAATGAGTGTTTCGACGTGCGGTGGATATCACTATTTTATCACTTTTACTGATGACTTAATTAGATATGGGTATATCTATTTAATGAAACATAAATCTGAAACGTTTGAAAAGTTCACAGAATTTCAGAACGAAATGGAAAACCATCGTAATAGGAAAATTAAATTTCTACGATCCGATCGTGGAGGTGAATATTCGAGTTATGATTTTCTCACGCATCTTAAAGCAAGCGGAATCGTTTCACAACTCACGCCACCCGGAACACCACAGCGCAATGGTGTGTCTGAACGCCGGAATCGAACTCTATTAGATATGGTGCGATCAATGATGTCTCTTACAGATTTGCCGTTATCATTTTGGGGTTATGCATTAGAAACCGCTGCATTCACTTTAAATAGGGCACCATCTAAATCCGTTGAGATGACACCGTATGAACTATGGTTTGGTGCTAAACCTAAGTTGTCGTTTCTTAAAGTTTAGGGATGCGAAGCTTACGTCAAGAAGTTGATGCCGGACAAGCTCGAACCCAAAGCGGAGAAATGCGTCTTTATAGGATACCCTAAGGAAATGATTGGGTATACCTTCTACCACAGATCCAAAGGAAAAGTGTTTGTTGCAAAGAACGGATCCTTTCTTGAGAAGGAGTTTCTCTCAAAAGAAGTGAGTGGGAGGAAGGTAGAGCTAGACGAGGTTATTAAACCTTCTCTCGAGTTGGAGAGTAGCGCAGCACCTGAAATTATTCCAGTGCCGTCTACACCAACAAGAGAGGAAGCTAATGACGAGGATCATGAAACTTCAAACGATGCTACTACTAAACTTCGCAGGTCGACAAGGTCACGTGCCACTCCTGATTGGTACGGCAACCCTGTCTTAACCGTCTTGTTGTTAGACAACAGTGAACCTGTGAATTATGAGGAAGCAATGATGAGCCCAGACTCTGAGAAATGGCTAGAGGCCATGAAATCCGAATTAGGATCCATGAGCGAAAACCAAGTATGGACTTTGGTGGACCCTCCTAGCGATCGTAAGGCCATTGAGTGCAAATGGATTTTCAAGAAGAAAACGGACGCGGATGGTAATGTTACTGTCTATAAAGCTCGGCTTGTCGCAAAAGGGTTTCGGCAAGTTCAAGGTGTTAACTACGATGAGACTTTATCTCCCGTAGCGATGTTTAAGTCCATTCGGATTTTATTAGCAATTGCTGCATTTCATGATTATGAAATATGGCAGATGGATGTCAAGACTGTGTTCCTCAATGGCAACATTGATGAAGAGTTGTATATGATGCAGCCCGAAGGTTTTGTCGATCCTAAGGATGCTAATAAGGTGTGCAAACTTCAGCGTTCCATTTATGGACTAAAGCAAGCATCTCGGAGTTGGAGCCTTTGTTTTGATCAAGTGATCAAGAGTTTTGGATTTGTTCCAAATTGCTATGAAGCTTGTATCTACAAGAAAGTGAGTGGGAGCTCGGTGACAATTTTAGTACTATATGTGGATGACATATTGATTATTGGAAATGACATTGGTATGATTAACGATGTGAAGAGTTATTTGAATAAATGTTTTTCAATGAAAGACCTAGGAGAAGCTGCTTATATATTAGGCATAAAAATCTATAGAGATAGACAAAGACACCTAATAGCTTTAAGCCAAAGTACATATCTAGACAAAGTTCTGAAAAGGTTCAGAATGGATAAAGCAAAGAAAGGTTCATTGCCCATGTTGTCAGGTAAGATATTGAACAAGGCTTAGTGTCCACCTACGGTAAATGATAGAGATACTATGAGCAAAGTGCCATATGCCTCGGCCATAGGTTCTATCATGTATGCCATGCTATGTACTAGACCGGATGTGTCCAATGCTCTTAGTTTGACGAGCAGATACCAAAGTGATCCAGGAGTGGAACACTGGACAGCTGTAAAGAACATCCTAAAGTATTTAAATAGGACTAAAGAAATGTTCTTGGTCTATGGAGGTGATGAACAACTCGTCGTAAAAGGTTACGTTGATGCTAGTTTCGATACCGACCCGGATTATTCTAAATCTCAGACAGGATACGTTTATATTTTGAATGGTGGAGCTGTGAGCTGGAGAAGCTGCAAGCAAAGCGTGATTGCGGGATCTACAATAGAAGCGGAATACATGGCTGCTTCAGAAGCGTCAAGTGAAGGAGTTTGGATCAGGAACTTCATCACTGAGCTTGGTGTGGTTCCAAGTGCCTTGGACCCACTGGAGATATTGTGCGACAACACTGGAGCCATAGAACTGGCTAAGGAACCAAGATATCATCCAAAGACCAAGCACATCAACCGCCATTTTCATATAATTCGAGATTATATAGCAGATGGAGATCTGAAGATTAGCAAAGTACATACGGATCTGAATGTCGCAGATCCGTTGACTAAACCTCTTCCACGAGCAAAACATGATCAGCACCTTACTGCCATGGGTGTTAGATTGTTGCCAGATGTAAACTAGATTATTGACTCTAGTGCAAGTGGGAGACTATTGGAATTATGCCCTAGAGGCAATAATAAAGATGTTATTATTATAATTCTTGTTCGTGATAAAGTTTATATTCCATGCTAGAATTGTATTAAGCGGAAACTTTGATACTTGTGTGGTTTATGAAAAACACCGTGTCCCTAGTACGCCTCTATGGACTAGCTCATTGATTAATGATGGTTAAGGTTTCCTAACCATAGACATGAGTTGTCGATTAATAATGATATCATGTCATTAGGAGAATGATATGATGGACATACCCAAATTAAGCAGAGCAATTAGATCGTGTCATCGTGTTCATCTTTGTGAAGCTTTTTCCTATGTCAAGTATTGTATTCCTTAGACCATGAGATAATACAACTCCCTGGTATCGGAAGAAATCTTTGAGGTCATCAAACGTCATCCTATGTGAGGGTGATCATAAAGGTGTCTCTCAGGTAATCGAAAAGTACTTGTTGGGTTGTATGTATCGAGATGGAATTTGTCCCTCCTGAGTCGGAGAGATATACTTCGGGCCCACTCGGTAATCGATATCAACACCGCTTGCAAGCACGTGGTTAAGGATTTAATCACAAAGTGATATCAGATTACGGAACGAGTAAAGTACTTGCTGTGAACAAGATTGAACTAGGTATGCCGATACCAACGATCGAATCTCGGGCAAGTAAAATTTAGCGTGACGAAGGGAATACATATATGGGATTAATTGAATCCTGGCATCGTGGTTCATCCGATATGATCATCGATGAATATGTCGGAGTCAATATGGGTTTCCAGATCCCGCTGTTGATTATTGATAAAAGATCATGTCTGCATATTCTCGAACCCGTAGGGTCACACACTTAACGATCATCGATGCTAGGATAGAATGGATGATTGGTTTATGAGTTTTTGTTTGGAGTCTCGGATGAGATCCAGGACATCACGAGAGGTTCCAGAATGGTCCGGAGAATAAGATTCATATAAAGGAAAGCAGTTTTTGGATTTCGGAATCGTTTCGGAGTTTATAGGTATTGTACCGGAAGGTTCTAGAAGGTTCCGGAGTGGGACCAACATGGGCCCACTTGTCGGAGGCCTGCGTGGGCCTAAGGGGAAGTGCCCTGGCCACTTTGGGCCAGGGGCACAAGGCTAGCCCTAGGGGAAACCCTAGGGGAGCCTTCTAGAAGGAAGGGGGAAGACTTGCCCCCCACTCCACCCTTGGGGCCGCCACCCTAGGGCTTGGAGGAGGGGCCAAGGGGGCCGGCCAGCCCCCTATATAAGGAGGGCAGGGGCGCACCCTACCCCTCCCACTCCTCCAACCCTAGCCGCCGTCCTGCTGCCCCTCCACCTCTCTCTCCCGACTGCGCGTAGGCGAAGCCCTGCTGTATAAACTCTCCACCATAAGCACCACGCCGTCGTGCTGCAGATCCAATCTATCTCTCCACCATACTTGCTGGACCAAGGAAGGAGGAGACGTCGTGGCACCGTACGTGTGCATCTCTCAGAGGCGCCGCCACTTGCGGCGTAGGATCGGATTGGATCGTGAGGAGGAGACGGCGAGTACGACTTCATCAACCACGTTCTGTTGAATGTTTCCGCTGTGCGATTTCTTCAAGGGTATGAAGATCTCATCTATCTATCTCGTTGATTGCATCTCCTAGATTATATCTTGGCTTTCTTGTTCGGATCCGTAGAATTTTTTTGATTTACTATGCTGCAAAACCCTTCAGACATATCGAGACATTTTACCCCTTTATGAAGAGGATCACTGACACCAACTGGAATAATGTAATGCAACATGAGTATGATGCCCTTCTTGCTAATAAAACACGGCACCTTGTACCACCGAGCTCCAACAAAAGCATCATTGACTACAAATTTGTTTATCGTATCAAGAAACATGTTGATGGTACAACTGACAGATATAAGTCTCGTTTGGTTGCAAAAGGTTTCAAACAAAGGTATGACATAGATTATGAGGATACTTTTAGTCCTGTTGTCAAGGCTGCAACTATTAGACTTATTCTTTTAATATCAGTTTCTAGAGGTTGGAACTTGCAGCGGCTAGATGTCAAGAATGCATTCGTACATGGTGTTTTGGAAGAGGAAGTTTATTTAAAGCAACCACCTGGTTTCGAGTCTTCCGCTATGCCTAAATATATTTACAAACTTGACAAAGCTGTTTATGGATTGAAGCAAGATCCTAGAGCATGGTACTCTCGCCTTAGCTCCAAACTACACATTCTGGGTTTTTTTCCTTCCAAGATATATACTTCTTTATTTATGTTTGACAAGGAAGTTATCTAGGTGCTCCTTCTTATTTGCGTTGATGATATTATTGTAACAAGTTCCACAGTTACAACTATTATAACCCTACTTCAAAACTTAATTCATGAGTTTGCTCTCAAGGATCTAGGTGAACTTCATTAATTCTTGGGCCTTGAAGTTCACAAACAATTAAATGGCTTGCTTTTGCATCAAGAAAAAAATGCCACTGATCTACTTAATTACAAGAGTTGGTATTGGCTACATGCACGTTTTGTCCTACGCCACGGTCCAATACTCCTACCTTATTATTACATGATGGAACTATTCTTGGCCCCGAGGACAATACAAATTACAGGATTGTTGTACGTGATATTCAATATTTGACACTTACACGACCAGATTTTTCTTTTTCAGTAAATAAGGTGTGTCAATTCCTTCATGCTCTAACCATTGTTCAATGGACATCAGTTAAGAGAATCTTAAGGTACATTCATGGCACACACACAATTGGTCTTACTTTGCAGCAGTCATCCTCGACATTGCTTAGTGCATTCTCGGATCCAGACTGGGCTGGTGACTTAGATTAGTTGCGTTTTACTAGAGGTTTTGCCATTTTCTTTGGTCCTAATCTTATTTCTTGGAGTGCCAGGAAATAACCCACTATGTCACGGTCTAGCACTAAGGCTGAGTATAAATCCCTTGCAAATGCTACAACTGAGTTAATTTGGGTTGAGGCTCTTGTTCGACAACTAGGAGTACGACCTCAAGAGAAGCCATGTTTATGGTGTGAAAATCTTGGTGCTAATTTTCTGTCTGCTAATTTTGTTTTTTATGCTTGTATCAAGCATATTGAGATTGACTTTTCTTTGTTCGAGAAAGGGTTGCTAGCAAACATCGATGTCAGGTTTATCTCCAGCAAGGATTAGATTGTTGATGGTTGCACAAAGACTTTGTGCGCCAAGAAACTTGACGAGTTCAAACGTAATCTCAACATTTCCAAGGTTTAGATTAAGGGGAGTGTTAGAGTTGTAGCGTGTTAGAGTTCTTTACATATATAGTATGGGTAGTACCCCATTGTATGCGTACTACTTTCCATGTAGAAGGCTTTTCTCTACTCATATAAACACACAATCGGTCGATCCATAAGGCAACAATCGTTCCACAAAATTTCATATGATCATCTAAGTTATAATGGTTGGTACTATCTAGTTATACATGCGTGCTGCCAGCCTTCCTGTCGCACAGTCTCGGGCACCCCTGACCTGAAAATATCCCTAACATGAAGACATCTCCTACCTCCTTGGATTAGAGGAAGAGGCTGACAGGTGGGCCTTGGTATCTGCTGGTAAATATTCTTTTTATCTAAAGGTTTTTCCTGTAAAAAGGACACTGGTCAAAGTAGTGCCATGTCAGCAAATACGACTCTCTACAGACTCTCTACATGACCGAGTAACCTAAATGAATACTAAGCTATATCATTGTGTTGCGTAATTGAAAGATACCATACCGCGTGATGTCAAGTTTAGTTACCGTGAATGAACTATTTTACTCTATTTTCTATGGGAAAGGATACTTTTCCCCTGGGATCGAAGAAAACTGTCCCCCGGGTCGCGCTAGCTCGCTGTCCTGGGTCGCGCGCCCCCACGCATTGTTCCTCATCGCCGCCCCATGCGCTGCAGCGCCGCCGCGTGCCCCTGGTCGTTGAGCCTCCCTGCTCTTGCCGGAGCTTCGGCTCCATGCGCCTCGCCGCCCCATGCGTTGCCTCGCTGCCACGCGCCCTGCTCGCTGCGCCGTGATACATCCATTTTGTATCACTATTCTATATCATAATTTACAACTATTTATTTATATATTTCATATTAAGAGGTGATACTTATGTTGTTTTCATCTATTTTTATATGTTGAATGATTCTTGAAGGATGAACTGACGGAGTCAGGATTCTGATGGAAAAAGCGTGTTTGGATGCAATTTTCACGAAGATCAGAAAATACTAGAAAATACATGGAAAATCATATTTTTCCAGAAGATGAAGGATGCAAAAAGGGGAGGCTGAGATGGGCCACAGGGGGCCCACACCCCCCATGCGTAGGCCACCCTGGGCCGCGCCACCAGGGGGTGTGGCCACCCCGGCCCACCTACTGCTCTGCCCTTTCGCCTATATCTTCTCCTCGTAACCCTAATACACGGGGAGTGACCACATAAAGATTTTGCCGCCTCTGCGGGGTGGAAACCACAGAGAGAGAAAGAGCTCTCCGGCAGATAGATTTCTGCCGAGGAAATTCCTTCCCGGAGAGGGGAGATCGTCGCCATCAACACCAGCATCAAGATAGACTTTATCGGGATCATGATCATCATCCTCATCCACACCACCATCTCCACCAGCACCATCATCACCACTCCATCCCGCTGTAACAATTGTGTTGAAACTTGCATAGTTCTTAGGGGAAACTTTCCCGGTGTTGATTACTTTTGTAGTTGATGCTTGTGAGTGGAACCATTGAATTATTGTTTATGTTCAGATTGTTATTCATCATCATATCATATTTGATCTTGATCCATATGATGTCTCATGAGTAGTTCGTTTAGTTCTTGAGGACATGGGAGAAGTCATGTTGTTAGTAGTGGAATTGTGTTGAGGTATTATTCAATGGCTTGATATTTAAGTTGTGGTGCTATTCTTCTAGTGGTGTCATGTGAACGTCGACTACATGATACTTCACCATTTATGGGCCTAGAGGAATGTATTGTGTATTTGGCTACTAATTATGGGGTTGCCGAGTGACAGAAACCTGAACCCTCGTTAGGAAAACTTTGCACAAGGGAGTGTAGGATATCAGATTTTAAGGCTGTGGTTAGGTTTTTATCTTAATTGATATCTTGTAGTTGCGGATGCTTGCAAGGGGTTTAATAACAAGTATGTATTAGTCCAAGTAAGGTCGATACATTAGCACAGGTTCACCCACACAATACTTATCCAACCAAAGAAGATTAATCAACTGTATGAAACGAAAGCACTTGACAGTATTCCCCTGTGTCCTCGAGAATGTTTGGTCCTCATAAGTATTACAACCGGCTTGTCCTTTGCTAAGAAAGGATTGGGCCACTTGTTACAATTATTTGTTGTCTTTATTTACTTGCACTTTATTTCTTTGCTTTATCAAAAAACCCTAAAAATCCGTTTGCTAAGTATTTACAGAGATTTACTACTCCAAACCACTAGTCAACACCTTCTGCTCCTCGTTGGGACCGACACTCCTATTTATCAAAAGTACTATGATACACCCCCTATACTTGTGGGTCATCAAGACTATTTTCTGGCACCGTTGCCGGGGAGTGAAGCGCTATTGAAGAGTGGAACTGGTAAAGGAAACTTCTACTTTGAGTATTGTTTTTATTTCTGTTTGTTACTTTGTTTCCAATATGGATAACCCACTTGGTTTCCTATTTGGGAAAGCTACTACCACTGCTAGGGTAGTAGATGAACCACCACCTATTGAGATATATCCTTTTAAGATACCTATAAGAATTGTTGATTGTGTTATGGATAACTATTATTTTGGAGATGGAACTGTCCATCCTAGTGATCACTTGCTTTTTATCCATAAATTATGCGGGTTGTTTAAGTGTGCAGGTATCACAATGGAACAGGTTAAGAAGAAGTTACTCTCTATATCATTGAGAGGAAGAGCTGAAGAATGGTATAAGCTGCTGAAGAATGGATAAGCTATGGAATGGGAGGAAATAGTACCTCTCTTTTATTCTAAATTCTATCCTCCTAGTGAGATTTATAAGGATATGAATCAAATATATAACTTTTGGCCTCGTGATGGAGAGAATACAACCCAAGCTTGGGGGAGATTAAATTTATTAATGTTTAAATGTCCTATTCATGAACTCCCTAATAATATTACTATCAATAACTTTTATGCAAGGCTTTCTCTTCACGATAAAGATTTATTAGATGCTTCTTGTGTTGGATAATTCACACGTATGAAGGAAGAAGCTAAATGGGATCTTCTAGACCGTATTCAAGAAAACACTGAAGCATGGGAAAATGACAAAGGAAGAAAGTTAGGTATAAATCATGACTATGAATGCATTAAATCTTTTATGGGAACTGATAACTTTCAGGATATTAGTACTGAGTATGGTCTTCATTCTCAAGTTCTTGCAAATTGCTTTAAGGCCTTTGCCTCTTACATTGAAAACTCCCAAAAAGGAGTGGAACAAGTACCATGCACCTTATAAAGATATTGTTAATCATGTTCCTGTTAGAAACACTGAAGTTTGTACTGTTGATCCTATTTTGCCCGAACCTTATATTGAGAAAATACCTTTCCCTGCTAAGTTAAGGGAACAATTTATTATAGCTAATGTGATTAGCAAAAGTAGAAAGAAAGATGTTGAGCTAGATGAACAAATAAATATTGAGCCTGTAGTAGCCATGTGAAAGATCTTGTCACTAAAAATGTAGAATATGGGCACATTATATTTTGTGAAGATGCTTCTAATATTGTCTCTCATCCTAGTAAAAGCTGGTGTTCCTGTGCTTTCTATTAGAATTGGTGATCATTGCTATTATGATTTACGTGACATTGGTGCTAGTTCTAGTGCTATTCCTTATGAGCTTTACAAGGAAATTATGCATGAAATTGGTCCTTGTGAACTTGAGGACATTGATGTGGTCATTCACCTTGCTAATAGAGAGACAGTCTGTCCAATTGGCATTGTAAGAGATGTGGAAGTTCTTTGTGGTAAGATTAAATATCCTGCTGATTTTCTAGTGCTTGGTAAAGAAGCTAGTAAAACTTGTCCCATCATTTTTGGTAGAACATTCTTGAACACTTGTGGAGCTATTATGGATTGCAAGAAGGAGAAAGTTTTAACTAAATTTGATGGAGAATCTTATGAGTTCAATTTTTCCAAATTTGCTAAAACTCTTTATGAAAATGAATTGCCTAATGAGGATTTAAAGGTTGAACAACTTTCTGCTATTTCTCTTGCTCCTAACAATGCCTTGCAGCAATATATGGAAGATCATGAAAGTGAGGTCTTCATGAAAGAAAGAAATGAGATTGACGATATTTTCCTTCGTCAACCTGAGATGCTTAAGCATAACCTACCTGTGGAAGATTTGGGTACCACACTTCCACCTAAAGGGGATCCTGTCTTCGATTTAAAACCTCTACCTGATGATCTTAAATATGCTTATCTAGATGGTAATAAAATATATCCTGTTATTATTAGTTCTAAACTTTCAGAAAAGGAAGAAGAAAGATTATTGGAAGTATTGAAGAAACACTGAGGAACTATGGGGTATACTCTTGATGATTTAAAAGGGATTTCTCGTACTATATGTCAGCATGCTATTAATATAGAACCTGATGCAAAGCCAGTTGTTGAACATCAACATCGTCTAAATCCTAAGATGAAAGAAGTGGTAAGAAATGAGGTATTAAAACTTCTTGATGCTGGTATAATTTTTCCTATTGCTGATAGTAATTGGGTTAGTCTTGTTCATTGTGTCCCTAAGAAAGGAGGAATAACTATTGTGCCTAATGAAAATAATGACTTATACCTCAAAGAGTAGTGGTTGGTTATAGGATGTGCATTCATTTTAGAAAGGTGAATAAAGTCACTAAGAAAGATCATTATCCTCTGTCTTTTATTGATCAAATGCTAGAAAGGTTGTCTAAGAAGACTCACTTTTGATTTCTTGATGGTTATTCTAGGTTTTCTCAAATTGTTGTGAGAGCACAAGACCAAGAGAAAACCACTTTCACGTGTCCCTATGGAACTTATGCTTATAGGTGTATTCCTTTTGGTTTATGTAATGCTCCTGCTACTTTTCAGAGATGTATGTCTGCTATCTTTCATGGTTTTTGTGAAGAAATTGTGGAAGTTTCATGGATGATTTCTCCATCTATGGAACTTCTTTTGATAATTGTTTGCACACCCTTGATAAAGTTTTGCAGAGATGTGAAGAAACTAATCTTGTTCTTAATTGGGAGAAATGCCACTTCATGGTTAATGAAGGGATTGTTCTTGGACACAAATTTTTTGAAAGAGGTATTGAAGTAGACAGAGCCAAAGTTGAAGCAATTGAGAAAATTCCTTGTCCTAGGGATGTAAAAGGTACTCGTAGTATCCTTGGTCATGCTGGTTTCTATAGAAGGTTTATTAAAGATGTCTCCAAAATTTCAAAGTCCCTTGCTAATCTTCTCCAAAAAGATGTACCTTTTGTTTTTGATGATGATTATAAGGAAGCTTTTGAAACTTTGAAGAAAGCTTTAACTACTTCCCCTATTGTCCAACCACCTGATTGGAATTTACCCTTTGAAATTATGTGTGATGCTAGTGATTTTGCTGTGGGTGCTATTCTTGGGCAACGAATAGATAAAAAGTTGAACGTTATTCATTATTCTAGTAAGACTCTTGATGCTGCTCAAAAGAATTATGCTACTACTGAAAAGGAGTTCTTAGCTGTAATCTTTGCTTGTGATAAGTTTAGACCCTATATTGTTGATTCAAAAGTTACCATTCATACTGATCATGTTGCTATTAAGTACCTTATGACAAAGAAAGATGCTAAGCCTAAGCTTATTAGATGGGTGTTGCTTTTACAAGAGTTTGATCTACACATTGTAGATAGGAAAGGTGCTGAAAATCCTGTTGCTGATAATTTATCTCGTTTGAAAAACATTTCTTTTGATCCTATGCCTGTTAATGATAGTTTTCCAAATGAACAGTTGGCCGCAATAACGGTAAGCTCGAGCGAGAGTCCTTGGTATGCTGATTATGCTAACTTTATTGTTTCCAAGTACTTGCCTCCAACCTTTATAGCTCAGCAAAGAAGGAAATGAAGGGAATATGCCCTGAGAGGCAATAATAAAGTGTTTATTATGTGTATTCCAAGTATATGATAGATGTTTATTTTGCATGCTATAATTGTATTAATATGGAAACGTTAATACATGTGTGTTTAATAAACAAACAGAAAGTTCCTAGTTATGCCTCTCTCATAAACTAGCTCGTTGATTAACAAGATGATCAAGGTTTCCTGATCATGGACATTGGATGTTGTTAATAACGGGATCACAACATTAGTGTAATGGTGTGATGAACATTCATCCGAAGTATAGCATTACGATCAAAGTCATTGAGTTTATATTGCTATACCAACTTACGAAGTAATCCTAATCCTTAGACCATGAGATCATGTCTATCACTAACACCGGAAGAGTTTCTTGATAACATCAAACGTCACACCATAACAGGGTAATTATAAAGATGGGTTCAGAACTAATGAAGTGTTATGTTGATGCCCATAGATCGAGAGTGGAATTTGTTCATCCCGATGACGGATAGATATACTCTGGGCTCTCTCGATGATATCACATTGGTTAGCTTACAAGCAAGTGATTTGATCACTAGAATGTTATATCACGGGAATGAGAAAAGAGTGCATGTCAGTAACGAGATCAAACTAGGTATGGAGATACTAATGATCGAATCTCGGACATGTAATATATCGCGAAACAAAGGGATTAAGATACTAGCATAAAAGGTTTCGCCGATCACAAGAAAGTCATCGTTGAATATGTGGGAGTCAGTATGGGTCTCCAGATTTCGCTTCTGATTATTGATCCGAGAGGGGTCTCGATCATGTCCGCATTATTCGCGAACCGTAGGGTGACACACTTAAGAGACACCGACATCCAATTGGAGCAAAATTTTCATGCCGGAAAGAATAACAAGCGCATGAATTTATTTCACTAGATACCAAAATAGGTTTTCGGGTGAAATTGCATAAAGGTTTTTGCATGTGAAATAGAATTCTAGCAAGGGATTATATGTGAATGTTTGTCATTAAAGTAATTGACAAAATTCCGAATAAATAAAAGATTTTTATTAAATGAGAGTAATTGACAAAATTTGGTGGAAATTTAATAGCAGTTTTGAGTGGGATTTTGAGTGGAGGGAATTTAAAGGAATTTTGTGAGTGGAGTGTCCACCCACATGAATGAGGGGAGGGCAAGGGGAAGCCCCCATGTGCCGGACACCCCCTAGGGGTTCCCCCTCTCCTATAAAAGGCACCCCCTCCTCACTTCTCACTCACACCTCCTCGTGAAGGATCTCTCCCCCCTCTAGAATTTATTCCCTATGGTCTCGGACTAGCGAGATACATGTTCCCAGTGGCTATTCGGCAAGAAAGAGTTGTGCTTCCGCTACATCGCTGGAGCGAGGAGGCGGAGGTTGCTCGGTGTCTCAGACGTGTGTGTGAGCACGGATGCGCTGTTGATTTGCGGCGCTAGGACTTCCTCTCGATCTTGAGATCGACAAGAGATCGTCTACATCAACCACGAGTTTAACTCGTTAAGCTTTGTCGGTCTTCATGGGTATATTCTCTACGGATATACATCCGCCCGTTGTTTGTATCTAGTAGATAGATATTGGTACATAGTTGTTCCCATAGTAAGAATTTTTTTTGTTTTGTATGCTGCGAACCCTACATGAAATTCTTTTATGATATGAGGCATTACTTTTGGGATGACCCACATCTATATAAAGAAGGAGTAGATGGTATTATTCACAGGTGTGTTCTAGAATATGAACAACAAGAGATATTGAGAAAATGTCATGGCAGTGCTTATGGAGGACATCATGCTGGAGATAGAATCGCATAAACTTTTTTACAATCAGGTTTTTATTGGCCTACTCTCTTCAAGGATGCAAGGGAGTTTATTTTATCATGTGATGAATGTCAAAGAGTTGGTAACATTTCTAGACGCAATGAAATGCCTATGAATTATTCTCTTGTTATTGAACCCTTTGATTGTTGGGGATTCGACATTATGGGTCCTTTTCCTCCTTCAAAAGGGTATACTCATATTCTTGTTGTTGTTGATTATGTTACAAAGTGGGTGGAAGCCATACCTACAAATAGTGTTGATGGTAAGACCTCTTTAAAAATG
The DNA here is from genome assembly GCA_916181665.1 of Avena sativa. Classification (NCBI taxonomy): domain Eukaryota; kingdom Viridiplantae; phylum Streptophyta; class Magnoliopsida; order Poales; family Poaceae; genus Avena; species Avena sativa. Next base: position 511,811,878 of record OV702299.1, read on the forward strand.
CTTAAAGATATTATTTTTCCTAGGTTTGGTGTGCCTAGATATCTCATGACTAATGGAGGTTCTCATTTTATTCATGGTGGCTTTAGGAAGAATCTTGCTAAGTATGACGTTAACCATAGAATTGCTTCAGCTTATCACCCTCAAACCAATGGGCAAGTAGAAATTTCAAATAGAGAAATTAAATCCATCTTGCAAAAGACTGTTAATAGGTCTAGGAAAAATTGGGCTAAAAAGTTGAATGACGCTTTATGGGTATATAGAACTGCTTATAAAAATCCTGAGAATGTCTCCTTACAAAATGGTTTATGGTAAAGCTTGTCACTTGCCTTTAGAATTAGAACAGAGAGATTTTAAACTTGCTGGTGAGAAAAGATTGCTTGACTTGAGTACCTTAGATGAGTGGAGAAGTGAAGCTTATGAAAATGGTAGACTCTTTAAAGAAAAAGTAAAAAGATGGCATGATAGAAGAATTCTCAAAAGGGAGTTCCATGTTGGTGAGAAAGTTCTATTGTATAGGTCTCGTCTCAGATTTTTTGCAGGAAAACTACTCTCAAAATTGGAAGGATCTTTTATTATTGAGGAGGTGTATCGTTCAGGTGCTATTAAAATTTCATCTTTGAGAGACAATACTACACAAGTGGTGAATGGTCAAAGGATCAAACATTATATTTCTGAAGACTCTTATAATGAAGATGTTGACATAATTCAAATGGTGACTTCGGAAGAATTTATTAGAGACCAAACTCAGGAATCTACAGAGTCCGTCTTCGAATAGGTAAAAGTGCTAAAAATAGAAGGTTCGCGAAAAACTTTTCTTTTTATATTTTTGCAGTTTTTTTCCATACGGAAGGTAATGAGTCGAAACAAGGGAGCAAACGGAGCCCGGGTGGGCCACACCCACCAGTGGCGCGGGCCCTGCCTGGCCGCGCCACCAGGGTGAGACCACCCCGGAGTCCGCCTCTGTCCCGTTTTCGCACAGTACCTTCCTTATGTCGTAAAACTTCGTAATATATAACCCCCCCGGATCCCTCGAGGTTCGTATATCGTGTTCTCGTCGTGTTTTTGTTTCGATCTGTTTCTGTCAGGCAGATTCTCAGTTTTGGATCCACAGTGTCTTCCTCTGGATCACCCATGGAGAATTCCTCCGCGGACGTCATCAACCCATACATGTATGAGTTGAAGATTCACCCCAAGGAGTTGTTACTCAAGGATGAGAAGGTACAGATAAAAGAAGTTTAAGGCCCTAAAGGAGAAGGCAGTCTGTAAGATAGGATGGAAGCATTGGAGCAGGAAGTTTTTAGGTACAGGAAGATGGCGGAACACGAAGTGGACGACATCCATAAGATAAGTTTAAAACTCATCGCCGAGCATAAGAAGGAGACTATCGAGCTTCGAGATGAAATTCTCTCACTACATCAGACCACCAACCAATTACAAGCACAACTCTACGACATAGAAAATCAAAACTGTGAGTACGAGGCTTGGTTCAAACACATAAGTTCTGTTGCTAGTTTCAAGATATTTGAAACCAATACATCCTTTGTGGATGGGGAGACTTTACCTTGGAAGTTTGACAATGATAAGGGAACACCACCACCACCGAAGGAGTGATTCGTCATCAGGTTTTAGCATCCCCTTGGTTTGTTCCAAGCTTGGGGGAGTGTCGTGGTATCACATCATTAGCTTTCATCTTTTTACCTTTTTAGTAGAGTCATATCTTAAATAGAGAAGTTATCATATAAGATGGTTTGCATTATGGAAGTTTCTCTCCTTTAGTTGGTTATTTATGTATCTCTTGGTGTGAGTGCCTTTATGGAATATTAATGAGAAGTTTCATCTTTTACTTTTTGCACTTCTTATTTTAGTTTGCAATCTCTATTATATGATTGATCTTGTTGATTAATATTGGTATCACTTTGGGAGCATCAAGTAAATCTAAATTGGTTTTGGCAAACTGAGCTCTAGTCAGTAGCAACACTTTTTGAGGTTTGAAAGGAAAAGAGAAAAGCACTTATAGGTAATTTATATCATTTTCTTTCTTTCTTGATTGGCTCATAAGCTTAGTATTCTTTATTTAAGATCTTTTGTGTTTTCAAGGAAGATTGCATGTTTGACTTTATCACTTGTATGTTTGCTTGTTTCCTTCAACTCTTTTGCTTGCTACCCAACCTTGCTAGCCAAAAACCTGTACTGAGAGGGAATACTTCTCGTGCATCCAATCCTTTAAACTTAAACCCATGCCATTTGTGTCCACATATCTACCTATTAGCATCATTGCTATTTCAAGTAAATTCTTGAGCTTCATCTACCTTTCAAATTAAAAATTCTTTTGTTATGTGAAAACTGGTTAGTAAAGCTCTCACAAACTTGATGGCACACCTTATTTTTTGCCCTTAATAAACTTGAACCATCATGTCATCTATGTTGTATATGCTTGCACCTATAAGTTGGGAATTAGCAGAACCGTGCTGTCACAGGGAACACTCTCAACACCTATAAATATCTACCCAGTTGATATCATGCTCTTTTGTTTATGGATGTTGTCGGTGTGAAATAAAAGGGGAGCTTGTAAGTCCATGGAGTTATGTATATGTGTTAGAGAAATGCCTGTGCCGCTAGCCTAAGCCATGCCTAATCATGGTGGAAACTTGCAGCATCACCATAGTGAGCAATCTATGAAGCATTCTTATTATATATAAAAAAAGAGAGTTAGAAAAGAAGAAATAAGAGAAAAAAAGCACCATTTTCCCATGGTAAATAAGAAGATTGCTGATATGCTCATTGTCTGCTTGCCTTGTCATTTTGATATGGGATAGCTCCTGTATCATGGGACAAGGGGTACCCCGTTGGCGGTTCTCTATGATACACATGTATTTACAATGACAAGAACTTACCGGTAACTAAAGTTGAGTAGCATGAGGAGCGGCCCTCGTACTCAAGGGACATGAGATTGCCAACTTATATTTTGTCAAGCATATACTCCATCTTTGTTCACTTTCACCTTAATCACCTCAAGATGCTTTTGATAGGGGCAATGAGAGCTCAAAGCTAGTAAGTACCATAATCTTTTGAAAGCTCTTTATGAAACTTGAAATCCCTACTTCCCTTTATGAAGGGCCTTTTTTTACTTCTTTGTTGAGTCAGTAAACCTATTCCTTTCTATCTCCAGCAATCATTTGAGTTATTGTGTTTCAATCATTCATATGATGATTTATTCAATCATGTTCCTTATCTCCCTTGTTTTGCACATTGTTCTTATCTAAATGAGTATTAACCTTGAAAGCCATCATTGTGAAAAGCCTTTTATGTTGGAGCAACGGACTCCTGTTATAAACTTCTTTACAAAAGCTTTGCTTGAAAACTGTTTGTCAACTGTTCTCTGACCAAGAACAAAGTTTGCCATTACCAATTATGATATATCTTTATGCATCTTATTGTGACTCCCATACTCGTTGCAAGTTAAGTTATATAATGATGAGTTGCTTTCTATTATGAGTTGTGCATTGGTAAGTGTGATGCTTCTTGTCCATATTCTTTTTATCAACACTTTATTCCATAAACCTGTGAGCATGTTTACTAAGCTCAGTTTTCACTTGGGGACAAGCGAGGTCTAAGCTTCGAGGGAGTTGATACGTCCATTTTGCATCACTATTCTATATCATAATTTACTGCTATTCATTGATATATTTCATATTAAGAGGTGATACTTATGTTGTTTTCATCTATTTTTGCATGTTGGATGATTATTGGAGGATGAACTGCCGGAGTCAGGATTCTGATGGAAAAAGCAGTGTTTGGATGCAATTTTCGCGAAGATCTGAAAATACCAGAAAATACATGGAAAATCATATTTTTCCAGAAGACGAAGGATGCCAGAAGGGGAGGCTGAGATGGGCCACATGGGGCCCACACCCCCATGCGCTGGCCACCCTGGGCCGCGCCACCAGGGGGTGTTGCCACCCTGGCCCACCTCCTGCTCCACCTTTTCGCCTATATCTTCTCCTCGAAACCCTAATACACGGGGAGTGACCATAGAAATATTCCGCCGCCTTTGCGGGGCGGAAACCACAGAGAGAGAAAGAGCTCTCCGGCAGACAGATTTCTACCGAGGAAATTTCTTCCCAGAGAGGGGAGATCGTCGCCATCAACACCGTCATCAAGCTAGACTCTATCGGGATCATCATCATCATCGACACCACCATCTCCACCAGCACCATCATCACCATTCCATCCCGCTGTAATAATTGTGTTGAATCTTGCATAGTTCTTAGGGGAAACTTTCCCGGTATTGATTACTTTTGTAGTTGAAGCTTGTGAGTGGAATCATTAAATTATTGTTTATGTTCAGATTGTTATTCATCATTATATCATCTCTGATCTTGATCCATATGATGTCTCACGAGTAGTTCATTTAGTTCTTGAGGACATGGGAGAAGTCATGTTGTTAGTAGTGGAATTGTGTTGAGGTATTATTCAATGGCTTGATATTTAAGTTATGGTGCTATTTTTCTAGTGGTGTCATGTGAACGTCGACTACATGATACTTCACCATTTATGGGTCTAGGGGAATGCATTGTGTATTTGGCTACTAATTGTGGGGTTGCCGGAGTGACAAAAACCTGAACCCCCGTTAGAAAACCTTTGCACAAGAGAGTGTAGGATCTCAGAGTTAAAGGTTGTGATTAGGTTTTTATCTTAATTGCTTTCTTATAGTTACGGATGCTTGCAAGGGGTTTAATCACAATTATATATTAGTCCAAATAAGGTCGGTACATTAGCACAGGTTCACCCACACAACACTTATCCAATCAAAGAAGATTAATCAACTATATGAAACGAAAGCACTTGACAGTATTTCCATGTGTCCTCGAGAACGTTTGGTCCTTATAAGTATTACAACCGGTTTGTCCTTTGCTAAGAAAGAATTAGGCCACTTGCTGCAATTATTTGCTGTCTTTATTTAATTGCACTTTATTTCTTTGCTTTATCAAAAACCTCTAAAAATCTGTTTGCTAAGTATTTACAGAGATTTCCTGCTCCAAACCACTAGTCAACATGTTCTGCTCCTCGTTGGGATCGACACTCCTATTTATCGAAAGTACTACGATACACCCCCTATACTTGTGGATTATCACGCTGGAGCTGCGCCTCCGTGCCCTCGCCGGAGTGCCTCCTCTGTGTACCTCGTCGGAGCAGCACCTCCCTACACCTCGTGCGAAGAGCCACGCCTCCCTGCACATCACCGAAGCGCCGACCTGGTAGGGGTTTGTGCTGGTGGGTGTTGCCGTTGTCGCCCTAGCTACACGAAGGCACCTGTGTTGCTACCGAAGTCCACCGATGCTGCTACCTACGTCCAACGTTGCTGGTACCTATGGTGTCGAGGCTTGCTACATGGGTTTGGCGGCGCTGCTACGTGCGGACAGCGGCGATGCTACACGCATTGGGTTTTGCTACGTGCGGTCGGCGACGGTGCTACAAGCGTGCCTTTGAGTTTTGCTACGAAATCTTCGGCGAGATGTCCGGCCAAGTCGGGTTGCTATAATATAAGTTTTTTTTGCTACACACGTTTTGTGTTTTTGCGACAATTACGCAAAGTTTTTGCTACCAAATTTTCGACGAGATCTTCTAGCGGAGTCTCCGACGAGTGTGATGTTGATTCTGCTACATTAGCATAATTTTTTTGCTAGTATATTAGCATAATTTTTTTTCTACAGAGTCTCCGGCAACGGTGAGATAGTGTTTTTCATTCTTTTTCTAGAACAAACCTTTTTTGCTACATGTAGCAAAAGATAAATAGTTTATATCAAAACCAGGACTAATTGTAGCAAAAACAAGATGAACGCATGAGAAAGATCTGGACCGTTGATCTGACTGATTCGACGGATGGGACCAGGGATAGAAAGTTTCCATCCGATCGATGAACACTGCCCATTTTCTATCTGCGATAAACCCAAACGAGATGGCCCGGGCCACGGGGAGATGCCTAAAAATCATATTCCTAGTCAAGCAACAGTCCAAACTCAGCTAAAAAATACCCCCTCCGTTCTAGATTCACCCGAACCAAACATCTTATATTTTTCGGACGGAGGATATTTTGCAACGGAGGAAGGAAAGAGTAGAAAAAACAGTTCCCCTCTCGACCGCCGCGGCGCCGCGCGCCCCTCGTGCAACCTTTCTCCCTTGTCCTCCGCCCGCGCCGCACTCAGAGCCACCAGACCCGCCAAGCCCTAGAAACACGCGCGTCATCCCTGCTTGGGTTGGAGCAGGATTCGGGCGGCGGCAGTGGCGGGCTGACTCGAGATTCCTGGCAAGATGAGGTACTTGCCGGCCACCTTCGGCGTTGTGAGCGGGATCGGCAAGGGCGTCAGGGCTAGCAGCATTGGCGTCGTCCTCAAGGCGTGCGGCCTCCGCATTAGGCCCATCAAGATCGGTACGTGCTCACCGCCGGCCGTGTGATGTGGTGTAGAAACGGATATGCTGTTGACTACTTGGCTTGTGCGCGCGTCAGATGCAGATTTTATTTGTAGTGTACTGTTTTTCGTTTGAGGAGATTGATTCCTTAGTGATCTAGTGGAAGAGGAGAGAGATTATAAGTAAGACTCTCCAAAGGGAAATCCTTCCACTGCATTCTGCTTTGTAGTGTAGGACCCTATTTTGAGGTGCTACTACCTGGTATGGGGTGTCGATTTCGGGCATCTTTTGCTGCTCTGAGGAGTAAAGGTCTGAGGTCTGAATAATGGTGGCATATCCATAATTGGCCTGGTGTTCCAAAAGACTGGCTACCATTTTGATATGCCATGCGTGGGTAAGTTACCAGATATGTGAACAGAACATCCTCCAATATCCGTTATAATCCTTGACTTTATTCATTGTTGTAAGCTTGTAGCCTTGTGGCTTCCTGTACTATTGTGGCACTTCGGGATTGAATGCACCTTTTGCCTTGTAGAAATAACACTTGCTCGAATGCTCAGTTACTTGGTTTGGTTTCATGAGGTTGACATCTTCTCTCTGTGTTATCTGAATATATGCAGATCCTTACCTTAGCACCAGTGCTTGGACTATGCCCCCGTTCAAACAAGGCCAAGCGTTTATGTTAAATGATGATGGTGGTGGTGAGGTACTGACACAGGGCTAAGTAAAATTTGTAAGGGCGAAAATGTTTGCTCACGTCGTTAAGTGTTGTTTGCACATCTTGCAGGACGACTTAGATCTTGGGAATTGTGAGAGGTTTCTTGATACTAAACTCACCCGAGATAACAGTGGAAAGATCTTTCAGGTACGCTAATTATTTCCACCTTTTTAATTTTAAGTTATATCATTTTTCCACCAATAGAAAAAGGGCTAGCTGCGCTTATTCCGACAAGGCTGAACATGAGTTGCTCTCAAAGAACTTGACTTCTGAAATATCTATTCTACGTTTTTCAACTAATCCACACGAAAAAAAATCCTATCTTTCAAGCTTTCACTTTCAAGATTGCAAAACTGACACAGAAATTTCCAGCATCATTTCTTTGGCATGCACACACTCATAACAACTTTGAAATATTTCTGATGCTGCTGACGTTGATATAGTTGTACTTCATAGGAAGGAAATGGATGTTCTTGTCGTGTTATGCCACTAGAGTGTCAAGTAGATTAAGAATGCAAGGGAAATTATAGTATGATTTAACTACAAGAATATACAAGACTAATAGGTTGTCAAATATGTGACACGGTAAATACAGTTGCTGACTTCATGTTCCTTGCATAACAAGATGTTCTGACTTTTCTTATTTTACTTTTTTCTTGTGTTGATGACAGTCTATTATTAACAAGGAGAGGAAAAGGGAATACTTGGGAAAGACTGTGCAGGTGAGGATCACCTCATGCACACTTATCTTCGTTGTTTCTCTGTCCCGTTAACTAGTGTATGTATGTTTCATCGAGTTCTGATCATTAACCGAATTTCATCTAAAGATTGTGCCACACATCACAAATGCCATACAGGACCGGATCGAGCCTGTTGTGATGAAACCGGTGGATGGCATGGATGGACCAGATGATGTATGTGTGATAAAACAGGACAGAACAATTGGTTGGCACGAGTTCAACACTGAGGATATATCTGTCCCCCTGCTCAATGGGAGGCATCAATCTTTGATCTGGCAACACTCGAGGAATGAGAAGGGAAGCCGTCTCCCACTATCCACGGGCTCTCTCCAGGACCAACCCCCACAAGCCCGAAAGGTTCTTACTTGCTCACAGCTCTGTCTTGTGTCGCCGCACGCCGGCGCAACCTTCCTCCACCTTCGCTTTCGTAGGCTCTGCACAAGGGAAGCACCCTCCAAAGCCCCTCCCGAACCCATCTCCCCGCCTGAGCTCGACACCATCTCCATGCTCATCCCGCAACTCATCTCCGAGGGCCATGTCCCTGCTGCCGGCCGCCTCCTCTCCGCGGCACTCCTACTGCCTGGCTCCCCAGAAAGCCTTCCATTCTCCCCAATCGCCGAGCACCTTGCCTCCCTGCCCACCCTCACCCCGGCCTTTGCGCTCCTCACTGCTCTCCGCCACCACCCAGTCCATCCCTCGGCTTTGCCCCTCGCCACCCCGCTCCTTGGCAACCTCCTCTCAATGCGCCGTGCCCGTGATGCTGCGTCCATTCTCCGCTGGCTTTGCCGCCCTGACTCCTCATGCCGCCCAGACGACGCTACCTACGATATTGCCGTCATGGGGTTCTGCAGGATCGAGGATACCAAGAGTGCGCTTGTTGCCCTCCGGGAGATGGCCACGGACGGGGTTCGACCCTCACAGAAGCTGCAGGAGGCGTTGCGGGATGCGATGCTGCAGGATGCGATGATCGAAGAGGCGTGGGCTCTAGAGACTATGCAGCTGCTAGAGTCTAAGAAGACAGTGGAGTTGGTCGACAAGTTTCTTGGAGCGTGGGAGGACTAACTGACTGTCTACAATGGTTTGGTGCTTCCCTGCTTTGGATCATGCAAAAGGTGAGAAATTTTCCAGAGATAGTAGGATCGCTTCTCTCTGCAGTATCGATGTAGTAATAAATCTGGCAAGCTTGTGTTATTCTAGATTTCTAGCACAAAAAATATGTTTGGTGATTGAGAGCAGCATTCCTGACGTGGTGATTTATATTGGATTGCTATGGACGCAAACATTATTATTATTATACACTATATCAAGGCGCGTCAATTTGACGCGCTCCCCTTGATCGAGGTGTTGGGTCGTCCGATTTTTTTCGCTGGTGTCTTCTCCCGACCGTGTCTGGTTTTATGGGTTTCTGACTTTTTTCTTCCAATTTTGGTCCACGCAGCGTGTTGACTATGGTTTGTTCCGAGTGCTTCCCAGTGGTTACCGGTTGTCCTACTCCCTCCGTTAGGGATTATAAGGCCTAAGAGCTTTTTTAAAATGTTAGGAATTACAAGGCCTTTCTCATTTATTACCATCTCTCATCCAATGCATGGTCTTCCTTTTCTTTCTCTTCTCTCATGCATGTATAACTATTGGTGCATGTAGTAATCAAGAGGGTGAGTTATTGCTTTTCTTAATCCTATCAAAATGGTCCATAGGCCTTATAATCCCTAACAGAGGGAGTACCTCTCTTTCCGTGTACTGCGCGTGCGTCTAGATACATGCATTTCAGAAAAAGGCTAAAATGTCTTATATTTTGGAATGGAGGGAGTAGTATCTAAGATTAATTCGTATGTGTTCTAATCTAGAATTAGTGACTTCCCTAGTTTCAATTTCCATGGCTGATACCTCTGATTCTTCTTATGCCAACTGATGTACTAGTAGTGCATATGTTTTTATTTGCAATGGGTAACTGCAGTCACAAGAATGCCCCAGCAGAAAACTGTTATCTTATTATGGATGTTCCCCCATTAACCCCTTGATTTTTCCTTTATGGGGCAAACAAAAATATATGAGTATTATCGATTTTCTAGTGGCACCCGTATGTGTGTTAATATGCAGTAACCATGGTGTGCTTTTGCATTTCCATCTTGTGGCTAATATGTTGCTTGGGACGTTCCATGTTACAGGATTACGGACCGACTAACTTCAACAACTTAAGTGCCAATGTTGTTTGGTGTCTTGCCAATACTTGTTGATGTAGTTGAACCAATCCAAAGTACTTGTGAACGCTTTATTGTCATCGTCAATGTGACCCTCTAGTATAAATGAATATCTTCATGGAGATAAGAAAAACTTGTCAAAATTGTTTCTTTTCTTCTGTTTGGAAAAAAAGTGGACACTCCACTTATTCCATTCAGACAGAGATTGACTGGTTTCTACTCCCTCCACTGGTTTCTACTCCCTCCGTTTCAAAATATAAGATGTTTTAGGTTTGTGAAGAAAATGAATCTAGATTTCTTTTAGTGTGTAGATTCATCCCTAAGTTGAGTGAACCTATATACTAAAACAAGTCTAGATACATTTGCTTCACAAACCTAAAACATCTTATATTTTGAAACGGAGGGAGTAGTGTTTTGCTATTATTGTGTTGTTACCAACTTGAATTCTTTGTTGGTTGTTGTTGTCCAGGTCAAGGATGGACGAGCCGTCGAGCCTCGCTGTACCAGTGGTAGCGGCAGGAGCAACATTAGGGGGACAAGTTGAGCTGGAGTCCATTGGGGGGGGGGGGGGGGGGGGGGCGACCCTGATATGTATAGCTGATGCTTGTTTAGATATGTATAGCTGATGCTAGCAAGCTGCATCCAGTTGTTGGAGGCAAGAGATGGAGCTGGTGGTATCCTGGAGGGAGATGATCGATGTATGGCTGGTTGCTGGATATGATAGCTGATGCAGAAATGGCATCCAGTCGGTGGAAGGGAGAGGTGATGGCCTGGAGGGAGCTGGTATGGCTGCTGGTTTGGGCTGGCCGGACTTTCTTTTCGGCTTGATGGATGTGAGGTGCTCTCTGGCCTTTATGAAACAACGGTCGCTGAAGATCAAGCTGGCCAGAGATGAGATTCTGTTCTGCCTTTTATCTAGCAAGAAGACACTAGGCCTCTTTGGCCAGTGTTCTGTGGACCCTCACTCCGTCTGGATCCTTCTCGGTTGGCTCGGCCTATCGGGCCCTCTTTGGCCAGGCGCCTATTTCCTGGACCAAGCACCTCTGGAAAGCCCCTCTCCCGCTGAAGACTAAAATCTTTGTGTGGCAACTTTTACGCGATAGGCTCCCTTCGGGAGTTGAGGTGACCAAGCGACATGGGCCGGAGGATGGGTTATGTCCACTATGTGGGGTCCCTGAAACGGACGCCCACATATTGTTCAGCTGTCCCGCGGCCCGGTTTTTATGGAATTTCACCCGAGAGGCGTTGGGCCCGGACTGGCTGGCCCATGACCTCGGGGAATTCCTAGAAACCCGAGCTAACCAAGCTGGGAAGGATCGTCGCCTTTTCTGGCTTGTGTTCGCGGCCATGTCGTGGTCTCTCTGGAATATTCGGAATAAGATGGTTATTGAGAAGGTTCTCCCTCGGCGTGCGTCTGACTCGGTTTTCCACTTTCTGGCTTCCCTGTAGCTTTGGTACCCGTTGTGTAGACAGCGGGACAGGGTGAGGTTGGACGCGACTCTACGCCGGCTCCTGGAGGCGGCTCAGCGGCTCCCCCATAGCTCGTCATAGTGTCTTCGGCGTCCACGCTCTCGGCGAGTCGTTGGTTCTTGTGTTTTCGTTCGACTTTGTCCTAGTTGGGCCGTCTTGTGCTGTGGCCTCAGCTTGTGTTGTGTGTGTGGATCTGTACTGTGATGTTTGTTGTGGACGGTTGCTTTATTTATAAAACGGGACGAAAGCCTATTTCGAGAAGACACTAGGCTTGTCTTCCAGTTTTTCGAAAGGAGCTCAATCCTTTCTTCGCTTTATGGAACTTCAACATACATTGCTGGGTTACAGCACGACGGGGTGCTCTACCCAGATCCCCACGAGGTTCAGCAGGTAAAGCCACATAGTTTTAGTAATTTCAAAAAATACATAGTCCCTGCATAATCAATAGGACTGGTACTCCTACTTAATTTTCTCTTATTTGAATTGCAACGGATGGAGACACACAAGGATGGCAATCCGATGCTTAAATTATATATTTGTTTGGAAACATGATTGTGGATATGTTCATGTGGGAAATCTTTGTTTCCTTGAATGACTTGATTATTGGCTCGATCAATTAGCATCAAAGCTTGGTGACATGTAAAAGTATCAAACTCGTAGTACTATTTGACTTTGGATTGTCACTTATATTGTACATGAAACTTTGCTAGTTTTATGTGGCACTCTCTTGCAATGCTAGTTATATTTGTGATAGCGTGTCATGAAATATGTGCCATGCCGTGTGTCGTGAAATACGTGCTCTACGAACCTACACATGACGAGAAAAAGAATACCAATAAGAAGAAAAAGAAAATAACGTTGAGTGAGCATTTGGGGATCATCCCTTGTGTAGTTGAAAAGCCCCTCAATTCAAAATGGAAAAATGCCTCGAAGTTTGAAGTACCTTATCAACTATTCCCTCTGTTTAGAAATATAAGATGTTTTACGTTTGTGAATAAGATGTATCTAGACACCTTTTAGTGTCTAGATTCATTTGAACATATACACTACATCTCCTTCACAAATCTAAAACATCTTATATTTCTAAACGGAGGGAGTACTACTACTTATAAGATAAATACTACATCTGTTTAAAACCCAATACCCAAAATAGCAGCATGCCATGACTCATCTAGAGGTATACAGAGATAAAATCTGTAGTTCTCCCACTTCACCAAACATGACGTGTTAAAGATACTTCATACTACAATTAGTTGTACATCTATTTATACAGAAGCTGGGGTGTATTGTCCCTTTTTCGGAAAATAAAAGTTCACCTTCAACATACTATTGGGCAGTGGACACACTAAACACATGCAATTGAACCAACTATTCAGCTACTACCATTATATGACACTTCAAACTTTGTTGCCATGAGGGACCAACAAACAATAAACTGCACCTTGCAGAAACCAAGGTTGCAACTGGCAATACTTGTGCCGGATTTTTTGGGCCTGATTTCAACACGATCCTCTGCTGCACAGACACCTGACTTCGAGTAGGCTTCCACAGAAACTGTGAGAATTCCGTCATGTCGCACACAAACAACACCCCTTTGAAGGATAATATGACCATCTGGTGATATTCCAATTCTGGACTGTCCAAAACCATGTCCATACACGAACCGCTTAGCCATGAACGTGTCGTCATCTTCGGACTCAGTTGTTCCCTTCACTTTCAACTGAATTTCAAAGTCGACCGGGTCGATCAACAGAATTGGGCGACGCGGGCCAGTCAACCGCAAGAATGGATCCTGCAAGTGTCATGCATATGTAAGATATCAGGTGGACTACATCGAAATTAGTACTGACGGCACGAGAACTAAATAAGAAGCAAAATGAAATACTTGTTGAGTGAGCATCTGGGGATCATCTCTTGTGCGGCTGAAAAGAAGGTTGCGGTTGTTATCCACGGTGTCTCGAGTAGCAATAAAGCCGTAAACCTCCACGGGCCACCTGATTCTCCACACTTGGTTCTCCAAGACTCGGATGGAGAAGATCTGCAAGCAAGACATGTGGCTAGCATGTGGCGGGATGGCTCCGTATGAATAGAGCGTGGGACTCACAAACGCTGTAGCCAAATGAAGTGGAAGATATAATTGAAATTAGCTGTTGTCACAAACTCTTAACTGAACATAGAATTCTGACATCAATCAAAATGATTCTATTTTTGCTGGTTAATTACTGTTATAGTTGCGATAGTAAGATAACGAAGAACGAAAAGAAAATCACAGAAGGGGGCACAGATTTAACGTGGAAAAACCTCTCCAACAAAGAGAAGAAAAAACCACGGGCGCTAGCCAGCGAAACTTCACTATATCAGGGAGTGTTTACAAACGCCAGAGATTTTACAGATGCAACGCATCCCAACCGGCGGCTTACAAGGGGTTTACACTCGGGCCAAGCCTCCGGCGATGGGCCTCGCTCCACTCGTCAGAAGTTGGCCTATACTTTGTAGAATTTGGATCAACATATAACAAACTCCACCTTGAGACAAATTCCTTCTTGTAGCATCAACAACAACCATCTCCCTGAACAAACAAAACAAATATTTTCGGCGCCAATAGCCACTTGGGCTAACCATTTAAACCAACTAAGTTCGAGCAAAGCCTAAACCCTAAACCCTAAACCCTATAGGTTTAGTCATCATATCAGCAGGATTATCATTAGTGCTGATCTTGCATACCTTTAATTTACCTTGAGCAACAATGTCTCTAACAAAATGGTACTTGACATCAATGTGCTTAGTTCTCTCATGGAACATCTGATCTTTTGTAAGGTATATGGCACTTTGACTGTCACAAAACAAAGTAATGCAAGAATCATCTCCACAAAGCTCAGCAAACAAACCTTTCAACCAAACAGATTATTTGCAAGCTTCAGCTATAGCCATGTATTCGGCTTCAGTAGTAGATTATGCAACAACAGCCTGCAATGTAGCCTTTCAGCTAACAGCACAACCACCAACATTAAACACATAATCTGTGAGAGATCTTCTCTTATCCAAATCGGCAGCAAAATCTGAATCTACATAGCCAACGAGTCCCTCACCGGTCCTGCCAAACTTCAAACAAGCATTGGAAGTGTCAAGAAGGTACCTGAAAACCCACTGAACAGCCTTCTAATGTTCTTTACCAGGATTAGCCATGTATCTACTTATCAAACTCATAGCATATGATAAATCAGGACAAGAACAAACTATGGCATACATCGAACAACCAACAACACTAGAATATGGCACCTTTGACATGTACTCAAACTCTTCATCAGTAGTAGGACATTGAGAAACTAAAAATTTAAAATGAGGAGCATTAGGAGTACTAACTGACCTGACCCTATCCATATTAAAACGATGAAGAACTTTCTTAATATAACTTTGTTGACTAAGAAACAACAAACCAGATTTTCTATCTCGGGTAATTTCCATACCTAAGATCTTCTTAGAAGCTCCAAGATCCTTCATCTCAAACTCACTACTTAGGTGTGCCTTCAAAGTAGTGATTTTTTTCATGCTCTTGGAAGCAATTAACATATCATCAACATATAGCAACAGGTATATAGGTGATCCATCAACAAACTTAATATAAACACAACTATCATATTTAGACCTCTCAAAACCATGTGAGATCATAAACGAATCAAACCTTTTATACCACTTTCTTGGAGATTGCTTTAAGCCATAAAGAGACTTCTTTAATTTGCACACAAAATCCTCTTTACCATGCACTATGAACCCTTATGGTTGGTCCATGTATATTTCCTCATCAAGCTCTCTATGCAGAAAAGCAGTCTTGACATCTAACTGCTCAAGCTCAAGATCACGCACAACCTCAATACTAAAGAAAGTGTGAATGGAACTATGCTTTACAACTAGGAAGAACACATCATTGTAATCAATACCTAGAATCTGGCTGAACCCTTTTACTACTAATCTTGCCTTGTACGTTGAAGGCAGTTTGAGAGACAAACCTTCTTTTTCTTGAAGATCTACTTGCAGCGGACCGCCTTCTTTTGTTTGGGAAAGCGCACAACATCCCATGTGCCATTTTTCTTAAGAGATTGCATCTTCTCTTGCATAGCAGAAACCCACTTCTCGCGGTCAACAAATGCAATGGCTTCATTATATGTCGCAGGTTCAGTATCATTCTCCACCTGTTCAGCACAACTCAAAGCATAATGAACAAGATTACACTCTTCAATTAAACAAGGACGAGGACCACAGTTACGCCTCGGTCTATTAGCAGAAATGGACTCATGTGGCTGCTGCAAAACAGTGGTGAGTGCTGAACAACAATATCATCAATATTTTCCTCATGTGTATCTTCAATGATAGCATCATTGTCAACAGTTTTCTGCAGTTTCTCCACCTGCACACTAACTCTCTCCTCTACAACAACAGGAGAGGGATCTGATGGCAAGCTATCATGATACATAATGGATTCATTGAAAACAACATTTGTACTCAACAAAATCCTTTTAGTTTCAGGATTCCATAGTTTATATGCTTTATCTCCTGAACCATAACCAAGGAATATGCACTTAACAACCCTAGTGAAAGGATACGGATGTCGCCTAGAGGGGGGGTGAATAGGCGATTAAAACTTTTCAGAGTGGCTCAACAAAGGCAGAATAAAACTAGTGTTTACTTTGTTAAGCACAACCTAGACCAACTAAGGTTCACCTATGTGCACCAACAACTTATGCTAAGCAATACAAGCAACAAAGTGATAGCAAGATATATATTACTTCAAGCACGAAGGCTATCACAATGTAAAGTGCATAAGTAAAGAGCTCGGGTATAGAGATAACCGAGGCACGCAGGGACACCGATATTTTACCGAGTTCCTCCCAACATGGAGTATGTCTCGTTTGGAGAGGGGGTGGTATCAAACCACCAACGCCACAAAAGGCCTCCCTTATTCTCCGGTAAATCTCACCCCAACGGGATCGATCCACGCTTCCACTATCGGTGCACTTGTCGGTGGCAACCGGAACCTCTCACAAGGTTGGGGCACTTCTCCACAACTTAATTAGAGGCTCCCAACAAACGCCACAAAAGGCCACAATGCCACCAAGGCCACAACACCGTTTAGGGTTCCAAGAACCCAAGAGGGACAAGCTCCAATGAGTAACTTAAACCAAATCCTCCGAGGAGAACACAAACCGATGCACCAAATGCAAATGGCAAGAACACCACAAAGGTGTTCAAATCCTTCACTCCCAAGTTCCAACAAAGCTACTAAAGCTATTGGGGGAACAAGAGAAGAGGAATCAAAGAGAGACACAAAATCCCCCAAAATCTAGATCCCCAAAGATACACTCACAAAGAGATGTTTTGGTTTGGTCAAAACGTAGATCTAGATCTCCTCCAACAACCCCTCAAATATATGCAAGAATCAATGGAGGGGTGTGTAGAAATCAACTCAAAGAGTAAAGCAAATGGGGGCAAAGCTTGGACAAGAGGAGGATAAAGAAGTAACCCTAAATGAAAATGGACAAAAGACTTATATAGGGCTAGCCAAAATATGGCCGTTGGGGCAATTTTTCTGGGCTGACCGGTAGTACCGGATTGGGCCGGTACTACCGGTCCCAACAACCAGACACCAGCGAGCGAGGCAGAGAGAAAGCAGCAGCAACAGGTGGTCAACGGGGGGGCCACCAAAGCAGCAGCGGCGACAGACGCGCGGGCTCGCGCGTGCGATAGGCAAGCAGCAGCAGCAGCGGGCCCAGCGGCCAGGGAGCAGCAGCAGCGAGTGGACGCGCGTTTGCGCCAGCTCGGGGATCTGTGCGGGAGTGAGCAGCAGCGCGGCTAGAGCGGGCCCAGGCACGTGCGCACGCACACGAGCGAGGGCAGCTGGCGGCGGAAGCGACGCACGCGGGACAGCGCCGCAACAGTGGGGCCCAGCACGCGAGAGGCAGAGCGAGGCGGGCCAAGCGAGGCAAGCTAGCACGGCGGCAGCAAGCGCGCAGGGCAAGGCGAGTCAACGCGCGCGAGACCAGGAACTCAGATCTGGATCTAGGCTATTTTGGAAAAAATAACTGGGCCAGCCGGTACTACCGGCCCACCCGGGCGGTACTACCGGGCCAGCCGGTACTACCGTAAATAGATACCTAGCGAGGCAGAAAGAAAACGGTCCGTTTTCAGGCCCGGGCGGTAGTATCGGCCCGCCCGGGCGGTACTACCGCTCGGTCCAGAAAACAGACAGACAGGCAAATATTCAAACGGCAATAAGTTTTGACTAGAAGCTCCGATTGACCCGATTCAAATTGCGTTGGATAGAGGACGACAAGGGCTTCCCAATAAAAGGTGGAAATGTTGATTATCACCAAGTGAGAAAGTATCAAGTAAAATAATGTGATATACCTCACTTGGTGAGAAACCGAAAAGCCATATAAATCAAAATCGCAACACGATACAAATGGAAGATCCAATTTTGATGAACAAGAGCTTGTTATGGAGATTACCACAAGCTCTATATCCTCACATGGATAAGACCAAATAGCAACCAAAAATGATGACGCAAGTATGCAAAGGTTTGAGCTCTCTCTGAACGATGTGACCGAATTACTCATACGAGAGCCCCTCTTGATAGTACGGTTATCTATCCTAAACCCGGTCTCACACACACAACGTGAGACCGGCAAAAGGGAAAACCTATCAAGATTATACCTTTGCCTTGATCATTCCAGTTGAGCTCAATGTAGACGATTTTTCCCTTCTCAAGACGGAACGCCTTTCTTAATTCCTCATCATCGACCTCACATATTGAGCTTGTCCAACATATCTTCTTTGCATTTCATCGACCTTGAAGACAACACATGCTCCAAGCGATGGCAATGGACAAATCCTACAAGTATAACTTAATACACACATTAGTCCATAAAGATTGTCATTAATTACCAAAACCACACATGGGGGCCCAACATGTTCTTTCAATCTCCCCCATTTTGGTAATTGATGACAATCCCTTTAAGAGGGTTTATATAAGGAATATTAATGAATAAAACGGTAATACCAATATCAAATGCTACAAGAGTATGTGATATTGGTACCACCACCATATATAGAGCAAACTCCCCCACAATCTATGCATGTGTGATGAACTTGAATTTCATTGCATATATTGCCAATCATTATCATTGGTGGAGTTTCCTCTATATATACCACATGCAAAGCAACAACAAAGATGCAAGAGCATGAGAGGCAAATGCACAAGAACAAACTCAATGCATAAACCAACTTCCCTTAAACCCTCTAAAACTTCTCCCCCATTGGCATCGATTGCCAAAATGGGTGACAAGTTCTAGAAGGCAAATATAGTAATAATTCCTCCAAAGGTGTGCCTTCGCACATCTCCAATGATGAATACTTGGGAAGGAGTAAAACTATATCGAGGATCCAAAGATTGCTAAAGGAATAAAATAAAATGACACATCAAAAATGATGCAAGTAATCACAAGATCCGACAATCCAATTTGAAATCAACAAATGAGTCCAAATGAAAACAACAAGATGTTATGATATGAGAAAAATAGTGCTTTAAATAAAAAATAGAGAAGCTCCCCAAGATTTGTGTACAATTTAAAATAAATGCATTGGAATACATAATGCACAAATATGGAATCCTTGCTCCCCCATAAGCATTTAAAACACAACAAATGTGAAAGAATGCAAATGAGCATTATTAAATGAATTAGAAGAGATCCCCAAAGAGAATGCACCAATTATGATAATTGCATTTGGGAACGAGGTGCATAGTCATGGACTCCTCACTCATCCAAATTCATTTAACAATACAAGACATA
This sequence comes from Avena sativa, assembly GCA_916181665.1. NCBI lineage: Eukaryota > Viridiplantae > Streptophyta > Magnoliopsida > Poales > Poaceae > Avena > Avena sativa. Next base: position 511,831,259 of record OV702299.1, read on the forward strand.
AAATAACAAATATGAGTGTTCGAAGATGCAAACAAGAGGAACAAGCACTCATAGGAAAATAAATTTGGAAGCCACCGAAGAATCAAAAGTAATAGAAAGGTGGTCTCCAAGGATTAAGATTCAACTAAAATTATCTTCTCATATGTGCATATGTCTTCTAAGTGGAAAACATCATGAAGACATATGACAACCAAGAAATATGCACACATAAAGAAGATATACAATAAAGCACATGAAAGCAAAAATGAAGTCATAACATATACCAATAAGATTTTTGCTTCAAAGCACGGCCAAAGGCTCAAATATATCTTATTGTACATTAATGAGCTTCAAATACCAACACACCACATATATTGCAACTATCACCAAGGGAAAAGGAGAGAGTTGGAATATATGGAGAAAAGGCAACAAGTATCATAAGATAAAATAGACTAGCAAAAATCTCACTATTGCACATGAGAGAAGTTTATGAAATGATAGGCAATAAAATTGCTAGATTGACATATATGGGATTGGAGGATCATATGCATGATTTTGTATAGTCCTAATTATATGCACTCATCTCAACTTAAACACATATACAATATAGAGTCCTCTTAAAACCATGGCTAGGACTACAACAATTACAAATACATTAATTCATGCTAGAAGACAACTGACAAATGGTTGGAATCAAGATATATGAGCATGAGAAAGAGATACTTGTTACCGAGATATAATTGGTAGGATGTAGAGGATATGAATTCACTGATCATCCTATAGCTTGTCTCAAATTTTCATGTATGCACCACATCTTCAAAATTGAGAGACCAGCATCCAATATATCTCCAATGTACCTAAAACACAATTAAGTACAAAATGGTCCCCAAACATATTGGGTCCAAAGTAGTTAGTGCAACTACAATACATAGGAGAGACTCCACATAATTATGTGCATATTGATATGAAATTAAATTTCATGCACAACTTAGCCAATGGGAATTGGTGGAGTTTCCCCTATATATTGGATCAAAGAAAGCAAGCATGCCATAATATAAACATATAGTAAATATGCATGCATAAAGCTTTCAAGAACAAAAAAGGAGATACAATTTGAACAAAAACAACAAGTAAAAACGATATTCAAATTGTATCAAAGAACCAATTCAACACATGAAAGATCACAAGTTCGACAAATGAACTTAGGCTAAGACCAAAAGAGCAAAATATGGATAGAAATAAAAATGCTCAAGGATTTATCTCATTCTAAAATGGTCAAATCATGAAACAAGGAATGAGACAAAACCAACTCCCAAAAAGAGCAAGGTTCCAACAAGAAACCAAACTCCCCAAACTTCTCATGATGGCACAAATACCAAAACGAAAGGATTGAGGTTCCAAGCACATAAAACCCGATATGGATCAAACAAAGAAGCATAAATATGAGTGTTCTAAATAATATAGGAGAGCTCCCCCATGGATAGTGCATTATGTAGGATTTTTTCTTTTGAAAGCAAAATGCACACAAATGGGATCATCACTAGTACCTACAATAATTAAGACACATGAGGATATCAATAAAGTAAAAGGATCCAAAAGTAGCAAGGAATACATGGGAGCACACAAAACATTTACTTGGCCAAAGATAGGACAAGATTTAAGCAAAGGCCAAAGTGAATATGATCAATAAATTCTACCATAATTTAGTATTCATTGTTCAAGAATAAAAAATATTGGAAATAATATTTCCAAGGTAGCTTGCATGGATATCCAAGATCATAGTCACACTAAGAAGCATATAACTAAATATAAGAATTAAACATGATACTTCGAACAAGATTCTTGGTAGCTTCCAATAGTCACACAATCACTAGTGATTAGAGTAACTTGAAGTAAATGGTTTCCATGAGGATATATATATCTAAATATGAGGAAACACATACCAAGAAACATTATCATATACAAGATCCAAAATAAGATCAATAGAGGCATTCAAGCAAATTGGAACTTGTATGAGCAAATGTGTCACATAGGAGCTAGATAATAATTAATATCAATTCTAAGTGACATAACCTCGAATATTCACATTTTCTAGGATCTGTAATATGCACTAAGCATATGACTCCCCCATGACGTGATACTACCATAAAACCAACACGAGGCAAAATGATACATATAGAGATAATTAATGGACATTATAAAACTTAAATTTCTCATGAGAATTATACCACATAGATATTAGACAATAATCCAATATAAATACTAGGTGGTATTCCCAATGTACACACAATTTTAGGATTGTGGAATGCCCAAGCATAACACTCTCCCAAAATGGGATAATCCATTAATCTCTCATAAGAGCCAAATAAGATATCAAATATAATCAAGAAAGGCTCAAACACAAGAAACACACATACATGGTGTGCCACCTAATCATACACCAATATGATTGATACCTCAAGATAATTAAGTGGAAAGCACAACATGTACAAATGCATGGAAGATACAAAACCAACACATGCACAAGGGGCGAGTAACTTTCAATGTAAAGAGTTTAGCATATGTTACCGCAAGGAGGAACATTGGAAATATAATATAATCAAGATAATCCAAATGGCTTGGCTTGACAATAATAATTGATGAATATCCCTCAATTCTTCATAATGTAGCCAAGACTCCAATGCCCTCCAAAACACACCTATTGATCAAGTTTTGGCTTGTTGGTCCCCAACCAAGTTGGGTCCTAAGAGGTTAGTCACAATAGGCTTGTCAACCCAAATGGTTCTTTTCTTGAACCCACATTGAGCACCAAGAAATTTGGAAAACACATTGCCAACCTCATCCTTACAAAGAGAATAAGCATCATCAATAATGATAGGGTTGGATGAGGAGATACCAATAGTGCATGAGGAAGAAATGTGCCCCTTCTCACGACATATGTAGCAAGTTCTACTCTTGCCATCTTTCTTCTTAGATGAAGTCACAACTCTAGGAAGAGCTTGAGTAGTTCTCTTAGGAAGTGGCCCATTAATGACTTGAGGTGGAGCTTGAGGCCGCTTCCCTTGTTGCTTCACACTAAGAGGCTTTTTCTTCAATGGGCAAGATCTAACATGGTGCCCTTCTTCCTTGCACTTGAAGCAAACAATATTGGCCGGATTCTTGACTTTATCTTGGCCATTCTTCTTGTTGTCCTTGTGCTTCAACTTTATAGTGGACTTGTTCTTGACATTGGAGTTGAATCCAAGCCCACTCTTGTCATTGGGGGATTTTTGCACACTCAAGATTTTGTTGAGTGTGACCTTCCCTTGATGACCCCTTTTCAAGTCATTCTTCAAAGAAGTGACTTGAGCCTTGAGCTCTTTGATTTCCTCTACATGGTTAGTTTCAACAAATGTACTAGAGGAAGTAGATGCCACATTGTTAGAGCAACAAGGCACGAAATGTAATTCATCACAAGATATATCATGGTTGTGAGAGGATGAACTACAAGGACTAGCACATGGCAATATAACATTTGGAGTAGATGTAGTGCTAATGTCCACATGAGGCCCACTAGATGTTACCTTTGACACGATGGCCTCATGCGCTAACTTTAGCCTACCATGGTAGACTAGAAGATCCCCATGCGAGCTCGAGAGCTTATCATGACTTTCTTGTAATTTCCCATAGTTGCTAGTTAGCAAAGCAAGTTGAGCCTTTAGCTCAACATTCTCCTTTAAAGTAGATGCTTCACAAGAAATAGAGTTAGTAGCACAAGCATCATTATTTTTAGCAAGAGGTGAGGGCAACTTGTCAAGATCTTTTAAATATGAAGCTTTAAGTTGATCATGTGACTCGGTGAGTTTGATGAGCTCCCTCTTAACAACCCGAGAGCCATTTTCGAGGTGCTTAAAATCCTCAACAAGTTTAGCATAAGCAACTTTAAGTTCATCATTTTTAATCTTGAAGGAGTTAGCCACCGCAAGTTCTCTATCATGGTATTCCTTTACTCTAGATAATTCTAGAGTAAAAGTCTCCTCAAGAGATTCTTTGGTGGTTTGTTCTTCTTCAAGGGAGTCCTTTACTTGAGCAAGTTCATTAGCATATTCACGCTCAAGTGGAAACTTTTCATCAATTATGTTTTCTTGCTCCTCAATAAGATCACTGCCTTCTATAGCATAATTCAAGATTTCAAGAAGGTTGGAGGAAGCAATTTTATTTTTGTAGAGAGCACTATAGACAACCTCTCCCATTTTCTTAATAGAGGTAATATCACACTTACCTCGATAATCATCATTATCATTCTCAACCTCATCATCATCATGAGATACAATGGGATCCAAAGAGGTTACCTTTGTTCCCTTAGCCATAAGGCATATGCGAGACCCGGAGGAAGGTGACGATGAGATTGTACTTGTAGCTCTATTCAAGACCTTGTCTTGGCCCATAGAATCTTCGTTTTCCTCTACATGGTTAGCAACACAAGCACTAGAGGAAATAGAAGCATTTTTATCATGGCAACAAGACAACACAAGCATATCATCATGAGATTCATTCAAGCCATTACTACATGATATGCAAGGACTATCAACACTAGCATGTAAGGATTTGTGAGTGCTAGAAGTGTTAAAGTCCGAAGATAGATCATTGCAACTAGATAGGGATGAAGGATTACAAATAGTAAGCACACTATCCTCATTGCAATTTCTATCACCACTCACCGTATCATTACCTTGTGAAAAATCACATGTTGGTGAAGTGGTAGATGATGAGAACTCATCTCGACCGGAAGTGGAAGCAACACAATCATCCTCAATAATGTTGGACTTGCTATATTTATCTTGAAGCTTGGTCCATATATCACGAGTGCTTGAATAAGGCATGATAGAAGAAAGAACTACATTGCTCACAACATGCAAAAGAATTTTAGTAGCTAGAGCATCTGTATGAGAGTTCAACTTCTCCTCTAAAGATTCGTTTTGGGTATCCACGGGAGAAGAGAAACCCACATATAGATATCCCTCTATAATTGGGTGAATTTCCTGAAATAAATTAAGCATGCGAATTTTCCAAACATCATAATTTGTGCCATCGAATGTGAGCGTGTCCTTGTGCACTAATCCCCTAGCCGACATCTTTACTCTCAAGGCGGTGAAGCCTAAAATGAGAGACCGGGCTCTGATACCAATTGAAAGGATACGGATGTCGCCTAGAGGGGTGGGGGTGAATAGGCGATTAAAACTTTTCCTAGAGTGGCTCAACAAAGGCGGAATAAAACTAGTGTTTACTTTGTTAAGCACAACCTAGAACAACTAAGGTTTACCTATGTGCACCAACAACTTATGCTAAGCAATACAAGCAACAAAGTGATAGAAAGATATATATTACTTCAAGCACGAAGGCTATCACAATGTAAAGTGCATAAGTAAAGAGCTCGGGTATAGAGATAACCGAGGCACGCGGGGACACCGATATTTTACCGAGTTCCTCCCAACATGGAGTACGTCTCGTTTGGAGAGGAGGTGGTATCAAACCACCAACGCCACAAAAGGCCTCCCTTATTCTCCGGTGAATCTCACCCCAACGGGATCGATCCACGCTTCCACTATCGGTGCACTTGTCGGTGGCAACCGGAACCTCTCACAAGGTTGGGGCACTTCTCCACAACTTAATTGGAGGCTCCCAACAAACGCCACAAAAGGCCACAATGCCACCAAGGCCACAACACCACCTAGGGTTCCAAGAACCCAAGAGGGACAAGCTACAATGAGTAACTCAAACCAAATCCTCCGAGGAGAACACAAACCGATGCACCAAATGCAAATGGCAAGAACACCACAAAGGTGTTCAAATCCTTCACTCCCAAGTTCCAACAAAGCTACTAAAGCTATTGGGGGAACAAGAGAGGAGGAATTAAAGAGAGACACAAAATCCCCCAAAATCTAGATCCCCAAAGATACACTCACAAAGAGATGTTTTGGTTTGGTCAAAACATAGATCTAGATCTCCTCCAACAACCCCTCAAATATATGCAAGAATCAATGGAAGGGTGTGTAGAAATCAAGCTCAAAGAGTAAAGCAAATGGGGGCAAAGCTTGGACAAGAGGAGGAGAAAGAAGTAACCCTAAATAAAAATGGACAAAAGACTTATATAGGGCTAGCCAAAATATGGCTGTTGGGGCAATTTTTCTGGGCTGACCGGTAGTACCGGATTGGGCCGGTACTACCGGTCCCAACAACCAGACACCAGCGAGCGAGGCAGAGAGAAAGCAGCAGCAACAGGTGGTCAACGGGGGGGGGGGGGGGGGGCACCAAAGCAGCATCGACGGCAGACGCGCGGGCTCGCGCGTGCGATAGGCAAGCAGCAGCAGGCCCAGCGGCCAGGGAGCAGCAGCAGCGAGTGGACGCGTGCTTGCGCCAGCTCGGGGATCTGTGCGGGAGTGAGCAGCAGCGCGGCCAGAGCAAGCCCAGGCACGCGCGTGCGCCCGCGAGCGAGGGCAGCTGGCGGCGGAAGCGGCGCACGCGGGACAGCGCCGCAACAGTGGGGCCTAGCACGCGAGAGGTAGAGCGAGGCGGGCCAAGCGAGGCAAGCGAGCGTGGCGGTATTAAGCGCGCAGGGCGAGGCGAGTCAACGCGCGCGAGACCAGGAACTCAGATCTGGATCTAGGCTATTTTGGAAAAAATAACTGGGCCGGCCGAGCCGGTACTACCGTAAATAGATACCTAGCAAGGCAGAAAGAAAATGGGCCGTTTTCAGGCCCGGGCGGTAGTATCGGCCCGCCCGGGCGGTACTATCGCTCAGCCCAGAAAATAGACAGACAGGCAAATATTCAAACGACAATAAGTTTTGACTGGAAGCTCCGATTGACCCGATTCAAATTGCGTTGGATAGAGGACAAGGGCTTACCAATAAAAGGTGGAAATGTTGATTATCACCAAGTGAGAAAGTATCAAGTAGAATAATGTGATATACCTCACTTGGTGAGAAACCGAAAAGCCGCATAAATCAAAATCGCAACACGATACAAATGGAAGATCCGATTTTGATGAACAAGAGCTTGTTATGGAGATTACCACAAGCTCTATATCCTCACATGGATAAGACCAAATAACAACCAAAAATGATGACGCAAGTATGCAAAGGTTTGAGCTCTCCGAACGATGTGACCGAATTACTCATACGAGAGCCCCTCTTGATAGTACGGTTATCTATCCTAAACCCGGTCTCACACACACAACGTGTGACCGGCAAAAGGGAAAACCTATCAAGATTATACCTTTGCATTGAGCATTCCAGTTGAGCTCAATGTAGACGATTTTGCCCTTCTCAAGACGGAACGCCTTTCTTAATTCCTCATCATCGACCTCGCATATTGAGCTTGCCCAACATATCTTCTTTGCATTTCATCGACCTTGAAGCCAATACATGGTCCAAGCGATGCCAATGGACAAATCCTACAAGTATAACTTAATACACACATTAGTCCATAAAGATTGTCATTAATTACCAAAACCACACATGGGTCCCCAACATGTTCTTTCACCTAGGCTCCAACTTTCCATTATCAACGTGAGCATATTCAGTGCAGCCAAAAACTCTCAACTATGAATAATCAGCAGACGAACCTGATCATACCTCAATGGGAGTTTTCTTCTCAAGTGGAATAGAAGGTGACATGTTGATGAGGTAGCACACTATGTTGGCTACTTCAGCCTAGAAACGCCTATGCATACCTGCATTAGACAACATACAACGAGCCCTCGAGATGATGGTTCTGTTCATGCGCTCAGCCACGCCATTCTGCTGAGGAGTATAGGAGAAGGTGTGATGTCTGATCATGCCATCGTTACTGTAAAACTCCTCAAACTTATTAGAACAGAATTCCATACCATTGTCAGTACATAGTACCTTTACCTTTTTCTCAGTTTGCTTTTTAACCATAACTTTCCACTTCTTATTGGATCAACATGTAACAATATGGATGAGAGGGAGTATATTAAAACAAGTAAGATGATTCAAACAAAGATCAACCAGACACAGCAGATGCTAACGATCCAGATAAAATGGCACTCGCCTTGCTCTTCCATTATGCAAAGCAAAACGATCCAGCTTATAGAGAAAAAATACTATACTGCGATCTCAAATGAATGATAGAGATCATGAGAGTTGTGCATCAAAAGTGAAAAAGAGCTAGTGACATATGTATTACAGATATACTTCCTTCGTTTTAAAATATAAGATGTTTTGGCTTTTTTCTAAAATATATGTATCTAAATACTTTTTGTGTGTAGGTTCACTTATTTTTTTGAACCTACGCACTAACCGTCTTTTCAACAAAAACTAAAACATCTTATATATTTAAAACGAAAAGAGTATATTGCTAAGTAAAACTAGAGCTATAGTGTCAATTTTCACTACATTGCGTTGGGTAACCTGGTGAAGAATAAATGCACATGTTTTGGGTCCTATAGACAGAGGAGCTCGCGTCGGCAGGCTGCAGGCCCATATCTGGCCAGTCTGGGCCAGATCTGGGTCGGACGGGATCTGGCTAGTGCGCACGTGTTGGTGCTCCCATGTGGGAGTTCGACACGGAGCTCCCTCCTCCCGGCTTCGACATGGATGGAGTGCTAGATCATGGCCAGGTGGACCTAGGTCCGGCAATTGCCTGACAATCCCGTAACGCGACACGGAGGCGCCATGTTCACCATGACCATCCGACCTTGTCCTCGCATGCCCAGGCTGGCCTCCCGCGTCTATGCCATTGGTCCCGCCATGCTAACAACTACCGACTTGCGGGTACGAGCGCGTGGAATCCGGGGCGGCGGCCCTGGAAGGTGGTCTGCGCAGGAGACCCTCTGACGGAAGCGGCTCTAGGAGGTGACTCACGCTGGTGATCCTCAGACCAACGGTGGTCCGGCTGGCCCGGGCGAGCTCGGTGGTGATGCTGCTGCTGCTTAGCGGCAGAGATCTATCGTGTGGCAGACCTCTTGGTGGATGGGGGAGTACGGCCTAGTTCTAGGGGTGGCGTGCACGGTGGCACCCTTGCTGCAGTGTGGTGGCGGGGCTTCACGAGCCTACTCGGGCTCGGCCGGCCCAGGAGGGCCTGGTTTGTCCTGCAGCTGCATCCGGTCGGCTACCGCCTTCAGGCGGTGGAGGTAGTTCCCTACCGCCTGCCGATATCATTGATACGTTGTAAACATATCTATAATTTTTTATGTTTCATGCTTGTTTAGTATCCACTTTGTTGGAATTATGCCCTAGAGGCAATAATAAAGATGTTATTATTATAATTCTTGTTCATGATAATGTTTATATTCCATGCTAGAATTGTATTAAGCGGAAACTTTAATATTTGTGTGGTTTGTGAACAACACCGTGTCCCTAGTACGCCTCTATGGACTAGCTCGTTACATGAGTTGTCGATTAATAATAAGATCATATCATTGGGAGAATGATATGATGGACAGACCCAAACTAAGCAGAGCAATTAGATCGTGTCATCGTGTTCATCTTTGCGAAGCTTTTCTTATGTCAAATATTGTATTCCTTAGACCATGAGATAATACAACTCCCTGGTATCGGAAGAAAGCTTTGAGGTCATCAAACGTCATCCTATGAGAGGGTGATCATAAAGGTGTCTCTCAGGTGATCGGAAAGTGCCTGTTGGGTTGTATGTATCGAGATGGGATTTGTCCCTCCCAAGTCGGAGAGATATACTTCGGGCCCACTCGGTAATCGATATCAACACCGCTTGCAAGCATGTGGTTAAGGAGTTAATCACAAAGTGATATCGGATTACGGAACGAGTAAAGTACTTGCTGTGAACGAGATTGAACTAGGTATGACGGTACCGACGATCGAATCTCGGGCAAGTAAAATATCGCGAGACGAAGGGAATATATATGGGATTGATTGAATCCTGGCATTGTGGTTCATCCAATATGATCATCGATGAATGTGTGGGAGTCATTATGGGTTTCCAGACCCCGCTATTGATTATTGATAGAAGATCATGTCTGCATATTCTCGAACCCGAAGGGTCACACACTTAACGTGTCTCGACGCTAGGATAGATTGGATAATTGGTTTATGAGTTTTTGTTCGGAGTCTCGGATGGGATCCAGGACATCACGAGAGGTTCCGGAATGGTCCGGAGAATAAGATTCATATAAGGCAGAGCAGTTTTTGGAGTTCGGAATTGTTCCGGGTTAATCGGTATTGTACCGAAACCTTCTAGAACCTTCCGGAGGGGGACCAACGTGGTCCCACCTGTCGGGAGGGGGAATGGGCCTATGAGGGAGTGCCCTGGCCGCATTGGGCCAGGGGCACAAGGCCCCATAGGGCCCAGCCGGCCAAACAAGGGGAAACCCTAATTGGAGCTTCTAGAAGGGGGGGGGTCTCCTTGCACCCCACTCCTCCCTCCTTTGGCCGCCGGCCTAGGGCTTGGGGGAGGGGTTAGGGCTGGCGCCCACCCCTCTATATATAGAGGGCTGGGGCGCACCACCACCCCACACCTTCCCCTCAAGCCTAGTCGCCCTGCTGCCCTCCTCTCTCTCTCCCTCCCGACTGCGTGTAGGCGAAGCCGTGCTGCAGAAACTCTCGACCAATTGCACCGCGCCGTCGCGTTGTAGATCCAACCCATCTCTCCACCATACTTGCTGGACCAAGGAAGGAGGAGACGTCGAGGTGCTGCACGTGTGCATCTCACGGAGGCATCGCCACTTGCGGTGCTAGATCGGATCGGATCGGATCGCGAGGAGGAGAAGCGAGTACGACTACATCACCCACGTTCCGACGAACGTTCCGCTGTGCGAATCTTCAAGGATATGAAGATCTAATCCAATCTCTCTCGTTGTTTGCATCTCCTAGATTAGATCTTGGCTTCCCTCTGTTCGCATCCGTAGAAATTTTTGATTTACTATGCCGTGAAACCCTACACACTTTGCTTTGCTTTGTCTACACGTTAAGGTATTTTTATATGTTTTCTAGGACTAACCTATTAACAAGATGCCACCGTACTAGTTGCGTGTTTTCTATTATTTTTGGTTCTAGAAAAGCCAGAAAAAGAATATTCTCGGAATTGGACGGGACAAAAGCCAAAGTCAATATTTCACCGAGGAGAACACAGAGCCAAAAGATGAGACGGAGGAGGGCCGCGAGGGGCCCACACCCCCTGGCCGCGCGGCCAGGCCTGTCCCGCGCCTGGGGGTGTGTGGCCACCTCGGTCACCCCCTCGGCCTCCCTCTTTGCCTACATAAAGCCTCCTGACCTAAAAACTCTAGGGGGTTCGACATTTTTCTAGAGAGGGTTCCGCTGTGCCGCCACCACCAGAAACCGTGATTTGGAACCAGAAACTTCGTTCTGGCACCCTGCCGGGACGAGGAATTGGAGGAGATCAACGCCATCATCATCACTGACGCGTCTCCATCAACCATCGAAGTTTCCCCATCCATGAGTGTGTAATCCCCCGCTGTAGGCTGTGGGGATGGAAGGGATTGGATGGGATCTATCATGTAATCGAATAAGATTGTTAGGGCATGGTGCCTAGTATCTTTATTAGTGCTATTTGACTTTATTGCAACTTGTTGTGCTTAATGCTTGTCACTAGGGCCCGAGTGCCATGATCTCAGATTTAAACTTGTTATTGATTCATGATAATAGTATTGTTTGTGATCTTATCTTCAAGTTGTGTATACATATCATTGTCCGAAACCAAAGGACCCGAAGTGACAGAAAGTGGGACAGACGAAGGGGATGGATGTGATATGAGGATCACATGTGTTCACAGAGTGTTAATGATTTGCTCCGGTGCTCTATTAAAAGGAGCACCTTAATTGCTAGTAGATTCCCTAGAGGTCCCGCTGCAACGGGCTGGCAGGACAAAAGATGTTGTGCAAGTTCTCATTGCGAGCACATATGACTATATATGGAACACATGCCTACGATTGTTTAGTACTTGGATGATTTATCTTATTTATCTACAAATGCTCTAGATCTTGAAGTTATATGAATAGTCTCGTCCATGCAACACCCGTCCATCCATCCCTATGCATACCGCACTCATATCCTACTGTTTGCTACTATTGTTACTACTGCCTTTGTTTTATTGTTGCTGTTACTTTGCTATTGCTACTACAAAATTGTTGATACCGATAAACTACTGTGAGCAAGACTATTTCCAGGTGCAGATGAATTGACAACTCAATTGTTAAGGCTTATAAGTATTCTTTGGCTCCCTTTGTGTCGAATCAATAAATTGGGTAATACTACCCTCGAAGACTTGCGATCCCCTATACTTGTGGGTCGATCCCAACAAGGAGCAGAAGGTGTTGACTAGTGGTATGGAGCAGGAGATATCTGTAAATACTTAGCAAACAGATTTTTAGGGTTTTTTGATAAAACAAGGAAATAAAGTGCAAGTAAATAAAGACAGCAAATAATTACAGCAAGTGGCCCAATCCTTTCTTAGCAAAGGACAAGCCGGTTATATACTTATGAGGACCAAACGTTCTCGATGACACATGGAAATACTGTCAAGTGCTTTCGTTTCATATAGTTGATTAATCTTCTTTGGTTTGATAAGTGTTGTGTGGGTGAACCTGTGCTAATGTACCGACCTTACTAGGACTAATACATACTTGTGATTAAACTCCTTGCAAGCATCCGCAACTACAAGAAAGTAATTAAGATAAAAACCTAACCACAACCTTAAACTCTGAGATTCTACACTCCCTTGTGCAAAGGTTTTCTAACGGGGGTTCAGATTTCCGTCACTCCAGCAACCCCACAATTAGTAGCCAAATACACAATGCATTCCCCTATGCCCATAAATGGTGAAATATCATGTAGTCGATGTTCACATGACACCACTAGAAGAATAGCACCACAACTTAAATATTAAACCATTGAATAATACCTCAACACAATTCCACTACTAACAACATGACTTCTCCCATGTCCTCAAGAACTAAACTAACTACTCATGAAACATCATATGGATCAAGATCAGAGATGATATGATGATGAATAACAATCTGAACATAAACAATAATTCAATGGTTCCACTCACAAGCATCAACTACAAAAGTAATCAACACTGAGAAAGTTTCCCGTAAGAACTATGCAAGATTCAACACAATTGTTACAGCGAGATGGAGTGGTGATGATGGTGCTGGTGGAGATGGCGGTGTGGATGATGATGATGATGATGATCCCGATATAGTCTAGCTTGATGACGGTGTTGATGGCGATGATCTCCTCTCTCCAGGAAGGAATTTCCCCGGCAGAAATCTGTCTGCCGGAGAGCTCTTTCTCTCTCTGTAGTTTTCGCCCCGCAGAGGCGGCGGAATATTTCTGTGGTCGCCCGCCGAACTTTAGGGTTTCAGAAGGAAGATATAGGCGAAGGGGCGGAGCTAGAGGTGGGCGAGGGTGGCCACACCCCCTGGTGGCACGGCCTAGGGTGGCCCTTCGCCTGGGGGGTGTGGGCCCCCTGTGGCCCAACTCCGCCTCCCCTTCTGGCTTCCTTCGTCTTCTGAAAAAATATGATTTTTCGTAGTTTTTTTGGTATTTTTTTATCTTCACGAAAATTGCATCCAGACACCGCCTTTTTCCTTCAGAATCCTGACTCCGACAGTTCATCCTCCAAGAATCATCCAACATGCAAAAACAAATGAAATAACATAAGTATCACCTCTTAATATAAAATATATCAATGAATAACAACAAAATATGATATAGAATAGTGATGCAAAATAGACATATCAGTCATGCTGACCCTCACCGATGGTTCCGCCTTCTCGGTCTTACCAGCCTCGCATCGAAGGTCACGGTGAGACGACGAGGCGACTTGAAGACCGTGTGGCATGTGCTCGTGGGTGGCTAGCTTGGTGGAGCAGTACAAAGTGTCCGGGAAGGTGGTTCTTTTGAGGGGTCGGGAGAAATCCTTGTCATTTTGACACCGACACGGTGACGCCGGCGGGTGTCGTCGTCCTTTCTGAAGGGCGTTGGGTGTATCTCTTCCCTGCCTCCCTTGGCATACCAGGGGAAAACCTAGGACCCGTCCAGGTAGTAGTGTCGTCGTCATCACTTCCCTTCTTGGAGGTGTTGCTTGGTACGCGGCGCTTTGGACTGCTAGATGCGTGGTGGTACTTCTCCGGAGGGCGCAAGTGGCGAGTTAGCTTTGCTTTTGTTGAACCGCCGCTAACGGCTTTCTTTTCTTTTCTTTTTTCTTGTGCTTTCTTTTCTATTTTTCTCTTCTTTGTTTTCTTTGTTGTTTATTTTGTGTGTTGTGCTGTATGCCCCAACAACGGTCTCAATCGGTTGGTTGCTATATTAATATACTCCCTCTGTTAGGGATTATAAGGCCTATGGACCATTTTGATAGGATTAAGAAAATCAATAACTCACCCTCTTGATTACTACATGCACCAATAGTTACACATGCATAAAAGAAGATAGAGAAAAAGAAGAACATGCATTGGAGGAGAGAGACTAATAAATAAGAGAGGACTTACAATTTCTAACTTTTTAAAAAAGCTTTCGGGCCTTATATTCCCTAACGGAGGGAGTAGCTGGGCGAAAACCTGATTAGAGGAAGAATAAATGCACGTGTTCTGAATACAATTCATGCACTATGCAATTGTGGTAGATATACATGCTGTCCAATCACATATAACCATTTTGCATATTCAAGAAATGAGAACAAATGTCCAAGAGAGATGCGCAGCTGAATCATATATAATCTTAATCTTTTCTCAAAAGAGTGCAAAAACTTAACCCAATGACTGACATTTCCCTACAAATAATCATTGCAAAAACGATGACCAAAGACCAGGGTGCCATTCTTTAGACTATTTGCAGCCCGAATGTATTACTCTCGGAATTGTTTCAGAAGATGCCCCGTCATGCAAGGGGTGCACGGAAATGATCCGCTTATGCAATATGAGTGATCTTCTCTGTACATGTGTAGACTGCCAAGATACTGAAATTTTGAGCTATTCAAATGATAAGCCACAACTGCTCCACTTAGTGATGCTAACCCCAAGAAAACAACCTCTTTGTAGGGGTGGAACCCAAGAAACCAGACATACATGCAGAAACCTTCATGAACATCTTCAATATTCACAATATTATCATTGTCGGAGTCCCAGTTCAAACTTCGCCTTTTGTTGTTTCCATCCACATCGCTATAATCATCAAAAATCCAAGTTTTGCGTATTTTGTCTAGTTTGTCCGACGGGTGAAACCCTCTAGTTGCACATGGCTCAAGATCAATACGGTGCTTCGACACCCAATATACCTTATCACTTGATTCCATGAGAGTCCAAACCTGAAGCCGATATTTATCACACATTGTTGCAAAGTAGACCCCATTTTCTGACTTCCCGATGTAAGGTCGCACTCGGTCGCATTCCTCGGTATCTATTGGTGTTTTCATTATCTGGTACTTCCCGTCTGAGATAGATAGCCTGCAAAAAATGTCAATTCATTCATGCATATATAATTTGAAGAACATATATACATGTTGGTTGTAGAGAGAGAACTAGTGTAAGAGAACAGAAAAAGATGATTTTGCAAAGGTGCAGTATACTATATATATATATATACCTCACAACAAATACACCACGAAAATGCACGTAAAGTGATCCTCGCCAATAGGCACTATACGTACACCTTGGGCCTCCCCACGATAAAGGTTTTGGCTCTGCCGGATCTAATAGCATATGGGTTACGGTCCCCTTGGCAACGGCTTGGCGGACAAACGTCCTCTTCTCCCAGTATCTTGTACTAGATGAGAACACATTTACAGTCCACAAGGATGGTGGGCATTCCATCAGATCGTGGGCGTTGTCTCGCTCGGTTGACAAGTCATCTTCTTCCTCAGAATATTCCGGCCATGATTCATATTTAGAGTGTAGGAGAAAGATATTTGCCACACAATGATTTCCATTGATTGAGGATAGATTTATACACGTACAGATGTGCCCGTTGGTAACTAACTCAAACTAACTCAGCTATTTACAAGTACAAGCCGTGATACCAGGGCAGAGAGGAACGTGTGCTATCTATAGTGGCCATGTTCTGATCGTGTCCGCTGACATAGAGCCCTCATCGCCTGGTGCCATAGACGGGTTCAGGACCGCCTTCTCAGGCACGTGCGGGACCGAGAACACCTCATAGTGCAGTGACACGGCAGGATCGAACGCTAGGTACGCGTCGCAACCGGCGGCATCCTCCCAGGTAAGATCCTCCCAGCGCCTCGTGGCCGGGTTGACCACGAGGAGGGTCCTGAGGTCACGGTAGAGCAGGAGGCCGTTGCAGTGGTCCATGATTGGTTTCGAGCCGCCGCCGTAATTGGGCAAGAAGCTGAGATCGCCGTGGATGGTCGCGGGCAGCTGCCGCGTCGACGAGGGGCCAGCGAAGAAGCGCGGCCGCACATGGCTGCTGTAGTTGAGAAAGAGGCCACGCACAGAGCGCGGGAGGACGTGGGGGAGCAGCAGGCCGTGGGCGTCGACGGTGGCGCGCCACGCCTTGCGGACGCAGCGGGAGGCGGCGAGGTCGCGTGGAAGGAGGCGGCCGAGGATGTCGGCGAGCGTGTCCTCTGCCAGGGCTTCCGTCTGGTCCATGGCGCTTGGTCGGGCGGGCAGATCAGCGCACCAGAGTTTAAGTAGGAGATCTAGGCACTGTCGTCGTGTCGTCCGGATCAACGGGGGAAGAAGAGGATATATATCATGATCAGGACTCGGGACGTGATGTTTCCATACTGCCATACCGGTGTTTGGCTCCCGCGGGAGCTTATGAGTTTAGGTGGGATTAGATTAGGTATTTTTGTATTACACGTTAACAGAGTTGTTAAAAGTTTGTTCAGTATACTTCCTCTGTTCCTAAATACAGTACTAGTAGTCTAATCAACAGCTAGACTTACATTACTGTCTTTGCAGAAGTAAAACTGGCACAATCACTACTGGATAAGGCATTCCTACAGCTATATATATATATATATATATATATTCTCATTTAAATAGCAAGAGGATGCAGGCAGCACACAGCAGTCATTTGGTAGTTCAAGATTACATTAGACAACGAGACACTTGAAAACAATATAGTGGGAACTTCATCTCCTCACCTCCATGAGCAAGAGAATTAAGAAGAAAAACCTGTTCAGGGAGACATTGGCAAGCACTTTCGCGTCTGAAGATAATGTTGCGATTATGATCCATAGAGCCTCGGGTGGCAACCAAGCCATAGACCTCTTTCTCATCTCGAAACAGGCTTTACGCCCCGCTTTATAAATAAATCAACAACACTACCGAGTACAACCAAGTCACCGACACCGACGCCCAGACGTCAAAAAGGAAAATAAAAAGATAGTCCGCTGGGCTACAATACATCCCTCCCAAGGCAACAAAAAGGAAAAAGAAAATGAGAGCTGGGGAGGTGCTCGCTCTAGGATGCCGCAGATGCACTAGCAGGAGCCGAGAAACGTTGCGCCGATGCCCTGAGAGCCTACAAGATGCCGTACACGCACTCCCGATCCCTCTTTCTAGACAAGAGGGTACCACTGCTGGAGATAGGAAAGCAAAGAAAACACAGAGTCAGATGCACGCCGAGGAAGGATCCGCTCTATCACCATCTTATTTTGAATATTCCATAGCGCCCAGATAATGGCGCAAACACCAACCAGAAGAGGTGGCGCCTTCTTCCGGAACGGTTCGCCTCCGTCTCTAGGAACTCGTCGAGGTCTTGGGCCTGCCATGTAGGCCCCAGCTCTTTCCGGACAAAGTTTCGCAGAAACTGAGTAGCAGAGCATGTGAACATAATGTGGGCGCACGTCTCCAGCGTCCCACATAGCGGACACAGCCCATTGCCCGGACCATTACGTTTCGACACCTCTACCCCCGAAGGGAGACGATCCCGAAGGAGTTGCCACAAGAAGATACTCAAGCTCAAGGGGAGGGGGACTTCCAAAGGTGCGCCATCCAAGGTAACTCAGGACCCTAGAAGAGGGCCCTATAAGCCGAACTAACTGAGAAGGCTCCCGAGGGAGACTGGCCCCATGTTACCTTGTCCCTATCCTCTGAGAGGGACAAGGACAAGGCGCCCCGCAGCCTCAAGAAGTCAGCAGCCTCAGCCTCATTGAAGGTCCTCCAAAACGGGATATTCCAGTGGCCTTCGTGAGCTGCCTCGGCCACTAGCATCGTGGGAGCTGCGCAGATGGAGAACAAGGCCAGGAATTCCTGGCAGAGGGTGACACCCTGTAACGAGGGGTTGAGCCAAAACAGGATGTCCCTACCATTTCCTACCACGAAGAGAGAGCCCATGCGGAGGAAGTGCTTAATGTCTTGGATGGCCCTCCAGAATTGAGATCCCTCCCGGCGTTCACACGCCAACAGAGGGCAGCCAGAAAGGTACTTAGCCTTGATGAGTTGTAACCAAAGCCCTCTATCATCTTGGAGGATACGCCAAACCTACTTCAGCAGCAGGGCCACATTGAAACGACGCGAGTCAAGGACTCCTAACCCCCCAATAATTTTGGGAGTACAGATGTTCGCCCATTTCACCATATGGTACTTCTGGTGCTCATCTCTGGCAACCCAAAAGAACCTAGACAACTCTTTAGCAAAGTTTGAGTGGGTTCCTTCAGAAAGCAGATATAGACCCATCTGGTACATGGTGAGGCTGGACATGCATGAGTTGATAAGGATAGTCTTGCTCCCCTTAGACATGAGGCGCGCACGCCACGGTTCGGCTTTGGACTGAACCTTCGCAACCATAGGGGCAAGGTCCCTAATCAACACCCTGGAGTCACGCATGAGCATTCCTAGGTAGGTAATAGGGAAGTTCGCGAGGTGGCAGTACAGGAGGTCTACAATGCGTTGCCTATCCTCGTCTGGGAATCCCAAGATCATGACCCCTTGCTCTTGTCAAAGTTAATCTTGAGGCCCGACATGGATTCAAAGAACATGAGCAGGAACTTGAGATTAATGATATCAAGGTCCAAGCCCTGCACCATGAGCATCATATGATCTGCATACTAGAGAAGGGTGATACCACCTCCGGGGATCAGATTCCCTACCACACCTGAGATATGGCCAGCGATCTTGGCTTTTTCCAGGATCTCTGCCAGGGCATCTACCGTGGATTTGAAGAGAAGGGGAGAGATCGGTTCCCCTTGTCTAACTCCGTAGGAGGGTCTGGAATACGGACCCACTTCCCCATTCACATTGATAGCGGTGCTACCACTCATGACAAACTGCATAATCTAGCATATCACCCTGTCATCAAGCACTCGACGCTCGAGGACTTGTCTAAGGAATGCCCAGTCTAGCTTATCGTAAGCCTTCTGAAAATCTAGCTTGAGGAACACCCCTTTCTGATGGCGCACTTTTACCTCATGAATGATTTCATGAAGTGTGAGTATTCCATCATGAATCAAGCGACCTTTCATGAAAGCAAATTGAAGTGGGTGAATTAGGTGTTCCATGACCGGGGAAAGCCTAGTGGCGCAGACCTTTGCAAAAATGCGCTGAAGCATATTGATCACCGTGATCGGTCTAAATTGGTGGATATCCGTGGCCCCTACTAGCTTGGGGGTCAGGGTAATCACGCCAAAGTTAAGACTAGACATGACAAGAGTCCCAGAGTAGAACTCCTGAAACATCGGCATAACTACCGGCCGCAGTTGGTCCCAGAAAGTCTGAAAGAAAATCACCGGCAGCCCGTCCGGCCCTGGGGCCGAGTTGGTCTTCATAGACTTGATGGCCTCGACGACCTCGGTATGAAGAAAGGGGAGTGTAAGCTCTAGGTTCTCCTCCGCTGTCACCTTGGCACCCTCGGTCCAGAAGGAAAATGCAAAAATTTAATTCTTTATAAGCAGAATATTTCACCATTTTTGTAGGAAAAAATACCTATTGAGATCCGATTAATGGTGCATGAAGACTGTATCCACAAATAACTATGCCCATAACAAGCAACAAGTCATATATATGGCTCTTTAGCTCCTATGATTTCAAATATTGTCTAGGTGTATGGCTCTTCTTTCTCTTCAGACCACAATTCAACTGCAGTTTCTTGGGCTCAACAAATTAGGAAACATAGAACAAAATTTTGGTGGATTCAATACATTTAGGCATTTAGCAATTAGGAATAGCAAAAAGTGCCAAATATCTCAAAGAGAAAAAGTTACAAACATAAACCCATGTGTTCCTCTGGTATGCTTGTGCGATCTGAACTTGTCTATGCCTTGTAACAAATTCAGAATTTAGAAAGAATAATCATGTCAAGAAATAACTATCGGGCACACTGATATTTTCTGATAATACAGATATGCATGACGTACTGAAAAAGAAGGGTGCAATTAGGAATAAGGTCAGGACATTTAATATTTTTTGGCTAATTATCTAAATGGTGTCAGGTTAAGAAGATTGCCTTTGATCAACCTATATGGAAAGTGTATCTCCCTAAAGAACACAAAACTTACCGTGAGATCCGGCCGCGACAGTTGGCGCGGCAGCACTGGACGGGCTTGCACCCTCATCCTTGGCATCACTCCAAAAAGTCTCCGTTCATATCAAGCTTCCAAGTAGTAAATGAGAACAACTATTTGAGTTTCTTGTATGGACACACATGAGAATATAAGACAACGCAGTTCATCGACACCAAACTATTCTTATCTCGATGATTTCAACATAAGTGCAAATATTTTTAGAACTATATATGTGGAAGAAGAAGTCAGTCTAAACCTCTGTACACTATACACAACAGAAGTACCAAGTCATAAACCTGATTGAGTTTATGAACTACCCTATTTTCACCGGGAAACACTACTGGTTCCTAACGCGCCAACTCAAATCACCATACCATTGACTGGAAATCTATATCATGCCAATCTTCAAAGTAGTAAAGAGAAGACATAAGTTATTATAAATATTCAAATAAAAAACCTTTCCACGACTCCTGTTTGCCAACACATGATAAAAGAATATGTAGGGGTCCATCATTATACCCTTATCTCAAAAGAAGTGTGGAACCTTTCAGAAATTACTTGGAACAAGCATTTGGTATAAAATCCAATGAAAATGTACATGAGGATATACTACTGAGTCATACTAAACATGATTGAGTTCATGAACTACCCTCTTCTTACTGGGGTGTACAACTTCCTAACTCTCCATCTCAAATCACCATATTACTGAACTCTTCTACTTCCCAACCAGAAATGCACACTCAAACCAAACATGCAAATATACAGAAGATGCAAGAATCTAGCATCTTGCATAGGAAGCAAGGCTTCATGGGGCAATCGATGTACACCTGCCCCTTGATCCCTGCCTCGTTTGGCATATTCTTGCTCACCTGCATCCAGACACCGACCAAGCACACATCACTCAGAACTAAAGTATAAGGAACACTCACTGCAATCTTCAGGCACCATTAAGGAAATGAATATTTGAAATAGAGTTCAAATTGGGGCTCAGGTGGGTAGAGAAGAAGGGGTATCAATATGCCTAAATGCATAGTGAAGCAGCCATCTCAGAGCAAACGTGACGGGGAAGCGGCAGGCAAAGCGATTGTAGCGCTTCCACGCGGAAGGTAGCCCAAGATCTCGGAAATAAGATTATTCGTGGACGCAATATGCAGCGGATGGAAATATCGATTGAGAGAAAAAGCTCGGAGAAAAAAAGTGAAACCCCCGGCAGCGGCGGCAGGCAGTAACTTGCACATTTTCTTGAGGCTAATGGTAATCGGCCCTTCCTCCCACATGTCGCTGCATTTGCAGTCAGTTTAAACGTCAAGGTAGTGCAATCCACAAATGACTACAATATTCTTGGAACTGGTATGATCGAATAGAACATAATATCTATCTAAATGTGCATCCAAATGAGGTTAGGTGCAGAATATTTTATAGGTTCCATCAATAGTCCGGGAACAAATTTCAGATATGGAGCAGATAGAAATATGTTCTATCAGATCCATGGGAAAATGCATAAAACACTTTCCCGTTTGACATGAAACTCATGACTAATACTCTCTTCTGGACGGAAATATACTCATACTCCTCACATCATGCCTTGTTTTCATCAGAAAGTACTACTTGAAAAACTAATGCTAAATCAGCCAACAATAATAAGGAAATCTCATACTACAACCTTAGCACAAATTTATTATCCTAGTGTTCTCAAAACTTCTTTGTGTAGCCCTCGACAAATACCTATATTAAATTGAGACCACCAAGTGTAATTTCATAACAAATCAGCATCCCATGATATAGACATTTGTAAAAGTAGACCAGAGTATCTTCACACAAAGAAAAATACATCAATTAGTACCAATGCAAGACAAACGCAGTAGGCAACTCTAGATTTGTAATTGGTCAGGGGCATAGGAAACACACAAGGAAACGAAATAACAACCAGGCAATGATGGGATATAGTAGGAAGAACATCCCTCACTTGATAGATGCCGAGGCAATGGCATCCCCCATGCCCTCCTTCCTTGGTGTATGGAAGCCTCGTGGTCACACTGCTCACACTCGTGCCCTCATACTCGACGTCCTCATACTCTGCACCCACCGTGATGCATGTCGCTCCTCCGTGGAGGACAACCTCTGTCCCACCTTCCGGAGGACCTCCAACCCCGCTCGCTGCGTCTTGCTCGGGCGACCCAGCTCGATTCAGGCTCAATTGCTTGGCCCAGAGTTCGCTGGACCTGCAGAGATTGCTTGGCCCCGGGTTCGCTGGACCTCGCTCTCCGCAGCACGGGCACGAATCTAGTACTCTGAAACTACAAATAAATAAAATGAGCTTAGAGGGTCGACGCAAAAGAGAGGAAGAAAAATCAGTAACTGATAATGTTGCAGCACTGCAAATAGAAATAAACATGATTCTTTGATTAGTTGATTCCATAGGCAAAAAAAGGCATGTCCTCTTCAGTGCAACCAATTCTCGTTCCACGTCGGTTCAGCAGTAACCGGTTGCTCAATAAAAAAAATCACTATCATGCCGCAATGTTCAGATTTGGTATAGTTTAATTCAAACAAAGGAGCAAAGAACAAGGAGATGACTTGTTTGATTAATAAGGCCATCACATCCACGCTGCCCCTTATAACGCAAACAGTCTAGCTAGTTTACCACTGCATTGCTTATTGCTACTGCATAATATTATCTGAGAAATATGACATATGCAAAATGCAATACAGATGAGGAGCTCAGAGGATTGCAAAATCTGGAAGGACCAGATGGAATTTACGCAAGGGGAAAGTAATCTTACCTTCTTTGAGCTCATCTTCTGATGAACATTGCTGCTTCCCTGCTCCTCCTGCCCACAGACATAGCCGGACGGATGCGGTTCCCCATGGACCTCGCCGAACGCAGTCTGCTCCCATAGATCTCGGCGGACACCGGAGAGTAGGCCTAGGGAGACGGCGGTGGGGCAGTTCCTTGGAGGGGAGGGGGGCGCCCGCTTCCATCTCCATGGAGGGGATCCTTGAGGCGGCGCGGCGGCAGCGGTGCGATGGGATTAGAGAGGAGGCGATGGGCACGGGATCGCTTGGGGAAAACCAGACTCCTGACCCACAAAGAAGAGACACTAAACAGCCATAGGCCCACAAGCAGTGTGGTAGATCGTCTCGGCTGCCTTGCATGCAGGCCGGTGGCCGGCCGCGAGGCGAAAGGAGGACGAGCCAGAAGGGGGAGGAGGCACGACGGGAGGGAGGACGAGGGGCCCCAGCCGCCGCATGAGAAACCCTAGGGGTCAGAGGACCTTCTCCAGATCGTTTCGGGCTTCGTTGCCTTCGGGGCGAGGAAGACCCACACCTGATTCTGCCAGGTCCACCGGCAGCGACGGGAAGTAAGGGAGGCCCACATGCAGGGGCACAAGACTGACAAACCGTCGGCAAGTAGCCTCACATCGCTCGGTTTTGCTCAGGCTTAAGCCATAGAATAATGTTGATCTAGACACAGATATATCATGACATGTCTGCAATACTATGTAAATACTGCTCGAAATGCTAAGTAGATACAGCTAAACAACATTAGACAGGGCAGAGAAATGGTATGTTGTAGTTCCACACGACACGACACGACACGACACAACCAATGGTTGTACTTGGTTGCATCAAATACCATGGGACTTCAGATCACCCACATTCGCGAGGCAGGACCAAGCGACAGTGAACCGAACAGTGCAGAAGTTAAGCTTGCATATACCAAGACTAGCTGAGAATCTCTTGGGTGGCAAGACTGTAACGGCAGATCCTTCATAGATATCTCCGTTCCTCTTGTAAGCCTCTACAGAAAGTTTCAGTCCTCCATCTTGTTCCACACACACAATGTGTCTGGAATGGCGTATGAGACCGTCAGCTAGATCAACCCGAAACCTTCCGTCTCGAGCATCAAGCAGTATGAAATCCTCATCTGTGCCAGCAGTACCGGAGACAACACGAATTCCCAAGTTTTTGGGCCATCGGCTCTGGATAACTTCAACGGAGATGATGGTGGCCTCGACTGCTCCGGCGATTAGTGCTGAGGTGAACTCCAGTGAGCAGAACTCGCTGGAGCAAGTGGTACGCACAAGGTGACCTGCACCGTCAGAATTGTGACTTCCAAATTCACGTCCGTATACCAACACTTTGGAGATCAAATCTTTATCTTCAGGCTCTGTTCTGCCCTTCAATTTTAGTTGAATTTCCATGTCAACAGGGTCGGTAAACACAACTGCACGAGACGGTCCAGTCAACATCAAAGAACCCTGCAAGGATAATCTGTACTCATTAAGGAATCAATTAACTACGCCCAGAAGCAAGGACGCAGGATATAGCCACCCCGCTTAAATGAAAATAAACATTAACCTCAGCAAAGTCAGCTAAAGAGCATAATCTATATAAAAAATAAATGAAAATAAACATCAACCTCGGAGAAGTTAGATTCTAATGCCTATGTCTTTGCAGAAGTAAAACTGGCATAACCATTGCTGGATGAAACATTCCTACAGCTATATATTCTCATTTCAATAGCAAGAGGAAGCAGACAGCACAATAGTCATTTTGGTAGTTCAAGGTTCAATTAGACAACGAGAGACCGTAACTTGAAAACAATCAGTGGGAACTTCCTCTCCTCCCCTCCATGAGCAAGAGAATTAAGAAGAAAAACCTGTTCAGTGAGACACTGGCAAGCATCTCTTTCGCGCCTGAAGATAATGTTGCGATTATGATCCACAGCGTCTCGGGTGGCAACCAAGCCATAGACCTCAAGAGGCCACTTGAGACCATCATCGATCTCTGTGACTCTGACGGAGAAAATCTGCAAACAAGGTTTGACGCCTGCATGTGGTGGGGTGGGTCTTCTTGTGAAGAGCATGGCTCTCACACAAGCTGCAGCAAAGTCTCAAATCAGTCAAGAAGTCAAACTCTGGTTCAGACATAGAGGATACAAGCTAGCTACAAGGAAACTGATCTATTTTGAGGCATGCAGTAGGAAGAAGATAAGCAAAGCAAGAACCAGATGGTGAAGTAGATTACTGTAGTCTTGGAAGAGGCCGTGGTTGCCGCCCCAAGAGGATTCCCAGTCACAACGGTATGAAACCAGGTCCTTCTCATCCACAAAAATACCCAGGGGTGATTTTCCTTTGTCCCCAATCGTCACAGGTAGTTGCTCTGAGAATGAATCAACTTCTTTTTTAGCAGTATCTCCAACATGTTCTTCGGACCTGGACGCTCGATGAGTAAGATAATTTATCTTTAAAATCCATATTTATCTGAACAATGATTGTGCATAACCAAGTTGATAGAGGCCAGATATCTGTACTAATAACTTGAAGCATTATTATTCTAAAAAATTATGCACAACATTGAGTGCTAGCTCTCCCGGCATTAATCCACGAATTTAGTTCTATTTGAGATATAATCAGTACCATGTTGATTCCCCTAACCACCTCCCGTGGTCGAACCGCCACCCACTGTAGGAAACTAAAATCCTAGTACTATCAATAATAAATGGATAGAAAAAGTTGAAGATTCTGGGGCTCATTCATGGAACGGTTTGGTTGAAATTAGGAATGTTGAATCCAATTTCAAAGTAGTAGTTTGAAAGGTAACTTTCCCCACGGCAAAAGCATGCTGTTACATAAAATTTCTCCGAGGCTCACCTAGCATGCATCGAGATTGAGTTAACTCGCAAGCCAAAAAATAAAGCGATGAGCTGGGGTTGTATTCGCGCTTGTCATACGAAAAAAGAATCATTCTTTCTGCCCTAAATAGACTTGCTTATTTAGCAATGATTCAAAGGCCGCGTAGAGGGACTAGAAAGCTCAAGGGGAATGGGGAGGCGCGGGGGGGTCTCACCCAGATTCGCCGGAAGGGGGCGGAATAGAGCCGGCCTTGCGTCGCGCTCGACGACGTTGTCGGCGCTTTCGGCGGGCTTCGCGCTGCTGCTCGGCGCGGGCGAGCTCGGGGACGAGTTCTATATGAGGCTTGAGACGGCGATCGTCGTCGGTGCGGGCAGAAGCCATTGGGGAATTCTTGGGTAGTGCCTTCTCCTCCTCCCGCTGCGGCGGCTAGGCTTTGTGGGTGGGCGTCTACTGAGAAGACTGGTTCTGTAGATTGGCGGCGGCGCCCGTTCGGTTGCGCCTCCAAGGCGTGTTTGGGTAGGCTCCTCGGCTGAACTCAAAATTTGGTCCCTTTTTTGGCCGGACTGAACTTGTTTTCGGCCTGGGTACGTCCATTTTCCCACCCGCATACCCAGACCGAGTCCCTAAGTTCGGCTAAAATTTATCAAATTTAGGCGATTTTTATTAAGTTGGGCGAAATATAGGCAGATTTCATTAAATTTAAACGAAACTAGTACATAAATAAACTTAAAAAGACCGCCTTCTCCCATTCCCTCCTGGACCATTCCAGGATGTCCGGCGATGTACTCTTGTACATCGTACGGCAGCTCCTCCGGCGTCGGCCCCGGCGGGATTGGGATGCCGCCGACGCTCAGCCACCACCTCGGAGGCATCCGCGTGTCCGGAGGCGCCATGTACCCCACCTCGTACAGCATGCGCGCCTCCCAAGTCTGGAGGGTGCGCCGGCCGAAGCCGTTCGCCGCAGCGCCGGGGTAGCGTTCGCCCATGGTGAGAGAAGAGGGAAAGGTGAGAAAAGGTTCGCCGGAGTTGGGCTTGTGGGTGGGGGGAGCTATGAGAGAGTGCGAAGATCTCCGGCGAGGAGTACGACTTATAAGGCCGAGGTGAGCGACGGGGACGGGAGGGGTGTAGAGGCGAGAGCGGGAAAAGTGGAAACGGCGGGAATTTAGTGACCACCGGTCCGTCGCGGGAGCCGAGGCGACGACGGTGGCGCCGTAAATCGGCGACGCGTGGCCGACGCGACGGGCAGTTATTGCCCGACGGTCGCCGCGTGGTTCCGAGGATGACGACGACTCGGCTTCCGTCACTGACTCGGCGGGTCCACGCGCCGCTTTGTTTTTTTCGCCGATATCGCTGAATCCGGCGTTCCCAGGGCGTACCCAGAAACCTGGGTTCGGCCTGGGTAGTCCGGACCAAAATGGTCCAAATCCGGCCGAAAACAGGTCCTTGGGTACGCGACTGGGCCAGTTTTCGGCGTCCGGATCGGCCTCCTGGGTAGGCGAGTGGAGATGCTCTTAGGCTAGTCGTAGTGGATATGATATATTGGTACTTTGTATTCCCTCCGTCCTAAAATAAATGTTTTAAATATGTTAAAATTTAGATAAATCTAGACACTATTTAGTACTCCCTCCGACCCATATTAGTTGACTTCAATTTAGATGTATCTAGACAAGTTTTTGTGATAGATACATCCAAATTAGAGTCAACTAATATGGGTCGGAGGGAGTATATAGATTTATCGAAAATTTGGAAAACCTAAGACATCGGACGGAGGGAGTATATGATACTATTCTTTCCACTAATCATATTATTATATATAGTACTTCCTCCATTCCAAAAATTAAGCCATATTTCTTTTTGAAAAGTCAAGCTACGATAAATTTGATCAAAATTTTAGAAAAAACTATTAAAAACTATGATATTATGTAATGTTAGAAATAATGGGCTAAATCATTAGACCCATGTGTGATTTCAAATTTTCCTAAATCTCAAATCCCATGTATGTGGAAACACATATGTGATTTGGTCCAAGTTGGTGGCAGCTCACATGTGTGTGGCAAGAGCAGTGACAAAATTTAGTTCCACATGAAAAGTTAAAGGAGAGTTGCATCACCTTATAAGGTGGAGTGTTGCACCACTTTGTAAGTGAGTGACAATAAGAGAGCGACATGTCAATAGTGGGTTCGGGTCGCTCCCGGATCGTGGTCTATCTGTAACTGACCCAAACATGTGCGACGTGGGCTTGGTCCACTTCGTGTCCTATACGGGATTTTCGAGCCGTTTTATATAAACGCCTGTGCGAATTCCAAAACGCATGACACCGAACCAATCTAGGGTTTTGCCATCCTCTCTGCTTGCGCCACCATCGTAGTCTACTTCATCCCGCTTGCCGGCATGCACCAGCGGTCGGGAGAGCAGGTCTCCGGAACCACTCGCCTTTGTGATCCTATACGGGAGAGGGCGAATAAGGTTTTTGGGAAGCGCTTCGCACGACTGCTCAAGTTCGTCATTACGGCGTGTCTTTCCGGTCGTCAAGCTAGACCTACTGCACGCCGACTTCTTCGACAAGCTAATGCACCAACGACAACTACATCGACAACCGATTAGTACATACACCGTCATCGGATCTGTTGTTTTACTATGGCTGTTAGTGCATATACTCTGCTACTGTTCATGTTGATCAATACATCTAGTATGTTAGAGGTTCACGTGGTTGTAGTTGTTGCTGTTATGATTTATATTCTGGAATTAATCGTGAAAATTATGCCTAATAATCCAACATGTAATATATGTTTCAATGAATCAGCTTTTTTTTATGTGTATCTCTAACATGTTGAACAAGCTCGATGAGTAAGATAATTTATCTTTAAAATCCATATTAATCTGAACAATAATTGTGCCATAACCAAGTTGATAGAGGCCAGATATCTGTACTAACTTGAAGCACTAATAATATTTAGGGTCTCTGTTTTTTATTTTTCTTTTTTTTTCTCCGGGGAAATAAGAGTGACCGTTGTTTGGTTGCCAAATTTGTGTTCCATGGAGTAAGACAAAATGGTTGTCTCCAAAATAGCTAGCTCAGATAAAAAGGAAACATAGTTCATACTACTACGATAATCATTGGTACTTTAAATTAGCGTACTTACGACAGTATCATATTAACTCATCATCCACACCACACAAACTTATATTAGTTCATCACATCAGTAACTAGAAACGATGACTCTAGTCGATTTATTCGAGGATCCTCCTGGTGGCATAACCTTGATCTGTGCACTTGATGACCCACAAATATAGGGGACCGCTACAGTCTTCGAGGGTAGTATTACCCAATTTATTGATTCGACACAAGGGGAGTCAAAGAATACTTGCAAGTCTTAACAACTAAGTTGTCAATTCAGCTGCACCTAGAAATAGTTCTTGCTCACAGAAGTTTATCAGTAGCAATAGTTTGTAGTAGCAACAGCAGCAGCAAAACAGGAGCAATAGTAACAGTACTAGTAAACAGTAGGATATGAGTGCGGTAGACATAGGGATGATGGACGAGCGTTGCATGGACAAGTCTAAACATGTAACTTCAAGATCTAGGGAAATTGCAGATAAATAAGAATAAGCATCCAATTTCTGTTGTCCCAATTTCTGTCAATTAGGGGCCTTTGGATACGGACAGTGATATGTGTACACAACTTGTAGATAAGATCACAAACAATACTATCATAATGATTCAATAATAAGTTCAGAACTGAGATCATGGCACTCGGGCCCTAGTGACAAGCATTAAGCACAACAAGTTGCAACAAAGTCAAATAACACTAGTAGAGATACTAGGCACCATGCCCTAATAATTTTATTCGATTACATGATAGAACTCATCCAATCCCTACCATCCCCATAGCCTACAACGGGGGATTACTCACTCATGGATGAGGGAAACATTGATGGTTGATGGAGAGGCGTTGGTGATGACGATGGTGATGATCCTCTCCAAATTCCCCTTCCCGGCAGGGTGTTAGAACGGAGTTTCTGGATCCTAATCGCGGTTTCTGGTGGTGGCGGCGCAGCGGAACTCTTTCTGGAAAAACGTCGAACCCCCCCCCTGAGATTTTAGGTCAGAAGGCAACTTATAGGCGAAGAGAGAGGCCGAGGGGGTGCCTGGGCTGGCCACACCCCTCCCAGGCGCGGGGTGGGCCCACCCGCGCGACAGGGTGTGTGGGCCACCCAGGGCTCCTCTCCGTCTCGTATTCTGTCTCCGTGGATCTTCTGGTGAAATAGGATTTTTGGCATATTTTCCGGGATTTTTCCCGATAGTTGATTTTCTGCACAAAAACTAGACACCAAGGTAATTCTGTTGAAAACAGCGTCAGTCCGTATTAGTTGTATCCAAATCACACAAGTTTATAGGATAAACAATAGCAAAAGTGTTCGGGAAAGTAGATACGTTTTGGACGTATTAACTCCCCCCAAGCTTAGCTTATTGCTTGTCCTCAAGCAATTCAGTTGAAAACTTAATGCGATAGAAGAACTTTCACGAACATATTTGCTTCATATGATGTATATATTCTCAGCACAGGAGTAGATACTTAGACCATTCATAATAAGAAGTATGCAACTAAGTCTACTCAATAGTCATTGCAAGCTATGTAGAGAAACCAACTCAATAATAATAAGTAGCATGAAACATAAACATAAGCAACATTGCAATGCTCATAATAAGGTATGCTAGAGTGGTATCTCACTTGCCTTTGTTTGTAGAGCACAATATAAATGCCAAGACACCTCTGAAGTTCAAGTGAAGACTAGAAGTAAAGATATCAGAGATACAAGCATCAAAGTCATGACATAATTAACCAAGTTTTGAGACAAATACAAAAATGACAACTATGCTCTCAAGAGGGTGCTCATAGAGTAAGTGGTGACTCAACAAGGAAGTGAAAAGGTTTTGAAAAGTTTGAAAGGCTTCCAAATGCTGGAAGCAAGGTACTCATTAGATTTGATCTCTCATTGCCCCTATCACAGGCATCTTCATGTGGTTAATGGTGAAAGTGAGGTCCAATATGAGTTATATGCTTGACAAACCATAAATTGAAAATCCCAAGTCTCTTGAGTACGAGGGCCGCTCCTCGTGCTACTCAACTATAGTCACCTGTATGTTCTTGTCATCGTAAATACATGCGTATCATAGAGAACCGCCAACGGGGTACCCCTTGCACATGATACATGATCTATCCCATAATCAAAATGACAAGGCAAGCAGACAGTGAGCATCTCGGCGATCTTTTTATTTACTATGTGCATAGATTTTTATTGAGGATGCTTCACAAAATGCTCACTATAGTAATGCTGCAAGTTTCCATCATGATTAGGCATGGCTTAGGCTAGCGACCCAGGCATTTCTCTAACGCATATATAACTCCATGAACTCACAAACTCCCCTTTTATTTCACGCCGACGACATCTACAAACAAAAGAGCATGGTATCAACTAGATATGTATCCATGTGTTGAAAGCGTTCCCCGTGATAGCACGGTTCTGCTAACTCCCAGCCTATAATTTGCAAGCATATAACTTTCATGGACAGTCACAATGGTTCAGGTTTATTAAGTGCAGGGGATAAAGTGTGTCATCAAGTTCGTGAGAGCTTACTAACTAACTTTCTCAAAATACACAAACATTTTATTTGGAAGAAAACAAGGCATAATAAATATGCACTTAATAACAAATGATGCTAGTAGGTAGGTATGGTGGACACTGTTGGCAAAATTTGTTTTGGGGAGTTGGACGCACAAGTAGAGCTCATACTCAGTGCAGTTGAAGGCTAGCAATAGAGAGGGAGCGACAAACGAGAGAGCAATAATTGTCATAATCATGCTTGCAACAAAACATGACTAATTATGGCAAGAAAGTGATACAAGAACTCTGAGGCAAAATAAATCATCGAGGCTTACTGACTATTGTTTAGTCATATGCACACGTGAGCATGTGCCAAGTCGATTCATATGAAACATTCAGAGGATGATACTACAATATCATACCAAGTTATGAATAGAACAATGCAAGCAAACATTCATATGACATGCTACAAACTATTAGCGAGCTGGAGCTAATCACAAGAAAGCAAGAACTACTAAGCATCCATAAATAACATACACCTTACATGAACACACTAAGCATTCTCACAATGATGAGTATATGTACAAAATGAAAACAAAATAGAGTTCGTTACCAGCCTATTACCACACCTCAAGTTGTCTTAATCTTCATTATTGCCCTTCACTTGTGTGACTTGAATAATAACATGAAACCAAGTTCCACTAAGGACGGCTGAATCCTGCAAGGAACTCACAAAACCAAAGAAGAACAATAAATAATTTTAGTGTTTTCGATTTTTAAGGCAAGCAAAACAAACAAAGCAAAATCTTTTGGATTTTTCTTTAAGGCAAACCAAAGCTAAAAAGCAAAGAAACAAACCAAGAGAAACAACGAAAATATTTTTGGTATTTTTGTGTTTTAAGAAAGCAGAAACAAAAACCAAAAAGAAAGCGAAACAATGGATATACAAAAAACCGACGAAACATGATATATAGATGAGTGTGATGTCGGTATACCTCCCCCAAGCTTAGGCTTTTGGCCTAAGTGGGGCTCAATAGCGCGGGTAGTAACCCCAAGATGGTGGGTCATCATAGGAATGATCATAGTCAGGCACTTGCGGTGAAGAAGAAGACGCACCCTAATCAAACGAGGGCTACTAGTATGAAGACTCTTCCAAGTTGGAGGGCTGAACCGAATCACCTTCGGCATCCTCTCCAACATTCTCTTGCTGGGATAGCTCCGCCACGTGTGTCAAACTCCTCCTCCGTGAGCGACCATCCTTGCCTGTTATCAAAATTAAACAAAGCATGTGCAGGCAAATAAACTAATTTCTCAGTCCTACCCCCTCTCCAACCACGCTTGACAAAGGATAATTCATATGGTAAACTTCTCATAGTAGCCCCTAGAGAAACAAAGCTATGCTGAACCATGGAATCAAGATCAAGCCTCTCTATGGGGAACCAATAATCTGAATGGTGAGGCTCTAAACCATGAAAAGCTAGAAACCTAGAGGCGATAAGACCTCCACAAATTCCACCCTTCTCGCGGTTGGTGGTAAGACGGTAAGATATCAAAGCATCCAAGTTATAAGTTCTATCCCTATTCAAAGCCGCTGAGATAAAAGCTAGATCTAAAGAAGATAACTTTCTAGCAATCTTTCTAGCAAGAACACACTTGGTAATGAAATAGGCAAAATATCTAATGGATGGGAACTGAATGTTCCGAATTTTACCACTTTCCTTCGAGAAGTCGAAACCTTGGAAAGTTTCAGCATATAAATCCATAAGTGACTTAGGTCTCTCCTTGATCTTCTCACAAGATCCCCAATGGGGCACTCTAATAGCTGCGCAGAAATCAGCAAAAGGCAGGTCAACAGCTATATTGTAGATTTTACAATGGACCATGGGATTAGATGAAGACAAAGTAAACCGGAAGTCCTGCACCACAGCCATGGTTAGCTTAACACATTGAAAAGGTTCACCTTCAACAAAGTGTTCCAATCCTGCATTGGTAATCATAGTTTGGAAATCCTGTAGGATTCCCGCGGCTCTCATAAATTCGTGGCATGGGTATATGGAAGGTAAAACTCCTTCCTCACGATGAACTTTAATTAGCTTAGGTACCATAAAATCATATTGATTCAGTGGGTAAGCACGCATATTCCTTTCTGAAATTTTTAGACAAACATCAAACCAAGTGATTTCCAAGTTGATAATTGATGAGAAACTACTATAGGAACTTGCTAGAGGGCTACACATGCATCAAAATAAAATCTCTAAGCATAGAACAAGCATGCAAGCTCACACAACCTGTCACCTATAGCAGCAAAATACTCAAGATACAATCTACCAATCATAAATCTAATTGGACAAGCAGAGGAGGCACATACCAAGGAGCAATCCCTCCAAAAATCAGCAGCAAAGATGGTCTGAGCAAGGAGATAGAAAATCGCGAGCAAGAACAGCAGGAACTCGAGCTTGAGAAAGTTTTCCGGTGTTTTCCGGGCGAGAGAAAGAAGATGGCTGGGAGGAGGCATCTTGGAGGGAACCAGGTGGGCCACACCCCCAGCCAGGCGCCACCTGGGGGCTGGACGTGCTGCCCAGGGGTGTGCTGGCCTGGGGTGGACCCCTGGGTCACTCCAGGTGTCCTTCTGCCCCTTTTTCGACAAAAAATTTATTTTGAATTTTCTGTGATTTTTTGGGAAACTTTATTTTTGGCCAATTTTCAGGGTATGAAAATTGATTTTCTCGCAGAAAAGACTTTTTTAGAAGAAGCAAAAGAAAACCAAAACTACAGAAGTTCTAAGACACTCTAACAAGCAAACAACTAGCAAAACCAAAACTAGCAAGAGAAAAGCAAAGACTAGGAAGGAGAAGAATAAAAGTGAGCAAGAATAACCACGGTGAAAACATTGCTTTGTTCATTTAAATCCTTTTGTTAACAAGGTTGATCAAGTCTTGTTACCAAAACAATCTTATATGAAACAAAACTTTGCATTCCACAAGGTGATTATGTTACCTAAAACTTGATAGCAATGGTCCCAATCATGATAGTTTCAAAATTTTCTTGTGGAATGGGACAATATATTTTCTCCAACCTTGATGCTCTCAATATTTTCAATGGAATTCAGGCAATAGCTCTTAGCAACCTTCTTGGTAAAATAGACAGTATGCTCTTTGTCATTAATATTGAATGTCACTTTTCCTTGATGACAATTAATGACAGCACCTGCAGTATTAAGAAAAGGTCTCCCAAGAATAATAGACATATTATCATCTTCAGACATTTCAAGCACAACAAAATCAGTCAAAACCAAGCAATTATGAGCCACCTGAATAGGAACATCCTCACATATACCAATAGGAATAGTAGTTGACTTATCAACCATTTGCAAAGAAATATCAGTTGGTATCAACTTTTCTAGCTGGAGTCTCTTGTAGAGAGAAAAAGGCATAACACTAACTCCAGCTCCTAAATCACATAAAGCAGTTCTAACATAATTGTTCTTAATAGCGGAAGGAATAGTTGGTATACCTGGATCACCAAGTTTCTTTGGAACCTTACCATTGAAGGAATAATTAGCAATCAAAGTAGAAATCTCCTCATTAGGAATCTTCCTTTTATTAGAGACAATATCCTTCATATACTTTGAATAAGGAGGCAACTTAATAGCATCAGTCAAAGGAATTTGCAAAATAAAGGTTTCATACACTCACAAAACTTGTTGTATTGTTCTTCCTCCTTTGACTTGTGTTTCTTACCTGGAAAAGGCATAGGTTTCTGCACCCAAGGTTTTCTCTCACTACCATGTTTCTTAGCAATAAAATCTTCCTTAGTGTACCTAGTGTTCTTAGTGTGCTTCTCAGGTTCTTCCTCAACTTCCTCCTTATCACGAGCATCATTTTTATCATTACCACTCTCAGTTTCAGCATTAGAGACAAATATACTATTAGGATCTACAGCAGGCTCAAGTGGTTCCTCAACTACCTTATGTTTCTTTTACTTTCTCTTACGAGGACTACCACTACTTTCACCTTGTTGAGAATCCTACTCAATTATTTTAGGGTGTCCTTGATGCAGCGCTGACTTGATGTAGGAGTGCTTCGTTGGGAACCCCAAGAGCAAGGTGTGAAGCAACACAGTAGCAAGTTTTCCCTCAGTAAGAAACCGAGGTTATCGAACTAGTAGGAGGAAGGAAATGTCCCACAGGTGTTGCAAGCAACATGGAGACCTACACAACACAAACTCAAGACTTTGCCCCAACGAATTAGTGAGGCTGTCAAGCTCACCGGTTTGCTGTAACAAAGGATTAAATGTATGGTGTGGAAGGTAATGGTTTGCAGCAAGTAACAGGTAACAATAGAAGATGTATCAATGGTAAAGATTGGACCGGGGTCCATAGTTCACTAGAGGTGCTCTCCTTAGATAAACAACATGGCATGAAGGGTAAACAAATTACAGCAGGGAAATTGATAGGAACTAAGCAAGGCATAACAATGCAATACCAGAAAAAAGATCCTATGAGATTCGATTGGGTAATACAACAATATACATAGACCGCCATCCAACTGCATCTATGACTATAAGTCCACCTCCAGGTTATCATCCGAACTCCCTCCAGTATTAAGTTGCAAGCAACCGACAACTGCTTTAAGCAAAATGTGTAAGGTAAACAATCCACTTGTTCCATGAACAAGAGACCGTTGTTTTCTCCCTAGTAGCAATAGCACATCTACGACCGAAGATATTTCTATCACTTCCCTTGGAAACTAGAGGCATGAACCCACTATCGAGCATAAATACCCCCTCTTGGAGTCACTAGCAACTACTTGGCCAAGATAGCTACTAACAACGGAGAGAATGCAAGATCACAAACAACACAGACATGATAGTATCAAATAGACAAAACCATTAATCAATCTGACATAGTAATCTCAAATATCCATCAGATCCTCGCAAATACAGCATGCATGATTACAAATAAATTAGATCTTGATCATGAACGGAGCTCACAAGATCTATACATGAAAGAATAAGGAGGAGATACGACCATCTAGCTACTACATGGACCCATAGTCCAAGGTGGAACTAGTCACGCATCATAACGGAGAAGAAGGCCTTTGGGATGATCTCCCCTCCGGCAGGGTGCCAGGAAGAACTTCAGATCCCCCGATCTAGGGACGACGGTGGCGGTGGCTAGAGAAGGTTTCGTGGAGTTTTGATCGGGTGTCTAGGGTTTTTGCATCGAGGGCTTCATATAGGCGAAGAGGCGAGGCTGGGAGGCGGCCAGGGGCCCCACACCCTGCCTAGGCGCGGGGTGGGCCCACCCGCGCCTAGGGGGGTGTGGTGGCCCTGTGCCGCCTCTTCGTCTCCCCTCTGGACTTCATGACGCCCACGGTAAAATATTGACTTTGGCTTTTGTCCCGTCCAATTCCGAGAATATTGATTTTCTGCCTTTCTGGAACCAAAAACAGAAGAAAACATGCAACTGGAACTATGACAACTTGTTAATACGTTAGTTCTAGAAAAGATATAAAAACACCTCAAAGTGTAGACAAAGCAAAGCAAAGCAAAGTAGATAGTAAACAAGCATGGAGCATCAAAATTTATAGATACGTTTCCGACGTATCAGTCCTTCAGGATATAAAGGATCTTGAGTAGCTATACCACTCCTGGTTCTAATTCCATAAGCATGTTTATCTCCTGAAGCATTAACTAGCATATCCTTTTATACCTTAGCAAGTTGATAAATTTGGGTTTGCACCATTTGAAAGTGTTTGCAAAGCATTTTAATATCATTAGAAGTTCTTTCCACAATATATTTCAACTCTTTAATAGCTCTAGAGTTTTTCATTAAATGATCCTGAACTTGTTTATTAAAATAACCTTGTTTAACAATAAATGTGTCAACTTCCTCTAAGCATTAAGCTTTACCGTAGGGAATATCACCTTCATCAAAGTGGAGAGAGTGTACCTCAATAGTAGATGAGTGGGGAATTAGCTTACATAATTCTTCTATAGGAGGTAGATTCTTCACATGTTCAGCTCTAATGCTTTCTCCTTTAGACATTTCTTAGCTTCTTTCATCACTTCATCATTTAATGCAATTACTCCCCTCTTCTTTGGTGTTGGTGTTGGAACTGTTCCAGGCACAACTGGTTCAGGATTAATAGGCTCAGGTGTATTTAACTCAGTTGAAGTCCAATCATCATAATTCTTGCTTATCTTAGCCATTAATTCTTCAACATCTATAGGAGTTCTTTTCCTAAAAACACAATTAGCAAAGCTATCTAGGTATGTCCTAGAATCATCAGTTAGTCCATTATAATAAATATCAAGAAGCTCATTTTTAGGTAATGGACATCCAGGATGTGCATGAATCAAGGCACAGAACTTTGTCCATGACTCAGGCAATTTCTCTTCTTCTCCCTATTTAAAATCAAAAAGTCTCTGCAAAGCAGCATGTCTAGCACTAAGAGGAAAATATTTCTGGAATAAAGAAGCAATCAAACAATTAGGACTATCAATGGAACCAGGAGGTAATCTATTAAGCCAAGCCCTAGCTTCTCCTTTTAGTGAAAAAGGGAAGATCTTTGTAACAAAATACTTGCGCATCTTAAAATCATCAGAGAAAAAAGCACTCATAGTAGAAAGATCATTCATATGAGCCACAGCACTCCCATTTGTAGTCCCAGAAAAAGGTTCTTTCTCAACAATGTCCAAATAGGATAAATCAAGAGAGAAATCATAATCTTTATCTTTAATATCTATGGGAGAGGTGGCAAACTTAGGATCAGAGGACAGTTTAGGAATAATGGTACGTCTAGCAAAGGGACTCTTAATAGCACTAGCATCATGTGTGTTTCGGCACTCTTCAAAAAATTCATCAGTGAACTCAATGTAACCATCATTAATAACATAACTCTCTCTAGACTCAGGTGAGCTAACAGGTGTAACAGTGTCTTCACTAGGAGTTTTAGTATTTCCTAGACTATCCATAGTAGCATCTAGGAAGGGACCTAATGAACCACTCGCATCAAGCACATTATAAGTAACATCACGAGCATCAAAAGAAGTTTCCGATTCAGCAGTAGTAGTAGTGTGTGTAGCATGAGTATGTGGTGGTGGTGTGACAAGCTTACTTATAACAGATGGTGAATCAAGAGCAACAGAGGTGTTTAGGACTGTACCTCTTCTTGTAGTGGATGGGAAAATAGGAAACTTTCCATCACGATACTTCCCCATGATGAAAGGAGTAGCAGTGAACAATAATAGATCCAAGTGAACTTACAAATAAAGCTATGCTCCCCGGCAACGGCGCCAGAAAATAGTCTTGATGACCCACAAGTATAGGGGATCGCAACAGTCTTTGAGGGCAGTATTACCCAATTTATTGATTCGACACAATGGGAGCCAAATAATACTTGCAAGCCTTAACAATTGAGTTGTCAATTCAGCTACACCTGGAAATAGTTCTTGCTCACAGAAGTTTATCAGTAGCAACAGTTTGTAGTAGCAACAGCAGCAGTAAAACAAGAGCAATAGTAACAGTAGTAGCAAATAGTAGGATATGAGTGCGGTAGGCATAGGAATGGATGGACGGGCGTTGCATGGACGAGTCTAAACATGTAACTTTAAGATCTAGGGCATTGCAGATAAATAAGAATAAGCATTCAAGTACTAAATAATTATAGGCATGTGCTCCATATATAGTCATACGTGCTCGCAATGAGAACTTGCACAACATCTTTTGTCCTGCCAGCCCTTAAGGTGCTCCTTTTAATAGAGCACCGGAGCAAAGCATTAACACTCGGTGAACACATGTGATCCTCACACCACATCCATCCCCTCCGGTTGTCCCAATTTCTGTCACTTCGAGGCCTTTGGATCCGGACAATGATATGTGTACACAACTTGCATATAAGATCACAAACAATACTATCATAATGATTCAATAATAAGTTCAGATCTGAGATCATGGCACTCGGTCCCTAGTGACAAGCATTAAGCACAACAAGTTGCAACAAAGTCAAATAGCACTAAAAGAGATACTAGGCACTATGCCCTAACAATCTTATTCGATTACATGATAGAACTCATCCAATCCCTACCATCCCCATAGCCTACAACGGGGGATTACTCACTCATGGACGAGGGAAACATTGATGGTTGATGGAGAGGCGTTGGTGATGACGATGGCGATGATCCTCCCCAAATTCCTCGTCCCGGCAGGGTACCAGAAGGGAGTTTCTGGATCCGAATCGTGGCTTCTAGTGGTGGCCGCACAACGGAACTCTTTTTGGAAAAACAACGAACCCCCTCAGTTTTTAGGTCAAGGGGTAACTTATAGGCAAAGAGGAAGACCGAGGGGGTGCCTGGGGTGGACGCACGCCCCTAGGCGCAAGCTGGGCCCACCCAAGCCTAGTAGGGGTGTGGCCCCCCAGGCCTCCACTCCGTCTCGTACTCTGGCTCCGTGGATCTTCTGGTGAAATAGGATTTTTTGCATATTTTCCGGGATTTTTCCTAATAGTTGAATTTCTGCACAAAAACTAGACACCAAGGTAAATCTGCTGAAAACAGCGTCAGTCCGTTTTAGTTGTATCTAAATCACACAAGTTTAGAGGAGAAACAATATAAAAAGTGTTTGGGAAAGTAGATACGTTTTGGACATATCACTCCCCTCTTCTTTGGTGTTGGTATTGGAATTGGTTCAGGCATAACTGGTTCAGGAGTAATAGGCTCAGGTGTATTCAGCTCAGTTGAAGTCCAATCATCATAATTCTTGCTTATTTTAGTCATTAATTCTTTAGCATCTGCAGGAGTCCTTTTCCTGAAAACACAATCAGCAAAGCTATCTAGGTATGTCCTAGAATCATTAGTTAGTCCATTATAGTAAATATCAAGAAGCTCATTCTTAGGCAATGGACATCCAGGATGTGCATGAATCAAGGCACAGAACCTTGTCCATAACTCAGAAAATTTCTCTTCTTCTCCCTATTTAAAATCAAAAGTCTATGCAAAGCAGCATGTCTAGCACTAGGAGGAAAATATTTCTGGAAGAAAGAAGCAATCAAGCAATCAGGGTTATCAATGGAACCAAGAGGCAATCTATTAAACCAAGCCCTAACTTCTCCTTTTAGTGAAAAAGGGAAGATCTTAGTAACAAAGTACTTGCACATCTTAAAATCATCAGAGAATAAAGCACTCATAGTGGAAAGCTCATTCATATGAGCCACAACACTCTCATTTTCAGTCCCACAAAAAGGTTCTTTGTCAACAATGTCCAAATAGGATAAATCAAGAGATAAATCATAATATTTATCTTTAATATCTATGGGAGAGGTGACAAACTTAGGATTAGAGGACAGTTTAGGAAAAATGGTGCGTCTCTCAAGGAGACTCTTAATAGCACTAGCACCATGTGTGTTTCGGCACTCTTCAACAAATTCATTAGTAAACTCAATGTAACCATAATTGATACCATATCTCTCTCTAGACTCAGGTGAGCTAACAGGTGTAATAGTGTCTTCACTAGGAGTTTTAGTATTTCCTAGACTAGCCATAGTAGCATCTAGGAAAGGACCTAATGAACCACTCACATCAAGCACAATAGAAGTAACATCATGAGTATCAAAAGCAGCTTCAGATTCATCAGTAGTAGCAGTGTGTGTAGCATGAGTATGTGGTGGTGGTGTAACAAGTTTACTTATAACACAAGTTTAGTGGAGAAACAATATAAAAAGTGTTTGGGAAAGTAGATACGTTTTGGACATATCACTCCCCTCTTCTTTGGTGTTGGTATTGGAATTGTTTCAGGCATAACTAGTTCAGGAGTAATAGGCTCAGGTGTATTCAGCTCAGTTGAAGTCCAATCATCATAATTCTTGCTTATTTTAGTCATTAATTCTTTAGCATCTGCAGGAGTCCTTTTCCTGAAAACACAATTAGCAAAGCTATCTAGGTATGTCCTAGAATCATTAGTTAGTCCATTATAATAAATATCAAGAAGCTCATTCTTAGGCAATGGACATCCAGGATGTGCATGAATCAAGGCAGAGAACCTTGTCCATAACTCAGAAATTTTTTCTTCTTCTCCCTATTTAAAATCAAAAGTCTCTTCAAAGCAGCATGTCTAGCACTGGGAGGAAAATATTTCTGGAAGAAAGAAGCAATCAAGCAATCAGGGCTATCAATGGAACCAAGAGGCAATCTATTAAACCAAGCCCTAGCTTCTCCTTTTAGTGAAAAAGGGAAGATCTTAGTAACAGAGTACTTGCACATCTTAAAATCATCAGAGAATAAAGCACTCATAGTGGAAAGCTCATTCATATGAGCCACAACACTCTCATTTTCAGTCCCACAAAAAGGTTCTTTGTCAACAATGTCCAAATAGGATAAATCAAGAGATAAATCATAATATTTATCTTTAATATCTATGGGAGAGGTGACAAACTTAGGATCAGAGGATAGTTTAGGAAAAATGGTGCGTCTCTCAAGGAGACTCTTAATAGCACTAGCACCATGTGTGTTTCGGCACTCTTTAACAAATTCATTAGTAAACTCAATGTAACCATAATTGATATCGTATCTCTCTCTAGACTCAGGTGAGCTAACAGGTGTAACAGTGTCTTCACTAGGAGTTTTAGTATTTCCTAGACTAGCCATAGTAGCATCTAGGAAAGGACCTAATGAACCACTCACATCAAGCACAATAGAAGTAACATCATGAGTATCAAAAGCAGCTTCAGATTCATCAGTAGTAGCAGTGTGTGTAGCATGAGTATGTGGTGGTGGTGTAACAAGTTTACTTATAACAGACGGTGAATCAAGAGCAACAGAGGTGTTTAGGACAGTACCTCTTCTTGTAGTGGATGGTAAAATAGGAAACTTTCCATCACGGGACATACCCATGATGAAATGAGTAGCAGTGAACAATAGTAGATCCAAGTGAACTAACAAATAAAGCTATGCTCCCCGGCAATGGCGCCAGAAAATAGTCTTGATGACCCACAAGTATAGGGGATCGCAACAGTCTTCAAGGGTAGTATTACCCAATTTATTGATTCAACACAAGGGGAGACAAAAAAAATACTTGCAAGCCTTA
The DNA here is from genome assembly GCA_916181665.1 of Avena sativa. Lineage (NCBI taxonomy): Eukaryota > Viridiplantae > Streptophyta > Magnoliopsida > Poales > Poaceae > Avena > Avena sativa. The sequence goes on from OV702299.1 coordinate 511,874,032, forward strand.
ACAACTGAGTTGTCAATTCAGCTACACCTGGAAATAGTTCTTGCTCACAGAAGTTTATCAGTAGCAACAGTTTGTAGTAGCAACAGCAGCAGCAAAACAGGAGCAATAGTAACAGTAGTAGCAAACATTAGGATATGAGTGCGATAGGCATAGCGATGATGGACGGGCGTTGCATGGACAAGTCTAAACATTTAATTTCAAGATCTAGGGCAATTGCAGATAAATAAGAATAAGCATCCAAGTACTAAACAAACATAGGAATGTGCTCCATATATAGTCATGCATGCTCGCAATGAGAACTTGCACAACATCTTTTGTCCTGCCAGCCCGTTGTAGCGGGGCCTCAAGGGAACTACTGGCAATTAAGGTGCTCCTTTTAATAGAGCACCGGAGCAAATCATTAACACTCTGTGAACACATGTGATCCTCACATCACACCCATCCCCTCCGGTTGTCCAAATTTCTGTCACTTCGAGTCCTTTGGATCCGGACAATGATATGTGTACACAACTTACAGATAAGATCACAAACAATACTATCATAATGATTCAATAATAAGTTCAGATCTGAGATCATGGCACTCGGGCCCTAGTGACAAGCATTAAGCACAACAAGTTGCAACAAAGTCAAATAGCACTAATATAGATACTAGGCACCATGCCCTAACAATCTTATTCGATTACATGATAGAACTCATACAATCCCTACCATCCCCATAGCCTACAGCGGGGGATTACTCACTCATGGATGAGGGTAACATTGATGGTTGATGGAGAGGCGTTGGTGATGACGATGGCGATGATCCTCCCAAATTCCCCGTCCCGGCAGGGTGCCAGAAGGGAGTTTCTGGATCTGAATCGCGGCTTCTGGTGGTGGCGGCGCAATGGAACTCTTTCTAGAAAAACGGCAAACCCCCCTCGGTTTTTAGGTCAAGGGGTAACTTATAGGCGAAGAGGGAGACCGAGGGGGTGCCTGGGGTGGCCGCACCCCCCTAGGCGCGGGCTGGGCCCACCCACGCCTGGTAGGGGTGTGGACCCCCAGGCCTCCACTCCGTCTCGTACTCTGGCTCCGTGGATCTTCTGGTGAAATAGGATTTTTGGCATATTTTCCGGGATTTTTCCTGATAGTTGATTTTCTGCACAAAAACTAGACACCAAGGTAATTCTGCTAAAAACAGCGTCAGTCCGTGTTAGTTGTATCCAAATCACACAAGTTTAGAGGAGAAACAATAGAAAAAGTGTTTGGGAAAGTAGATACGCTTTGGACGTATCAGCACTTCATCACCACCTCACGGTAGGTGTGGTTGAAGATGACCACGCGATACTCCTTATAATTCATCTTCTTGAAGGTGAGAAAGTTGCCAACTTGCAGGTTGTGAGAAATAGCAAAAGCTTTACCCAACCCTGATCGAGAACGGTTTTTCCACCCATCTCCTTAACCATGAGTTCCTTGCTGTAGCCAGGGTAAGTCTTTAGGATCATCTTGCGGGGGAGCAAGCTTAGGTAGTCCCTAAATCCATCAAGGATTTGCAGCATTCCTAACCGAGATGCAAGGAGCACCTTGATGAAGTGGTTAGGGCTACACTCCTCGTCAAAATGGCCAATGTTGGTTGACATTCCTCTCTGCCTTTTCTTGGATCCCTCACCATCATCTTGGACCTCCACAGGCTCGTCTAGTTGCATATCCTACAAAAATTGCAACAATGGTTATCAATATGACATAAAGAGCATCAGGGATAACAAGCCAGCACATTTGATAGAACTGACGCTACCAGAACCAGAGAAAATGAAGAACCAAATAGTTGTACACACCTTCTAGTCCAATAAGACTAGCTTTATCATGCTGCATTTTCATCATATTCTCATGCAAAAAACACACCCAATGCAAAGATAAGGTTCCATAGTTTATGCCGCACATAGTAAACAAGGATCTTTCTCGGGGACGGTGTGAGCAAACCAAGAAGCATGCATACATTAGTAGTTGTACACCGTACTAGGTTTGGCCACATCATCCCAAGAATCATCAAAGTCCTGAGTATAATCATCGGCCATAAGCAAGCACAATATGGAGAAACTAAATTGTCAACTGGTCTCATAAGATAGCATGCCACATTATGGGCATGAGATAATTGAATATTTTGTTGGAGATATGCCCTAGAGGCAATAATAAAAGTGGTTATTATTATATCTTTGTGTTTATGATAAATGTTTACATTCATGCTATAATAGTATTAACCGGAAACATTAATACTTGTATGATTTGTAAACTAAATTAGAGTCCCTAGTAAAGCCTCTTTAATAATATTAGCTTGTTGGTTAATAGATGATCGTGGTTTATCAATCATGAACATTGAGATGTTGTTAACAACGAGATCATATCATTAGTAGAATGGTATGATGGACATACTCCTATAGATAAGCGTAGCATAAAGATCAAGTCATTTTAATAGTTCGTTTGCTATAAGCTTTCTGATACATAGTAACCTAATTCCTTCGACCATGAGATCATGTTAATCACCATCACCAGAAGGATGCTTTGATGACATCAAACACCACACCGTAACTGGGTGGCTATAAAGGTGGCATTAAGTGTTCAGAAAGTATGGGTTGAGGCACATGGATCAAGAGTGGGATTTGTCCATCCATATGACGGATAGATATACTCTGGGCCCTCTCAGTGGAATGTCATCCAATTAGCTTGCAAGCATGTGACTAGCTCACAAGGGATCACATACCATGGGAACGAGAAAATAGTACTTATCGGTAACGAGGTTGAATTAGGTATGCAGAGATACCGACGATCAAAACCTCGGATAAGTAAACTATCGTGAGACAAAGGGAAATTGGTATCGTATGTAAGTGGTTCATTCGATCGCAAAATAATCGTAGAAATATGTGGGAGCCATATGAATTTCCAGATTCCTCTATTGGTTATTGATCGGAGAAGTGTCTCGGTCATGTTCGCATAATTCACGAACCGTAGGGAGAAACACTTAAGGATTCGATGTTGTTTAGTAGATATGGAATGTAAGTAGGGATACCGAATGTTGTTCGGAGTCTCGAATGGGATCCAGGATATCACGAGGAGATCCAGAATGGTCCGGAGAATAAGATTCATATAAGGAAAGTTCGGGAAAGATTCCGATGTTTTCATCGGAGAGGTTCTAGAAGGTTCTAGAAGGTTCACCAGTCCGTAAGGAGAATGGTCCATGAATGTTTCATGTGTAAGTGGAATGATTAGATCATATCCTAGGTCACTTGGTGTGGTCATTTGTGAGAGAGAATTAAAGCTCTAAATTGAAAGTCAAATGGGAGGTTTGAAAAGTCAAACTGGAACGATGGTTTCCTAGTGGAAGTAGGAAAGAGTCCTTCCAACTTGGGTTTGGAAGTGGATTCAAACTCACCCCTCACAAGTCTGCCCCCCTCTCATAAATAGAGGGGGAGGGCTGCCCCAAAGCACCAAGCCTAGCCCCTCTCCACCTGAGCCGCCGCCGTCGCTGCCCCGCCGCCGCGCCGCCGCCGGCCCGTCGCCATCGCCCTAGCCGCCGCCGACACCTCCTCCTCCTCCCGGTCTTCTAAACCCTAGATCACCAGGAAAACCCTAATTCCACCATAACTCGCACCGGCTTAGGCGAAGCCCTGCGGGATCTTCCCTCTACTTCTGACACCACGCCGTCGTGGTGCCGGAATCGCGAGGGGAGAACTACAACCTCCGCTGCATGCTGGAACAAGGGAGATGAAGGTCTTCATCGAGTACCGAACGTGTGACCGACTGTGGAAGCGCTGCCAGAACGCAGCGCCAGAAGGATCGTCTACGCGATCTTGAGATCGGCAAGTGTACGACTACATCACCCACGAGAATCTGCTCTCGTTAACCGCTTTGGAATCTTCGAGGGTGAGTGCTTTTATTGACTCATTGCTACAATCTAGTATATAGATCTTGGCTTGTTTGTGTGCATGCGGTAGAAAATTATTGTTTTCCATGCTACGAACCCCTACAGTGGTATCAGAGTCGTGTATATATGTAGATCTATTGCACGAGTAGAACACAATGGTCATTGTGGGCGGTAGTGCTTTTATTATCAATTGCCTTTTGTGTACTTTGCATCTTGCGGTATGATGGGATGGAGCGGTCCGGGCTAACCTTACATGACATCGTTCATGAGACTTGCTCCACGCTTAACATGCAACTTGTATTGCATAAGTGGCTTTGCGGGTGTCTGTCTCTCCCATCATAGTATAGATTCAATTTACAACAGGGACTTGATAGTTCAAACATCAATGTTGTGGTTCTTGTTCGTAAGTTAGATCGACACTTATTGAAAGCCCCAAACCACGTAAAATATGCAAAGAAAATTAGAGGCGTCTAACTTTGTTTTGCAGGGGTGTGCTGTGATGTGATATGGCCATGATTGTGATTATATATGATGTATGCAATGTTCCTTATTGTAAGTTGGCAATCGGCAGGAGCCATATGGTTGTTTTTTTAATTCCGTTAAGACCTACGTGTCTATTCAAAGTAGTTGTAATAGTTGATGCTGGTGGATGACAACCATGAAGCGGCGCCATTGACCTTGACGCCATACCGGTGATGATGGATATCATGTTCGTGCTTGAAGATGGAGATCGGAAGCACAAAGAAGAAAGGCCATATCATATCACATATTATGAATTGCATGTGATGTTAATCCTTTTATGCATCTTGTATTGCTTAGTTCACGATGGTATCATTATAAGATGATCCCTCAAACACACAATTTCAAGTTTTAAAGTGTTCATCCTTAGTAAGCACCGTTGCTAAAGATCGTTGTTTCGAAGCACCACGTGATGATCGGGTCTGTTAGATTCTGCGAGTGTATACAACGTGAGCAAGCCAGATTTTCTCATGCGGAAGCTAAGGTTTGATCTTGATGAGCCTAGCATATACAGACATGGTCTCGGAACACGGATCACCGAAAGGTAAAGCATGAGTCATATAGTAGATATGATGAACATGTTGATTGTTCGCGATTGAAGCTACATCAACTCTCGTGATGATCGGTTTTGATGTGGTGGATTTGGTTCGTGTGATCACTAAAACAATGTGAAGGATATTGTTTTGAGTGGGAGTTCACCTAGATTAATTTAAATATTAATTAGAACTCAATTTTTATAAACTTAGTCTAAAACTATTGCAAATATGTTGTAGATCAATGGCGGCCCCTACCATCAATTTTAATGCGTTCCTAGAGAAAGAAAAGTTGAAAAACAATGGAAGAAACTGTTGGAATTATGCCCTAGAGGCAATAATAAAGATGTTATTATTATAATTCTTGTCCATGATAAAGTTTATATTCCATGCTAGAATTGTATTAAGCGGAAACATTAATACTTGTATGGTTTGTGAACAACACCGTGTCCCTAGTACGCCTCTATGGACTAGCTCATTGATCAATGATGGTTAAGGTTTCCTGACCATAGACATGAGTTGTCAATTGATAATGAGATCATATCATTGGGAGAATGATATGGTGGACAGACCCAAACTAAGCGAAGCAATTAGATCGTGTCATCATGTTCGTCTTTGCGAAGCTTTTCTTATGTCAAATATTGTATTCCTTAGACCATGAGATAATGCAACTCCCTGGTATCGGAAGAAAGCTTTGAGGTCATCAAACATCATCCTATGAGAGGGTGATCATAAAGGTGTCTCTCAGGTGATCGGAAAGTATCTGTTGGGTTGTATGTATCGAGATGGGATTTGTCCCTCCCAAGTCGGAGAGATATACTTCGGGCCCACTCGGTAATCGATATCAACACCGCTTGCAAGCATGTGGTTAAGGAGTTAATCACAAAGTGATATCGGATTACGGAACGAGTAAAGTACTTGCTGTGAACGAGATTAAACTAGGTATGACGATACCGACGATCGAATCTCGGGCAAGTAAAATATCGCGAGGCGAAGGGAATATATATATGGGATTGATTGAATCCTGACATCGTGGTTCATCCGATATGATCATAGATGAATGTGTGGGAGTCAATATGGGTGCCCAGACCCCGCTGTTGATTATTGATAGAAGATCATGCCTGCATATTCTCGAACCCGCAGGGTCACACACTTAACGTGTCTCGACGCTAGGATAGATTGGATACTTGGTTTATGAATTTTTGTTCGGAGTCTCAGATGGGATCCAGGACATCACGAGAGGTTCCGGAATGGTCCGGAGAATAAGATTCATATAAGGCAGTGCAGTTTTTGGAGTTCGGAATTGTTCCGGGTTAATCGGTATTGTACCGGAAGCTTATAGAACCTTCCGGAAGGGGGCCAACGTGGTCCCACCTTCCGGGAGGGGGCATGGGCCTATGAGGGAGTGTCCTGGCCGCATTGGGCCAGGGGCACAAGGCCCCATAGGGCCCAGCCGATTCTAGATAGATTTAACTCGTTTAAATCTAGGGATAGAATTTCTAGATAAGGGGATAAGTTTAAATCGTTTAAACTAGAGATAGGCTTGGAGGAGGGGCTAGGGCTGGCCGCCACCACCCCCTCTATATATAGAGGGCTGGTGCGCCCCCTCCCCCCTACACACATCTCCCTCCAAGCCCTAGTAGCCCTGCAGCCTTCCTCTCTCCCTCCCGACTGTTTGTAGGCGAAGCCCTGCGGCAGAAATTCTCCACCATATACACCACGCCGTCGTGTTGTAGATCCAATTCATCTCTCCACCATACTTGCTGGTCCGAGGAAGGAGGAGACGTCGAGGTGCTGCACGTGTGCATCTCACGGAGGCACCGCCACTTGTGGTGCTAGATCGGATCGGATCGCGAGGAGGAGAAGCGAGTACGACTACATCACCCATGTTCCGACGAACGTTCCGCTGTGCGAATATTCAAGGGTATGAAGATCTAATCCAATCTCTCTCGTTGTTTGCATCTCCTAGATTAGATCTTGGCTTTCCCTTTGTTTGCTTCCGTAGAAAATTTTGATTTACTATGCTGCGAATCCCTTCAGAAACTTCATGGATTGGTTCCGCAATTTGAGGATTGTACTCAATGCTGGTAATTTGACCTATGTGCTGGATGCACCGCTGGGTGACCCGCCAGCAGCTGATGCTACCGATGAGGTAAAAAATGTTTCCCTCGCTCGAAAGAATCAGTATTCCACAGTTCAGTGTGCTATCTTGTATGGTTTGGAATCGGATCTTCAGAAAAGGTTTGAGAACCATGACCCACATGATATTGTCCGTGAACTCAAAATGATATTTGAGGCTCACGCGGCAGTTGAGAGTTATGAGGCTTCTGAAAAGTTCTTTAACTGCAAGATGGAAGAGGGTAGCTCCGTCAGTGAGCACGTGCTTAAGATGTCTGGGCACACAAGCAAGCTTCAAAGCTTAGGTATAGTGATTCCTAATGCTTTGGGGATTCACCGTGTCCTCCAATCACTACCACCAAGTTACAAGAACTTTGTGATGAACTACAATATGCAAAACATGGACAAGTCGTTGCCCTAACTCTTCTCCATGTTGAAGTCTGCAGAAGTGGAGATCAAGAAAGAGCACCAAGTGTTGTTGGTCAATAAGACCACCAAATTCAAGAAGCAAGGCAAGTCTAAGAAAAAGGGAAACTTCAAGAAGGGCGGTAAGAAAGTTACCACGCCGGTGAAGAAGACCAAGGCTGGGCCTAAGGCTGATACTGATAGCTTTTACTGCAAGGGAGAGGGTCACTGGAAGCGGAATTGCCCAAAGTACTTGGCGTATTTGAAGGACGGCAACATCAAGAAGAAAGGTATATCCGATATATGTATGTTATTGATGTGTATCTCACTAGTACTCGTAGTAGTGCATGGGTATTTGATACTGGTTCGGTTGCTCATATTTGTAACTCGAAACAGGTGCTGCAGAATAAACAGAAGCTAGCGAAGAACAAGGTGACGATGTGTGTTGGAAATGGATCAAAGGTTGATGTGATCGCGGTCGGCACGCTACCTCTTCATCTACCATCGGGATTAGTTTTATACTTAAATAATTGTTATTTGGTGCCTGCGTTGAGCATGAACATTATATCTGGATCATGTTTATTGCGAGACGGTTACTTGTTTAAGTCCGAGAATAATGGTTGTTCGATTTATATGAGTAATATGTTTTATGCACATGCACCTTTGATAGATGGTCTATTCTTATTGAATCTCGATTGTAGTAATACACACATTAATAACATTGAAGCTAAACGTTTGAAATTGAGTGATAACTTGACCTATATGTGGCACTGTCGTCTTGGTCATATTGGAGTGAAGCGTATGAAGAAACTCCATTCCGATGGACTTCTTGAATCACTTGATTTCGAATCACTTGAAATATGCGAAGCATGTCTGATGGGTAAAATGACTAAGACTCCATTTTATGGTATGATGGAGCGAGCTACGGACTTATTGGAAATCATACATACCGATGTGTGTGGTCCAATGAGTGTAGCATCGCGCGGTGGTTATCGCTATGTTCTTACCTTCACGGATGACTTGAGTAGATATGGGTATATCTATTTCGTGAAACATGTCCGAAACTTTCAAGAAGTTTAAGGAATTTCAAAGTGAGGTAGAGAATCAACGTAACAAGAAGATTAAATTTCTACGATCTGATCATGGAGGTGAATATCTAAGTTACGAGTTTGGCAAGCATTTGAAGAAATGCGGAATACTTTCACAATTGACACCGCCGGGAACACCACAACATAATGGTGTGTCCGAACTTCGTAATCGAACTCTCTTAGATATGGTTTGTTCTATGATGTCACTTACATATTTACCGCTATCATTTTGGGGTTATGCATTAGAAACAGCCGCATTCACTTTAAATAGGGCACCATCCAAATCCGTTGAAACGACACCGTATGAATTATGGTTTGGTAAGAAACCTAAATTGTCGTTCCTTAAAGTTTTGGGTTGCGAAGCTTATGTAAAGAAGTTACAGCCTGACAAGCTTGAACCCAAAACGGAAAAATGCGTCTTCATAGGATACCCGAAGGAAACTGTTGGGTATACCTTGTATCATAGATCCGAGGGAAAAATCTTCATTGCCAAGAATGGATCCTTTCTAGAGAAGGAGTTTCTCTCGAAAGAAGTGACTGGAAGGAAAGTAGAACTCGACAAGGTTGTTGAACCTTCTCTCGAACTTGCGAGTAGCACAACACCGGAAGTAGTTCCTGTGGCGCCTACACCAATAAGAGAGGAAGATAATGATGACGATCATGAAACTTATGTTGAAGTAACTACAGAGCCTCGTAGGTCAACAAGAACTCATACCACTCCTGATTGGTATGATCCCGTTATGAATGTCATGTTGGTGGACAACACCGATGACTCTGCGACATATGAGGAAGCAATGATGAGACCAGATCCCAATAAATGGCATGAAGCCATGAAATCCGAGATTGGATCCATGTACGAAAACCAAGTATGGACTTTGGTGGACTTACCGGACGGCCGGAAGGCTGTCGATAACAAATGGATTTTAAAGAAGAAAACAGATGCTGATGGTAATGTTACTGTCTATAAAGCTCGAATTGTCGCAAAAGGGTTTCGACAAATTCAAGGAGTTGACTACGATGAGACATTCTCAACAGTAGCAAAGCTAAAGTCTGTTAGGATTATGTTAGCAGTCACTGCATATTATGATTATGAGATATGGCAGATAGATGTCAAAACGGTGTTCCTCAATGGAGACATTGATGAAGAGTTGTATATGGTACAACCCAAAGGTTTTGTCGATCCTAAAGATGCTAACAAGGTATGCAAACTTCAACGGTCCATTTATGGATTAAAGCAAGCATCCCGGAGTTGGAATCAACGTTTTAATAAGGTGATCAAAAGCTTTGGTTTTATACAAACTTATGGAGAAGGTTGTATTTACAAGAAAGTGAGTGGGAGCTCTGTAGCATTCTTAATACTATATGTAGATGACATATTGTTGATTGAGAATGATGTAGACCTTCTTAATAGTGTCAAGGATTATTTGAATAATAGTTTATCAATGAAAGATCTTGGCGAAGCAGCTTACAAATTAGGCATAAAGATTTCTAGAGATAGATCGAGACGCCTAATATCATTGTCACAGAGTACATATTTGGACAAAGTTCTAAAGAGGTTTGGAATGGAAGATATCAAGAAAGGATTCTTGCCCATGTTGCCCAATACGACCTTGAGTAAAACTCAAAGTCCTACAACGGCAGAAGATAGAGAAAGGATGAGTAAGACTCCCTATGCCTCAGCCATAGGATCTCTTATGTATGCCATGCTATGTACTAGACCCGACATTCCATATGCTGTTAGTTTGACTAGCAGATATAAAAGTGATCCAGGAGTGGATCATTGGACAGCGGTCAAAAACATCCTTAAGTACTTGAGAAGAACTAAGGATATGGTTCTTTCTTATGGAGGTGATGAACAGCTCGTTGTTAATGGTTACACCGATGCTAGTTGGAACACCGATCCAGATGATTCTAAATCACAATCTGGATACGTATTTACTTTCAATGGTGCAGCAGTTAGATGGAGGAGTGCAAAGCAAAGCATTGTGGCGAGATCTTCAACTGAATCGGAATACATAGCTGCTTCGGAGGCTTCACAAGAGGCGATATGGATGAAGGAGTTCATTACAGAGCTCGGTGTGGTTCCAAGTGCGCTGGACCCAATGTCTATCTATTGTGATAACATGGGCGCCATAGCCAATGCGCAAGAACCAAGGTCACACAAGAAGCTGAAGCATATCAAGCTACGTTTTCACGCTATTCGAGAGCATGTCCAAGATGGTGACATAAAGATTTGCAAAGTACACACAGATCTGAATGTGGCGGATCCGTTGACTAAACCTCTCCCGAGGGCAAAACATGACCAGCACCAAACCGCCATGGGTGTTCGGTATATTACCATGTAATCTAGATTAGTTGACTCTAGTGCAAGTGGGAGACTGTTGGAGATATGCCCTAGAGGCAATAATAAAAGTGGTTATTATTATATCTTTGTGTTTATGATAAATGTTTACATTCATGCTATAATAGTATTAACCGGAAACATTAATACTTGTATGATTTGTAAACTAAATTAGAGTCCCTAGTAAAGCCTCTTTAATAATACTAGCTTGTTGGTTAATAGATGATCGTGGTTTATCGATCATGAACATTGATATGTTGTTAACAACGAGATCATATCATTAGGAGAATGGTATGATGGACATACTCCTATAGATAAGCGTAGCATAAAGATCAAGTCATTTTAATAGTTCGTTTGCTATAAGCTTTCTGATACATAGTAACCTAATTCCTTCGACCATGAGATCATGTTAATCACCATCACCAGAAGGATGCTTTGATGACATCAAACACCACACCGTAACTGGGTGGCTATAAATGTGGCATTAAGTGTTCGAAAAGTATGGGTTGAGGCACATGGATCAAGAGTGGGATTTGTCCATCCATATGACGGATAGATATACTCTGGGCCCTCTCAGTGGAATGTCATCCAATTAGCTTGCAAGCATGTGACTGGCTCACAAGGGATCACATATCACGGGAACGAGAAAAGAGTACTTATCGGTAACGAGGTTGAACTAGGTATGCAGAGATACCGACGATCAAAACTTCGGATAAGTAAACTATCGTGAGACAAAAGGAAATTGGTATCGTATGTAAGTGGTTCATTCGATCGCAAAATAATCGTAGAAATATGTGGGAGCCATATGAATTTCTAGATTCCTCTATTGGTTATTGATTGGAGAAGTGTCTCGGTCATGTCCGCATAATTCACGAACCGTAGGGAGACACACTTAAGGATTCGATGTTGTTTAGTAGATATGGAATGTAAGTAGGGATACCGAATGTTGTTCGGAGTCTCGGATGGGATCCGGGATATCACGAGGAGATCCGTAATGGTCCAGAGAATAAGATTCATATAAGGAAAGTCTGATTCCTGAGTTCGGGAAAGATTCCGATGTTTCCATCGGAGAGGTTCTAGAAGGTTCACCGGTCCGGAAGGATAATGGTCCATGAATGTGTCATGGGTAAGTGGAATGATTAGATCATATCCTAGGTCACTTGGTGTGGTCATTTGTGAGAGATAATTAAAGCTCTAAATTGAAAGTCAAACGGGAGGTTTGAAAAGTCAAACTGGAACAATGGTATCCTAGTGGAAGTAGGAAGAGTCCTTCGAACTTGGGTTTGGAAGTGGATTCAAACTCACCCCTCCCAAGGCTGCCCCCTCTCATAAATAGTGGGAGGGTTGCCCCAAAGTACCAAGCCTAGCCCCTCTCCACCCGAGCCATCGCCGCCGCTGCACCGCCGCCGCCAGCCGCCGCCGCCGCCGGCGGTGGCCCGTCGCCGTCGCCCTAGCCGCCGCCGACACCTCCTCCCCCCGGTCTTCTAAACCCTAGATCATCGGGAAAACCCTAATTCCACCATAACTAGCACCGTCTTAGGCGAAGCCCTGCAGGATCTTCCCTCTACTTCCGACACCACGCCGTCGTGCTGCCGAAATCGCGAGGGGAGAACTACAACCTCCGCTGCCTGCTGGAACAAGGGAGAGGAAGGTCTTCATCGAGTACCGAACGTGTGACCGACTGCGGAAGCGCTGCCGGAATGCAGCGCTGGAAGGATCGTCTATGCGATCTTGAGATTAGCAAGTGTACTACTACATCACCCACGAGAATCTGCTCTCGTTAAACGCTTTGGAATCTTCGAGGGTGAGTGCTTCTATCGACTCGTTGCTACAATCTAGTAAATAGATCTTGGCTTGTTTGTGTGCATGCGGTAGAATTTTTTTGTTTTCCATGCTATGAACCTCTACATATTTAACAATTGTATCGCACAACCAAATCCGTTATAAGTAAATGCCAATTATCCCATGGTCATCCAGAGTACAAAATTTTAATCATTGTCCCGAGGGAAAACACTCATCCTCTACCCCCAAATCCATAAGCAATGGTTGTTAAATCAATTAGGGGCATCACAATTTTTTTAGAGACAGAGTTAGTGAACCAAGGACCGAACACAACCTATGATATTGACATTGCACCTGGTTCACTAATCCGTCCCTAAAAAAGCAGAGAACATACACAGATGTCTCCCTTGCACTATTTTGGTGCACATTTAAATCATTAGCCCTAGAAACAAGTTAAAATTTACTGCATGTGGTATTTTTGAATCTACAAGGAACTAAAAGACATCTCCAAAAGTTACTTCATATGGTATGCTTCAGCCTATAAAAAACTCTAATCATGAACAGTATATCATGATCTGAAACCAACAAACCACAAACCGTAGCTCGAATCTGGCAATCGTACCTACTAAAATATGAACAACAAACAAGAACATAGCATGAATCTATCATGCAAAGGCCCAAATCTGAAAACAATCATAAAAATCGATTTTTCCAACTCTAGTAGTACAACGGTTTATGTAGTAGGATCTACACTACATGACATCTGTTACCCATCCAAGCGATACATACATACATATGGATCTAAGAACGGTATTCTTGAGTACGAGTCAAAGAAGGGCTTTACCGACATTGCCAAGCCAAAGGTGTAGTGCACGGGGACGTTGATGATGACGTCGCCACCGGGCAAGCGGTCGAGGTCTGGGTCTGCCGACTGCAGTGGAACCGCCGATATGATTTGACATGAGAGTGATAGGGAGGGGCTGGGTGGTGAGGGCATTTATGGCGCGTGTTTGCGAAGCAATGCGGCACCGCCTCTCCTTCTACACGCATGTAGCTGAGGCGTCGCCTCACGCTCTGCCGGGCTTGCCCTGAAAAAACTGCCGATTCAGCAATTCCCGTAGGGCCTGGCCCGGGGGTGCTTTGAGGTCCATGCGAGCCAAATGCGGAGGCCGTACACGCAAGCAATCAGCCCAATTATTTTGCTAGTGAGCTTGCCCCTACCTCAGATGACCTACCAAATACGCCCCAAGCGACCCAAAATGTTCTCCGACTCAAAGTCTCAAACCAACAATTTCAGACCAAAAATAGGACACTAGTGGGAGTCCCCTGGGGACCATTGATTTTCATCCCCCGAGTAGACAACCCAACCATGTGTCTTTTTTTCAGATTTATACATTTGCTACAAAACATCCTGATTTTGTTACAAAATGTCCTTCTTTTGCTAGGCTTTGTGTATTGTAGCCAAAAAAAAGTTTGTCTCGGAAAAAGACTGTCCCTTGCCGGAGACTTTGTAGGAGAACGTTTTTGCTGATGAAGCAAACCGACTTCATTGGAGAATCGTCGGAGAATTTTGTCAGGATACCTCGCAGAGACTTTATAGCAAAAAGTTTGTGCAATTGTAGCAAAACCAGAAAATAGGCGTAGCAAAAAAGTTAGCAACTGTAGAAAAAGGGCTGACCTCACCTGAGACCTGTTAGCAATTTTTTTGTTCTGTTCTAGCAAAACCGAATATCATAATGGTTGCAGCAAACAAAATTACGAATATGTAGCAAAATCCCTATTGTTCAAAAGCAAAAGATACCCAAAAGAGGCTTGCTCCAATACAACCTATCTCTCTAAACTCGTAGAAATCTGTCTACGTACATATCCAAACCAGTATAAGCATACGGATATAGGCATACCGCAGTTTTCCTGCAAAAGACCCCGACCCGGACCCGCCCAATCTCGTACGTGCCGAACACCGCCGCCGGACAAGTTTCTGGCGTCGCCGCACAAGAATATTTTACAAAGATCTCTACTCGCGAGTCGCTGGACAAGTTGATGGACTATCCGGTGTTATTGTCGTAGGCGCGTAGTCGATCCGAAAGACAAGCAATCACAGCAGAACACCGAGATTTGTTAACGCAGTTCGGCGAACTCGCCTACATCTGCGGGGCATGACTACGGGCGCTCCTCCCCAGGTACTATCACGGTACCATCGACGACAAGCCCGCCGAGGTGATACAGACACACCAGATCTACAATGCCACGCCAGTCCGGCAGCCCCTACCACGGGCGCCGGACCGTCCTCGAAACTCGATATTGTGTCTAAACCTACAACTTGCGTCCGGTCTATTTTGGCTACCCGGGTGCCTTTATATATTAGGCCCAGGTTACAAAGTTCGACTCCAACACGTAACCTACCCGATAATTAGAAGTCCAACTGTGGCACAACTCGTACACATATTCGACACATATCTCAACAAACTCCACCTTGGCGAATATGACCTTCACCATCTTGAAGCTGCCATGCACGAACCTCTATGTACCTGGACTTGAACCATTAGAGATCTTTCGTGAGCTCAGCTGATACTCCTAGACTCCACGTGCCTCCACCTGCAACTATAGTTCCTTTTCTTTTCACCACCATCACACACCAACCACTGGTCTGCGTGAAAGTACTTTCAACTTAAAGGAATTTCACTGTCGCCCTTGAATCACCTTGAGCCATATTCACAGTTGTCTCATCACCACTTTCGCAGATTCCTTATGGCCGACTCATGTCCATCACTTGACGTTTGTCCCGATAGACCCTGTCACCAACTTTAACCTGGTACTCGCCAACACCGCTTCAGCACCCCTGCACACATGTCAACCCAACTGTATGACCGCCTATGCCCTGGTTTGTCGCTGTCTCCCGTGCTTACCGCACACCTCGCCGCTATCACCGCGTCGAGCATCCACAATCTTGGCCATGGTCCACCGGGTAGCTAAGCCACACCACCTCAGGCCCCACTGCAGATCCATCAGTCATACCCGACCGATGCCGAGTTCCACGTCTCTCTCCGAACCATGAGCTCCAGCCCGGATCACGTGCCTCTCACCTCCTCGCTGACTAGGCTTCGACTCTCTGCTAGCTTACGCTGTAGCCCCTCCATCATCCAGAGCAGAATCTTCTGCAGACTCCAGCTCCACCTTCAACATGACTCCTTGGTAGAGGATCAGTCTACCCTGCGTCCTATCAACTTCAAGATATCATATGCGCGCCATCTTGAATCAACCCTGCACACTGCATGTCGAAGCACGCACCCCATAGGCATGCGTCACGTGTTTCCACGCCCACATAATTCGGACACCATCAGCCCTCGCGCTCCTACGTCATTGTCGCCGATTCTCACCGTCTTCTGTATCCGTCAGACAACTAGTCCGACCCAGCTGAACATATCAACTGCAATCATGCTCCACCTCGCGCCTGGCCTAGCACCACAGTGCATTGCTCGACGTCCTTTTGGTACATGATCTTCACGAATCACGACGCACTCCAGCACATCGTAACTCTACGCCAGTATCCCGTATCGTGCCACGGCTACCATCTTGTACACAAACTGTGTACCGAGCAAGAAACAAAACGATCATCTCTTGTGCCTTTCACATACACGTAGTAAAGGATTGCAACCTGCAATGTTTTGTATCCGGTCCAAAATCACCATGCACTAGCACAACCCAATCTTATTTTTGTTGCTCCCGATGGAAAATACCACACGTTACTCAACCTGACGCTTTTTTTCTCCGTAACAAATCTCCTTGCTACTTCTGATTCCTGGTCGATCAGGACGAGAGACGAGCGCCCCTGGTAGTGGCCTTGCCTGCTGGCCCAACTTGGCCTAGACCTCTGCTACTCCGCAGCCCAGCCGTGTGCTGGTGCCTGGTGCCTGGTGCCTGGTGCCTGATGCCTGTTTCCGCGACTGGACCCATATGTTCCGCCGCCTGACGCACGGACGTTGCACCACGGCCGTACATCGCCTCCTCGTCTCCGCAATCGATCTGACGCGCTGCTGCACGCTGCTTCACAGATTAATCTGCCACCGCCGCATGCACACGCGTATCCGAACCAATCTGACTGCTTTGTTGATGAAATTCCGATCCTTGCGATCACGCCGAAGTACTCGCCGGAATAGAAGTCCGCGACTTCCGATCAACCGATCAAATTTCTCAACTCCTATAGATCAACAACCTAGCGCCTTCAACCTGATGCTCTGATACCACTTGTTATTATCGTAGGCACGTAGTCGATCCGAAAGACAAGCAATCACAGCAGAACATCGAGATTTGTTACCGCAGTTTGGCGAACTCGCCTACATCTACGGGACATGACTACGGGTACTATCACGGTACCGTCGACGACAAGCCCGCCGAGGTGATACAGACACACCAGATCTACAACACCACACCAATCCGGCAGCCTGCCACGGGCGCCGAACTGTCCTCGAAACTCGATCTTGTGTCTAAACCTACAACTTGCGTCCAGTGTATTTTGGCTACCCGGGTGCCTTTATATATTAGGCTCAGGTTACAGAGTTCGACTCCAACACGTAACATACCCGATAATTACAAGTCCAACTGTAGCACAAATTTGGCTTGTCAACGTTCCATCGCCACCCCGCCAAGGCTGCATGTCGCCATCGTGTGTCGGGCACAACTGCCACCGCCACCAACCCACGACCGTCGCCGGCGTTGAGCTAGGAAACGTACATACTAGTATGGGAGTGTCTAAATCTCAGGCGCCTGAGAACTTCTTATATGTAAGTCGCTGATGTCATCCTAACATTTCTGCTAATTCTCAGTTGCAACCTAATTGCAACTCATAAAATTTGTACTATTTCTCTTTTGCAACCTAGTTGCAACTCATGTGTAACTTTCACTTTGCATGAATCATGAGGTAAATCGAACGGTAAAAGTGGCGACTGAGATCTAAGAAGTTCTCATGCGCGTGAGAACTAGCAAAACCGTACTAGTATACATATGTATGCTAAAAAGACGTATAATTTTTTTATATAATTTATTTGGGCTCTACGGGTTTTATGCAAGACTACATATACAGGTTTAGTATTAATCACGAAGGGATATCGAATATCTTAGCTGTTTTTATGTTTGAGTTTTCATGACTATTAGAGCATCTCCACTCGCCTACCCAGAAGGCCGATCCGGACGCCGAATTTCAGTCTGGACGCTGAAAACTGGCCCAGTCGCGTATCCAAGGACCTGTTTTCTGCCGGATTTCGGCTATTTTTGGTCCGACCTACCCAGGCCGAACCCAGGTTTCCGGATACACCCTGGAAACGCCGGACTCAGCGATATCGGCGAAAAAAACAAAGCGGTGCGTGGACCCGCCGAGTCAGTAACGGAAGCCGAGTCGTCGTCATCATCGGAACCACGCGGCGACCGCCGGGCAATAACTGCCCGTCGCGTCGGCCACGCGTCGCCGATTTATGGCGCCACCGTCGCCGCCTCGGCTCCCGCGACGGACCGACGGTCACTAACTTCCCGCCGTTTCCATTTTTCCCGCCCTCGCCACTACACCCCTCCCGCCCTCGCCGCGCACCTCGGCCTTTATAAGCCGTACTCGTCGCCGGAGATCTTCGCACTCTCTCACAGCTTCCCCCGGCCACAAGCCCAACTCCGGCGAGCTCTCACCTTTCTCCTTTTCTCACCATGGGCGAACGCTACCCCGACGACGGCGCTGCGGCGAACGGCTTCAGCCGGCGCACCCTCCAAACTTGGGAGGCGCGCATGCTGTACGAGGCGGGGTACATGGCGTCGCCGGACACGCGGATGCCTCCGGGATGGACGCTGAACGCCGGCGGCATCCCAATCCCGCCGGGGCCGACGCCGGAGGAGCTGCCGTATGATGTACTTCCTCCGTTTAGAAATATAAGATGTTTTAGATTTGTGAATGAGATGTATCTAGACACGTTTTAGTGTATAGGTTCAAATGAATCTAGACACTAAAAGGTGTCTAGATACATCTCATTCACAAACCTAAAACATCTTATATTTCCAAACGGAGGAAGTACAAGAGTACATCGCCGGCATGGACAACCCCGCCGAAGCGGTGAGCGCCGATGACCTCTTCTACTGGGCGAACTTCTTCGAGGAGCGGCGCCAACAGGAGCTCGCCCGCCACGAGGGGCCGTCGAGCGAGTCCCCGCCGGCGCGCAAAAACTCGGCGGGGCGCCGGCGTTGGTGGAGCGCACCGGGGCGGACGCTCGCCGCCGTGCTGGAGCACATCAACCGCGGGAACACGCCGTGGCTCGGCTTCCCGCGCAACCCAACGCCGGCGGCGAGGACCGGTCGGCGTGCTCCGACGAACTGGGCGCCGAGGAGGATGGCGAGCATGAGCTCGTCCTCCTCCGCTTCGGCGTCCCACTCTTCCGGCAGCGCGCCGCTTCGCACGCCGACGGTCGTGAAGCGCGAAGCTGTCTCGCTGGCGCGTTCACCGCCGAGGACGCGCGCGCGGTATCGTCATCGGCGAGCCACCTGCGCCTACGCCGCCCCAATACAGAAGGCTCGGCGCCGGCCATGGACGCCGCCTTGAAGATGGCGCTGGAGCAGTCGCTCCGCGAAGCGCCGCCGCTGCCGCTCGTCGAGCCCTCCTCGCCGGACATCCTGGAATGGTCCAGGAGGGACTGGGAGAAGGCGGAGCATCAGCGCATCCTCGGCCTGTAGCAGCAGGCTGAGGAGCAGGCCGCCTGGCGTCGGGCGCTGTCTGGGCGTGAGCTCGCCTACCAAGGCGCCCCGCTCTTCATCCTGGACGACGAGGACGCAGACCCGTCCTACCAGCCATGGAGGCACGTCGACCCTGGCCAGGGCAGCTCCCGCCAGAACCAGCCGCCGAGCGACGACGACGACGGCGGCGAGGATGACGGCCGGGCCGACCCCGACTACACGTCGTTCTATGACAACTTCTGCATGTAGGACGGCGAAGGCACTGGCGGCGGCGTCTTTTTAAGTTTATTATGTATTTTATTTTAGTTTAAATTCGATGTAATTCGCCTATATTCGCCCAACTTAATGAAATTCGCCCATATTTAACGAATTTTAGCCGAACTTGGGAACTCGGCCTGGGTACGCGGGTGGGAAAATGGGCGTACCCAGGCCGAAAACAAGTTCAGTCCGGTCGAAAAACGGACCAAATTTCGCCCTGGATTCGGCCAACTAGTGGAGATGCTCTTATATGAGTTTAGGAGGACGGGTTGTACTAGAGCAAATGACTTCCGAGAAACACGCTTAAGACTCATATCAAAGACCACATAGCAACAACAGCATCCTGCCACCTCACTGCACTTTCAGGTGTTCTCGCTCCAACGCGATCTGGATGTATGCCTACCATCACGGTGGACGTTAAATGTGTTCTCGTCCAATACAAGTCGGTCACTACGGAAAAAGACGGTGTTGACATACGCCAGGCCTTTGCCGTGCGTCTGCGTACCGCAAAATTACATTTTTCATGGTTTCTTCTGAACAACGCATGGCAAAGAAAAGACGCACAGCAAAACTACACGGAACACACGGCAACGAAAAACCACAATGAAAAGATAGACAAAAGCACAAGGCATAGAACGACACACGGTAAAACAGGATAAAAGTGCACCGCAAAGGAAAAGCTCAAGGCAAACAGGCAAGGAGGGCCCACATCTTTGCCCGGCCGACGATGCCGACCAGACGGCGGGCCTTTGCCGTGTATCGCCGTTAGACGCATGGCAAATTTCCAAATTTCTATTTTTTTACACGCGAATTTTTTGTGCCTTCTAAATTTTTTGCGCACGAATTTTTCCCGCGTGGATTTTTAAATGTCTTTGCCGTATGTTCGTGACCGAGGACACATGGCAAAGGTCTTTGCCGTATACCGAAAAAGCATACACCAAAGATCTTTGCCGTGCTTTATTTCAGAAGCACACGGCCAAAACCCTTTGCCGTGTCTTTTTTTGTCGTGCCACGTTTGCCGTGAGCGACCACATGGCAAAGCCATTATCGTACAAATTTAGTATGTTGTCGTGTGTTATTGCCGCACGGCAAAGATCTATTTTCCCCTAGTGAGTGGCACAAGAGGTCGTTTCTGAAGCCAAGGTTCCACAGACAATGTCTAATACTACTACACGACTCGATTTCCAGACAAGTACATGTTGGATGAGAATCCCCAAGTGTACCTGCAGTGTGTATTGGCGAGGATCGCTTTACCTGCATTTTCGTGGTCCGTTTGTTGCAAGGTATACACCCGGCCTAGCAAATAATTGCAAAATCCCTTTTCCAATTCTTGTACTAGATCTCCCTCACTACAGGAAAACTACGCTACGCCACGGACCAGTTGCCCTCGGCAGAGCCTCAAAATACCGACGGCATAGACTGTGCCAATAACAGCCTCTCAGCATAGCCTCCTCGGTGTAGAAGCCTGTCAGCATAGAGGCTACACCGACATCCACCTTCGGCATAGCTTGTGCCGAGGGCAGCTTTGCCCTCGGCATAGACTGACATCTGTTTGTATTTTACAAAAAAAACAAAAATATATTTTTTAATTTTTTGAATTGTTTGAATCTCTCTTACTTGGGACATTTTTAACACTAAGTACACTTAATCTTAGGTCAAATTACAATTTTTGTCAAACTTTCCAGTCGATCACTGATCCCCACACTACTCTACTCCTATCACGCTTAACTTCTCATTCTCTTCAGATGAGCTATCGTGAAATAAATTATACCTTGTTGTCAATACTACCATATCAATCCTATTAACTCTTATACCACTATATCACACGTCTTTATTTTTTGAAATTCCAAACAATTATTTAAGTAAACAACAATGAATACATAATAATAATATTGAATTCCAATGAAAACAAATAATTAATAAAAAAATATTCTATTCATTTTTTGCCATTATTATCATATAATATGGCATAATTAATATCTTTAGCTCTGTAAATCAAAATTTGAGAAATAATATATCCATTATTATCAGAAAAATGTAAGGAATCCAAATATGAAACGAATAATTTTTTTAAATAACTTTTTTCTTTTTTAAATTTTGAAAATCCAAAATAATCCAAATTGATTAGAAAAATGAGAGGAATCCAAATATAACATACATATCATATGTTTGCCATAACAAGATACACATGTCTTCGAAATATTGGCTCATTTAAAGAAACTATTCTATGGATGTGGCCATAACATTCATCATTTGGCTTGAAAGGCATGAATCTTCATACTAGATAGCCATTTTTTAGAACACTTTTCAAAAATATTTGAAATATTGCATGTTTGTTATTTTATATGGATACTAGGTCATTTAAAATAGAAAAATGCGAAGGTTTTCCATTTTTTCTTATGAATTAGTTATGCTGATTTCAAGATGTGGTCAAAACAGCGGGCATGACCCATCTTGATAGAAGTTGAATCGGGAGAAAATCTTAGCGGAACTCTGATGAAATAACAAAGCAAACTATGAACCTAAAATGATATTTTAAAATGCCCTTTAGTTCATGAGCCTAAAAACTTTTATGGTGAATCATGAGTCTAAAAAATGCCCTTTAGTTCATGAGCCTAAAAACTTTTAAAAAAATCATGACCAAACTACGAAGCACCTTTAGTTCAAAGTTTTCAATTTCCAGCTGAATTGACAAATATTTGTATTTTTATGAGAGGTGGATGGTAAGCTTTTATGGTGCAACCAATTAGTTATTTGTACTTTAAATGTGGTCTAATATTTTACAAAAATAGGGTGGTACCATTTGGCAACATATTCATGGTATGTGCTTCATAAAAGTCATGATTTCTAGCACTCAGAAAATAGAAAATGTCTTTTTGGTGCGATGAAAAGGAAAACTTCCTTATGCAACATTGTAAGTCAACCCAAGATGCACATGCATGCACAATATGGGCACATTATCACAAACTAAATCATGATTCTAGCCATAACTTTGGTCGTTTGACCTGAAAGCCATAAAATCTCGAACATGATAGCTCATTTTGAGAAGTTTTTTTTGTAATATTTGCAATATTCTAAGTTTGGTATTTTTTTCTTGCAACTATATCACAAAATATGACACCACGCGAATGTTTTACTTTGTTTGGATCGTATTTAAATTTCTTATGTCCGTTTTAAACTATGGTCAAAATGACGGGCATGAAGATTCTTAGCTCGGGGTTGAGTCTCACTAAACTTGCAGTAGGTCTCTTATGAAATAGAAAATTGTGAACCTAAAAATAATTTTTCCAAAAAAATCATGAGTATTAAATCTTGTACCTATAGTTCAAATCTGACCGACTTCGTACCGGTTCGGCAGAAATTTGTCTTTTTAATGAGGGGTGGGCAGAAAGGTTTAAGATACCCCGGTTGGGAAAGTATTTTTACAAAATGGGGTAGTGCCAATGTAAAACTTTCATTTGGTGGTTGTTCCACAAAACACCCTTTTTGAAACTAGAAAAATAGAAAATGGAATTTTGGTGAGGTAAAAAGGAAAAGTTCCTCCTACAATATTGTAAGCCATCCTAAGATGCACGTCTGTATATAATATGGATATATTATCACGAACTATATCGTGATTCTAGTCATAATATAGGTCGTTTGGCCTGAAAGCTACGAAACCTCGAATATGATAGTTCATTTTGAGAAGTTTTTTTTGTAATATTTACAATATTCCAAGTTTGATATTTTTTCTTGCAGCAATATCGCATAATATGACACCACACGAAGGTTTTATATTGTTTGGGTCGTTTTTTAATTTCTTATGCCTGTTTTAAACTATATGTAATGTTTTTATGTTTTATTTAATTTTTATTCATAAATGTGTAATATTTGAGTGTAGATAGATAGATCTTATTTTTCTACAAATTTCGATATATTATTGTATTTTTGTGAATTAGGATGATTTAGTTATAATTTTTCTAAGATTAATATGGTAAAATGAAAAATAGCTATGCCGAGGGTATTGTCGTCGGCACAGCTGTGAAACCTATGCCAAGGGCAATGTCATCGGCGTAGCCTTAACGCCGCCCCACGCGCGTTAGCTATGCCGAGGGCCGCCCTCGACCCAGCTAGCCTACGCTGACGACATTCCTGTACCGAGGGCTGGCCTCCTGTGGCTGGGGAGGACCTCGCCGAGGGCTCCGACACTTGGCCGTCGGCGTAGGTGCCCAGCCCTCGGCATAGCGGGCTTTTCCTGTAGTGCCTCTATATCTCGCCTTAACAATTTATGTGGATGAATTGACATTTTTTGCAGGTTATCTCTAGCAGATGGAAAGTACCGAGTAATAAAAACACCAATGGATATCGAGGAATGCAAACGTGGAAAACCTTACATTGGAAAGTCAGAAAAAGGGGTGTACTTTTGCAACGATACGTGACAACTATCAACTTCATGTTTGGACTCTCATGGAATCAAGTGACCGGGTAGACTGGGAGTTGAAGCACCATGCATATTGATCTAATGATCTTAAGCACGGTGTCGGTCGCGCTGGTTGCGCGATCTCGAGAGAACTGGAAATTTTTGGAATTTAGATGATGATAACGATGTAGTAGATGGAAGCGAGACAAAGCTAGTGCGAGAATTTTTGGACGACTGGGACTCTGACGACAATAATGTTGTGAGTATTGGAGATGCTTGTGGAGGCTTCTTCATCAATGTCATATTTCTTGGGTTTCACCCCTACAAAGAGGTTGTTTTCTTGGCGTTAGCATCACCCATCAAAAAAGTTCTGGCTTATCATTTAAATGAGTTATTTTACGGTGATTGAGGTGGAACTTTTTGTTCTATTAGGTTTTATCTAGTTCTGTTGCTTGTGATTTTTTCTAAACGTTAATTAAAACTGTTGATTATTTCTATCAAGTTTTGACATAGAATTCATTGGCCTCTAATCCAGATTTTAGCATACAGCTGATGTGCGTGCATTCTTGATTTGACGATTATGCCCAACCTGGTTGATGCCGTGCCGTCACCGCGCGTCCCTCACCTTCGAAGCCCTGTGTCCAACCTCCGCTGCTTCCCTCACCCGCGCCGGCCCCTAGGTGAGTACTAGGGGTGGCTAATTTTCATCTGCCAACGCCACCGGAGCACTGCCACCGCGCTCCCCTCTCCCCTTGAGAGACCGCCTCTACTCTAGTCGATCTGCTGCTGCGCTGCCACCATGCCCACTCCGGTGCAGCCTAACACAAGGATTTTTCTCTCCGCGGCCTAGTCGGCGAGAACACGGCCGCTCGACTCGCATGCAGGATCGGAGTCGCCGGCCACCGCCCTCCATGCCGCAGGATCAGATAGCACTGCATCAAGGTGAGTCATATTCGTTTGAGTACGTGCTACCTTTGTCCTCTGCATTCTTCCTGCGAATCGAAACATGCACTATCTCCTAGTAGTCGCAAATCAGAAGGCTGATGCAGTATTTGAATATATTTTAAGACTGATGTGCTCTGGTGTTGTGTTTTCGCTGTACTATATGTGGGTTGAATGGTTGTACTCCAACTCAAAGATGATAGCAGGTTTTCATCATGATATAGATATACAGCCTTGTTTGCACCCCACGTATATATCTATCAAGTATGTATATCATTCTATCCGCTTCTTGCTCCAGTTTAACCAAACATTCTCAATTTAACTCAGAGCACAAGAAACCAACGAACCTCAACCGATGTAATAAATATTCAGAAGATGTTCTTTCTAATTTATCCTCAAGATGTGATTACTTCTTCATTCTTCCATCCTTTATTCTCTTAGCTCCACCTCTCTTTTCTTATTCCTATTCAATTATCCAGCCGTAAGTCAACTGAATATTTAGGTGCTTTAGACATACATAAATTAACTTTTGAAACCAAGAATTTGTAGTTCACTATATGAATGCACCGTAAGTCCGTATTTAGGTGTGTTAAGTATAAGCATAAACATGTCAGTAAATTGAAGATATATAGATTGGAAAAGAAATGCAATTGTACTGACATGGAAATTTGATAAACTCTTAGTCTACCCATTCAAAACGATTTTCCAGAATTAATATATATATATCTCGTGCATTGCTCTTTTCTTTTTAATTCATTTCAAAAATATAAACAACACTTACTATCCGTTCAGGTTAATACATGTCATCTGCTCTGCTCTTCTCTACTCTTCTGTAGTGTCAATAAATTGCTCCAATCGAATCTTATCTTCCTATTTTTCTGCAGAGAACAATTGACTCTTATACATCTACACGTATCCATTCAGACAGCAAAAAAGTATGGGTACGAACATTTTTGAATGCATTGTGCTAGCATCCTTATAGAATTGCACTCAGCTAACAACATAATATCAACCTCGATTCTCCACACATGATTACAGTAGAATTATAATCACACCATCCCGCAATACACCTTGCAGAATTTAGGAAAATGAAAACGAACCTGAACCAAAGATGTGGCTGACCATGGAGCCGCTAGCTTGTGAGCTCACATTTTGTAAATGCGTGTACAGATTTATAATCTGCATCGAAATGTCCCGCGGGGGGGGGGGGGGGGGGGGGGGGAGTCAAAACAATGAGCATGCGCATGCGCATACCACTACAGGAAAGATTTGATGCGCCGATGCCGGCTGTCGTCGGCACAGGCTGTGCCGACAGTGGCCGTCGGCGTAGCCCCCTCGGCGTACGTCCTGGTCGGCACAGGTCTGTGGTCGTCGGCACAGACCCTCTCCCTCGGCATACCGTCTTCCAGCGGCCCCCGCGTGTCAGTCAACGGTCGTCTTCGATAACGGCCCAGCCTGGAGCTACGCCGATGGCCGGGCTACGCCGACGGAAATAATTTTTTTTTAATCTTTGAATTGTTTGACTTGTTAATCTCTCGCTTTAATCATCTTTAACATAATTTATAGTTACTAATTGATTAAATTGCAGTCTTAGTCAAAGTTTCCAGTCGGTCACTCATCCTAACACTACTCCAGCTCTAGCACGCTTAACTTCCTGGTTCCTTGAGAATCTCCTTCCGTACAGCAATTTACACATTATTGTCAATACTATGATATCAATCATATTAACTCCTATATCATCATGTCACATGGTTGTATTTTTTGAAATTACAAGCAATTATTTAAGTAAACGACAATGAAAAAGTAAAAATATTATTGAATTCAAATAAAAATATAATGATTTTATTTTTTGTATTTTTTATTTAATATGAAAATAATTAATATTTTTAAATCTGTAAATCGGAATTCGGCAAATAATATGTCTAAATTGATTAGAAAAATGAGAGGAATCCAAATATGATATCAATATCAACTTATCACAAACAATGTCGTGATTCTTATCATAATTTGCTTTGCCCGTTTTAAACTATCGTTAAACTTTGTCGAAGGGCGGGCATAAAGATTCTTCGCTCGGGGCTGAGACTCGCTAAACTAGAAATGGATCTATGATGACAACATATTTTGAACTTAAAAATGATTTTTTAAAAAAATCACGAGCATCCGATCATGTACCTGTAGTTCATATCTGGCCCACTTACAACCAATTCGGTAGGAATTTGTCTTTTTTACCAGGGATAGACGGAAAGGTTTGAGATCCCCCTGTTATGACGTTATCCATGTAAGGTGGTCTAGTATTTTTGAAAAAATATGACGGTAGCATTTTGAATTAGCCATTTGGTGGTTACTTCACAAAACCGTCCGTTTTTTGCACTCGGAAAATAGAAAACGGCTTTTTGGTGCGACGAAAAAGAAAAACTTCCTCCTGAAACATTATTCGCCATCCCAATATGAACACATTATCACAAACTATGTCTTCATTATATCCATAACATTGGTCATTTGATCCGAAAGCTAAGAAACCTTGAACGAGATATGTCATTTTGTGAAGGTTTTTTGAGACATAATCAATATACCAAGTTTAATATTTTTTCTTCTAACTATGTCACATAATATGACACCACGCGAAGGTTTCGCATTGTTTGGATCATTTTTGAATTTATAATGCCCGTTTTAAACTATCGTTAAACTTTGTCGAAGGGCGGGCATGAAGATTCTTAGCTTGGAACTGAGACTTGCTAAACTTTAAGTGGATCTATGATGAAACAACATATTTTGAACCTAAAAATTATTTTTATAAAAAATCATGAGCATCCGATCATGTACCTATAGTTCATATCTGACACACTTCCTACCTTTTCGGCAGGAATTTGTCTTTTTCACCAGGGATAGACGGAAAGGTTTGATATCCCCCTGTTATGATGTTATCCGTTTAAGGTGGTCTAGTATTTTTGAAAAATGTGACGATAGCATTTTGAATTAGCCATTTGGTGGTAGCTTCACAAAACCGTCCGTTTTTTGCACTCGGAAAATGGAAAACGGTTTTTTGGTGCGACGAAAAGGAAAACTTCCTCCTGAAACATTGTTTGCCATCCCATGATGCACACTTATGCACAATATGGACACATTATCACAAACTATACCTTCATTCTAGCCATAGCATTGGTCATTTGACCCGAAAGCTAAGAAACCTCGAACAAGATACGTTATTTTGTGAAGATTTTTTTGAGACATAATCAATATACCAAGTTTGATATTTTCCTTCTAACTATGTCATAGAATATGACACAACGCGAAGGTTTCGCATTGTTTGGATCATTTTTGAATTTATAATGCCCATTTTAAACCATCATTAAACTTTGTCGAAGGACGGGCATGAAGATTCTTAGCTCGGGGCTGAGAGTCGCTAAACTTTAAGTGGATCTATGATGAAACAACATATTTTGAACCTAAAAATGATTTTTGTAAAATCATGAGTATCCGATCATGTACATGTAGTTCATATCTGACCCACTTCCTCCCGATTCAGTAGGAATTTGTCTTTTTCAACAGCGATAGATGGAAAGGTTTGAGATCCCCCTGTTATGACGTTATCCATGTAAGGTGGTCTAGTATTTTGGAAAAATGTGACGGTAGCATTTTGAATTAGCCATTTGGTGATTGCTTCACAAAATCGTCTGTTTTTTGCACTCAGAAAATGGAAAATGGCTTTTTGGTGCGACGAAAGGAAAACTTCCTCCTGAAACATTGTTCAACATCCCATTATGCACACTTATAGGCAATATTGACATATTATCACAAACTATGCCTTCATTCTAGCCATAACATTGGTCATTTGACCCGAAAGCCAAGAAACCTCGAACGAGATAGGTCATTTTGTGAAGGTTTTTTTGAGACATAATCAATATACCAAGTTTGATATTTTCCTCCTAACTATGTCACATAATATGACACCACGCGAAGGTTTCACATTGTTTTGATCGTTTTTGAATTTATAATGCCCGTTTTAAACTATATATAATGTTTTATGTTTCACTTATGTTTTTTTTATAAATGTGTATTATTTGAGTGTATATAGATAGGTCTTATTTTTCTGCAAATTTTGATATATTATTTGTATTTGTCTGAATTAGAATGATTTAGTTATGATTTTTCAAAAAATAATGAGATAAAAGGGAAAAATCTGGAGGCCTAGCCGTCGGCACAGACCAAACAAATTTTTCCTTTTATGATTGCTTTAATTCCTCCGATTCCTCTTCTGACAGGAATTACCAATCCTGTATTGGCTATGTCATCCTCTGTTTAGTAGATGTATGGTATGGTATGGTTACTAGGTAGTGTTGCTCGATACCCGATGACGAGGTTTCGACTCGTCAATGCCCATTGTTATGGACTTGGATTTTAGAGAAGATGGGGATGCTGGAGATCGTGGAACGGTTAACAGACAAGCAACCAGGGGACACGAGATTTACCCAGGTTCAGGCCCTCGGAGGGAAAACCCTACTCCTGCTTGTCTGCTCTTGATTACGGCGGAACCGAAAGTTACAGGGTGCGCAGATTCGATCTAGCGTGGAGGTGTGTATGCGAAAGTATGAGTCGAGAGATTTAGGTCGTGCCCTCCTGACCTTTATATAGACTTAGGCAGGTCTCGGACATAGTCCTAGTCGGTTACAAGTTCTAGGGTTTTACCCCTTTGAATTTTCTATCTACGCTAGTCTTGCTCTCCAAGGATCCGAAGGCGTCATGGGCCTTGGCCACCCGAAAATCTTCATGGGCCAGCGTACATCTGCTGTGGGCCTTCCTTGGGCTGGACCAGGTATGCTGGGGTCACGTACCCGTAGGATATAACCATGTCACCCGAGCTTGCACCAGTATTAGCTGGCTATTCCACTATTACCAAAAGAATTCTGGCTATTGGCTTTCCAGCTTTCACCTCTCTGTAGCTTCTGGAGCTGCTTAAGCGCTTAACTTCTACCAAAGTGTGGTGGCCGTCGGCACAGCCTGGCTGCCTAACGCCGTTTCTATCGCCGTGTTTGAACAGGGGCTACGCCGAGGGCTGTACCTACGCCGATGGCCACCGTCGGCACAACCCTCTCTACTGCGCCGACGGCCACGCTACGCCGAGGGCTACCCTCGGCACCGTCATCTACGCCGACGGTGATAGGGCAAAGGTGTACGATCTTTCGATGAGATGAAGATCCGACTACACGTGCGAGCACGAGCGCCAATGCAATCGCTAGGCCAATCTCCTGGAGGTTACCGATCCTGCGGGAACACGATCAGCCTGACCAACGAGGGTCTTAATTCCTACCTGAAATCGAGAACAAGTAAGAACCAATATTGCAATCAAGATATTGCGGATTAAGAGGAAAGCTTTATTGAAAAGGTGGGATCCTGAATAGGTGCGAAGTACAAGAGGCCTCTGCGACGCTCGAGCCTTGACGAAGTTGCTATGATGGCTAACTTAATGTCTAAACAAAATCCGAGTCTAGGGTGACGGCTATGGGGAGTATTTAAGGGCGAAAAGGTGGGGTTTCGGCCAGCCATGGAAGTGGTGGCCGAATCCAACCCTAGAAGTCCTTTTCCCCTCAAATACGGACTCTAAAAAGTGGCTATTTAAAATCCTGCGAAAATTACATGGGCCTGGCCCAAAATAAAGGTGTCACAGCACCATATTAAGCTATGGACGAATTCGTGAAGTATTAATCTTGAATATTTCGTCCAAGCCTTCTTTCTTTATTATGGTGGCCTCAAAGTTCTGAAATCTTCATCTGTGGCCTTCTCTTGGATCATCACATGCTTGCTGCCATCTCCATGCATGGCCATGCTCCAATGCTTGTCCCTCTCATCCATGCTTGGTCCATCATTTCTAAGAGTAAGAAATACATCTGACTTAGGCAGCATCATATTCTCATGTATGTGAGGGATAGTTCCAAGAAACGAAAGTACCTGATAGTTAAGTTGTTTGGCACGAGATCTTGTGATGGGTCCTTGTATGTGTGTAGCTGTAGGTACAACGGTTGTATCAATAGAAGGGATGTCCACATCATGCTCCCCTTCTTGAATTGAAGTCGTCCTCGACGGAATCTCATCTTCCTCACCAAAGTAAGGCTTCAAATCTGCAATGTTAAATGTAGGACTAACCGTACCAAAGTCTGCAGGCAACTCAAGTTTATATGCATTATCATTTATTTTCTCTAACACCTTAAATGGACCAGCAGCACGCGGCATTAACTTAGACTTGCGTAAATCAGGAAAACGATCTTTACGCAAATGTAACCAAACAAGATCTCCAACATCAAACACAACATGCTTTCTCCCTTTATCCCCAGCAAGTTTATACTTAGCATTCATGTGTTTAATGTTATCTTTAGTAGTCTTATGCAAGTTTAATATCATTGCAGCGCGTTGTGTAGCATCCAAATTAGTTTGCACCGAAGAAGGTAAAGGCAATAAATCAATAGGTGCACGAGGAACAAAACCATACACAATCTCAAACGGGCACATCTTTGTGGTAGAATGCAACGAACGATTATAAGCAAATTCTATATAAGGTAAACACTCTTCCCACAATTTTAAGTTCTTCTTTAAAACAGCCCGCAACATAGTTGACAAAGTTCTATTTACTACTTCAGTTTGTCCATCAGTTTGGGGATGAAATGTAGTACTAAACAGCAATTTAGTCCCCAACTTAGCCCATAAACATCTCCAAAAGTGACTAAGAAATTTAGTATCATGATCAGAAACAATAGTATTTGGCACACCATGCAAACGAACAATTTCATGAAAGAACAAGTCAGCAATATGTGCAGCATCATCCGTTTTATGACAAGGGATAAAGTGTGCCATCTTAGAAAATCAATCCACAACAACAAAAATACTATCCCTCCCCTTCTGTGTTCGTGGCAATCCCAAAACAAAGTCCATAGAAATATCCTCCCAAGAAACACTAGGGACAGGAAGAGGCATATATAAACCATGTGGATTAAGGCGAGACTTAGCTTTTTGACAAGTAGTGCAGCGTGCCACAAATCTCTCAACATCTCGACGCATACGTGGCCAAAAGAAGTGTGCAGCAAGAATATCCTCCGTCTTTTTGACACCAAAGTGTCCCATCAATCCTCCTCCATGCGCCTCCTGTAACAACAAAAGACGAACAGAACAATCTGGAATGCATAGTTTGTTAGCGCGGAACACAAATCCATCATTGAAGACGAACTTGTTCCATGTTCTACCATCTCTACAATTCTGCAACACATCTTTAAATTCAGCATCATGCACATATTGTTCCTTAATAGTTTCTAATCCAAATATTTTGAAGTCAAGTTGAGATAACAAAGCATAGCGGCGTGACAAAGCATCAGCAATAATATTATCTTTACCCTTTTTGTGTTTGATAACATAAGGAAAAGACTCAATAAATTCAACCCACTTTGCATGACGACGATTCAATTTAGCTTGACTACGAATATGCTTCAAAGATTCATGATCGGAATGAATAACAAATTCCTTAGGCCATAGATAATGTTGCCAAGTTTCTAATGTCCGAACCAACGCATATAATTCTTTATTATAAGTAGAATAGTTCAGACTAGCCCCACTCAATTTCTCACTAAAATATGCAACAGGTTTTCCCTCTTGTAATAACACCCCTCCCAAACCAATTCTACTAGCATCACATTCAAGCTCAAAAGTCTTAGTAAAATCAGGAAGTTGGAGTAAGGGAGCATGTGTTAACTTATCTTTCAATATGTCGAAGGCCTGTTGTTGTGCATCGCCCCAAACAAAGGGCACATCCTTCTTGGTAAGCTCATTCAGCGGCGCGGCAATTGATCCAAAGTCTTTGACAAAGCACCTATAAAAACCAGCGAGGCCAAGAAAACTCCTCACTTGTGTGACCGTCTTGGGCTGCGGCCAATTCTCAATAGCTTCAATCTTGGCTGGATCCACTTCAATACCCAGTGATGTAACAACATAGCCAAGAAACGCAACTCGATTGGTGCAAAAGGTGCACTTCTCAAGGTTACCAAACAAACATGCATCACGTAAAGCATTGAAAACAGCACGTAAATGGTCCAAATGATCCTCTAAAGATTTGCTATAAATCAAAATATCATCAAAGTAAACTACCACAAAACATCCAATGAAAGCACGTAAAACTTCGTTCATTAATCTCATGAAAGTGCTAGGTGCATTAGTTAAACCAAACGGCATTACTAACCACTCATATCAACCGAACTTAGTTTTAAATGTTGTTTTCCATTCATCTCCTAATTTCATACGAATTTGGTGGTAACCACTACGCAAATCAACTTTAGAAAACATGGTAGAGCCACTCAATTCATCAAGCATGTCATCTAAACGTGGAATAGGATGACGATATCGAATAGTAATATTATTGATAGCTCTACAATCGGTACACATGCGCGAAGAACCATCTTTCTTAGGTACCAAAATAATAGGAACAGCACAGGGGCTAAGGGACTCACGAATATGATCTCTGTCGAGTAGTTCCTGAATTTGGCGTTGTATCTCCTTTGTCTCCTCTGGATTGGTTCTATATGGCGCGCGGTTGGGCAACGTGGCACCAGGAATTAGATCAATTTGGTGCTCAATTCCTCTAATAGGAGGTAGCACTGGTGGCAGCTCAGCGGGAAAGACGTCCTCATATTCCTGCAAAAGGTTAGCAATAGCGGGTGACAAAGGAGGCATATCCTCAAATGAAAACAAAACCTCTTTGCAGACAATTGCATAACATTGAGTATTGTTTACATCTAGTTCAGCAATATCAATTTTATTTGCAAGCATACATGGACTCTTCAAACGAATTTCAGTAGCATGGGTAGAATCAGATTTAGTGTTCTTTGGTGGTATAAAATATGCAGCAACAATCTGATTCTCACTTTTATTTTTCTCCTCGGTTTTAGCTCTACTAGATCTAGCAAGATCATCTTTTAAAATCTGTTCGGGAGTCATAGGTTTTAGACCAATTTTCTTTCCATCATGCATAAGAGAATAGTGATTAGTTTTGCCATTATGAACAGATTCTCTATCAAATTGCCATGGTCTACCAAGTAACAAAGAACAATCTTGCATAGGTACAACATCACAATCAACAAAATCAGAATATGTACCAATAGTAAAATGCACGCGTACCGTTCTTGTTACCTTGATCTTGCGAGAACTCTCAAACCATTGGATGTAATATGAATGTGAGCGTTGTCTTGTTGGGAGTGCAAGCTTCTCGACCATGTCAACACTAGCCAGATTATTACAACTCCCTCCATCAATGATGATCCGTATAGCTCTTTCCTTGACAACACCACGTGTTTGGAACAGGTTGTGGCGTTGATCTAGCTCAGATTTGCTCAATTGCACACTCAACACACGCTGTGTAATTAAGCTCTTGTATTGATCAGCAGTTTCAGCTCCCATTACCTCTGTCTCTTCATCAGTATCAGAATTGTCTCCATCTCTAGCAGAAATAAGGGCTAATGTATCTTCATCAAAGTCACTCGCTGAATCGTACTGACCATCATCCCGCACCATCATCACACGTTGTGTTGTGCACTGCCTCTCAATATGACCAAAACCCCAGCACTTGCGGCATTGTATATCATTTGTCTTACCCGTGAAAGCCATAGAAGATGCACTACGAGCAGGAGCATTGGACGACGGTGGAGGAGCAGCTGGAAATCTTGTGGTGGCCTTGGATGTGGTAGGAGCTGGTGGCGAATCACGAGAAGGAGGCGTTGACTGTCGGGATGTCCAAGTGGATGTGCGACCTGCAGAATTATTAGTCCTTCTCCATGGTGTTTGGCGATCCTGCACTTCACGTTCAGTTTTGCAAGCAAGATGAAACAAACGAGTGATAGAATTATAATCCTTATAATCTAATATGTGTTGAATGTCCTTGTTTAATCCACCAAAGAAACGTGCAAGCATTTGTTCAGTAGATTCAACAAGACCACACCGAACCATCCCCGTTTGCAATTCCTGATAATACTCTTCTACAGAATTTTTCCCTTGCTCTAAACGTGTCAGATTCTTTAATAAATCACGTTGATAAGTGGGAGGTATAAAACGAACACGCATAGCAGTTTTTAAAGCAGTCCAAGTACTAGGAATAGTAGTAGGATTTAAACGACAATACTCAGACCACCAGAGGGAAACAAATTTAGTAAATTCACATGTAGCAGCACTAACACGCATATTTTCAGGATATTTTAAACATGCAAAACGTTGTTCTACTTCCATCTCCCATGTAAGATATGCATCAGGATTATATTTACCCTCAAAAGATGGAATATTCAATTTAAGCTTAGCAACATGCTCATCATCATGTACCGGTGGTCGGGCGTTGCGGTGGTAATGTCGGGGACGTCCAGCAGGTACATGTGGAGGTTGTTCAACCTCCTCGTTAAAATCGTCGTCGTCGTCGTAGTAGTACCCGTCGTCTGTCCCCAACGTCGCAACAGCAGCCGCGGCGGAAGTCTGAGGTGCGTCAGCTGCAGCGGTAGCCGCCGGGGGTGCGGCGGCAGCCGAACCAGGAGTCCGACCCGTGATCGGAATGCGTCGTGCGCCATGTGTGGGTGCGGGTGCCGGCAGTCTGTTCAAAATCTCCTTGAACCGAGCGTCAAGCTTGGCGTTGAAGGATTTCTCGAGCCCATCGATCTTGTCCACGGCGTTGGAGAGCTTGGTGTCAAACTCCCCTAGGCGTGTATCCACGTCTTCAGCGCGACTGACCAAGAGCGCGGACAAGTGGGCATGTAGTTCTTCGTTCGTCATTGTGGCAGGGTTCCGCGAAGTATCTGTCATGGTTAGTCCTTAAAAAGTACAGGTATATACTACGGAAATAGGGTGGAAGGCACGCGTAATCCGTCAAGCAATATACGAAGCTCTTACAAGTTCTTACCAAACAGCAGGAAAAGGCGATGTGCAACCGCGAGGATCAGTGGGTCC
Organism: Avena sativa; assembly: GCA_916181665.1. Taxonomy (NCBI): domain Eukaryota; kingdom Viridiplantae; phylum Streptophyta; class Magnoliopsida; order Poales; family Poaceae; genus Avena; species Avena sativa. Next base: position 511,909,976 of record OV702299.1, read on the forward strand.
AGAGATTGAACCGAGCGATTACCGGGAGTCGAGACACCGCACGTGGAGAATATCTGTGGAGCTCTGGAAAGGCTTAGCAAAGGGGGTTAGCAATTATCAAAACAGCAATGCAAAAGTTGAAAGAATGCTCAACGACGGTACTGTGCTGGTCCTAGGCTAGACCGTACTAGAGACGCGAGCCTAGATCACCAACGATGTCACGACGCGGCACAACAAGCACTGTATGATGATATGGCACCCTGAAAAGCGAACCGAGAGGTGAAAAAGCACTGTGATGGTGAGTGTCTAAAACTGATCTACGGGGTCTAAAAATAGGTTAGCCCCAAAAAAAATTCGAATTTTTTTTATTTTGCTCCGGAAAGCGCGCAAGCGCCAAAAAAATGTCGCTATAACGGCCGATGGAGAAAAGTGATCCCCGGGGTCGAAAAACAGTATAGCCAGAAAAAAAAATTTAGAGGCGGTTCCAGACTTTTTTTTTTTGCTCTCCTTCTAGACTTACGACCGAACTCTTAATTTGACACGGACTTTAGCTAAACACGGAAACAACAAAGAAGGAAAGTAAAAAGAAAAAAACTAGGAAACAATAACTCTACTCGGACTCGTACCACGGCAGGAAAACTGATCGGATCTGTGTCGCGGTAGGAAGGCGGTGGCGGAGTATTAGGGTTTATGGTGGCAGGGTATATGGCGGCGAAATATGGTGGCGGAATATGGTGGCGGTGATCGGCGAGTGTGGCGGTGACTACTATGATCAGAACTCGAAACTTTAAGGGACGAGACACTAAGACCAGCAACTCGACGCGACGATGTAGACACAAATTCAACAATGCAAAAACTGAAAAGATAATGCGAGGCGTAGATTGGTTATGGGATGGATCTAAACTCTAACTGTGTTTTTGGCTTTTTCGTGGGTTATAGGTAAAAACAGATCTAATATACGAAAACAGTAAAATCTCACCGAGCAACCTGAAATCTGATACCACTTGATAGGGCAAAGGTGTCCGATCTTTCGATGAGATGAAGATAATCGATTTGGTGGAGTTCGGGCTTGACGATCCGACTACACGTGCGAGCACGAGCACCAATTCAATCGCTAGGCCAATCTCCTGGAGGTTACCGATCCTGCGGGAACACGATCAGCCTGACCAACGAGGGTCTTAATTCCTACCTGAAATCGAGAACAAGTAAGAACCAATATTGCAATCAAGATGTTGCGGATTAAGAGGAAAGCTTTATTGAAAAGGTGGGATCCTGAATAGGTGCGAAGTACAAGAGGCCTCTGCGACACTCGAGCCTTGGCGAAGTTGCTATGATGGCTAACTTAATGTCTAAACAAAATCCGAGTCTAGGGTGACGGCTATGGGGAGTATTTAAGGGCGAAAAGGTGGGTTTTCGGCCAGCCATGGAAGTGGTGGCCGAATCCAACCCTAGAAGTCCTTTTCCCCTTAAATACGGACTCTAAAAAGTGGCTATTTAAAATCCTGCGAAAATTACATGGGCCTGACCCAAAATAAAGGTGTCGCAGCACCATATTAAGTTATGGACGAATTCGTGAAGTATTAATCTTGAATATTTCGTCCAAGCCTTCTTTCTTTATTATGGTGGCCTCAAAGTTCTGAAATCTTCATCCGTGGCCTTCTCTTGGATCATCACATGCTTGCTGCCATCTCCATGCATGGCCATGCTCCAATGCTTGTCCCTCTCATCCATGCTTGGTCCATCATTCCTAAGAGTAAGAAATACATCTGACTTAGATCATATTCTCATGTATGTGAGGGATAGTTCCAAGAAACGAAAGTACCTGATAGTTAAGTTGTTTGGCACGAGATCTTGTGATGGGTCCTTGTATGTGTGTAGCTGTAGGTACAACGGTTGTATCAATAGAAGGGATGTCCACATCAGACGGCCGTCATCTACACCGACGACTGAGCTGGTCAGCTGGCCAGGAAAGGCAGCTACGCCGACGGCCCCGACATTTGGCAGTTGGCGTAGCGGGCCAGGCCGTCGGCGTCTTAGTTCTTTCCTGTAGTGTACGCATACACATCTGTAGTTTTACCAAGAGTTCTTTCCAAGAAAAAAATTTTACTCCCTCTGTCTAGAAATAAGTGACTTGTATTTGTTTAAATTTGCATGCATTTAAACATGTTTTAGTGTATAGAGACATGTGAATGTAGACAAATACGAGTCACTTGTTTCCTAATGGAGGGAGACAAATACGAGTCACTTGTTTCCTAATGGAGGGAGTAGTACTTCTGATGATGGAATTAAAAATATTGCATACAAAATTCCTGGTGAGGGCAATTAATTAAGGAATAAGCTTACGACAGGAGAAAAAGAAATTAGGATTCACGGCCCTTCATTCGAAAACATAAAAGTGAGAACATCTCATAAATCATTATGCACCAAAGAGAAGGTCTCAGGCTCTCAGCCTATTTCCACACGGGAGAAACAAGAAAGCACACAATGTTGATGGTGACACTGTCTCATCAACATTCAAGACTACAATCATAACTGCAAACAGAGAGCAGCATCAACTTACACCTGATACGCAAACATAGATAGCGCTCCCTTCATTTTAAAATATTAGATGTTTTAGGTTTGTAAAGAAAATGTATCTAGACTTGTTTTAGCGTGTAGATTTATACCAAACTTGAGTGAACCTACATATTAAAAGAAGTCTAAATACATTTACTTCACAAAGCTAAAGCATCTTATATTTTGAAACAGAGAGAGTAGTTTGGAAACTTCACCAAACATACCTAATAAGTTAGGACACATGAGTTGCCGTCATACTTCAGATCAGACTTTATTGCCGCGAGGGACCAACCAACAATGAACATCACCCTGCAGAAGCCAAGGTTGCATGTACCGACACTCGTGAAGGAATCTTTGGGCCTGAATTCAACACAATCCTCTGCACAGAGACCTGCCTCTGAGTAGGCTTCCACAGAAACCTTGAGTGTTCCCGCACGTCGCACAGAAATAATGTCCCTTTGGAGGGTAATATGACCATCTGGATCCACATGCATTGGTCCATCTCCAGAATCAAGAAGCACGAAATCTTCATCTATGCCAGCAGTACGAGAAACCACACGACCTCCACAATCACCAGGCCATGACCCTTCAATAACGTCAGCAGAGATGATGTTTGCAGCAACTGTGCTACCAAGTAGAGCAGATGTGATCTCTAGCGTGCAAAAATTACCCTCCCAACGACCACAGGCAAGATGACCATGCTGCCCAAAACCATGTCCATATTCAAAACATTGCGCCATGAATGTTTCGTCATCAGGCTCTGTCTTGCCCTTCACTTTTAGTTGTATTTCAAAGTCAACAGGGTCGATCAATGCAATCGGGCGACATGGGCCAGTCAACTGCAAGAATGGATCCTGCAAGTATCGTTGGTAACGAATCAGTGAACAGCATCCAAATGGTAATTGACCATCCTAAAGTCAGTTTCTCTTCAAGATTACACAATGTGACCACCACCGGGCAGCTTGGTCTGTGTCTAGAGGTACAGGTCAAGTCTGAATGAATTATATGCCCTTAGTACGGAAAAGATACGCAGGTGCAGAGGACAACAGTAGATTAGGTTATGTCAGTACCAACAGCAAGGTAATTAGGAAGAAGAAGAAATAATACCTGAAGAGTGAGAATTTGGGGGTCATCTCTTGTGCGATTGAACAGAAGGTTGCGATTGTGATCCACGGTGTCTCGAGCGGCTATAAAGCCATATACGTCCACCGGCCACCTGATTCTCCAAAATTCGTTCTCCATGACTTTGATGGAGAAGATCTGCAAGCAACTGCGGAGGCTAGCATGATATGGGATGGCTCCATATGTATAAGGTATGGGAGTCACAAACGCTGCAACCAAACAAAGTGAAAGATACAACTGATTAGCTCTTGTCATGTCTCTTAATTCAGGCTAGAAATTTAAAACTGACCAAAAAGAGCCCTGTCTAGTTAATTAGAGACAAAAAACGAGCTAGGCATAGGCATAATCTGGAGGAAACGTACTTGAGTAAAACGAAAAGAAGAGCATGGATCAGATAAGTAATTTACTGTAGTCTTCGAAGGAGCCGAACTTGCTGCCCCAGACGTGTTCCCAGAAACAACGGAATTGAACCATGGATTCTTCCTCGTCCACCAACATCTCGCTGTATGATGTGCCTAACCCAACTTGCTTGGGACTGAAGATTGTGCTGTTATTTGCTCGTTTCTCGATCCCACCATGCATCGAATTTTGTGGTTCTGTATCATCAAGTATTTGCTCAGAGAATGAATCAGCTAGTTCTTCCACCGTTTGTGCTGATGCTGGCTGAGCAGCACCTTCGACATGTTCCTCGGACCTGGAGGGGAACAAGCCCGATGAGTAAGATAATTTATCTTTACAAATCCATATTATCCTGAAGTCTGAATGTTGATGTTTCTATAACCAATTTGATAGAGGGTCAGAGATCTGAGATTTGTACTAACTTGAAGCATTATTATTCTACTACATCTACGCAGAAGATTTGGTGCTCTCCCAGCATTAATCCACCAATTTAGTTGTATATGAGATATCAATCAGTAATACCATGTTGATACCCCTCCCCACCTTCCCTGGGCAACCAGCCACCACCTACAGGTACTAGCAATCCTAGTATCAACAATTACACAGAAATAGTGGGAGCACTTTCCCGGATATATTGACACTTACTCCACAATCCGTATACAGGAGGACTACCCTAAGACTGTTGGTTGAAAGCTGGTCACTTTCCCCATGGTACAGGCATGCTGTTGCGCAAAATTTCTTCTAGGCTCACCTAATTGAGCTAATTCGCAAGCCAAGAAATAAAGCTATGAGCTGGGGTTGTATTCGCGCTTGTCATACAGGAAAAGAATCATTATTTCTGCCCTAAAAATACTTGCTTATTTAGCATTGATTCAACAGCCGCGCCGAGGGAACAGAAAGCACAAGGGGAAGGGGCAGGCGCGGCGGGATCTCACCCAGATTCGCCGGAAGGGGGCGGAATAGAGCCGGCCTTCCGTCGCGCTCGACGACGTTGTCGGCGCTTTCGGCGGGCATCGCGCTGCTGCTCGGCGCGGGCGAGCTCGGGGACCAGTTCGATATGAGGCTTGAGACGGCGATCGTCGTCGGTGCGGGCAGAAGCCATTGGGGAATTCTTGGCTAGGGCCTTCTCCTCTCTCCTCCCGCTGCGGCGGCTAGCCCGGTGAGAAGTGTGTAGTTTTGTAGATTGGCGCTCCGTTCGTTGCCCCTCCCCAAAAGTTCTCCGACTCAAAGTCACTTTTTTTTTCGGGAAATCTACCGTCGGTGGATAGAAAAACTCAGCGGGCTAGCAAAACTCGGTGGACTGCACTCTCGTTCTACCGTGACACTAAACAATAAATCCAATCAAAATCAGCTAAACATCAACTCGAAATTTTAAAATGTTTTATAGATTAAACCGTTTGTCTGATTTAGAATCCGTTTTCACTATTGGGCTAGTCGCGCCAAAATCTTCGAAACTAGCTCATATTGATATGTTTTGATAAAAAAATTGGACAAAAAGTTATCCACCCCTTACACGTAAGTTATCTATGTCATAGTATATAAGTTATCCACCCTAAAACATATAAGTTACCCACAGTTTAAACGGGTTGGATGGAGACGTTCTCGCATTTCTCATATGTGTTCTCGCATTTCTCATATGTGTAATTTTTGTATTTTTCACCTTATAAAACCTCGTTGCCCCATATTTTGTAGTTTAATTAATTAAATATGAGCTATGAGATGATTTAACTAAAACATGGTAGCCTAGGTCTTAGGATATAAAGACTTTATCATTGTTGCATCGACGAGCGATACGAGATCGGTACCCTAACATCTTTTCGAGGCTGAGTACTTCGTATGCTTTGAGAACGGCGACGAGCGACGAGGTCGAGCCGTTAGAATAACTTTTTATATTATATCTGTGACCAAAATTTTATAATGATGGATAACTTATATGTTATTTAGTGGGTAACTTACATGCTAAAGCCTGGATAACTCTCGTGTTACTGATGGATAACTCGTGGGTAAATAGAAAAAGTTATCCATCATGAGCATGTGATTCATGGGTAATTTTATAGTGGTAGATAACTTACATATTATTGGATGGATAACTTACATGCTAAAGCCCGGATAACTTGCGTGTTACGGGTGGATAACTTTTGGTCAAAAAAAAGTTTTCAAAACATACCAACATGAGATCTAGTTTTGAAGATCTTGTCGCAATTAGCCTAACAGTGAAAACGAATCTTAATTCGGACAAACGATTTGACCTAGAAAACATTTTGAAGATTCGTTTTTAAATTGAGTTGGCTAATTAAAAATCTTGTCCTTTAATACTTAGTAAGGCAACGTTGCATACAATTGTTGTGCTGAGACAATGCCAAATCTTATCGGAACGTTCGTCAGCTTCTTCTATCCATAGAACGCACAAAATCCTTTTTTTTTGCGAATTCTGACTCAAAGTCTCAAACAAACAATTTTTGTTTTAAACTGACCAAGCCACAATGTCTTATCGGATTTGCTAGTTCTCAGGCGTCTGAGAACTTCTTAAGTCTCAGTCGCCTCTTTCACCATACGATTTACCTCGTGATTCGTGTAAAATAAAAGTTACACATGAGTTACAACTTGGGTGTAACTAAGAATTTAATGAGTTGCAACTAGGTTGCAACTAAGAATTAGTACAAATCTTATGAGTTGCAACTAGGTTGTAACTGAGAATTAGCACAAATATTAGGATAACATCAGCGACTTAGACATAAGAAGTTCTCAGGCGCCTGAGATCTAGGCACTCCCATGTCTTATATAACCATACGAGAAGACCCACCACAACTGGATCGATCAAGCGGGTTCCTCGATCTCCGCCGACAAGTTTTCCTCCGATCTCCGCCGGCGAGGTTGCGGGTTCCTCCTCCATCCATCCGTCGCTCCAGCGACGAGAGGAAGAGGGAACCCCGGTTCATCGTTTCAATGTTGTAGATAGGGCTACGATAGATGTGTCGCGCGGCGGCAACGCGGAGGATCTCGGCACCATCTCGGCGTCGTTGATGCGGCGGCGAGGGATCTGTGGGAGTTGATGTTTTGCCGCTATGCAGGGGCAGCGGATCTGGGGTTCCCAGGAGTTGCTGGTGAGGGGGTGGCAACTTGTGGGATTTTGTTTCCTCGGCTTCGCCCAAGTCATGGTGGTGTCTACTCCAGCGCCGTCGGGAAGCCGGTGGAAGATGTATAGGAGCCAGTTGCAGGGCAGCGTCGTCTTCAACGCAGGGCAAGTGGCGGTCGGCAGGTAGCACGACTGGTCTCTCTCCATTGTCGCTAATGTTTACGGTTGAGCTGGGATCGGAAGGATTACCGGGTATCTCCCCGGCCGACGTTCCCCAAAGTATAGGGCTCCGCCGTTGGGCGATGGGCTACTTCTTCGGTTAACAAAGCGGCAAAAGGACGCGATGATGCTCCTACCTGTCCAGATATGCGGTTTCTCGTCCCCTTATTCGGTCGTAGCCTTGGCAGCGATGCGGATGAGCGATGCTCAATGGCAAGGTTCAGCTCAGAAGATCTCATGGGCTTCATTGTAATTTCCTTTTTGAGGTGGTTTGTGTTGTTGCGTTGGGCCAGCTGGTCCTAGATGTTTCTGGTTGTTTGTTGCCCGCGTGTTACTGTGTAAGTGTTCGTCTAAGTTAATGAACACATTGAACTTCTCAATTCCCAAGCGGAAAAAGCCTATGCGACTCGATTGTCCCCCGCACCGTCGATTCGCCGCGGCCTAGCCGTTGACTCATCGTCGCCGAGACGTCGATTCGCCGTGCCACGCCATCGATTCACTAGCCAGCACTATCGATTTGCCTTCCCCTGCCGTCTGGCGGCCACCACCGCGCTACACCGAAGGTGAGAGGTCTTCATTTGCATGTTGTTGTTGTGTGATGATTTGTGTGCTAATTTTTATGCACAATTTGTTTAACTATTTGTGTTAGCATGTAATAAAGAATTTATTGTTGTACTTTTCATATTTTACTTGTCATTTGATTGCAAATTTGTGTAAATATGTTGAAATTGGGGTGGTGGCATTGTTGCCATGTGCTGCAAAATGCAGCAGCTAGTAAGGAGGTTGGTTTTGCTACCACAAAATCGCAATGCTACTGCTGCATCGCTCAAAACTATTGCCGCATTATGCAGCAGCTGTTAGAGATGCTCTAAGAAGAGTGGTTTCAAATTTGAGAAGTGGTGGCTCTCTACACCTCACTTTAGGGAAGTTATTATTAAGGCTTGGTATCTACAAGTAGATAGCTCAAATGTGGTAGATATTTGGCAAGCTAAGATTAGGATTTGAAGGAGGCTAACAAAAGGGTGGAACTTTAACCAATTGAGGCTGCCAACAGAAAAAATAAGAAAAGCCTTATGGAAAAATATGATGCACCAGATATAAAGTCTGAAACTCAAGATTTTCCCCTGATGAGAAAGAGATTTGAGATTGATCCTTAGAGAAATGAGTAGCTAGTGGATAAACGAAGAAACTAAAGTCAAACAGAGGACTGGAGATAAATATATTATAGAAGGAGACAGAAATACTGCTTACTTTCAAGTTGTTGCTAATCAAAGGCGTAGGAAGAAGTTGATACATGTTCTGGATGGACCTGAGGGCCCTGTCACTGAAACCAAGGGGATGTTGAAAATAGCCACTAAGTACTACAAAACTCTGTTTGGGCCTCAGGCTAGACCAAATATTAGCCTTAGACAAGGTTTCTTTTCTCAAGAAGAGAAGGTTAGTAGTGAAGAAAATGCTATGTTAGAAGCTCCTTTTTCATAGGAGAAAGTTAGAGTAGCAGTTTCTAGCTCCTACTCTGATGGAGCACCTGGACCTGATGGGTTCTCTTTCATGTTTTATCAAAAAATTGGATATTGTTAAGTGTGATCTACTTAATATGTTCAATGCTTGGAGTAGAGATGATTTAGAAATATTTAGACTAAATTTTGCTATGATCACTTTAATCCCAAAGGAAGGTGATGTTAGGTCTATGAAGAAGGTTTGACCCATTAGTTTACTAAATTGTCCCTTTAATTTTTTTACTAAAGTTCTTACTAATAGGTTGGCTAGAATAATTGGAAGGTTGATTGCTTATCAACAATCTACCTTTATTAGAGGTGGATTTATTTTAAAAAGTGTGGTTACTACCCATGAAATTATTCATGAGGTTTATAGGAAAAATGAACAAGGCCTGGTCTTTAAGATAGACTATGAAAAGGCTTATGATATAGTTAATCTAGATGTCCTATATGAAATTTTGGAGATTCGAGGCTTTTGTCCTACTTTCATTAGGTTAGTTAAAACAAATTATTTAGGGGGGGTCGGTTGGTGTCAAGATTAATGACATTAAAAGTAACTTTTTCCTCACTGGAAAAGGCCTTAGACGAGGAGATCTCATTCCTCCCTTGCTCTTTAATATTTCAGTAGATGTTTTCTCTAAAATACTTAGTAAAGGGGCCGAAGAAGGGTTGTGATTAGAAGGTTGTGGGCTTTGAGTTTGATTGATACTAGTTAGCCAACTTTTTCTGGAATGATGAAGAAGAAAACCACAAAATCCACCTACCAAACTAGCATCCTATCTATATGAAAAAAGATTTTGGTGGTTTAGGGATCCCCAACCTACAAGATCTCAATTTGTGCTTGATAGGATCCTGGGTCAAAAATATACATTCAGGGAGAAGGGACTCTGTAGCTTTATGTGCGAAGTCCTGAGTATCATGAGTAGAATCTAATGAGAGGCCCACATAAACCCCTTTCCATAAATTCCCCCCAGTTAAGGGGCTCTTTTCAGTCTTCTTGTAGCTTTATGTGCTAAGTCCTGAGTAGGCTTTTGGCATTTGTTTGTAAGCTGACACAGGTTTTGCAACGGCAATCAGATAGGCCGACGTGGTGGTTAGTGGTGTAGTGCTGGAACTAGGTAGCGTTCTTCTTGTTGTTACTCATACTATGTTGGTTTCATTCTATTTAATGGAACCGGGGAGAAAATCATTGTTTATCTAAAAAACTATTTCTTCATCTGTGAGTTACTAGCAGCTATTGGAATTTAAATATATATTTTTCTGTAAGACCTCGTCCACCTGCATAATTTGTTTGGACGAACTGAAATGCTGCTTCTTCCTCTCACCAGCAAATCACAATCTGCCGCATGTCCACCAGTGCTAACTTATGTGTAAACTTGTAAAAAAATGTACAGAACTAACACTAGCCCCGTACACCATAATCCACTTGCCCAAACTGTGAGCACTATGATTTTAGCATCATGTGTGGCTAAATTTAAAAAACCCGTTGTACAAGTACTGAACCATTTTAAACTGTTCTCTCAAACATAGCTATGACAACTGTCCGAGGTTATAAACCCCATCTCAGCCATGCAAATCGCTCAGCCGGTCAATTATCGTGCCCGACTTGATCTGATTCAGTTCGTTTGGATCTCACAGCTGACGATAGGTCTACTCCCTCTTTGTGCAAACCCAGCCTACAGTGGGAAAAGCATGTAACACCATCAACCACTACAGGAGCCGTCGGCGTAGGCTAAAATGCCCTTGGCGTATGGTACGTCGACGGCTGCCCTCGGCGTAGCCTTCTCGGCAAAGGGCTCCCTCGGCGGAGCACATAGAGGTCGTCGGCGTATCTGTCGTTGGCGTATGCTATGCCGAGGGCGAGGGCAATGCCCTCGGCGTAGCGGCCGTCGGCATAGCTTGTCGACAGGTTGCAAAAACATTTTAAAAAAAAAAAAATTTATTTTTTTCTCAATTTTTGAATCTTTGAATTGTTTGACTCATTAATCTCTTTCTTTAAACATTTTTAACACTAATTACACTTAATATTTAATTAAATTGCAGTCTTGGCCAAACTTCACGGGCGGTCACCCATTCTAATACTACTCCAGCTTCAGCACGCTTAACTTCCTCGTTCCTTCAAAATCTGTTTTTGCAAAGTAATTCATACATTGTTGTCAATACTATGATATCAATCCTATTAACCCTTATATCAACATGTCACATGTTTGTATTTTTTGAAATTACAAACAATTATTTAAGTAAACATTAATGAATAAGTAAAAATATTATTGAATTCAAATAAAAATATAATAATTTTACTTTTTTGTATTTTTCTATTTAATATGGAATAATTAATATCTATAAATCTATAAATCGGAATTTAACAAATAATATGTCTAAATTGATCAGAAAAATGAGAGGAATCCAAATATGATATCCATATCAACTAATCACAAATCCTCCGTTTTTGAATTATCTATTTGGTGGTTGCTTTAAAAAATTCCCTTTTTACGCTCGGATAATGAAAAATGGATTTTTGGTGCGATGAAAAGGAAAACTTGTATTGAATCTTTGATAAAATAGCATATTGTGAACCTAAAAATGATTTTTGTAAAAAAACATGAGCATCGGATCATGTACATGTAGTTCATATCTGACCCACTTCCTACCGATTTGGCAGGAATTTGTCTTTTTCACCAGAGGTGGACGGAAAGGTTTGGGATCCCCCTGTTGGGACATTGTCCATATAAGGTGGTATAGTATTTTTTTAAAATATGGTGGTAGCATTTTGAATTAGCCATTTGGTAGTTGCTTCACAAAATCGTCTGTTTTTTGTGCTCGGAAAATAGGAAATGGCTTTTTGGTACGACGAAAAGGAAAACTTCCTCCTGCAACATTGTTCGCCATCCCATGATGCATGTGTATGCACAATATGGGCATATTATCACAAACTATGCCTTGATTCTAGCCATAACATTGGTCATTTGACCCGAAAGTCAAGAAACCTCGAATGAGATAGGTCATTTTGTGAAGGTTTTTTGAGACATAATCAATATATCAAGTTTAATATTTTTACTTATAAGTATATCACATAATATGACACCACGCGAAGGTTTTGCATTGTTTCGATTGTTTTTGAATTTTTTATGCCCGTTTTAAACTATCGTCAAACTTTGTCAAACGGCGGACATGAAGATTCTTAGCTCGGGGCCGAGCCTCGCTAAACTTGCATTGGATCTTTGATAAAATAGCATATTGTGAACCTAAAAATGATTTTTGTAAAAAAAATGAGCATCGGATCATGTACTTGTAGTTCATATCTGACCCACTTCCTACCGATTCGGCAGGAATTTGTCTTTTTCACCAAAGGTGGACGGAAAGGTTTCGGATACCCCTATTGGGACATTGTCCATATAAGGTGGTATAGTATTTTTGTAAAATATGGTGGTAGCATTTTGAATTAGCCATTTGGTGGTTGCTTCACAAAATCGTCCGTTTTTTGTGCTCGGAAAATGGGAAATGGCTTTTTGGTGTGACAAAAAGGAAAACTTCCTCCTGCAACATTGTTCGCCATACCATGATGCATGTGTATGAACAATATGGTCATATTATCACAAACTATGCCTTGATTCTAGTCATAACATTGGTCATTTGACCCGAAAGCCAAGAAACCTCGAATGAGATAGGTCATTTTGTGAAGGTTTTTTTGAGACATAATCAATATACTAATTTTAATATTTTTTTACTTATAAATATGACACCACGTGAAGGTTTCACATTGTTTCGATCGTTTTTGAATTTTTTATGCCCGTTTTAAACTATCGTCAAACTTTGTCAAACGGCGGGCATGAAGATTCTTAGCTCGGGGCCGAGCCTCGCTAAACTTGCATTGGATCTCTGATAAAATAGCATATTGTGAACCTAAAAATGATTTTAGAAAAAACACATGAGCATCGGATCATGTACTTGTAGTTCATATCTGACCCACTTCCTGCCGATTCGGCAGGAATTTGTCTACCAAAGGTGGACGGAAAGGTTTCGGATACCCCTGTTGGGACATTGTCCATATAAGGTGGTATAGTATTTTTGTAAAATGTGGTGGTAACATTTTGAATTAGCCATTTGGTGGTTGTTTCACAAAATCGTCCGTTTTTTATGCTCGGAAAATGGGAAATGGCTTTTTGGTGCGACGAAAAGGAAAACTTCCTCCTGCAACATTGTTCTCCATCCCATGATGCATGTGTATGCACAATATGGGCACATTATCACAAACTATGCCTTGATTCTAGCCATAACATTGGTCATTTGACCCGAAAGCCAAGAAACCTCGAATGAGATAGGTCATTTTGTAAAGATTTTTTTGAGACATAATCAATATATCAAGTTTGATATTTTTACTTATAACTATATCACATAATATGACACCACGCGAAGGTTTCGCATTGTTTCGATCGTTTTTGAATTTTTTATGCCCGTTTTAAACTATCGTCAAACTTTGTCGAACGGCGGGCATGAAGATTCTTAGCTCGGGGCCGAGCCTTGCTAAACTTGCATTGGGTCTTTGATAAAATAGAATATTGTGAACCTAAAAATGATTTATGTAAAAAAACATGAGCATCGAATCATGTACTTGTAGTTCATATCTGACCCACTTCCTACCGATTCGACAGGAATTTGTCTTTTTCACCAAAGGTGGACGGAAAGGTTTCGGATCCCCTGTTGGGACATTGTCCATATAAGGTGCTCTATTATTGTTGTAAAATGTGGTGGTAGTATTTTGAATTAGCCATTTGGTGGTTGCTTTATAAAACCGTCCGTTTTTTATGCTCGGAAAATGGAAAATGTCTTTTTGGTGGGACAAAAAGGAAAGCTTCCTCCTGCAACATTGTTCGCCATCCTATGATGCACATGTATGCACAATATGGACACATTATCACAAACTATGCCTTGATTCTAGCCATAACATTGGTCATTTGACCCGAAAGCCAAGAAACCTCGAATGAGATAGGTCATTTTGTGAAGGTTTGTTTGAGACATAATTAATATATGAAGTTTGATATTTTTCCTTCTAACTATGTCACATAATATAACACCACGCGAAGGTTTCACATTGTTTCGACCATTTTTGAATTTTTATGCCCGTTTTAAACTATATAAAATGTTTTATGTTTTACTTAATTTTTATTTATAAATGTGTAATATTTGAGTGTAGATAGATAGGTCTTATTTTTCTGCAATTTTTGATATATTATTTGTATTTTTCTGAATTAGAATGATTTAGTTATGATTTTTCAAAGTTTAATGAGATAAAATAAAAAATAGCTACGCCGAGGGCAGCCGTCGGCGTAGCATAGGATATGCCGAGGGCAATTTTACGCCGACGGCTGCTTGGCGGAGCTAGCCTAGACGATGGCTACGCCGACGGCCCCGACGTTTGGCCGTCGGCGTAGCTTCCCATTCCTGTAGTGAACACGACACAAGCCATACTAGACAAAACAACATAAAGAATGACCCTCCGTAATTGAACATCTTGATTAGCTGTTTTGACACCCACAAATGATATCAACAGAAGTTGTAATCACAAACACAAGAAAAGTGCAAGACCGAGAGCAAAGTTACATGTATATCACACTTTTTCACTAAGAAGCAGCAGGTCCATTTCCAAAAAAAAGCAGCAGGTGCCAATAAGAACTTGGTTAGCACACTAGGTGCTCAGGAGTCCAAGGGCGCCACGTACTTGTTAAATCTTTATAGCGTCGACTCTTCTCCACAAAAGACTATTCCCTTTGCATTTAGTCCTGGAGAAAATGGCAAAGAATGAGATATAGCTGAGGTGATTGTTCACTTTGCACATAGATGTATGCATTTGTTATGATAATTCAAAGCATTTTTTAAAGCAAAACTAAACACTAGTTGGTACTCCTTCTATCCCAAAATAAGTGAATTGATAATGTGAATCTAGACAAACTCAAGTCACTTATTTTGGGACGGAGGGAGTAGTACACATGGAGGTCCTCTAGGTTTCAAAAGGTAGAGAAGGATGTGCAAGTATTTGCAAAGTCAAAATATGATCGACGCAGTTATGTGAAAATTAGTGACGAATACATCATGATAAAAAAATATACCTCATCATTATCATCATCGTCATCGTCCTTCTTTAGGCGAGTAGTTCCACCCTCTCTGCTTATAGGTATCTTCATGTGTCCAAAGGGAGTGTTCACGTCGATATTCCCCTTGATGGTGTAACCAGTGCCCTTTCCCCTTACCATATCCCACATAGCAGACCCAAAATCCTTGGGCCTGAAACTGATTGGCAAGTTCATGGTGGTTACCTCCTGCTTCTTGATGTTCGCCGACTCTTTCATCTCAGCCGATGCGATGCTCACATCGCAGATCCACACCTCGTAATCCATGGAATTCAGCCCCAAGTCGAAGTCATTCTTGTTATCGAGGTTCAGATGTAGCGTAGCGGTCGCCTCCTCGAAGGAGAACTTGTCAAACTTGATTTTGCTGATATCAACGTCTGGTCTGTAAGGCACCGGGATCTCACCGGTTTTCTCGAGAGGTATCGAGATCCTGCCGATGACTGGGGCGTCCACATGGAGAACAACTTTGACCGTGTAAGGGATGATGCTCCCGGCCTTGATGTCACCGTATGTGCTCTTGATGTCCTCGAAAATGAGCATCACAGGGATGTTGACGGTCTCTGAACCATGGGCATGGATAGTTCCTGCGTCCGGGATTGTCCCGGAGACGAGCTTCCTCCCTTCGCTCTCAATCAGGTATTCGATGTCGACAAGAGGGATGGGCACAGGGTTTGGGTTCGCAATCAGGACATCAGCAACCAACTCTACCTTCTCAAGGCTGATCTGAGGTATGTGGATTGCAGTAACGTCGGCGGTAGGCGTTCCAAAGCCGACTGCTTCTTCGATCTTTTCACCAATGTCCTGGATGAAATCCTTCACCTTGCCAAAGAATCCTTCGTTTTCTCCGTCATCATGGTCTTTGTCAGCTTTCTTTTCTGACATGCTACAATACAGATAACAAGTTGGTTTATCAGTTTCCGACAGAAGTAAAATTTGGAGAACATGAATGAAGGATATAATAACATGATGATAATGCATTGAGAGAAAAGGGGAAAATGAGCTTCAGGGTTAACAATCGATCTGATACTTGTTGGGATCACGAAATTAGCAATGGCGGAACAATAAAAACCTATATCTCGGCACTATCTGCCTTTAGCTGATATAGGTCTCAAAGATACTCTTGTAGGAGGCAAGTAGGCCATGGCATTAGAGCATCTATTTTTGTTATTACTCCACATGCATCCTACTCTGTTGATCAGAACAAAATGTATATTCTTCATATCCACATGATTAGAGTAGATCAAACAGTTTCTGTCTCGAGTTACTTTGTTGTCTCTTAATCAAACCCACGGATATTCTTATAGCCCATCCCTGCTGTTACTAGGAGTGGGTGTTTTGATGGGAAAAAAAACTAGATCATCCAAGCTACATTTATACACCAACAAAATCCACAGCCAAGATCGTCTTCGGTGACCATGTGAAAGGAACGGTAGAAAGAATCGCAACAAAGAATGGGAGAGGAAAGAAAACCACAATTACATTGGGACGATCGATCAAGAGGAACAGTGTTCGCAGGGGACGTCTGCTACCTTTTGTGACGACGGAGAGCGGAACGCGAGGGAAGGCGTCGATGGAGAGCAGAGGAAGCAGGGCGAAACGGCCGACGGTGGGCGAGGTGGACCGATCGCAGGGGGCAGAGGATGCCTGGAATAGGAGACGACGACGGTGTGGGAAGGGGAAAGTGATGCGGATTTTTGGCTCCCAGCCGCACGTGTCCCCTAAATCTCTGTGGTTTCGCGTGACTTCAGGATACTGGACAAAGTAAGGACATGAATCACCCAAAACTCTTCGCTGGCAGTATATACATACATTGATACATACATAAATTAAAAGGAGGAATACCCAAACAATACGCATTCACTGGGTGGGAACTTCCATCCTCGGCACAGAGAAGAGAACTTACAAGTAGTACTAGCGCAAAGTAGTGTGTGTTCGGTTCTGGAATTCGGTGGGATGGAACCGGTTCGTTTCGCGCCTAGCGTCCGTTCGTGTGTTCGGTTGGAAGTAAGGAACGGAACCAGGTAGTTCCTCAGAACGGAATATTCCTCTAATATGCGGAACGAGGTCGTCCGACCGAATCGGCCGGATCGCGCGAAACGGCTCGCTAATTCGCGAACTAATCCAGGTAAAATGATTAATTACCGAATCAACGGGGATTTTTAGCTGTGACGATGATTAGCTGAGATAATTACCGACAAAATCTTGCAAAAACATGCGGCCTCTAATTTGAGTATATTTTGCAAAGATTTTGAAACAAAAAGATTTCTATGATTTGATACTTTTAGCAAATATTTCAAGATAAAAAAAAAATTCTACCGTTAATTACAATTGTTAAATTTAAACTCAAATTATTAAAATTTTAAGCATCATTATAGCTATTCTGTTCCGGTCCAAATTCTCCCAACCGAACACAATATGGAATCATTCTGTTCCTTGTTCTTTTCCGAACCGAACACAGGGTCAGAACCGTCCCATGCCCTCGGAATGGACTCACTTCGTTCCATTCCCTCTCGTTCTAGAACCGAACACACCCGTAGATACATACGCAGGACAGAAAAACTTGCAACAACTGCCTTGATTTGTAAACAGTGTAAATTCAAACATTTGAAAATTCGTGCATATACAAAATTACTCGCAATTTTACAGGCAGTTCAAACATGTTTGACCAAAAATTTAAAAGAACAAAAAAATACTAAACTGGTGGTGGCCATGGCCAGGCCCGCCCAGGCCAAGGCGACGATACATCGTTGCTGGGCTCCTGCTTCGTTGGCGGCATGATGCTGCAGCCCTGGCCTAGATCGCCACCTCTGCCGCTCCAGCCCGAGTAGCCGGTCCCGTCATCGTCACCCTCAAGGTCGATGAACAGGACGAGACGGGGCGCGCGCTCGACCTGCTCGTGTCGGTACTCCATCACGGACCGCGGACCAAGCCTCGGCGAGCGCGTTCGTCGCTAGCACCATGGCCTCGAAGGAGACGCGCTCGGCGACGGGCTGGCCCAAAAACTCCTCCGGGTCCTCCTCGATCTTCAGTTGGCGGGCGTCCGCCTTGTACTCCGCTGGGGCGTCCACTCCTTCACCTGGCGTTGGGCCTGGCGAGGTGCAGGCGGCCACAGGGAGGGGAAGGCACATGGCAGTCCCTGATGGCGATGCCGCCTGAGCGCCTGCGTGACTGTTGTGACGGTGGGCTCTCCTTGTACTCGTCTTTCACCAGGGCGAGAAGCGCGAAGAATCGCGGTGACGTCGTGAAGCAGGGGGAATCGCGTCGACGGCGACAAAGACCTCGATGAGGAAAACATCGAGGAGGAGCAGGCGGCCTGTCGGCGTGGCGCCCACCGCTGGCCCGGATAGCGCGGTTGCTGCTCCGGCTGCGGTGGAGGCATCGTCGGGGGTGGGTTGTTGCCGCTGGCGATGTAGTCCAAGATCGAGGCGAGCGTCCTTCCTGGGGGCGCTCCACAACCGAAAACGCCCTTAGATGTTGTTGTCCTCTGCTGGGGGCCATCGTTGTTGTAGGCTTTGAGGCGCATCTGCCGCTAGTCCGCGAAGAACTCATCCTAGGCTTCGTCGTTGTCCGGATCCCAGGCGGGATTTTTTCGCTCCTCCACCGTGAGGCCGTCCCAGTAGTGGCGGTAGATCTTCGCCACGCGCGCCTAACCACCGGGGACCGGCGGGACGGGCAAGCCACCGGCGCTGAGAAACCAGTGTTTCGAGCAGCGCATGTCCGACAACACTGGGTAGCTCGGTTCCAATAGTGCCCGAGCCTCGGCTGCACGCAGCGAGCGCCGCCCGAAACCGTTCGTGGTGGCGCCATCTCCGGGGTACCTCTCCATGGGCGAGGGATGGTGGTTGGGAATACCAGGGGAGGAGGCGGAGATGAGGGAATACATCAAAGGCGTGGGGAAGAAGGGTTTTTAATATCAGACGGCCATTGAATGCACGGGCGGGGCGCGACAGGCAAGGAGGGAGGTGTGGCGGACGGAGCGCATCGGCCGCTCGCCTGCAAAATCCTAAACCCTAAACCCAGCGCCTTTCGCGCGCCATCTTCTCCGCTCCTTGTATGGCTAGCATCCCGTGGATTGGGTTTGGTCTGGGGCGTCGGATAACAAAATAGGCCTCACCGGCGCTAGAAAAAGCTTTAGAGGATGTTCTGAGCGTGAATTCGTCCGCTGGCGCTCCCAATAGCTTTTTAGAGGGACTTTAGACGGAGATGCTCTAAACGGTGGACAAATGCATCTGCAGTGCCAATCGAGAGCAAAGGTGAAAGCCGCAGCATTGTAGACTGTCTTCAACCTTGCCTACAGCTAGTCTTTCAATTGAGGAAAAATCTCGCTTATAGAGGGGCGCACGCTGTTCTTGGGAATGATGCCTGTCGTGGCATAGATTTGAGTTCTGCGTGCTCATTCGGTTCTTAAATCTAGGGGCTGTAGAAATTTGATCGATCCAATCATGGTTCTTTGGATCATCGGGGCCGCATCTCTGCTTGTGCTGGCGAAGGATGGAGGGGGTATGGTATTTTTTTTAATAATAGGCCAAGGCCCGACGTTAAACGTTAAACGGTGAAGGATACATGATGTTGTACCCAGCTTTCACAAAAGAACTCATCCACGCAAGAACGCTATCAACAAAGCTACGACCCAAAGCGCGAGCAGCATGAGAGGCCATTATAGTTACTCACTTCGACCCATATTAGTTAACTTTGATTTGTCAAAATTTGGATCAACCTTGACATTATTTAGTATATAGATTCATTCAAATTTTGACAAATTCAAGTCAACTAATATGGGTCGGAGGGAGTACTATAAATGTGAAAGGCAAGCGCAAGACGTCTCCAGTGTCGGGCCGAAACTCCTCCAGAGAACAAGTCATTTTCACACATGTCGTCGAGATCCCGCCACCAGAAGCCGACCACCCCCAGGAACCAAATCAAGCTGCCCACAAATCCCAAGAAGTGTCGAGGGAGCCCCAAGGAGACACGGGGGTGCAGATCCGCGACAAGCCTTGCCAAGGGAGACACGCCGCAGCTCCAACCGTCCGAAGACACCGCAGCTCCGCCAAACCTCCGTCAGAGAGCCACACGTCGAAAGCTCCAAGGCGGCGTCTTCAAGAAGAGCACGACGCCAGAGCGCCACTACCGCCTGATCCGAGGATCAGGGTTTTCACCCGGAGCATGAGGGACACTGAAAACACCGCAATGTCGCCTTCAACAGGGAACGATGTCCGTAGCGCCGCCGTCGCGTCCCAAAGGGCAGAGTTTCCCCTCGGCCAAGCCTTCTGCCTCCACCACAAGGGTCAAACCGTTGTCAGACGGCAACCGCACCACTGCCACGACGAACAACTCCCTGACCACCACGCCGCCCACTCAGACTGTGGTCACCGCCTGGGCCCCTGGCTCGCCCGCATGCTAAAAGGGCCCCCACCACCTAGGGCCGCCGCCCGGGCACACCCAGCCACCATCTTCCACACTTGACTCCAGCGAAGAAGCTTCCACAGACCACGGCCGGGCCAGGGGGCGACGGTTGTCACCTCGACAACTCGCAGCCACATCCCTAGGCCCCACGGCCCAGATCTGGGCCTGCATCACGCCCGATGCCCATGCAGCCAGAACTTTTTTCAAGGATACGTCCTGGAAGACGTATCTTTTTCATAGAAGGGGGCCAAGCGGCCAAAGTTTAAAACACGCCGCGGCACAAACGCCCCAGACGCAGACCACACTGCCTCGAGGGCAGCACTCACACACTAGCTAACTACTCGCGACACCTCCACCTATCTACCTGGCTCAAGCAATCTCGGAAGAGTCCCGCGGCTATCCACAGACATGCTTCATCAGAGATCTTCTGAATGACCACAGCGGCCGAGGGGAGGAGGCTCCGTTGAAGACGACGTCGTTCCGGTGGCGCCAAAGCGTCCAGCAGACCAGGGAGACTCCTGTCCAGAGATCCCGCTCACGGCCTCTCCCTCCACGCTTCCCCTGAAGCCAGGCAACCAGTTTAGAGTCAGGATCCGGCAACCATTGCCTCTTGCCCCACCAACCAAGGCAA
Source organism: Avena sativa (assembly GCA_916181665.1). Classification (NCBI taxonomy): domain Eukaryota; kingdom Viridiplantae; phylum Streptophyta; class Magnoliopsida; order Poales; family Poaceae; genus Avena; species Avena sativa. The sequence goes on from OV702299.1 coordinate 511,930,988, forward strand.
GCATTCCACACCTCTCGATCTAGGACACACCCCATGAGCAGGTGATCGATGGATTCTCCACACTGGTAACAGAAAGGGCAGGTCGCCGGGTGTTGCAGTCCACGCCGGCTCAACCTGTCCGCGGTCCAGCATCTGTTTCTCACAGCCAACCAAAGGGAAACTTTGTAGCTGGCGGGGGCTCGAGAGCGCCAGATCTACAGAGCCCCTGCCATCGAGGCCCGGCCGGCAAAAAGAGCCCTATAGCAAGACTTCGCAGAGTAGCATCCCGACGGATCCTAGGTCCATTTGAGGACATCATGTCTCCCCTCTGTCAGGGTGACCTCCTCCAGGCGATCGGCGACTTCCAGCAGCTCACGGGTGGTAGCCGCACTGAGGTCGGGCGAGACATCATGGAGCCAGGCCCCTGCAAGGCCCTCGCGAACCCTGCGGGTTGCGATCGCGCTCGCCGGCACCATCGCGAAAAGGTGCGGTGCTGCGTCCTTGAGCCTTCCACATGGTAACCACTTGTCTGTCCAGAAGAGGGTGTCGGCGCAATCTCCGAGTACCGAGGTTGTGGCCGCATCGAAAACCTGCTCGGCAAGTTCTGGTACCCCGGATGTTAAGACCATGCCAGGGTCTATCCAAATCCACCCGTCTTAGCCATAGCCATCTTGCCCTTAGAGCGACGTTTAGAAGGCACAGGTTGGGGATGACGAGTCCTCCGAGCTCTTTGGGCATACACACTCTGTCCCAAGCCACAAGGCAGTGGCCACCATGAACATCTTTTCTCCCCTTCCAGAGGAATCCATGGATGATCTTCTCGATTGAGACCATCCTCGATCGCGATGATGGTCTCAATCGGGATGTCCAGAGACATCATGGCGAAGACCGGGATGGACGAGAGCATGGTCTTGACGAGCTCGAGCCTCCCTCCTCTGTTGAGCATTGAGGCTTTCCACGATGGCAGCTTTGCGGCCACCTGATCCACAATTGACTGGAGCTGAGCCGCGGATGGTTTCCACAAGGATAGCGGCAGCCCCAGATAGCGAAGAGGGAAGGGCGTGACAGGGCACCCCAACTCTCGGGAGGCCAGGTCCCTGTCCACGTCCGAGCATCTGATCAAATTGACTGAGCATTTATTGAAGTTTGTTCGCAAACCCGAAGCAGCTCCAAAGTCGTCAATGATCCCTAAGATCACCCGGAAGTCCAAAACTGACGGTCTGAGAAAGGTGACCACGTCGTCCGCGTATATCGAAGTGCGGTGCTGGAGGCCCGTTGCCGTGAGCCTAGTGAGGAGGCCTAGGCCTTCTGCCTTGACGACCATCAGGTGGAAAACTTCCATGATCAGAATGAAGAGCTAAGGGAGAGGGGGTCTCCTTGCCGAAGGCCCCTCCGGTGCGTCACCTTAGAACCTGGGCAACCGTTCATCAAGATGCGCGTGGTGGCCGTACACAAGAGAGCACAAATGCACGAGAGCAAGCGCTCTCCGAAGCCCACCTTTCTCAGGACTTCAAGAAGGAAAGACCAGTCCACAGTGTCGAAAGCCTTGGTGATGTCCAGCTTAAGGAGGATCGACGGGGTTTTGCTGGTATGCAATTTCCGAGCCATCCCCTGCACCATCATGAAGTTATCATGCGGGCACCTTCCACGCACGAATGCACTCTGGTGAACCCCCACCATCTGAGGGAGGACGGGTTCCACCCTGTTAGAAATCACCTTGGCCACCCACTTGGCGACCCCATGGATAAGACTGATCGGTTTGTAGTCACAGAGCTCTTACGCACCTGGTTTCTTGGGCAAGAGCGTGATAAGGACACCGTTTAAAGCCCCAAATCCCCTTCAATCCCACCGAGAGAGCGAGTTGAAGGCCTCCATGACGTCTTCTTTGATAATGCTCCAGCAGGACACGAAGAAGCGGGCTGAGAATCCGTCCGGCCCCGGGCACTTATCTAGCGGCATGTCTCTGATAGCCGCTAGAACCTCCTGTTCCGTGAACTCCCCATCGATATGTTGGATATCTCTAGACTGTAGGCCCAGGAATTCAAGGTCGAGCGTCAACGGGAGGTCTTCTGCCATCCCTAAAAGGTCAGTGGAGAATCTATCCACGGCCTCCGCCTTATCATCGTGAGCAGAGATCCGTATGTCGTCCACGAGAAGGTGACCCATGAAATTCTTCCGCCTTCGGTGGCTCGCATGCGTGTGAAAGAAACGCGTGCAAGCATCTCCCTCCCAGAGCCATAGGATCCTCGACCTTTGCTGTGACAGTGTCCTCTCGAGTGAGGCGAGTCCCAAAAGCTTCTTCTTCAGCAGACGACGGAGTCCACGCTCCTCTGGTGAGAGCTGCCTGCTTTCCATAGCCACATCAAAATGAAGGATTAGCTCCGTTGCAAGGAGGATTTGTGATTTGATGTTGCCGATGTATCTCGAGCTCCAACTTGACAGCTTCTTGGCCACCGCTCTAATCTTAGCATCGATCCTCTTGAAGGGGTTGGGTTCCCAGGGCAGCGAGCTCCACGCCTCTTGGACGACTTCCGAGAAGCCATCCACCTTAGGCCAGAAAGATTGGAACTGGAATCTACGCCCGTGGTGCAAGTCTGGAGACAAGCAGAGCAATAAAGGGCAATGGTCAGAAGGACCCGAAGATAGCGTGACATGGTTATACCCCACGGGTACATGATCTCAGCATACCTGGTCAATCCCAAGGGAGGCCCACGGCAACTATACGCCGGCCCATGAAGATTTTCGGGTGGCCAAGGCCCATGACGCTTTCGGATCCTTGGAGAGCAAGACTAGAGTAGATAGGAAATTCAAAGGGGTAAAACCCTAGAACCTGTAACCGACTAGGTCTATGCCCGGGACCTGCCTGAGTCTATATAAAGGCTAGGAGGGCACGACCTAGATCTCTCTCTCATACTTTCGCACACACACCTCCACACCAGATTACATCTGCGCACCCCTGTAACCTTCGGTTCCGCCGTAATCAAGAGCAGACAAGCAGGAGTAGGGTTTTCCCTCCGGGGGCCTGAACCTGGGTAAACCTTGTGTCCCCGTGTTGCTTGTTTGCTAACCGTTCCACGATCTCCAGCATCCCTATCTTCTCCAAAACCCAAGTCCATAACAATGGGCATTGATGAGATCAAACCTCGTCAATTGGCGTTGTCTGTGGGAAACGGGGACGCTGATTGTGCGATCGTGACGGTCCCAACCCGATCGATCTACAACTCTGCAGCGACGGAGAGTCACCTCCTCTTCGGCGCTTTCGACTTCACCGCCCACTCACCGGCCACCATGAAGGACTTCGAGCCCGTAGGCGACGGACTCGAAATCCTGTTCGGGAGCTTCTGCTTCCAGGTGGGGCAAACTGGCACCCTCCGCCTCCCTGAGCGGGTGCCCCTACCATCAATCAGGCCCACTTCATGGACCCCACACCCCGTGTTACGCACAACATCATCAACAGATGATTCCTACGACAGTAACAGCTGCAACTCCGATCTGTGCGATCCGCCATCGGATGAAGGGACCTACGGTTCCGGATATGAAAGCTGCGGTAGCAGCGGACCAATCTACGAGCGCTACCAATGCGCCGTAGTCATACAGGCTGACGGGGATCAGCAAACACCCAACCCGCCGCCCAACCCACCACCTAACCCGCCAGATCGAAACGGCGGGAATAGAAGAAGCCAGTCTCCCCCACCCGAAGGGGAAAACAACGGCCATGTCATCCGCCTTAGCAAAGAAGGATGGGCCCAGGCACGCAACGCCGTGGCAGGCAACATAATCCTGCCTGCAGACTCCTCCCGGGATCTGCTGATGGCCTACCACCTGCTCCTGATCGAGGAGCACAAGAAGCAGGTCAAGATGCAGGAGGTGCTTGACAAACGCAAGCAAGCAGCCTTAGAGTCCAGCGCACGACGGCCGCGCTCTCCGCCATGGGCATCGGCTCTAGCTCTAACGCCAACCAAGGCAACAAGCATCGCTCTCGGATGGAGAACATGGATTCCAAGGAGCGCCGTGAGGTGACCCGAACCCTCCACACATCCTTCATGGAGATGGATGCCGACGGCAACGTCATCCCGAAAACGCCGCAGGCTGCGATCATGTCATCCACTGTGTACCTCGCAGCCTACCTACCTCCAGAGGGGGACCCGAAGAGGGCCATGCACAAGTCCGCACTTACCGGACTCGGACTCGTCGGAGCTGCGCTCCACCAGGAAGCTCCCACGGAGCCGAAGAAGAAAGCTCCGGTCAGGTTCGACCGCAACCCTACCCCTTCATCCGAAGAAGAGGAACATGACCTTCCTCGAAGGAAGAAGAGTTCGCGCCACTGCAACCGCGACTACGACGCCAGAGACGAGCTCACACAGCGCAAAATCGACAAAGCGCGAGCCAAGCGCGCATGCTCGTCTGAATCCGAGATGGACGAAGACGAAGGGGAACTCTGCGGAGCCCGATGCTTCAGCAGATCTGTTCGGCGAACAAAGATGCCGCGCAATTTCAAGCTTCCTTCGGATACTCCGAAGTTCGACGGCACACAAGACCCAAAGGCATGGCTCAGCGACCACCTATCGTCCGTCAAACTGCACGGCGAAAACAAGGAAACCGCCATGCAATGCCTTCAGCTGCAGCTGACAGGAGCAGCCCGGATCTGGCTCAGCAGCCTATCTTCAGGGTCCATCCGAAGTTGGGATGAGCTAGCTTACAGCTTCATCCGAAACTTCAAGGGCACCAGCAAGAGGCCCGCCTCAATCGAAGAATTGCGAGCCTGCACGCAACGAACGGGCGAATCCATTCGCTCGTACATACTATGCTGGTCCAACACAAAAAACTCCACAGCGCACATCTCCGAAGAGAGGGCCATCGACGCCTCCAGGGACGGCGTCAAGCGCCAAGACTTTAAGAAGGAACTCGGGCGCGTCAAGCTCCAAACACTCGACCACCTCATGGACATCGCCAACAGGTGGGCTGACGGCGAAGATTCCATTCACCGAGCACAATCGGAAGAAGAGGACGACTACAGTCGACGAAGAGAGCGCCGTAGCAAGAGAAGATCGCGCGTCTACGATGATCGCGATGGACCCGACATGGTCGCGGCCGGCTACGCCGATCACCGCAACGACGCCAACCGCAACAGCGGAGGATACCACGGAGGAAACTTCCGCGACGGAGGACGCCCAACACAGTCGTGGCAGTGCCGCGACTGCGATAACGGACCCTCAGCATACGAAAAACTTTCGGGTCCATGCACCATCCACTTCTACATCGACAAGCAGGATGGCAAAAACAAGGCAAGCCACATGCTCAAGGACTGCCGCGAGTTCCAGAAACTCAGCGAAAGCATGGTCCAGATGAGGCAGCAAGCTCCACTTCCTGGATTCGGAAACGCACCCGCGCCAGGTGAGATAGCGTATGGAGCTCCTCCACCGCCACCTGTAGGAGGCCCGAACCAACCAGTCGCACCAGCACAGAACAACGCTGGGAACGGGTATCCCCCGCCGAAAGGAGCACTGATGATCCAGAAGGGGCACCCCACGAATAGGGTGCAGAAGAAAATCACCCGACAGATCAACCTGGTCGTGGCAACTCCACCCGCCATCCCTGAGTACCTCAGCGGATCGAGTCTTGCATCATGTTCAGTCATGCGGATCACCCTTGCCAGATCCCTCGCCCAGGTCATGCTGCCCTGGTGCTGGAGGCGCAGATCGGAGGTTTCGAGATGAGTCGCGTCTTCATGGACAGCGGCAGCGGCATCAATCTGATGTTCGCAAGTACTCTGGCAGCAATGCGGATCCCGCAGTGCAGCCTGGAACAATCAGATACAACGTTCCATGGCATTGTCCCAGGAAAGGGCATATTCCCCTTGGCCAAAATATGGCTCGACGTCATCTTCGGCAAGCCGGACAATTTCCGACTGGAACGACTCGAATTCGAAGTAGTGGACTGGCCATCACAGTACCACGCCATCCTCGAGCGTGTAGCATTCGCAAGGTTCTTGGCTGTCCCACACTATGCATACCTGCTACTCAAGATGCCAGGGCCGAAGGGCGTCATCACAATCCACGGGAGCTTCACCCGATCGGACCAATGCGACAGGGATTTCAACAGAATCTCCCAATCATTCGGCATGCAGGAGGAACTCGTAAGGCTCCGCGAGGTGACGGACAATGGGGCACCCCCAGTCGCACGACAAAACGCACCTGACATGTCCTTCGACTCCATCGTCAACACAAATAAGGTGCAGGTCCATCCGACGGATGCCTCCAAGACGGCGCTGATCGCCAACGACCTCAGCCCCGCATAGGAAAGCGCGCTTGTCGAATTCCTCCGTGAACACTGGGAAATCTTCGCCTGGTGTCCTGCGGACATGCCAGGAGTTCCCAGGGAATTCGCCGAGCACGCACTCAACGTCTTTCCAGACACCAAGCCCGTCAAGCAGTCCATCCGAAGACTGTCCGAGCCACGGGCCGAAGCCATCGGGAAGGAAATAAACAGGTTACTCGCCGCAAACTTCATCAGGGAGATCAAAGAAAGCGAGTGGCTCGCAAATACAGTGATGATCCCCAAGAAGGACACGGATATCCTGCGGATGTGCGTAGACTTCACGTCACTGAACAAGCACTGCCCAAAGGACCACTTCCCTCTTCCTCGGATCGACCAGATCATCGATTCGACCGCAGGATGTGAGAAACTCTCCTTCCTCGATGCCTACTCAGGCTACAACCAGATTCGGCTCAAGGTCGAAGATCAAGAGAAAACGGCGTTTATCACACCGTTCGGAGTGTTCTGCTACAACACAATGCCCTTCGGGCTAAAGAACGCAGGTGCCACGTACCAGCGATGCATGCAGGCATGCCTCAAGGACCAGATCGGTCGCAACGTTCAAGTCTATGTCGACGACATAGTCATCAAAACCAGGGAGGCAAGAACACTCATCGATGATCTCCGCGAGACGTTCGACAACCTTGATCGTTACAGGATCAAGCTCAACCCCAAAAAGTTCGCCTTCGGTGTCCCATCGGGACAGCTGCTAGGGTACTTCATCTCTCTGTGAGGGATTGAGGCGAACCCGAAGAAAATCAGGGCCATCGAAGCGATGGAGAAGCCGAAAAACCTCAAGGGTGTCCAGCAGCTCGCAGGACGAATAGCGGCGTTGAGCAGATTCATCAGCCGCATGGGCGAGAAGTCCCTGCCATTCTACCAGCTGCTACGCAAGGCAGATAAATTCGAGTGGACGCCCAAAGCCGACGATGCGTTCGAAAGCCTCAAACGACTACTCTCCACCTCGCCCGTCCTGGTCACGCCAAAGGAGCGCGAGCCTCTGCTGCTGTACATAGCAGGCACACACTAGGTGGTCAGCATCGTGCTAGTGGTCGAACGACCCGAAGAAGGCAAGACCCACGGGGTCCAACGCCCAATCTACTACCTCAGCGAGGTACTGACGCCAACAAAGCAAAGGTACCCTCACTACCAGAAACTCGCCTACGGCGTGTTAATGATGGCTCGACGGCTTAGCCATTACTTCCAGGAGCACCAGGTGATGGTCGTCAACGAGGCACCCCTGAATAGCATCCTGAATAACCCAGAAGCCACAGGACGCGTGGCCCTGTGGGGCATCGAGCTGTCACCCCTGGACATCGTCTACGAGAAGCGACTCGCAATCAAATCTCAAGTCCTCCCGGACTTCCTTGTACATTGGATGGAGCTGCAGCTGCCAGACACCCTATACATGTCGTAGTCATGGACGATGCACTTCGACGGATGAAGTACGTCCTCCGGATGAAATTTCGAGCTTCCAACAACGAGGGCGAATACGAAGCCCTCATCCACGGTATGAGGATGGCAAAGATCTGCGGCGCAACGCGCCTGGTCATCTACGGTGACTCCAACCTCGTCATCCAGCAGACGATGAACAAGTGCGACGCACATGCCGAAAACATGATTGCGTACCGCGCACTCTACAACACACTCGAAGGAGAATTCGACGACTGCGAGCTTCGGCACTTTGGAAGAGAAAGCAACGAGGAAGCCGACAAACTCGCCAACATCGGCTCCACCTACGCAAAGGTGCCACCGGGTGTGTTCCTCGAACAGATCTGCGTGCCATCCATCAAGCGGAAATTCCCCAAGGGATCACCCGAAGAAGCAGAACACTCAGGGGATACGCTTCCCGAAGGACACGAAGGACCCAAGAAACTGGACACAGAGGTCGCTATGGTCAACCTGATGCAGGTCATGGCAATCGAAGAAACTTGGACGCGACCATACCTCCAGTTCTTGCTAAACGGAGAACTGCCTGACAGCCAGACGGATGCCCGACGCATATCTCATCGGTCAAAAGCCTTCACCATCATCAATGGCGAGCTGTACAAGCGCAGTATTACGGGTGTACTACAAAGGTGCGTCACCATCGGTGACGGGAAAGCCATCCTCCAAGACATCCACGAGGGCATCTGCGGCCATCACGCATGCAGCCGCTCCCTTGTCGCCAAAGCTCTACGAGCTGGATTCTACTGGCCAACGGCCATGAGCAATGCAAAAGACATCGTCCGAAGATGCAACGGGTGCCAAAGGTTCGCCGACAAACCGCACGCACCCGGGTCAGAGCTCAGACCCATACCTATAGCCTGGCCCTTTGCTCAATGGGGCCTTGACATGATCGGCAAACTGCCAAAGTCCTCGAAAGGGGGGCACGTTTACCTCCTGGTCGCCGTCGATAAATTCACCAAGTGGGTCGAAGCCATGCCGTTTACCAACCAAAAGGGCAAGACCGCCGTCAAGTTCTTCGAATCCATTGTCTACAGGTTTGGCATACCGCACAACATCATTACCGACAACGGATCGAACTTCATCTACAAAGAATTCCAAGACTTCTGCGAAGGCCTCGGGATCAACATCACATACGCCTCAGTGGCTCACCCGCAAACGAATGGGCAGGTCGAAAAGGCCAACGGCCTAATCGGCGCTGGCATCAAGAAGCGCCTCATGAGCCCACTCGAACGAAAGGCCGGAGCCTGGACGAAAGAGATGCCATCCGTCTTATGGAGTTTGCGTACCACGCCAAACAGCTCCACCGGCTACACACCGTTCTTCATGGTGCATGGAGCCGAAGCCGTACTACCAGCCGAAGTACGCCACCAGCCCCCCCGGGTCGTCGCTTACAGCGAAGCCGAATCCACGGTTGCACTCGAAGACGCCGTCGACACACTCGACGAGGCAAGAGACGTGGCAGCAGCCCGATCAGCGGTGTACCAGCAGATTCTTCACAACTACCACAGCCGCCGGCTGCGCCCAAGGTCCTTCGTCGAAGGAGACCTCGTCTTGCGACTCAAGCAAGAGCGACCGAAGAAATTTGAGTCACCATGGGAAGGGCCCTACATCATCACCGAAGTCATCCCAGGTGGCGCCTATCGCCTCAAGCACGTGGAGTCTGGAGTCGCATACTCCAACCCGTGGAACATAGCACACTTGTGACGATTCTACCCCTAGCTACCTACCCCTTTACTTTCAATAAGGCTTTTCAGCCAAGGCTATTCAGCCGAACAATGTACTTCCTCCATTACGATATAAATAAAGCTAAGTGTCTCGCCCTAAAATTTCATTCGCTATTTGCAACTTTACCTTATGCTACAAACGCACTCGGGGGCTCCCCCTACCTCACGATTTCATCGACCGAGGATCACACGTGTACACCTGAGTAGTTGACAACGTCAGGCAAACGAAAAGGACACGTACTCAAACAAAGCACTGCGTGCTCAAACAACAAACAAACCTTTATAACAAAGAGCACAACATTCCCAGTCGAAATATACAAATTTTACATCTATCTCTTTTACAGGTACTACCTATTCTGAAGAATAACTTGAGCACGCTGCTCAAACAAATCTACGACCTGTTCGGCATACTGCCTTACAGCCGCATAATGCGGACGCATATCCCACTCGCCACCATCCGGCCGAAGAGGCGGCCCAGCCGCTACAGCAGACAGATCTACATCAGGACGATGCAGCCTAACAAGGGACAGCGCAGCCTTCACCCCTGCGATGAGCTGCTGCCTCACCAACTCCTGGACACGGGTCACGCTCCGAAATCTAGACAGAAGACCGGACAGGGTTGTTGGCACAGCTTCCAGAGGAAACATCACATGCAGAACCGACGAGAGCGAAGTCTGCACTTGGCGAAGCACCCCGCGATACTTGGTGAACACGATCCTGCACCGTTGCCAGAGCTATGGCACGGTCGCGATCCATCCAGAAGAACCCGCCAGCTTCCATGTCCTGCTGAGTCAAACAATTGACCCGAACAGCAACACGCTCCTTCTCCTCCCTTGGAGCAAGGTTAGCACCTGCGATACTCGCACAAAAGTAAGATGCCAGGCCAGCATATGCATCCGAAGAAATAAGCAGCAGCTCGAAAAAACTTACACTGCAGTTGCTCAGACAGTCGAAGCAACTCCGCCATCAAGTACTCCTCTCTGGCTGCACCGCGATCTGCCTTGGACTTCCAAACATCAGCGTGACCACGCACCCCAAGAAACTCCTTCTCAAGACTACGAACACGGTCTCGAAGAAAAGCAAGTTGTGACGAATCATCCAAAGATGGCCGCAGCCGTGCAGCAGGTGGGGTGTCAACGGGATTAGCACCCGAAGGAACCTAGAGCAGCAGAAAATAAAGGGACATAAACACTCAGACAGCGAAGAGCACAACTCAGCAAAATTCATTAAGTGGATAAACGCCACTACGTGGCACAGGGATTTTGTTTTCCTCAACATAATTACAGCAAAAGAAAATTACAAACTATCCTACAGCTACAGCGCCTAAGACGCGGCGCCCTGAGTCGCCTCGGAGCCGGATTGCCTCGCTTTGGCTCCCCCTGCTGCCGTAGTGCGTACTCGGCCAGCAGATCAATTAGCTTGGGCCCATATCGCTTGCAGCGAGCAGAATAGGTAGCGAAGGCTACCTCAGATCCATCCGCGGTCGTCGGCATCCGGGAGGTGATCTGGGGAAGGTCCAGCTCCGCTCCAGCCGCCAAGGCCATCGCCAGCCCGACGGACGCGCCGATGCCCTTCTGTTTGCGCTTGTACGCCGCAGGCGCTTCGGCTGACAATGCCTCTGCCAAAGCGTCAACATCATCGAGGGCCGCCCTTGGGGACAAGCTCCTTGTAGAAGCGGCCAAGGACCTCCTTGGCCTTGGCAAGTGAGCTGACGACGGTGCTGCAGCGATCTTCGACCGCTGCAGTAGCATCATCTAGAGCACTCCCGTGCTCCAGAGCGTTGCGGTCAAACTCGATGCCTGCGGCATCTGAGACAATAAAGAAAAGGAATGAAGAAAGCACCCAAGAAAAAGACAAGAAAAACAAAAGGGCGCAAAAGAAGATACTCACCCGAAACATCCTTGGCAGCATCCATGAGCTTGCCCGCCACCTCTCTTTCACGCGCAACCGCAGCAGTGGAAAGCTGCTCCTCGCGGTTCGTGGCCTCCTGCTGTAGGCGCTCCTTAGCCTCGACCGCAGTAGCCAGCTCCACCTCGAGGCGCTCCTTCGCACCAAGGGCGACCTCGGCCTTTTTCTCCGCTTGACCAAGGCTCTTTTTGAGAGCATCGATCTCACGAAGGGAGGTGTTATGCTCCTCTGCATCCAAAAAATACAGGTGTTAGATAACAGGACAAGAATACACGAAGAAGCAAATATCAAAGGCATAACAATACCTTGAAGCTGTTTGAGGCTGGCCTCCAGTACCAGGTGCTCCTGCACCAGTCGCTTGGCATCCTGTACAAAAGGCTGCAGGAAGAAAACCTACCAGTCAGAAAAAGGACTCGGGGGCTACGCCCAACAGAAAAAGAACAGAAGAAAAAGATGCACACGAAAACGCTCGGGGGCTCCCCCCGAGACTCGAAGAACAAAACAAGAAAAATCTTTTACAAACGCGCGGGGCTTCCCCCGTGGCAGGAGACTTACATGATCCAATGGCGACGTCGAAGGTCCGCTGGCGAAATTCTGAGGCGCAACCACCTGCACCTCCGGTGGAGGAGGGTTCGGAGCAGCGCCCTGAGAAGTTGCCACCGTCTGAGGAGGAGGAGACGCGACTTTCGACTCCCCCATCATCTCCCGAGCACCATCGCTAGAGAAGTCATTGGAAGAGTGCCTGCACACGAACAAGTTAGTACAAGAACAAAGTAAAAAGAAAAGAAAGTGCAGTACAGAGGAAACTTACGAGTCAAGCTCGCTAAGGTTGAAGACAGGAGGGGTCCTTTGGACCCTCTTCTCCTCTTTCTTCTCTTCCTTCTTCTCTTCCTTCTTTTCTTCCTTCTTACGCTTCGCTGGCGGGTGCGGCGCTACAGCCCGCACAGGAAGAGCAGGAATAGGGGAGGAAGAGCCTCCATGCCCATCACTATGGCTCTCAAGACACAGAGGATTCCTAGGAATCGGAGGAGTCGAAGCATCCGAAGACTCGTTGGAGCTCCGCAATCATTTGCGAGTGTGGTCCTCGCTCGACTCGTTGGCATCTTCAGCCGGAGATCGCGCCGATGGCAGCTCGGACATGGAATCCACCAAATCATTGTCCGGAGCATCCGGATATACTTCGGGGTAATGGAGGCGACATACCCGGCACTTTGAAGCTCTGCACAGGAGAAGACTAATTTGTTAGCAAACAAATACAAAACAATGCAGTCGAAAAATAGTGCTACGCGCACGGATCTACACCTGTGGAACAGGAAGCGAAGAAGAAAACGGAGGAGTCAGCGACTTTTCCGGGATTTCCTCTCCGGCCTTGAACTTCAGCAGCAAGCGAAGGGCCCTGTCAAGATCTCCCTGGGAGATTTTCTCAGCCGAAACCCTCGTCGGATCACGCCGGCCAGCATAAAGGAACATTGGGTGCAACCTAGCCTGGAGTGGCTGCACCCGACGCTCGAGAAAGGTGTGGATGATATCCACACCGTTCACTTCCTTCTCCGGAATCAACTGGAGATCCTCCACCCGACGATATAGAGCCTCTATCTCCGCCACCTTGCCATCCAAGATCTTGTTTTTCCAAGACCTTTTCGGCTCAATCTCCTGGGAGGGGTCAAAAGGAACAAGACCAAAATCTTGCCCAGGCACTACGGAGTCGCGGATATAAAACCATCGCCTCCGCCAGTACTGGACAGATTCAGACATGGAAAAAGAAAAGAAAAGCAGATTGGGCCTGAGGGAGATGATGCAACCCCCAATGGGATAAACACCATCCGAACCAGATTGCCTCATCACACAATAAAGTTTCCGGAAGAGGCCAATATGCGGCTCAATACCGAGCCAGCACTCGCAGAAAGTGATAAAACAAGCAATGTGAAGAAGAGAATTGGGGGAAAGATGGTGCAATTGGACACCGTATAGAAAAAGCAGTCCACGAAGGAAGTCGTGGACTGGGAAGGAAAATCCGCGCAAGACAAAGGCAAGGAACATAACCCGATACCCAACGGGGGGACGGGGGATTACCTCATTGCCTGGGAGTTTAACGGCCTCCCTATCCTGCGGGATCAGGCCCCGGTCGTGAAGCCTGCGAAGATCACTCTCCCGCGTCTCCGATCGCTGTCAGCCACCGTTGGTGACACGGGTAGCGGCGGTACTTTTCTTCCCTCCGACGGCGCTGGTGTCAACCACAGACGACGACTTCTTCGGCTTCCCCATCACGGTACGGCGGCGCCGGCGACGAGAGCGCAGGATGGAAGAAGGAAATGTGAAAGAATATTCCAGCGCGCAGCAAGAGCTCTCAGAACACAAGGAAGCAGTGAAAGCAAGAATCGATGTGGTGAAAACAAACTGAAGTTTTCCCCAATGATTATAAAGACGAAGACGATGCACAACAGCCGTCCATCGAGAAGACCTAACGCCAACGGCAGGATCTGGCCATACACATGTCAGCATCACAACGAGTCGTCGCTAACACGCCGTCCACTACGCGCGGAAATCGAGGCGACGCCGTAATTATCTCCACGCCGCGCGTGACCGGTCAATTCAAGGTCAGACAGTGGGACCCATGTTCGTCCAGTCAAGTCATCTCTGGCGCAGCAGACGCTTGAGGTCATCGATCGTCAGCACTGACGTAATCAAAAGCTACACTAGCAACAGCTACAATTTCTTCGGCTTCAAAGCTAAGAGTACTCACTCGAATCTATGATTCGACCAATTACTCGGGGGCTACTCCTATCAGGAGCGCTGGCCGCGCACCCGAAAGATGAATGGAAGCGGACTGTTACTTCGAGCCCCTCGTCGAGTCTACGACTCCACTATGGACTCGGGGGCTACTCCCATAGGAAGGACGGATTTAATCATCCAAAAAAATTTGTGTCCTACGGACCTGAAGCGGAACAACGGCTGAATAAAAGTCTCAGCTCAAGTCTACGACTCGAACAGACACTCGGGGGCTACTCCCATAGGGAGCGCTGATCGCGCACCCTATGAATTCTTCGACTGCGATCCTTCGGATCAACATGCAAAACTTTTCGGCAACTCTGCCCCAATTAAACGCTAAGTGAGTAACATCCTCCTTGGCCATCCAAAACACCTCCGCGGTGATAAATATTCGGATGCTGTGTCTGCGACACAAAGATAAGACCTACAGATACCATCTGATGGCCTGGCAACGTACACGACTGCGCTCTGCTAGTAAAAACCCGTGCTAACAGGTGCGATGAAAAATCCCGACGGGCGCGTTGGGTACATCAGTTAAATTCACTGGAATTCCACTCCTGTAAGTCCTCCGCGGCCTGAGTCGAATTACGCCAGCATATGTTTCAGGTTTGAGTTGAGGGATTCGAACCTGAAGAAGATCATGTTGTTTCGTCCTAAGACGGTTAACTGACCCTGATCCGTCGGGTGAGTCAGGCACACGCATCAATAATCTCTACACATGAACTATTGAAATACATAGTTGCACCCGAAAGATTGCAGAGTCCTCAGCCGAATCTACGATTCGACTGAACACTCGGGGGCTACTGACATGGTTATACCCCACGGGTACATGATCTCAGCATACCTGGTCCAGCCCAAGGGAGGCCCACGGCAACTATACGCCGGCCGATGAAGATTTTCGGGTGGCCAAGGCCCATGACGCTTTCGGATCCTTGGAGAGCAAGACTAGAGTAGTAGGAAATTCAAAGGGGTAAAACCCTAGAACCTGTAACCGACTAGGTCTATGCCCGGGACCTGCCTGAGTCTATATAAAGGCTAGGAGGGCACGACCTAGATCTCTCTCTCATACTTTCGCATACACACCTCCACGCCAGATTACATCTGCGCACCCATGTAACCTTCGGTTCCGCCGTAATCAAGAGCAGACAAGCAGGAGTAGGGTTTTCCCTCTGGGGGCCTGAACCTGGGTAAACCTTGTGTCCCCGTGTTGCTTGTTTGATAACCGTTCAACGATCTCCAGCATCCCCATCTTCTCCAAAACCCAAGTCCATAACAATGGGCATTGATGAGATCAAAACTCGTCATAGCGTTGACAGGAAGGCGTCCGGGTAGCGAACTTCCCAATCAACTGTGGTGAAGACCCTGTCAAGCCTCTCCAAGGTCGGCTGCGCCCGTTCGTTTGTCCAGGTGAATCTGCGCCCGTTGTGATAGAGCTCTTTCATCTCAAGGAGCGCGAGGGTGCGCCTGAATCTAGACATCATGCCGCGGTGCAGGGGGGCCTGGCTTTTGTCCTCAAGGTTGACGATAAGGTTGAAGTCGCCGATGACGATCCACGGGCCTGCATGGAGATCCCTAATATCCTAGAGCTCCTGGAGGAAAGCCCTTTTATCGTCGTCCCTCTGGGGCCCATAAACTCCAGTAAACCACTCGAGGAGGGCCGCTCGAGCTCATCAGGGGGAAGGCCAGGCCGCGGCACGCCGGCCGGCACACCACCTCTCCCGCGACCAGGGGAAGCTCCTGCCAGCCCACGAAGCGCCTCCCCAAGAGAGGCGCCGCACCCCGAGAATCCTCCTCCCGCTCCATTGTCGAGCCCCGCCGCTGCGCCCCGAGGCTCCACCTCCCGCGCCTTCTCCCACCAAAGATCCCGCGCCGCCGCCGCCGATGTTCCCCTCCTTGCGTCGCCCAGGAGAGGCCTCACCTCCGCGTGAAGCGGCTGCCTCAGAGCACGCCACCGCCGAGTCCGCCCACCGTCTTCGCCGGCCAGGCGTGGCCGCCACCGCCCGCAACGGGGGCAGCGGCCGGGGAGACAGGACGGCGTCGGATTTAGGGTTGGGTGGGTGGGGAGCCTCCGGAGCCCTCTTGCGTGCATGACAGGAGATGAAGGGGTGGCGGCCCGGCGCTGATGGAGTTGGTGGGGTCGGAGCGGCCACATGTTCTGCTTCACCCGCGTTCGGGTAAAAATCTGCTGAGATTGGGTGCAGAATGTCGCCGGCGGGGTGGAGAGCTCGTGATTCAGAGGGATACAAGTTTCAAATTTCAGAAGCTGACATAGATGAGAAGGAAGTCCATGGAGGGCAACGTGGCAAGAGCTTGGGTATTGATGATGAATTCAAGCATCCCCATGTTAGTGTGTCAAGTGGGATCACACCAAAATCCCACCTACTAAAGGTGGGATTTTGGTAGGACCCACTTGACACTCTACCCAATGTCGATGGTGCTGAAGTTCAGCAAGTAGATGGGTCAATGGAGATGTTGGTGAGTTTCTTCATGGTGGCAGAGTTGAGGCCCTTGTTGGAGATGGCGAGGAATTACCCGCAGCTGGTGATTGGTCTTCCTCTCTATCGGATCCCGAGGATTCCTGGGTGGCACCTGCCAAACTGCAGTGACCGGTGAAGTGCGTTCAGGTTGCGAGGATTGAGATTGAGCTCATCTGACTAGATTCCACACCACCGTCAGTGTCCAGCGAGAGTCAACTATCAGAGACTCCGACAAGTGCCGAGAGTCTGTACCATGCTGAAGAGGTTGCTGATTCCATATATGGAACTGGCCTTGTTGGTGTATCTGTAGGGATGATGGAGCTATTTGGAGAACTGACGGTGAGTGGGAACTCTGTGATGAATCGAAGAAGAGATAAGAGTGTTCACAATGAACCTGACCAAGCTAAGGTATGCCTGGTGAATGCGATCTCTGCTCGATAGAGAGATAGAGGTAGAACACTAGAAGGATGTTCACCTTGTAGACCATGCGTGGAGCTGTTGCAGAGTGGTGAGTTACGTCTGATGTTCAGAAAACTCAGGCTGTGTTTACAGCTTTGGCGGTTACGCATTCTATGGGTGGCGGCGGGTCGGAGATGACTGAGATAGGCATACAAGTACTGCCATGTCCAGACAGGCACATTGTTAGCTCCGCTCGCCTCACTAGGGTTCTGGTCTGGATCCGGCGTGGCCTCTTCATTGGTGGAGATATGGAGGGGAGGGGGAAAAGAAATCTAAATTCAAAAGACCGTTTTATTCTACGGACGGAACCACCAGTGGAGCAGCATGATCACTAAGACTGTGAATGATAGGCATATTATACACATTATGGGAGATCCAAATTCTAAATTCGTAACTTCTTATGAATAACCCAATGGTATAAATTTTTATTGCACGATCATGTCTTACAATATCCGAGAAGAATATATACATGGTTAATGAGTACTCCCTCCGTTCAGAAATAACTAACATGTACATTCGAATCTAGACAAACTAAAGTCAGTTATTTCTCGACGGAGGGAGTAGTATTTTTGTATTATACGAACTTATAAATTCAATATCTCGAGCTAGGAATCTCCAAAATTAGTGAATTGAATCTATAAATTAAGGGCCAAGAAAGTAACCGGTTTTGAAAGTTGAATATATACATTTCTCATCTCATTAGCAATTGAACTTGCAAGTTCAATGTAAGCTACATGAAGTTGGCGAAACTTTTGTACAGTATAAATTCCATCTCAGTATCATTTCCAATTTTGTTTTGCACAGTGAGCACACAAGTTCGATCGGGCAAGCATGAAAAATACATCAAATAAACACTGCATTTCTCACAGGCCCAGCATGTCTGTTCTCTATCAGGGGATATAATACATTGGGTTGGGGAGCTTGAAGGAACGGGCACTCAGGGAGTAGCCCAAGAGATCACTCCATTGGTCCCCAGAATTGCCTAGGATCTTGTACCCCTCTGCCTCGATCTCCTTCCTCTTTTCAGATTTGTAGTCCGTCGCTGTTTTCTTCTTGTCAGCTGGTGCCCTGGACATTGCAAAGGCATGTTTCAGAATTCCGCTAGTATAATGCAGAAAAAGAGGAACATTACCTGGCAAAAACGTGCTCACGAAAGAAATTGGGTGCACGGTGTTAAAACTAACCCAATTGGGAGGATAAAGCGAGATAGCTGATAGTTTTAAATTCGTCAGTACAACAATACGTTTCACCCTGAACTTTTGTGAGGCTGTGAAAAATCGATAATAACATTTGGATTTTGGAATGCAAGGACTGGCATTGCATTCAGATCTGAAGCACCAATCGAGTTTTCAGTACTGAACAACTGGAGGATTTGGCAATTTAGGCATTGTAATTGGTGTCTGAACCACTGATTAGGAACAGCACCTAAACATTTGGAGCGGGCCTTAGCTCAACGAGATGCCAAACTGACGAGCAAGTGTATAGAAATGGGCATGGGCTAGTCAGGTTATTAGGACAATCGCCATGACAACACAACCCAAATTTTCCTTGGGGAATGCAATGTGCAATGGTAACAGGTGCAGGACGTTGAAGCTGTACCTGAGTATGAGCTTGTCCCACTCATGGAAGCCTTCCCTCCTGAGATTGTCCACCGTGACGCCCTCGTGGCCCTCGCTGCGGCCGGTGAGCAGGAATGTCTTGAACCCCAGGTCGCGGACCTCCCTGTACAGCGTCAGGCTGGAAGGGATCGCCGGCGCCTCCCCCCTCTCCACCCACTTGTCGAACTCCCGGTGGTCGAACAGCTCGAGGCTGCAGGCCATTTTCAAATCGAGTCTGTCAGCAATCCCCAATTCGCGAATCGAACTTCCTACCCTGCAATTTCGAGGAATGGAGGGCGTGGGCTGCTTACCCGTATCCGTGCTGCGCGTAGTAGGGCAGGTTGGAGAGGAGCGTCTCGTCGACGTCGAACACCCACGCGTCGATGGCGGCGCTGTCGCCGTGCTCAGCGGCTGTGGCGGTTGCGGCGGCGGCGCGGGCGTAGGCGGAGGCCTCCCTTGCGACGAGCTCGAGGTCGGAGCGGTAGGCGGGGCCCGTGAGGTAGCGGCGCACGTGGGGCGCGCACTCCTCGGGCACCGCGGTCCACGGCGCCAGGTTGTTGGCCTCCCCCGCCATCCTCCAGCTCGCGCACCGCAGCTCCGTCTCCTCCTCCGCCCCGCCCTCGCCGACGCAACTCTCCTCCGTCGGCAGCTCGAGGACGAGCGGGCGCGGCAGCAGCAGCTGGGCGGCCTCCTCGGACGCGCGTTCCGTCTCCCCCGCCGCCGGCCCCGAGACGGCGAGGAGCAACCCCACCAGCAGAAGCAGGGTGCCGTGGCGCGCCATGTCCGCCGCCGAAGTTTACCGGGTCGCCGGCGCTTGCTTGCTTGTGCCCCGAGGAGGTCGGTCGGCCGGCCGGCACGCACGTGGGGCGGGAGGGACGAGGGGTCGGGAGGCGCGTGCGTGCTGGCTTTGGCTGGTTCCTACGAAATCGGCGCGGCTGGAAAGGGGAAAAGCGTGGGACAGAACGGAACAGCGGAAGGTGGGGGTGGAAGGCGACGGCTTAAATAGGCGGAGGAGGCGTTTGGTTCCGGTGAAAGGGAGGGAGTTTGATTCGAATCTGAGGGAGGAGGATTCGTCGATCGTTGCTTAGGATGGGGGTACTGGTCGTGGTTGGTGACGTGCCCGTCACGGATTGGGCGGTGGTGCTGGCGCCTTCTGGTCGGCGACCGGCACAGGCGACGTCGCCAGGGGGAGGCGTGTGCAGAGGCAAATATATTGTTTTTATAAATATAATAAAATGATAACCCATTCTTTTTGCAAAATTTCACCAACCTATTAACAATCACAAACATACATAAAATTATAAATAGGTCAATAGACCATCTAGCAACCACTACAAACCGTCCTCGCTCCCTCCATCACCGGAGCCGGGCAAAGCTTGCCGTAGTAGAAAGACGGGAAGCCGTTGTGCTAAGGCCACAATGGACCAGGACACGGGCGTACCCAGGCAATTTTAGAGGGGGCAAGAATGCTCTAAATGGAGCAAAAAGGGCCGTCGCTTGTGGCGGCTCTGGAGGACTCCCTCCCAGCCCTAAAAACCACCTCCCTCCGACGGCCTTCACCGGCCGCTGCCGCCACGGCACCGACGGTGGCGGCCACACCCCCATTGCCGAAGGCGAGGGCAAGATCTGCGTGCCCCGTCGGTATCCCTGCGCGTGGCGGCGTCCGTGCAGCGGTGAGGCGGCGTCCACTCCGGCAGGGCGGCATCGCGTCGTCGCACGGCTGGGAGGCGCCCAGCAGGCTGGATGCGGGAGCGGAGATGACCGGGTTAGGTGGCGTGATCTGCCCTTCGTGGCGGCGGCATCGTTTCCTGGATTCAATTCGAGGACCAAATCCAGGGCTTCCACAGGCTCATCCGGGCCTGTGGTTGTCCCGCTCGTTCTGATCCCCGGGAGCCGTCCAGCAGTGTGGGGACTGTTGTGCTAGTTTGGCTTGAATAAAGGTGGTCGTCCTTGGATTTCCCTCTCGCCATGATGAAGAACTTCCTGTCGCCGGTAATCATTGATATTGGGTGGACTACCTAGTTCCAGAAGACTCCGTCGGTGACTTCCAAATGGACGACATGCCTGGAGTCTGCTGGTGCGGACGGTGTTTTGGTCGCGCGCAAACCATGTTTTTTGCTGGCCGTTTGGTTTCAGGGGTGGTGTTATGAAGCTCCGCGGTTTGTTGCCATTATGGGACATGTCTTGGTTCCACAGTGAAGTCAAATGCGGAGAATGGTTTGGAAGACAGGGACTGAAGACTGGCAATGGAAGTTTGAGTCCTGGGGATGTGGGTTTTCCGGCTTGCTGTTTTGTGATTTGGAGCAGCGGAATTGGCAAGCGGGGGCGACGGGAGGATTTTAGTGTCTAAATATGTAGGGTGTGTTGGAATTATGCCCTAGAGGCAATAATAAAGCTGTTATTATTATAATTCTTGTTCATGATAAAGTTTATATTCCATGCTAGAATTGTATTAAGCGGAAACATTAATACTTGTGTGGTTTGTGAACAACACCGTGTCCCTAGTACGCCTCTATGGACTAGCTCATTGATCAATGATGGTTAAGGTTTCCTAACCATAGACATGAGTTGTCAATTGATAATGAGATCATATCATTGGGAGAATGATATGGTGGACAGACCCAAACTAAGCGAAGCAATTAGATCGTATCATCGTGTTCGTCTTTGCGTAGCTTTTCTTATGTCAAATATTGTATTCCTTAGACCATGAGATAATGCAACTCCCTGGTATCGGAAGAAAGCTTTGAGGTCATCAAACGTCATCCTATGAGAGGGTGATCATAAAGGTGTCTCTCAGGTGATCGGAAAGTATCTGTTGGGTTGTATGTATCGAGATGGGATTTGTCCCTCCCAAGTCGGAGAGATATACTTCGGGCCCACTCGGTAATCGATATCAACACCGCTTGCAAGCATGTGGTTAAGGAGTTAATCACAAAGTGATATCGGATTACGGAACGAGTAAAGTACTTGCTGTGAACGAGATTGAACTAGGTATGACGATACCGACGATCGAATCTCGGGCAAGTAAAATATCGCGAGACGAAGGGAGTATATATATGGGATTGATTGAATCCTGGCATCGTGGTTCATCCGATATGATCATCGATGAATGTGTGGGAGTCAATATGGGTGCCCATACCCCGCTGTTGATTATTGATAGAAGATCATGTCTGCATATTCTCGAACCCGTAGGGTCACACACTTAACGTGTCTCGACGCTAGGATAGATTGGATAATTGGTTTATGAATTTTTGTTCGGAGTCTCGGATGGGATCCGGGATATCACGAGAGGTTCCGGAATGGTCCGGAGAATAAGATTCATATAAGGCAGTGCAGTTTTTGGAGTTCGGAATTGTTCCGGATTAATCGGTATTGTACCGAAAGCCTGTAGAACCTTCCGGAAGGGGGCCAACGTGGTCCCACCTTCCGGGAGGGGGCATGGGCCTATGAGGGAGTGTCCTGGCCGCATTGTGCCAGGGGCACAAGGCCCCATAGGGCCCAGCCGATTCTGGATAGATTTAACTCGTTTAAATCTAGGGATAGAATTTCTAGATAAGGGGAGAGTTTAAATCGTTTAAACTAGAGATAGGCTTGGAGGAGGGGCTAGGGCTGGCCGCCGCCACCCCCTCTCCCCCATACACATCTCCCTCCAAGCCCTAGTAGCCCTGCTGCCTTCCTCTCTCCCTCCCGACTGTTTGTAGGCGAAGCCCTGCAGCAGAAATTCTCCACCATATACACCACGCCGTCGTGCTGTAGATCCAATCCATCTCTCCACCATACTTGCTGGTACAAGGAAGGAGGAGACGTCGAGGTGCTGCACATGTTCATCTCACGGAGGCACCGCCACTTGTGGTGCTAGATCGGATCGGATCGCGAGGAGGAGAAGCGAGTACGACTACATCACCCACGTTCCGACGAACGTTTCGCTGTGCGAATCTTCAAGGGTATGAAGATCTAATCCAATCTCTCTCGTTGTTTGCATCTCCTAGATTAGATCTTGGCTTTCCCTCTGTTCGCATCCGTAGAAAATTTTGATTTACTATGCCGCGAAACCCTTCAGTGGTATCAGAGCTAGATCTATGCGTAGATGTGATTCACGAGTAGAACGCAACATGGTTGTTGCGGGCGTTGATGTTTTCTGTTGCAAGCCTCTTGTTTGTGTTCTTCTTATGACGCGGGATAGTGAGATTGAAGCGGTCCAGGCCAACCTTACGCGACGTCGTTCGCAAGACCGGCTCCGCACTTGACGTGTGGCTTGTACCACACATGCGGCTGGTGGATGTCAGTTTCTCTCACTATAGTTGTCATGGGATTAACACCGGAGTTTGGCAACCATAATATCACCGTTGTGGCTTTCCGTAGGTAAGAATCGTTCTTAGCATCTACTCCCATAAGCCACGTAAAACATGCAACAACAAAGTAGAGGCGTCTAACTTGTTTTTGCAGGGAGTGTTTTCTGTGATATGGTATGGCCCAAGATGTGATGTGTATAATGTATGCGATGATCATGTTTTGTAATGTTTCACGACTTGCATGTCGATGAGTACACAACCGGCAGGAGCCATATGGTTGTGTTTATAATTGTGTATGACCTGCGAGTCAACTTCTTATACGCCATGTAATAGCTTTACTTTATCGCTAAGTAGTTAGCAATAGTTGTAGTTGCTATTCGTGGTGGAGGCAATCATGGTGGAGTGATGGAGATCATGCCGGAACGCACAAGATGGAGATCATTGCGCGAAGATTGGCTATACCATGTCACATAAAGTTATATGCATGTGATGTTTATCCTTTTATGTATCTTATCATGCTTAGATCGCGACGGTAGCATTATAAGATGATTCCTCACTTAAAGATCAAGATAAAAACTGTGTTCTCCCCGAGTATGCACCGATGCGAAAGTTCGTCGTGTCCAAGCATCACGTGATGATCGGGTGCTATAGACTCTACGCTCACATACAACGGGTGAAAGCCAGTTTTGCACACGCGGAAATACTTGGGTCTAGCTTGACGAGCCTAGCATGTACAGACATGGCCTCGGAACACAAGAACCGAAAGGTTAAGCATGAGTCATATGAATGATATGATCGACACTTCGTTGTCCACCATTGAAACCACATCTCTTCTGTGATGATCGGATTAGGTGTGGTGAATTTGGATCGTGTTCACTAAACAACTTGAGGGATGTTGAATTTAGTGGGAGTTCATCTAGTAATTTGATTAAGTTGAACTATTTATCATGAACATAGTCTAAATTGTACTTGCAAATACTGTAGATCACATGGCCAAGTCCAACTTCAACTTCAACGTTTTTGCTGAGAAAGAAAAGCTTAGAAACAATGGGTCTAACTTCACCAACTGGTTCCGCAATCTAAGAATCATTCTGTCTGGAGGACAAAAGGACTATGTCCTTGAGAAAGCGTTAGGTAACCCCCCTGCTGCAACTGCGCCGGCTGATGAGAAAGCTGTCTATCAGTCGCGCAAAGATGATTATGGCGTGATTAAGAGCACCATGTTGTTTGCTATGGAACCGGAACTTCAAAATCGTTTTGAAAACTATCCCGGGCCCTTTGAGATTATCGAAGAGTTGAAAACCATGTTTCAGACTCAGGCCCGTTCTGAGAGATATGAGATCTCCGAGAAGTTCTTTAACTGCAAGATGGAGGAAGGGAGTTCCGTTAGTGAGCACGCCATTAAGATGTCGGGCTACACTCAACGCCTTGAGCAACTGGACTGCAAGATTCCAGAGGAGCTCAAGATTGACAGGGTTCTGCAATCACTCCCTCCCAGCTACAAAAGTTTTGTAGTGACTCATAATCAGATTGGTTCCACTGATACGATCACCGAGCTTTTCGCAAAGCTGAAGGCTTCGGAGGTGGACATCAAGAAGGATAATCATGTGTTGATGGTCAACAAGCCCTCCTTTAAGAAAGGTAAAGGTGCAAAGAAGCCCTTCAAGAAGGGCGGCGGCAAGCGCAATGCCCCTGCTGAGAAGAAGCTCAAGTCTGGTCCCAAGCCGGACACTGAGTGCTTCTATTGCAAGGACATGGGTCACTGGAAGCGCAACTGTCCGAAGTACTTAGCGGACAAGAAGGCTGGCACCATCAAAGGTATATTTGATATACATGTTATTGATGTTTTCCTTACTAGCCCTCGTTGTAGTGCCTGGGTATTTGATACCGGTTCAGTTGCTAATATTTGTAACTCGAAACAGGAGCTACGGAATAGACGGCGGCTTGCGAGGGATGAGGTGACGATGCGCATTGGCAACAGATCAAGAGTTGATGTGATGGCCGTCGGCATGCTCTCCTTAGTTTTACCTTCGGGATTAGTTTTAAACCTTAATAAATGTTATTATGTGCCTGCGTTGAGCATGAACATTATTTCTGGATCGTGTTTATTGCAAGATGGTTATTCATTTAAATCAGAGAATAATGGTTGTTCTATTTATATGAGTAACATCTTTTATGGTCATGCACCTCTTGTGAATGGTTTATTTCTTCTAAATCTCGAAAGGGATGAAACACACATCCATAACATTGAGGCTAAGAGATGCAAAGTAGATAGTGATAATACTACTTATTTGTGGCACTGTCGTCTAGGTCATATTAGTGTAAAGCGCATGAAGAAACTCCATTCTGATGGACTTTTGGAGTCTCTTGATTTTGAATCATTTGACACATGCGAACCATGCCTTATGGGCAAGATGATCAAAACCCCGTTCTCCGGTATGATGGAGCGAGCAACGGACTTGTTGGAAATCATACATACCGATGTATGCGGACCGATGAGTGTTTCGACGCGCGGTGGATATCGCTATTTTCTCACTTTTACCGATGACTTAAGTAGATATGGGTATATCTATTTAATGAAACATAAATCTGAAACGTTTGAAAAGTTCAAAGAATTTCAGAATGAAGTGGAGAACCATCGTAACAGAAAGATTAAGTTTCTACGATCCGATCGTGGGGGCGAATATTTGAGTTATGATTTTCTCACGCATCTCAAAGCAAGTGGAATCGTTTCACAACTCACGCCACCCGGAACACCACAGCGCAATGGTGTGTCTGAACGCCGGAATCGAACCCTATTAGATATGGCCCGATCGATGATGTCTCTTACTGATTTGCCGTTATCATTTTGGGGTTATGCATTAGAAACCGCTGCATTCACTTTAAATAGGGCTCCATCTAAATCCGTTGAGACGACACCGTATGAACTGTGGTTTGGTGCTAAACCTAAGTTGTCGTTTCTTAAAGTTTGGGGATGCGAAGCTTACGTCAAGAAGTTGATGCCGGACAAGCTCGAACCCAAAGCGGAGAAATGCGTCTTCATAGGATACCCTAAGGAAACTATTGGGTATACCTTCTATCACAGAACCGAAGGCAAAGTGTTTGTCGCAAAGAACGGTTCCTTTCTTGAGAAGGAGTTTCTCTCGAAAGAAGTGAGTGGGAGGAAAGTAGAGCTAGACGAGGTTATTGAACCTTCTCTTGAATTGGAGAGTAGCGCAGCACCTGAAATTGTTCCAGTGCCGCCTGCACCAACAATAGAGGAAGCTAATGACAATGATCATGAAGCTTCGGACGATGCTGCTACTGAACGTCGCAGGTCGACAAGGTCGCGTGCCCCTCCTGAGTGGTATGGCAACCCTGTCTTGACTGTCTTGTTAGTAGAAGACAGTGAACCTACGAACTATGAGGAAGCGATGATGAGCCCAGACTCTGAGAAATGGCTAGAAGCCATGAAATCCGAATTGGGATCCATGAGCGAAAACCAAGTATGGACTTTGGTGGACCCTCCTAGCGACCGAAAGGCCGTTGAGTGCAAATGGATCTTCAAGAAGAAAACGGACGCGGATGGTAATGTTACCGTCTATAAAGCACGGCTTGTCGCAAAAGGTTTTCGACAAGTTCAAGGTGTTGACTACGATGAGACTTTCTCTCCCGTAGCGATGTTTAAGTCCATTCGGATTTTATTAGCAATTGCTGCGTTTCATGATTATGAAATATGGCAAATGGATGTCAAGACTGCTTTCCTCAATGGCAACATTGATGAAGAGTTGTATATGATGCAACCCGAAGGTTTTGTCGATCCTAAGGATGCTAATAAAGTATGCAAACTTCAGCGTTCCATTTATGGACTGAAGCAAGCATCTCGGAGTTGGAACCTTCGTTTTGATCAAGTGATCAAGAGCTTTGGATTTGTTCCAAATTGCTACGAAGCTTGCATCTACAAGAAAGTGAGTGGGAGCTCGGTGACGTTTCTGGTACTATATGTGGATGACATATTGATTATTGGAAATGACATCAACATGCTTAATGATGTGAAGAGTTATTTGAACAAGTGTTTTTCAATGAAAGACCTAGGTGAAGCTGCTTATATATTGGGCATCAAAATCTATAGAGATAGACAAAGACGCCTGATAGCTTTAAGCCAGAGTACATACCTAGACAAAGTTCTGAAAAGGTTCAGAATGGATAAGGCATTGAAAGGTTCGGTGCCTATGTTGTCAGGTAAGATATTGAGCAAGGCTCAGTGTCCAGCTACGGTAAATGATAGGGAAGCTATGAGCAAAGTGCCTTATGCCTCGGCCATAGGTTCCATCATGTATGCCATGCTGTGTACTAGACCGGATGTGTCCAATGCTCTTAGTTTGACGAGCAGATATCAAAGTGATCCAGGAGTGGAACACTGGACAGCCGTGAAGAACATCCTAAGGTACCTAAATAGGACTAAAGAAATGTTCTTAGTCTATGGGGGTGATGAATAGCTCATCGTAAAAGGTTACGTCGATGCTAGTTTCGACACCGACAAGGATGATCATAAATCTCAGACAGGATACGTGTATATTTTGAATGGAGGAGCTGTGAGCTGGAGAAGCTGCAAGCAAAGCGTGATCGCGGGATCTACAGTAGAAGCGGAATACATGGCTGCTGCAGAAGCGTCAAGTGAAGGAGTTTGGATCAGAAACTTCATCACTGAGCTTGGCGTGGTTCCAAGTGCATTGGACCCACTGGAGATATTGTGTGACAACACTGGCGCCATAGCACTCGCTAAGGAACCGAGATATCATCCAAAGACCAAGCATATCAACCGCAAGTTTCATATAATCCGAGATTATATAGCAGATGGAGATCTGAAGATCAGCAAAGTACATACAGATCTGAATGTCGCAGATCCATTGACTAAACCTCTTCCACGTGTAAAACATGATCAGCACCTCAGTGCCATGGGTGTGAGATTGTTGCCAAATGTAAACTAGATTATTGACTCTAGTGCAAGTGGGAGACTGTTGGAATTATGCCCTAGAGGCAATAATAAAGATGTTATTATTATAATTCTTGTTCATGATAAAGTTTATATTCCATGCTAGAATTGTATTAAGCGGAAACATTAATACTTGTGTGGTTTGTGAACAACACCGTGTCCCTAGTACGCCTCTATGGACTAGCTCATTGATAAATGATGGTTAAGGTTTCCTAACCATAGACATGAGTTGTCAATTGATAATGAGATCATATCATTGGGAGAATGATATGGTGGACAGACCCAAACTAAGCGAAGCAATTAGATCGTATCATCGTGTTCGTCTTTGCGTAGCTTTTCTTATGTCAAATATTGTATTCCTTAGACCATGAGATAATGCAACTCCCTGGTATCGGAAGAAATCTTTGAGGTCATCAAACGTCATCCTATGAGAGGGTGATCATAAAGGTGTCTCTCAGGTGATCGGAAAGTATCTGTTGGGTTGTATGTATCGAGATGGGATTTGTCCCTCCCAAGTCGAAGAGATATACTTCGGGCCCACTCGGTAATCGATATCAACACCGCTTGCAAGCATGTGGTTAAGGAGTTAATCACAAAGTGATATCGGATTACGGAACGAGTAAAGTACTTGCTGTGAACGAGATTGAACTAGGTATGACGATACCGACGATCGAATCTCGGGCAAGTAAAATATCGCGAGACGAAGGGAATATATATATGGGATCGATTGAATCCTGGCATCGTGGTTCATCCGATATGATCATCGATGAATGTGTGGGCGTCAATATGGGTGCCCAGACCCCGCTGTTGATTATTGATAGAAGATCATGTCTGCATATTCTCGAACCCGTAGGGTCACACACTTAACGTGTCTCGATACTAGGATAGATTGGATAATTGGTTTATGAATTTTTGTTCGGAGTCTCGAATGGGATCCGGGATATCACGAGAGGTTCCGGAATGGTCCGGAGAATAAGATTCATATAAGGCAGTGCAGTTTTTGGAGTTCGGAATTGTTCCGGATTAATCGGTATTGTACCGGAAGCTTCTAGAACCTTCCGGAAGGGGGCCAACGTGGTCCCACCTTTCGGGAGGGGGCATGGGCCTATGAGGGAGTGTCCTGACCGCATTGGGCCAGGGGCACAAGGCCCCATAGGGCCCAGCCGATTCTGGATAGATTTAACTCGTTTAAATCTAGGGATATAATTTCTAGATAAGGGGAGAGTTTAAATCGTTTAAACTAGAGATAGGCTTGGAGGAGGGGCTAGGGCTGGCCGCCGCCACCCCCTCTATATATAGAGGGCTGGTGCGCCCCCTCCCCCCCATACACATCTCCCTCCAAGCCCTAGTAGCCCTGCTGCCTTCCTCTCTCCCTCCCGACTGTTTGTAGGCGAAGCCCTGCAGCAGAAATTCTCCACCATATACACCACGCCGTCGTGCTGTAGATCCAATCCATCTCTCCACCATACTTGCTGGTCCGAGGAAGGAGGAGACGTCGAGGTGCTGCACGTGTGCATCTCACGGAGGCACCGCCACTTGTGGTGCTAGATCGGATCGGATCGCGAGGAGGAGAAGCGAGTACGACTACATCACCCACGTTCCGACGAACGTTCCGCTGTGCGAATCTTCAAGGGTATGAAGATCTAATCCAATCTCTCTCGTTGTTTGCATCTCCTAGATTAGATCTTGGCTTTCCCTCTGTTCGCATCCGTAGAAAATTTTGATTTACTATGCCGCGAAACCCTTCAGGATGAAAACCCAAGGTCTAGCCTTAACTGGTTGTGTCTGGCAATGACCTTATTGAAGGCATTGTTTTGTGTGTGCGAACTTTCTCCAGGTTGAAAACCTATGGTCTTTGATCAGGGCGATGATAGTGCTTGAGCACTGTTCCCTTCTTGGAGGCATCGCTTTTGGAGTTGTTTGATTTCTGGTGCTGTTTTGTGTTGGAGATATGCCCTAGAGGCAATAATAAATGTAGTTATTATTATATCTTTGTGTTTATGATAAATGTTTACATTCATGCTATAATAGTATTAACAAGGAAACATTAATACTTGTGTGATTTGTAAACTTAATTTAAAGTCCCTAGTAAAGCCTCTATATAATACTAGCTTGTTGGTTAATAGATGATTGTGGTTTCCCTATCATGAACATTGAGATGTTATTAACAACAAGATCATATTGTTAGGAGAATGATATGATGGACATACTCCTATAGATAAGCGTAGCATAAATATCAAGTCATTTTAATAGTTCAATTGCTATATGCTTTCTGATACATAGTAATCTAATTCCTTCGACCATGAGATCATGCATATCACCTTTACCGGATGGATGCTTTGATGACATCAAACACCACACCGTAACTGGGTGGCTATAAAGGTGGCATTGAGTGTTCGGAAAGTATTGGTTGAAACACATGGATCAAGAGTGGGATTTGTCCATCCATATGACGGATAGATATACTCTGGGCCCTCTCGGTGAAATGTCATCCAATTAGCTTGGAAGCGTGTGACTGGCTCACAAGGGATCACATATCACGGGAACAAGAAAAGAGTACTTATCGGTAACGAGGTTGAACTAGGTATGCAGAGATACCGATGATCATAACCTCGGATAAGTAAACATCATGAGACAAAGGGAAATTGATATCGTATGTAAGTGGTTCATTCGATCGCAAAGTAATCGTTGAAATATGTGGGAGCCATATGAATTTCCAGATTCCTCTATTGGTTATTGTTCGGAGAAGTGTCTCGATCATGTCCGCATAATTCACGAACCGTAGGGAGACACACTTAAGGATTCGACGTTGTTTGAGTAGTTATGGAATGATGAGAAAGAGACCGAATGTTTTTCGGAGTCTCGAATGGGATTCGGGATATCACGAGGAGATCTAGAATGGTCCGGAGAATAAGATTCATATAAGGAAAGTCCCGTTTCGGAGTTGGAGAATGGTTCCGGTGTTTTCATCGGGAATGTTCTAGAAGGTTCCGGAATGTCCGGCACTCCGGGGGGAAGGGTGCATGAATGTGTTATATCAAGTTGATATGATTGCATCATGTACTCGGTGTCATCGCTGATCAAAATAGATGGTTTATTCAAATCCTAGTTTGAAAAGTCAAACGGCTAGTTTGAAAGTCAAATGGCAGTTTTTGGAAAGAGGAGGAGGAGTGGGAAACCGAGTTGGGGAGGAGTTCCCTCCTCCAACCGGCGGCGCACCACCCAAGCCGAGTTGGGGAGGGCCTCCTCTCCCTCCCCTTGGCCGGTCGGCCCCTCTACCTATATAAGGAGGGGCAGGGCTCCCTCCTAGAGACACACAAGATCCTCTCCTCCAAACCCTAGCCCCAAGCCGTCGCCGCCTCCATAGCCGCCAGCGGCCCTAGGGCAAACCCTAGCCACCGTCTAGCTAATCCCTAGCCGCCGGCTTGCCTCCTACTTGGTGTGTCTAAACCCTAGAACACCGAGGGACTCTCTCATACTCCACCATACTCGCCCCGGCTTAAGGCGAAGCCCTGCGAGATCTCCCCTCTACTTCCGGTACCACACCGTTGTGCTGCCGGAATCACGAGGAGAGTACTACAACCTCCGCTGCCTGCTGGAACAAGGGAGAGGAAGGTCTTCGTCGAGTACCGAACGTGTGACCGACTGCGGGAGCGCTGCCGGAACGCAGCGCCGGAAGGATCGTCTACGCGATCTTGAGATCGAGAAGAGTATGACTACATCACCCACGAGAATCCGCTCTCGTTAAACACTTTGGAATCTTCGAGGGTGAGTTATTCCATCGACTCATTGCTACAATCTAGTAGATAGATCTTGGCTTGTTTGTTTGTATGTGGTAGAAATTTTTTGTTTTCCATGCTACGAAACCCTACAGTGGTATCAGAGCCGTGTCTATATGTTGATCTGTTGCACGAGTAGAACACAATGGTCATTGTGGGCGTTGATGCTTTTATTGTCGATTGCTTCTTGTGTACTTTGCATCTTGCGGTATGTTGGGATGAAGCGGCCCGGGCTAACCTTACATGACATCGTTCATGAGACTTGCTCCACGCTTGACATGCAACTTGTATTGCATAAGTGGCTTTGCGGGTGCCTGTTTCTCCTAGCATAGTTAAGATCCAATTTACAACGGGTGATTAACAATACTAGTATCAATGTTGTGGTTCTTGTTCGTAAGTTAGAACGACACTTATTGAAAGCCCCAAACCACGTAAAATATGCAAAGAAAGTAGAGGCGTCTAACTTTGTTTTGCAGGGGTGTGCTGTGATGTGATATGGCCATGATTGTGATTATATTTGATGTATGCAATGTTCCTTATTGTAAGTTGGCAACCGGCAGGAGCCATATGGTTGTCTTTAATTTCTGTTACGACCCGCGTGTCTATTCAAAGTAGTTGTAATAGTTGAAGCCGGTGGACGACAACCATGGAGAAGCGTCATTGACCTTGATGCAATGCCGGTGATGATGGAGATCATGTTCGTGCTAGAAGATGGAGATCAGAAGCACAAAGAAGAAAGGCCATATCATATCACATATTATGAATTGCATGTGATGTTAATCCTTTATGCATCTTGTATTGCTTAGTAGACAACGGTAGCATTATAAGATGATCCCTCATGCACATGAATTTCAAGTCATAAAGTGTTCACCCTTAGTTAGCACCGTTGCTAAAGCTTGTTGTTTCGAAGCACCACGTGATGATCGGGTGTGTTAGATTCCGCAAGTGTATACAACGTGAGCAAGCCAGATTTGCTCATGCGGAAACAAAGGTTGATCTTGACGAGCCTAGCATGTACAGACATGGTCTCGGAACACGGATCACCGAAAGGTAAAGCATGAATCATATAGTAGATATGATGAACATGTCGATTGTTCGCCATTGAAACTATATCAACTCTCGTGATGATCGGTGTTGATGTGGTGGATTTGGTTTGTGTGATCACTAAAACAATGTGAGGGATATTGTTTTGAGTGGGAGTTCACCTAGATTAATTTTATTATTAATTTGAACTCAATTTGTCATAAACTTAGTCTAAACTATTGCAAATATGTTGTAGATCAATGGCAGCCCCTACCATCAATTTTAATGCGTTCCTAGAGAAAGAAAAGTTGAAAAACAATGGAAGCAACTTCGCGGATTGGTTCCGCAATTTGAGGATTGTCCTCACAGCTGGTAATTTGACCTATGTGCTGGATGCACCGCTGGGTGACCCACCTGCAGCTGATGCTGCCGATGAAGTAAAGAATGTTTACCTCACTCGGAAGACTCAGTACTCCACAGTTCAGTGTGCTATCTTGTATGGTTTAGAATCGGAGCTTCAGAAAAGGTTTGAGAATTCAGACCCATATGATATTGTCGAGAATCTCAAATTGATTTTTGAGACTCATGCGGCAATTGAAAGCTATGAGGCTTCTGAAAAGTTCTTTAACTGCAAGATGGAAGAGGGCAGCTCCGTCAGTGAGCATGTGCTTAAGATGTCTGGGCATGCAAACAAACTTCAAAGCTTGGGTATTGTGATTCCTAATGCTTTGGGGATTTACCGTGTCCTCCAATCACTACCACCAAGTTACAAGAACTTTGTGATGAACTACAACATGCAAAACATGAACAAGACGTTGCCAGAACTCTTTGCCATGTTGAAGTCTGCAGAAGTGGAGATCAAGAAAGAGCACCAAGTGTTGTTGGTCAATAAGACCACCAAATTCAAGAAAGGCAAGTCTAAGCAGAAGGGACACTTCAAGAAGGGTGGTAAGAAAGTTGCCACGCCTACGAAGAAGACCAAGGCTGGACCTAAGCCTGATACTGAGTGCTTTTACTGCAAGGGAGAAGGTCACTGGAAGCGGAATTGCCCAAAGTACTTGGCGGATTTGAAGAACGGCAACATCAAGAAGAAAGGTATATCTGATATACATGTTATTGATGTGTATCTCACTAGTACTCGTAGTAGTGCCTGGGTATTTGATACTGGTTCGGTTGCTCATATTTGTAACTCGAAACAGGTGCTGCAGAATAAACGGAAGCTAGCAAAGAACGAGGTGACGATGCGCGTGGGAAACGGATCAAAGGTTGATGTGATCGCGGTCGACACGCTACCCCTTCATCTACCATTGGGATTAGTTTTATACTTAAATAATTGTTATTTGGTGCCTGCGTTAAGCATGAACATTATATCGGGATCTTGTTTATTGCGAGACGGTTACTTGTTTAAGTCTGAGAATAATGGTTGTTCGATTTATATGAGTAATATGTTTTATGCACATGCACCTTTGATAGATGGTCTATTCTTGTTGAATCTCGATAGTGGAAATACACATATTAATAACATTGAGGCTAAACGTTTGAAATCGAGCGATAACTCGACATATATGTGGCACTGTCGTCTTGGTCACATTGGAGTGAAGCGTATGAAGAAACTCCATTCCGATGGACTTCTTGAATCACTTGATTTCGAATCACTTGAAAGATGTGAAGCATGTCTGATGGGTAAAATGACTAAGACTCCATTTTCTGGTATGATGGAGCGAGCTACGGACTTATTGGAAATCATACATACCGATGTATGTGGTCCAATGAGTGTAGCATCGCGCGGTGGTTATCGTTATGTTCTTACCTTCACGGATGACTTGAGTAGATATGGGTATATCTATTTCATGAAACATAAGTCCAAAACTTTCGAGAAGTTTAAGGAATTTCAAAGTGAGGTAGAGAATCAACGTAACAAGAAGATTAAATTTCTACGTTCTGATCGTGGAGGTGAATATCTAAGGTACGAGTTTGGCGAGCATTTGAAGAAATGCGGAATACTTTCACAATTGACACCACCGGGAACACCACAACGTAATGGTGTGTCCGAACGTCGTAATCGAACTCTCTTAGATATGGTTCGTTCTATGATGTCACTTACAGATTTACCGCTATCATTTTGGGGTTATGCATTAGAAACAGCCGCATTCACTTTAAATAGGGCACCATCTAAATCCGTTGAAACGACACCGTATGAATTATGGTTTGGGAAGAAACCTAGATTGTCGTTCCTTAAAGTTTGGGGATGCGAAGCCTATGTAAAGAAGTTACAGCCGGACAAGCTTGAACCCAAAGCGGAAAAATGCGTCTTCATAGGATACCCGAAGGAAACTATTGGGTATACCTTCTATCATAGATCCGAAGGCAAAATCTTCGTTGCCAAGAATGGATCCTTTCTAGAGAAGGAATTTCTCTCGAAAGAAGTGACTGGAAGGAAAGTAGAACTTGACGAGGTTGTCGAACCTTCTCTCGAAATTGCGAGTAGCGCAGCGCCGGAAGAAGTTCCTGTGGTGCCTGCACCAATTAGAGAGGAAGCTAATGATGATGATCATGAAACTTCGGTCGAAGTTGCTACAGAGCCTCGCAGGTCAACGAGAACTCGTACCACTCCAGATTGGTATGATCCCGTTATGAGTGTCATGTTGGTGGACAACACCGATGACCCTGAGACATATGAGGAAGCGATGATGAGCCCAGATTCCAATAAATGGCAAGAATCCATGAAATCCGAGATTGGATCCATGTACGAAAACCAAGTGTGGACTTTGGTGGACTTACCAGATGGCCGAAAGGCTGTCGAGAACAAATGGATCTTCAAGAAGAAAACAGATGCTGATGGTAATGTTACTGTCTATAAAGCTCGACTTGTCGCAAAAGGGTTTCGACAAATTCAAGGAGTTGACTACGATGAGACTTTCTCACCAGTAGCGAAGCTAAAGTCTGTGAGGATTACGTTAGCAATCGCTGCATATTATGATTATGAGATATGGCAGATGGATGTCAAAACAACATTCCTCAATGGAGACATTGATGAAGAGTTGTATATGATGCAACCCAAAGGTTTTGTTGATCCTAAAGATGCTAACAAGGTATGCAAACTTCAACGGTCCATATATGGATTGAAGCAAGCATCCCGAAGTTGGAATCAACGTTTTGATAAGGTGATCAAAAGTTTTGGTTTTATACAAACTTATGGAGAAGCTTGTATTTACAAGAAAGTGAGTGGGAGCTCTGTAGCATTCTTAATACTATATGTAGATGACATATTGTTGATTGGGAATGATGTAGACCTTCTTAATAGTGTCAAGGAATATTTGAATAATAGTTTTTCAATGAAAGATCTTGGCGAAGCAGCTTACATATTAGGCATAAAGATTTATAGAGATAGATCGAAACGCCAAATATCATTGTCACAAAGTACATATTTGGACAAAGTTCTAAAGAGGTTTGGAATGGAAGAGAGCAAGAAAGGGTTCTTGCCCATGTTGCCCAATACGACCTTGAGTAAAACTCAAAGTCCGACATCGACAGAAGATAGAGAAAGGATGAGTAAGACTCCCTATGCCTCAGCCATAGGATCTCTAATGTATGCCATGCTATGTACTAGACCCTACATTGCATATGTTGTTAGTTTAACTAGCAGATATCAAAGTGATCCAGGAGTGGATCATTGGACAGCGGTCAAAAACATCCTTAAGTACTTGAGAAGAACTAAGGATATGGTTCTTTCTTATGGAGGTGATGAACAGCTCGTTGTTAATGGTTACACCAATGCTAGTTGGAACACCGATCCGGATGATTCTAAATCACAATCTGGATACGTATTTATTTTGAATGGTGCAGTAGTTAGCTGGAGGAGTGCAAAGCAAAGTGTTGTGGCGAGATCTTCAACTGAATCAGAATACATGGCTGCTTCGGAGGCTTCACAAGAAGCGATATGGATGAAAGAGTTCATTACAGAGCTGGGTGTGGTTCCTAGTGCGCTGGACCCAATGTCTATCTACTGTGGTAACATGGGCGCCATAGCCAATGCGCAAGAACCAAGGTCACACAAGAAGCTGAAGCACATCAAGCTACGTTTTCACGCTATTCGAGAACATATCCAAGATGGGGATATAAAGATTTGCAAAGTACACACAGATCTGAATGTGGCGGATCCGTTGACTAAACCTCTCCCGAGGGCAAAACATGACCAGCACCAAACTGCCATGGGTGTTCGGTATATTACCATGTAATCTAGATTAGACGACTCTAGTGCAAGTGGGAGACTGTTGGAGATATGCCCTAGAGGCAATAATAAATGTAGTTATTATTATATCTTTGTGTTTATGATAAATGTTTACATTCATGCTATAATAGTATTAACAAGGAAACATTAATACTTGTGTGATTTGTAAACTTAATTTGAAGTCCCTAGTAAAGCCTCTATATAATACTAGCTTGTTGGTTAATAGATGATTGTGGTTTCCCTATCATGAACATTGAGATGTTATTAACAACAAGATCATATTGTTAGGAGAATGATATGATGGACATACTCCTATAGATAAGCATAGCATAAAGATCAAGTCATTTTAATAGTTCAATTGCTATATGCTTTCTGATACATAGTAATCTAATTCCTTCGACCATGAGATCATGCATATCACCTTTACCGGATGGATGCTTTGATGACATCAAACACCACACCGTAACTGGGTGGCTATAAAGGTGGCATTGAGTGTTCGGAAAGTATTGGTTGAAACACATGGATCAAGAGTGGGATTTGTCCATCCATATGACAGATAGATATACTCTGGGCCCTCTCGGTGAAATGTCATCCAATTAGCTTGCAAGCGTGTGACTGGCTCACAAGGGATCACATATCACGGGAACGAGAAAAGAGTACTTATCGGTAACGAGGTTGAACTAGGTATGCAGAGATACCGACGATCATAACCTCGGATAAGTAAACTATCGTGAGACAAAGGGAAATTGATATCGTATGTAAGTGGTTCATTCGATCGCAAAGTAATCGTTGAAATATGTGGCAGCCATATGAATTTCCAGATTCCTCTATTGGTTATTGTTCGGAGAAGTGTCTCGATCATGTCCGCATAATTCACGAACCGTAGGGAGACACAGTTAAGGATTCGACGTTGTTTGAGTAGTTATGGAATGATGAGAAAGAGACCGAATGTTGTTCGGAGTCTCGAATGGGATTCGGGATATCACGAGGAGATCTGGAATGGTCCGGAGAATAAGATTCATATAAGGAAAGTCCCGTTTCGGAGTTGGAGAATGGTTCCGGTGTTTTCATCGGGAATGTTCTAGAAGGTTCCGGAATGTCCGGCACTCCGGGGGGGAAGGGTGCATGAATGTGTTATATCAAGTTGATATGATTGCATCATGTACTCGGTGTCATCGCTGATCAAAATAGAGGGTTTATTCAAATCCTAGTTTGAAAAGTCAAACGGCTAGTTTGAAAGTCAAACGGCAGTTTTTGGAAAGAGGAGGAGGAGTGGGAAACCGAGTTGGGGAGGAGTTCCCTCCTCCAACCGGCGGCGCACCACCCAAGCCGAGTTGGGGAGGGACTCCTCTCCCTCCCCTTGGCCGGCCGGCCCCTCCACCTATATAAGGAGGGGCAGGGCTCCCTCCTAGAGACACACAAGATCCTCTCCTCCAAACCCTAGCCCCAAGCCGCCGCCGCCTCCATAGCCGCCACCGGCCCTAGGGCAAACCCTAGCCGCCGTCTAGCTAATCCCTAGCCGCCGGCTTGCCTCCTCCTTGGTGTGTCTAAACCCTAGAACACCGAGGGACTCTCTCATACTCCACCATACTCGCTCCGGCTTAAGGCGAAGCCCTGCGAGATCTCCCCTCTACTTCCGGTACCACACCGTTGTGCTGCCGGAATCGCGAGGAGAGTACTACAACCTCCGCTGCCTGCTGGAACAAGGGAGAGGAAGGTCTTCGTCGAGTACCGAACGTGTGACCGACTGCGGGAGCGCTGCCGGAACACAGCGCCGGAAGGATCGTCTACGCGATCTTGAGATCGAGAAGAGTACGACTACATCACCCATGAGAATCCGCTCTCGTTAAACACTTTGGAATCTTCGAGGGTGAGTTATTCCATCGACTCGTTGCTACAATCTAGTAGATAGATCTTGGCTTGTTTGTTTGTATGCGGTAGAAATTTTTTGTTTTCCATGCTACGAAACCCTACATTTTGGTGGTGTTTTTTCTGCTGTTTCAAGAAACTGATCACTGTAGCGGGACTTTTTTTGTAATTCTTTTTTTGGTTGTGTGCATCCGTAATACCAAATTGGGTATTGCGGTGTTCCAAAGGATGGGTGTAATTGGTATCTCCTGATATTAATATATGCTCCTTTCAAAAACAAAAGTGAAGCAAATGTCTTTAGTTAGTGGGGGCAAATCAATCATTAGCTTAGCATAATACAAAGATAATGAAAATTGAGTGGGGATAGCTGATGGCTCAGATGATGTAGAGATCGTTGGGAACCCCAAGTGGAAGGTATGATGAGCACATCAGCAAGTTTCCCTCAATTATGAATCCAAGGTTATCGAACCAGTAGGAGAAAGAACTAGCTCCCAAGGTGTTGCTAGCAACGTGGAACCTGCACAACACAACCAAAATACTTTGCCCCAACTTACAATGAGGTTGTCAAGCTCACTGATTTTGCTGAAGACAAAGGATTAAACAAATAGTATGGAAGAAACTAGTTGCTTGTAGAAATTGCAGAAAGTAATTGCAGAAAGTAAACAGTAGACAATAGATTGAATATCAGTGAGAAGGAATGGACCGAGGTCCACAGTTCCTAAAGGTGTTTCTCCATAAGATAAATAACATGTTGGGTAAACAAATTACAGTTGGGCAATTGACAGATTAAGAATGCATAACAATGCATGTACATATCATGATGATTGCTATGAGATTCGTTTGGGAATTACAACATATTACATAGACCATAATCCAACTGCATCTATGACTAATAATCCATCTTCAGCTTATCATCCGAATCCCTTCCAGTATTAAGTTGCAAACAACAGATAATTTCATTAAGCAAAGTGTGTAAAGTAAACAATATAATTGCCCTTGGACAAAGGATTGTTATTTTCTCCCTAGTAGCAACAACATATCTACAACCTTAGAGGTTTCTGTCACTCCTCCAGATTACTAGAGGCATGAACCTACTATCGAGCATAAATACCCCCTCTTGGAGTCACAAACAAATACTTGGCCAGCGTAACTACTAGCAACAGAGAGCATGCAAGATCACAAATAACATAGACATGATAGAATCAATAATCAATCTTGACGTAGTACTCAATATCCATCGGATCCCAAAAACACAACATCTAGGATTACAAATAGATGATCTTGATCATGATAGGCAACTTTCAAGATCTAAACATGATAGCACAAAGAGGAGAAACGGCCATCTAACTACTACTATGGACCCATATTCCAAGGATAAACTACTCACGCATCACTCCGGAGGCTGGCATGGTGATGAAGAAGGCCTCCAGGGTGATCTTCCCTCTCCGGCAGGGTGCCAGGAAGAGCTTCAGATCCCTCCCGATCTAGGGACGATAGTGACGGCGTCTATGGACTTTTTCGTGGTTTTCTGATCGGGTCCTTAGGGTTTTCTCCTCGGGGGGTTTATATAGGCGAAGGGGCAAGGTCGGTTGAGGACCAGGGGGCCCACACCATGCCCTGGTGCAGGCCCACCCTTGGCTGCGCCATGGGGTGGTCTGGCCGCCCTATGGCGCCTCTGCGTCCCCCCCTTCTGGACTCCGTCTTCGTTACGGTAAAATATTGACTTCGACTTTTATTTCATCAAATTCCGAGAATATTTTTTACTAGTTTTTCTGAGACTAAAAACAACAGAAAACAGGAAACTAGCACTGTGGCATCTTGTTAATAGGTTAGTTCCATAAAATGTATAAAAATGCCTCAAAGTATAGACAAAACATAAGATAGTTGGTACAAAACAAGCATGGAGCATCAAAAATTATAGATACGTTTACGACGTATTAGCAGCTGCCCCAATAGTTTACATGCCGGAACCATCGCCAATGCTGACATTCGTAGAATGGAAGAGACTGATCTGAAAACAAACCAACAAACACGAAAACGGATAGAATCCTAGGAGTTGTCGGACAAACCACTCCACGCGCCCTCCGTTAGCGCTAGACGTATCACCGAAATGAGGATAAATCGGGGAGGAACTTATTCTGATTTCAGGATGTAGTCAATCATTGCTTAGGGGCGGACTGGTTGTGGTTGGTGACGTGCCCGTCACGGATTGGGCAGTGGTGCTGGTGCCTTCTGGTCGGCGACCGGTGCAGGCGATGTCGCCAGGGGAAGGCGTGTGTAGAGGCACATATATTGTTTTTACAAATATAAAATGATACTAACTCTTTTTTTCGAAATTCCTTCAATCTATCAATAATCATCAACAGAAGTACAAAGAAATAAAAATTACAAATAGGTCAATGGACCACCTAGCGACGACTATAAACACTAGCGCGAGCCGAGGTACACCACCGTCCTCGTCCCTTCATCACTAGAGTCAGGCAAACCTTGTCGTAGTAGAGTTTGTTGTAGTAGACAGACGGAAAGTCGTTGTGCTAAGGCCACCATGGACCAGGGCACGGGCGTACCAAGGATAAAATTTTAGAGGGTGTAAGAATGCTCTAAGTGGAGCAAATGCCTTTAAAAAGTGGGGGCAAATCAATCATTAGCTTAGCATAATACAAAGATAATGAAAATTAAGTGGAAACAGCTGCCCCAATAGTTTACATGCTGGAACCATCACCAATGATCACATTCGTAGAACGGAAGAGACTGACCTAAAAACAAACCAACGAACATGAAAACGGACAGAATCTCAGGAGCCGCCGGACAAACGACTCCACGCGCCCTCCGATAGCGCTAGGCGCATCACCGGAGCGTGGATATATCGGGGAGGATCTTATTCTGACTTTAGGATGTAGCCGTTGCCCCAACATCCTGAAGAAGACACTAAAAACAGACTAGGCAAAGAACAAAAAACCTTTCGCCGGCGAGAGACCGTAGTCCGTCACACCTCCAAGGCCCTAAGACCACCGAAGACGGAGCTGATCGGGGAGGGGGTGTGGAACCTAGATGGATTTTCTCTCCTCACGATAATCTCGTCGTACAAGCATGTGAATTGACCTGACTCATACCCTAGTTAAAATCAAGGGAAAAGGTAACGTTGGAATCAATGGTGTGTTGACCACTGCCCTGAGCTTTCTCTCATTTGTGCTGCTAAGAGAGGACTGTCCACGGAGAGCCACAATTAGAACCATTCAACATAGTCTGTTAAATAGTACTGTAATACCGAACATACGGATTTTTTTTATTTACACAATACTAATACTAATAATGAAGTAGTCCTACTATTATTGCGTAGTTGTAGGTGCACCTCTTGCTCGCAACAGAGGCCAAAACAAACATACTACTGCATGCCATTTCTTTCTATCTGTACAAATCGTATCTTGGTCCAGCTGACGAATCATCTGATTCGTCACCAAGGCCATAGAGTGGCTGGCACGGAATGCTTGCGAACGTGGAAGGAAAACGTAAGACGAGAAGGCAGGGGGGTCAAGACAGAAGGATCATACTGTATGGAGTGTACATGCTTCATCACCAGGTCATGACGCGACATGCTAAAACCAGATAAGAGACACTACTAGTATAGGAGTACTGGTTTGGACTTTGGAGTCATATTTACAAACGTGTTGAACGAAAGGAGCAGCACTCAACCCGGAACAAGGAAAAAGGGATGACATTTCGAAAGGCTGGAAGCAATTCCCCAGATTCAGAAGCAAGCAGACTGGAAGCAGCTACAGATAGCATCCTACTAGTAGCTGATCAGATAGTAGCATCCTGGAAGCTACAGATAGCAAGCAGACTGGAAGCTACAGATAGCTGATGGACGCAATTCCCCAGATTCAGGTGTACAACTAGTTCAGGTGTAGCTGTTTCCTTGTGTGTGAAGGGAAAACGACATGGATAATCTATATTTATTTTCTGTAAAAAACCGTATCTTGGTCAAGCAGAAGGATGGCCATTGACCACCAGGTTAAGATAAAGCATGCTAAAATGAGACAAGAGACCGTATACTACTTGGTCCTTCCAAATGTTGAAGAAAGAAGGAAGATAATAAGTGGTAGTAGAACACAAGAGGAAAAAGGGATGACATCTTGAAACGGAGAAAGTAACATCACAAGGACAGTAAAAGCAAAAGACTGAAAGCTACAGATAACCACCCTGGTGTGAAACGGAGAAAGATCGAAAAGCACCGCCCCTTCAACAGGCAGGGACCTCCGTCCATGGAACGGTAGCTAGCTGCTCTGGCCTGATTTTAGCAGCCGTTGTAATTTCAGAGAAGAAACGCCTCGACGCACACTGCAAAATTTGAGTACAGAAGATATGCCAAGTGATTAGCCTGCTGTCATGACGCCTCTAGATGTGTCATACACGATTCATATGCAGGGCGAGGTAGGTCAGGGCGTCTTTGAGATCCTTGATCTTGAAGATGCCACCACTTGTGTGGAATTTAACACAGGTATAACCCACTACTACCTGACATACTCTATAGCCCAGCACGCCACATGCTGCCATGTCTAGATGTGCCATACACGATGATGCACGTATATTTACACGATGCTAACACTAGTAGAGGGTCTAAACATGACCAATACCACTTAACTGGTACGTACTACAAAACTTAAATAGCACGCCACTGTGAAACTTCCCTAATCTTCGTCGAAATACTTGTCCTCCGCGTCGTAGTTGGCTTCTCTGGACCAGTGGTCGTCCAGCATCTCGTCGTTGTCGATCTGGGGATAGTCCATATGCTCCGAGTCTTCGCCTGACAGGAACTTCTCGTGCATCACCGAAGTGAACTGGTCAAGCTGATCTTGCATCTCCTCCGCGGACAGCATCTCCTTGAAAGCCACTGAAGGGGGACCTACAGTGCCGTTGGGGGTGCTACCAGTGTCTTCCTGTGCAACTACCTGGAATCAAGGGTTAGAAAGAAAGTGAACATCTTCCAATCTTTTATGGTACACTTTATTATGGGAAAATAAAAAATAGGAAGAAAAAAATCATTCCAAAAATGAAGATAGAAAATAGGTCTAGTCTAAACTTGGAGAGAAGCTATCCCTATTTTCATTCCAGTCAAATAACAAAATGCAAATATCATAAGTGCAAGCCAGAAACGATAGTAACTGAAAGATAATCTTTAGATTGACCAGGTCTAGCATATTGGCCCAACTGAAATAGATTTATCATTTCTCCAGACCATACAGTAACACACATACAAAGTTGGAACATTATGTCTCTGTCCTAGTCAAGAACTTCTCCAATGATCAGGTTCTACTTAAATGTACAGAGTAATATGTGAGGCGCCTGTTTTTTCAGATTAACCACATGGATATACTCCCTCCATTCAAAACTAATTGACTCGGATTTGTGT
Source organism: Avena sativa (assembly GCA_916181665.1). Lineage (NCBI taxonomy): Eukaryota > Viridiplantae > Streptophyta > Magnoliopsida > Poales > Poaceae > Avena > Avena sativa. The sequence goes on from OV702299.1 coordinate 511,975,245, forward strand.
AGATTCGCATGTATTTAAACATAGCAGAGAAGAAAAATACTGCAGAGTTAAAGATGACCGGATTTTTATGTAAGTCTGACCACAGCTACAACCGTGGAGGTTATACAAGATTCATGTATGCATATCTTCTATAGGAAAAACATGTAATCCTAGTTAGCTAGAACAGGTCTGATAATATCTAGTTAGAACAATGTAGCAGTTCCACAGTACCAAACAAGAACAAAATTTGTATAAAAACATGAATAACATATACTCCTTCCTCCGCCTGAACTGTAAATGTATCCTAGCACAAACATAACCTACCCATAAGGTATTGTGGGAGACCCACGATCCTACACTAAGGGAACTGTAAAGCATCTCCGGGAAGAAAATGGAATTTTCTGCCTAATTATTTAACTCAGTTTGATGCAATATTGTCATACCTGCAAAACGACTAGTTTACTGCATTCAAAGACTTCACAGAGTGTAGAATGCAAGGCAGAACTATTTTCCATATTGACAAATCACATAGCACACCAACACGGATTAAAAAGTAAGATTAAGCATTCATGAACCACCTATTTAGGTAGGATCATAGGAATAGGTCTATGATAGTTACAGAGAGATGCATATCTGCATAATCAATGTAAGGGAAACTACATCGCTTCAATATATTGTCACAACACAAACTTATGCAATTCTATGTAAGTGCAAGCATTAGAAATGTAAAACAAAGTTGTACAACTCTATGCAAGTACAAGTAATGTAACACAGAAATCAAGCATAATCCTAGTTTCCTAGAACAAGTGAGAAATATCTATTTAGAACTTAGAACAATTTCCGTACGAACAACAAATTAGTTTCCTAGAAGAGATCTGATATATCCAATTAGAACGTAGAAGAATTTCCATCTGAAGAAAGAATTTCACACGCAAAAAATGAATAATACTCCCTCCTCCATCCAAATTGTAAACATATCTTAGCACAGACATAACCTACCAACAGGCTATTGTGGGAGACCCACAATTCTGCACTACGGGAAATGTAAAGCATCTCTGCAAATAAGGGAAATTTCTGCCTTATAATTTAGCTCAGTTTGATGCAATATTTTCATACCTGCAAAACGACTTATTTTCTACATCCAAAGACTTCACAGTAGATTGCAAGGCAAAACTATTTTTCATATTGACATATTGCACAACAGGCCAACGCAGGCTAAAATGTAAGAGTAAGCATTTAATTCTGCACTAAGGGAACTGTAAAGCATCCCTGTGAAGAAAAGGGAATTTTCCGCCTAACCATTTAACTCAGTTTGATGCAATATTTTCATACCTGCAAAATGACTTATTTTCTAAATCCAAAGAATTCACATAGTAGAATGCACAACACGCTAACACAGGCTAAAAATGTAAGATTGAGCATTTAAGAACTGTCTTGTTAGATTGCATCATAGGAATTAGGTCCTGAGAAGTCATAACGAGTTGTATATCTGCACAAATCAATGTAAGTGCAACTACATCGGCTCAATTCAATGTAAGTGCCAGCAACGTAAAACAAACTTGCACAATTTTATGTAAGCACAAGCAACATAACACATAAATGAAGCAGAATCAAGTGTCAGAACATGTAAACAATAATACTAATCGGCAGTAAACAAACCTCAGTCGCTCGTCTAATATCCTCCATGTTGATGTCCTTTTCCTCCTCTTCTTCCTCTTCCTCCTCCTCTTCCTCTTCTTCCTGCTCCTGCATCGGCCGATCAACAGGACCACCCACCCACTCTCCGGGATCAACCCCTCTCCTAATCTGCTCCCCGCGAATCTTCTCCACAATCACGGCCTCCTCGGCCCGCCGCATGAGCGTCTCGGACCACCTCTCCCCGGGTCGCGCCATGGCCCGCCCGACCGGGTCCTGGAACCTCCCAAGGTACTCGTGATGGAGGTAGGGCTCCCGCTCCCGCATCGCCTCCTCGGAGAAGTGCTCTCCCTCGCGCACCAGGCGGTGGAGGTACGCGCGGCGCCGGTTGCGCACGCGCGCGGGGGCGGGAGCTTCCCCGGAGGCGGCGGCGCGCAGGCGTCCGAGGTGCCAGCCCACCTCGTAGTCGTCCCGGAGCGCGTCGAATGAGGTGAGCTCCTCGGGGCGCAGCGCGGCGCCGTAGCGCTCGAGGAAGAGCGAGGCGTCGCGGGAGAGGAGCGCGAGGAGGGCGGACTTCCGGCTTGTAGGGGACGGCGGGGAGGAGGTCGGAGAGGAGCGGAGGAAAGCGGTGGGGTAGTAGAGGCCGTCGACGGCGGAGAGACGGGCGGCGATGCGGTCCATCGCCTCGGGCTCCATGGCGCTGGTGGTGGGTCGGCGCCGGAAGGGTTCGGGTTCGACGGTGGCGCAGTTTGATGGGTTTGGGCTTTTTGAGCGTTTCGGTAGAGGGCGGTGGCTTTGGTCGGTTGGTTAAGTTGTGGGCCGCAGCTGATAATCTTAAGAAAATTTTGGGACGAAACGTAAAAGTTGGGGCAGATCAGGCCAGCCCAGATGGGGGAGTGATCTCCACGTAATTATTTGTGCCACTATGATCGACCCAATACTCAGTGTTGCCATTTGACAGTTTAAAACTCCAATTTTATCACTACTTAATTATAACACTCTTTAATTTTGCCATTCCGTCATATTTCTACCGTTAGTTAATTTTTTTTTTATTCTAGTTTTTCCACCCTCTATTTATTTTGTATCTCATATGATTAATTTTTGGACTGTGCTACGTTTAGACCGGTCTAAAAAGGAACAAATTTGGTGGACGTTCTGACCGAAACGGTCAGAATTGTTCCACCGTGGGAGCCCATTGATTTCTAAGTGAATATTTTTGCCTAATCACTAAACGACAAGATTTTTGATTAGCTAGCTCAATTCACATGCGAAAATTTAAAATGTTTTCTAGATTAAACTGTTTGTCCGAATTAAGATCTATTTTTACCATTAGACCAGTCGCGAGAAGATTTTCGAAACTAGATCTCATATTGATATATTCTGATAATATTTTTTTGGATCAAAAGTTATTCACCCGTAACACACGTGTTATCCGGATTTCAGCACGTAAGTTATCCACCCAATAAAATGTAAGTTATCCACTATTACAAAATTTACCCAGAGATCATATATTAAAGATGGATAACTTTTTTGTTACCAACAAGTTATTCATCATTAACACGAGAGTTATTCAGACTTCAACATGTAAGTTATCCACTAAATAACATGTAAGTTATTTATCACTATAAAATTTTATTCACGGATAGAATATAAAAAGTTTTTCTAACGATACGACCGTCGTCCGTCGCTCTCTCGCAGCGTACGGACTACGCAACTTCGAAAGGCTACCGCGTCAAATATCAAACATATTTTTTAAAAGGAACTAAATCTAAATTTCTTTTGCATAGCCCATCCACCACGCACAACCTGTAATCTAGCGACTTGACTTCGTCGACATCCGTCGCTACTACCGTAGTGGACGAGTGACGAAGCCTTAAAGGGTTTTAGGATAACGAGTCTTAATCGTTGTCAACGCTAACATGTTTATGGCAATAAAGTCTTAGTACCCTAGCAACTCGTCTACCATGTTTTGATTAAACTTGTTCGATACATATGCGAGAACACCTCTATCCAGTATATTTATATGGTGGGTAATTTATGTGTTACTGGGTGGATAACTTATATATTATGACATGGATAACTCACGTATTTAGGGTTGATAACTTTTTGGTCCGAATTTTTTTCTCGAAACATATCAATATGGGATCTAGTTTTGAAGATATCGTCGCAACTAGTGCAACGGTGAAAACGAATCTTAAATCGGATAAACGGTTTAATCTACAGGACATTTTAAATCTTCGATATGATTCTAAGTTGACTGAGAGCAAGCGTTTACACTATATATGGTTTTAGTACACCAGCGCATGCAACACACTTTATTCACATCCGCTAGGTTTTGAATTTCTCAGACCGGTCTGAGAATAGATTTACCGTAATTTTTTTATTCTGTCATCTCTCTTTGCATTGTTGGTCAGTGTGGTGAACATGAGCAGGCACTGCACCAAATCTCTCGTAGCATTGCTGCTTTAACGCTCATTGAATTGATTAGCCTTGGCATATGGCGGTGACAAAACCACAAATACGTCTCCTGAATTACACTGATGCGATATGCCGAGGTCACATGTCATAGAATAGGTAAAAAAACCTGTCACAAGTTTCAACGAATGGGTAAATGAAAGTACTTTATGTTATGTAGGGTAAATATTGTCAAAAATGTAAAATTAAGGGGTAAAAAATGAAATTAACTCTAAAGAGAAAGGGGTGGAAAACCTGAAATGGCAAAACTAATTATAGACTAACGGTGAATAGATAACGGAATGGCAAAATTGAGAAGTGTTGTAATGGACTAGTGGTAAAATTAGATTTTTGATTGGTCAAATAGCAAAACTGAGTATTGGGTCGGTCATAGTGACAGAAATGATAATAATCCAATAATAAACCTACATATAAAGCTCCATCTTTATCTAAAAAAATATATAAAGCTCCATCTATTCAAAACAAAATAAATATAAAGCTCCCCTAAAATAACCGCATCTTCTAAATAATATGCCATTTTTTATTAAGTAAATCTTCAATTGTGCATCTTTGAGCCTTGTGGGTGCAGGTCGGTGCATGTCTCGTTTTTTTTGTTTGGAAAACTCACTTCTAGACACACTTTGACAGACACTCACATCCGGTTAGGATATTGATATTCGGGCCACGATTTATCATCGGTTCTAATCCGGCCTAAATGTCCCGGATATCATTGTCCGGCTGGGCAAGGCATTTCGACGAAGCATTTGGGCTAGATATCGCACTGACAATGCAATACCAGGCCTATAAATATAAATATTAACATCCAAAAAAGAATGCAGTTAATTTGCAAAGTCTATGCATCGTTCACTTCTTACTTTGTCACATTGAGTAACTGATCTGTAGGGAGGAGAAAAGAGGATAAAAATGACTCAAAGTCAAGAATCAGATGATGATAATTGAAAGTTGAAGCTCTAGCATCTAGAGCGGGCCTCATTTGTTTTGTATGTCCCGTCTCTAATGCCAAGTTTTACATAGAATCTCATGGTTCTATTTTTGGTATGGAAATCAAACCAAACACACCCTAGTACATTATACACTAGCAATAATCTCGAACGCCTATAGTGCAGAAGAAATCTTTTCTTAGCTTTTTCTCGAAAAGGGGTTATACCCGGACTCCGCGTCGCACCGCCACTTTTTTCCCGTCGAATGATCTCTTAACACTTTGATATAATACCCAATTAAACGAGTATGCACGTTCATCTGTTGCATACTTGCTTGATATAGAAATCCGATTGCATATAAAAGATCATAGTATGACAATCTCCTGAGAAATTTTGGCGTACAAAACGACAAGGTTTATTAGAGTGGTCATCTTGCAATTCACTTATTCGCACTTGGATATTCGTAGTCCTCGTTCGATGAAGACGCCTGTCAAATTAATGATTTTTAGGTTGACCTAAAAATAACAAACATGTTCGTGCAAGAGCTCAAAGTAGAAAGAGGCACTAAAAATAAGTGGTACACCAAATCAATTAGTTAAACATATTCCTTTGTTGCTCTACACCATGTTTTTTTTTTACTTTTCGCAAAAACTCTACCAATCTATTATGAAAGCAGTATAAGAGGCTCAAAAGGCGCGCAGAAGTTTGTTTTGTTTCAAAGATGCAACAGTCGCTATGTTCCAGGAATTATGATCTTTTTGTTTCAAAGTTTGTTTTGTTTGTTTTGTTTCAAAGATGCAACAGTCGCTATGTCCCTGGAGCACCTCTCGGATCGATAACCTGTCTCGCTCGCTCACACTAGCCACTCCACTCCAGAGCAGCCAAGCAAGCAGAGCCAAAGCCGCACCGGCGCGCCGAGATCCCTCGCCGCCAGGTTTCCAGTCCACTAGCTGAGCGAGCAAAATCCACGGTCTTCCTCTGCTCGCGCGCGCGCCCGGAGTGGAACCGGAGCAGAGGCTGCGCGCGGCCGCGCGCCATGGGGTCGGTGTCCCTGAAATTGCCGGCCTCCCGCCGCCGGCACGGCCGGGTCCTCACCTGCCTCTGCTCCCCGGCTCTTCTGAACCTCCTCATGCTCCTCTCCCTCCTCTCCACCAACATCCTCGCCTTCTTCGCTTTCTTCGCGACCTCCCCCCGCCACGACCCCGCCGCCGCCACGACCACTGATACAACCCCCTACTCCTCCTCCAACCTCTCCGCGCACGTGGCCGCCATCGCGCTCGAGATCGGCGGCGCCTCCTCCACCGCCGCGAGCCTCCCCGACGGCCTGCCCCCGGAGCTGCTCCTCTTCCTCACCCCGCACGCGCTCCCGCTCGGCCGCGACGCGCGGTCGGGGCTCACCCACATGCAGTCCTCCGTCGCGGCCGCCTGCCTCCGGTCCCCCTCCGCGCTCGACCTCCTATCGGCCTTCATGTCCTACGCGCCCCACGCCGCCTGCCCGCGCAACGCCACCCTCCCGCGCCGCCTCGTCTCCAAGGGCTGCGAGCCGCTCCCCCGCCGCCGGTGCTGCTCCCGCGGGCCCCGAGCCCCGCTACCGTCCTCCGGCATGGGCCTCGACCACCGCCGCTGGGCCAGCCCCCCGCGGCACGGCCACGAGTTCCCCGTCGACGACGTGCTGCGCCTGAGCGCGCCCTCCAAGATCCGGATTGGCTTCGACGTCGCCGGCGGCGCCGCCAACTTCGCCGCCCGGATGAGGGAGCGCGGGGTGACCGTCGTCACCTCGGTGCTCGACGGCGCCGGGAAGCCGATGAACGAGTTCGTGGCGGCGAGGGGCCTCTTCCCGCTGCTGCTCTCGCCGGCGCACCGGTTCCCCTTCTACGACGGGGTGTTCGACCTGGTGCACGTCGGCGCCGCGGCCTTGGACGAAGCCGGCGCGCCCGCGATGGGGCAGGCGGGGACACCAGAGGCGCTGGAGTTCTTCATGTTCGACGTCGACCGAGTGCTGCGTGTCGGTGGGCTGCTCTGGATTGACAGCTACCTGTGCCAGAGCGAGGAGAGGAGGCGGGTGGTTGTGAAGCTCATTGAGAGGTTTGGTTACAAGAAGCTCAAGTGGTTTGTCGGAGAGAAGGCCGGCGGCGCAACGGCATCAATCTACCTCTCCGCGGTGTTGAGGAAGCCGGCAAGGGGCTGAAAACTTTATGCAAGGATGATTTGATCAATAGAATCTCCTTGATCGGAGGTACGAATGTAGTACCACCTTCCAGTTATTTGTAGTTCACAGGTTTTGATGGGAGTAAGCAGGAATGTGAATGATATTTAGGTACGGATTATTTTAGATTATGGAAGAAACCAGTGCTACGGATTATTTGCTTGATTCCATTGGTTGTTGAGCGATACTAACTGAAAATTACTGCAAAAATATACTACAACTCTTCTACATCTGCTTTTGTGATAGGCTGCCATTAGATGTGATACAGACCATGCAGTACTTTGTTGCTCTGCCGGGAAATTGCAATGCAAAGAGGTTAACAAATGATGTGTGATCTTTCATTTCAGGATGACAGGAAATTATTTGACCCTGTTTGAGCTACATAATCATGAAATGGTCCCTCTGAGTCTATCATTGATAGCGTGGTGTGGAGCTCCTTCCAGTAGATCTGTACAGTTAATTCCCATCTAGATTAGGAAAACATGTACACCAGAAACACTCCTATAATCGGTCAAACCATTTACATCATATGCTTGAAGTCTGATTATTAGCAGTTTTTTTTGGAAAAAAAATGTGTAATGGAAGCATGATTTGATCCCAGCTCTTTGGTTGGGGATACGAATGTACCTTCCAATTATTTGTAGCTGACAGATCTTGACGGAGGAATGAGAATGTGGTTAGGTGCCATGTTTTATTTAAAATTATGGAATGCGGATTGGCTTCCATTGGTTCTTGATAAATAGTAACTGAAAGGTTCTGCAAAAATGAATAACTCTTCTACATCTGTTTTTCTTTTTTTTGCAATGGGCTTCCTGCTACCTTTGGATGGGAAAGAGATGCCATAGGATTTGTTGCTCTGCTGCGAAATAGCACAAATGTCGTCAAACGATGCGTTATTTCATTTCAGGAAGAACAGCTAACTGAATGATAGTCTTACCTATTCCTGAAATGGTCCCTCTGAGTCTTAACCTTGATACTAGTTTGTTGTGGAGCTCCTTTCAACCGATCTGTCCAATTAATTCCCATCTAGCTTAGTAAACCTGTAAGGAGACAACACTCCTACGAATCATTCATCATATTTCCTGCCAAAATTATTGGCATCTCATGCTTGAATCTTGATTATTAATTTTTTTACTGAAGCAAAAATTGTTTGTATTCTACTGGACAATCTGGTATATATATGTGAATACTCTCAAGCTTCATGCACTAACAAAGACAACTAAAGTCCATTTTATTCTTGCATTTTTCACATGTATACTATTGGTTAACTGAACACAGATTATTTTAGATTATGGAAGAAACCAGTGCTACAGATTATTTGCTTGATTCCATTGGTTGTTGAGAGATACTAACTGAAAATTACTGCAAAAGTGTACAAGCACTCTTCTACATCTGCTTTTGAATGCTGTTTAGGTGCCACGGATTTTTCTAGATTACGTATGAGAAACTGGTGCTACAGATTAGCTTGATTCCGTTTGTTGTTGAGGGATAGTAACTCAAAAATTGCTGCAAGAATGTACAGCTCTTCAACATATGTTTTTGTAGCAGTCTGCCATTAGATGTGATACAACTTTGTAGCTCTGCAAAGAGGTTGTTGACTGATGTGATCTTTCATCTCAGGAAGAACAGGAATTCAAATATATTCATTAAATGGTCCCTCTCTTCTATCATTGATAGTGTGTGAGTGTTGTGGACCTCCGTCCAGTAGGTGTGTGCAATTAATTCCCACCTAGCTTAGGAAAATCTGTCTATAGCTAAAACAGTCCTGCCGAAATTACTTACTACTGTAGATCTCATGCTTGAGGCAGGAGTATTGACATTTTTTTTTTTGGAAACAAAATATGCTTTGGGTTACTTACGTGTCACAAGAAAATGTACCACATATTTTTTTTTGTTTTTCTACTTGACTATCTGGTCTCTACAAATGAATACAAAGAAATAGTTTGTTCGATATTGGACCTGAACATCTGGTAGGTGAGTCCCCATGTTACTCTTATCCAATTCCGCTACTAATTATAGCAAAATCATATCCATATGGATCAGGGATTACGGTGCTTTGCTTCTTCTGGGACAAGGAAAAACACCACAGATATTCATCATCAGAATTCAGAAACCAATCGATATACAGTTCTTGGTGCATCTCATACAGCCAGAGCATCGGTCCGTTACAGTTTTTAGATCTCTTGTTATGACCTAGGCGTCGAAAGACGGAAGATACAAAGGTGAAGTTTCACAACAACTAAGGAGCCTAGCGACACGGCAAGAAGGCTAACATGCATGAGCTTCCTCTGTTAATAACAGTGGATCGAAGGTGTACCAAAATTATCGAGGATCTAAAAATCATAAAATTGCGCCAAATATTGTTTGTTTAGAGTACCAGTTGAACCAATTGTAGCAACACACTAATGACGAAATCAGGGATTTCTGTCCTCTGTTGATGGAGGACTGCTCGTGCGGGGACGGGTTTATACTTTATAGGAGACCCCTGGTACTGCTAGTTGGACATGTGAGGAGGACTGGCCTGGTGCGACCGCTGAAAAGTCTTACTACAGTAATAGTACTACTACATTTATTTACGTATTCTTTAGATTTATTTATTTACCTATTCTTCAGATTTATGCTTATTGTCTCGTCCGTGGGACTGCTTCCGAGGCGGCCCATGTGTTTAGTATTTGCTTCCGTAACGCTCTGTACTCAAATCCGTAACGCTTAGTACTCCCTCTGATCCAAATTAGTCGATTTAGACTTGTATATATGTAGGTATGATTTAGTATTAGATAACATTTGTATCTTAATAAATTTGAGTCAACTAATTTGGACCAGAGAGCGGGTTGGTAAAATTTTGTTTTAATGCACTGCTATTCATACACTCATCTGCTAGTGGCAGTTCGTGTTGGCAAATCTGCACTTTTTTGACAGGATACAAACATTTTAACGCGAATCATGGAAAAGATAGCACAAACGACCGATCTCCTGAAAAAACAAAAAAACACACTCAGAAACTAACACTTAACAACTTACACCAAATATGAATAAGAATGCAGTGCATTTTGCATACTTATCGGCGTATGCGACACTGCCAAACTACACGCCGCTTAGATATATATGCGCACACCAAGAAAATTGGAAGTAGTAGCACGATCGACAGCATACTTAGGGCACACAACGGTATATATATGCATGCTGTCGTGTGATGTAGCATATATATCAGACGTAGCACTCGTAGAGCTTGATGTCCATCTTGAGGCGGAAGTAGACGGTCCCCTCGTAGGCGTCGAGCTGGAGCGTGCAGATGCCTCGGGTCATGAAGAAGTCGCCGGTGCCGCCGACGACGGAGAGGTCCCTTGTCTTCTCGTCCATGAGGTCGGCGCCCAGGAGGTTGATGGTGCCCCTGTGCGCCGTGGAGTTGAATACGAGGGAGAAGCCGAACCAGGAGTTGTACGACTCCTGCTTGTCGTAGAGGTAGAACCCCTGCGCGCGCGCCACGGGCTCCTCGCCGGCCACCGGTAGAGCCTTCCCGGCGGTCATCGGGTCGTCGAACGTCACCAGCGTGCCGAAGTAGGTGCCGTTCTTCCAGTGGGTGGTGCTGAGCGCCGTGGGTTTTGTCGACGCCGCCGACGTCGCGTTCGCCGTGTTGTTGACGCCGTTGTAGAGGATGTCGTGGTAGTAGAGCGTCATCTGCTTGCACGGCTCGTCCTCGTCGTCGGAGACCAGCCTCCTGCGGCCGTGCGCCGCGCCCGCCAAGCAGAGCAGGAGCATCGTGAGCACGATTGTCATGGTTAGTTTGGAGGATGCTGTGAGGCCTGGCATTGTGTCGTGGGTGCGAGTGACTCGATCTTGCTGAGTGGTGACTGCAAAAGCCAAAATGGCAGCTGCTAGCTCGTGTTGCTGTTGTGGTGTTGAGATCTGGTCGAGTTGCGCATGCTATATATAGAGGTCCATGCATGCATGCTTGGAAACGATTAATACTGTTGTACAGCACGCTGAGATTCTAAACTTGTCTTGTACTCCAAGCGACTCGATCGCATAAACATTTAAGGTTGATGCATGATTCGTTGCTGCGGGCACTCCTGCATGAAAAGCCATGCATGATAGTATTGAGTTTGCCTTCATCACAGTACTGGAGCAGAGCGAATAGCAGTGCATGCATGGTTGTTGGTTGGTATATGACAGATCATATATCTCCATCCGTTTGTTTCGTTCCGGAAGTGCATGCATGCATGGTTGGTATGACAGATCATATATCTCCATCTGTGCAAAAGCTGGTAACATGAAGTGGCGGACCTAAGGTACTATGCCGTATATGCCACGGCATACCCTTAGTCAGTGTTGGTACCATGCCTCTCCTCTTGTTCAGATTAACCAAGCTGAGAATGAGAGAATCCATGCATGTCCAGCCATGCATGCCTCGGTACATGGGTTGATTACTTTGGTAGTACTAGATACTCCCTCTGTTTTCAGCCGTACTCGTTTTGCGTGTTTTTTCTTTGACTAAGAATTACTCTAAATACGTAAAGAGTTTTGGTATAAAACTAGTATCACCGGAAAGTATTTTTCAATATGAATCCAACGGTACTAATTATGTATAATATAATCAAGATTTTGTTGCTCAATTCTTTGGTCAAACTTTGCTTTCAAAAGCGTGTGCGCCTTAAGCCTTGAAATGGAGGTAGTAGTACTTAGACTAGCCCCAATGGGGGTATCATAGGTGGTATCATGCAGCACATGCATGCAAAATGTTTATGTGTCATAGCAATTAATGATGAAAGAGATTGTGTTGGTATCATAGGTAGATACAGTATCATAACACATAAAACTAGAAAAATTAATCCCAAACAAATCTTGTCCACAATTTTACATTGAGATTCTACAAAACAATAAATACACAAGACTATGTTACTACTATATGAAACTATGCATTATGAAGATGATATCACTACTATATGATACTCCCTATTGTGACTAGTCTTAGTTCAATATTGGAACGCTCACGTTCCGTTCGACGGTGCTTGTGTCCTACATTTTACCTTTTTAATTATAATAATGCAAAATCCTTTTTTATCTAAATGTCATATCATATTTCTTAATTGTCATTTCTATTATATTCTAAAAAAAATCTGTCAATAGACAAATAAAAATTATGGCGCGGCATACCCTTTCCTAAAATCCTAGACCCGCCATGGTTCTCCATCTTTTTTCGATACATGATAAAGGGTAATAATAATATATTAACAACAAGAAGATATTAAGTACACTCGGTAATACTCGGTATCTTGTATTACCATTCATTGGGTTTAAATACATAGATTTTTCGGTAATACTCCTATGGTGGTAAGATTTCACATAAATCTGTTTGGATCATTAGATAGTTGCGCGCCATCACTAGCCGCTCATATAAATGTAACCATTCATTCCATTTGTTGCCTGTTAAACGTCCTTCTAAAAGAAATATTTAGAGACGTTTGACTCATAAACATTTGCAACCAAATTATCTTTTTACACTGAGCAATGTTATATAATGATAGATATTGCTGCGCAAATGAAGCATCTCCTAGCCGGATGTCCTCCCAGAAGTGAACACTAGCGCTACACCCTATTTCGAAAAAACCTCTGTTAAAAGAATCGTCTTTTACTCTCATATATCTCCATCTGTGCCAAAGCTGGTAATATGATTACGGTGCTTCATATTTTTTCTGATATCTGATAAAGGGTAATATATTAATATCAAGAAGATATTAAGTACACTCGCCTCTCCAACAACTCAATATTAGGAGCAAGCAGAGATAACGATGATGCACACAGCCAAAATATTAAAAAGAATAAAAAATGACGCAACAACCACGACATCTACCACCACCCTAGATAACACATGAGTTGCGAAAAAAGGTTCTCCAAAAGCAATGCATTCATGAAGGAAAACCATCACCTTCTCGTTACCTGATTCGGTCGTAAAATGCAGATCCTGGGTTTCATCCTAGGGAGCAAGCATGAGAAAACTCCATGCAATGCCTTCATCAAGATAATGATGCCCAAGAATCACCATTGCCAGATTCAACCAACAAAGGCCAGACCAAGATTTTTTACCCTATAACTCAAAAACCACACTCAAAAAGTTTGTTGTCTTAACAATATCAAATTCAAACTAGACATCCATAAGTCTTGCAGATACGTCTCTGCACGATTAAGCACAAGACTCGTGCATTAGATTTGAGGGACACATCTTAGCGTTGTCCTAGAAGGCTAGAACATTGTAATCTGAATGTTCGACCACCCAATCGGTTCTCTAGGTGCACGCTTATGTCATAGACCCGCGAGACCACATCGATGACATATGTCAACCAAACAAACTCACATGCGCTAAACCAACACAATCCTGATATGAACATCGCCGAACTACTGATAATTGTGCCCGCATGAGCGTGGAAATGACGACCACCATCAACGAACCTAAAGGGGACATCCATCCTCTGGAATCCACCATGTAACCGTTGTTCCACGGACACTCACAAAATCATCATAGAGGTGACTTTCCTTTACACCAGGAGCTGCTAGGGATGAATTCCCCGGTGTGTGGTTCTCCCTACATGACACATCTACACGCCGGGAAGCCGAGTACCTTGTAAGCTGTTGTAAGGGCATCTCCACCGGGCCGACCCATCCGGTCCGAACGGGTCCAAACTTGTGCCTCGCCGAAGGTTTATGTTGGTGAAGCACTTGGTCATCCACATGACGCTCACGACGATGGTCATTTATCTTGGCACTCTTCTTGTATTTGTGGTGCCTTCTTGAGATTGATTAAGCATTATGGATGGTGCTCATCATGGATTTTTCGTCTTGGTGGCGAAGATGCCTTTGACGATGTCTTGTATCCCCTTTATGGTGCAGATGCTCATGAGAGGATGTTTGTTGATGAAGATTCTTGCTTTATGGCACCTCTTGTGGAAGATGATGTTGGGGCGCCACTTTTTTGGAGTAGGGGGTGCTTGACTCCTAGGAGGTGGTGGTGCTTGGCGCCTTATAGATAGTGGCGCTTGACGGCTTGGAGGTGTTGGCGCTTGACGCCTTGGAGATAGTGGCGCTTGACGCCTTGGAGGTGGTGACGCTTGACACCTTGGAGATAGTGGCACTTGACCCCTTGGAGCTGGTGGCTCTTGACGCCTTGGAGATAGTGGAGCTTGACGCCTTGGAGGTGGTGGCGCTTGACGCCTTGGAGGTGGATCATCGAAGTATGTGGTGCTCTTTGGTGTGGCATGCTTAGCCTTGAAGATCGTGGATTCTTGATGATGCGCCTCTTCTTACTTGGCGTAGTTGTCTTCAATCTTCAAGCGGTGGAGGAATTCTTCATGGCTCATGGAGGAGCCATCAAATTCGATGAAGTTCTCTGTGTCCTCCATGCTTGGCGAGGCATCATCGATGTTGGACTCGAAGTCGTCCATGCTTGGGGAGTAATTATTGTTGTAGTACTCCATATCACCCAAGCATGTGGATCCATTGTCGATATAGTGCTCCATATCCTCCATGCATGATGAGCCATTGTCGATGTAGAGCTCCAAGTCTTCCATGCTTGAGGATCCATAGTTGATGTCATGATCCATATCTTCCATGCATGTGGATTCGTTGTAGGTGTAGTGCTCTGGGTCCTCAAAGTATGCAGAGACATTGTCTGTGTAGTGCTCCGTCATGCCATCTATACTTGTGGAGTCGTAGTCATGGTGGCTCATCATGAATTTTTTATAGATATCATCCTCGGTTTCGGAGTCCTTAGACATGATTCACAAGACCAAGTGTTGTATATGGAAGTGGTAGAGGGTGTTGGGGATGCAACGTCAAACCTTACTTTACCTTGAAAGATAGTATCGTGCAAGTGGCCACACTTGAGAGCAATAAACCAAGCAAAGTGAAGTTTACGCGGAACACCAAAACCACTAACTACTAAAAAACATACACACAAAGCTTAGGATGGATAGGTATGGAAAGTGGCATGTCAAGAAACAATCCAAAATCAAGATGCTATAATGGCAAGTAATGAACCACAATGATCACAAAGAAAACAAGTCAATCAATAAGATATGAAATATGTATAAGAAAACACACACAGTGGGATAAATAGGACTTGTGTGACGGAAAAAGTGAGCTAAGAACCAAATTATTACCTAGCGAAGACTATAAGCTCGTGTCACACAAGTACACGGAGAGACGCTAGTTCGATTATAATAAAATTGGTGGGCTATAAGATATGGACAATAAGTACCACCTTATGTTGTTCATCGAGCTTGCGCTTCCTATTCTATGAGGCACTTGTTTGTTTGTTTTCTTTATTTTTATTTTTATTTTATATTATTTTCTATATCTTTCTATCTCTCTTTTTCTTTTCTTTTTCACTTGCCTCTTCCTTGTGCTAACAACTATACAAGATAACTATATGAGATAGCGCGCTCACAACTTTTGCTCAGAATTCTACAAGGTAGCAAATGTGCATAGCCTAAGCAATCATAAAATGAACTAGTCTCAATAGGTGTTTGTTGGTTGTAAAGATAGTAGAGTTCTCAAAGGAATGCAAGTGGAGAAAGTCGTAGAATGTTTATACCTTTCGTCGACGATCTTCACCCTTTATTGTTGGATTCCGCCTTGCTCACGGAATTTGGATGGAGTAGATAGCATGAAAACATGGATAATGATGTAGATCTCCTTCTCCTCTTTGAAACGAGCTAAAGAACATCAAAATCCAAGTTCGAATGCAAAAGTTATGCGCAAAACATTGCAGAGCTGAAGCTGCTGGCGGCGAAATTAGCAGGACCGGAATTGACGCCGGAATTTCTGGCGGTAGGGCCGGCGGCGCCGGAATTCTGACCGGAAATTCCGGCGGTGGTTTCGGTTCGCCGGACCTGGCATTGGAACAAGTTCGTGAACGCAAAAACTCGATTTCTGCAGAAAAACTTGATGGAAAACTTTAGATCGGAGGGTAAAATGATGGAATTAGGCCATGAGAATGCAGAGGAAGATAGATCAACAAGTTTAGCAAGTAATCCATGGATCAAAACCTAACAAAACTCACTCAAATAACATATCGATCCAAAACATGAAATTGGGCTCTTTTTTGGAGATTTTTTGAAATTATGGTGGATAGAAGACAAATTTGTGGAGAAATTCGCGAGCAACGAGGCTCTTGATACCAATATGTTAGGGTGACCCCTTAGGGTTGTCCGATCTTTCACGAATCTCCGAGGAAATCGATGGGAAATCGAGAGGAAAGGGAGAAGGTAGCGAAAGCGAACACACACCTCGCGAAGAACACGATGAACACACGCAAAACTCACACGATACAAGCCCTATTGCTCCGAAGAGTGGCCACCGGTCTAATATAATCCTCGCAAGGAAAGATTGGTCAACGTGCTCCCTCAAATCTACATCGGAGAGGGAAGAACACCTTGGGGATGGTCTTAACAGCTTAGAGATGAGACACCGACTCCAAGGCCTTGTACAACAATGGAGGTGTGAAGCAAAGTCCAATCAAGATTGGTGACGATAGTCGGTCCCCTTGGTAAAGGGAATGAGGAAAAACTAGAGATTCCACAATGTGGGTTGTCTTTAGTCTATAATCTATGTCTAAGGGATATATGAGGGGTTGTGGGCTCTATTTATAGGCCAGCCACTAGAATGAGGGTAGTTTGGGGATAAACTAGGAAAGGGGTAAGTAATGGGAATATTTCAAGGCATCAAACTCAGATCCGTGTGCAGACAGAGGATTTCGGCAGTAAGTCCGGCGGCACTGGATCTGGCGTCGGGATTTCCGGTCGTCGCCGGTTCTTCCGGTCGCGCGCCGAAAAGACATACAGAAGTGTATTCCGGCGGGTATTCCGGTCCGTCGGTTGGTTCGCCGGTTTGGTCGGCGCGGGATTCGGTCCGCCGGTTCTAGCACTGGATATTCCGACGGTGGATCCGGCGGCGCCGGGACCTTCACCGGTTTGACTCTGCTTCTTCCGTATTCTCTTCCAAGCCTTCGTCTTATCGGGCGTGAGTCCTCGGGCTTCCTCCCTCATCTCTGTACTTGTCAGTCTGAACCTATCATGGTCATAGGACGGAGAATGAAGTAGTATACCATTCAATAGGGTAGGTAGTGAGATCTTAAAGAGGATATGATTCACCTTTAGAGTCCATGACGACTTGGCATAAGTTGGAGACCTTGATATGGCAACGACTGTAGGTCGGGCTGCATCACGTAGGCAGAAAGTAATATACTGATAGAAGCCGTAAGACGAGAAAGGAAAATGAGGAAATTGAAGTAAGAATTCAGGCAGACCAATGCATAACATAGAAGAACAATTAAAATGACAACATGATCAAATTGACGCACTTAGCCAGCAAGATACTACCGCCCATCTCAGCGGCACATGGTAGAACCTTCATTCGATGCTACCGGCCTATCTAATAATTAAAAAAGCAATGTGGCTTTCACGAAGGTCCCGGGTAATGATAACGATGATACACCGGCGATGGCTTCTCTTGGCTATCCAGTGGATAATATTACGAAGATGACACATTGTGAGTTACATGTGAAAGTTATGAACAGGGCGGCGACTTTTGCTTGGCATCCCTTGCTAGCCATTAGGACGGAAAAGGTCTTGGCGGTGGCCGGCGTGAACGATGATACCCCAGGCTCTGGCGCTGGTGTTGTGTAGAAGCGCCGCTCCGGTCATCCGGAAGCTCATGGCTTGAGAAAACTAGGGAGACTTTGATCGGACTATAGTATGTCCCCATGGTGATCTGTGGGTGTGGGTGTGTCTGTGGGTGTGGGTGTGGGTGTGGGTGTGGGTGTGGGTCTGAGGATGGTTTTGTAGGAGGCGTCGGCGTCGCTGGTCTAGTGTCGGGAGCGTCTCTTCCTAGAAAGTTGCTTCCATCATCCATGTTCCACATGTGAGGAGGACTAGTGCGACCGTTGAAAAGTTCTACACCCATTCAAAAAAAAAAAAGTTCTACACCCACATTTGTTTACGTATTTTTTTTATTTATGCTAGACTAGTATATTGTCTATGGACTGTTTGCTGGGGAGGGGCTGCAATGAGCCGAGTAGCACGAGTACTATTTTAAGGTTGTGCTCCGTGTCGTGCAGTAAAGACGTCTCGCTTTCCACAGCTTCCAGGATACTACTAGTTTGCGAGAGATATTCGTTCACCTATGTTAACAGTGCTCTGGTGTAGTAATACGATCCTCCATGCCAACTCGTGGCGTATTTGGTTATTTACGTACACGGTATGGACCGTGCTGTGCGTCTTTCGGCGAGATTCTAAAAGAAGAGTACTAGCGAAACCAATCTGTGGTTGGATGGCTAGAAGGATGGTTGTACCCCCAGTTCATTAGAGTTCAAACCTCAGGTTTGACACTGCGTGTTACATAAAAGGCAGAATATTCTTTCAGTGGGAGGCGACGTTTCCGTTGATAGCGAGACGTTCGTGATGACTTCGTCAATCTTAAGGCCCGATCCGCCGACTCGGACTCTCAGAGAGCCTATGCGGATGGCTAAAACCGTCGGCATAGCTACTATGCCGATGGCAATCTAAGCTATGCCGACCGTTTTTGGTTGTTGGCATATCGTCCGTTTGATGTAATGAAAATCAGTCAACACAATCGTAAACGTGCCTTGAATATTCCAACGCTCTAGGAAAAAATAGCTACTTGTGCTGATCACTCAAAGCGGCTCCGCTGAATTGTACACGATACTGCATAACAAGAAGATGAAATCAGCATCCTAATCCCCAACGGTTATCACAGGGACTAATCAACTATGAATCTCGGGCACTTGTGCACCTAAGCATTTGCCACGACGCATAGCTGCATTGCTGCAATACTAACAGCATCTCTAACGAGTCCTTTACGACGAGTTTACATGTCCGTGACATCTGCGTCGCTCTAACGAAGCCTATAAAAGCAGCTTGGCCCGTACTCACTTTTACGATGGTCTGTTTAGTACGAGGCTCGGTCGGTGCAAATAGTGGCCGCTCGCGCGAATGAGGGTCCAAACCCTCATTTCCCACAGTCGCAATCCTAGCGCCGCTGTCGCCAGCACAAGCTCGGACGAGCAATTGCGCATGACTCCGCCACCAGATCCGCGTGCCGTAGCGGTAGGTTTGGGATAGGGGGAGGGACGTCCGGAGGCGGGGGCGACGGCGACCGCCGTGGTAGCCGGTACGTCGACCCACCGAGCGTTTATCCGCTCGGAGGGGGCGAAGAAGCGTGCGGCACTCAAGTGGATGAACCACGAGCTCTCTTCCCCGGTGTTGCTCCGCGCGCATGCCGGAAGAGTCCCGCTCCCACCGTTCGCAGGTACGCATACGCCGGTGAGGGCTCCTCGCGCGGCCCCGCTCCTCCATGCTCCGACTCCTCCGACGAATGGAGCTCGCCGTCCCCTCCGCGTGCCCGCGTGGTCGCCACGGCTGACTATGCCAACGACTTCGACGAGGAGCGTATGGCGATAGAGCTGCTCCTCCGCGAGTCCCAACTCTCGCGCAAGGCAAAGATCGTCCTCGAGGAGGCCGATCGCCACCGAGCTGTCGCGCTCGTCGAGGTGCGGCTGGCGAGGGGGCAGGTTGAGGCGCGGCTAGCGAGGGAGCGGGAGGAGGCGTGCCTAGCGAGGTAGGTGATGCCCGTCGTCAAGCTCTAGAAGGTGGACATGATCGACCTCTCGGAGGTTTGAGGTCTATCACCTCAAGCCGCATCTCCTGCCGTCGAGGAGCTCAATTTTGGTCTAGGTTGCGGCGGCGCCCTTCATAGTTTAATTTTAATTGACCCGCAACTTTTGTATCGCTGCTTCCGTTTGTAAATATTCGAAGCGCGCAAGAAAACTCGATCGAACTCCGCTGTTCTTCGATGAATTTTGCCGCAAGTGCAATATTCGAATGTTCATTTGGTGTTTACAGTGTTTGTTCTGCGCCTTTAAATTCGACCTGCTAAATTCGTTTTCGTAGTCTGTACTTGGAGTTTTCAGTTCGCAAATTTGCAGGGTTCATTAGATATATGCTCTAACTCAGGTGCCGCCTGCCCGTGCCTTTGTTTAGTCTGTATTTGGTGGTCAGACTTGGCAGCCTAGCTAAAGCTGACCAGGTAGACAGTGATGTGGAGAAAATGCACGATAATAGGACCGGGACGAAGGATAAGGCCGAACAGAATCAAAGACAATAGAGCACGCGGTTTGCTGTCAAGTGTGAACCACCATACGCGGTCTGCTGACTTCATTTTTTAAAACGTGGTCGCCAACTTTTTGGCTCCCAGTAGACTGTACTGCTCTCTGAATCCTACTAGTATAACAAGGCGCGCCACGAATCAGTCTCGAAGATCAAAACTAGCAACCATGGATCATACAGCAGGCTCATTCGCTCTGTTGTTTCTCCTCACTTCCATCAACTGTCTGCTGTGTATCTCAGCTCTTGATTTCCTCTCGCCAGGCTCCTCCCTCTCCGTGGAGCGCAGCTCCGACGTGCTCTACTCTCCAGATGCCACTTTCACCTGCGGCTTCTACCAGGTTTCACCCAATTCCTCGGTATTCTCTATTTGGTTTTCCAACTCCTCTGAAAAAACCGTGGTCTGGAGCGCGAATCCGCTCCACCCTGTATACACTTGGGGCTCCAAATTTGTGTTCAATCCCGATGGGACCATGGTTTTGAAAGATTACAACTCCCACATCGTGTGGACCAGCGGTGTGATCGCTTCTTCAACTCCTCGTCATGCCCGTCTCTTGAACTCTGGGAACCTCGTTGTAAAGGACGACACAAGCGGTTTTATTCTGTGGGAAAGCTTTGCTTCTCCCACTCGTACTTTGCTACCCGGCCAGAGCATCAACGCAACCATGAAGTTAGTATCTACTAATAGGTTGCTTATCCCTGGCCACTACAACCTCCATTTCGATGATCAATACCTTCTCTCTTTGTTTGATGATGAGAAGGACCTCCCATTTATCTATTGGCCAAACCCAAGCCACACTATCTGGGACAAGCTTAGAGTACCGTTTAATAGCACCACCAGTGGGGTTCTTGATACCTTCGGCCATTTCCTTGCGAGTGATAATGCAACCTTCACGGCTGCTGATTGGGGCCCTGGGATCCAGAGGAGGCTAACACTGGATTTTGATGGCAATCTCCGGCTGTATAGTTTGGATAAGGTAGAAAGGACGTGGTCAGTCACATGGATGGCGTTCCCTCAGCTCTGCAAAGTTCGTGGCCTCTGCGGTCCGAATGGAATATGTGTGTATACGCCAGTGCCTTCTTGTGTATGTGTCCCTGGATACGAGGTTGTGGATCCAAGTGATTGGACAAAAGGATGCAGCAACCCAAAGGTCAACATCACCTGTAATAAGGGGCAAAAAGTGAGGTTTCTTCGGCTACCAAACACTGATTTCTTTGGGTACGATCTAGGTGCTTATCATTTTGTTTCACTTCACACTTGCAAGAACTTATGCTTAGATGATTGCAACTGCATGGGATTTGCATACTGGCAAGGACTCGGTGATTGCTACCCAAAGTCTGCTCTTGTCGGTGGTGTAACCCTGGCTAACCTTGGTAGTACAGGTACCATGTACATCAAGATTCCAGAGGGCATACAAGTATCAATCTCCTCGATTCCCCACTCGCAACCTCTTGGTCCTAAATATAGCCCCAACTGTAGTGCAACAAACAATTATTTCGTAGCACATTTCCTGGATGAGCTTCAAACTGGCCATAATGAATCTAAGCATTTGTACTTATACGGATTCTTATCAGCGGTCTTTCTAGCAGAGCTGATATTCATTGTATGCGGATGGTTTATTTTGAGGAAGGAGGGTAGGCAATTAAGAGGAGTATGGCCAGCTGAGGTTGGCTATGAAATGATAACCAACCATTTTCGCAGATATAACTACATGGAGTTAGTGACAGCTACAAGAAGGTTTCAGGATGAACTTGGAAGGGGAGCATCAGGCATTGTGTACAAAGGTGTCTTGAAAGATAAAAGGGACGTAGTTGTGAAAAAGTTGGCAAATGTATACAAAGGCGAAGAAGAGTTCCAGCACGAATTGGATGTGATTGGCAGAATCTACCATATGCATCTAGTGAGGGTTTGGGGATTCTGTTCTGATGATCCACATAGGATGCTGGTTTCAGAATTTGTGAAGAATGGGTCATTGGACAAAATGCTGTTTGGTGGTGGGAGTTCGCACGTCTTACTTGAATGGAAGCAGAGGTTTAACATTGCTCTAGGGGTGGCAAAAGGATTGGCTTATCTTCATCATGAGTGCTCCGAGTGGGTTATCCACTGCGACATGAAGCCCGAAAATATATTGCTTGATGAGAACTTAGAGCCGAAGATCGCTGACTTTGGCCTCGCAAAGCTCCTTAACAGAGGTGGATCCAACACGAGTGTGTCGCGGATCCGAGGAACAAGAGGTTATTTAGCGCCTGAATGGGTGTCTAATCTCCCGGTAACGTCGAAGGTTGATGTCTATAGCTTTGGGGTGGTGCTTCTAGAATTACTAAAGGGAGCTCGTGTTTCAGACTTGGATAAGAATGGGGATGAAGAGGTAGAAATGGTCCTCAAAAGGATGGTCAACATGCTCATGGAGAAGCTTGAGTTGGATATCGGCGAACAATATTTGATCACCGACTTCATTGACACAAGATTGAATGGCCAGTTCAACAACTTGCAAGCAAGAACGATGATGAAGCTGGCTGTTTCGTGCTTGCAGGAAGACAGAGGCAGGAGACCTACCATGGAAAATGCGGTACAGATGCTAGCTTCAGTTGATGAATAGCAGTACTATAATAATGGA
The DNA here is from genome assembly GCA_916181665.1 of Avena sativa. Classification (NCBI taxonomy): domain Eukaryota; kingdom Viridiplantae; phylum Streptophyta; class Magnoliopsida; order Poales; family Poaceae; genus Avena; species Avena sativa. The sequence continues at coordinate 511,998,253 of OV702299.1, forward strand.
GACTGCACAAGTTATCAACTATGCAAAGACTTTGTCAAGATATATTAGCACTAACATTTGTAAATGCCCTTTCTATATTTGTTTTGTAACAACATCGACTACTACTAGTAAGGTTCATTTGGATTACATGAATTCCCCGCATGTGTGTCTTTTAGATGACAGGAGCACTTTTACATCACTTATGTAAAAATACAAAACTTGGGAAGATAGAGAAACCATGCACCACCATAAAGTGAAATAAAGGGTGAGTATGGTATTATTTGTATAAAATATACTCCCTCCGATTCATAAAAAGTGTTGCTGATTTAGTATAAATTTGGGTGTAATGTTCTTCATGATAATCTGTGAACATCGATTATATAGTACTTGCCTCCAAAACATGAAGAATATTATCTAGTGTGTCAAGTGAGATCCCGGCAAAATTCTATTTCTACTTCATTTGCTACATTCTAGTTCAAATTTTGAGTAAAATTTTGAACTGGAGTTTAGCAAATGAACTAGAAATAGGACTTTAACGGATATATATAGCTGTGATTAAACTAGAATTTAGCAAATGAACTAGAAATAGAACTTGGGATATAGATGTGACAGAAAATGCCCCTTTCCTTTAATAACCACGGCTTGGTTGAAAGTAGTATCAGCAGCTCAGCTGAGATTGTGAACTTCTCTTCTACTCCACGCGACTTGTTTGATTCGGTTGCCGTGGGTACACCGACAGGACAAACCCATATATAATTTCTATTGGGCAGTCAACCTGTTTTCTGTTGGTAGAATTGGAGCATAGAATACGTGATATATTTAATTAATTAGTTCTTCGTTCAGAAGCGACGTTTAGAAATACTGTACAGCGCATGTCTGGTACGGCAGATCAGACATGTCCATCCTTTCGTTCAGGTAAAAAAGCTAGTGATATACTCTCTCCGTCCAGCTGGACCCAGAGAGTATGATATGTGAGTTAGTTTGATTTATCTTCGGTTAGAAAATACCAAGATGCATCAGTTATTTTACCTATAACAACATGGCAAGTCAAGAGTTTGACATGGAATTTATTGTTACATCAGGCGATTGAAGGTTCTGCATGTTATGAAAATAAGACTAAGATCCATTGAGAAGACACGACAGGTTTTGAAATGCATTGCCTCGTTCTTCTATCTCTTGAACGAACTCAGGTAGTGGGCTGCCAGTGTTGTTCTTTAGATGTAAGAGGTCGTATAGTAGCTCCACCGGTGTGGCATGGTCCATCTCGTGCTGTATTATTTCCGTATTTATGTTGAGTGATTAAACACTATTATGAGCGGCATAAATGTAGTTGGATCATGTAAAAGAATAATCCTGTATTTGCCTTCAGTGAATTAACTCGACTAAGTGGTTGAACTCACAAAATAGGCGAGAGTTTGCGTAAGGTGCTTGCTTGGCGTCCATGCGCGCTTCAGACGGTCTCGACGCATTTACCATTAACGAATTTATCTTTGGTGTTCGTCCCTTCTTGAATACCCATGCAGCATTCCTGCTGCTCATCGTGCTCTGCCTAGGATGACTCTGCCCACTGAATTGAAGAGATGCCGGCTCATTAGAAAGGAGGAGAAATCACAGTCCCTACAGCCGTAAGATTAATCACATAAACATAAAAAACATAGAAAAACGCTCGAATTGATGCATGTGGGTGAAAACCGCATAGATGAAACATCAAATAATTGATATCTTCTTAACGCCTCATTGGACCTATTTCAGTTTGGAGAAAGGCATATGTTCTTGGTTCATGGGATGACGCGTGTTCTTGGCTCTGTGTCCTAGCATGCGTGACATGCAAAATGCATGATGTCATATGTCATATCGTTGAGAGGACACACATGTGTGAATGGGTCACACGGTGGAAAGAACTTACGTCTGTGGATGACATGCATCGTTTACTTTTGAAATCAATATCATGTTCTTGATACAACGTCCGTTAGTTTCTCTAATGGGTTTATATCACATTCGTCAATCAGATTATGCTCTCGTATTCTGATCCTACGGTACTGTGAGCATACACAGCTAGCCGGGTGAGTATCCCACTATTTCCCATATATTGCCAGCTACACACAGGAATAGGTGCGCATAGCATATCCACCGTTAATTATCTCCCCTTTTGATATAGGGAGCACATGTTTCCAGACCCAGAATGTTGGCTCAATATTTGAGGATAGTAACGCCGTTAGTATTCCTTTGATGCATGCATGAAACCCTAGCAAACTAAGCTTATCAAATTTCATTTTGATGAGGCAAACCCTAATATACTACATGCGCTAAACCCTAACCAAACTAAGCCTTATTCCATTGCGCTGAACCCAATGTGTCATAGTCAAAGACATGCAAAAAACCCTAAACAAAGTAAGCTTCTCAGATTTTTTGCATGCCCGTTGCAAACCCTAAATAAAGTAACTCTCTCCCGCCAAAAATATAAGACTCTAAACCACTTAGATGAAAAGTTAGGGTTTGCGTACTACCTCAAACTTTCACTAGGGTTTGCATAGTACGAAGCGTTTGCATGCAGAACTCATTTTAAGCCTTGTTCACTTTATCTTTCCATTTTAGATGCTAAAAATTTCTTTGCCAAATAGCGCGCTAAAAAATTAGGGTTTGCTCGAGACCCTAGGCATTGCATGCATGGACACAGACGGTGTGGTACAACCATCGTTAGAAACCGTTAGTCCTTCCAAGAGCCCGCCACTACCATCTAAAGTAGCATTGCATGTGATCTCTTATATATATATATATATATATATATATATATATATATATATATATATATATATATATATATATATATATCGACGCGGATTTGCTACTCACGGGCGTAGCTGCGCATAGGCAGAGCACCGTTGGATTTAGGGATCAAATGCATGCAACCTCTAGATGGAAGTGGGGTGGAACATGGATGAGCTAACAGTGTTAGTTTTGTGCATGCATGCAAGAATCTTGGGTTTGGCATGGGTTCCAATTTAGCACACTGTTTTGGCTACAAAAGTTTTAGCATCTAAAATGAGAAGTGATTGAGAACAAGGATTAAAACAGATTTTGCATGCAGAAGCTTTAGACTATGTGTCATGCAAAAGAGTGCCATAACAAAGGTTGTTTTGGTATGTGTTTGGTGGCCGCATGCATCCATGAGAATGTGAAGAAAACCAAACAAAGGTTGTTTTGTTGATTGCGGCGGCCCTAGCTATGGAAGCAAAACAACGCTTGTTTTGATTAGGGTGGCTTCTTTCTGCAGCTAGGACTTCATACTATGCAAACCCTAGTGAAATTAGATAAGCTTTGTTTTGCTAGGGCTTCATGCATGTACTATATTAGGGTTTATCGTGTAGTATATTAGGGTTGGGGTTTACCTCATGTTGTATATTAGGGTTTGCCTAACCTAAATGAAATTTGATAAGCTTTGTTTTGCTAGGGCTTCATGCATGTAGTATATTAGGGTTTACCGTGTAGTATATTAGGGTTAGGGTTTACTGCATGTTGTTCGTTAGGGTTTGCCTCACCTAAACGAAATTAGATAAGCTTTGTTTTGCTATGGCTTCATGCATGTAGTATATTAGGGTTTACCGTGTAGTATATTAGGGTTAGGGTTTACCGCATGTTGTTCGTTAGGGTTTGCCTCACCTAAACGAAATTAGATAAGCTTTGTTTTGCTAGGGCTTCATGCATGTAGTATATTAGGGTTTACCGTGTAGTATATTAGGGTTAGGGTTTACCGCATGTTGTTCGTTAGGGTTTGCCTCACCTAAACGAAATTAGATAAGCTTTGTTTTGCTAGGGCTTCATGAATGCATGCAAAGGAACACTAACGGCGTTACTACTGAGACAAATCCTGGGTCTGGATACATGTGCTCCCTATATCAAAAGGGGAGAGAATCAACGGTGGATAGGCCATGCGCAGCTATGCCTGTGTTTAGCAGGCTATTTCCCATATATATATATAATTAATGAGGAGCGTCCTGAAGGGACCGCAAGCATCACATTAATATCAAGCGGTGGATGTACAAAATGTTACAAAGGACCCCATGTGATAAGGGTAAAATGCATAGGTCCCTGATTTAAGCAGAAAAGACCTCACTGAAAGATGGACGACAACGAACCGATCCTTCTCTTTCTCCACCGCCGAGCCGGAAGTCAGACACGCCGCCGTCATACTCGAAAGCGGGGACGAAACCACTTGCGTTTGTGTAGATGATGAATGCCACCGCCAACTTCGAAAGGGGCCTCATCGAGGAGGTTAAACAAATGTCAGGACCCTTCACCGGCTTTTGGATAGGCCATGTTCTGGCCTTGGATGTCGGACGGCTGTCACCCGCCGAGGTGGTGCTCAAAAAAATTGCTTCCCAACTCCATTGCTGTTTAACACTGCTATTCACCCAATCGACTCCTCTGTTTTCTGCAACCACTGCGTCTGTTGAAGGAAGAAATAGAAGTGAAGAGCAGAAGGGCTTCTCCACAGAGGATTCTTTACCGGACCCGGAAGAGATAGTCGGCCCGTTGTCGCTACTCCTGCCACGCTGGGTGTAGGCAAGCGGAGAAGAACGGCCCGGAGAAGAATCCAAAGCCCCAGCCGCTCAGCCGAAGCAAGCTCCAGTGCGTCGCCGCTCACCCCTCCCTCGCCTCCACGACCGGCCAATGGGAAACATCAAACACCACAAAAAGTACATGGCGTCGCTCCTCCTCGCCTCCATGGCCGGCCAGGAGCACCGCCAAAACTCCATTTCTGCTACCTTCGGTAAAGCAACAAAGGCGCTTATTCTTCGAGGCCTTCAGCTGTAGAGAAAACTTCAGAGCCTTCCACCATGGAAGCACGCCGAGGCACAACTGAGCTGAGCGGAAGGCGCGCGCCACAACGCCTTAACCGAACAAATCCCCTGTCGGATGACGCCACTGCCAGCCTTGCTGAGAACCTCCCTCTGCCTCACGCCACCATGGCCGGCCAGCAGAAAGGAGATCCCACGAACAAGACTGCGATACCGCCAAGTAGCACCCAAAGCTTGAGGATGAAGCTACTGCGGTTTGGAACTCCACCTTCCACCGCCACCATGGCCGGCCAAAGGGAGGAGCAGAAGACGCCTAGCATAAATCGAGCTCGAGCGGGCCTTATTGAGGGAGAGGCAAGACCCCACCATCACCTCCATCACCGGCGAGGCAAGGGGGCGAGGGGAGTGCGCCGTCGTCGCATCTCGGCCAAGGAGATGCGCGAGCTCCCGGCAGCACATGGCCACCAGACATAGGGATTCCACCCCAAACCTACCCTACTATGTACGTAGGAACTCCCCCCCCCCCCATCATCCCAGCTCGGTCGGACTCACCGGCAAGCAAGGCCTCAAGGCGGCGCGGTGCAAGGTGGAGGCGGCTTCTAGTACTGTAGCACACGGGAGGAGAAAGGATAAGGGGTGGACTCTCTTCGTGCCGAGGCTGTCCAAAAATGATGTGGTATCCGTTATATATATATAGATATGTCTTGCCTTTTCAGAAAAGTGGAGAATGTGCACGACTTCACTTTTCCCTTTTAGGTTGGTCATATTACTAAATAAGGTGGAAAAATAGAACATAAGCCATGTGCTCCTCTCGCCCCCCACCCTCCCGAGGGTGACGGGAGCAGCCCCACTCTCCCCGACGCCTAGGTCGCCCTCCTCACCTCTGCCACCGGCGGCGCGGGCAGCCAGGCAAAGTCCCTGCATCACCGGCGGCGGACTTGCCCTTCCCTGCGCGTGAGGCAAGGATATCGGAGCTTCCTCGGCCCGGCGGCGGTACACCATGGCGGCGCTGGAGCACGGGTGGTGGGGTCTGGCCCTGGCGGTGACAAGCGGGCGTCCGGTGCGGCGGCGCCTCCTCCCCTCTCAGCGGTGGGGGCGGCTCAGGTGGCGCGGGATCTAACAAGCTCGGCCCGAGCTCTGGCGGCGGCCATGGCGTTTTGCCGGCGTAGTGGCAGCAAGGTCCACGGCTGCTCGGGCCGCAGGTGTCTGACGATGGCGGCGACATGGTTGTAGCAGTCCGGTGGTAGAGCATATGGGGCCCGATCTAGGCCTGATCTGGGCCTTGTCGGCGGGTCGAGCTAGATCTGGGCCTGTTCTAGCCCTATTTGGCACTGATGTTGCGTCTGGACGGCTCTCACCGTGGGTGATGGAGGGAAGTTCCCCTCCCCAAAGCCCCCAGGTGTCGTGGTGCCTGCAAGTCCGTGAACCCTACCTGGCCTTCTCGTTGGTGGAGCAATGTGGCGATGGTTGGAGCTTTGGCTAGAGATCATGGATGCCAAGGCAGCGGCCCCGGAAGGTGGTCTGCGCGGGCGTCTCTTCGGCGAGCGTCGTGGCATTGGTGGTGGTTCCTCCCCTCGGTCATGTGGATGGCGAGGAGAGGGCGATGGGAGGCTTTGGTGTTGGTGTCGCTTCGGCTTCGGCAACTCCCGGACCGTGTGTTGGCAACCTATCTTGGGGTCAATAGGCGTGGCGGACGCCGGGGAGCAGTGAAGGTTTTTCCGGGCAAAAGCTCAGTGCCTCGGCACCATCGGCGGCGATGCCTGTGGGTATAGTTACCTTCTTGGGGGCGTCGATGCGGCTACTGATACATCATAAACGTATCTATAATTTTTGATGCTCCATGCTTGTTTAGTATCAACTTTGCTATGTTTTGTCTATACTTTGAGGTATTTTTATACATTTTCTAGGACTAACCTATTAACAAGATGCCACAGTGCTAGTTGTCTGTTTTCTTCTATTTTTGGTTTCACAAAAGCTAGTAAGGAAATATTCTTGGAATTGGACGGGACAAAAGCCAAAGTCAATATTTTACCGGAGAGAAGACGGAGTCAAAAGGGCAACCGAAGGGGGGCCACAAGGTGGCCACACCCTAGGGCCGCGCGGTTCCACCCTAGAGCGCGCCACCCTAAGGTGTGGGCCCCTCGGGCGCCCACCGACCTTTCCCTTTCGCCTATAAAAGCACCCCGATGCAGAAACCCTAAGTACCCGATCAAATCTCCACAAAATAGTCTATAGCCACCCCCACCATCGTCCCTAGATCAGGGGGATCTGAAGCTCTTCCTGGCACTCTACCGGAGGGGAGAGATCATCCCGGAGGCCTTCTTCATCACCATGCCAGCCTCCAGTATGATGCGTGAGTAGTTCACCTTTGGACTATGGGTCCATACAGTAGCTAGATGGTTGTTTCTCCTCTTTTGTGCTATCATATTTAGATCTTGTGAGCTCGTTCATGATCAAGATCATCTATTTGTAATCATATATGTTGTGTTTGCGGGGATCCGATGGATATTGAGATACTATGTTAGATTGATTATTGATTCTTTCATGTCTGTGTTATTTGTGATCTTGCATGCTCTTCGTTGCTAGTAGCTATCTTGGCCAAGTAGATTCTTGTGACTCCAAGAGGGAGTATTTATGCTCGATAGTAGGTTCATGCCTCTAGTAATCTGGGAAAGTGACAGAAATCTCTAAGGTTGTAGATGTGATGTTGCTACTAGGGAGAAAACAACAATCTTTTGTTTATGGAATAATTGTATTGTTTACTTTACACACATTGCTTAATGCAATTATCTGTCTCTTGCAACTTAATACTGAAAGGGGTTCGGATGATAACCTGAAGGTGGATTATTAGTCATAGATGCAGTTGGATTACAGTCTATGTATATTGTTTTAATGCCCAATCAAATCTCGTATGAGTCAAGATGTCTAATATATGCATTGTTATGTTTTCTCAATCTATCAATTGCTCCGCTGTAATTTGTTCACCCAGCATGTTATCTATCTTAAGGAGAACACCTCTAGTGAATTGTGGACCCCGGTCCAATCTTTATCATTGATACATCATCTACTGTTACCGTTACTTTCAGCAACTACTATCTTCCACACTAGCTCCGGCACTAGCTCCGGCTCATGCATGTCGAGCCAGGGCGCAGGTGGTTCTCTTCCCCTCTCTCTCTCTCCCTCTCAGATGCAATAGTTCGTACTCGTACAGATGCTACTGTGGGTATCTAGACTAGCAGATCCAAAGCCTATTCAATCAGTGGGATCACATAGTGGATGAGACTTAGTGGTGCTCTTTGAGTGTGGTTTTTGAGTTACAGGATAAAAACCCTTGGTCTGTCCTTTGTTGATTGAATCTGGCAATGGTGATATGCTTAGGCATCATTATCTTAATGAAGACATTGCATGGAGTTTTCTCATACGTGCTCCTAGGATGAAACCCGGGATCTTGCATTTTACGACCGAATCAGGTAACGAAAAGGTGATGGTTTTCCTTCGTGAATGATTTCTTTTGGGGTTAATTGGATAGACGCCACTGCAATTTCCGCGTATTTGAGAAACGCCACTGCAACTTTCAACTTTAGAAAAACGCCACTGCAATTTTGTGTATGTTTGAGAAACGCCATTACACCCACTTATCCAACATATACCAATCTATATATGTGAATTCCTAGCCGTATATACGTACCACGGTGGGGTCCACCCGGATTCGTGAAAAACGTAAGTTGATGAGAAATATTAGAGTAAAATTACAACAATATTACAAAGTGAAGATCACACGCATACATTTGCATAAAAATGTACCATAAAAACTCCAGGTCAACACTCAAAATAGGTACAACAACACTACACATCCAGTGTTGAACCTTGGTATTGAATGCGGCCTCGTTCTAACAGCCATGAAAAGACTGGCGCATTCATATATATAATATCTTGTTAGAAAACTGAAGTAAAATTTGATCCAAGAAAAAAGGCATTTTTTGTGTTTTTTGTTTTTGAAAGAGTATAATCACAAAATTTGATTGCATTAGGTCTATGATAACCATGTCAGCTGCATCGAACACACAAGATCCTTTGTACCTTCGTTTTATGTGGAATCTTAACATGTACTAATAGCAATTATTTTGTAAGAACAACTTGCTGGATTCTAAGTGGGACAACCCTATACTGTCAAGTGATGCAAAATTTTCACCAAATATGTGATTTGAAAACAAAATATGTCAAGTGATGCAACGTAAAGAAGGCGTTGACTTGGAGCTTTTATGCCACATTTTTATGCAAATGCATCCGTGTAATCTTCACATTGTAATATTGTTGTAATTTTACTCCAATATTTCTCATCAACTTATGTTTTTTCACGGATCCGGGTGGTCTTCTTTTGGAGAACCTTTTTTCGCAACTCATGTGTGTTGTCTAGGGTGGTGGTAGATTTCTTGGTTGTTGCGTCATTTTTTTTATTTTTTTTAATATTTTGGCTGTGTGCATGACTGTTATCTCTACATGCTCGTGATATTGAGTTGTTGCAGAGGCGAGTGTACTTAATATCTTTCTTGATATTAATATATTACCCGTTACCAGATATCAGAAAAAAATATGGAGCACCATTATCATATTACCAGCTTTGTCATAGATGGGGATATATGATCTGTCATACCAACCATGCACCGTATATATGATCTATCATACCAACCATGCACTGTATTCTCTGCTCCAGGTACGTGCGATGAAGGCAAACAGAGCTGCCTGCCTGCCCAATAGTAGTATATGGCTTTTTATGCAGGAGTGCCCGCAGCAACGAATCATCAGCCAGAAACAAATGTGAGTCGCTTGGAGTACAAGAGAAGTTCAGAATCTTAGCTTGCTGTGCAACAGTATTCCGTTTTGTATATGCATGCCCCCCAGTTCCAAGCATGCATGGACCTCTATATATAGCATGCGCAACTCGACCTGATCTCAACACCACAGCAGCAACACGAGCTCCATCTCAGCACCACAACAACACGAGCTAGCAGCTGCCCATTTTGTAGTCAGCATAACTCAGCAAGATCGAGTTACTTGCACCCACAACACAATGCCAGGCCTCCCACCATCTTCCAAGCTGATCACCATGGCCATCGTGCTCACGGTGCTCCTGCTCGGCTTGGGGGGCGCCGCGCACGGCCGCAGGAGGCTGGTCTCCGACGACGAGGACGAGCCGTGCAAGAAGATGACGCTCTACTACCACGACATCCTCTACAACGGCGTCAACAACACGGCGAACGCGACGTCGGCGGCGTCGACAAAACCCACGGCGCTCAGCACCACCCACTGGAAGAACGGCACCTACTTCGGCACGCTGGTGACGTTCGACGACCCGATGACCGCCGGGAAGGCTCTACCGGTGGCCGGCGAGGAGCCCGTGGCGCGCGCGCAGGGGTTCTACCTCTACGACAAGCAGGAGTCGTACAACTCCTGGTTCGGCTTCTCCATCGTGTTCAACTCCACGGCGCACAAGGGCACCATCAACCTCCTCGGCGCCAACCTCATGGACGAGAAGACAAGGGACCTCTCCGTCGGCGGCGGCACCGGCGACTTCTTCATGACCCGAGGCATCTGCACGCTCAAACTCGACGCTGCCGAGGGGGCCGTCTACTTCCGCCTCAAGATGGACATCAAGCTCTACGAGTGCTACGTCTAATACGCCAAACCGCCAACAGGGACCTGTTGTGCTGCTACTTTCCCTTTATGCCTTTTGATGTTTCTTGGTGTGCAGATATCTTGGGCTTGCGGTGTGGCATCGTAGCATACGCCGATAAGTATGCAAAGGTGCACTGCCTTCTTATTCTTCTTTGATTCAGTTTGTAAGGGTTAATTTCTGAGTGTTTTGATTCTTGGTGGGATCCTTTTTTGTTACCTCTTCAATATATTGTGTAAAAGATGTTCTGTATCATGTCAGAGAAATGCAAATTTTCCATCAAACTGCTACCAGATAAGTATGAATAGCTGTTCATAAAACGATCTTTTCAAGAACACACTTTTTTTTTTTGAAACGGGAAGCGTAGATCTAGCCTCTATGGCCCAGTTCTTTTGGCGGCTTCTCCCACAAGCTGTCCTACTTCTAGCTTTCTAGGAAGCCAGTTTAAAAACTTTGCGAGGCTTCTAAATTTGTTTAACCTTAACTATTTTGGAAGTCTCGCAAATTTTTTAGACCGGCTTTCCCAAAAATCTGGAGGGAGGGCGGCTTCTCAGAGAAGCCCCAAAAGAACTGGACCTATATCGGTGGATGGATGCTCATAGCCTTTTATTAATAAGTAGCAAAATTTAAAATTCTTATAAGATCGAAACAAAAATCAACCATCAAAAAAGACAAGAACGCTTATTGATCTAGACATCATGAATTTTACTAATAGGCCGATAAGTAGCCCGGTAGAAATTATCCTATGCAATCACCAGCAAACGGTTGTATCCAGTAACCATGCATTTCCACCGATTCTCCGGGAGCAAAAACGGCATAGCTAAATTCAGTGGACGTCCATATGGATTACCTGCAGACAATTAATAGAATATTTACCGTTAAAACCAATATTGTTTCTACAATTCCCAAATCATCCAACCTAAAGCTGAATCACCTATGTGTATTCTATCTTTTTTTTGTCGATACCATTCAGCCAATTTCCAAACATATTGGTAATAGTGGTTGGTGGTGGAATATTAAACATACAAAACACAATTCTCCATACTAATCTAGCAAAAGTACAAGAGATAAAAAAGATGGTCTACGGTCTCCTTTGAGTCGCAGAAACAACTATTCGTACTCCCATTCCAATTTATTTTAGCCAGATTGTATCTTGTGAGTAACACTTTTTTATTTAGGAACCACATGAAAACTTTTATTTTAGTGGGAGTTTCAATTTTTAAAGATATTTTCTAAGAAACCGTGTGTGTCCATTCATTACATCCGCGTACATCGATTTAACTGAAAAATCCCTTGAAGTTGTTAATGTCCAAACAAATTTGTCGGGCTCAGTATACAAACCAACCCCATCGGGCATTGGCATAAGTGTATCCACGAGTTCCACTTATTACTAGTCAGGAGTCTCCTGAAAACAATGTTTAAAGGTACCAACGGTATCATGCTTTCTTTGCATAATGTTATATAAAGATGGGTATTGATTTGCTAGTGGTGATGATCCTAGCCAAGTATCTTCCCATAATCTTACCGTCTTACCATCACTATTTTTAAAAATACCTCTAATAAAGAACTCATCTTTAACTCCCATGAGACCTTTCCAAAATGGTGAATTACTTGGTTTACTTTGAACTTGAGCTAATGACATTTTGATAGGTATATGGTGTGTAACAACTTTTGCCACACACCCTCCTCGTTAAGCAACTTAAACAGCCATTTGTTGAGTAAACATGTGTTCATAACATCAAGAACCTCAATACCTAAAACCTCTTGATATTTTGGTCTACAAATAATGTTTCATTTAGTTAACCGATATTTATGTTTGTTGTCTTCACTTTGCCAGAAAAATGGGATCTATAAAAGTCAAGACATTTCCATACCCCTTTAGGTATTTCTAGAAAAGATAACATAAACTTCGATAGGCTAGTTGGGACCGAGTTAATGAGTACCAGATGATCTCCATGTGAGAACATCTTACCCACCCAGCAACCAAGTTTTCCTTCAAACCGGCTATCCACTGGGTACCACTCAGAGATCTTAAGATTTCTGTAATGAATAGGTACACCCAATATCTGAAGTGTAGGGAGCCAGATTCACAACCCAATAGTTGTTTGCATTGTCCCTCCTCTTCTTTGGCTTTTCGAAGCAGAAGATCTCACGTTTGTGGAAATTTATTTTAAGACCAAAAAGTTACTCGAAAATGGATAGTATTAACTTCATATTAATAGCCTTTTCTAACTCATGTTCCATAAATAAAATTGTGTCATACGCATATTGAAAAATTGAGACACCTCCCTCAAGCAGATGATCAATTGGTCCACCAACCTGGTCATCCTCTTTTTCTCTAGCAATAAAAATTGCCAAGATATTCATAATAATAGAGGATCACCTTTCCGCAACCTTTTTCTAGTTTGAAATAATGATAAATGCCATCATTCACATTTATACCCATACTTCCTCGTTGAATAAATTGCTCAATGAATCTATACCATTCGGGTGTGAATCCCTTCATTCACAAAGCTTGTTTCAAGAAGGACCATTTAACTTTATCTTATGCCTTCTTGAAATCTAATTTGAAAAGAATACCATCCATTCTCTTCCTGTTAAGCTCATGGATACTTTCATGCAACACTACCCCCCCCCCTTCTAGGATATGCCGCCCAGGCATGAAGGCCGTATGGGTTGGTCAAATGACCTTTTCAGCAATTCCCGTGATACAATCTGTGGCCATCTTAGTAAAAATCTTGAAACTCAAATTGAGAAGGCATATGAGTCTATAATGCTAAATTTGAACTGCATTTTCCTTTTGGGGAAGGAGTGTAATGACACCATAATTCAGTTTGAACAATTACAAATTCATGTTGTGCAATTGAAAAACATTGTCATGAAATCTCCCTTAACAACTTCCTAAATTTTCTAATAAAACTCTGCTGAAAACCCATATGGCCCAGGAGCCTTATTTAACTCCTTCTAGAAAATGGCATCATGTACTTCCTTTTCAGTGAAGGCATTAGTAAGGATGATATTCTCTTCAGGTGTTAATTGCGATATGTCATGATTAAAATCCTCTGTCAAAGAGAAATTCGAAGGTGTTGGATCACCAAATAAATTCTTGTAGTACTTAGTAATGTATACTTTTAAATTATCTTATCTTACAATGGCTCCTTCATTTTGTTTGAGTTGGAATATTTTATTTTTGTATGCTTTCCATTTGCAATCAAATGAAAATATTTAGTGTTTTTACCTCCTTCTTGATATTCTTAACTTTCGTTCTTTGAGCCCATTTTGAATCTTCATCTCTTTTTAATATAGTTATCTTTTTTTGCCTACCTTAACGCATCCCGCTCAGATGAGTTCAAGGGTGTTGTTTTGGCCTTGAGGTCCAAACCACCAATAATGCTCAATAGTCTTTGTTTCTCCTTCTTATATTTTTCACTTAATTTTTTTGCCCATTCTTTTAGAAAGCGTCTATTGTGTCTTATTTTATTTTGACACCTCCTCAAAGGTGTCCCACCACAACTCATTGCTTCCCATTCAGCTTTTACCATCTCATAAAAAAATTCTTGTCTCAACCAAGATAATTCAAATAAAAATGCAACTTATTTCCGAGATGTGTATCGGTACCAGAATAAATTAATAATGGTATATGATCGGAACAAACACTGGTTATAGCCCTCATCATTACCAAAGGATATTCAACATTATTAAGGATACGATCCAGCTTCTCGTAGATGGGAATCTCTCTTAGATTATCCCAAGTAAATTGTCTTTCTGAGAGATCAATCTCTCTCAAGTATAGACTCTTAATAATTGCATTAATAACAAATGGCCAATGTGCGTTAAAAGGAAAAGGAAAAAATCCTACATATTGAGAATCTATTTATTCAGTAGACATTTGCATCACAACTGGGTGGATGATCCTCGAGTGACATTGGTTGACGCCATCACCTCAGATCTAGGTGGTGTCGACGAGCCATAGGTATGCTAACAATGCGGATTTAGAAGAGAGATGGAGTGATTCAAGATAAAGAACATATTCAAAGACAATAGAGAAAGAATCAAAAATCTAGGGAACAAGTCAAGACACGATGTATAGAAAGGTTCACGAACAAACCTATAACATGTGGATGGACCAATGATTGGAGAAGTGTGTAGTTTGGCTAATATAGGAGGATAGTGGAGTGTTGCAATATCTGGTTGATTTTAACCATGGAGATATAGGAGTCACTAGGGAGTACTGAGATCTATGTTTAGTTCTGCTTGTGGAGATCTGGGACAATTGGGAGTGGGGAGTGTGTCCACATGGGGGGGTAAGGAGTAGGGAGTGGGATCGAAGCAGAGGTATCTTGAATGAAATACTTAACTATGTCGCCTCCCCAATTACTCAACGAGCACCAGCAGCCCCCCTGCCCCCACGGTAACGACATACCCCCGCTGTGTCCAGCCCCTTGCACAAAAGGTGTTTAACAAAAAAAATCAAAGGTATGCATCACTAGTAATTTCCACTAAATTTTATTAGGTCGTTGCCATGTTTTAGATTTCAACATAATTTATTTGATCATAGATGAGTTCCTCTTATTATGATTCATCCTCTCATGAAGAATGGGATATATCTGAGGATGAGGATATTGCTAATATTTTAGCTCCACGTGGTACTGCCACGTGGCATCTTTTATGACAAAAAAAGTCACGGCTGATTGGGCGTGAGACAGACCGGTATCGTTGGCCTCGACGAAAAGGTGGAAACGTCAAACGTCACGGATCCAATTATGACGTGAGGTTCACGACCTTTTTTTCATCGCGGATGACCATCTATGACGATTTGCTCCTCATTCATGACGAAATTAGATCGTTATATACCGTCCAGATTCTTATATATAGATTCTTATATATAGTATAAGCTTTCAAATTCTATATATGTGGATCTATGAATCCTATCCTCTATGTAGAAATCTTTGAAATGAAAAAATTCTTTGAAAAGTTGGCCATCTCTCACCATTTGGATCTGGCCACTAGACGCACCGGTCTGGCGCGTAGGACAGCGACTCATTTCCTATCCCTGGGCCGATCCAGACAGAGCATTTTAGATACATTGGAAGCAACACAACAGATTCAGGGAGAGGATTCAGGGAGAGGATTAGCGCTCAATATATTAGTGCTGCTTCAGAGTTCATTTGGTCTGGAAAAACAGAGGTGAAATAGCAGTAAGTATTTCAGAGTAGAATGCTAAACACAAAGATAACTCAACCACTTGAATAGTGCATCAGTGCTTCAGGGTTCATATGGTAAAGAAACAGCTACGTATGAAATAACAGTCTTTTTCATCAGATCAGAGTAGGAATGCTTGCTAATAAACCAGTGTTTTCTAAATTCACACAGCGAGGCCATCGATGGCTCCACCGTGCGTCACGCGCACGTCGACGTCGTAAGGGGAGTAGCACGCCAGCATGGCCCTTAGCACGTCGGCGGTGAGCAGGCTGTCGGAGCCGGCGTTGTGCGCGCGTCCGGCGGCGCGGTCGACGCCGAACGCGGCCGCCACCTGGTCCAGCCCGCCGCTCACGCCGAAGTCGGTCTTGGCAATGTGCTTGACGTCGAGCACCCACGGGCCGAAGAGCCTCCCCAGCAGGTTCCTGAAGTCGTCCAGCTTGTCCGGCAGCCGCTTGCCGCGGCGGAGCACCTTGGCCAGGTATGCGAAGTCGTAGGAGCCGGAGAAGGCCACCCATGTGAGCCCCAGCAGAGAGGACTTCCGGAGGCCGGAGCGCGCGAACTCGACGGCGAAGTCGCGCGGGTCGATGCCTTTGTCCCGGAGCTTGCGGAAGTCCATGCCGTGGGCCTTGAGCATGGCGATGGAGGCCGGCGCGTGCGGGTCCAGGGCCTCGTCGAAGCCCCGGAAGTTGAACTGCCACACGACGGGGTACGGGCGGCCCTCGGCCCCGACGAGGGTGATCCCGAGCTGCAGCAGCTTCTTGAGGTCGTAGGCGTTGCGGCGCACGAGGGAGTAGGTCTCGTGCGGGCCCCGCAGGTAGCGCGGCGTGGGCGGGTCGTGCACGGTGCCCGGGAACTCCGTGTCGATGCACACCACGGGGTGCGTGGGCAGGAGGGCGCTGATGGCGTCCATCTCCTCCGCGAGGTTCCAGTACCAGACGTCCCGCACCTCGAGCGTCGCCGGCATCTGCGGAGCGTGCTGGTAGCGGTGGCGATGGGTGGCGGCGGCGAAGGCGAACTGGTCAGGCGGCGGCGGCGGCATGTGGACTGGCATGGGCATGGGTATGGGCATGTGGAGGATCTGCATTCCTGGGTCTAGGTAGTGGTGGTGCTGCTGCTGCGGCGGCGGCGGCGGGAGGAGGATCATGCCGCCGTCTC
The DNA here is from genome assembly GCA_916181665.1 of Avena sativa. Lineage (NCBI taxonomy): Eukaryota > Viridiplantae > Streptophyta > Magnoliopsida > Poales > Poaceae > Avena > Avena sativa. The sequence continues at coordinate 512,015,062 of OV702299.1, forward strand.
CTGAGAAGATCATGGCTGATCGAAGGGAACCGTCGCGTCGGCTGGAGTCTGGATCGTGCGCGTTTCTTGTGTTGGAGTCATGAAGCGGGGCTGTGGTGCTATTATAGACGGGCGATCGACGAGGAGCGCTGGCCGGGTCGGAGACGAACAGGAGTCGATCGGTGCCGCGACGGGAAGCAATCCGGCGAGTCGAAGTCGGATTAGAAGAGCAGCCGCGTCGTGCAAGGTCCCCCTGTGCTGTGCTTGCCGATCTCGGACACGATCCAGCGAATCAACAGGAGGTTTCCATTTGAGAGGATGCCGGGTGCGCGTCGGTTTCGTGTTCAATGGGTTACGTATTTCGTTAATAAGTAACTTACCTCAGGAAAAAATGCCAACAACGAGGATGTAGCTCAGATGGTAGAGCGCTCGCTTAGCATGCGAGAGGCACGGGGATCGATACCCCGCATCTCCACTTGACAGGATTCAGTGGTTCTGTCATTTTGCCATCTTTGTAAATGCAATTTCCAAGCACCATTGAGGCATTTGTCTTGCAATTTCTTTTCTTTTTTGCAATTTCTAAGCACCACCAACTGCGGCAGGAAAATGCATAATGCAGAAACAGCATCTCCTCTCAAATGTCATACTATGCCTACAATCCATGACTTCCAAGCCCAGTTGGATTAACAATAACCAAAAACATAGAATGCTAAACACAAGCAAACTGTTACTACTACACCAAAATGTTCCACACTCCTCAACCGAATCGAAGCTATTTCAGTCAACATTCGGTGCCAAGAATGCGTCGTGCAGAAACAGAATCTCCTCCCTCCATGTCACAACACTTCCCCATGCGTTATGCAAGATGTTACTAATACATCATATGTTGGATTAACACCAACCAAACCCAGTGCAATGATAATCACAGTTTCCATGCAAAATGCTACAGTACTAGTACATCATGCAGTATGTCCTAGCCTCCACCCAATCAAAATTATTCAGTCATCGGTCTCGCCAAATGCAGCATCCACACCAAGTTCACAAATTACAGCATTCCAGCAAAAAACTCTTTATCTACACAACAGGGTCCTGACTATCTATCAATGAATTCGGTTCATGAAATGTACACACAGCTCTCAAGCTCCTTTCAAGTTTCCATGTATCAATCAACCAGCCTTTCCGGCATCCAGTTTTCAGTACAGACGTGGTCACACGCAAGGTACAGCCTACCCATCCATGTTTATTCTGGTCCTCGGTTTGTTGTGCATGGTCCGTACGCTCATGCGAGGCTGGTCGGGGGACTCGTGGCTCCCGACGGAGAGGGAGTCCATGTCATCGTTGATGGTGCGGTTGATCATCCGCAGCTGTCTGTGCTCCATCCGCTGCTTCCTTTCCTGGGACTCTGCGCCGTTGTTGATGAAGTACACACCGCTGCCATATGTCCTCTCGTGAGGCAGCTTATTCAGCCGATCTCTCAGATCCTCGCCATGAGACTGCATGCCGGGCACGTCACGTGGGTATCTTGGTTCTCTCGACCTCCCGATGGAGTCCCTTTCCCTCTCTGAACCCGGAGAATATCCTCTCTCTCTTGACCTCCCAATGGAGTCCCTCTCTCTCTCAGAACTCGGTGGATATCTTTGCTCCTTCGATCTCCCGATGGAGTCCCTTTCTCTGTCAGAACTCGCGCTAGTCATAGGACTCTGTGGATGCTGCTGTGGTGGTTGGTCTCCAAGAATTCCACCCCAACTTGGTTTTCCAGCAGATGTTCTTCCTTTAGATTTCCTGCTTCTGGATGTTCTGCTGCCAGGAGTCCCATTTGGTACGTCAAGCTGCTTCCCCTTGCCATCATCTGAGGATCTGCTAGTTCCTTCTGGAGCTGCTCTGCTAGTTTCTTGTGGAGCTGCTTCGAGAGGAGTAAGGTTCAGAAGTTCTGGATCGTCCTTGAAACTGAATGGACGCTTTGCTGGATCCATTTTTCTGAAGGTAATGGATATCCTGCGCATCAGAGTTCCAATGTCACGGAGGTGAAAAAATCAAGTTTAGAAAAATAGCACAACATATACAATTATAACCTTTTGGATGGTACTGCCGGAACACAATGCTTTGCAACATCAGCGCCATTGCCATTTATGATAAGCACAGACCTGTGAATGTTCATATTTAGTGTTCAGCGAAGGAATGGAAGAATTGCAGCATAAAACTAGAGAGGCCACTGCTCAAATTATGTAAGATTCAGGGCGATCAGGTGAGGAAACAAAGACAAAATAACAGATTACTGAAAATAGATCATCAATGTGCCATGCACAAAGCAATATCATTTGCAAGTATCAAATGGGTCATTGCTTAATCTTGGTATTCATATGATAGTAGACCTTCAAAAACGTCAACAATTATAATCAATTTGAACCTATCCATGCATAGATTAGTCAAGTGCAAGTGTGCAACTATGACAAGATTTCATGCAGCAAGAAACATCATTTGCAGTAAGAAAATGGGGAAGTCTTTGAATCCATATGATGTCAACATTTTGAAATTGACTCAATGCAAAACTATGATACGCTAGATAACCAAGTGCAACTACTACATAGTACAAAAAGGGTGAATAGCACATAATATCCATAAGCATAAAGGAAATCGGGAGAAGATAACCAACATACCCAACAGGTAGAGGAATTGCAAATGAGCCCGTAAATTCTCCAGGACCAGCGATTTTCAGACTAGACCCAAAAAGTATGTTGCATTCGCTGAGGAATGAAACAGTACAGAATGGCCGAACAAAATCGTGGCTGTCTATATGTGGTGGGATGCAATCTCCAGGCTCATACATGTTGACAATGCAACTGTCCGGCACACAATCCGGAGGCAAAATACGCCACCTAACCAATCTCTTGATCATGACCTTAAATAGTTCAGGGATCGGATCAGAAACAAAAGTTCGAATGATGCCTGGTGGATTTCCATTCTTGTCCTGCCATTAGAAATTTCAACTTGAGATAGATTTACAGATAGGCTTCACTAATGCTGAAATGTAGCTACAACAAGATGGAACTAAGAATAAGGTAACTACCGTAGCATAGTTATAACAGCATCCAAATTGGATTGTTACCCGCCCTTTACCACGCATCCATTTCTCAGGTTCTGTATATGTCCGATCTGGCAAAGGGGAAAAATATTTGTGCTCAGGTTTAGCGACACGAAGTACAAAAGCTAAAGGAGGAAATGCAGTTAATAGTTTGAGAACATGTAATACTAACAACTGAAATATAAATGAAGAAACAAATATTACTAGCATTGCATTAGATAAATATGCAAACATGTTTTCAAAAATCACTTAACATTCAGGCACCAAATTTTTTTCTTAGAAGTTGCATTCTTTAAATCAAGTGGAAACTGCACTGATGAAACTGGCTAACCTCAAATAAGATATCACTTCCACTAGTGATAAAATGGTTTTGAGAACCGAGCAGCACTCAGTTGTGACTAGAACACACACCTATGAGCTCGCCCACCCAGGCACAGCCTCTGCGGGTCACTTCTACCTAACAACATACAGTTAAGGGAGGGAACTTACCCCTTTAACGATGACTCTTTTATAGTAAGAGAAAATGGAACAAATTTAAGGTAAATCAGGAAAAGTTGCATTCACTACATTCCTGTCAGTCCTGGTTGCATGTTATGTGTTATAAGGTTAATGCCTTGCAAGGCATGTGCAGGTGACTTACAAAGGTATCAACTTTGGTATAGAAGCAGAGGCAAATTAGGTGCACTAGCACCTTGAGGTGTACTAGTGCACTAGGCTATGGGAGATTCTATTACAGGTCATGACCGTAGATGACATAGAAAGGGCATAAGTGCTTCAAAGAACAGGTCATACTAGAGTGTGAATTACAACGAAGTAACTAGGGGAATAGTCAATTCTAAAATAGTACAACTTGTTTTTAACATAAAATGGAAGTAGATTTAAAGGCCACAATATCAGTGGTAGAACAACCCCAAAAATGTGTTTTTTGTGAGAAAGGAAAGTAGTGAAGACAACCCATTCTGCTTCTGCATACCATTGTTACTTCGTTATTCATGCTTTTAACTTAAAGTATCATTAGTCACACATGAGCATAGAAACAATGAAGCAAAAAACCATAATGGATAATACTACAACGATACAGAATCTAACACGCTAAAATTTATGTGAATGGAGACATCACTGTATTGGAAGTACGTGGAACTGTTTTGCAAATTAATATCACTGGGTTTCTCCATAATAAACAGAACTCTGGGAGATACTTCCAGTTCTCTAGAGCTGATATTGTATGATAATATGCAAGTTTTGGTATGACTGGTTCCTACAACGAAGGCACATATAAAAATTACCAAATAACAATTCATATACCTCAGCTTTGATTGCTTACAATCACCAAAGCTGAATCTGCTAGTTTTCATTGGTTGGTCTAGCAACTACCAAGTAACTAACACAAAAGTTTCCAACTTCAGGTTAAGATCACACATACAGTATAACATAAACGTAAATCTGAAGGTCATAACTCCCAAACACAAATGTTCTAATCATTCTCTGGACTAGCTTCTTTGACATGAAGGGAAGACTTCTACACGACATAACTACTGTATCCATATAGGCCTTCCTAAGTTGACCTAGAATCTAAACTAGTCACATAGTCCACACTCAACTTAAAACAAAGCACACACCTCCATAGAGCAAATTCCATACTCTGGGTGATATAGCCTTAGTAGCAGTCATGTCACTGAAGCACACACCAGCTCCAAATACTCACCTTTACTCAACCCCTAGAAGCAAACATTTTTCTGGATTCTAACCAATAGACATGCAGCCTAGTATCTGAAACTCAAAACACACTACGACTAAAACCAGTACTATGTAATTTGAGTGTAAGCCTCACCTCCAAGCTCCCCACGCTTGCCCCTCTCCTGCAGGGCGTACACGCATTCGACGATGCGCCACTGCTCAGCCGCGCTGAACACGCCGGCGTGGAGCTCTAGGCCTGCCAGGATGTTAACAAGCCGGCCCCTGACCCTCTCGAAGCATATGAAATCATCCTTTCGCACCACGTTCCGGAACCGATGCAGCTCCCGCTGCTCCCTCGACGGCTTTGCCCTTGGCCTCCCCGCCTCGCCGACCTCTTCCCCATCGTCCGCGGCCATGGCAGCCGCGTCCTCCTCCGCCGCAGCGGCGAGCTCGTCCTCCTGCGCCATGTCCGCCCACGACATCCGCGGATGCTCGGCCGGCTGCTGCTGGTGCTGAGGCGGCGGCGGAGGCGGATCCGAGTCCCACCCGCTGGCCTCGAACGGCAGATGCTGCGGGGTCGCCGGATCCAAGTCCCACCCCGAGGGCTCAATCCGATCGACCCGCGGCTCCGGCTGCGGAGGCTGCTGCTGCGGCGGTGATTCGTCCGCTGCAAGAAAGTTGGGTGAGGGGGAATGCGAGACGCGGGCACCAAGAAACCCTAGATAAGGCCGTCCATGGCCCAAGAATTCTTCTTCCCCAGCGGCGGCTTACCTCGAGGGAGGAGGGAGTCGACGCGGCCGCGGAGGGAGGCGACGCAGGAGGGGCAGAGCCCCGCGGAGAGGAAGGGGAGCCACGTGGTGAGGAACTCCCCGGCGATGGCGAGCTCGTCGGCGTCGTACTGCCCCCGCACGAGCGCCATCGGGTCGTCATCGGCGGCGGCGGCGGCCATGGATGACGGCGGTGGTTGGCGGCGGCGCGGCCTCTCTCTCACTGTCGCTGGCGCGTGGGGCCACAGTCTTGTCACTCTCCGCCTCGGTTCCGCCGCGGCCTTTTCACCCTTTGGGGAGGTTTTTGGTCGCTGTTCCGACGCGGAGACTCTTCCGGATAACTTGCGAGGTCGCTGTACAAAACCTCCAGCCGGGCTGGCCGGCTGGGTTAGGTACAGCTGAGACGATCCTGGCCGTCCATTACGGCATCGGATGGTCAGGATCAGAAGCTTTCGGGAGAAGGAGGACAGATGAGATGATGATAATTTTGAGTTGCCACTCTGTGATTCGCTGATTCGATAGTTTCCCTTGTGACTTGTGAGTAATCTTTTCGATGTGGTTGTCGGTGTGCTCCTGAGTGCTATGTTTCATTCTTCATTCAGACTTGTGCTTAGTCACAATCAAATTACCATTAACAACCTTTTTTTAACAGACCATTAACAACCTTGAACCCTTCATCAAGTATGAATACTTTCATTATAAGTATGAATACTTTCATTATAACGGTGTCCATAGTTTGCAGCCAACAACTCTTCGTCTTTTCTTTCATTATAAGTGGTAGATTGTTTAGGTGTATGTGTCAAGATAGAGATACACTTTCAAGTAGATTATTACATCTGGCATTGCTATGTTAGTGGGCATTATTTCCATTTTTGAGAGAGTGTAATGTGGACCATGTGCAGAGATAGGTTATGGTGAGTAGCGGTGATGGGACACGTTCTGTCAAGCGGGATGGGAGAAAGAGGTAGGCACCTAGCGAATATCTCGAGATGTCTAGCTGTTTGCCTCTAAATTGGCCTCGGATTTTTTTTTGTGTGGACCTGCCACTAGATATCAAGTATGAATACTCGCACCAGTAACTAGACCAACCAAACAATCCTAGACCTGATATTTGGTGATCATGGACGTGAATGTCCAATACCAAGTCCCAATACCAACATCCAAACACAATAATTAATCAATTTTGTTCTTCTTCTTTTCCTACAAAAGGCAATGGAAACAAAAGATACAGGAAAACCAACTTTTACTGTTGAAATGTAGACTTCATCATAAGATGAAGCATTATTGATGTTGGACCTAGCTATACGGAATCAAGAACTAATCTTGATCCCCAAATGGAGATTAGAGAGACATTTCTTTCACTTAGCCAACTTAGGGTGTGTTTGGTTGAGATTCTACCCACAGATTCACTACTTGACAGCTAAAATCTAAACCAAAGGGGAACTAGGCTCGCATAGATTCTCGTAACGCAACGGATTTTCGTAGTGCAAACTAAAAGTTGCTTTGACCCCGGATTCCAGTATGGTGCATCGAGAGAAAAGGCTGAAAATTACCCGCAATGCCATCCCTAAGTGAATCTGCACGGTTAGATTTCTGTTTTGCCTCCTACAACCCGAGTGGCTTTCCCTGTTCGTCTCCTTTCCCCAACTTGAGCTTCACTAGAAGAGGAGAACCCGGCTAAAGTTCCGCCTAGCTAGCTTATTCCGGTGGCCTACGGCGGCGCAACGTTCGGAAATCGATTACCCCTTCCTCCCTTCGCATCCTTGACCTGCTCATGCTTGACCCGACGCCACGTGTGAGTACCTCTGACCCGCCGCCGCCCCCATCTGTCAGTCCGTCGCGCCGCGCCTCAAGGAAAGAAGCCCGCAACCGGTTTTAATGGAGAGTGACCTACGCGGCCTGCCTCTCCCCTGCTCTCCCATCTTCTATCTCCTTTCTCCTCACTCCATGTCCTACTCTCGTACGGGTTTTTCTTTACTTTCCTGATTTTTTCTATTCCTTATATCTTGCAATTTGTTAGTGATATATAGCAATGATTATTGTGTATGGTATACCGCAATGATTCTTGTGTATGTTTTGTGATATATATAGCAATATTTCCCCCTCTAGACCATGGTTTGAAATATTATATTTTTCAGCATATTATTTTATGATATTGTTGGATATTAGCTGAACAAATCGACTTTCTTGTGATTGAAGTACGGGTGACAACTTGCGCATGGATATTAGCCATGGAAATCATGTTTGAGATTTCCCATGACAATGGCGCGGAAACCTGCGTTTCAATTTTATGTGTGATAGAAAATTGATAAAAGGAGAGTTATGCAAATGACGAACATTATGTTATCTGACTGATGCTTTCCTTTTACAAAGTAGATCAAAATAAACAATAAAAACATAGAAGACCTAAACTTGCCACCGAAGACAAAGAGCCAAGACTGGGATGAATCGGGGCTCCACGACGACGCCCCCAAGAGGGTAACGACACACCGCGTCGCCGCTAACGAGACCAATGGTCAAGGATTTTCATCCGGAGCCCTGTCGCGAGGAAGTAGCCGCATCGGCGCCCCCAAGAAGGTAACGGTACCCGCAAACATCGCTCTCGATGGTGCCGAAGCACTGAGCTTTCTCCCGGAAAAACCTTCGTACCGCTCCCCATCTTCCGCCACGCCCGTTGTCCCCAAGATAGGCCTCCGGCACAAGATAGAACAAGGTTACCATGAATGCTATATGTCGTGAACCATATGTATTTTCTGTGTAATCCCCATGACTTTTGGAGTAATATCATGGCATCACTTCCTAAGATATATATATAATGTTACAAACTGCAAAATTTCATTCATAAATGGTCATTTGCATGTCCGTGAGTATACAAGTTATTGTTCTTCGATCAATTAGCTTATAAATAATCTCAGAGGCATTACAGACAATTCCTAACAAATCTATAGTTGACAGTTGTCACAACCAAACAGCTTTCAGCTTTCTCACAGTTGTCAGCTCACATTAGCTTTCCCACATCAGATTCCCCACAGCTGATTTTCAGGAATCTACAGCTCAACCAAACACACCCTTAGGGATATTTGGATCACTTTGGGACAAATGGATCATTTGGATCATGATGCAACAGTCAACAAGGTGACAAGGGCAACCATTGGATGATTGATTCCGATCCTTAGATGCAATAAAGGGAACATTATGTGATCCATTTTTTATCAACAATCAAACAACAATTTAGGTTTAGATTTCATTAAGCCCATAGATTTATACTAAGTGTGGATCTAGATTGACATCAGAGGTCAATCTAATCCAACACAACTTTATATTAAGCTCACGTTGATCTATTTTGGATCAATAATATTTTATGCTTATTTGAGTATTTAAAACACACAATCAAAACTTTATACATTGCCATAATGTTAAAGCCCACAATGTAGCATCACGTTAATTCAATTACCCCTTGGTTGTCGAAAATAAAAGCCACAGAAGGGATAATATCAAAGTTGGCCAAGCTCATCCTCAGGGGAGGACTCCGTTGAGCTTGGTAGCTTGTAGCCAAGTATAGGAGGCCAACAAGCAGTTGGCATATACATGCAAAGGAAGAGTCATCTAGAGAGGTGTCTAAAGGACAACAATAGCTAAAGTGCATAAAAGGGACATAAGAACCAAGAACACTAACAATTACCTTGTAAAGCAGTTGCGGGGAGCATGCTAACGACAAGAAACAATATTAAATATGAAAACTTGATGATCAAGCTTCACAAGACCCTAGGTAGGCAACCAAATAAGGGAGAAAGTATGGGCTATAAGACAACATATGTTCTTATCAGATATTGGACATACGAGAGAAAGTAGGAAAGAAAGGATGACATGAGCTCAAGAACATCAACAAGTTGAGTTGATGGTTGCTAGAATAATGTTGCTAATTCATAGTTTTCATAAAAACTATTTTTCCCATGTCTGTAGCATTAGATTGTAATAATAATGATCAGGTATATTGTTACCATGCATAGTTCCTAGAAAGTACTCTCTTTTTTGCAGAAAGAGGGTAGCCATTGGATTTACATCATAGCTTTATTAACTTTGTAAAAAATCCATTCTTTGATTGCTGAAAAACAAGTACATGCAAATTATTCATGGATGATATGCAACATATGCCAATATACATGCTCATCACAATCTCATCTAGTTTTTTCGATAAATGATTCTCACCCATGGTATCACTTTTAGAAAAAAATACAAAAGAGTTGGAAGTCGCCACATAATTTGAATTTTTGAGAACCTAGTCGATAAACATCAACATTTTTTGTCAGAAATTGTAGTGCACAAAACAATCTCCCTAGCCACGTTGTTCACTAAGTGCATCGTGCCATAGGGCAATCGTTAAGACTATAGTTTGACTTTACATCCATACATTTTGTAAGCCAAAGTTACATTTGTGGTTTGGCCTGGCATGGGCTTGCCCTGCAGGATGTGTTGTAACATGATGAGCGCTTGTCGCGGGCGGTGCAGTGGAACCTCATGACTTGCGCCTCGAATGGTCACCAAAGTGAGGCCCTTGTTTACCTGGCTCCAACTGTCGACCTAGTCAAGAAATCCATCACACAAGCACCGGTTAATTATGCTTTCTTGTATTGCACTCCCTCCGATCTTGTAATATAAGATGTTATTACAATCAATATACTCGTATACTAGGTTATAATAACATCTTATAGTTTAAAACAACGAGAATAGTTGTTAACAAAAGTACCGTCACATCCAGTAATAAAATGCACATGTCATGTGGCATGTAGAGTGAAATTAATCTCCATCCGGCCATGTGAAATCACCCAACATAAGAAAATAACTCAAATAGATATGGACAAGATAGATATACTTTCATGGCCGGATCTAGTGTATCTACAAGCATCTATCACGAAAACTTAATTGATATATACATAGGCAAGTTGAGTGGAATGATGCGATGCTGACCTCTTAGAGGTCATACCATTTGAAAGTCCCGGAGCACGAATGGAGTATCTTGTTGCTGTCTCTATGACAAACAAGAAACAACGAATCTAGATGCGCACCGTAGCATCGTATCTCGCTCATCCCTATATACGTACTCCCTCTTTCTCAAATTAGAATGCCTATTAGTTTTGATCAAAGTCAAACTTCATAACCTTTGACCAAGTTTATTGAATAAAATATCAATCTCTACAATATCACCTCAATGCTATTAGAATCATTATGAAATATATTTTCTTATTATATGCATTTCATGTTGTTGATGTTGATCTATTTATCTATATAGTTGATCAAACTTTATAAGGTTTGACTTTGACCAAAACTAATAGGCGTTCTAAAATGGGAATAAGGGAGTATTACTTTCCATTCGATGGGAAGGGTGTCATTTTAACAGAAAGGACGGCATTGATGCCATGATTGATTCGATGCTGAAAATGTAATTAAGAGCCCGGTGGGAAATTTGTACGAAGAACAAGGGCAATGAGGTGACGAGTTGCCACATCGGATTTATTTTTTAGTTGAGGAAGAGGGAATGAATAAAGGGAAGACCATCTTCTCTTAGATAAGGTATGATCCATTAAAAATAGGAGAATGTTATTTTCTCTCTCTTAACATATGCATCTCAGTTTTCTACTATCATCTTTAGACTTCACACTGGAGATATGCAAGGGCACATATGCCATTTGATATGCACGTAGAGGTTGTTTCCATCTGTTTGTAGGCCCCTGGCCCTGGCGTGTGGGCAAGCGTGTGGGGCATAGGCACAGTTGCCTCTCTGTCACGCATGCCGCTGGCTGCGTATAGGTCCGTGCGGAGAACCTAGGTTGTCGCCCCCGAAAATCGAAGGATTATCCCAACAGTCCGGTTGCCGCTTGTGAGCTCGAGCGCTCCGTTCTAGACCAAACGAGAGCTATGGAGATGTTGGTGGTGCCTCGGTGATGGACCTACGCCTCCTCCGCACCGTCCTCCGGCCTTCACTCAGCTTGAATCCTCCCTATGTCGCCAAGCTAGGATGGCCGGATTCGTCGTCCACGTATACATGGCACCCTGATGGAGAGGACAACGATAATGGCAAAAGACCGCGGGAGAAAGCCATTTAATCCCCTGATGTTCACATGATATATTTCACCTGCTTGATCTCTTTAGAGCATCTCCACCGGTCGCTGCATATTTGCGATGCACTAAAAAACCGCCGATATGCAGCGCCGGAGAAAAAAAATGATCCTCCAGCAGAGGCTGTAAAATAGTTCGCGTGCTAAAATTTTTTTGCAGCCCACACCGATTTGCACTATCCAAAGCAGTATATCTACCGCTTCGGGTAGTGCACGCTGTAAAGTGTGGACGACTCGTGCGAGAGCAACTATCATGAAACTTCCGATTTGGCTCGCCCGCAGCTACACCGCCTAGCCACCTGCCGTCTGAGGTGAAGAGGAGGACAAATCCTAAAAAACTTATACTAAGAGATATGTAACTGATATGGCAGGCAGCTCATCAAATCCCGCCCCAAAGAAGGTCATAATCGCAGCTTTCAAAGTAGCATGCATTGCCTAAAAAAGTAGAAGAATTGCCGAAGAGTCACTACAAAGCTCTTTGTTGGGATAAAAATCACTATGAGGCTAAGAGAGATAAATTTCTCGTCAAATATTTCCGCATATTAACTCAACAAAATATCTTTAACATGATTCTCCTCCTTCAAACTAAGATTTCTCCTCAAAGGGCAATCGACTTTGAGCATATCAAGGAAAACAAGGAAAAATTTGTCAACATATTTGAAACATGTGATCGCCTAGGCTTAGTGAAGATCGTGGAGTTTAGGAGTCACTACAACAAACAAGTGGTGATGCAATTCTATTCTACCCTCTTTCTTAAGAAGGATAATTCTAGGCATTTTTGGTGGATATACGATGACAAAGAATACCGTGGCCCAATTAGTGAATTTGTCTCAGATCTTGAAATCAATATGGTTGGTCCATATGTTACCAATTTTATCCATCTTTATGATGATTTCACAAATAAGCCTAAGGAACCGAATGACTGCTATTATCTAGCTTCCCATCCTAAGAGTAATGCTATTGTGCATGGACATATTGGTGGCCTCTTGCCCATCAACACATTGCATAAGATTTTTCGGTGGATCTTGTTCCCAAAGTTGGGAGACTCCTCTAGCATACGTGGATATGCATAAAACCTCATCTGGTTTATCCTACAAAGGAAGGAAAGAAAGATTGATGTTATAGATCTCTTGTATCAAGAGATAAGGAGGATCATGGTTGATCATCGGAGGTCACCAGTGTATGCTCCATACATTCAGGAATTCATTCAGTATGTCACCAAAGGAAAGTTCAACACTGGCATTTCCTACAAGAAGCATTGTATTCACAGACCCCCTTGACAATCGTATCAAAGGTGTGACCAAGAAATCACAGCGAAACAAGACCCCTAGAGATGTGGAGTATCTGGATATTCCTGGATCATCTACCTACGAGAGTAAGACGATGAAAAAGCGACTCATTAAAGGGCTAAGAACGTGGCATGCCATCTACATGGAAGATCAGGACAAGCGTCATAGGGATCGTGCTAAACAGAAAGAGAACAACGGGATGCTGAAAGCATTAATCAACAACAACAAAATTGATATGCTGGCTCCAGCCGGGTCCGAGGAGAAGGGGAGTGATCTGTCTAATGAATATGTTGTATTTGCGCCTAGTGATGATGCAGAAGATGCAATATCGGCACGACCTCCTGTTGACAAGCTGGACGATGAAGTCAGTGACAATATAGTTGACGGTGATCTGTCGTTCTAGATATTGCATCTTCATTCATCAAACTTTGTTGTATATACGCTGGAATGATTTTGTGCTCGTTCTAGAGTACTTTTGAACTTCTTATATCAATAGTAGAGATCAGTTTAATTATTAGCTTTTATTAACTTATGAACTGATACTATTATAGAGTATGAGCTATATTTCTAAACTGGAAAGATCACAGCTTTCCTGGCGGCGGAGAAGCGGACACCGCCATGCCAATGTGTCGTCGTCAGCGCATACACCCTCAAACGGCCATTATCCTCAGACGGTTGTTATTCTAATCGCTTCTAAAACTATACCTCAGATGGTCGTATATAAAAACCGTCTCTAAAAATGTCGAGGACATAGTTCTTAATAATTCCCATGAAGTGTTCAAACGGGTACATGCTTCGCATACATACGGGGCCACACATCTTTATCTCATGCATAAGGTGGACAGTGAGATATACCATGATATCAAAGAATGATGGAGGGAATATCGTCTCCAAATTGCACAGAGTTTCCACCATATTCGTTTGTAGATCATCCAACTTACTATGATCAATCACCTTTCGAGAAATTGTGTTGAAAAATTCACACAAACGCGTTAGAGTTTCTCGAACATGTGGTGTCAAGACATTCCTTATCGCGACAGGGAGCGTATGTGTCATTAGAACATGGAAATCGTGAGACTTCATGCTCGTTACTCTGTTTTCTGTCTTTGAAAAAATCATTTTTGCATGTTGGCGGTGTAGCCCATTGGAAAGCGCATGACATATAGAGAATAACACACACTTTTCCCATCTTCTTTGTTGCAGACATAACTCGTAGAGGATGGCTTTCATTGAGCATCAACCTTAGGTGGGTTTTCCCCCTCTGAGTTTTGCAGCTTCAAGTCTTACGTCTGCACTATCTTTTGTTTTGTCCTTCATGTTGATCAATGTCCCTATTATGTTTTCTAACATATTATTATTAACATGCATCACATCGATGGAATGCTGAATGTCAAGATGATCCAAGTAAGGTAAGTCCCATAGTATCGATCTCCTCTTCCAGAACGGTTTTATTTTGCGAGGCTAGTAATCTATAACTATTTATTTTTCTTTGTCTTTGCCTTTGCCTTTGCCTTTGCCTCTGCCCCTGCGTTTGAATCGTCATTTTCCATTCACTACTTTCAAGTGTTTAAGTTGATCATAGATCTGACTGCCTTTTAAAATTGGAGGGGCCAAATCTCTCTTATTAATGTTATCAAACTTTTTCTTCATGATCTCATATTTATGACCCTTTGGGAAAAAACCTTAAAGTCCGCATGTACACCGTTTTCTTACAATCATGCAAACAAAAACTTGTCATCTTGTCTAGGAACTGGACACATGCATAGGTCCCTTTATAGCCTAGCATGAGGAGTTCCCATAGGCCGGATAATCATTGATGATTATGAATAACATGCATCTCGTGATAAAGTTTTCCTTCACATGTGCATCATATATTTTTACTCCTTCAATCCAAAGAAGTTCCAAATCTTCCACCAAAGGTGCAAGGTACACATCAATGTCGCCACAGGGTTGCTTGGGGCCCTAGATTAGTATTGCGAGCATGATATATTTTCACTTCATGCATAACCATGGAGGAAGGTTGTAAATGCTGAGATTCATGGGTCAGGTGCTGTGGGTGATACTATAGTTGCCGAATAGGTTCATTCCGTTAGTGCTCAGTGCAAACCTCACATTTCTTGGGTCATCTCCAAAACGATCACCATCTATATCCAAAGGCTTCAACCGATTGACGTTCCTCCACTATGGAGAGTTGTCAGGGTGTCTGAGCATGTCATCCTGAATGCGCTCCTCTGCATGCTAACACATCATTTTTGCCGTATCTGGATTTGCATATAAGCGTGTAAAACAAGGAATAATAGGCATGGACCAACACACTTTTACCAGGATGTCCTTCCTACCCAGTTTTTTATGCTTCTTGCTTGGCTGATCAATGCCCATGCCATCCTCACTTTTGCTGTCATTTGCCATATTAGTTGCCTCAACCTTCGGAACCTTAAACATTGGAAATTTGAACACCGGACATTTACGCAAATTGATGTAGGCATGATGTCTACGCACTTCTATTCTTGTAGATAGTTGTTGGGCCTCCAAGTGCAGAGGTTTGTAGAACAGCAGCAAGTTTCCCTTAAGTGGATTACCCAAGGTTTATCGAACTCAGGGAGGAAGTGGTCAAAGGTATCCCTCTCAAGCAACCTTCCAATCAAGATACAAGAAGTCTCTTGTGTTCCCAACACACCCAATACACTTGTCAGGTGTATAGGTGCACTAGTTCGGCGAAGAGAAAATGAAATACAAGTGGTATGGATGATTATAAGTGGTAACGGTGCCAGAAAAGAGCTTGATGGGGTGGAAGAGACCGGAAGCAAGCGAACATGCAACGGATCTAGTTGTAAATGGTGTTTCAATGCTTAGAAACAAGGCCTAGGGATCATACTTTCACTAGTGAACACTCTCATATAAATATCTTCTCTTTATGATACTACGCTTAACTACTCTCCAGTTGGACACTCTAATCCATGGTAGGGCTACAAAAGCACACCTCAAAGTCTGCCTTCCCCATCTAGATAACCCCATACTGTCACCTTGAGCGCTAGATGGTCCAACAAACACCACAATTTCATAGAGACAACCAACTCAAAATATACTCATGATAAGATTTATAAACTCTAGCCTAGGTGAAACCATGACGTGCACGCTGTCACTTTCACACACGTGGGGAGAGCAGAGATCTATTGAAGCACTTGAGTATTTATGTAAACTCTAGCCTAAGTGCCACCATGGTATGCACGTTGTCACTTTCATATACATGGGGAGAGCAGAGATCTATTAAAGCACTGATACGTCAGAAACATATCTACAATTTTTGATGCTCCATGCTTGTTTAGTATCTACTTTGCTTTGCTTTGTCTACATTTTGAGGTGTTTTTATATCTTTTCTGGAACTAATCTATTAACAAGTTGCCACAGTGCCAGTTGCCTGTTTTATTCTGTTTTTGGTTCAGAAAGGCAGAAAATCAATATTCTCGGAATTGGACGGGACAAAAGCCAAAGTCAATATTTTACCGTGGGGGACACGAAGTCCAGAGGAGAGACGGAGAAGCGAAGCAGGGTGGCCCGACCCTCCTAGGCGCGGGTGGGCCCACCCCGCGCCTGGGTAGGGTTTGGGGCCCCTGGCCACCTCCCAGCCTCGCCACTTCGCCTATAAGAAGCCCCAGATGCAGAAACCCTAGGAACCCGATTAAAACTCCATGAAACCTTCTGTAGCCGCCGCCACCGTCATCCCTAGATCAAGGGGATCTGAAGTTCTTCCCGGCACCCTGCCGGAGGGGAGATCATCTCGGAGGCCTTCTTCTCCGGTATGATGCGTGAGTAGTTCCACCTTGGACTATGGGTCCATGTAGTAGCTCGATAGTTGTATCTCCTCCTTGTGCTTTCATGTATAGATCTTGTGAGATCCGTTCATGATCAAGATCTAATATATTTGTAATCATGCATGTTGTGTTTGCGGGGATCCGATGGATATTGAGATTACTATGTCAGATTGATTAATGGTTTTGTCTTTATGATTCTATCATGCCCGTGTTGTTTGTGATCTTGCATGCTCTCCGTTGTTAGTGGCTATCTTGGCCAAGTAGTTGCTAGTGACTCCAAGAGGGGGTATTTATGCTCGATAGTGGGTTCATGCCTCTAGTTTCCAAGGGAAGTGATAGAAATCTCTTCGGTTGTAGATGTGTTGTTGCCACTAGGGAGAAAACAATGGTCTCTTGTTCATGGAACAAGTGGATTGTTTACCTTACACACTTTACTTAAAGCAGTTGTCTGTTGACATGGTTATACCCCGCGGGTGCACGATCTCAGCATACCTGGTCCAGCCCAAGGAAGGCCCACGGCAAATATACACCGGCCCATGAAGATTTTCGGGTGGCCAAGGCCCATGACGCCTTCGGATCCTTGGAGAGCAAGACTAGAGTAGGTAGGAAATTCAAAGGGGTAAACCCTAGAACCTGTAACCGACTAGGACTATGCCCGGGACCTGCCTGAGTCTATATAAAGGCTAGGAGGGCACGACCTAGATCTCTCGACTCGTACTTTCGCATACACGCCTCCATGCCAGATCGCATCTGCGCACCCCTGTAATCACCGGTTCCGCCGTAATCAAGAGCAGACAAGAAGGAGTAGGGTTTTCCCTCCGGGGGCCTGAACCTGGGTAAATCTCGTGTCCCCTGGTTGCTTGTCTGTTAACCGTTCCGCGATCTCCAGCATCCCCATATTCTCCAAAACCCAAGTCCATAACAATGGGCATTGACGAGTCGAAACCTCGTCATCTGTTGCTTGCAACTTAATACTGGAGGGGGTTCGGATGATAACCTGAAGGTGGACTTCTAGTCATAGATGAAGTTGGATGGCGGTCGATGTATATTGTTGTATTGCCCAATCGAATCTCATAGGATATTTTTGTCTGGTATTGCATTGTTACGCCTTGCTCAGTTCCTGTCAATTGCCCTGCTATAATTTGTTTACCCTTTATGCCATGTTGTTTATCTAAGGAGAGCACCTCTAGTGAACCATGGACCCCGGTCCAATCTTTACCATTGATACATCCTCCACTGTTACTTGTTTACTCGCTGCAAACCATTGCCTTCCACACCATACGTTTAATACTTTGTTAAAGCAGACCGGTGAGCTTGACAACCTCACTGATTCGTTGGGGCAAAGTCTTGAGTTTGTGTTATGCAGGTTTCCACGTTGCTTGCAACACCTTTGAGACGTTTCCTTCCTCCTACTGGTTCGATAACCTCGGTTTCTTACTAAGGGAAAACTTGCTGTTGTGCTCATCACACCTTGCTCTTGGTGTTTCCAATGAAGTGTCCCACGACAGTACTGGGCGCCGTCAACAAGCTTTTCTGGCGCCGTTGCCGGGGATCTACAGGACAGCTTCAACCTCTTCCTCCCCGTCAAGCACCAAGCTTTTTTGGCGCCGTTGCTAGGGAGGCTAAGGACGTCTTCACAAGGGGAGTCCTCCACTTCCTTTCTCTTTATTTTTTTAGTTTGCTTAGTTTCTTTTGCTTGGTTTTGTTTGCCTCTTTTCAAAAACTTCAAAAAAAAAAGTTTAGTTTGGTTTGCTTTCTTTATTTAAAAACACAAAAAAATTAGTTCCTGCTCTAGTTGCTGGTTTGTTGTTGCCTTGCTTGGTCATGCTTTCTATCAATGGATGGTTTCTTTAAAACTAGTTCTTATTGGCAAGGTGGGTTCACGGAAGAACAAAAGTATTATTATAAGGAAAACCGTTTGTCACAAAAAGGGAAACACTTATGGGAACAAATTGATAAGTTGAATACTATTGCTAGAGACGTGTGCTCTACTTATAATGTTATTATTGCTTTGATAAATCTTGTTGCTATAGGAGGTATAAACACCTCCCTTTTCAATGTGAGTATAATGATAATGTTACAATATCCTCTTATGTTAAAGGAAATTATGACTTTGATGATGTGGAACAAATTGGAGAATTTATTGCCTTCAAGGGTGCATTTGAACTTGCCAGTTTGCTTGAAAATACTGATGATGCAGCTTATGAATCCGAGGTTTATGAGATACTTAAATTTTGCTTTGATAATTAAAAGGAAGAAAATAGCTATATTCTTGAATATTTTAATATATGCTTTCCACAAATGGAAGAGACTAATGCCTTGCAGGAGCCTATGGAAGAAGAAATTGTTGAAACTGGAAGCTCATTAGATGAAAAAGAGGAGGAGAGTGATGAACAAAAGGAGGAAGAATGGATTATCTACCCATGCCTACCTTCTAATGAGAGTAACTCTTTATCCCTTACATTATTTGATTGTCCCCCATGCATAGCAAAGGAGGATGAATGTTATGTTCCTGTGGATCCTTTTGAAATATCTACTTTGGTTAAAACCTATGAAGGTTTTAATCCCACTATTTTTGAGCTTGATAGAAATTATGTGTTTGTAGATCATGAAAATCATGCTTTATGTGATAGCTATATTATTGAGTTTATTCATGAGGCTACTGAAAATTATTATGACAGAGGAAAGTATGGTTGTATAAGTTTTCATGGTACCAAAACACCTCTCTATGTGCTGAAAGTTTTGAAGTTACTATTGTTTTATCTTCCTATGCATGTCACTTTGTTCTTTGGGGATTTATTTGTGTACAAGATTCCTATGCATAGGAAGAAGGTTAGACTTAAATGTGTTTTGAATTTGCTTCTTGATGCTCTCTTTTACTTCAATTTATATTTCTTATGTGAGCATCTTCTTAAACTTTCCGTGCCTAACTTAAAGGCATTAAAAAAAGTACTTATTGGGAGATAATCCAAGAGTTTCTTTGAGTCTTGGAAGTTATTACTTCTGTAATTACCTCTCCTTATCCTTTTTGTTTGCTTTTTGTGCCAAGAATGACCTCTAATGAGAGGGAAGTAAGATTTGGGGAGTTGCTGTCCCGAAACAGATTTCTGTCCTCCACCAAAAAAAATCGTGAGGAGTCTATGCAACTCGGATTGAGCTGAAAATTTACGAATAAATCCCTCAGTATGTTATCTAACTTTAATTAGTTAAATACTTTTTTATTTGATCAACATAAGATCGTTGAAAAAATCGATTTCTACCTGCTGGTCTATTTTGACAGATTTCTGCCATTATTTGCATTTGCTTCTTGTTGATTCCTTTTTCAGTTCTCTTTAGGTAAATTGAGCTTTTTGAAGGAGTTGCTACAATAGATTTTGTTTTTAGTGAAAAGTCTTGCTGTTCCAAAGCTTTACCTAAGGGTCTATTATCTTTTGAATACACTAATGTTGCTAATGAAGATTGTGTGAAGTTTTATATGAAGGAAAAAATTTAGGTGTAGAGAGAGAATGATGTAATGAGATGAAGAATGGACAAAATCTCAAGCTTGGGGATGCCACCCCGGTGTCACCCCAAGAAATATCTAAGAGGTACAAGAGTCAAAGCTTGGGGATGCCCAAGGCATCCCCTTCTTCATCAATAAAAAGCTCAGGTCTGTCTAGACACTTCGTTTTTATTGTTTCATGTACTGTTGTGTTGTTCTTGGAGCATCTTAGTTTTCGTTTGGTTTGTTTAGTTTGCTTGAATAAAGTAGTTTGGACCCCCGTTCTCTCTGTGTTGTTGCAAATAAGTTGCTTGGTGTTGGAAAGGAGTAGGAAGTTCCTGCTTGAAAGTGCAAGAGAAGCTTGCATTGACTGTTACTTAGACTTTAGCATGACATGCTAGGTGTTGTTTTGACCTTATACTAAGTGATTATTGTTGTAGCATGTCTTGTTACAAACAATTAGGATTGCTTAGTGTGCCTTGAAAAAATTATGCGTTGTTTTAGCATGCAAAAGCATAGTATTATGGTATTCTCCTTTGATGCTTTGTTTGGAACTAACCTATTAAAAAGTTGCCTCAGTGCCAGTTGCCTGTTTTCTTCTGTTTTTGGTTCCAGAAAGACAGAAAATCAATATTCTCGGAATTGTATGGGACAAAAGTCAAAGTCAATATTTTATCGTGGGGGACACGCAGTCCAGAGGAGAGACGGAGAAATGAAACAGGGCGGCAAGACCCCCCTAGGCGCGGGTGGGCCCACCCCGCGCCTGGGTAGGCTGTGGCCTGTGGGGCCCCTGGCCGCCTCCCAGCCTCGCCTCTTCGCCTATAAGAAGCCCCCGGTGCATAAAACCTAGGCACCCGATCAAAACTCCACTAAACCTTCTGTAGCCGCCGCCACCGTCGTCCCTAGATCGGGGGGATCTGAAGTTCTTCCCGGCATCCTGCCGGAGGGGAGATAATCCCGGAGGCCTTCTTCTCCGGTATGATGCGTGAGTAGTTCCACCTTGGACTATGGGTCCATGTAGTAGCTAGATGGTTGTATCTCCTCCTTGTGCTTTCATGTATAGATCTTGTGAGCTCCGTTCATGATCAAGATCTAATCTATTTGTAATCATGCATGTTGTGTTTGCGGGGATCCGATGGATATTGAGATTACTATGTCAGATTGATTAATGGTTTTATCTTTATGATTCTATCATGTCTGTGTTGTTTGTGATCTTGCATGCTCTCCATTGTTAGTAGCTATCTTGGCCAAGTAGTTGCTAGTGACTCCAAGAGAGGGTATTTATGCTCGATAGTGGGTTCATGCCTCTAGTTTCCAAGGGAAGTGACAGAAATCTCTTCGGTTGTAGATGTGATGTTGCCACTAGGGAGAAAACAACGGTGTCTTGTTCATGGAACAAGTGGATTGTTTACCTTACACACTTAGCTTAAAGCAGTTGTCTGTTGCTTGCAACTTAATACTGGAAGGGGTTCAGATGATAACCTGAAGGTGGACTTCTAGTCATAGATGCAGTTGTATGGCGGTCTATGTATATTGTTGTATTGCCCAATCGAATCTTATAGGATCTTTTTGTCTGGTATTGTATTATTATGCCTTGCTCAGTTCCTGTCAATTGCCATGCTGTAATTTTTTTACCTTTAATGCCATGTTGTTTATCTAAGGAGAGCACCTCTAGTGAACTATGGACCCCGGTCCAATCTTTACCATTAATACATCCTCCACTATTACTTGTTTACTTGCTACAAACCATTACCTTCCACACCATACGTTTAATTCTTTATTACAACAAACCGGTGAGCTTGACAACCGCACTGATTCGTTGGGGCAAAGTCTTGAGTTTGTGTTGTGCAGGTTTCCATGTTGCTTGTAACACCTTTGAGACGTTTCCTTCCTCCTACTGGTTCGATAACCTCGGTTTCTTACTGAGGGAAAACTTGTTATTGTTCTCATCACACCTTGCTCTTGGGGTTTCCAATGAAGCGTCCCATGACTGTACTGGGCGCCGTCAACAAGCACTTGAGTAGCAAAGTATATCTACTTGATTACAAAGCTCATGATCACAACAAGATCACGCATAAAGAGAGAGATGAACACATAGATACCGATAGAGCCCTTAGCCTCGAGGAAGAAATACTCCCTCATCACAATGGGAATCAGCAACGGCGATGGAGATGGTGGTGGAGATCGAAGGAGATGGCTTCGGGGGCACTTCCACGTCCCGGCAGGGTGCCGGAACAGAGACTTCTATCCCCTGAATCTCCCCTTCGGTGGCGGCGACGCTGCGGAGGTTTTCGTGGCTTTCTCCCAGATAATCTAGGGTTTCTAAGTCGGGGGCTTCTTATAGGCGAAGGAGGCAAGGTTGATGGAGGCCCAAGGGGCCCACACCCCCTGGTGGCGCGCCCAGGGTGGGCCCACACCATCCTAGGGTGTGGCCACCCTGGTGCCCTACTCCATCTCTGCTTCGATTTTCCGTATCGCTCCGGGGAAAATATGAAGATTGGCTTTTGTCCTGTCCAATTCCGAGAATATTTATTTTTTAGCTTTTCTGAAACCAAAAACAGCAGAAAAGAGGCAACTGGCACTGTGGCATCTTGTCAATAAGTTAGTTTCAGAAAGTGTATAAAAATACCTCAAAGTGTAGACAAAACATAAGACAAATGATATAAAACAAGCATGGAGCATCAAAAAATATAGATACGTTTACAACGTATCAAGGCATCACCGTTGTACAATATACAATCATTTTTACATGCATGTATTCTTTAAACCTCCATTTCCAACGGACACACAATTCTCTTATCTTTGTAAAAACCATCTGGCATGTGGTTTCCTCAAGAAGAAAGTCTTGTCAGAATGTTAACAACTTGGTTCCACTCTTATCTGATCATCCGTACATTTGCTTCACCTGCATCAGTTCTAGCACAACAGCTAACTTTGTGTAGTGCGGCTTACACCCATAATATATTGGTTTCTCCGAGTTCGATCATGCAAGCATATTTATCGTACGTTTTCTGATCTTCACAGTTTTCTTCCAACTCTCATAACATCTGACTCACATTGTCTTCTTCAATATCTTCCATGTTCTATTTGCAACGATGTATTGTTCATGTCTTTTCTTCGACGAACCTCATCATCAGTTGATGAAAATATGGTGGTAATCTCAACATCATCCATGTCCCCCTCCTCATAAGCATCACCCTCCTTATTAACATCACCCTCCTCATAAGTACTTTGTCGTATTTCTCAGTGGTGGATCCAACAATCATACCCCTCCATGAATCCCCTTTTGATCAAATGTGCCAGAATTTGTGAAATCCTTGCAAAACTACGGTTGTTTTTACAGTAATAGCACATGCAAAGTATCCATAGGTTCTCTGTATAAACTGCATTCATTTTAGCTGTGTTCAAAAACACTCATTGACACCGGCAAGGTACACATCGATCGCACGATTCCCGAGGTACATCCACTCACGGTCCATCTGCAAAATAAAACAAATTAATATGTGCACGTAATAAAATATGAATTCACATGCATTTAATACAACATTTATTTAAAAACAAATAGATGAAAATTGAAGTAATCCAAAAAAGCATTTTTATAGACGTTCGGTTATTATCAGGAGGGTCCGAATTCTCCTATTTATGACCCGGCCAGACCTTTATTCCTAGCTTTCCTCCTTACTCTTCTAAAGTCCCCTTTCTGCCATGCGCCCTCACTCTTCTACCCGCCGAACCACCGCCGCCGGCTGCCCCCATCTATCGTCCTCCACCGGCCGCGGTTTAGATTGAGCACCCCATCATCTGGATTTCGTTGCCACGTACGAGGTGCTGCAGAAGTCAAATCATTGTCGTGCCTCAAATCTTCGCCGCCTGCGTACGTGTTGCCATGTTTAGGAAAATGGACGACAGTGAGATCCTCGTCAGCCTCAGGAACTACTCCTCGTCGGATGAGGTACTAAGCTTATAGCTTTCGTCTCTCTAATTCTATTTGTTTTGAAATTTTGGATGCATCTGCCAAGATTTTCCCAATTCAATTTGTTTTTAAAATTTTCTAGGAATCAGTCCATGACTACAATATTCGTGATGGATGTGCCCATTTTCAACATTGTCTAAATGCAAAAATCATTGCCCTAAAATAATTATACTTTACAAGGGAGGAGAAGAGGAAGACAAATGAAAAATTAAGAAAGACCAATGAAGAATTAAGGAAGAGGGAAGAGAAGCTAAGGCTAACTCACGAGACAATCCGAATGATGAAGCAAGCAATGAAAACCGTCAACTAAAAAATGGAAAGGGGTGTGGAAGAGAAAGGGAAAATAGAGTTGGTGTTGGCCGATATCATCGATGCACACAATATTAAGAAGGAAGAAAGTAGGCAAACAACTAGGTTTAAGATGAATAAGATAAAAAAAGTATGCTATTTGGAAGGAAAGGTGTCTAGAATATGTTGTTGGTGTCATTGTTATCCTAGTCACGGTTATAAATATTTATGTCTGGGTTTTATAAATGCACGAAGTAGTTGTCACTCTGAGAATGATTGTATGTGTTACTAATTTGTATGTGTGAATTGATTGCATGATATATATTTTTTACAATAAAAATAGATTATACAAAAATAAATGTGACAAGATTAAAACGCACCTTCAAAATAGCACCGGCAAACTCACCCCAGCACGAAGCCTTGATCCATATAAACTTACCAGCACAAGATTAAAATGGTTAGTGAATCTCCAAGGCATCTCACCAACAAAGCCTAGATCTGTATATATAATCAACAGCAAAGGAGACCTTAAACGGTTCATAATTGAAACTGTCTCTAGTCATATATATGTTTGAGGCAGTCGAAAATAATAACCACCATAATTACAACTTTTCGATGCAGGCAGTATAATTGTGAGCCTCAGGAAACGCCTAGAGATGGTTGCTTTTTATGGACAGCCGTGACTAAAATTTCTAAAGAGACGGTCAATAGTTTTCTTTGTCTCATGTTTTGTTTAGAGGTGTTTAGTTTTAACAAGCGGTTGAGGAGAAAACAGTACTAGAGACAGTGCTAATTTCTAATCATCTGAGCCTGCAGTTAGAGACGGTCAGAAAATAACAACCGCCCGAGGTTGCTGAATGCAGGCGGTTCTTTCTAGTTTAAGGGTTGACCACCTATACACGACTTCTCTAAGTAACAAGTTTGTACTAGTGAGTATATAAATGATTGATTCCTGGTTTTATTTCTAGGAAGATGATAGATTATCTTGAGTTGATTTATCCTTTTTAAATGTTTGTCTCATATAAGTGTTGGCTCTAGTGGCATCTGCTGTTCTAGGCTGCTGTTGTGGTGCCTCCTTTTACTGGACTATGCACAACAGTTTCCAGATGCATGATTTGCTGATATGATGCTGCTAAGATTAGTTGGCTAGGCCAGAGATGCACGGACTAAGGCCCAGATAATGCTTGAATAAGAATAGTTGATGTTCCTATATGGACAAATTATCATGTGATGATCTAGTACTCCATTTGAGTACAAATTTGAGGATTTCTCTTACCCCAACCATTTTCTAAGATAAAATGATAAGAACAGATAATTAGGCATGGTCTTGGTTTAATAACTTGTTATTATAGTTGGTTGCTGATGTTGGTTTATTTGTTGAGCTTGGATTTGTTGTTGAGCTAGATCATTTCTTCTTGTGGTGATATATTCCTCCTGGTAATGGTGTCCTGCCCTTCCTTGAGTTACTGGCCTTCTCCCTGGCTTGACCTTCTCCTCCTGGCTTGGAATTCTTCTCCTAGCTTGTCCTTCCGGATTTAGGTGACCATGATGCGTATGGTATCTTGATTGTGTTACTTGGAAACCAACTCTAGGATTATTTCAGATGTATTTTTGATGGCTTGGTGGTGATTTGAGATAGGAAAGAACTGGTGATAATAACTAGCAGCTATGATGCGGCTGTTGGAGATATGCCCTAGAGGCAATAATAAAAGTAGTTATTATTATATCTTTGTGTTTATGATAAATGTTTACATTCATGCTATAATAGTATTAACTGGAAACATTAATACTTGTGTGATTTGTAAACTAAATTAGAGTCCCTGGTAAAGCCTCTTTATAATACTAGCTTGTTGGTTAATCGATGATCGTGCTTTCTCGATCATGAACATTGAGATGTTGTTAACAACAAAGTCATATCATTAGGAGAATGGTATGATGGACATACTCCTATAGATAAGCGTAGCATAAAGATCAAGTCATTTCAATAGTTTGTTTGCTATAAGATTTCTGATACATAGTAACCTAATTCCTTCGACCATGAGATCATGCTAATCACCATCACCGGAAGGATGCTTTGATGACATCAAACACCACACCATCACTGGGTGGCTATAAAGGTGGCATTGAGTGTTCGGAAAGTATGGGTTGAGGCACATGGATCAAGAGTGGGATTTGTCCATCCATATGACGGATAGATATACTCTGGGCCCTCTCGGTGGAATGTCATCTAATTAGCTTGCAAGCATGTGACTGGCTCACAAGGGATCACATATCACGGGAACGAGAAAAGAGTACTTATCGGTAACGAGGATGAACTAGGTATGCAGAGATACCGACGATCAAACCTCGGATAAGTAAACTATCGCGAGACAAAGGAAATTGGTATCATATGTAAGTGGTTCATTCGATCGCAAAGTAATAGTTGAAATATGTGGGAGCCATATGAATTTCCAGATTCCTCTATTGGTTATTGATCGGAGAAGTGTCTCGGTCATGTCCGCATAATTCAAGAACCGTAGGGAGACACACTTAAGGATTCGATGTTGTTTAGTAGATATGGAATGTAAGTAGGGAGACTGAATGTTGTTCGGAGTCTCGGATGGGATCCGACATATCACGAGGAGATCCGGAATGGTCCGGAGAATAAGATTCATATAAGGAAAGTCCGATTTCGGAGTTCGGGAATGATTTCGATGTTTTCATCGGAGAGATTCTAGAAGGTTCACCGGACCGGAAGGGGAATGGTCCATGAATATGTCATGGGTAAGTGGAATGATTGGATCATATCCTAGGTCACATGGTGTGGACATTTGTGAGAGATAATTAAAGCTCTTAATTGAAAGTCAAACGGGAGGTTTGAAAAGTCAAACTGGAACAATGGTTTCCTAGTGGAAGAAGGAAAGAGTCCTTTCAACTTGGGTTTCGAAGTGGATTCAAAATCCCTTCTCTCAAGGCTGCCCCTCTCATAAATAGAGGGGGAGGGCTGCCCCAAACACACAAGCCCTAGCCCTCCCACACCCGTGCGCCGCCGCACGCCGCCTCGCGCCGTTGCCGCCTCGTCGCCGCTGCCCTAGCCACCGCCGACACGTGCTCCTCCTCCCGGTCTTCTAAACCCTAGATTACCAGGAAACCCTAGATCCACAATAACTCGCACCGGCTTAGGCGAAGCCCTGCGGGAACTTCCCTCTACTTCCGACAACACACCATCATGCTGTCGGAATCACGAAGGGAGAACTATAACCTCCGCTGCCTCCTGGAATAAGGGAGAGGAAGGTATTCATCGAGTACCGAACGTGTGACTGACTGCAGAAGCGCTGCCGGAACGCAACATCGGAAGGATCGTCTACGCGATCTTGAGATCGGCAAGTGTACGACTACATCACCCACGAGAATCTGCTCTCGTTAACCGCTTTGGAATCTTCGAGGGTGAGTGCTTCTATCGACTCGTTGCTACAATCTAGTAGATAGATCTTGGCTTGTTTATGTGCATGCGGTAGAATTTTTTGTTTTCCATGCTACGAACCCCTACAGTGGTATCAGAGCCATGTCTATATGTAGATCTGTTACACGAGTAGAACACAATGGTCATTATGGGCGGTGGTGCTTTTATTTATCAATTGCTTTTTGTGTACTTTGCATCTTGCGGTATGATGGGATGAAGCGGTCCAGGCTAACCTTACATGACATCGTTCATGAGACTTGCTCCACGCTCGACATGCAACTTGTATTGCATAAGTGGCTTTGTGGGTGCATGTCTCTCCCATCATAGTATAGATTCTATTCGTCGTTATCTTTCCAACAAAATTGGTTTCATCCCATTTGGAGTTCGGATGCAAAAGTTATTGCGTTTCTGGTTTTCTGGTTTCTGGAATTTCCCTGACCGGAAGTTCCGGCTTCCCACCGGAAGTTTCGCTAGGGCATCTTTGCCGCCGAAAGTTCCGGTGAAAGTTCCGGGTCTTCTTCCGCTCACGTTCAGTAACCTTCTATTTTGGATGTGCTATTTGACGATGTTGGAGATATGCCCTAGAGGCAATAATAAATATAGTTATTATTATATCTTTGTGTTTATGATAAATGTTTACATTCATGCTATAATAGTATTAACAAGGAAACATTAATACTTGTGTGATTTGTAAACTTAATTTGAAGTCCCTAGTAAAGCCTCTGTATAATACTAGCTTGTTGGTTAATAGATGATTGTGGTTTCCCTATCATGAACATTGAGATGTTATTAACAACAAGATCATATCGTTAGGAGAATGATATGGTGGACATACTCCTATAGATAAGCGTAGCATAAAGATCAGGTCATTTTAATAGTTCAATTGCTATATGCTTTCTGACACATAGTTATCTAAATTCCTTCGACCATGAGATCATGCATATCACCTTTACCGGATGGATGCTTTGATAACATCAAACACCACACCGTAACTGGGTGGCTATAAAGGTGGCATTGAGTGTTCGGAAAGTATTGGTTGAAACACATGGATCAAGAGTGGGATTTGTCCATCCATATGACGGATAGATATACTCTGGGCCCTCTCAGTGAAATGTCATCCAATTAGCTTGCAATCATGTGACTGGCTCACAAAGGATCACATATCACGGGAACGAGAAAAGAGTACTTATCAGTAACGAGGTTGAACTAGGTATGCAGAGATACCGGCAATCATAACCTCGGATAAGTAAACTATCGTGAGACAAAGGGAAATTGATATCGTATGTAAGTGGTTCATTCGATCACAAAGTAATCGTAGAAATATGTGGGAGCCATATGAATTTCCAGATTCCTCTATTGGTTATTGTTCGGAGAAGTGTCTCGATCATGTCTGCATAATTCACGAACCGTAGGGAGACACACTTAAGGATTCGACGTTGTTTGAGTAGTTATGGAATGATGAGAAAGAGACCAAATATTGTTCGGAGTCTCGAATGGGATTCGGGATATCACGAGGAGATCCGGAATGGTCCGGAGAATAAGATTCATATAAGGAAAGTCCCGTTTCGGAGTTGGGGAATGGTTCCGGTGTTTTCATCGGGAATGTTCTAGAATGTTCCGGAATGTCCGGCACTCCGAAAGGGGGAAGGGTACATGAATGTGTCATTGTAAGTTGGAATGATTGCATCATGTACTAGGTGTCCTTGCTGTCCAAAATAAAGGGTTTATTTAAATCCTAAATTGAAAAGTCAAACGGCTAGTTTGAAAGTCAAACGACAAGTTTTGGAAAGAGGAGGAGAAGTGGGAAACCGAGTTGGGAAGGGATTCCCTCCTCCAACCGCCGGCCCACCTCCAAGCCGAGTTGAGGAGGGACTCCCCTCCCCTTGGCCACGCCTCCCACCTATAAAGGGAGGGGCAGGGCTGCCCCTCCTAACACACAAGTACCTCTCCTCCAAAACCCTAGATTGGCGCCAC
This sequence comes from Avena sativa, assembly GCA_916181665.1. NCBI lineage: Eukaryota > Viridiplantae > Streptophyta > Magnoliopsida > Poales > Poaceae > Avena > Avena sativa. The sequence goes on from OV702299.1 coordinate 512,044,942, forward strand.
CACCTCCCAGGGTTGCCCTAGCCACCGACTTGGGGTACCCCAAACCCTAGCCGCCGGCTCTAGCACCTCCTCCTTGGTGTGTCTAAAACCTAGATCGCCGAGGAGCCCTCTCATACTCCACCATACTCGCTCCGGCTTAAGGCGAAGCCCTGCGAGATCTCCCCTCTACTTCCGGTACCACGCCGTTGTGCTGCCGGAATCGCGAGGAGAGTGCTACAACCTCCGCTGCCTGCTGGAACAAGGGAGAGGAAGGTATTCGTCGAGTACCGAACGTGTGACCGACTGCGGGAGCGCTGCCGGAACGCAGCGCCGGAAGGATCGTCTACGCGATCTTGAGATCGGAAAGAGTACGACTACATCACCCACGAGAATCCGCTCTCGTTAAACACTTTGGAATCTTCGAGGGTGAGTTATTCCATCGACTCGTTGCTACAATCTAGTAGATAGATCTTGGCTTGTTTGTTTGTATGCGGTAGAAATTTTTTGTTTTCCATGCTACGAAACCCTACAGACGAAACTTCAGTCGGAACTTCCACCGGAAGTTTCGCTCCCACCGGAAGTTCCGGTGAACCGGCGGAAGTTCCGACTAGCACTCTTTTTTTCAGTTTCTCGCTTAGCAGTTTTTGACCGTTGGCTATGTGCCACCGGAACTTCCGGCCTCCCACCGGAAGTTCCGGCCAGGAGTCGCGAATGCCCATAACGGGCAGATCTGGGAGCCCTTTAAAAGGGGATCCTCTTCCCTTTCGTGGGCACTAGCTTTTCTTCTTGGTTCTTGGCTTTCTCTCTCTCCTCCATTGTTACCCTTGAAGAAGCTTTCCTTCTCCCTTTCCCTTCCTATGACTCTTGCATCTTTTTGAGGGATTTGCGAGAGGAGATCTAGATCTACAATCCCCCCAAGCCAAATCCCTTCTTTTTGAAGGAATCATTGGGATCTAGATCTTGGAGAGTTTTGTATTCTCCTCTTGTGTTCTTCCTCCCTTATTCCCCCAACAGCTTTTGTAGCTTTGTTGGAATTTGGGAGAGAAGGACTTGCCCTTGCATTTGGTGCATAGGTTTGAGTTCTCCTCGGAGATTCGTCAAGTTCAAGCTTGTGAGCTTGTTTCTCTTGGGTTCCTTAGAACCCTAGACGGTTGTGTGGTTGGTTTGTTGACCTTTTGTGGTCTAGTTGAACTTTTGTGGTCTTGTAGCCTTTTGTGGCGTTGTTGGCCTTTTCTGGCATTGTAGCCTGTTGTGGCTTTGTTGTTGGGATCCTCCAATTGAGTTGTGGAGTTAGCCCCAATCTTGTACGGGTTCGGTGACCGCCCTCAAGCGTCCCATAGTGGAGCAAGTGCCCGCCTTTTGTGGTGCGCACTTGGGAGAATAGGGTGGGACTTTTGTGGCGTCGGTGAGAGTTGTGTGCTTACGCATCCGGGGTGAGGCATTGTGTGGCGTTGGGTGAGCATCGAGCCACCACACCTCAAGGTGAGCCATTTGTGGCGTTCGGAGAGCATTGCGCCATCGCACCTCTCCAACGGAGACGTAGCTTCTTTGGAAGTGAACTTCAGGAAACAAATCTTTGTCTCTGCGTCCATCGGTTATCTCTTAACCGAACCCTTTACTTATGCACTTTACATTGTGATAGCCATCGTGCTTGAAGTACTTATATCTTGCTATCACCTTGTTGCTTATATTGCTTAGCATAGGTTGTTGGTGCACTTAGGTGAACTTAGTGGCTAGGTTTTGTGCTCAATAAATTAAATAGTTTTATTCCGCATTTACTTGAGCCTAAACTATAATAATTTTAAAAGCCTATTCACCCCCTCTAGGCGACTTCCTTTGTATTTTCACTAGTATTGTCAATTACCCGTTGTAAATTGAATCTTCACTATGCTGGGAGAAACAGGCACCCGCAAAGCCACTTATGCAATACAAGTTGCATGTCAAGCGTGGAGCAAGTCTCATGAACGATGTCATGTAAGGTTAGCCCGGGCCGCTTCATCCCACCATCCCGCAAGATGCAAAGTACACAAGAAGCAATCGACAACAAAAGCATCAACGCCCACAATGACCATGGTGTTCTACTCGTGCAACAGATCTACATATAGACACGACTCTGATACCACTGTAGGGTTTCGTAGCATGGAAAACAAAAAAAATTCTATCGCATGCACACAAACAAGCCAAGATCTATCTACTAGATTATAGCAATGAGTCGATTAGAGTACTCACCCTCGAAGATTCCAAAGCGGTTAACGAGAGCAGATTCTCGTGGATGATGTATTCGTACACTTGTCGATCTTAAGATCACGTAGACGATCCTTTCGACGCTGCGTTTTGGCAGCGCTTCCCCAGTCGGTCACACGTTCGGTACTCGATAAAGACCTTCCTCTCCCTTGTTCTAGCAGGCAGCGGAGGTTGTACTTCTCCTCTCGTGATTCCGGCAGCACGACGGCGTGGTGTCGGAAGTAGAGGGAAGATCCCGCAGGGCTTCGCCTAAGCCGGTGCGAGTGATGGTGGATCTAGGGTTTCTGGCGATCTAGGTTTATAAGGCCGGAGAGGAGGTGGAGGTGTCGGCGTCTAGGGCGACGGCTGGCGGCGGTGCACGGGTGGGGAGGGCTGGTGTTGTGTGCTTTGGGGCAGCCCTCCCCATCTATTTATAAGAGGGAGGGCAGCTTGGGAGAGGGGAGTTTGAATCCATACCCAAACCCAAGTTGGATAGAAGGAAGGACTCTTTCCTTCTTCCACTATGAAACTATTGTTCCAGTTTGACTTTTCAAACCTCTTTTTTGACTTTCAATTTAGAGCTTTATTTCTCTCTCGCAAATGCCCAACCAAAGTGACCTAGGACATGATCCAATCATTCCACTTAACCATGACACATTCATGGACCATTCCCCTTCTGGTCCGGTGAACCTTCTAGACCCTTCTAGAACCTCTCCGATGAAAACATCGGAATCATTCCCGAACTCCGGAATCAGACTTTCCTTATATGAATCTTATTATCCTGACCATTACGGATCTCCTCGTGATATACCGGATCCCATAAGAGACTCCGAACAACATTCGGTTGCCCTACTTACATTCCATATCTACTAAACAACATTGAATCCTTAAGTGTGTCTCCCTACGGTTCGTGAATTATGCAGACATGATCGAGACACTTCTGCGATCAATAACCAATAGAGGAATCTGGAAATTCATATGGCTCCCACATATTTCTACGATTACTTTGCGATCGAATGAACCACTTACATACAATACCAATTTCCCATTTGTCTCGCGATAGTAACTTATCCGAGGTTTGATCGTCGGTATCTCTGCATACCTAGTTCAACCTCATTACCGATAAGTACTCTTTTCTCGTTCCCATGACATGTGATCCCTTGTGATCCAGTCACATGCTTGCAAGCTAATTGGATGACATTCCACCGAGAGGTCCCAGAGTATACCTATCCGTCATATGGATGGACAAATCCCACTCTTGATCCATGTGCCTCAACACATACTTTCCGAACACTCAATGCCACCTTTATAGTTACAGTGTGGTGTTTGATGTCATCAAATCATCCTTCCGGTGATGGTGATTAAAATGATCTCATGGTCAAAGGAATTTGGTTACTATGTATCAGAAAGCTTATAGCAAACAAACTATTGAAATGACTTGATCTTTATGCTACGCTTATCTATAGTAGTATGTCCATCATATCATTCTCCTAATGATATGATCTTGTTGTTAATAACATCTCAATGTTCATGATCGAGAAACCACGATCATCTATTAACCAACAAGCTAGTATTATAAAGAGTCTTTACCAGGGACTCTAATTTAGTTTACAAATCACACAAGTATTAATGTTTCCGGTTAATACTATTATAGCATGAACGTAAACATTTATCATAAACACAAAGATATAATAATAACCACTTTTATTATTGCCTCTAGGGCATATCTCCAACACTTGGAGCGTCTTAGTTTTTGTTTGCTTTGCTTAGTTTGTTTAGTTTGCTTGAATAAAGTAGTTTGGATCCCCGTTCTCGCTGTGTTGTTTCAAATAAGTTGCTTGGTGTTGGAAAGGAGTAGAAAGTTCTTGCTTGATAAGTGCAAGAGGAGCTTGCATTGACTGTGACTTAGACTTTAGCATTACATGCTAGGTGTTGTTTTAACCTTATGCTTAGTGATTATTGTCGTCGCATGTCTTGTTCCAAACAATTGGGATTGCTTAGTGTGCCTTGAAAAAATTATGTGTTGTTTTAGCATGCAAAAGCATAGTATTGTGGTATTCTCCTTTGATGCTTTGTTTGGGTTGACTTGGCACATGCTCACACCATGTTATGACTATGAACAAGTCACCATAGCCTCTATGATCATTTAGTCCTTGACTTGTAGTACCACTCTATGCTTTGATTAGTAATGTTTTGTTGCTCTACATGATTATGGCCATTATTGCTCTCTTAGTTGGTTGCTCCCAGTCTTTTGCTAGCCTCCACTTGTATGAGTAAGCTCTACTCATGCTTCCAACTCCCAAGAAACCAAGTTATTCCAAAGTGTCCACTATAAACTCTCATGCATGGTGTGTCACACCATTCCAAATATATTATTGTTTTCAGATATCTTCCAATTAAAAGTATTTTGTTATGTGAAAACTTAGTGATTAAAGCCCTCACAAACTTGATGGCACACTTTATATTCTTTTCCCCTAATAAACTTGAACCATTGTGTCATCTATGTTGTATATGCTTGTACTTATACGTTGGAATTAGCAGAACCGTGCTATCACGGGGAACAATTTCAACATTGCACTTGTACTTTGTACACAGTTAATATCATGCTATTTTGTCTATGGATGTCATCGGTGTGAAATAAAGAGGGAGATTGTAAGTCCATGGAGTTATGTATCTTGTGTTAAAGAAACGCCTGGGCCGCTAGCCTAAGCCATGCCTAATCATGGTGGAAACTAGCAGCATCACCATAATGAGCATTCTGTGAAGCATCCTCAATAAAAAGCTATGCACATAGTAAATAAAAAGATCGCTGAGATGCTCATTGTCTGCTTGCCTTGTCATTTTGGTTATGGGATAGCTCCTGTACCATGTGCAAGGGTTACCCCGTTGACGGTTCTCTATGATACGCATGTACTTACTATGACACAAACTTATAGGTGACTGGAGTTGAGTAGCATGAGGTGTGGCCCTCGTATTTAAGGGACTTGATATTGCCAACTTATACTTTGTCATGCATATACTCCATAGTTTGTTCACTTTAAGATGCTTATGATAGGGGCAATGAGGGCTAAAAGCTAGCAAGTACCATAATTTTTGGAAGCTTTTTTTTGAACTTGAAATCCCTGCTTCCCTTTATGAAGGGCCTTTATTCCAGAGTCTCCACCTTCTACCTTTAGGCACCATTAAGAGAGCATAGTTTCCATTCCGTGTGCAGTGTCCCAAACCTTATTGATTGATGCATATTATGATATTACTTGTTCTTGTGCTTTTTGTATCTAGTCACTGTTATGAAATTTGAAGGTGTCTTATGCATATATTTGCTACTCTTTGAGGGACAAGCTGAATGCCACTATGCCATGTTTTCTATATGTGAAACAAACAAACATTTTTCAATGCATGTTATTCATGATATTTGTTTGTAGCCTTTCATGTTGCATGCATAGTTACTTTGTCCTATTGTTAGAACTCCATCTTTCATGCACATGTTTAGAGTTCTTTGATCCCAGCTTTCAATGCTTGCAAATGGTTTGATCTTGGTTTTGACAGTGCATGTCACCTAAAAAATTATTCTTTTATCACTTACCTACTCGAGGACGAGCAGGAGTCAAGCTTGGGGATGCTTGATAAGTCAGAAACGTATCTATAATTTTTTATGCTCCATGCTTGTTTAGTATCTACTTTGCTTTGTTTTTTCTACACTTTGAGGTGTTTTAATATCTTTTCTGGAACTAACCTATTAACAAGTTGCCACAGTGCCAGTTGTCTGTTTTCTTCTTGTTTTGGTTCCAGAAAGGCAGAAAATCAATATTTTCGGAATTAGACGGGATAAAAGCCAAAGTCAATATTTTACCATGGGCGACACGAAGCCAGAAGACGAGACGGAGGGGCGCCACAGGGCGTCTAGACCCCCCTAGGCGAGGGTGGGCCCACCCCGCGCCTGGGTAGGGTGTGCCCCCTGGTGGCCCTCCTGGCTCGCCCCTTCGCCTATAAGAAGCCCCCGATGCAGAAACCCTAGGCAGCCGATAAAAAACTCCATGAAACCTTCTATAGCCGCTGCCACCATCGTCCCTAGATCGGAGGGGGGGGGGATCTGAAGTTCTTTCCGGCACCCTGCCGGAGGGGAGATTATCCCGGAGGCCTTCTTCTCCGGTATGAAGCGTGAGTAGTTCCACCTTGGACTACTAGTCCATGTAGTAGCTAGATGGTTGTATCTCCTCCTTGTGCTTTCATGTATAGATCTTGTGAGCTCCGTTCATGATCAAGATCTAATCTATTTGTAATCATGCATGTTGTGTTTGCGGAGATCCGATGGATATTGAGATTACTATGTCAGATTGATTAATGGTTGTCTATTTGATTCTATCATGTATGTGTTGTTTGTGGTCTTGCATGCTCTCCGTTGTTAGTAGCTATCTTGGCCAAGTAGTTGCTAGTGACTCCAAGAGGAGGTATTTATGCTCGATAGTGGGTTCATGTCTCTAGTTTCCAAGGGAAGTGACAGAAATCTCTTCGGTTGTAGATGTGTTGTTGCCACTAGGGAGAAAACAACGGTCTCTTGTTCATGGAACAAGTGGATTGTTTACCTTACACACTTTGCTTAAAGCAGTTGGATGTTGCTTGCAACTTAATACTGGAGGGGGTTCGGATGATAACCTGAAGGTGGACTTCTAGTCATAGATGCAGTTGGATGGCGGTCTATGTATATTGTTGTATTGCCCAATCAAATCTCATAGGATCTTTTTTGTCTAGTATTGCATTATTATGTCTTGCTCAGTTCCTGTCAATTGCCCTACTGTAATTTATTTACCCTTCATGTCATGTTTGTTTATCTAAGGAGAGCACCTCTAGTGAACTATGGACCCCGGTCCAATCTTTACTATTGATACATCTTCCACTATTACCTGTTTACTTGATGCAAACCATCATCTTTCACACCATACGTTTAATCCTTTGTTACAGCAAACCGGTGAGGTTGACAACCTCACTGATTCGTTGGGGCAAAGTCTTAAGTTTGTGTTATGCAGGTTTCCACGTTGCTTCCAACACCTTTTGAGACGTTTCCTTCCTCCTACTGGTTCGATAACCTCGGTTTCTTACTGAGGGAAAACTTGTTGTTGTGCTCATCACACCTTGCGCTTGCGGTTTCCAACGAAGCATCCCACGACAGTGCTGGGCACCATCACTTTTTATTTAATTATTATTGATATTATTGTAATATTATATAATGTTACTCAAGAACCAAATTCCACTCATAATAACCTCTGTTTAAATAACATTTTATAACTAAATTTCTGAAATCCAATAATACTTGGAATTAAAATCTTAATTACTTAAATTATACATTAACTAATAGTCTAATCTAATATTGGCTTCTACTTAATTCAAATTTCAAATTCATAATTCAAACACTTATTTGAATTCTTTCCTCCAAACAATAAGAATGAACAAGGTCATGTCGAAATCTACCACACTTGCCCTGTTTTTTATTAGAACAAGAGAGATCTCGATCCCTCTACACAACTTTAGTTTTCACAATTTTTTTCTGGATTTTCTTATGAATGAATGCAATGTACAAACCCGTGTCTTCTCTATTTTTAGTCTTTAATCCGGGGATGTTATAGTGTTATTCGATGGAAGGCGGTTTCGTTTGGAGGTAACTGGTGGCGGTGGGGCATCGTCTCCAGGCATCGCTGGTTGCCGATGGCGACCGTCCCGGGTGGGCCAGACGGCTTGCAAGGCAGCCATTCTTCCTAGAGAGGGGGATGGAGGCGACATCGATTGGTGTGGTGCATCGTGGCGACGGATGCTTTAAGGGTCTGCTCTGGGCCCAACCGGGCCTATGGCGCCGAAAAAGAGGGTAGCGGCGATGGCCTATGTGCTGCAGCATGGCGGTGACGACTTTACGGGCTTCATCTAGGTTTGGCCAGGCTGCTCGGCCTGGTGTGTCCCTGCTTCTGTGTCCGATAGGCACCCGCTGATGGCGCTGGAGGACGCCCTCTAGGTGTCTATGTTGTTGCCGTCCTCCGGTTCCAATGGTTGCCTGGTGTGCTCCTGCCACCGTGTCCGGTCGGCTCGTGCGATAGTAGTGGAGGTAGTTCTCTCCCATGCGGCTGTAACACCGACGACCCCGGAACCTATTATTTTTGTTTTTCATCCTCTAGGCCTCGCAACAGTTCACAGTGAGACGACGAAGGTGGCGTCAAGACCATGTTGGTGGGCGACGTTGATGGGAGGAAGACTACAGAGCGTTCGGGGTAGTGGTTTTCTAGGGGTCGGGAAAAATCCCTGTAGGACGTCCGACATTGATGGGGCGACGTCCGGGGTGCCGTCATTTCTTCTTGAAGGGCATTGGATGTACATGTTTCCCACTCAACTCCATGTACGGGGGAAACCCTAGGTCGGGTCCAGGCAACAACGTCGTCATCGTCGCTTTCCGTTTTGAAGGTGTTGCTTGATACACGACGTCTTGAAGTTCTAAAGCGTGGTGGGTCATCTTCAGAGGGCGCATCGGTTGTGAGCCATCTTCGTTTAGTTGATCTGTCGTTGTTGGCATTGTCTTCTCTTTTGTTTCTCTCTCTTTTCGTTTGGGCTTGATCAATTGTATCGTTGTACCCGCTGATTATATTAATATAGCGGGGCAAAATCCTGTTGTTTCGAGAAGATTGTAAAGAATCAATCAACCAATCAATTACTATGAAAAATGGAAGGAAACAATCAGGGTATTATGGTGTTTGTCTCCCAATGGTAAAGAAGAAAAAAAAAAAAGATCTCCGAGAATGTGAAAAGACCACGCAAGATTGTAGGGACACAATCAATCAGCCAATCGATTATACTACTATGAAAAATGGAAGGAAACAATCGCTGTGGTATTATGATGTTTGTCTCCCAACGGTAAAGAAGAAAAAAAAGATGATTTTCCGAAAATGTGAAAATAGCACGCAAGATCGTATATTCGTATGGAAACAATCAACCAGCCAATCAATGAAATCAATTTTGACAGAAATGGAATATCGTGGAAAAATCAGGCCACCGACCCGAAAGTTCAAAAACTTCCTCTGCGCGCTCTCTCCCCCACGGCCACCACCCATATCTTCTGCGCGCGTGATATCCGGCCTCGTCCTCCGCCCGTCTCGCCCGCCACTTTCCGCTTCACCACCTCTCCCAGCCCTTACTTAAACCCCCCACCACGCCCCTCCCCTTCCTCACCACCGAGCACCGATCAATCCATCCCCCACAACCCTCGCCATGGCGCCGACCTCACCATTGCCGGACGCGCCTGCGCCGCGGGCCTCGTCGTCCCGCAAGCGCAATCCTCCGAAGAGGTTCGCCGACGAGCCGCTGGCCGTCGCGACCAAGCGCCCGCGCCGCAAGGTGCCGTCAGGCTCCGGGATCAAGTCCAATGCCAATGTGGCGAAGAGAACCGCCAGGGCCCCAAGGAGGATTGGGCAGCCGTCCGAGGAGGAGCCCGACGACGAGTGCGCCGCGGAGCCTGACCAGGACGCGCTGGCGGACGCGGAAGCCCAGGAGATCGCGGCCGACGACGGTGACCATCCGGCCCATGCGAGGACCAGGCGAGTGGCCGCCGCCAAGGCCATCACCACGAGGGAGGAGGGCGACCCGGAGTTCGTCGGCGACCCCGTCCCCGCCGACGAGGCGCGCGCAACATGGCCCAAGCGCTACCAGCGCGTCCGTGCCAAGAGGTAAATCTGATCTGACTCCGCCATTAATTGTGTTTGTATAAGTTTCTGTGCTGAATGTTGTTTCTTCTGCAACTGTGTCTGGGCAGAAATGCCGAGGATGGGGAGGAAGTGGTGAAGGCGAGCTGCCACTACCGTGCGGCCAAGGTGGAAGATGACGTCTACATCCTGGGGGATGATGTGTATGTAATGGTAATATTCTCTGTCTCCACGATCTACTTCTGATCATCGATGGATCATCTCGATGCTCTACTTCTCTCTGCAAAACTAAATTACCACACCCTGTCTGCGTTGATTAATGGCACTTCTATTCACAAACTGCATCCACATCCTGACACCTTCCATTCTGAATATGAATATGGTTGAGGCTGTTAGATTCTTGCATATCTTGCTGTTGTGAAACGGATGAATCGCCCATCTCATTAATTCTCCATTAAACTTCTCTGTACAATATGAGTTTCCACCCCTGTTTGCATACTATGGTTAATGTGATTGCAACTATGCTATAGGTGTTGTAAACATCTTTTCTCCTCGGAATTTAATTGTACCATAAGAATGGATGTGCTACTACTTTCTAAAAAATCACTCTCCACCACTGTTTGCTTCACATATCTCTAGACCTCATGCAATTGCACTTATGCTGTCTGCTTTGAAATCCTTGCTCCTCTGACTTCAATTGTGCCACAAGCATAGATAGATGATTAGCTATTTCTCCGTATAAAATAATTTTCTACATGTCATTTATCGTACCCTACTTGCATTCATGTGGAACCCCCTGCCCTGTCCTCGCTATCTGTTAGATTTTGTTTGTTTGTAATGGGAATGCTCTGTTTCACTATCCACAACTCTAGTTACGAACATGCTCCCAGCCGTAAAATTATGAACCTCTCTTTGTTAATCGTGCCACACCTCTGGTTATAGTAATGTTCTACCTCCCAGCCTCGTGTCATTCTGATTATTCTTTTGTTGTGAAATTGGCGATTCTCTGGTTGCCATGCTAATTCTCCATTTCTACAACTCATGTCATAGCAAATATGCACGATGATGAGACATAAATAATCCTTTGATTGTCAGTTGCGCATTAAACATACGTACTCCACTTCTCTGTATAAAATGAATACCTAGCACTGTCTGTGTTGCTTATGGCGTTTCTGCTACCAAACTGCATCATTTGACACCCCTCCTTGTGAATAGGGTTGCTTCTGTCAAGCCCTTGCTTTCTGTTATATTTTTGCATAACATGGCAACCAGCCACACATTCGTAGAATTTACTTGATTCCATTTTGTCATTCATGCTGGGGAAAAAGAGCCGCATTTCATTGGCAGAATTACTGAACTTTTCGAGGGAACCGACCATGGCCAATACTTTGCGTGCCGCTGGTTCTACCGACCAGAGGACACGGTGATCTCGGCCGCGAAATTGGTTGACGATCATAGTCATCTTCCCAAGCGGGTCTTCCTCTCCGACGAGAGGAATGATAACCCCCTCGACTGCATTGTGTCAAAGGTCAAGATTGTGCAAGTAGATCCCAAGGTCAGTAGTCTTGTTCAGAATTGTATGATTGTCTTAATTATGTAATGTTTCTAAATATTTTCCCTGTCATTTCAGCTTGATCCTGAGGTAAAAGCCTCACTAGCGGCTGATACCGACCTTTACTATGACATGTCTTACACTACGGCTTACTCGACGTTTGCAAACATCACAGATGGTAATTGCTATTGTGACCTCATAACTTTGTTCAGTTATGCAAATTAATTCTTGACATTAATTCTTTGAATATTTCCAATACAATTGCTAAATCTTCATGTAACTTTTAGTTGTTTGTTTGAATTAACTCATGACAGTTGAAGATCTTAGAGAATATATGTATTCCCATCTGTCCATGATTATCATTACCTGATTTAAGTTAAAATCAAATAAGATTATTTTATATCCACTCCTTTCCGTTCAAAACAATAATTCTGCTGATTGGTTCAGTAGAAATTAGGATGACATTATTTTTCTGTACATGTAACTTGTGTTTATTCAAACAGTCAAGGATATTTTTGTAGAGAGAGATAGAATTGGCTTAGGGCTAGCGAGGGCCCAGGAACATTTGTCTATAATCTTTTCTTATTGCTTAGGGCATAAGTGCATGTAACACATGATCTCTCGGTGTGTAGGTAATTTTGAATGATCTGTTGAATATACTTTCTAGTTCAGGAATATAACTAATTTTTTGCTTGTAGATATTAACGGAAGTTCGGGGATTTCATCTGACTTTGATTCGGAGGCTAACGCCTCTATGCCAACAGCCGCGTTGCTTGATCTTTATTCTGGGTGCGGTGGCATGTCCACAGGATTATGCTTGGGCGCAGCACTAGCTGGCCTGAAACTTGAGACGGTATTATTCCGCCCTATATGTTTTTTGAAGAATAACCTGTTGATCACCCTCTTTTCCTTTTCTATATCAGAAATGGGCAGTTGACTTTAACAGCCACGCATGTCAAAGCTTGAAATCTAACCATCCAGAAACCAAGGTTGAGTACTGAATATGTAGTTCTCTTTCAGTGGTACTAATCCTCCTATTTTAGCTTAGTAGAATTTTTTTCTGTGATTTCTGAATATAGGTTAGGAACGAGAAAGCAGATGATTTTCTCTCTCTTCTCAAGGAATGGGCTCTTTTATGTGACAAATATGTCCACGTTAATGATGCTGACGCAGCTCCTCCCATGGAGGATGAGGAGCAAGACCGTAAACTCGAAAAGGATGAGTTTGTCGTAGACAAGCTCACTGAAATCTGTTATGGTGGCGCTGATAGGAAAAATTGCATTCATTTCAAGGTACTCCAGTGTCCATTTGGTTCATTTCTTGTGCTGGCACTTTAGCTGTCGTAATATTTTCTTTGAGTAGGTCCAATGGAAGGGATGTGGTCGTGAAGAGGATACCTGGGAGCCTATCGAGAACCTTAGGTATCTACTTTCGCATATACATATCCTATGATAATTTTTATTTACATTGCAATTATACGAAAATATCTATATGTAGTTCATAGATTTCTGTGTTTTGTTTAGTGATTGCCCATTAAAAATAATGGACTTTGTTCAGGAAGGCTACATGCGAAAAATCTTACCTTTGCCTGTGAGTGCTCACTAGTCTTTCTCCTTCATTTTAAACCTCGACATCAGATTGACTGATGATTCTTACCTGTTCTGTTACATTTGAAAGGGTGATGTAGATGTCTTGTGTGGAGGCCCTCCTTGTCAAGGGATAAGCGGGTTTAATCGGTATAGAAACCGCGATGACCCACTAAAAGATGACAAGAACATGCAAATTGCTATTTTTATGGAGATCGTTTCTTATTTGCGGCCAAAATACGTTTTGATGGAAAACGTTGTTGATATCCTAAAATTTGCTAAAGGATATCTAGGTAGGTATGCGCTGGTCGCTTGGTGGCTATGAACTACCAGTCTCGGCTGGGCATTATGGTAGCTGGCTGTTACGGGCTTCCGCAATTCCGCATGCGTGTCTTCCTATGGGGTGCCCTCTCTACAATGGTTTGTTTATATCCCTTGTCAACACCAAAATTTGCTAATAATAAATTTCTGAGGTGAATGACATGGTTAATTTTGCTATGCAGGTGCTCCCGAACTATCCTCTACCCACGCATCATGTGGTTGTGCGAGGTGGGGCGCCAACTGCATTTGCTGTAAGTAAAATGGTATTGAAATTAAGATCATCGTGTCGTGTAGTCCACTTAGAAGTGTAAATATGTTGACCAACTTGCTTTTTGTTACAGCAAAACATTGTTGCATATGATGAAACTCAAACGCCAATCTTGAAACAGGCGTTGGTTCTTGACGATGCAATCTCAGATTTGCCGGAGGCATGTATTTACTTGACTTCTATATGTCATATTTTCTACATTTAGTCTTACATCTGTTATGCAGGTTGGTAACGATCAAACTGATGATGTAATTGAGTACCCTGCAAACCCAAAGACGGAATTTCAGCGATATATCCGTCTTAGTCGTAAAGGTATTTATATACTCCCTCCGTCTCAAAATAAGTGACGTGGATTTGTCTAAATTCGCAGAATCTAGACACGTTTTAGTATATAGATACATGTGAATCTATACTAATCTAAGTCACTTATTTTGAGACGGAGGGAGTAGCTCTTTTAATAAGAAGATTATATGCTCATCTATTTGTTTGTGAAAAGTCCTTTCCTTGTGCATTTCACATTTCAATTCAGTTTTATGCCTTTAAAGTAATTTTTCTAATGTTGTTCCAACGTTGTAGAAATGCTTGACTACTCGTTCCGTGATGGAACTGGTACCGAAGATGGAAAAGTGTTGGACCATCGTCCTCTAAAGTTGAACACAGATGACTTTGAGCGCGTCAAACGAATACCATTTGAGAAGGTAGGTGGCTGAACTTTTCCATTGTTTTTCGTGTGACCACTCTTTTCTCTTCATGAAAAAATTGAATTCTCTGTCAGGGAGCCAACTTCCGTAACCTGGAAGGTGTAATAGTAGGGCCAAACAACGTCGCTGAATTTGACCCTGAGATTCCACGAGTTTACCTTGAGTCCGGCAAACCATTAGTACGTACTGGTCAATGGCTTTTAGATGGTTTCCTCATCTAGTGTCAATTGTTGAAGTGTACTTGTCTGTTTGTCTAGGTTCCTGACTATGCGATGAAGTTTGTGAAGGGCAGATCTGTCAAGTGAGTGCCTTATATACACTGCTTTTCTTCTGTAATCATATTCGGTTGTTGTTGTTGTTGTTGTTGTTGTTGTTCAAAAATATACATTATGATGGTATCGTAGGCCATTTGGGCGACTTTGGATGGACGAGACAGTTCCGACAGTAGTGACCAGAGCAGAGCCACATAACCAGGTTAGCTTCGTCGCAAGCTGCCACCTGTTCTGACCAGATTTCTGTTCAGTTTCTTAAATTTGTTTTGTGTTGCTTCCGTCAGGCTATACTTCACCCAAACCAGCCCCGTGTCCTGACTGTTCGTGAGAATGCAAGGCTGCAGGGGTTTCCAGACTACTACCGTATGTACGGACCCATCAAGCAGCGGTATGTCCATCAACTGTTTCTAACTTGCTGAAGCTCAACTAAAGATCTGCTCTTGCTGAAACTGAAGCTGAACATGTGCTTGTGCTGAATTGTTTTTGCTGGCAGGTACATGCAAGTTGGCAACGCGGTGGCGGTCCCTGTGGCACGAGCGTTGGGCTTCTCCCTGGGCCAGGCGTACCTGCACAAGCATGAAGACGGCGACAACCCGTTGTTCGTGCTGCCCGCCAACTTCTTCAGCCCGGCGCAGACTGAGGTCGCCGCGAGGGCTTCGTCGGTTGGGTTCCCTGTAGGCGAGGTTGCAGAGGAGTAGGACACATAGCGCTTCGTCCTTTGCTGCTGGTCTTCTTGAATTTGAGTTCATCTTGGAAATCGAAATAGGTTGCTGTCAGTGTTTATAGGATTGGTTATTATTGGAGATAGTTATTATGATGGTTTTTCCAAATATTCGTTGCTGGTCAAAACATTATACTATTTAGTTTCTGTTTGATGATTTTCTTCAGTAAAGAAGTGGTGATCGTCCTATCGGTTTATGAATGATCAAATGTTTGCTCCAGTTGCGGCTCATCATGGCTGCTGCTTGCTTGTTTGTCTGTTTACATTCGAATGGGTTCAGGTTCTGTAAGGTGTTGAATCATCATCTACTTGCAGAATTAGAGGTTTCAGGTTTTATGCATTCATCCTATGTTCAGCTTGGATACCTGGACGGTGAGTATAAATTCAGAAACCTTGGGCAGTGATCTTCACATTTCTCTTTTTTGCGGAGGCAGGAATACAGATTATTCTTACATGTATTTTTGCATGCATGTATTATTAATTATTATCTACATCCTGGTATTTTTTCAGTCTTTAAATTTATACTTTTCAGAAAAAAGATGTCCTTGAGTGAGGACGAGCACCAAATCAACGCCTCTCGGCAACTATGTTTCTTTTAGATTTCAAAGTTTCAGAGATACATTGACATAACACATGATACATCCGTCTTTCAATTATACACGCCATCATCAAAACACAAACAGAGCAGTACCGTAACGTACGAGTCACAACACACATAAGGAAAGAAACAGAGATGGTACATGGAAGAATGCATATAGCCATGAAACAGGATTATTGCTGACCACGTCTAGCACCACGAAAGCAAACGTCCTCGTGCTTCATTCACTAGGGAAGCCAGCGTGTGACCATCATCGCGTCCCGTGAACAGCACGAATCCATCGAGACCCAACATGCTCTCTGCAGCGCTTCCCAGTGTTCCTATCAACCGCCTCATATGTCGTACTTGTTCTTGAGATATGCCATTTTCTCGTCTCATCATTGATATGGCCATCTTGCTCATAAGCTTCAGCATTCTCAGGCAGCCGGGCACCTTGGGGTCACTATTTCCCTCTGCCATCTCCTCCAGCTCCCCCAGTAATGTGAACGCGTCATCTAGGACATGAATCTCCGACGCTTGCTCTCTACTACTACTTAGTAGTTTCTCATGTGCCATCACATAAAGGGATAGCAACGCCACTTGCAGTTCCTTATCCTTGTAGTGCTGCCCATTACTACCTCGTAAAACAACACTGTTTCGGGACAGCAATAGCGTGGACTCCAGACCAAGTATTTGCCTAAGCACCTGCGCAACATCAATCAACGTTATAATTAGTTCCTTAACCACCGTAATGATTCGGGACAGCATCAAAGTGGCACTAACTACAACAGTTCAGAGTCTTTTTAATAATTTGTTATTAAAGGAGAGATAAATGTTGAGCAAAAATATGGCATATGGCAATGGATTACCTTTGGCATCACATTGGTTATGGCATTCTTGAGGTGCTGGAAGCATTCTTCGTCCCTGTATTCACTAGATAGACCCTCCAAAATTCCAGCGGCGCTTATTCTGCATTTGATTACTCTGTCTTCCAGGAGTAGCGCAGCCAGAGAATCAACAAGATTACAGTCTTCATGCAAGAGGGCAATGCTTTGGCTCTGGAAAGATAGTGTCACAAGCTTTTCACCTGCCAATTCTCTGATGCGGCCGTCCTTGCTATTATCAACGAAGATGCTTACAAGCCTCCTGGTGATATTTCCTGTGCTTTCGCTTGGCAGTTCCGTGAGAATCTTCATGGCTAGCATATGCCGCTCCTCACCACAATCTTTACAATCGAGAATAATATCCCGCATTGTTTGGATTGCTGCCTTGTTGTTTGCGACCTCATCACCCAGCTTGGTGGCCGTCTCTCGTGGAGCAGTCTTGAGCAAGCAGTAAATCACTTGCAGCGATGCGTCTACTATGTCCGACCATGCACGATGATCGACACGGTGGAGTAGATCGGAGCTTACAGGCCTCATGATCATGGAGACCAGGCCATTTGCCCTGCCGATGACTCTACAGTTCTCCTGGTCACCAGCTAGCTTACCAAAGATGCGCAAGCCTTGCAAGACCAGCTCTTTGTATCCATCCACCTCATGCTCATGCTGCCCAGAGCTGTCGAACAGGGAGGATATGCATACGATTCCTCGTGGGAACTGGTTCAGCCGGATGTTTCCAGCAAGGTGCGCCACAATCCTCGCAGAGCTCTCCCTTATCTTGATGTCATCGGGATGGGGGCTCCTCGAATCCAGCGCCTTGAGCAGCTTGTGGAATATGTTGCTGGAGGACGGCGACCCAACCAGCCGTTCGATCAGCATCAGCATGTCATCGCCCTTGTGTTCCTCCCCAGGCGGCGGCAGCCGGCGGCGGCTGGTGAGTACGTACTCCGGGATCCTACTGGTCCCGTGGTAGTATTCATCCGCCACCGACGGTAATAATGCATCTTTCACTGTGTTCTTCACCGCGTACGTGATGATTGTGTCGAGAATCCTTGTCCCAGAGCGGTCATCATCAGGTGACTCGGACTCCATCAGCTTCACAGCATAGGTGATGAGATTCCTTCCCAAGGACAAGGATGGATCCTTTGCTAATACTTTACCGGTTGTCACCAGGTAGTCGGAAACCGATGTTACTGCGTCCCCTTGGAAGCCATATGCCATGGCCACTGCGTTCACCACCTTCCCACAAGCAAGCAACAGGATAATCCTGTAAGAAAACAGAGCACCTTGGACCAGAGCTAGGCCATACAGGACGTCGAGCGCCGGATTCATATTGGCTTTGCTGGGATCTCCATCAGTGTTGCCGTAATCATGCTGTATTAAACGCCACAGCGAGATACCGCCACTGATGTGCAGCCCGCACGTATAGAGAGCTGCGAGCGGGCACAGTATAATGCCGAACACGAGTGCTTGAAGACTGGCTACCACAAATGTTACCATGTCACGTGCAATACCAGAAAATTGACGGCACACCACTGATGAGAATAGGATGGAGGACTTCTCGTTGCGTCCTTCATGTCCACCTGGAACACGGGGACAAGGTTTAAAAATATGGATGAAATGGTATTAATCATCCATCATTATTAGAATTTTCAGGTGAATTGACTTATACTTGCAGTCACTATGGTGTTATTAGTGCCAAGAAATTTCTAAGTTCAGTACCAACAAAGACGCTATTAGTAAACGGATGTTTGGGTGAACCCGTTGGTGCATGAATTAAATTAAGCTAAAGAAAGTAAAGAATGATGTGAAAGGATGCAAAGCCAATCCGAGGGGAGAAGATATTAAGCTCAAGAAATAATAATCTTTACTTCAAGATTTAGAAGAGATTGAGAAAGATGTGGTGTTACCTGGAGAACAACTGAGCAAGGAATGTCAAATACAACAATTGCTCATGAAGATTTATGAAGAACAACATTTATACTAGAAATAAAGATTCATTGAGCTTCGTTACTTAAATGAGAAAATAATATTAAGTTCTTTAACATAATTGTGAATGGAAGAAAAAGGAACAAAGTTATATTTTTTCACTGAAACGGGATCAAGTATTATCCAAAGGACTCCAAATTCAATGAAATATGCTATAGAGCTTCAACCTTCTAAAGTGAGTCTTGAGACAAATTGACAAGCTGTGATGAAAGTTTACTTGGATGAAAGATCTTCCGGACACGGGCACGACTAGCCACCCCCTTGTCAACTGGAATAAGGGTTGCAGGCTGCAACGCCTTGGAGGTCTTGGGGTGCTCAATCTCGACATATTTAGCTGTGCTCAATGCCCCTGATGGTCATGGCTTGCATGGACAGACAATTCTAGGACATGGTTGGGCGCGTCCATGAAGATCACACCGAGGTATGGGAATACATCTCCACTTTGTCAGAGGAAAAGAAGAAGACCGCCAACGCGATCATCACCTATATCACATGGGGAGTTTGGAAAGAGAGGAATAGAAGGTTTTTTACAAACGTGACACTATCAGCTCAAGATGTCGTGTGTCACATTTGCGATGAGATTAAGCAACAACCAGCCAAGGAGATAAGATTTTGTTTTTTTCATGTTTTCCTTTACCGTCTAAAAAAACCTGGGTAGAAGTTTTTGTAAGGAAGAAATCAAGAAGGTCATAGATCAGGAGTTGCAGGTGTTGTCGGTATTTGGGACAGCCCGTACCACTATGACATGTGGATGGGCATCCTCATCCTACCCTCCAAAGACAAGGCCAGAGAGAAAATCAGGGGACGCCACCGATCTATGTGATCTGCGGCAGGGGTGAGTCTTGGAGGAAAATCAAGAAGGGGCCAAGATGCTGATTAAACCATTTAATAGCTATAATTATTCCTAATCCTCATTAGCTTAGTCATAACAACACTACTAATTAGAAGCACTGCACCAATGTTGGGGGGACATGGTTCAGTTTGGCCTCCATGAAGGTCCGCCATTGTCCATTGATCTACGGTTCCCAGACTTCTAGATGAATCCAAGACCAACCCGGAAACAGCAATAGAAGGGAACCTAAAGGACTAGGAGCACCAAAAAAAGTGAGCATACTCATACACATACAAGAAGATCTGATCACCTATCTGTATCTATACCAAATAATAAAGGGGGATCTGTTTCCCTCTGTTCATCTTTTTGGACGATTTTACCCCTGTAAGTTTAGAGATATTGTGTCGTTATGCCACTGCCAAGTGAAAATGATCCGGTGCATGTCGTAGCGATCATTCACATGGGCCGCCTCCCCTTCCTCTTCGTCACGTGCGGCCAGCAGTGGTTGACTGCTACACCTCGCGCAGGACGGCTACCATCCTCCAACGCCTACCTTGTGTGCATCCGGAAATCCTCCTCCACTCGGATCTACAACTCGGATCTATAGCCAGGAATCACTCCTCCTATGGCCATATGCTCGAGTTCTTCTCGTAACTCCATCTTGAGGAGCTCGGGTTTGTCAAGTTCCTCGAGCGCCTGGAGATCCTCCTCCCGCATATTGTTCTCTAGATTCTCGCACTCCGTGCCCACTTCTCGGCAACCACCGAAACTATTACCCAGGCGATTTCCACATCTTCATTGTGTTGTCCTTGGACACGGAGAAGATCTGGCGGCTGTCAACGGAGAAGCCGCTTTGGGTGTTTTTAGCTGGCCAAATTTTGCCTTGCTTTAAGTTCCATGCCATGTGGGAAACAAATCGACCTTGGAAAGCAAGCGGCCAAATTTCAGCCCGGTAGATGCACGAAGTCCCTCCGTGGGCAACCAAACATGCCTTTACAATTTTACAACACATTTGCTAGACACACCGCATGGTCAAAAAGAAAATATTTGGCGCATTTTCTTCAAATCTGACCATGACATGGTCACTCGGGCAAAAGTGCCAAAACTTTACTTTTTGATCACATGCTATATTCCGGCAAAAATATAATCGGGCGGACAGAAAATAATGATGTCTAGCAAATTCTACCTTTTCCTTATTTTCTTTTCCCCTCGCACACCGGCCACTGGTGCCGCCTCCCTCCTCTCGCTGGTCTGCCTCGCCAAAGACCGCGACGGCTTCGAGATCCCCATGCTCCAGATCCTCTCCTCCACACACATCCGCATCATCTCCGAGATCCTCTCCTCACGATGCCATAGAGGGCTTCCTCCTCGCCTCCTATTCTCATCTCCGACAGGCGGCGTTGGCAAGGAGGCTCCGGGCTTCCTCATCTTTTGTGCCGCCGCCCACACGGCCTCGTCGTAGGACGCTCGAAGCTGAACGGAAACAGACATCGATGCGGCACCTTACCCAGCGGATCCAGCGCTCATCTGAAGAGAGGGAGGAGCATGTGGCCAGGGCGGTGCCAGTGGTGGAGATGGGTAGGGGAGGTGGAGGGCCTGGCCGACGCGGGAAGTGGAGGGTTGGGACGGCCTAAGCTGCTCGTGATTTATCGGGCTGGGAGGGGATGAACCTGCTGCAGCTATTGCCTTTTTTAGGCAGAGAGAGAGGGGTTCATATTCCGAATTCATCGGCACTGACATGTTTTAAGGGCCTGTTTGGATTACTACCAAAGCTGGTCAGCTCGTGAAATTTGGCGTTCGTTTGGACGAGTACCAAATAATTGGCTCGCCCTGTTCGCCCGCCGCGTGACGGTGTAATTTTCGCCAACTCGTGGGCGAGTCATGGGCGTAGAAAAGCTACGCCAAAATTTTGGCACGGCAACTTGTCCTCTTTTTCGGTGAGCCCCATGTACTTTGCTGCATGCTGCCGGCTGTTCGGATGGTTTTGCCTTCTAATTAATCGCCCTGCCTCATTTAGTTACTTCTAGCAAGCGAATGGTAGTCCCGTAGTCCAGGTACTCCGAGCTTGTATCAACTTTCAGCAGAACGATTGCGTATCGTTCTTTTGGTGATTTTTTCCTTTTTGCTAACGATATTCTTTTTCTATTTGAGTGTATCATACTTAGTACTTCAAAAGTAATAATTTTTGTATTTTCTCAAATTTGGTTAGTAGGCGTATATTCTAGAAACTAGTATGCAGGAAATTTCGCAAAAAAAAAAATAGTTTGTTGCAAACCCAAACATTATCTATTTTGCCAAAAAAATTGGAAGGGAAGATGGTTGCAAACCAAACAACTACTAGCTACCAAAATTTTGGTCATGCCCTTGCATTGGTCATGCCAAATTTTTGGTGGGGCAAGTTGGGGCTCAAACCATACATACTCTAAGGCTCTCGGGCCATCTCCACCGGGGCAAACGATTCGGACGCGCAGCATATGTGGCGTCTCAGGCACGATCTATTTGGACTAATAAGTCCGGACTGACCTATTTGTAACCCAGATCTAATGCATGGACGACTATGTTCGGACGGACGCAGACATAGACCGGCCCAGAGGCAGACATACAATGGGCCTTCTTCTCTTGGGATGACATGTCCATTTTGGTGTGCGCGGCTGGCCGGATAGGCCGGACCATGACTCAAAAACACCGGTGACTCGACCCAAACGGACTAAAACGAACCGTTTAGATTGTTCGTTGCGTCTCGCCAATGGAGATGCCCTCACAATTCACAATGTAGTGTATCTTAGCTTGTTATTCTAGGTAGTGGTGTATTTTAAAAAACAACTAGTATAATGTATTGTATTTTAGGCTGATCATAGCGGAGAGTAATATAATAAACTAGTATAACATGCATATGTTATTAGCCTATATTACTACCTTGATAGTGGAGAGTAACATGCAAGTAGTGTCATGCAAAGTATTAGTATTTACTAGGTGATAGACACATTTGGCTTTGGTATGTGTGATGTTACTGTAACCAAATGTATGTTACTCCATCCTCTTCTCTCTTTATTAACTCACTGCCATATAATCAATTTTGCTCGATTAGACCTTTAGTTACTTTTAAAGTTAATTACACTATGGCTAGTCTCAAGAGTTGTATGTATATTTAATAATTTTAAGTGCATAAATAAATGTGATTGGGCTAACCACATATTTCCTCCTGTCCCAATTTAGGTTGCATATAAGATTTTATCAGAGTCAAATTATACAATGTTTGACCAACTAGTTTGATACAACTATAAACTTTTATGATGCCAAATTAATATTATTAAAATTGTTTTAAAATATATTTTCATAATATATACATTACATATCATACATATTCATATTATTTTGTATATTCTTGGTCAAATTTTGTAAATTTTGACTTGCACGCAAAATTACGGGCAACATAATATGGGATGGAGAAAGTATATTGCCTATGATTCCGTACAAGACTTATATCTAAGCTAATAAGATACAATATCATCTTTTTTTTATTAAATGTAGTGCCACATAAGCAATTTGCATATAATACCATGTTAAAAAAATGTCCATTAAAAAAGGCCTAACATATTTTTTGAATCGGGCTCCGGAATCCGAAACTACTCTGGGATAACTTCATCCACGCCCAAGCGACCACGACTAATGTACAAAACGCGAGAGCATGTATGCTTCTATATGAATTCTAAATGCACACATATATGATGAATGGTCAAATTTAATAGGGATTTTTGACTAAATTCACACACCGTGTGTTTGTGAACGAAGCGACTAGATTACATATCCATATGTCATCACTTGAAATTGTTGGCCACACCTGCCCGCGCGTGTGGTCCACATAAAAAAAAGACAAAGCCGTGGTGTGCAGTCCCATTAAAATTTCACCTGAATTCCAACTTTCATTTTACATCTTGATCAAATTATTTTGTTCTCATCGACTCAATATATGATTTTTATTCCGCACTGATCCTCCAGTGAAAGACGGGAGTGCAGCAAATCAACAAGTTAATGTATATATAGGTTTTCGGATTTTACAAAATGGATTGACAAATATGCTATGTGTATCAAAGTACCTTATAAGTGTGCGTATCAAAATCAGAACGGGGGATGTATTACCTTTTCTTCTATCCATCATACGCATTGTATCATAGAAGCCCAAGAATGATTTCCGTATATATCTCAACTTTTCATTCATATGAACATCGAATACCCTGTAGTATGTTCAGATAAGATATATATCAGGAAAAATAAGTATGACCATCTTATATCTTGTATCATATATTTACTAATTACAAACTTTATTCGAGACACCACATTAGTCATGGGGGTTTACAAAATTTTAACCATCTAATTGGTTAATAATCAGAATGGCTCTATTGCGGACCGCCCAGCTCTGCCACATGCCGTAGCCATCACGGCGCCTCATGCCATGACGATTGTCATGTCGACAACGTCCACTGCAGCAGCCACAGCTCTCCAGACCCCAGCATCCCACATACTCAACAACCTGCAACTCATGTTCCCTAAAAATGACCTCGCCACCCATGCGCGCCCAGGCGCATGGCTAGCGACGCCTTGCCCCAGATCTGGTACCACACATCTGATCAAGGGTAGCCAACGTCTGCATCGGCCTCGCCTCCTGGCCCAAGCTAAGCCTACATCAGGCATGTCCCTCCACCGGCAACCACCATGGACTATCATGTTGGAGTAGAACCTTCGGGAGTCGGCGGCCCATGCTAGATCCCCGCTTGCTCTCGCCATAGTGTCTTCTCGCCGTAGCCCCGCCACCACCTGCAAAGATCTCCCCAATACCATGGACTCCGAGAGCCACAGAGGAGGAGAACCACTGAACCACCCCAGTGCTCACGGCTCGCTGGCACCTCCTCGGGCGGTGGTGGTGCAGGGAGGGGGGAGAGACCCCTAGGGTCGACTGAAGTTAGGGTTCCTCTAGGGCTGCTCTAGTGTCATCATTGGTGAATGGTGATGGTTGCTGCTTTAGTGTGTTGGTCCTTTGTGACCTTAGGCTACAATGAGATCTTCTATATCAAGCTTTGCGCGGTTCCGGTGATGGAGTGGCGAGGACGGTAGCACGCCCTCGATTCATTGTAGTGTTTGTAGTCATCGCTAGGTAGTCAAGTAACCCATTTATAATTTTTATTACTTTTAAGCCTCATTATAATGTTATTGATGATTATTAATAGACTAGTGGAATTTTGAAAAAAATATCCGTCAAAGAACCGTTCGGATGTTCATGTTAGCAGATGTTTCATTACCTTTTTTGGATAACACGGGAAGCACAACTCGACCTATTCATATAAGAGCATCTCCACTTGTTCCCCTATACGGCGTTCGACGCGGTCCGATTTTGGGACGTATGGGAGGGGGCGCCGGATTGGTCCATGATTTGGAGGGGCGCTGGCTCCCAACAGTGCCCCATACAAAAAAGAGAGTATTAAAACACTTGAGTACATTCGTTTTCAATTTTTACATAGAAAGGAAAGGATCAACTCCTCTGGCGGCCGAAGGCGCTCCTCTCGCCAAGAGGGCGCAGTGGTGGCGGCGGCGCGACATCCCACGGGTCAAACATCGAGTTGTATCTTGCTAGTTCTAATAAATTCGGTTTTGACCAGCCTTCTAATGTTTATGCTATCTTTTATGGAAATTCCAAAAGGGGTGAGGAAATGACTTGACTTTTTCCGATCCCGTTTCTTTTGGCAAAGCGATGGTAATAAGAAGAAATACCGATTATCAAAGTGGAATATTGTGTGCCATCCAAAGGACCGGGGGTTTAGGGATTGAGGTACTAGAGATAAAAAATAAGTGTTTACTTAGTAAATGGCTATTTAAAATGCTTACCGATGATGGTATATGGCAACAACTATTAGAAAATAAATATCTAAAAAATAAAACTTTATCTCAGATAGAAGCTAAACCCCCTTTTGGAAAGGATTAATGCGGGTAAAGGATTTGTTCTTCTCCCATGGATTTTTTAAAATTGGGGATGGGCAGAGTGTTCGTTTTTGGGAAGATGTTTGTTGAGAGAACATTCCCTGGCACAACAATACCCGACTTTATATAATATTGTTCAACAGAAAAATGTCCGAGTGGCAGAGGTTCTTAGTCAAACTCCTCTTAATATTGCTTTTAGGAGAAGTTTAACCGGTGATAAGTGGATGCGCTGGTTGCATCTATGCCGGAGGCTTATGAATGTTCATTTGAATGAGGATAAAGACCGGTTTGTTTGGAAACTAACCACCTCAGGATCTTTTTCTGTTAAATATTTATACTCAGAACAAATGAACGGGCACACTGTTTACTTGCACAAGTATCTCTGGAAGCTGAAATTACCGTTGAAGATAAAAATATTTATGTGGTTCCTTAAAAATAAAGTTTTATTGACAAAGGAAACTTGGCAAAAAGGCAATGGATGGGATGTCAAAAATGTTGTTTTTGTGATTCTTTGGAATCGATTGAACATTTATTTTTATATTGTCCATTTGCACGAATTATTTGGCGAATGATGTTCTTCGCTTTTGATATTACCCCTCCAACGAATATTAATAATATGTTTGGCAATTGGTTTCATGGGGTGGACAAGCAAAATAAATCTAGAATTCATATTGGAGTATCAACACTATGTTGGGCTATTTGGAATACTCGAAATGATTTTGTTTTTAACAAACAGAATGGTACAATTTTTTTGCAGATTATTCGCCGAGCTACATGTTGGATTCAACAATGGTCTATGCTTCTTCCGGAGGATCAGAGGAAGCATATGGAATCTGGATGCAACCACCTGCATATGGTTGCACATGACTGTTTTTTCCAGGCTACTGGGTGGCGTCATATTAATAGGCTGAAAAATGGATAGAGCAATTTTGCTTCTTATTTTTAGATGGTTGATACATGTCTCAACCTTATCTGATCCATGATTGTAAAACTTTGTTTACGTTTGAATAATGCAATAAAAGGGTTGTGTGCATTAGATGATGCAGAGGCCGGGGTGATGTTCCCCATTTCGGAAAAAAAACCTTGGCCTCCTCCTTTGCTCGGTCGCGTCTAGCACACAAGTCAACATCGTCGGGCTCTCTGTGCGACACATAGAAGAAAATTCTGTGACGTCGTCAAGTTCTTGCAGCCAGAGGTGCTCCGGCAGGAACACTTGGTGGAAGATGTTCCACCCGTAAGGCTCGCCGGTGGGACGGACGCGGAAGCTCCTCGGGCTCGGACAGGGGACTAGACCAGCCCATCTTGTCGGTGTTGGCTCTGCTGGAGTCGTCATAGTCGACCCACTCGTTGTCGGAGCACTCAGAGTCGATGTGGTTGGGTCCAAGGAGAGGCGGAAACGGATGCCACGACTCTTCTACGGGCGGTGGGAGAGGTGGAGGAGCATGGCGACCAGGCATGGATGTGCACTGACCCTACTGATAGCAGCACCGCCGGCCGCCGGCCTAGATGTAGAGGGAGAGGGTGTGAGGTGGTGTAGATCTACAATGGCGATAGCCGCCACCCCTACATATAAAGAGAAAATGGCGGGAAGCCAAGACGGAAAGCGGTGGAAAAGGCGGGAAGAGGTGGAAGGGCATGGCAGGAGAACGCGTGGCCGACGACGGGACGATGATCGGGAGACGAGCCGTCTATCTTACTGCCAGGGCTAGCCCGCGTCGTTTCTAGCTCCATTCGGCACCCTTGCTAGCCCCACGTGGGTTGGGTTCGGCCTAGGGAAGCCGGATGGCAAACGGGCCGTATCAGCGTGAAAATAAGTTTGGGCCAACGGGCTAGGCGCGATTTTAAACGCCAGCACCCCATAGCTCTTTAGGGGGCTTTAGGACCCCCAGTGGAGATGGTCTAAGGCCTATTCATACAAGATAGTAGGAGGCCTATTCTAGCTTGCCCATTGTTCCATTACAAATATTCAATCCGTATAGTCTGAATATTTTATAGTTTAGTATTTCTTATGTAGTGTTGTTAATATTTTTGACAACTGGCTACATGGTGTTGATTATGTGTTTACAATTTTTATTAGGGTGGATGCGCTTGCCGTTATTTGTATATTTATATATGCAGAAATGACAAGGTTTTTTATGATAAAAGTATTCTCTTATACAGGGTATATACCATTACACCAGTATATGCTCTATACCATTACACCAATTTTTATACAAGGTTTTTATGGTTATATCTCTATATCGTGTGAAGAACTTCGACCTGTTTATAGAAGAATCTATACGGTCCGAGAACACGAACCCTACTTCCCTCATACTTTGTGCGCGGCGGATATTTCCGCTCCTCCCATTGGCGCGCCAACCGCCGCCGCCGCCGTTGTACGCGCCCCCGCTGTCTCCTCCAACGCCGGCATCGGATCTTGGTGCCATGAGCCTCAGTTTGACCACGCTGGCCGCCGGAGGAAGCTCACAGCTTCTGCAACCCTCTCATGTGGTGTTCGTGTCTATCGGGGCGAGCGGAGCTCTGCCGACCCTCGCTGAGGTTGCAAACTTGGTCTCAGCGACGAGCGTGAAGAAGCGGAGGCGCTCAGGTGCGCACCTGGTCCCGCAATCAGGACCCGCGCACATCGGTCCTCTCCCAGCGGTCCCTGCCTGGGTGGCGGAAGCCCGCGCCAAAGTTTCGTCGACAGGGTCAAGAGGGATGAAGGTGAAGAGCAACGTGCTCGATGGTGGGTCTATCCCGCCGCAAGAAGGTGATGCTCCCGCCCCCAACGTGCTCGACGACGGTCTATCAGGTAAACAAAATTGATCCCAATTTCTATGATTCGGATGAACTTTGTGCGCCAAAATTGAGCTCGATTTCGTAGGAATGGCAAGTTCATGAACCTCCTAGAGGAGGTTGACATTGATGCTCCTCCTTTCGCTTCGTTCGACGGCGAGGCCCAAGAGTGGGGCGAGGATGATGGTAAAGACGATGAAGGGGGTGAAGGGGATGAAGATGACGACGAAGACGAAGAGGTCGTCGAGGTCGAGGCCAACGGAAAAGGGAAGAAAAAAAGAAGGGCCAACAACTACACGGAGATAGAAGATGCAACGTTATGCCGAGCTTGGGCCGCCGTGGGGATGGATGCGGTCTCAGCGGGGAAGCGGTACTGACAACGCATTGAAGACAAGTTTCATAAGCTCATGCATCGCGTTCGCCATCCATTTGATCGCACCTACCGATCCCTCCAAGGTCGTTGGGACACGATCAAACCGACATGTATCCGTTGGTCAACGGCAATGGATCAAGTGATGATGAATCCTCCTAGTGGTGCAACTGTCGACCAATATGTGAGTGCATTGTTTGATCAACTTTTGTTTGTTGACCATAAATAGCCTCCATTCATCTTGGTTTTGTAAATGTAGGATCGCATGAGACATTATTTTGATGTGCTCCAACACCTCACCAAGTGGCAATTGAGGGATGAAGAAACAACACCAAATAAAGCTGCAATGGTAGCGCTAGATGATACTGAGGATGAAAAAGAGGGTCGGAACAATGACAAGCCCGAGGGGACCAAGAAGGCCAAAGAGAGGTTGAAGCTTGAGGGGGAGGCAGCAATGTTGAGCGACAAATTCCATCAAATGATGAAGTCCAAAGAGGCAATAGGGATGAAGACATTAGAGACAAAGCTTGTCATTACCGAGACAAAGAAAGAGGTGAAGCTTGCAAAGGTTGAAGCCACCCGAGAGGAAGCAAGGAACAAGGCCAAGTTGGAGGAGATGAAGATCAATGTGAAGAAAGCCAAAGCGATGAAGGAGCTATTGGCCGAAGAGAGGGAGATCATGATGATGTCCACGAAGGACATGAGCAACAACTGGAGTGGTGGAAGGATGCCACGACGGAGATCATGGAGAGAAGAAGGCTTGCTCGTGAAGGGGAAAACGGTGGTGCATCGGCTACCCATGAAGGTGGTGGCGACGGATCAAGCAACGGTCATGTCTCCCTTTGATTTCGTTCACGAGTTTCAGCAACTTTTTGCGGTGAACTATGCATAATTTGATTAAAACTATGAACTATGCATCGATTGTTCGCAATTGCTATTTAATTCTATGTCGATTGTGTGATAAAACCCTGGTTTTACGGGCTGTCACGGAACAGAGCCTGCAAACCGAAACTTTCTGTTTTACAGTTTTCGTTTATGGACTATATTCTACGCCAGTCCTCTTCCAAACCGTAAACTCATTTTTAGGAGACTGAACTGGACGTTTTCGATTCTTACTTTTACGCACTAGTAGACATGGTCACGTTCCTACTATTTTCAAAAAAAAAAAATGTATCACGTTCCTACCCTCGGTACACAAAACCAAAGACGTATGTGGATGAAATAAACGGAAGCAAAGGAGCATTTATATATCAATGTTTCCAAGCAGAAGTAGCTAGGCTATGGTCGCGAGAAGACTTACCCGGCTGTCTGTACAAGGGTAATCAGCGTGAGGCACCAAAAGTCCTTCTTCTCCAGCATGGAGACGAAACCACCGAGGAGGACAACTGTGGTCCAAGTAATCACCAGAAAGCCCAGCCCTCTCACTGCCATTGACAGAAACCCCATAAACAGCGCATAGCCATTGATAAACCTTACTTCCGCCCATTTGGATTCCGTGGACTTGGAGCTAGGGATAGCCATTCTATGTTTGATTGCAGCGCGCGCAGGAATCTGTAGTACTTATGAGCAAAGCCCAAGTAGAAACAATATGCTTACTTATGCTGGGAACCATCATGGAGGTTAGATCTTGACCGACGCTAACCGATGTCATCTTTTAATCATCTCCAACCAATACACGAAACGTCGTCATTGTCGCTTGCCTCGACCTGTCATGGCAAGTCTTCGCTTTCACACCTGCTCATGTGCAGTTGCCTCGACACAAAGTACCCGGCCGGCCGACGTGTAGTCTTCTCTTTCACATACACCTACTCACATATGCAACCATAGTTTTTAAAACAGGACCGACGAGTGAACCGCTGAAAAGAGCCTGGTTCACTGATTTGCTGGTCGGATCATCGGTTCAATGACGATAAAAAACTATTTTTTTAATTAAAATTTAAACAATTTTTGAAAAAAATGACCATAAAAGATACATAAAGTGTATATTTCAATAAGTAATCACAGAACATGGTGTCTCCAAGTTGTATTGGACCTTATGTGGTGCTATTTCTACCTTGCATAAGATAGCGAGTTTGATTCCTGTTGCAAAATCTTTCATTTTACTAGTTTTTTGATGTTTGAACTGGTGCCTCTTAAAAAGCCGGTGAGGCCATCGATTCAGCCGAACCGGTCAAGAAAGAAATTAGTTGGAGCTGTCTAGATTTATGTATAGATCTAGATACATGGGGGTCTAAATACATGCTAAGTCTCGATAAATTTAAGTCGCTTATTTCCTCGCGGAGGGAGTAGCATATTTATCATGAAAGCCTATCCTAAATTAAACAAAAGACTTGCAGTTAGGCTAATTTTATGGTTTTTAGAGAGAATAGTGGGAAAGTTTTTCACTGCTTTTTTAATAAAAAGATAGAGTATCTCCATCGGGACGCCCTACCCCAAATGGCTGGATACGAGGTAAAATCGGCCCGCAACTGCAGCCTCCAACGAGTGTTGGCGTCACGCAAAGCCTAACTACTTGTTGCAAAAAACAATTACGGCCTAAATACGATGCACATATAGAGTGATCCATATGTTATCCGGAATTAACAAAACCCATGAATCATGAAAAAACTCAAGCATTCAAGCATACCAATAAAATTATTCCCTTATTCTAGTATTGTGCTCGGTTTACATGGGAATAATGGAAAACACAAATCATGAAAGCCTTCTCGATGCACTTAGGGTGTGATCGTTAGGTTGGGCTGATTTTTGAGCACCCGAAGGGTGTTCGGGATATAAGGGCATCTCAACATGGGAGACGCAAATGGACGACCCAAACGGCCTGATTCTGTCCGGCTGGGTCGAGTCACCGACGCATTTGGGTCGTGGTCTGGTCTATCCGGCCAGTCGCGTACAACAGCGTGATTTAAACGGACGAAAACGGGAATGCCATCCCAAAAGAAGAAGACCCATGTGCGTCTACATCTGGGCCAGCCTGTGTCCACGTCTGTGCGGGCAGACCCATCCATGCATCAGATCTGGGTCACGGATGGGTCGGTCCAGGGTGCGTCAGCCCGGATAGGTGGTACCGCTGGGGCGCCGCGCACGTCCCGCGCATCCGTGTGGACGAGTTCGGCTCGACCCATCCATGCATCTAATCTGGGAGAAACGCGCCCGACTCGACTCATCCATGCATCTAATATAGGGCTCGGTTGCATCGGCCTAGACACGCGTGGACAGCGCGGACGTTGTTCCCACGCGTGCTACTGGCCCCACCCGTCATCCACCTTGACCCGCGACATTGATTTCAGACGCGGTCAGCGGCACTGATTCAGACGCAACCGCGACAACAATTTAGAGGCGTTGGCGACAGCCTGCGCCATCAATGGCGACCCCTACAGTACTGGCTGGACACTTCAATGCCGTCTCTTTGGCCTCCGCGCCAGCATCCGATGCCGACCCTTTTTAAATGGCCGCCCGCGGCCACCTTCTCCCCACAGAACACCATCCTCTCCTCCTTCTCCTCTTCGTTCTCCATTGCATGTAGCTAGCCATGGCCGACGGCGCTGGATCGAGGGGAGGACGCGGCGGCCGTGGACGTCGAGGGAGGCGTGGAGGACGAGGCCAAATCACCGTGCCACCACGCTCTCCCTCATCGCCATCGTAGCCCGAAGATCTCGACCCAGGCACCCAGTTCGTTGTGGCCATCCACCTCGGCATGCCGCGTGACAGGCTGCTCCTGTCCCGTGGGTTCGTGACGCTGATCAGCGACAAGCCGCCCCCGCTTGCCATGCTGCGGGCAAAAGGCTTCAGGACTGGCAGGTACCAGTCGACTTGCAGTCCGACCACCTCGGCCAGATATACCTCGGCAACGGCTGGGAGCGCTTTGCCCGCTCGCACCAGATCAAAGCGGGCAACATCATCGTCTTCAAGTACGACAACGAAGGAAAGTTTGGCGTCAGCGTCTTCGAACACACCATGTGACGCCGCTGCTACTACTCCGACTCCTCCTCCGACTCCGACGAGTAGGCTAGGCTGTGCGAGCGCCATGTGTATGATGTATGAATGTAGGCATTGGCTATTTGCAATGAAAATCTTTATCCAATCCCCTAAAACATTCGTTACACTCACTCCACACAACCTAAGACTGCGCGCGGCCGCCGACGTTGGGTGCGTCGGGTCAGATACACTAATCGTTATTGAGAGAATTGATGATTGATCGTTGCGTCTGCACCTCCTCTTCAGCTCAGTCGAGGCGGGCACACAAGAAAGCATCGTCAGGATTGGCCCACACCGCTTCTCCAAGTTCGCCACGCAGCAATCGGAGCTGGTCCAATCGCCGGTATTCCGGCAGAAAAACGTGTTCTGCCACCGTCGTGAAAGGCTCGCCGGTGGTCACGTGACGGCTATAGAAAAGGCGACATGGCGGTGTGCCCAACCTGTAAATCCGCGGGCGCCCTAGAATCGGAGGAGGCAGCACGTCCGGTAACTCCCGCGGATTCGGCCACCACGACGGCAGCGGCCGCTCGGGCACCTCTTCTCTGCCGACATCGAGGTTGCCACGGAGCTTGTCGTGTCAACGCCGGCGGCCAAGAATGGTGGTTTTTTGTGTTGTGGGTGGCTTGGGTATGGTCGAAGATAGCTCGGCGACCTCCCCTTTTTATGGCTGCCCCTGGACGCGGCGGGAAACGCCGAGAACTCGTGGGAAGCGACAGAAAAGAAAGGCGGGAGACGGCATGGCGGCGGGAAGACACTGGAAATACGCCGGCGTTGGCGATGGCCAAGCACAGACAAGTGGGTCAGGCCGTTGTGCGTGGTCGGCTGGACCCCCTCCCTAAATCGTCCGCGGCCCGACACAAACGGACAAAAACGTACCGTTTGGGGTGATCGTATGGGTCGGCTCAGTGGAGATGTTCTAATAAACTAGACGAACATGCGCGCTTTACCGCGCCGCTGCTATGGCGTTGTCACATGGCGTGACTATTGCGGTATACTCACGGACGCTTTAGTTTGTGACACAGTCGAGCATAACATGTTTGTATTTCTAGTGTTACCATATAGGCAGCACTTCAACCCTTCTCTAGCAGTTGGGCCTTTTTGGTGGGATATCCCATTTGTCTCACGGGTGTATTGCACCCATTATGAGAAAACATATTTTAAAATTTTAGAAAATTCAAAAAAATGTTTACATGTACATCCGAACATTTTATATTTGTTCACAAGTTTTCGAGACGAACGAATATTTTATGTTTCATGTATAAAAAAAATAAAAAATGTCATGTAGATAGGATATTATTGACGGGACAATTTTTGTCTTTTTGCCTGAAACACGTAGAATGTTCTTTCATCCCGAAAACTTATAAACAGACATAAAATATTTGAATGTATATATAGACTTTTTTTCAAAAAAATTAACATTTCAAAACATGTTTTTTCACAATGGGTGCAAATGCTCCCGTGAGTCGAATAGCCACCTCCCTTTTTGGTCGCATCTTACTTCTCAGCCAGGGTATTTGGCCATCTGGCCGGAAAATAAAATACAACTTATTTAGCACGGATCGGTTGTGTATTTATAGAAGTCAGGCTATCATAGTTCACTGCAACACGGTTAGAAGGATTTCTTTTGGGCTCTTGCGGAAGCAAAGCATGTTGCGGTGACCCAGCATACCACTGCATGGTGTAGTATACTATAGTCGTTGACATAACACCAATGAAACACCGTTTACTAGTATTATCTCTTTCAGAATGGCACAACAGAAACACAGCGGGTCCAATACATGGCTAAATGTTACAACTCACTTGTTACACGAGATCCAGAGAACACTCTAGGTTAAAGAGAGAGAGAAAACTTCTTACAAAGAAGAATTAAAGATAAATAATGCACTGACTATTATACTTTACGTCTAGTATTTTAACTAAGGGTTGGAATTGCTACTATTGCAACGCACTACAGAATTAGGTTCTTTGGTTAGATAGAGTAAATTCCTATCTAATCAGTAACTTCGTCTTCACTTGAGTTGATGTATATTTTGACTTCATTGTCTTTATTGAAGAGCTTTAGCATTTGATGATGATTCCTGGAGCATCACTTGATGTTGATGTTGTCTGTACTGGCTTCGAAATCTATCAAGGGTTAAGAAGATACGTTGAGTATGATCGTACTCAGCAAGTTCACTAGAAAAGGAGTGTTTGATGCACTATATCTACAGCCACA
This sequence comes from Avena sativa, assembly GCA_916181665.1. Lineage (NCBI taxonomy): Eukaryota > Viridiplantae > Streptophyta > Magnoliopsida > Poales > Poaceae > Avena > Avena sativa. The sequence continues at coordinate 512,079,828 of OV702299.1, forward strand.
GACCATAGGTCGTAGGCCATGCAAGTTTTCGTAAACATTTCTTTAAAGGTTGATTTTATTTTGAAAAGCTATGTCTGTCAGCCTTCACGGGTTTACCAGAACTTTCATGGAGTTCCTTTCCCGCTGCGTTTGCAGCTCCTTCCCGTAACAGGGAGTAACAAATTACAGTTCTTACACTCTGCAGAGGTGCGTTACTTTTCCCATGAAAGATCAACTCTTTGTTGCACAACCGGGCAGCTTATTCCCGTCCACAATTCCATGATGTGGGGCCCAGAAGATGATCCAAGCCAATCACTTCCCCCTTTGTGACCTTGCATGCCCCCTTAGTGTACACCATGCCCACATATAAAATTACGTCAATGGTTTGTACAACCCGTTAGATGCCAGAACTATCGTGGGACGTTGAGGGTTCGCACCCATATGCTGCATATCCTTTACGAATTACCAATAAATATGCACGCTACAAGTATAACAGCCACGACCTGCACATCCGGCTTCATGCGAGAGGAAGAAGATACAGCTGACTTCTCCGTCTCATTCCAAATCTCATGGTCAACGCGTAATATACGGTGCAAGAATCACTGGCGACATTGGTTGTTAAGTCCTAGGTGATATAGTTCTGAACAGTGGTATTCTCAACTGTCAGATTTAATAGATTAGCTTATCACCCTGAATCAGTAACCAATAGTTCACATTATTATCAAAAATAGTGTTTTCTGATCTTTTTCAAATACAGGTGATGACAACACTGGATTTGCAAAATACTTTACAGAAAATAATCAAAGGACATGAACAAGTGTGAACTTGCCTTTTGTGATTGCAAGATTATGCACTCACGGTCTTCGAGTCAGTATAAGATCCAAAATCTGAAATCAGTATCACTGGTCCGGTAAGGACTAATGTTTAAAGAGGCAATATGCTCTTATGCATAAGTAATGTGATGCACTTTGTAAACGCGAATCCAGGGGATAACGTTGTTCTAGGGTTTGGATACTATAAATGATGTCTTTGAAATGTGTTGTACTTTTAGATGAGTTTAATACTTGTGCTTCTTATTAGGGCTTGTGAGTGTGTGTGAAGCAACATGCAGTTACAATGTCATAAAATAATGAAACACACTTAATTGTGAAATGCTACTTAAGATTGCTTATATAAGAATTGTTGTTTTGAAGTGGCAAACAGAATAACATTTGAAGAAAAGATTTCTTTTCTGAGGTCTAATCAATCTTTATGGTTGGTTGAATCTAATCGATGTTATTTTTGCTTGCTTGAATAGTTTGGGCTTGAGATGATTTATGACTTAACTATATCAGACCAAAGTTAACTATAAAACATATAACAATGTTTATAGTATTCTATTTAGATTCTTGTAGACTAAAGTTAACTTTAAAACATAGATAGTTTGAAAGTATAATGCTTATCACATTTGTACCTTGTGTACTTGGGAATGTTGCCTTAAGGTTACTTAAGAATGGTTATATTTTTTTACTTGTTGTAGTGGTTTCTTGATTTTATAATGAAATAGTATCATTTATCTTTTTAAGGATTTGTGGTTATATTTTGCAAACAAGGGAATAATATTACTTAACTACTTATGGACTCACCATAGTGTTGTGATAATTTTGTAAACTGATGGCTGAAGTATATGGAAAAGATTTTATTTAATCACAATTTATTCTTGAAGAGTTTATATTGGACAAGAATCTTTTTAGAAAATAACCTACATATATGGTTGGAATGGTAATTCAACGTAATTGTATTTAAAATGTGTTGAACCAATTAGACTTTACATTATAATATTTAAGGCTAATATTGATTATTAGACCTAACTTGACAATTTTAGAAATATTAACAAATTTTATTTACCCTTGTATGAATCATCAATTAAGTAAATAAGTTTAAATTTTGAGTTATTAAAATATTTGAACTTTCTTATTTAACTCAAAAGTGAAATATTTTATTTTTAACATATAGGTATTATTTTTGTGATCATTTTGGTATATTACACTTATTTTTGTGATTTAAAAATAATAAGATATAATTTTTTTATAATACTTATTACTTTATAAAGACTTAATAAATAAAAAAAATTTAATTAAGTGGAATAATAATGCATGATTATGGTTTTAAATTATAATTCTTATTTTTCTAAGATTTTTGGTATTCTATTTATATTTTTAACATTTACCATTATTAAAATATGAATAATCAAAGTTTTATTACTTATAAAACCTTTATTAAATAATATTTATTTAAATAATCATCATAATAATATTTGATAATAAATTTTAAGTTGTAGATTTTATTTTTCTACAAATTTTCATATATTATACACATTTTTGAATTATAAATTAAAAGTTATTAATTAAACAAGATTTAATCATTTATTTGATTTCTGGAATATTAATAATTGAGCTTATAACATTTTATTTATTTCTTAAACAGGAATTAACTTTTTTACACCGCACCCACACCTAGCCCTAGTCACTCACCAGTGGGCCAGTGGCCACCTCAGCTCTCAGATTTAATAAATGTGTTTGTTGCCGACCCTAGTTCTACCCTCAAGACAATGACATATGGGCCCTAGGCCATGTCATATGCCACGTGAGACAAAGACCAGATCAAACAGAGGACTGGGTCCAGGGTGGAGTCGGCTTGACGTCGCTATGGCGTCAGCACCACCACCACCGTCAGTGGGTGGTCGCCGGCGACGATCCACGGTGCCCCAGCACGCGAAACTAACCTAGTTCGAATCAGTGCAACATGTTGAGTCCTAAAGTGGCGGCGCCGCTCGGAAATGGTCATCGGAGCCTCAGCTCCGACGAGCTCCGACGGTGGCTAACGATTGCACACGGTGAGACGGCGATTCACATCGAGATAAGGCGATTTAAGGATACTGGAAGGTTCAGGAACTTACCTTGATGACGATAGAGAGGTCGGCGAGGACAGGCGCGGTCGGAGGCGAGCTCTCTGACAAAATTTCTGACGAACTGCCGCAAAGAGGAACGGAAAAATTCGTCCACTCCAGTGCTCCCCTTGATGCAAGATTTCCCTCAGAGGATCTACGGAGGACGGGGCTTCTCCATGGCTACTTGTAAGAGTGTGGGGAGGTGTGGTTCGATGGCGAGGTGTGGCTCCGGTGATCTAGGGTTTTGGCCCCATTAAAATCAGAGAGGATAAGGATGGATTGTGGATAGGAATTGAGGCAGGGCGTCGCGGTGGCCTTCTTATCCCCCTCTGGAATGACGGCGAGCGTCTTGACGCACGGCTGACAATGACGACGGCATCAGGTGGCGGCGAGCTCCTCCAGCGAGCTGCCTGTGTGCGTGAGGATGACGATGACGTCGCTTTTGCGGAAAACCCCTTGGCGAATCTTTTGGCTCAACACGCAGTCCTTATTCGGTCCCACTTGTCAGTCACAGATGAGAACGAGCTGGGCTGGTTGTTGGGCCTTTGTGGGATGCACAGGGGCGACAGGTAAGCAGAGAGGAGTTGGGTGTCAACACCCGGATTTTTAATCCCAAATGCCTGTTATGCCATACATCGCAATCCCAGGATTACCATTTTTGCGAGACATAACAGAATTGGATACCACAGTACATCATCCATTACAAACCATACATAAGGCCTTACACAAATAAGGATCTCATGATCCAGTTCTTAATACAACTTCAAGCAGCGGAATACGTAATAATAACAGTAGCGTAGGCGAAGCTCCATCTTCGGGGTCACATGCAATGCTGACGATGGGAGATGATCCTAGTTGTCGTAACCTTCCTGGGGTCCATCTTCTAGGTACTCCTCTTCATAGTCTGGCCACGGGAATAGCCAGGGACAAAGCCATGAGTACTCTTTAAGTACTCGCAAACTAATACTAACAAGAAAAAGGGGGTTTTGGATAATAGGACACTAGGATCTAGGGTTGTTTTGCAAAGGCCAGATTTATCTCTACTACGTTTTTAAACAAGAGAGATAGTCACAATTTTATAACTCCTAGGTGGGAACTTGTATTTCAGGTCACAACTCTGTTGTGGTCAAGTCAAAGTCTCAATTCATTTCACAAGTCATTTTGAAAACATATGACGGGGGAACAGTATGGCCACTCCAAATGTCTATAACCGCGGACGCGGGTATTCGAATAGTTTGATACTCTGCAGAGATTGTACACTTTCACCACAACATTCGATACATCCGTCAGGAACAAATCCTGAATTCACCATACTCAGTATGCGGATAATCAATCCTAACCTTTCAATTACATGCCCTAGTATAAGCACCTCTCCTGTGAGTTTAGCCTCCCAACCATGACCAACTGTCATCTTGGGTACTGCATAGGTGGACAATCTTCACAAGGTAGCCTCAGCTCAGACCTTGGCCGTGAGGGAACTAATACTAAGGTATATAAGTTTCCAGTCAAGCCCTACCCAATCTTCGGGTATTGTGGTTGTACGATAAAATTGGAATGGTATCGCATCCAGACAACCATCAGTTTTAAAAAGGGCTAAGGCTCATGTCTCAACATTTTCATCACCAAAATCATCTGGTGTTCAGAAACATATGTCAAAACATCTCAGTAGAATGATCCATCATTCTAAGGTTTTCATAACCATTTTCACCAAGTATTCCCATCTAAAGTTGATCAAGTTTTATGCTTAGCACTAGCATCTACAAGTGGGGATGGGTACTAGTGAGAGGTGGTAGACTAGTGGAGTTTCAACTAAGTACAACCTTATATCTTAGGATGGTAACAAGGTTTCTAACCTTAGGCCAAATTTTACGCTCTTTATGCAACCTTCAACTATGTCTTTCTAGAATCTACAAGTCACTTGGGTACTTTCTAAGGAAGTAGTTTTGATAAGGAAATAAAATAGAAATCTGGCAAATAAAACTAGGATTGGTTTATCAAGTGGGTATGATCACATATGCTTAAGGCATATAGTTGGCATGGTAACAAGCAAGTATTAGCTTGTACAACTGCAAGTATAAGCTTGCATAGGTCAACTTGATTAGTAAGGCTTGCACAAGTATCAGTATAAGCTTGCTAAGTTAATAGCTTGCAAGTATTGGCTTGCCTTGTGCAGATCAGTGGTTGAAGTTCTCCTCGGCTTCTTCTTCGTACTATCCTCCTTCCTCCTTGTATCCTTGGTCGGTACTAGCGTCTATAAATAAATACGAGCACAATCACCAAACAATACTTAGCTACTTGCAATCATCACACAAAAGGGTCCTATAGATGATCTAGCATCATCACTAACAATACAAGATTAAAGCTTGGTTTAATTCCTTTTATTTTTAGAAAAGTAATTTCTACTCATTGAAAAACTACTTAAGATTTAATATTCTCCAAACCAAATATGGGATCATGTTGACACATGTCATCACCACACATTTTAGTCCATGGGAATGTGATTTAAAGTGGTGTCACAATCTAATAAGGTTTTACCCTTTTATTTTAATTAAATAATGTGTCTAGAAATGCCTATGTGGCATTCTTTTATTACTTGGTCATTATTTATGTAAGTAAACCTATATATTTTTTTATATTCTGAAAGGTATGGTTAAATGTGATTTTTGAGAGTTGGGATCAACTCAAAAGCTATTGTGGTTTAAATTTGAAAAATGTTTGAATGCAGAAAAGCTTCTGCCTTGTTATTTTTACCAAGGATGATCTACATATCCAAATTACTTGAATCCAATGGGCTTGGATTCAACATTTCCAGACCTTTCTAACAAAATTGGTTTCATTCAATTTGGTGCACTGAGTCGACCTGGGTTGATTTTTGAAACTGGGTACAGAAGTGTGTTTGAAATAAAATGGAAAAGGTTTAATTCAAATAACTGGGCTGTGCGGGAAGCGATACTGGGCCGACCTGCTAAGCGCAGCGCTTCCGTGGGCTGTTTAAGTTGTTGTTCCCACACGTCAGTGACATGGGAGGGTGCAAAGCGGTATGGGGCGATGTGGTGCGTTCGATCTGGTTCTAATCCAACGGCTGAGGGTCATCGTTGACGTTCGGCAACGCCGGCGAGACAGAAACCTAGCGCAGCCAGTGGGGGTCATTGGGGGCTCACCGGGGTGCAGGCGAGGGTCGGCGAGGCGGGCGAACGACGAAGTCGACGACGGCGAACCTCCTGGTACCGGCAGCTTCTCCTGGGGCGGCTCCAATCGCTGGCGCCCTTCTTCTCTAGCAGCGGCGGGCTCCGGTGAAATTCCGGCACTGCGCTGCTCGCCTTGCTTCGAGAACGGGGTGGCACGATCAGTGAGGAGAGGGGAGTGAGATGGTGTGCTCAATTCGGCTGGGGGTGGCCTCTATTTATAGTCACGACGATGAGAGCGAACGGGATGGGCAGACGACGGTGGCGACCTGGCTACGGGCTGCTAGAGGCATGGCCGACGGTGGCGATCTCTTGGTGGTCTCCTGGCGATGCTCTACGGCTTTAATGTGCGCGTAGGGGCGGTGCGATTTGGTCTGGAACGCGCGATGCTCTGCGCGACAGAGGCGGCGTATTTGACGGCGAGCGGTGGTTGTGCGGCATGGGGCGACGAACGATGATGTCTGGCGGTCTCCTGGGTCGGTGGTGATCACGTATGCACGCGGCAAGGGCGGCGCGCGGTCTGTGGGTGTCGGTCGAGCGTGGCGCTCTGGCGCATGCTCAGCACGGTTGCTGGCGAGCTAGGCGCGATCCGTGCGTGTGGTCCAGGGGTTGGAAAGGTTCGAGCGTTGGACAGGGAGTGGCGGTGGACGGTGGGCTGCCTCCTAGACAAGGTTGGCACGACTAAATCTCCTCCTAGCGTGCGGTCTCCACTGGGGTGGCATGGTGAGCTTCGGCTGTTCACCATTGCTGTCGTTGCCCAGCTTATAGTGAGGCTAGTGCTTGGTTTAACTTGCTAGATGATCTACTGAGATGGTTATGAGCTAGAGAGGGAAAAAGTTAGGCTTCAATCACTGCTCACAATAGTGTTTATGATTTTGATGATTTGTGTCTGCCAAGTGTTTGATGAAATGGCCGGAAGAATTCAAGTTTTGAATTTTGAAAAGATTTTTGGTCGATGTGCTAGGTTGATGCTGGGGAGTCTGCAGATCCTTGGGTTTTGAAAGTTGAGCTTGTTTGAGTGGTTTTTGAAAAAGTGGGATCTTCTCATATGAGATAGATTCAATTTTGAATTGTCATTTAAACTATGCATTTGAAAGTTTCTGGATGATCACAAAGTGGGACTTGATACTTTGTTATGAGTACAATCAAGGGGTGCAAAGATCCAGAAAAGTTTCTGTTAGGTTCTGAAAGTTTGAGACAGCCAAAGTAGGCATGGGAGTTAAATTGGTCAAAATGACCATTCCCTTATTTTATTTGTTTTGATTTACTTGTCTTTAGGAAAAGTGTGGGAAATGTTTAGATGATGTTTATTTCACCTAAGCATCCATTTACAAGCAATGGAACACACAAACAAGGTGGTTCAAATGAATTCAAAATGAAATGCACACTCTCATGCATGCTTCCATAATTTTATTTAGCAAAGTTTTTTGTTAACCCTAATTTTTGATGATTAGCGTTTGATGATCCAAGTTTAGTATTTTTGGGATGTTACAAACCTTCCCCCCTTAAACAAAATCTCGTCCCGAGATTTGAGAAAGCACGAAAAAGATTACCTAGGATTTGAAGAGATCGGGAAACTCCGTCCTGATGTGATCTTCGCGCTCCCAGGTAGCTTCCTATTCTGTGTGGTTGCTCCACTGAATCTTGAGAAACTTGATGCTTCGGGTTCGGGTAGTTCTGAAAGCTTCTTCCAAAATACGGATGGGTACTTTGGGATAGGTCAGGTCATCGTTGATCTCTATGGTCCGGTGATCTATATTCTTGAACACTTCGGTCTTCTCTGGGACTTCGAGACACTTGCGAAGTAACGAGATATGGAACACACTGTGCACTGCTGACATCTCTTCGAGCAGTTCCAATTGATACGATACTTCTCTGCGACGGTTCAAAATCTTGAAAGGTCTGATATATCTGGGGGCTAACTTTCCTTTGAGTTGGAAACGCTGCATTCCCTTCAATGGCGACACTTTCAGATAAACAAAATCTCCTATGTTGAAGGCGAGGTCTCGACGTCTCTTGTCGGCGTAACTCTTATATCTGGATTGAGCGGTCTTGAGGTGCTCACGAATCTTGTGAACCTTCTCTTCTTCTTCTCGTAGGATGTCGGGTCCGAAAATCTGACTCTCTCCTACTTCCGACCTATTCAAAGGGGTCCGACACTTTCTTCCATACATGAATTCAAATGGGGCCATTTGCAAACTAGCTTGATAACTGTTATTGTATGAAAATTCTGCAAACGGCAGACAGTCTTCCCACTTGGATCCATATTCCAACACACATGCTCTCAGCATATCTTCGAGTATTTGATTTACTCGCTCCGTTTGTCCGTCTGTCTAAGGGTGATACGCGGTACTGAAATCTAGGTGGGTTCCTAAACCTTCTTGAACTTTCTTCCAGAATCTCAAGGTAAACTGAGTTCCTCGATCCGATACAATGTTCTTGGGGACTCCATGCAAACTAACTATTCTAGCGAAGTACAATTCCGCTAGCTTCGAACTCTGATAGGTGGTCTTGACGGGCAAGAAATGGGTGACTTTGGATAATCTGTCCACTATGACCCAGATAGAGTTATTTCCCCTACTAGAAGTAGGCAGTCCAGTGATAAAGTCCATTCCAACGGAATCCCATTTCCATTCTGGAATCTACAATGGTTGCAACAATCCAGCGGGTCTTTGATGTCCTGCCTTGACTCGCTGACATATGTCACACTTGGTGATATAGCTTCCGATTTCTCTTTTCATCTTATGCCACCAAAATTGCTCCTTCAAATCTTGATACATCTTCGTTCCTTCAGGGTCGATAGAATAAAGAGTATCATGAGCCTCCTTCAAAATAACTTCTTTCAACTCAGAATATGCTGGTACACAAAGGCGTCCTTTGTACCACAGAACTTCTTCTTCGTCTTCGGTGAATCTAGGTACTTTGCCTGTACCGATACGACGCTTGATTCCGTCGATACTAGCATTTCCTTTCTGCGCCTCTTTGATCTGGCTGATCAAAGTGGGCTGAAGCTCTATGCTAGCCAAAAATCCTTCACTCACTAATTCTATTCGAAAATCTTCCATCTCCTTGTGCAAACTTGGTTGCTCCTTCAAGATCATGGAGTTCAAGTGGCACGGCAATCTGCTAAGGGCATCTGCTACCACATTGGCTTTACCAGGGTGATAGTGAATGTCCAGATCGTAATCCTTAATTAGCTCAATCCATCTCCTCTGTCTCATATTCAACTCCTTCTGAGTGAATATATACTTCAGACTCTTGTGATCCGTATAAATCTCACAACGATTTCCCATTAGGTAATGTCTCCATGTCTTCAGGGCTAGAACTACGACTGCGAGTTCGAGGTCATGGGTTGGGTAATTTTGCTCATGTTGCTTCAATTGTTGAGATAGATAAGATATAACTTTGCCTTCTTGCATTAGCACACATCCGAGACCGATCTTGGATGCGTCACAATACACATCGAAGGGCTTCGTGATATCCGGCATAATCAAGATTGGGGCTGAAATCAATCTCCTCTTGAGTTCTTGAAAACTCGCTTCACATTTGTTGGTCCATTCAAACTTCTTGTCCTTTTTCAGCAATTGGGTCATGGGTTGGGCGATACTCGAGAATCCTTCTACGAACTTGCGGTAATATCCCGCCAATCCGAGAAATGCACGAACTTAGGTTTGAGTGGTTGGGGCTTGCCAATCTTCTACATCTTTCACTTTGGCAGGGTCAACGGCAATTCCTCTGGCTGATACAATGTGACCGAGGAATCCTACCTCCTGTAACCAGAATTCACATTTGCTAAACTTGGCATACAGCTGATGCTCTCTAAGGGTTGCAAGAATGGTCCTTAGGTGTAGCTCATGTTCTTCTTCTGATTTGGAGTAAATCAGAATGTCATCGATGAAAACAACGACAAACTTATTCAGGAAGTCCATAAAAATCTTATTCATGAGATTCATGAAATAAGCGGGGGCATTGGTTAATCCAAAAGACATGACTGTATACTCGTACAATCTGTATCTGGTGGTAAAGGCAGTCTTTGGAATATCCTCTGCACGAATCTTGAGTTGATGATAACCAGTTCTAAGATCAATCTTAGAAAACACCTTGGCACCGGTCAACTGATCAAACAAATCTTCTATCTTGGGCAAGGGGTACTTGTTCTTGATGGTGACATCATTCAACTTCCGATAATCTGTACACAAACGGTTACCTCCATCTTTCTTGTCCACAAATAAGACAGGCGATCTCCATGGTGACGCACTTGGTTGAAGCAATCCAATTTCCAGCATGGCATACAGTTGCTTCTTCAGTTCTTCTAGCTCCGACGGGTTCATACTATAGAGTCTCTGGGCTATGGGTCCTGTTCTAGGGATTAGTTCGATGATAAACTCGATATCCCTATCTGGGGGCATACCGGGCAAAACATCTGGAAATACATCGGGGTATTCACAGACTATCCGGACTTGGTCAATGGTAGGTTGGTCTATACTCTTGTTGCACTTGAATTGACGAGGTAAGGTTTCAGATATATGCTCGACTGATATTCCGGTTGTACTAGTCATGGTGATGGCTTTCTTGGCACAGTCAATCAATCCTTTATGTTTGGACATCCAATCCATTCCTAGTACTACTTCCAAACCTTTAGTTCCGAGTACTATCAGATTAGCATAAAAATCTATGCCATGGATTCGGATAGGGACGGCTTTGTAAATTTGCCTAGCCTTGGTGGTTGATCCGGGAATTTGAACAATCATCACATGCTTCAATTTGGTTGGTTGAATTTTACTAATGCATGCAAATTCTTCGGTGACAAATGAATGCGATGCACCAGAATCAAACAACACTCTTGCAAGTACTGAATTAACAGAAAACATACCCAACACGATGTCTGGCGCTTCCTGAGCTTCTTCAGCATGCATGAGAAAAAGACGGCCATTGCGGTTGAGTGAATTCCCTGGGGCAAATCTTCTTCCGGGCTGCATCCCACACTGCTGCTGAGCTGGGGCATTGGTATTGGGTGCTGCGGCATTCTTCTTGTTGGGGCACTCGTTGGAGTAGTGACCCTTATTTCCATAGTCATAACAACTCACTTGCGACTTGTCCTTTGCTGCGACAGGCACAACATTACTTCCAGTCCTCGGGGCAGTGTTGGTGTTGGTGGTAGCATTGTTGTTGTTGAACTTGGGTGGGGCACGGTTGAAATTGCTAGAGTTGCCGGGGTTGTTGTGATTTCCTCCGGGTCTAGGGTTTCCACGGTTGGGGTAGGTGGGACGGTTCATCGGGGGTCTGTTTGTTCTTGGGGCAAATCCTGGAGATGGGTTAGGGCGATACTTTGGGGTCTGATGGGTTCCTGGCTGATGCATCATACGACGCTTGCGGTTCTCATTGGCTTGGTTGATCTTTCCTTCCATCTGGATAGTAGAGTCTACAAGGGCTTCAATATCGACAAAGGGGATATTGACTAACACCGTCTGCATCTCATCGTGCAGACCATTCAGGAATCGTTCTTTCTTCTTGGATTCGGTGTCAATCTCATCCGGGGCATACCTAGCTAATGACAAAAATTTGTCACGGTATTCTACTACAGTCATCCTTCCTTGCTTCAGTTCTCTAAACTCGTCTCTCATCCTCTTGATCAAACCCGGTGGCACATGGGTTCTGCTGAACTTGACCTTGAATTCCTCCCAGGTCATCATCTGTCCTCCGGTCATTGCACGAACACTGTTCCACCATGCCCTCGCATCTCCGGCTATATAGTGGGTGGCGAATAGTACTTTCTTGTTCGCTTCCACTCTAGCGACTTCTAGGTTATTTTCCATGGTTTGCAACCAATCATCGGCATCTAGGGGCTCTTCTGACTTAGTGAAAACAGGTGGGTTGGTATTCTGGAAATTCTTGAGCTTAGATCCATGGTTGTCCTGATTTCCGTGGCCTTGGTTGTTGTGGGCAAGCTGAGATATCTGTTGTAGAGTGGCTAGGTTGGCTTGACGTTCCGCTCTTTCAGCTTCGCGGTCAGAAGTCAACATTTGCAGGATCTGCAACATCGGGTCCGGGGATGAACCACTTCCTCCGCGTGGCATCTAAAGATTGAGATAGATCATGAGAAAAGCGGGAAATTTCTAAGGTTTCTGGGATTTTGAAAAGTTTTTAAAGTTTGACTCAGAGTTTTCTAGCAACTTGCTTTTCATTCATTCATTCATAGCACACGATACAACACACACCACAACAAATAAAAACAGATAGTTTTACGAACCATTCTGAAAACTACGATACAGTGGGACCGAATACTACTCACTACGCTAGTGCTCAAGTGGTACTACTCCTCGGAATCGGTGGCTTCATCATCTTCATCATCATCGATGAAGGCGAAATCATCCGCATCGGTGAACAAATCCATACCCTGATCCTCCAGAAAATCATCATCATCGTTGAGATAGGAGTAGGGGTCTCCACGAAGATCCTCTCCGGCATTCTCCCTTTCCTCCAACTACATGTCTCTCTCGTGGATGATATCCTCCAAAGATGAGATGTGGTGGCGGAGACAGGCAATGATGCGCTCCTTATTGTCGAGCTGACGACGGTGAGACTTGCGATCCTTTGCTAGCATGGCGATGGTCTGATCCTTCGTCTTGATGATGGCAGACTTGTGGTTGGAGTAGTCACGGCAGTTATCCAACTCCTGCCGACGATCGTACATCATGAAGCTAAGGTGGTCCAATTGAGTCTTCAGCTCGGGGTGGTATGGGGCTTCCAGTGGTTGTCCATTTGCATCACGCCTTGGGAAAAACTCAAAGCGAGTTCCCTTGATCTGATTGATGCTCTGCCCACACAGACGGGCAAGACTTTCCTGCATGGCCCTGGCAAGTCCATCGAGCCAGTTGTTCTCTCTCAAGGTAAACTGAATTCCCTCAGCAGTGGGAGGTTCAATCTTTCCTCGGAGACTTGCAACAATTAGCCACTGCAGATCTTCTCCTCCTTGATCATTGAGATGAGATCCGAAGAACTCGGGGTGCGGACGCTCCAGAAGTTCCGAAAGCTGGTCCAAATCCCTCTCAAAGATAAGGTCTCCTCCATTCCCCAACTGATAAAACTTGTTGTACTTCACGTCCATCTATAAGAATATAGGATGAGTAAGTTAGTAGAGTGATCAAGTGTGTCAAATTTTATGTATTTTGCAAGAATTTTTGAGGAACATGTATTTTCATGAAAGAATCAAAGGGATAAGAATGAGAATAAGTTTTTATAAATATTTGCTTCCTTTGGTTTTGAAACTAAGTTTTTGATTCAAACGTCCAGTCTAACTAGGGTCTCCTATGGTCAGGATGGCTCTGATACCAACTTGTCAACACCCGGATTTTTAATCCCAGATGCCTGTTATGCCATACATCGCAATCCCAGGATTACCATTTTTGCGAGACATAACAGAATTGGATACCACAGTACATCATCCATTACAAACCATACATAAGGTCTTACACAAATAAGGATCTCATGATCCAGTTCTTAATACAACTTCAAGCAGTGGAATACGTAATAATAACGGTAGCGTAGGCGAAGCTCCATCTTCGGGGTCACAGGCAATGCTGACGATAGGAGATGATCCTAGTTGTCGTAACCTTCCTGGGGTCCATCTTCCAGGTACTCCTCTTCATAGTCTGGCCACGGAAATATCAAGGGACAAAGCCATGATTACTCTTTAAGTACTCGCAAACTAATACTAACAAGAAAAAGGGGTTTTGGATAATAGGACACTAGGCTCTAGGGTTGTTTTGCAAAGGCCAGATTTATCTCTACTACGTTTTTAAACAAGAGAGATAGTCACAATTTTATAACTCCTAGGTGGGAACTTGTATTTCAGGTCACAACTCTGTTGTGGTCAAGTCAAAGTCTCAATTCATTTCACAAGTCATTTTGAAAACATCTGACGGGGGAACAGTATGGCCACTCCAACTGCCCATAACCACGGACGCGGCTATTCGAATAGTTTGACACTCTACAGAGATTGTACACTTTCACCACAACATTCGATACATCCGTCAGGAACAAATCCTGAATTCACCATACTCAGTATGCGGATAATCAATCATAACCTTTCAATTACATGCCCTAGTATAAGCACCTCTCCTGTGAGTTTGGCCTCCCAACTATGACAACCTGTCATCTTGGGTACTGCACAGGGGGACAATCTTCACAAGGTAGCCTCAGCTCAGACCTTGGCCGTGAGGGAAATAATACTAAGGGATATAAGTTTCCAGTCAAGCCCTACCCAATCTTCGGGTATTGTGGTTGTATGATAAAATTGGAACAGTATCGCATCCAGACAACCATCAGTTTTAAAAAGGGCTAAGGCTCATGCCTCAACATTTTCATCACCAAAATCATCTGGTGTTCAGAAACATATGTCAAAACATCTCAGTAGAATGATCCATCATTCTAAGGTTTTCATAACCATTTTCACCAAGTATTCCCATCTAAAGTTGATCAAGTTTTATGCTTAGCACTAGCATCTACAAGTGGGGATGGGTACTAGTGAGAGGTGGTAGACTAGTGGAGTTTCAACTAAGTACAATCTTATATCTTAGGATGGTAACAAGGTTTCTAACCTTAGGCCAAATTTTATGCTCTTTATGCAACCTTCAACTATGTCTTTCTAGAATCTACAAGTCACTTGGGTACTTTCTAAGGAATTATCTTTGATAAGGAAATAAAATAGAAAGCTGGCAAATAAAACTAGGATTGGTTTATCAAGTGGGTATGATCACATATACTTAAGGCATATAGTTGGCATGGTAACAAGCAAGTATTAGCTTGTACAACTGCAAGTATAAGCTTGCATAGGTCAACTTGATTAGTAAGGCTTACACAAGTATCAGTATAAGCTTGCTAAGTTAATAGCTTCCAAGTATTGGTTTGCCTTGTGCAGAGCAGTGGTTGAAGTTATCCTCGGCTTCTTCTTCGTAGTATCCTCCTTCCTCCTCGTATCCTTGGTCGGTACTAGCGTCTAGAAATAAATACGAGGTACACAATCACCAAACAATACTTAGCTACTTGCAATCATCACACAAAAGGGTCCTATAGATGATCTAGCATCATCACTAACATTACAAGATTAAAGCTTGGTTTAATTCCTTTTATTTTTAGAAAAGTAATTTCTACTCATTGAAAAACTACTTAAGATTTAATATTCTCCAATCCAAATATGGGATCATGTTGACACATGTCATCACCACACATTTTAGTCCATGGGAATGTGATTTAAAGTGGTGTCACAATTTAATAAGGTTTTACCCTTTATTTTAATTAAATAATGTGTCTAGAAATGCCTATGTGGCATTCTTTTATTACTTGGTCATTATTTCTGTAAGTAAACCTATATATTTTTATATATTCTGAAAGGTATGGTTAAATGTGATTTTTGAGAGTTGGAATCAACTCAAAAGCTATTGTGGTTTAAATTTGAAAAATGTTTGAATGCAGAAAAGCTTCTGCCTTGTTATTTTTACCAAGGATGATCTACATATGCAAATGACTTGAATCCAACGGGCTTGGATTCAGCATTTCCAGACATTTCTAACAAAATTGGTTTCATTCAATTTGGTGCACTGAGTTGTCCTGGGTTGATTTTTGAAACTGGGTACAGAAGTGTGTTTGAAATAAAATGGAAAAGGTTTAATTCAAATAACTGGGCTGCGCGGGAAGCGATACTGGGCCGGCCTACTAAGCGCAGCGCTTCCGTGGGCTATTTAAGTTGCTGTCCCCATGCGTCAGTGACACAGGGGGTGCGAAGCGATATGGGGCGATGTGGTGCGTTCGATCTGGTTCTAATCCAACGGCTGAGGGTCATCGTCGACATTGGGCAACGCCGGCGAGACAGAAACCTAGCGCGGCCAGTGGGGGTCATTGGGGGCTCACCGGGGTGCAGGCAAGGTTCGGCGAGGCGGGCGAACGACGAAGTCGACGACGGCGAACCTCTTGGTACCGGCAGCTTCTCCTGGGTCGGCTCCAATCATTGGCGCCCTTCTTCTCCAGCAGCGGCGGGCTCCGGTGAAATTCCGGCATTGTGCTGCATGCCTTGCTCCGGGAATGGGGTGGCACGATTAGTAAGGAGAGGGGAGTGAGATGGTGTGCTCAATTCGGATGGGGGTGGCCTCTATTTATAGTCGCAACGACGAGACCGAACGGGATGGGCAGGCGACGGTGGCGACTTGGCTACGGGCTGCTAGAGGCATGGCCGGCAGTGGCGATCGCTTGGTGGTATCCTGGTGATGCTCTACGGCTTTAATGCGCGCGTAGGGGTGGTGCGGTTTGGTCTAGAACGCGCGATGCTCTGTGCGGCAGAGGCGGCGTCTTCGACGGCGAGCGGTGGCTGTGCGGCATGGGGCGGCGAACGATGATGTCTGGCGGTTTCCTGGGTCGGTGGTGATCACGTATGCACGCGGCGAGGGCGGCGCGAGGTCTGTGGGCGTCGGTCAAGCGTGGCGCTCTGGCGCATGCTCGGCACGGTTGCTGGCGAGCTGGGCACGGTCCGTGCGTGTGGTCCAGGGGTTGGCAAGGTTTGAGCATTGGACAAGGAGTGGCGATGGACGGTGGGCTGCCTCCTAGACAAGGTTGGCATGGATAAATCTCCTCCTAGCTTGTTGTCTCCACTGGGGTGGCATGGTGAGCTTCGGCTGTTCACCATTGATGTCATTGCCCCAGCTTACAGTGAGGCTAGTGCTTGGTTTAACTTGCTAGATGATCTACTGAGATGGTTGTGAGCTATAGAGGGAAAAAGTTAGGCTTCAATCACTGCTCACAATAGTGTTTATAATTTTGATGATTTGTGTCTGCCAAGTGTTTGATGAAATGGCCGCAAGAATTCAAGTTTTGAATTTTGAAAAGATTTTTGGTGGGTGTGCTAGGTTGATGCTGGGGAGTCTGCAGATGCTTGGGTTTTGAAAGTTGAGCTTGTTTGAGTGGTTTTTGAAAAAGTGGGATCTTCTCATATGAGATAGATTCAATTTTGAATTGTCATTTAAACTATGCATTTGAAAGTTTCTAGATGATCACAAAGTGGGCCTTGATACTTTGTTATGAGTACAATCAAGGGGTGCAAAGATCCAGAAAAGTTTCTGTTAGGTTCTGAAAGTTTGAGACAGCCAAAGTAGGCATGGGAGTTAAATTGGTCAAAATGACCATTCCCTTATTTTATTTGTTTTGATTTACTTGTCTTTAGGAAAAGTGTGGGAAATGTTTAGATGATGTTTATTTCACCTAAGAATCCATTTACAAGCAATGGAACACACAAACAAGGTGGTTCAAAAGAATTCAAAATGAAATGCACACTCTCATGCATGCTTCCATAATTTTATTTAGCAAAGTTTTTTGTTAACCCTAATTTTTGATGATTAGCGTTTGATGATCCAAGTTTAGTATTTTTGGGATGTTACATTGGGCCACGGCCAGGATTTGTTTTTTTATTTGTTTTCCTTTTTTCTATTTTCTGTTTTACTTTCAGATTTGAATTTTCCTTATTTGATTTGAATTCTCCTTATAGAATTGATTTGCTGAGTGATTGCAGCATTAATAAAGTATATTAAGGTTCTTTTATGAGTTTGTCATATAGTGGTATTATTTCCTTATTTGTTTTCTATTAAAACCCTTTTTATATTATGTAGAAGCCCTTATTATTCATTTTTCTTTCTACATTAAACCATGGCTTTATTATATGATATATTCTTATTTGTTTATAAAACTTAACTCTAGTTGGCTCATAGTTTGAATAGAAATTTTTATATGTATAATGATCCTATATCATTATTTGATGCATGAAATACAAAAGAAATTAATATGGTTATTACTACTTCCATTAACTTATAAAATGGCAATGTATATATTCTATTATGATAAACATAGAAGTTTAGGGTTCTTAATTTACTAATATTTCTTTATTGATGTGAGAAAAGATTTAATAACTAAGCATATTGTCTTCTGTTTGTGATATTTGATTACATCACCTTTTAAAATAGAAAGTTATATCTAGAATGTTTTATAGAAAGGAATTGATAAAGATGCCCTTAAGCACATATAATTATGATGGTTGAATTGACAGAGATGTGCTTATGTGATTTGCTATAGGAGGATATTCCTATAAAGTGATATAGACATAAGATGATGGATCAATAACCTGAAATGGATATTATGTTTGGTTTAAGATTTAGAGTTGGATGTTTCCCAACAATGTATATTTTCCATAATTCACAATCCTGGATTTCTAATTATGGAATTCTTTTCCTAGATATACTACTTCTTCCTATCCATCATTATGGTGAACATGATGAGCTTTACTTCACAACGATATTCCTATTCACCTATTAATCTTCTAAACTCATGGATGAATCCAATGAGTTATATACTAAAGCATTTTATAGTTTTCTCATATCCTAGCTTGGTTATACCCACTACTCTTACTGTTGATAATCTTTAATCCAACAAGTAGTTCTTTCCAACTCCAGTCATAATCTTCCTTAATCATCCATCACTAATATTTCTCCATTAGATGTATACATCCAACTACCTTTCTCTAAAGCTTACTATCCTTTAAGATGAATAACATTACTTCCATAACTCTATGATATACTAGCTTTAATTTAATCACTCTATCCTACATTTACTTTACTCTAATAACTCATACTTCAACCTCACATTGTATTAATGTGACCTGTAATAGCTACTCTAGGATAACTTACTTATACTAGGAATTCAATCATGTTCTACCCACCAATGTCATTTAAACAAGACATAAATGTATAACCCTGGTGAGCAAGGCATGATTATTATAATTCTTTAATCATTTATAGCTTAGATTTTTTAGTTGGCTAAGCAAGGCTTTATCAATACAACCTTACAATTGTATTAGAATCATCTCCACTACTGGAAAAACCATCTTTGGTACGATCACTGGAAGCCTAGTAGTCCCGGCCCGCCACGAACCGCGACTAGTGCTAGCACTAGTCCCGGTCCGTGAGGCCCCCAACGGCTATAAATGGCCATAAACATTAGTCCCGGGCCGGACCAGAGCATTAGTCCCGGTCCATAATACGGCCCGGGACTAATAAGCTGGAGCGCCTTTTCGGGGACTATTAGTCCCGGGTCGTATCATGGCCCGGGACTAATTGTCCATCACTATATATACAGCTCCCTGGCCAGCTGCCCTAAAGCATATGGTGGCCATTTTTCTCAAAGAAAGCAAGAGAGTTCACGCCATTTTTTTTCTCAAGATTTAGTTTGCAACACCTAAATCCAAAGCTTTAAAAGGTTAGAACTTCATTCTTTCATCTCTTATTGCTACTTTAGCTCTATACAATGCTCTAGAAGTATAGAGATATGGATCAAATGTATGCATGCTCTAGAAGTAGCTAGAAGGATTTTTATATATATGTGTAACAAATTTTGATTAGGCACATAGTTACTGAAATTGAAATATGTAATTTTAGAGTTTCAGAGCTTAGAATGGAATGAGGTTTTCACTGATGGAACAATAATAAAAAACTCCACATTTATCATGATGATTGTTTTCTCCAATTCACAAATTGGTGCATGTAAATTTTTCAAAATTCAAAATTAGTGCTCTAGAAGCTCTCAATATAACTTGTAATAATTTTATCATTTTGTGTAATGGTTTTTTATATACTTTTACTATAATGCAGATGGTCCGGGAATGGATGTACGGTACTGACCGACGCTCTGGCGAGTTCATTAATGGCGTGCATGAATTCATCTGTGTTGCTGATGCAAACAAGCACAATGGTTTTGTATTCTGTCCATATAATGGATGCAGGAATCAGAAGGATTACTCTGACTCAAAAACCCTTCACAGCCACCTGTTGAAGTCCGTCTTCATGCCCAGTTATAATTGTTGGACCAAGCACAGAGAGAGAGGGGTTATAATGGAAGACAATGAAGAAGAGGAGGAGGATGACAACTATCATGGTTTCCCTGAGTATGGAGATACTTCCATGGGGGATGCTGAAGGGGAGGATGAAGAAGAGACACATGATGAACCCGCTAATGATCTTGGTCGGACCATTGCCGATGCACGAAGAGATTGTGAAACTGAAAAGGATAGGGAGAAGTTCAATCACATGCTAGAGGATCACAAAAAGTTGTTGTACCCAAATTGCGAAAATGGTCTGAAAAAGCTGGGTAGCACACTGGAATTGCTGCAATGGAAGGCTGAGTGTGCTATACCTGACTCCTCATTTGAAAAGTTGCTGAAAATGGTGAAGACTATTCTTCCAAAAGATAATGTATTGCCCGCCAGTACATACGAAGCAAAAAAGGTTGTCTGCCCTCTAGGTTTAGAGGTTCAGAAGATACATGCATGCCCTAATGACTGCATCCTCTACCGCGGTGAGGAGTATGAGAATTTAGATGCATGCCCGATATGCACTTCACTTCGGTATAAGATTAGACGAGATGACCCTGGTGACGTTGAGGGCGAGCCCCCCCAGAAGAGGGTTCCTGCGAAGGTGATGTGGTATGCTCCTATAATACCACGGTTGAAACGCTTATTCAGAAACAAAGAGCACGCCAAGTTGTTGCGATGGCATAAAGAGGAACGTAAGTCAGACGGGATGTTGAGACACCCCGCTGATGGGTCGCAATGGAGAAAGTACCCGGACTTTGCAGATGACGCAAGGAGTTTAAGGTTTGGTCTAAGTATAGATGGCATGAATCCCTTTGGGGAGCAGAGCTCCAGTCACAGCACCTGGCCCGTGACTCTATGCATCTATAACCTTCCTCCTTGGTTGTGCATGAAGCAGAAGTTCATTATGATGCCAGTGTTGATCCAAGGTCCGAAGCAACCCGACAACGACATTGATGTGTACCTAAGGCCATTAGTGGAAGAACTTTTACAATTGTGGCACGAACCCGGGATACGCGTGTGGGATGAGCACAAGCAGGAAGAATTTAACCTCCGAGCATTGCTTTTCGTAACAATCAATGATTGGCCTGCTCTTAGTAACCTTTCAGGACAGTCAAACAAGGGATACAATGCATGCACACACTGTTTCGATGAGACTACAAGTATATATTTGGAACATTGTAAGAAGAATGTATACAATGAGCATCGTCGATTTCTTTTGGCCAAGCATCCCTTAAGAAAGAAAGGCAAGCATTTCAACGGTCTGGCATGTCACCAGACGAAGCCTAAGGAGCGTACTGGTGCTGATATATTTGATATGGTCAAAGATTTGGATCAACTGGTAACCTTTGGAAAGGGTCCTGGAGGAAAATCTGTTCCGAAAGATGCTGAAGGACACGCACCCATGTGGAATAAGAAACCTATATTTTGGGAGCTACCATATTGAAAATTCTTAGAGGTCCGCTCTGCAATCGATGTGATGCATGTGATGAAGAATCTTTGCGTGAACCTGCTAGGCTTCTTGGGCGTGTATGGGAAGACAAAAGATACACCGGAAGCACGAAAGGACCATCAACGTATGAAAGACCCAGATGGCCTGCATCCAGAATGGTTTCAAGGTCATGCCAGCTATGCTCTTACCAAACAAGAGAAGGAAATATTTTTTGAATGCCTAAGCAGTATTAAGGTCCCGTCTGGCTTCTCGTCGAATATAAAGGGGATAATAAATATGGCAGAAAAAAGTTCCAAAACCTAAAGTCTCATGACTGCCACGTGATTATGACGCAAATGCTTCCGATTGCATTGAGGGGGCTTCTACCAGATAATGTTCGAGTACCCATTGTGAAGCTATGTGCATTTCTCAATGCAATCTCTCAGAAGATAATCAATCCTGAAGATCTACCACGGTTACAGAATGATGTGGTCCAATGTCTTGTCAGTTTTGAGTTGGTGTTCCCACCATCCTTCTTCAATATTATGACGCACCTGCTGGTTCACCTAGTCGAAGAGATTTCCATTCTCGGTCCTGTATTTCTACACAATATGTTTCCCTTTGAGAGGTTCATGGGAATCTTAAAGAAATATGTTCGTAACCATGCTAGGCCAGAAGGAAGCATCTCCAAGGGCTATGGAACAGAGGAGGTCATTGAATTTTGTGTTGACTTTGTTCCTGACCTTAAGCCGATTGGTCTTCCTAAATCGCGGTATGAGGGGAGACTGAGTGGAAAGGGTACTCTAGGAAGGAAATCAATAATATGTACAGACGGACATTCTTACACCGAAGCACATTACACCGTTCTACAGAATTCTATCTTGGCAGCCCCATATATCGAGGAACACAAGAAAATCTTACACTCCAACAACCCTGGAAAGTATGACTCTTGGATTAGAGATGAACACATGAAGAGTTTTGGCGGCTGGTTGCAACATCTCATAAAAAATAACACTCTTGGAGATCAGCTATACTTGTTGTCTAGGTCACCATCTTCGACTATATCGACTTTCCAAGGGTACGAGATAAATGGGTATACATTTTACACGATAGCCCAAGATAAAAAGAGCACCAACCAAAACAGTGGTGTCCACTTTGATGCAACAGACAACAAGGGGTCAAAGACCACATATTATGGTTACATAGAGGAGATATGGGAACTTGACTATGGACCTACTTTTAAGGTCCCCTTGTTACGGTGCAAATGGGTCAAGCTGACGGGAGGAGGGGTTGAGGTAGACAAGAAATATGGAATCTACATCGTTGGATCTCAACAATCTTGGGTACTTAGACGAACCATTCGTCCTAGCCAATGATGTGGCCCAGGTTTTCTATGTGAAGGACATGTCTACCAAACCTAGAAAACGAAAAAATAAGAAAAATAATACATCAGACGATGAGCCAAAGCGCCACATAGTTCTTTCAGGAAAAAGAAACATCGTGGGAGTGGAGGACAAGACAGACATGTCAGAAGATTGTGATAAGTTCCATGAAATTCCGCCCTTCGCGGTGAAGGATGACCCAACCATCATGTTAATGAATGAAGATGCTCCATGGATACGACGAGATCATAAAGGAACACACGCGAAGAAATGATATGTAATAATTGTAACATTTTATGAGTGAAGATGTTCCATGCATGTGTCCATTTTTATAGTGTTGTCTGCAAACAATCTTGAGTGTGTTAGTCCCGTTCTGTGGCTGGACCGGGACTAAAGGAGGGCCTTTAGTACCGATTCATACTTACCATTAAGATCTGATCTCCACTCCAAACGCGTGATGTCACATATTAGGGAGTGCCTCTATGACCAGTTTCTCGGAGATGCCGGAGGACTGGGCTCCGTCGGCATCTCCCTGAAACTGGCCGTAGTGGTGTCCCTGCTCTCAAAAACCATCTTGCATCTTGTAACTTCTCTAACTAGATCAATACGCCTGGGGGCTAACTAATTTCACATATTAGGGAGTGCCTCTATGACCAGTTTCTCGGAGATGCCGGAGGACTGGGCTCCGTCGGCATCTCCCTGAAACTGGCCGTAGTGGTGTCCCTGCTCTCTAAAACCATCTTGGAGATGCCTCAAACTGGCTGGAGGACTGGACTCACAAGGATGCCTATTTATAGTACAAGCAGCTCGGCATAATGTTGACACTCACGACATAATGTCGACACTCACCCCTATTAGTGCTGACTCATCTTTAGTCCCGGTTGGTGTCTCCAACCGGGACTAAAGGTTCATCTTTAGTCCCGGTTGGTGACACCATCCGGGACAAGGTACAAGCCGCACGACATAATATCGACACTTACCCCTATTATTAGTGTTGCCTGGCCCAGTCTGCCGCAATCCCTTCAGTCGCGGTTGGTTTCTCCAACCGGGACTAAAGATGAACCCTCTCTTTATATAGGCATTTCCCTCTATTTATTAGGTAACACTTAAGACATTTATTAATATTAAAAACCGGGACAAACCGGAACTAGCTAACACTCAGGACTAAAGCCGCCCCCTTTAGTCATAATCATGCCTAGTCCTATAGTACGCAGCTTCAGGGTCTTCATCGTCATCGTCATCATCATCGTCATCGTCACCTGCCACTCCGGGGATCCTCAGCCCATCCATGGCATATACCAGGGGCCATTCCAGCCTCAGATTCACGGCGGGCGGGAGAGGGGTCTCCTGGAAGACGATGCCGCTACCGCCGGGACGGTGTGGGGCCTGTGGCAGGTGGACTCGTGGGCACCGTAGGCGAGGATGGTCTCCCCCGGCGGAAAATATCTTTAGTCCCGGTTTGTGACTACATCCGGGACTAAATGAATATTATATTAAGATTCATTTTATTTTTCTGATAATAATAGACATATTATTTGTGTTATTTGGATTATTACAATAAAAGATATGATTTTCCAAAGTTTTTATATTTGATTTGAATTAAAAAAAGAAAATTTACAAATGAAATAATTTATAAATGATGCAAACAGATAAATGGATATTATATTAAGATTCATTATATTTTTCTGATAATAATAGACATATTATTTGTGTTATTTGGATTATTACAATAAAAGATATGATTTTCCAAAGTTTTTATATTTGATTTGAATTAAAAAAAGAAAATTTACAAATGAAATAATTTATAAATGATTCAAACAGATAAATGGATATTATATTAAAATTCTTTATATTTTTCTGATAATAATAGACATATTATTTGTTTTATTTGGATTATTACAATAAAAGATATGATTTTTCAAAGTTTTTATATTAGTTTTGAATTAAAAAAGAAAATTTACAAATGAAATAATTTATAAATGATGCAAACAGATAAATGGATATTATATTAAAATTCTTTATATTTTTCGGATAATAATAGACATATTATTTGTTTTATTTGGATTATTACAATAAAAGATATGATTTTTCAAAGTTTTTATATTAGTTTTGAATTAAAAAAGAAAATTTACGAATGAAATAATTTATAAATGATGCAAACAGATAAATCGATATTATATTAAAATTCTTTATATTTTTCTGATAATAATAGACATATTATTTGTTTTATTTGGATTATTACAATAAAAGATATGATTTTCAAAGTTTTTATATTAGTTTTGAATTAAAAAGAAAATTTAAAAAAAACAAACAGTCGCGGGTCGTGGCTGGATCCGAGACTAAAGGGTGAGTGCGCGCGCGAAAACGAAGAGGCCGAAAAAGACCTTTAGTCCCCTTTAGTCGCGGGTTAAGCCACGGCCCGCGACTAAAGACCCTTTAGTCGCGGGCGGTGGCTTAGCCCGGGACTAAAGGGGTGGGGGTATAAGTAACTTGCGCCCACCCCTGGCCTCCCTCACCCAGCACTTGGCGAAATCGACGAGGAGACGCGCGCAGACGACGGCGAGAGCTCGATCGACGCAGGGGAGGTGCTGCCGGATTCCACCGCGCCGCCGCCCTCGTCTCCGGCCACCATCCTGCCGTGCCGCCACGTTCCGTACCGCAGAGCCTCACCGAAGGAATCGAAGCCCCGCGCCCCCAGTCGAGCTCCCCGTCCGCTCCTTCCCCGTCTCCGGCCGCCGTGTCCGTCGCCGATTCCGGCCAACCTCGACCTCCCTCGGCCTCGCTGACCTCAGGCACCCTCCTGCTTCCTTCCTCTTCCTAGTTCGTCGTCCCGCACCGCCGTCAACTGGCTCGTGAAAATAATCAACCCCCCGGGTCCCTCTTGCTTGCGTGGCATGCTGAGGTGGCCAGTACCCCACTGGTCAGTCATAGTGGCTAGGCTTAGTAGCGGTACAAAAAGTTTAACCCCCTCTGTTGATGTCATAATGATGAAATAACCCTTTTTAGTAATTCCAGAATTTGATTAAATATTGTAAATTCAATAACTTTCAATTTATAAGTCAGAAAAATACAAATAATATAGAAAAATGTTCAGAAAATTGAAACCTAGCTATCTATATAATCATGCATTATTAATCAACTTTCATGACAAGTTTAATTAGAAGAACAAATGCACCCCTCTCATATGTTCTAGAGTTTTCCTGAGTTAGGGTTTTCACCCCTCGGAACCCCTATTAATTTGCCGAGCATGTTTTAGGCTTTCAATTCAATGCAATTCAACTTGTCATATCATCATACTTGCTTGAGCATTGCATCGATGCCATGTGTTGATTGTTTCCCCTTTATTTTTTTCTGGTGTTTGGTGCTTCTCGGTAGAATACGATATCGAGATCGAGATCGAAGCCCTTTAGGATTACGGTTATTTTTTGTTTAAGTTATTATAATTAGGATTATATTGTTTTAGTTATTAGGATTATTGTTTTTTCTAACCTGTTTAACTCTCTTTTTGTTATAGATAATTAAGTCATGGATCCATCCGAAGATCCTGGTCGCATCGGTGAAGGTTTTCTTCAGGGCATGATAAGAGGTGAAATTCCTCTTATTATGGGCACGGCCGAAGATATTTTGCTCGAGGAAGATATATCCTCATATCTGAATCCATTCGGTGATGGACTAGAGGAAAACCAAGGGGAAGACTAGATGGACGAAGGGCAAACAAATAACAACAATAATGATGGCCCCTCGACAGGATCCGGCGAGGTACATATATATATATATATATAAAGTCTCGTGTTACCTCTATTCATTAACTGATCTAGATATATATTAATCACTCTCTCTTCTTCTTTTAGCCCACCGGATCGAAGCAATCGACAGCTCGAACGAAACGAGGGTCGAACAAAAAGTTGGATGGTAATCAGAGGTTCACCATCGAAGAAATAGATAATGATGGTGAACAATTGCTCCAGAGAAGCACCGGAGGATGTTTATAAATAAATGCGGGGTGCTTGTTAGGGACAACCTTCCGATCACCATCGAAGAATGGAATAAGTCAAAGAAAGTCGGTGAAGAATCCAACAGCTATGTCACCGATGATGCCAAAGATGACCTTTGGCAGAAGCTCATAGCGCATTTCATACTACCTCCAGAGTATGAGGAATTTGAGGTAGATGGTATTACCCCAAGGCCGGGTGGGCTTGAAAATAGAGCGAAAGTCAAGGAGTGGGCACTAAGCAAGATGGTTGAACTGTATCGGAACCACAAGAAAAATTTATACGCGAAAAAGAAAACTCCAGACTTCACAGGAGTAAACGAGAAGTTGAGAGAACAGTGGCCCGATTTTGTACAGTACAAGAAATCTGATAAAGCAAAGGCAAAGTCGGCAAAGAACGCGTTAAATGCTGCCAACAACAAATACCATCATAAAATGGAGACAGGTGGCTACAAGAGTACCGTCCCTAAGTGGGAAACTATGGAGAGGGATATGAGGGCTAGAGGCATCACTCCTGGTACAGATAGATGGCCCGAGAGGTCAAAGCACTGGTGGTACGGGCACGGGGGATCCTGGGACCCAGAAACAGGGAAGACATTATTTCATGATAAAATTCTAAAACCCTCCCAAGACCTTATTCAAGCAATGAACGATGCTCAATTGGGATTGTTCCGTCCCGAGAGAGAGAACGACGAGCTGACACGCACCCTAGGGAATCCTGAAAAGGGAGGACGAACACGAGGCAAAGGCACCGGTGTCTCGTGGAAGAAAGGGTTTCCTCTATACGATGCCAGTTACAGAAGCCGTCAGAGAAAGAAGGACCGGGAGGCAGACCGGATCTCCAGGGTAGAGCAGGACCTAGCTGATCTGAAGAACCTCATGCAAGAAATTAGCCAAAGGCCGTCGTCGTCAACTCACCCGTGGTCTGATGATCCTGCATTGGATCTTAGCCAACGGAGAAGCAGCATGGCTTCCACGGAGGTCCGTGCTGATGATCAAGCACTGCTGGATGATGCACCGGCTCCTCACTACCCCGTGGATGATGTCAGAGAGATGGCACAATGTGAGCTACATCAGCCAATGAACAACCTGTCCTTCAAGGTGGCGATCAGCACTGCTTTACCTTGTCTACCTGGAGCACTCCACCATTCACTTCCGATTCCACCAGGCTATGCTCGTGTCACGGTGGATGACATAGTGGAGGATTTTGCGGACCTAGAGATTGAAATCGCTACGCCTGAAGGCCTTACGAAACTAGGAGATGTCAAGCGCAACATCATTCTATGGAATAAGAAGTACATCAAGTTTCCAGGCTCGGCGCCAAGGCCACCAACTCCAAGGAATCCAAATCCACCCCGCATCGAATATCGTCAACCTCCAAGTCCACCCCAGCCCGATTATCGCCAACCTCCAAGTCCACCCCGCCCCGCTGACGATCGCCACAGCAGGAGTACATCAACTCGATCTCCGCCTCCGCCTCCGTGCAATACTACTACCTCGTCGAAGAAACGGAAGTTCGACGGTCCCTCGCGCCCCACATCGAAGAAAGGTCAAACGCCAAAGATAGTCGATATCCCGCCGGCTCTTCCAAAGAGACCTTATGACAAGACCGACGAGGAAACTAACACGGATGTGGCTGCCCAAGTTAAGGCGCATTTTGCACCCAAAAAGCCTGAGCTAAAGCCGGTATATAACGAAAAAACAAAAAAGTGGGCTAAGTCCTTTCTTGAGCAACCATCCCAGATATCGATGAATCTGGAATCAGACTATGACCGAGAGATTTTTAAGCAAGCACAGAAGAAAAAAATCACAAGTGCAAAAAGCGGGAAGCAAGTTGCCCAGCTTGGAGCACAGAAGAATCAATCGGTCGCCCCGCTCAAAGTCATTTCAGACCTCGACAAGGCCTTCAGAGCTAAAATGGATATGGACATGCAAATAATGGACCCTAGAGCCCGTAATAATGTTGCACTTATGGGAATCACTGTATCGGAGGCCAAAGCACTTGATAACGAAGCAAATATGTCTCTTGGTCAATATTTAGGCTATGAAGATACGCCAGTGGGTCAGATAGTACGACAGTATGTCCAAGGGCAGCCTCTAGTCAGTAATGAGGAGCTCGCGCGTCTATCCACACATATGTGAAATCTGCATGAATGGTACATGTCGCAAGCAGAAAAAAAGCATCATAAAGATTGGTTTCCGGTGGACGTTAGAAAGGAGCATCACTTTAAACCATACTCGATACAGGTTCAAATGACCGAACTGTTTCAGTTATACAACCAGCGCACCCTCGACAAATCTATCATTGGTTGCTACTGTCTGTAAGTTATTTATTTCTATAATTAAGTTTGTAGCTTTAGCTCGTTCATTGCATTTAA
Source organism: Avena sativa (assembly GCA_916181665.1). Taxonomy (NCBI): domain Eukaryota; kingdom Viridiplantae; phylum Streptophyta; class Magnoliopsida; order Poales; family Poaceae; genus Avena; species Avena sativa. Next base: position 512,109,007 of record OV702299.1, read on the forward strand.
TATATTATCCTAACTATATATCCTTTTGTATGATGATATTATATTCCACAGAATGAAGATGCTTGAATGCAAAAGAGCTAGAAGATACGACGTTGGGTTCATTCACCCATATATCATTAATGAATATACGTTAAAGAATCACCCCAAAGACGTGGAGGAAGACCTGTCCAGGTTCTTAACCGAGCATAATTTTATTAAGGAAATACTATTTCCTTACAACTTCAAGTGAGTGTTTATATCTTGTACACATTTTATTTTTGCTTACTGGATGAGCTATGCATGTATGCTTATGTAAATGTCCGCAGATTCCACTGGATCTTGCTAAACATTCAAGTTGACAACTCCCTAGTTGAAGTCCATGACTCATTAAGTTGGGACCAAGAGAAGTGGAGCGACATGAAAGCAATGATCCATAAGTAATTTCAATCATTATCGCATTATATCGTCTTCTTTCATTCATTTCCTGATATCAAGTAACTAATAACTCCTTTATTCATTTTCTTTGCCGAGCAGGTGTTGGACACGGTTTAGACAGAAAATACCAGGTCCATTCAAAGAGGAGCTAACTTATAAAATGGCGAAGAGTTTACAGCAGCCACCGGGAACTCATTTATGTGGATACTACGTCTGCGAGTACATCCGAGAGTTGACCAGTGAGCGGAAAGTTGACTCACATTATATTTATGATTTGCAGGAGAAACTAGAGCCAGACCAGCGCATAAGAGAAATTCAAGAGGAGCTGGCGGGATTTATGATGAAGGAAGTCCTTGATGTACATAGAGAGCATTATGCGGATGATGTGGAACTCGATTTGCCTTAGTCATCTCCATGTAGCTCATATGATATATATATTCATCAATGACCATGTAATTTCAAAACATTTCTTCCTTTTGATATGATTGATTATATGTATGCTTGCAAGGGATCGATCTTATATAAATGCATCGACGTGTAGTGTGTATGTAGTAGCGTATAATATGTCTACTGAAATATATGTTTGTTATAGTGAAACACAAAACGAAAAAGGAACAAAATGGCAAAAAAAAGGAAATACACAATCTCTGCCGCGGCAGAGAAATGTGGTGTTTCTCTGCCGCGGCAGGAAACCTTTTAGTCCCGGGTCGTGTTACCGCCCAGGACTAAAGGGTTTCCGCCCCCCCCGCGCCACTGAAACAGCCACGTGGCTGTTATCAGTCGCGGGCCGTTGTGAGCCGGGACTAGAGGGGGGGGGGCTCTAGTCCCGTTTTCGCAGTCCCGGGCCCAAAACCGGGACTAGAGCCCGTTGCGGCCCGGGACTGGAGGCCCTTTTTCCACCAGTGCTTCTTAGTATCTTTATTTGGATTAAGGCCGTTATTCATGGACTATGCCCACTTGATCCAATATAATTACTACTGGTAACTATCTTCAGGATTCATCTTTGTAATCTTCTTTACTACCATATAATTAGATAATATAAATAATTCTTCTATTTATTTAGGAGTGATTTAACTCCATCAATTATCCTATTGATTTGATTCTCTTCAATCATTCTCATTCTATAGATGATATCTAAAACTAGCATTACTATTTACCTCTTCTTAGTTGTTTCTTTATAGACACTTAAATGTAAGCTATGTTCTGGTCAAGAGTTGATAGATTGAGAATTGGTGAATCAATAGTTGATTCTTCAACATTGATGAACAACAGATATTGAAATATAACTCAATAGAGATGATAAGGATTGATATGGAAAGAAAGATATATGGTGAATGATCTAAACTTAGTTTCTTTCCTACTCAATCTTACTTAAGAAGTAGGGTTAGGTATTACCATGATACTCATGGTATAAGCAAATAAGATTAAGATATAGTTGTTACATTCTTATTATTTGTGTTATATCCTTAACTTGGTACCCATGAGTGATTATAATGAATACTATGATATGATCACCTAAGGATCAAATATAAATCATAATGTATTAGGGTTTAACTTTTATTACATTTGATCTACCCTTAGATCAAATCTCTCTTACCCAAAATAAGGTTTTAGCAAAGGTCATATTGAAACTTATCGCAGTCAACTTGATGATCTACTTCAATTCTATCAAGTTAAGAGAAGCTTCAATCACTTTGACAAGTTTTGTTCAAAAACGCGAAAATTATTCGGATTTTATATGCATGAATGCAATGCACACATCTGGGTTCAGCTTATTTCTAGGCTCTAATGTTGGGATGTTACACATGTTGACGCTTCCTAGAGTGGCGATGTGTTTAACTACCCATTCTTCAAGGACTACATCATATTTAAGGACCGTTTTGGAGTATGTGGCACACAGTCCGACTTTTACTCATTCTACCTTGTGTTAGACCAGGTAGCGGCATGTGACTTTTCTCCTAACTCCCGCACGAACGATCGGCTAACGGTGTCGTCAACAATGGTGATCGTGCGACCACTAGCACACATGCATCCATGTACGTTCACCTACAACACCAGATCGTCAACAACGACGTTGGTGGCCGCCCATATCTCATATCGATGTTGTGTCCCTGGCTAGGGCAACACGGTGCATGTAGAAGGTCTTCGGCTATCAATTTTAACTACAGCGGCGGTGTCACTATCTTTTTAGTTCCCTGTTATTGTAATCATGCGATGTCTAGCGAAATGAATGGAAATTAAAGCAGCACACATTTGCTCAATTAAAAAAACAAATTTGATGTGTTACATGGTCCGTCGTTGTCTTTTTCCTTATTTTTTTTAGCTAGCATACCGATTTTTCTTGTCTCTTGTTTGATCATTTTCTTATTGGGTCCACGTGCCATAAATACATTGTTTCGTATGGTCTCAAATTGCGTCCCTTTAACCAGACATAAGTTATGGCGCGGCGGCCCGTGACTATAATTTTTTTATCTGATTGTATTATTAGATATGAAAAAAACTGATCTAGTTTTAAGTTGATGCAGGACAATGAATAGTACGAAGGTGATATATATATATATATATATATATATATATATATATATATATATATATATATATATATAGGTAAAATAACTTGTGCACTAACTGGTGCACATTGGTGCCCAGGCACCAAGCATAATACGCATAAATTCTTCTTGAATTAGACATATCTGAAGGTATACATACATAAGTTATACATACCTAAGATATAGATACTTAAGTTACATATACCTAGGTATCACATATCACATATTTAATATATATATATCCTGCATACGTGAATATATATAACTTGGATACGTATGCTTTAGGTATGTGATACCTTGGTATATGTAACTAGGATACATATAACTTAGGTATGTATGCTTTAGATATGTGAAATTTGCGTACGTACACCATCAGGTATGTAAGAATTTGAATGAAATACAAGTATAATGCCCAGGCATCATGGTGTCTCATATGGTCTTCCTATATATATATATATATACTCATAGTAGATTACACAGTAAGTTATAGCTGATCAGACTACATTACTAATTACTCTAATGTATGCTACCGCTGGCAGCACCTAGGCTGCATCAGCTTACATGAAAGAAGAATGCTGATGCCATTCTACTCTTACACTTTCACTAAGCATCAAAGTTTTATCTATGAAAAGGGGAGCATATGTGTACGAAGCATCGCTGTTTAGCCGGATGAAGAAGCCCCCGATGAACTGGTACGCCAACCTGATGTGGAATCTGATGCATCTTAGGTGCCTCAAGGTGCCATGTTGACATAATAGAATCTACAGATTAGAGATCATATGACTCAAGCTAAAGAACTACAGGAAAAGAGCTTTTGCACAGTTGAAACTTGTAATGTTCAAAGGTCGACATGCCAAATGATAGTATTTTTGACGTATGGTATTAAATTAAATCAAGATGTATTTCACTCAAGACAAAGAATGACCAGATTGAAAATAAAAGAATTATAATTTGCAAGGTGTTATTGAACTTGGCATAAAGGAAAAAAATCAGGACTCATTTACAAATGTTAGATCAGAAGGGGAATAAGAAGCAGCAAAACAAATTTATATTAAAGTATACCTTGCTGGAAGCAACCAGTGATTTATCTCCGTCAAAAGCAAGAAGACCTAGGAACATTGCAAGGTGATGCACGTGCTACAACATGGCACCGTCCATAGAACATTGGGAAGAACGATGGTATGCTTCCTGAGTCTTGACCATAACATTAGCTCTAATGAATTCAGTATGGGCTTGAACCAGTTGATGATATATTCTTTCGCTGTGTATAACTTTACCTGCAGAGGTTTTCTATTGTAAGAATAATGCCATCACTTTATATTTATAAATGCGGATACTTCTTGTAGAAAGAATTCGAAATGTTATCACGCGCTGTATAACTTACAGGTGAATATGTAAATGATCCGTTGGAATGATTGAAGTGAGCAAGGGGCTCTGGCTAATAGCATATGGATTTATGGAGCTCCCTAATGGCAATTTCTTCATGGGTGTAAATTGCGCATTTGTTGTCGAGAATTACAGTGTGGCTCCTGGGTGCTACACACCCCCCATACCTAGAAAATTTTAAAAATAATTAAAAAAAGGTTTAAAAAAATTCGAACTTTTTTGAAAATCAAAGATGACCAGGTATGCTACCAGATCGTATATTTTTGCAAAAGTTCATAGTGAAATGACGAAGGTGGCGTCAAGCCCGTGGTGGCGAGTGTTAGTGGGCGACGTTGATGGGTGGAAGACTACGGAGTGTTCGGGGTAGTGGTTCTCTGGGGTCGGTAGAAATCCCCGTCGGTCTTCCGACACCGACAGGGTGAAGTATGCGGGTGTCGCCATTCCTTCTCGAAGAGCATCGGATGTACCCCTTTCCCACTCACCTCCATGTACGGGAGAAACCCTAGGTCAGGTCTGGGCAATAGCGTCATCATCATCGCTTTCTTTCTTGAAGATGTTACTTGATACACGATGTTTTGAAGTTCTAGGTGCATGGTAGATCGTCTTTGAAGGGCGCAGCGGTTGCGAGTCATCTTCGTTTGGTCGATCTGCCATTGTTGGTATTGTTTTCCCTTTTGTTTCTCTCTCTTTCTATTTGGGCATGATCATGATCAGTTGTATCGTTGTACCGGGTGATTAATATAGCGGAATGAAATCCTATTGTTTCGAGAAGATTGTAGAGAACAATCAATCAGCAAATCAATTACTATGAAAAATGGAAGGAAACAATCGAGGTATTATGATGTTTGTCTCCCAATGGTAAAGAAGAAAAAAGATGATTTCTGAGAATGTGAAAAGACCACGCAAGATTGTAGGGACACAATCAATCAGCCAATCGATTATACTACTATGAAAAATGGAAGGAAACAATCGCTGTGGTATTATGATGTTTGTCTCCCAACGGTAAAGAAGAAAAAAAAGATGATTTTCCGAAAATGTGAAAATAGCACGCAAGATCGTATATTCGTATGGAAACAATCAACCAGCCAATCAATGAAATCAATTTTGACAGAAATGGAATATCGTGGAAAAATCAGGCCACCGACCCGAAAGTTCAAAAACTTCCTCTGCGCGCTCTCTCCCCCACGGCCACCACCCATATCTTCTGCGCGCGTGATATCCGGCCTCGTCCTCCGCCCGTCTCGCCCGCCACTTTCCGCTTCACCACCTCTCCCAGCCCTTACTTAAACCCCCCACCACGCCCCTCCCCTTCCTCACCACCGAGCACCGATCAATCCATCCCCCACAACCCTCGCCATGGCGCCGACCTCACCATTGCCGGACGCGCCTGCGCCGCGGGCCTCGTCGTCCCGCAAGCGCAATCCTCCGAAGAGGTTCGCCGACGAGCCGCTGGCCGTCGCGACCAAGCGCCCGCGCCGCAAGGTGCCGTCAGGCTCCGGGATCAAGTCCAATGCCAATGTGGCGAAGAGAACCGCCAGGGCCCCAAGGAGGATTGGGCAGCCGTCCGAGGAGGAGCCCGACGACGAGTGCGCCGCGGAGCCTGACCAGGACGCGCTGGCGGACGCGGAAGCCCAGGAGATCGCGGCCGACGACGGTGACCATCCGGCCCATGCGAGGACCAGGCGAGTGGCCGCCGCCAAGGCCATCACCACGAGGGAGGAGGGCGACCCGGAGTTCGTCGGCGACCCCGTCCCCGCCGACGAGGCGCGCGCAACATGGCCCAAGCGCTACCAGCGCGTCCGTGCCAAGAGGTAAATCTGATCTGACTCCGCCATTAATTGTGTTTGTATAAGTTTCTGTGCTGAATGTTGTTTCTTCTGCAACTGTGTTTGGGCAGAAATGCCGAGGATGGGGAGGAAGTGGTGAAGGCGAGCTGCCACTACCGTGCGGCCAAGGTGGAAGATGACGTCTACATCCTGGGGGATGATGTGTATGTAATGGTAATATTCTCTGTCTCCACGATCTACTTCTGATCATCGATGGATCATCTCGACGCTCTAGTTCTCTGTACAAAACGAAATTACCACACCCTGTCTCCGTTGATTAATGGCAATTCTGTTCACAAACTGCATCCACCATCTGACTGACGCCTTCCATTCTGAATATGAATCCTGTTAGATTCTCGCGTACCTTGCTGTTGTGATATGGATGAATCGCTCATCTCGTTAATCATGCACTAAAGTTCTCTGTACAAAATGAGTTTCTGCCCCTGTTTGCATACTATATATGGTTAATGTGATTGCAACTATGCTATAGGTGTTGTAAACATCTTTTCTCCTCGGAATTTAATTGTGCCATAAGCATGGATGTGCTACTTCTCTCTAAACAATCACTCTCCACCACTGTTTGCTTCACATATCTCTACAACTCATGCAATTGCAGCTATGCTTGCTGCTTTGAAATCCTTGCTCCTCTGACTTCAATTGTGCCACAAGCATAGATAGATGATTAGCTAATTCTCCGTATAAAATAAATTTCTACTACATGTTTGCATTACTTAATGTCATTTCTCGTACCCTACTTGCATTCATGTGGAACCCCCTGCCGTGCCCTCGCTATCTGTTAGATTTTGTTTGTTTGTAATGCGAATGCTCTGTTTCACACTATCCACACCTCTGGTTATGAACATGCTTGCTGCTGTAAAATTATGAACCTCTCTTTGTTAATCATGCCGCACATTTGGTTATGCTAATGTTCTGCCTGCCTCCTGACCTCGTGTGTAACCTGCTCCTTTTATTATTGATTAGGTTGTCTTGGTAACGCCTTTCTCTACACGGTCTCATTCTGATTATTCTTTTGCTGTGAAACTGGCGATTCTCTGATTGCCATGCTAATTCTCTGTTTCTACAACTCATGTCATAGCAAATATGCACGCTGATGAGAAATAGATAATCCTTTGATTGTCAGTTGCGCATAAAACGTACGTACTCCAGTTCTCTGTATAAAATGAATACCTACCACTGTTTGTGTTGCTTACGGCGTTTCAGCTACCGAACTGCATCCATTTGACACCCCTCCTTGTGAATTCTGTTTATATTTTTGCACAACATGGCAACCAGCGGTCCAGTGCCACGCATTCATAGAATTTACTTGATTCCATTTTGTCATTCAGGCTGGGGAAAAAGAGCCGCATTTCATTGGCAGAATTACTGAACTTTTCAAGGGAACCGACCATGGCCAATACTTTGCGTGCCGCTGGTTCTACCGACCAGAGGACACGGTGATCTCAACCGCAAAATTAGTTGATGATCATACTCATCATCCCAAGCGGGTCTTCCTCTCCGACGAGAGGAATGATAACCCCCTCGACTGCATTGTGTCAAAGGTCAAGATTGTACAAATTGATCCCAAGGTCAGTGGTCTTGTTCAGAATTGTGTGATTGTCTTATTTATGTAATGTTTCTAAATATTTTTCCTGTCATTTCAGCTTGATCCTAAGGTAAAAGCCTCACTAGCGGCTGATACCGACCTCTACTATGACATGTCTTACACTACGGCTTACTCGACGTTTGCAAACATCACAGATGGTAATTTCTATTGTGACCTCATAACTTTGTTCAGTTGTGCAAATTAATTGTTGACCTATTTAATGCTTTGAATATTTCCAATACAATTGCTAAATCTTCATGTAACTCTTTTATAGTTGGTTGTTTGAATTAACTCATGATATTTGAAGATCTTAGAGAATATATGTGAAGTAATATTCCCATCTGTCCATGATTATCATAACCTGATTTAAGTTAAAATCAAATAAGATTATTTTATATCCATTCCTTTCCGTTCAAAACAATAATTCTGCTGATTGGTTCAGTAGAAATTAGGATGACATTATTTTCCTGTACATGTAACTTGTGTTTATTCAAACAGTCAAGGATATTTTTGGTAGAGAGAGATAGAATTGGCTTAGGGGTAGCGAGGGCCCAGGAACATTTGTCTATAATCTTTTCTTATTTCTTAGGGCATAAGTGCATGTAACACATGATCTCTCGGTGTGTAGGTAATTTTGAATGATCTGTTGAATATACTTTCTAGTTCAGGAATATAACTAATTTTTTGCTTGTAGATATTAACGGAAGTTCGGGGATTTCATCTGACTCTGATTCGGAGGCTAACGCCTCTATGCCAACAGCCGCGTTGCTTGATCTTTATTCTGGGTGCGGTGGCATGTCCACAGGATTATGCTTGGGTGCAGCACTAGCTGGCCTGAAACTTGAGACGGTATTATTCTGCCCTATATGTTTTTTGAAGAATAACTTGTTGATCACCCTCTTTTCCTTTTCTATATCAGAAATGGGCAGTTGACTTTAACAGCCACGCATGTCAAAGCTTGAAATCTAACCATCCAGAAACCAAGGTTGGGTCATGAATCTGTAGTTCTCTTTCAGTGGTACTAATCCTCCTGTTTTAGCTTAGCGAAATTTTCTTGTGATTTCTGAATATAGGTTCGGAATGAGAAAGCGGATGATTTTCTCTGTCTGCTCAAGGGATGGGCTCTTCTATGTGACAAATATGTCCACGGTAATGATGCTGACGCAGCTCCTCCCGTGGAGGATGAGGACAAAGACGGTAAACTCGAAAAGGATGAGTTTGTCGTAGACAAGCTCACTGAAATCTGCTATGGTGGCGCTGATAGGAAAAGTTGCATTTATTTCAAGGTACTCCAATGTCCATTTGGTCCATTTCTAGTGCTGGTACTTTAGCTCTTCAGACTGTTGTAGTATTTTCTTTGAGTAGGTCCAATGGAAGGGATGTGGTCGTGAAGAGGATACCTGGGAGCCTATCGAGAACCTTAGGTATCTACTTTGGCATATACATATCCCATGATAATTTTTATTTACATTGCAATTATATGAAAATATCTATATGTAGTTCATAGATTTCTGTGTTTTGTTTAGTGATTGCCCATTAAAAATAATGGACTTCGTTCAGGAAGGCTACATGCGAAAAATCTTACCTTTGCCTGTGAGTGCTCACTAGTCTTTCTCCTTCATTTTAAACCTCAACATCAGATTGACTAATGATGCTTACTTGTTCTGTTACATTTGAAAGGGTGATGTAGATGTCTTATGTGGAGGCCCTCCTTGTCAAGGGATAAGCGGGTTTAATCGGTATAGAAACCGTGATGACCCACTAAAAGATGAAAAGAACAGGCAAATTGCCATTTTTATGGAGATCGTTTCTTATTTGCGGCCGAAATACGTTTTGATGGAAAACGTTGTTGATATCCTAAAATTTGCTAAAGGATATCTAGGTAGGTATGCACTGAGTCGCTTGGTGGCTATGAACTACCAGTCTCGGCTGGGCATTATGGTAGCTGGCTGTTACGGGCTTCCGCAATTCCGCATGCGTGTCTTCCTATGGGGTGCCCTCTCTACAATGGTTTGTTTATATCCCTTGTCAACACCAGAATTTGCTAATAATAATTTATTTCTGAGGTGATTGACATGGTGAATTTGGCTATGCAGGTGCTCCCGAACTATCCTCTACCCACGCATCATGTGGTTGTACGAGGTGGGGCGCCAACTGCATTTGCTGTAAGTAAAATGGTATTGAAATTAAGATCATCGTGTCGTGTAGTCCACTTAGAAGTGTAAATATGTTGACCAACTTGCTTTTTGTTACAGCAAAACATTGTTGCATATGATGAAACTCAAACGCCAATCTTGAAACAGGCGTTGGTTCTTGACGATGCAATCTCAGATTTGCCGGAGGCATGTATTTACTTGACTTCTATATGTCATATTTTCTACATTTAGTCTTACATCTGTTATGCAGGTTGGTAACGATCAAACTGATGATGTAATTGAGTACCCTGCAAACCCAAAGACGGAATTTCAGCGATATATCCGTCTTAGTCGTAAAGGTATTTATATACTCCCTCCGTCTCAAAATAAGTGACGTGGATTTGTGTAAATTCGCAGAATCTAGACGCGTTTTAGTATATAGATACATGTGAATCTATACTAATCTAAGTCACTTATTTTGAGACGGAGGGAGTAGCTCTTTTAATAAGAAGATTATATGCTCATCTATTTGTTTGTGAAAAGTCCTTTCCTTGTGCATTTCACATTTCAATTCAGTTTTATGCCTTTAAAGTAATTTTTCTAATGTTGTTCCAACGTTGTAGAAATGCTTGACTACTCGTTCCGTGATGGAACTGGTACCGAAGATGGAAAAGTGTTGGATCATTGTCCTCTAAAGTTGAACAGAGATGACTTTGAGCGCGTCAAACGAATACCATTTGAGAAGGTAGGTGGCTGATTTTTTCCATTGTTTTTTGTGTGACCACTCTTTTCTCTTCGTGAAAAAATTGAATTCTCTGTCAGGGAGCCAACTTCCGTAACCTGGAAGGTGTAATAGTAGGGCCAAGCAACGTCGCTGAATTTGACCCTGAGATTCCACGAGTTTACCTTGAGTCCGGCAAACCATTAGTACGTACTGGTAAATGGCTTTTAGATGGTTTTCTCATCTAGTGTCAATTGCTGAAGAGTGTACATGTCTGTTTGTCTAGGTTCCTGATTATGCGATGAAGTTTGTGAAGGGCAGATCTGTCAAGTGAGTGCCTTATATTCACTGCTTTTCTTCTGTAATCATACTCGGTTGTTGCTGTTGTTCTTGTTCTTCAAAATACACGTTATGATGGTTTTGTAGGCCATTTGGGCGACTTTGGATGGACGAGACAGTTCCGACGGTAGTGACCAGAGCAGAGCCACATAACCAGGTTAGATTGGTCGCAAGCTGCCACCTGTTCTGACCAGATTTCTCTTCAGTTTCTTAATTTTGTTTCGCGTTGCTTCCGTCAGGCTATACTGCACCCAAACCAGCCCCGGGTCCTGACTGTTCGTGAGAATGCAAGGCTGCAGGGGTTTCCGGACTACTACCGTATGTACGGACCCATCAAGCAGCGGTATGTCCACCAACTGTTTCTAATAACTTTCTGAAGCTCAAATGAAGATCTGCTCTTGCTGAAACTGAAACTGAACATGTCCTTGTGCTGAATTGTTTTTGCTGGCAGGTACATGCAAGTCGGTAACGCAGTGGCGGTTCCTGTGGCACGAGCGTTGGGGTTCTCCCTGGGCCAGGCGTACCTGCGCAAGCACGATGGCAGCGACGACCCGCTGTTCGTGCTGCCTGCCAACTTCTTCAGCCCGGCGCAGACTGAGGTCGTCGCGAGGGCTTTGTCGGTTGGGTTCCCTGTAGGCGAGGTTGCAGAGGAGTAGGACACATAGAGCTTCCTTTGCTGCTGGTCTCTCGAATTTGAGTTCATCTTGGAAATAGACATGGGCTGCTGTTAGTGGTTATTGGAGACAGTTATCATGGTTTTTCCAAACATTCGTTGCTGGTCAAAGCATTATATTTAGTTTCTGGTTGATGATTTTCATCAATGAAGTGATGATCGTCCTATCCGTTTATGAATGATCAAATGTTTGCTCCAGTTGTGGCTCATCATGGCTGCTGCTTGCTTGTTTGTCTATTTACATTCGGATGTGTTCAGGTTCTGTGAAGTGTTCAATTATCTACTTGCAGGATTGGAGGTTTCAGGTTTTATGCATTTATTCTATGTGCAGCTTGCATACCTGGACAGTGAGTATAAATCTAGAAACCTTGGGCAGTGATCTTCACCAGTCAAAAGGGAAAAGCGAAGTGTCAAATAAGTATTTCCTTGACTATAATTTTTACTTATTTGTTAGCTTGATATAATTTCATAGATTTTGCGTGATATAAGCTGCTGAGATTGTTGTCTCCTCTAATTCTAGTGGTTGATAGATTTATGTGATTAAGTTTGTATCTCCTCTAGGTTTTATTATAATCAAATAAACTTAGATTGACGGTTAGCTATGAACCCTGTTCTCAGTTAGCTATCTTCAGGTTCAGTTTATTCAGTTTCGTCAGTTTTTCTGTCAGTTTTCAGTTATCGGTCGTAGCAGCTTCGTTCCAGATTACAAGTTCAAATTCAGTTTCGTCAATCTAAGTTTATGGGGTGTCACGAACACTACAGATCATGGATCATGTTTACAACTTGCTGTAATCTGGACAAAAAGAGAGAGACGAGATCACAAAAGCTGTGGCATTTTGCTGTAACCTCTACTAGAAGTTCCTTTGCTCTCTGATTATCTACCTTTCTTGTTTTGCTTCCCTTGAGAGAAATACATGGATTTTGGACTATGTATAAGCAACTCCCATCCATGTGATAGCTCACCGTTGATGGATTTATGTGGCGCTAATGGTGATTCTTCCACGTTTGTGTTTTGTCTCGTTCAGTATAGGTGTTACCATAATCAAATTAAATTAATCACCGTGCTTCATTCAAGGAGGATTTGCATCACAAACCATATGATTACCATCTGAATTTGGACTGTAATGATGTAATCATAAAAAGATGATGCTGATAATTGTGTGTGTGGTGTTGGCTATATGTTCATGTTAATTCTAGTTGGCTACTTGAGAACACGGCTCCTGAAGGTTACTAGTAAAACATTCTGCTTTTTTCTTCTTGTTGTAATTGGATAAGGTAGACTGGGGTACTGTTTGTTTACCTCTGGCTGTGGTCTGAAGTTTTATGCATTTTGCTGAATAGACTGCTGGATGAAATTGCCGTCAGTTAAGCTGGCGTAGTTAAATTGACATGTAAATGCTGCAGGTGTTGTGTTTATGAACAGTGGCAAACTACTTTCGACTTCTCTTAAGTTCGTGAGTATAAGAGCATCTCAAGTAGCTATAAATTGGTGTTGCGCTAAAAAGCCTGCCAAAATAGCGCGCGGGAGAGTGTGCGCGTAGCTCCAGCAGGCACGAAAAAAAAAGCGCACGCTATACCTTTTGCCGTGTGGGGGCTTCTATGCTATCGCACACACCAAAGTTGCTACGCCACTTGCAGCGCACGCTATAAACAGAGCCCTGTGCGTGCAGCCAACTCCTCCTGAACTTTTAGTGCAGCGCCTATCCACATCCCCACCCACCGACAGCCCCGTGCCGCCTCGTCGCCGTGGTTCGTCAGGGTTCCGAGACGTGCGCACGTGGCCGAAAGTTCTACACCGAGCTGTGCGCCGCCGGGTTTCGCCTCACGCTCGGCACCTACAAGAGCGTGCACGAGGTCGCACGCGCCTACGATGCCACAACGTGGTGGCTCGGCCGCCCGCGGCGAGCTATGAACTTTTAGGACGTTAACTCGCTCGAGGAAGCGGAGTTCGTCACGCCCGCACCACGCCTCGTCACCGACGAGGACCCCATCCAAAGCTTGCTAAGAATCTATGTTGAGATGCTCCTCCTGTGGAATGAATATTGTTTGGATTGGAGGACCCCATCCAAAGCTTGCTAAGAATCTATGTTGTCAAGTCAACTAAAGAAAATTCCATGACCTTTCCATGGCCAACATGCTAAACAAGAGGAAAATAAATAAAAGATAAAGACAAGAAAGAAGAAGCAGATAAAAAAAAGCCCATGAAGGTGGTGTTTTGACTCCTGCGTGCAAATAAAACTATTATAAAAATATATAAAAACCATTTACAAATGTCAAAAAATTCTGAAAGAACTTAGTATATCCGGATGTTTTATGTTCGCATACAAATTTTCGAGAAAAGGAAACATTTTACGTGACTCGTCTAAATAGACAAAAGAAATCGAAGAATAATCATTTTGGAGCTTCCAAATTTGTCTTTTACAAGGGACACAAAAATGTTCCTTTTTCCAAAAAAAATATGTGCGGATGTATATGCGAATGTTTTTTCTAAATATTTTGATATTTCAAAACATGTTTTTAAACAATGGATTCATCTGCACTCATGGCCCGAATTGGATTTCCGGCTTATTATGAGGAGGCATAGTAGGGAACTAGGGATAATAGTACGCAAAACGAGTGGAGATTTGGTGTATATGGACACCGGTGTTCTGTTCTTTCATCGAAAATCATATTTTTGAGATTCAAACTTGTTTGGGAAAATATTAGGATGTCGCCGATGATATATTCCACGAAACTTATGAATATGGTGACTGTTTAAGCAGGGAAACGCATTACTTCTGAAAAAATGTGACTGTTTAATCAGCGGAAACTGCCGGGTCGCTGCTGCTTATGGCAGCCGCGCTGCGCCGCATCCGCTCATGGCGGCTCCGCCTCGGTGCCACTTCCTCTTACCAGAGCGCCGCCCACCCCTCTGCCCCCTCTGCCGAGGCGTTGAATCGTGTCGAGGACCCGAACCGCCGAATCGTGGAGATGGCCGCCGCCGGGCGCGTCTCCGACGCCCGCAGCCTGTTCGACCAGACGCCGCACCAGGACGTCGTGTCCTGGACGGCGCTGATCGCGGCGTACGCGCGTCACGGGATGCTCCACGAAGCCAGGGCGCTGTTCGACCGCCCCGACGCGCGCCGGAACGTGGTCACCTGGACGGCGCTCCTCTCCGGCTACGCACGGGCCCGCCGCGTCGACGAGGCCAGGGCGCTGTTCGAGCGGATGCCCGAGAGGAACGTCGTCTCGTGGAACACGATGCTGGAGGCGTACACCTCCTCCGGACGCATGGAAGACGCCTGCGCGCTGTTCAACAGCATGCCGGTGAGGGACGCCGGTTCCTGGAACATCCTTCTCGCTGCGCTGGTACGGTCAGGGACCATGGACAAGGCGCGGAAGCTGTTCGAGAGAATGCCAGAGAGGAACGTGATGTCATGGACGACAATGGTTGCCGGCATTGCACGGACTGGAAGCGTCGACGAGGCCCGAGCGCTGTTTGATGCCATGCCAGAGAGGAATGTCGTGTCTTGGAATGCCATGATCTCTGGATACGCACGAAACGGCAGGATCGATGAAGCTCTTGATCTGTTCGTGAAGATGCCCGTGAGGGACGTTGCTTCTTGGAACATCATGATCACTGGTTTTATCCAGAATAAGGATTTGAAAAGGGCAAAAGAACTCTTTGATGAGATGCCTAAAAGGAATGTAGTCACTTGGACTACAATGATGAATGGTTGCTTGCAAGGTAACGAGAGCAAAGTTTCCCTACAGTTATTTAATGGTATGCTCGTTGATGGGATCAGACCAAATCAGGTGACGTTTCTGGGTGCTGTTGATGCATGCAGCAATCTCGCGGGACTCAGTGAAGGGCAGCAGGTGCATCAGATGATCTGCAAAACATCATTTCAGTTTGATACTTTTATCGAGTCCACCCTCATGAATTTTTATGCCAAATGTGGAGAAATTAGATTAGCGAGAAAGGTATTTGATCTCTCAAGGGAGAAGGACGCGGTCTCTTGGAATGGGATCCTTGCAGCATATGCACATCATAGGCTTGGTGCAGAAGCCATAACTTTGTATGACAAGATGCAAGAAAATGGATATAAGCCTAATGATGTCACATATGTGGGATTACTCTCAGCATGCCGCCACTCTGGTTTGGTTGACGAAGGGCTTAAGATCTTTGAATGTGTGGCAAAGGATAGGTCCATTGCAGTTCGGGATGAACACTACACTTGCTTGATTGATCTTTGTAGCCAAGCCGGACGACTTAATGACGCCAAAAGATTAATTCACGGTCTTCAGCTTAAACCTAAATCCAGTACTGTCCGGAATGCCCTTCTAGGCGAGTATAATGCGCATGGAAATGGAAGTATCGGTGATTTGGCAGCTAGACATCTCTTAGAAGCAGAACCTGATAACGCTGGGACTTACACTCTGTTGTCTAACATTTATGCTTCTGCTGGTAAGTGGAAAGAAGCAGCAAAGATTCGGTCTGAGATGAATGATAGAGGACTAAAGAAACAGCCAGGATGTAGTTGGATTGAGCTGGCAAACAAGGTCCATGTATTTGTAGCACGTGATAAGTCCCATAGTGAGTCTGACTTGATCAATAGTATGGTGCAAGATATTCATCACATGATGACGATGGCTCGCAGGGACCATATGCAGCTTAGAGATGAGGAGCTTCTGGGTCCTCAAGTATAATTTGAAATAATATTCAACTAGAGTTCGAGGATTTGTCAAAGGAAGTATCTTGCAACACTCGATCTGGCAACTAGCCTGAGATGTTAGTGGTACCTATGAGCTCAATGCTAGGGCATCGTACCTCGAGGCTGAGATGGCCCTCATCTTTGGAGCATTATTACTAGAAAGCACCTGGGCTCTTCTCTGTTGAGAGTGCTGTATAAATGTCAACTTATTTTTCAAGGCTGGGGGTAGTCAAGAACCGTGCGCAAGTCTTGATCTTTACCTCTGATCCTTGAATCTTATTTCTCTGGTGCACTGGTCCCGGCTTCGCCATGTTTGAGGTGCTTGCTGTCCCAGGGTATGTTCATCATCAGTTTGAAGTCTGCTCCTCTGTATTTATTAGTTCCTTTTGTTTATTGTTTGATGAGTATGAGTAATTTCTTGTATGTTCATTGCCTTGCTGTTTTCAAAGTTGAGGCAATAGTAGTAGAATATCAATAGTTTCTATACATGGGGAAACAATCAAATGTATCTAGACCTCGTGCTTTTGCATGCTTTGTAACTCAGTGGTTAATCAAGTTAGAACATGGATGAGATTTTTCGTTGTTTGAGTTCAGTTTAAAAGTAAAAGCAACTTAAAAGGATAGAAGTAGCAGAAAAACTTAAAAATTGTTGAACCGTCGTTTGAGCGAACAGTGTTTCCCTGCTTCAGGTAGGGCATCAGTTTCCATCAATTAATGTCCTCCAAGAAATCTGTGTTACACTTTTCAAATTAATCTGATCCATGGACTCAATTTTACTGTAGCAGCCACAGAAATTTGCGAGTAAATATGCGTCTTGGATTGCGGGAGGTTTCTGTAGCTCAGCTTGCTATGACAGTAGCAAGCAGGAACTTTGGAATCACTTAGGTAGTAGTACTTCTGAACTCCTGGGCAAAAACTGAAATCAGCACCGGAGCCATCTTCAGCAAACGGTTGCTCTCTGCCATGAAGCAAGGAACTTCCTGTGGACTGGAGCTGTGTTCAGAAGGTGTTTTTTCTTGTGCCGGAATGGGAAGAATGGATAGCGTATATAGTACTCTCTCCGATCCATATTACTTGTCATAGAAATGGATGTATCTAGACATATTTTAGTATTAGATATATCTAATACAGTGACAATTAATATTGATCGAAGGGGTACTAGAAACACCTGAACATTGCCGCAAAGCCTTTCTCAGCAATATCTGCGCACTGTGTGGTGATGCATTGTAGTACATTGTAATTCTTTTTTAGCTACTGCATTGTAATTTTAATCTGAGATAGTGCTAATGGACAAAAATAATTACGCTGCCGTGGCTGCACCGGACATATATGTGATTTAATGGCATTTGATGCAGACCTTTTTTTCGCACAGGAAATAAAAATATTTTTTCTCGTTCTGAGCCTTAGGCTTCTCTGTTTATAATGTCATGAGGCCCAAAATTCTGTTTAGAAACTCATGGTTTGGCCCGTTTGGTCGGGCCGAACAGCCCAGTTGGACGAAGGCACTCCCATTGGCCGCCGGCTTCGAATCGGTCCCGGACCAACCCACCTTACCCACCGGCCACCGACGGTAGGTCTCGCGCGCTCCTCCGATCCCGATCTCCGCCGCGACCCCTCCCCCTCCCACACCGACGCAGCAAGACGCGATGGCCCGCGCGTCCTCCGCTGCCGTCGTATTCTTCCTGGGGGCGCTCGTCCTCCTCGCCACCGCAGCCTCGGGCGCGCGCCTGCCCGGCCGCGCCGGCGGCAGCGCGCTGCCGAGGGGCGACGGGGGCGCTACAGCCACCGCGGTGTTCGCGCTGGGAAGCTTCTGGCGGTCGGAGGCCGCGTTCGGGTGCCTCCCCGGCGTGATCCGCACCTCGGTCGGCTACGCGGGCGGCTCCAAGGCCAACCCCGAGTACCGCAACCTCGCCGACCATGCCGAGTGCGTCAAGGTAAGCACGAGATACCTCATCCCTCCCTTGCCCAGTCTGTGCCAAGTCATTGACGCAACGAGCCATGTTTGTCGGGAATGTAAGTAGCCGGATGAATATCGTAGGACCTAAAGGGGAACGAATGCTGTAGGACCTATAACACGCCTGATTTCTTATTGTGCTGCGTGTGTGCTTGAAGCAATCTAGCATGTTTGGACGTTGACTGCGTTTCTGCGCACCATAATAAAAATCTATAAATTCCCAACTGATGTCAACAACCTGTGAAATTTCTGAGCTACAATGCCTGGCGTTGACTTCTGCTTGCCCTTGAACCATGTAGGTCGAATATAATCCCCGGTTGATTCAGTACAAGCAGCTTTTGGAAGTATTTTGGGCAAGTCATGATCCAAGGGAGGTCTTTGGACAAGGACCAGATGTTGGCAACCAGTACAGGTAACTGAATTCTATCTCAGCTGTCGTCCGTCAGTAAATCGATTCCGTTAAGGCTGTGATTGATTGCATACAGTACTTTCTCATGGTGGATGAATTCAATTTACATTATTTAGCCTTTAGCCATCAGTTATCCCTTGTACTTTTAATGCCTTCGTGGAATTGATCTGGAATACAATGACAGGCATCGGTGTAATCCATTTGCCGTACTAGCTCAAATAAGAACCTTGATGTGCATAGCAGTAGAGCACAATATGATGTTAGCCTTTTTAGAACAAATAATCCTCTTACGATCATCATGGTCTCATTATCTGCTGCTGATTTGTGTGGTCACAGATCCGTCATCTTCACAAATGGAACCCTTGAGGCCAGACTGGCTGGTCTTAGCAAAGAAAGAGAACAAGGCAAGGACCGCAACAATGTTATCACCACACAGATCCAACCAGCGGGGGCATTTTATCCAGCTGAACCAGAACATCAGGTAGCTATGTAATATAATACTTCCTTGCGAGAACTGCATCGCAAATTGACGTTCTTAGGTAACTATGAAATACTGTTATATATGTTGCGCGCTTACACAAAATTCAATTTCGATGGTAGAAATTTGAGCTGAAGCGCAAGCCTTTCCTGGTGCAATTGGCCGGGAACCTGCCAGAGGAGGAGCTCCTGTCGTCAACGGTAGCTGCGAAGCTGAATGCGTATGCCGCAGATCTCTGCCCCCCAAAGACCCACAAGAGGATAAGCTCCAAGATCGACGAGATTGCTAAGAAAGGATGGCCCGTCCTAAACGACATTTAGCTCGCTCTGGTCCAAGTTTTTGTCAGCAGCTACTCCAATCCAAGTTTCGTGATTTTGCTGGAAAATGTTGCAAGGGATGTTCCTTATTCAGGCCTTCTTCTGTGTTTAGGTTGCAGCGGTTCATTGTTCGCTTGGGTTACAGAGATTACATACGGTCTTTATAGATAGCATCCATCTGTTCATTTAGAGGCTTCTCTGTGTTTAATCTAGATGTGTACCTTGTTCAGGACTTGCTGAACATACGGTGAAGTTTGGTTGTTGCTTCACCAGTGAAAATATTACAAATGTCGTGCCGGTTCTTGTGTGAATTAGAATTGTTTGTGATGATGTAAATTCCACATGCAGTTCCTTCGCAGTGTTATGCAGTTAGTACTGTATTTACGATGCACACTGCCTTCAACCGAGATCAGATATGGGCTAGGAATGCGGCGACCGATCCCACCACCTGGCGGCCACGATTTCCAGTCCGAGTCCTACTTGGAGTCGCACGTACGTACCCACGCGGTTTCCAGTTCGCGCGCAGCCGACGATCGCGCTCGGGATTTCCTGCTGATAAACAGGGGAGGAGGGAGCGGGATATGTATCTCCACCGCCACGACCTGCATGCCCTTGCTTCCTTACCCGATCAAGATCGAGTCCACAGATCGATCAGCGAGCAATGGACATCATCATGGATCCCTTCACCGCCGAGCTCCTTTACGCTCCCACGCTTCCCGCCGCCGGCCAGGCTACGGAGTTCGACGACGCCTACCTCCGGGCCATCGGCGCACTTCCTCCTCGCCGTCCACGCGCTCCCGCCTCCGTCGACTATCCCGACACCCTATTGCCATCGTCCGCGATGCTGTCCAGAAAGCGCGCTGCTCCGGAGCCGGTCTCGGACGCCGCTGCCCCAAAGAAGAACCCCGCCAAGCGCCCGCGGACTCGTTGCCCGTACCTGCCCGACTACGACGCCGACATCGACTTCAACCTGCGGGACAAGGAGCGGAACGCCACGCAGCGGCCCTCGCCCGACTACCTCAACACGGCGCAAGGAGGCCGGATGTGCGAGCGGACGCGCGCCGACCTCGTCGTCTGGATGGACGAGCTCGCGCGGCGCCACCACCTCGCTCCCGGCACGCTCCACCGCGCCGTCTCCTACGTCGACCGCGTCCTGTCGTCGGCACGACCTCTGTCGTCGACCTCGCTCCGCCTGGTGGGCGCCACCGCCGTCTTCACCGCCGCCAAGTACGAGGACCGGAGCGCCGTGCTGAGGCTGAACGCCGCGGACGTCGCCCGGTTTCAACACCACCGGCAAGGAGGTGACGGAAGTGGAGCGCGAGATGCTGGCGACGCTCCGGTACGAGCTCGGCGGCCCCACGGCGCACACCTTCGTCGACCACTTCACCAGGAACAGCCGAGGGGAGAGGAACATGGAGATTCGGAGCGTGGCGCATCGGCTCGCCGACACGTCGCTCCTCGACTACGGGTGCCTGCGGTTCTTGCCGTCCGCCGTGGCGGCGACGGCGCTCTTCCTCGCCATGCTCCTAGTCCACCCGGCGGGCAGCCAAGAGTTCTTCGAGGACCTGACCGGGTACAAGCCCAAGGACCTGGTTGAGGGCATGCAGTCCTTGCTCAGGACGAATCCTGATTCTCGTTCGGTCATCTTGCCGGTTTTACGGCAGTACCTGTAGGCTATATATGTACTATGAGAATCAACTCAGCCATGAATATACTCCTCTCAGGTCGAAAATTAAAAAACAATGTCTCCTTCCTGTGTTATGCAGATCGGCTTTACTTGTTCAATTGCTTGGGCATATCTATATGTAATCAAAATTTGCGCATAGAATCTTTGCACTAATAATTGACTTAGGCGCGCTTTATCTTTGACGATGCACATTGCCTTGAATCGAGTTGCAGTGCCTGTTTGTTCAGGATTTTGGGTGAACTATGGTGTTGTTTAGTGCCATGCGCATAGAGCATGCCCTTTTTATTATTTTCTGCAATGAAAAAAGCAAACCAGCAATTTGCTGTGACTGATTGCATACATGTTATTCTTTTTTAAGAGCTGCGACAACATTTCTAAACAGTAGACATTCGGTAACTTGCTACGCATGACCAAGGGGTAACCAATCAGTCAACAAGTACAGCTTAAGTGCATTTGCATCTTTATATATACACATGTCATCACACAAGGAGTGTACATTGCTCCACAAGAGCCTATTTCTACAGAAACATCCTCAACCATGAGAAAGGCACATCGGCTACTAAGGTTATTTCTTGACTCGCTTCGAGGCAGTTTTGGCTAGAGCGTTGTAGATATCATCGCGCTTCCTCTTCGCGGTTTCATCAGCCTTGACAGATGCCACGGCTACGTTGGCCTGCCGTTCCAATGCTTCCCTCACAAAGAACTTCAGCCTCCAGAGGGTCGTCTCGCTCTGCAACCCACACAGAAAGCATTAATGGTCAGCATGCTAAACTATGCGACAAATGGAGCGGCATTAGGTGTTACAAGAGAGAAATTTTACCTGGGCATCCATGTCAAGCTCCACTTCTTCTGCCGTGGTTTGGAAGTCAGGATTGTCTTGTGCGACCAACTCTAGTGCCTTGCTAAGGTCTTCTGGAGACAAGTGGCAAAGTCCTGCACCGAGTTTTCTCTTCTCGTCTGTGGTCATTTTCCTACAATATCAACATTTTAGCAAAAGTATCATCATATGTTTAGGCTCAGTCACCCTACAAAGGTATAGCAAGCACGAGAGTAACATCTTTAAGACCAACCTGCATCTCTGAACCACCATCTTTCGGAGCTCATCCAGCTGCTTATTAATCTCATTCAGCTGGAAGAAAAAAGAGAGAAGGTACTTAATAACCAAACAAGGGAATACAGAAGGGGTCTCAAGCAGTTTTATGTGAGACTTCAGAATATGCAAGGCATATATTTGACCAGGATACAGAAGCATGTTCAGGCTGGCCACACCTCTTAGTCGACAAAGAAAAAGAATTACATTGGGTAGATGAATACACAAAAAAAGACTAAACAATAACCACAACACATCGGTAAATAACGTGGGATTATTTTTTTCTGAACAGGATTCGAAGTCCGTATATGGTACTTCAATCAACATCCACCCAATAAAAAGTAAAAGTCCATGCGAGTCCTAACCTCATTATCAGTATCTTTTGCTAATTTTGCAATAGTAGCTTCCGGTGAAATGTTTGTGGTTGGAACATCGTTTGGTTCCTCCTTTTTCCTTTCCTAAAACGAAAGGTCCAACTTATTGTTGTCAATTGCCATGTAACACATATCCATATTAAAACAAAAATGCTAACATGTCACTACAAATATTCACCTCGTTCTCAACTTTAGGGAGAAGCTGGAGCCACTTCTCCTCAAATTTCTCAAGTAATAACTTGGCCATTATATGGACATCATGATGTTCATCGTTGTACTTCATTGCATTGTCAAAAACTAATCTAACATCAGAATATATTTCTCGGACACTGTTATACTTGGTACCATTCTTCCCTTCCATTTTGTTTTGGATGGTTGAGAAGTCCATAGGGTTGGTTATAATCTGTAAAGAGTAGAAATCAAAGATATAAATCACCAGAAGCGCTTCAGAAACCACAAATTTGGTAAGGATGTGACCCAGAAGCAAGGGCTCCTTCGATTCATAGGATAGGAAAAGTATAATATTGGGATGCCGTGTCTACTTGAATCCTATAGGAAGTGGAATTCTCTTTGATTCTGGTTAAGGAATGTTCCATGAAGTCTCACCTAATATTTTTTCCTATGAAATTTACACTACAAGATTCCTATGGGATTATTTCCTATGAGATATGATCCCATGAATAAAACTGCTTCTGGAGGAAAATTTCCATAGTATCTCAATCCTACACAAATTCTTCGAAAATCCCATGAATCAAAAGAGCCCTAAATAAACCAATGAAGCCACTCCATCTTACTGATATATACTAAATATAGAGAAACATATTTGCTACCAACTCAAGGTCTGCATCAATTTGAAGTACACTAAAGAAGGTAAATAATAAGTAACCAGACCAATCAACAGCTAAACACTAATATGACATGCTTTCGTTTTATAGCTTAGAGATGATTAAAGTATTTAGAGTTCCAAGCAATGGCTTTCAATTTCAGGCACAAGGAAAAGGCAAAAATTTCAGCCACTTAACAGCTAAGAAGGTAAACAGATAACTCACTATTTACTAAGCCATGTTTTCGATACGAAGCTATTCTATTTGGAGTTTAAAGAAAATAAATGATTATGTTTTGCCTTTGACATTGAAAATATTCTGATAAGGTGCAACAGCATGTCAATTGTAAGCAGAATGGAGACAGAAAAGCATACATCCTGCAGTTACTCTCGAATAAGGTAAGTCAGTTTTTCTGTTTTTAAAATCCCAATTGCTTGCCAACATCAGGTAACACAAAATATAACAGTAGCAGCAAAACTGATTTACATCCATACTAAGCTACCCTACAATTCATTAGGAACAGAACTCCAGCATCCAGGACAAAATGTAGTGGCAGTATTACCTTGTGATAGTCATCAAGCTGAAGACCAACAACATCTACCGGCTGCAGAAACGGCTCCGCCCATTCATGAGATGTGATCTGCAAGAAGATAAATATAGAGAAGAGGATTAATACGGATTTTGAAAGGGCCCACCATAAACTTTGTACCGAGTATTAGGTCATGGGAAACAAAACTAAAAAGGTTTTCTACACACAGTGGTCGAATCAATCTCAAAAAAAGTAGGAGATGGTCTAGCAACAACAGCAGCCCAGAAGTACATTGCATGTTTTATCCATGTAGAACAACTAGGCCAGCGAAGATAAACCAATGCAACTGAATGATCACCTGACGAATGATACCACCAAGCTGGCGCGTAAGGTCGGGCACCCCTTTGTAGTGGCTGTCCCTTGCACCGTTCATGGCATACCTGCTGCTACCGCCGGCCTTGCGCCCTCCGCTGCCATGCTTCTTGACGTCATAGAACCGTACCACCTCGTTCACCCTCTTCTCCAGCTGCAACACGCAAACCGCATCAGCATCCAGTCCCGATCTGAGACCACTTTTCCCCAATTCTTTGGAGGAAAACGCAACAGGAAACCGCAGGACCTGACGCCTAATTCGGCACCACCCAAATTATTGGGCAATTTTGCTTGCTCGGCAGTTAGATTCACATCCTCTGCGCTAGGGAGGGAGGGGCGGATTACTGCGGAGGTTAGCGAGGGGAGGCGTTACCACGTCGGTCTTGAAGGCGAGGTCGTCGACCTGTCGCCGGAACGCGTCCACCGGGGGTGCCTCCGCGGCGGCGGGCGTATCCATTGCTGCTTCCTCCGCCGCAGCGGCAGCCGCTCGCGCGCCGTCCTCCGGCACCATCTAGGGTTTGCGCCGCCGGCCGTGTGCGTGCGAGCGAGGGTGCGGCTGTCGGCTCAGCTGATTATATTTATGGAACACATTTAAACAGATCAAATAATGAAACAATTCTGTTTACACAAACAAGAAAAAAACTTACCTAGGAGGAGGGAGTGCAGGGGAAATTGATTGTGCTGGGCGGAGGTGGTGGAGGTGGGGCGGCCGTGGAGCTCCGGCGAGGAGGTTGTGGAGGGGGGCTCACGAGTTAGGGGGGAGGGGCTCACGGGAGGAGGGCATCGTGGTGGCGGGGTGGGAAGGAGGGCGGGGCTCGCTGCCGGCACGAAGGGGAGGAGAGGCGCCGAGATGGGGATGGCCGCGCTGGCCGCAGGGAGGGAAGGAGTGGCGGGAAGTGGCGGGGATCGGCGGGGAGCACGGGCGCGGCAGCGGCGGCGAGCAGGGGCGCGCCTGGCGGCGGGGTCGCGACAAATCGAGGACGGGCGGGTGTGTAGTGGGACTGAGCTTCAGTGACGTGTAGTCACAAGCAAGGAAAAAAATAGCGTGCTAAAAAAAATAGCGTTTATAATAAAATATTAAATATTGACAGATATAGCATATATTACTAGAGATTTTAGCAACTAATTTTTTTTAGGGTAATACAACAAAACCATTAACTAGTGCGGCAAAATGACAAAGTCCAGGTCACAATGATCACCAAATTCAACATGACAAGGTCAATATCATGGTATTCACCACAAAAATCCATGAAGAAATTATATCTATGGGTTGAATGAGCTTATGAGCTGGTGCTATTTTCATAGATTTTTTAGCGCTGCTATTGTGTTATGACGTTATAGCGTATTTAGCGTCACTATAAAGTGAATAGCGTCATAGCGAGCAGGTTTTGTATAGCGTAGCGTTCTCCTTCTAAATACGTTATAGCGCCGAAATAGCGTGCTATTTTTTTCATGGTCACAAGTCACGGTGAGACTTAGCCACCATATCTATCATCTATTACTGATCCAACACGCAGGAAACACCCAAGCAAAAATGCATCAGACTTTGCTACTGTTTCAGAGCAGAAACTTTAGATTTTTCTATTCGCAAACCGTCTGTTGAAGTTCAATGAAACTTTCCTAGAATACATAGCCCAATAGTTTTGGTTTACTAGATTTTATCAAATTTTTCTAGAAAGTTCGAATTTTGAGTTCAAAAATTAAGAAAAAAAATAAAATGCTATTAAGTCACAAACCATATGTTGAAATTCAATGCAATTTTTCCAAACCACTTAACTTGATAGATTTGATTTATTGGAATAATTTCAAAAAAAATAGGAAGTTTGAATTTAAAAAAAAATCGCAAACATTTGTCTTCATCTTTCTCTTCACCGCCATCTTTTGTTCGTCCCAATCTTCCTCTTCATCCTTGATTGGAGATAGATGTTTAACAACATTTTGCATTATATGAAAGGTACATAGTCCATGGTATGATTCCTTGTACACAGCATCTACGGCTTTTCTCATTGCAGCTTCTTGGTCAGTAAAAATAGTCCTAGGTTGCCCTCTATTAAATGGGGCAAATGTTTCGTCAAAACAGCAGTGCAGTACCAAAAACGGTAGTCTTCATGGGGCAAATATTTTGTCAAAAAGTAGTACAGTACCAAAAACGGTAGTCTCTATGGGGCAAATATTTCGTCAAACAGCAGTGCAGTACCAAAAAGGTAGTCTCTCTAAACTGGTTCAGTCCAAGAAAACACCAGATGACCTATATTCCTTGTTTGTTCCAAAAGTAGTTTCAAATGTGGCAATGTCGTCAAAGTGTGCGTAGTCTAACATCATTTTAGCATCAGCCCAGAAAATATTTGCTATGTGTTCATCACAATCTAGCTGCAAAGCATATTGAATTGATGGGTTTTTAGCATTTTTGTTATGAAAATACTTTAACATGCTTCCCGCCTGACCAAAAGCCAACTCTATGCCTCTTGGATTGTATAAGATTTCTATGGTCATGGCAAGTGTACCCGGGATTGAATGCTCCACCAACTTGATGAGCAGCAAGAGTGAGGATTTACCCCTTATAGGTTGGGCCCCCGGCACCATCGCAGCCAGAGATTTGTTGGAGATTTGTGTAAAATCTGTGCGGTCAAATCCTCGTGTACTTTTGCATTTTAACCCTCAAAAAATATTGGATTTAAACCATAATCCACGCGGATATGATAAACTCCCGGGCTCCCATCCATACGTAGACCACCCGTCGCTCTTATCCTCCACCTACCCCTGAACACGCTCCCCTCCATCGCGTCGCCATGCCTCCTCCTCCTCCCCGATAGCCGCCCACCGCCCACCACCACCTCCTCCTACATGCCCTAGATGGGGAAGGCGCCATGGAGCAGCAACGCTGCCTACAAGCGCGGAGGCTGCCCATCGACGACCATGCGAGGCGGCCGCCCCCTCCACGCGCAACGACCGCGACGAGCCTGGAGGAGGAGGGCCTACGCGCATCCGTATCTCCCCATCCCAACCTCCTGCCCCGGCTATGAGGATTGCCGACTCCAGCCAGATCTGGAGGGTTGGAGGCCTCTCCTTTTCCTTTATTTATTCTTATATTTTTGCTCCTTTTCCTTTCTTTTTTTCTTCATGCTTTTGTATTTTTTGTTTGGATCCAGTTCTAGTTTATGCGATTGTGTATGAATCTTTGATGGATCTGTGATGGATCTTTCTTTTTTACTTCATGCTTTTGGACACGGATCTGAGTTCCTCTATTATTTTTTACCACTGTGAATCTTGTATGACACCACTGCGAATCTTGTATGTATTATCAAGTTTTTGTGTGGCACGAATCTGGACGATGGGAGTATGATTTTTTACATGTATGGTTCTTGTGTGAATCTTGATTCACTTGAAAAAAATGCTAAAAATCTGTAATAAAACATTATTGGATCTAATATGAATCTTGTATGTGTCAAGATTTATATCTTCTATGGTTCTTTTAAGTTCCAGTGAAATTTCTTACATGTTTCTTTTGAACCATGTATGAAACAGATTTTTTGTGCGAATCAACAGATATGTTTTGAGCTATAGAAAAGCAAGCTCATGATCGTGTATGAAGCATGTATTCTCTCTATATAAAGACCGTGTATGAAGAAAATCTTATGGGTTAATTTTCATTCTATGGATTTTACGTTGAGCCGGACCGTATATAAATATTGTATGAAGCATGCATTCTCTCTGTATAAAGACCGGTGTGTTGGTTTCTACTTGTGAATATATTCAATTGTGAATCTCGTATGAAAACTTATGAATCGTGTATAAAGCATGCATGGAACATGTGATACAAATTATATTTATTAAAAAATGTACTGTTAAAATATATATTGTTAAATAAATAGTATGATAAAAATTCTTTTAAATGAAACGCCATACTTTCATAAAAATAATCCAAGAATATTATTCCTGAAATATCCTATATGAATATGTATTCCTATGAATCTTGAATGAATATTATTCCTGAAATATCCTAGAATATTATTCCTATGAATCTTGAATGAATATTATTCCTGAATATATTCAAGAATATTATTTCTAAAATATCCTAGTATGTATCCTATATGAATATTATTGTCTATAAATCTTGAATGAATCTGTGTTGGAAGGTTTCAAATATTTGGCAAATATCCATACTTTCGTAGAAATAATCCAAGAATATTCAACCTGCATATTGGCACGTTTCATTTTTAGAATAAAAAATGTACATAGAAAATTGTTGATTATTCTTGAAATTTTGCGAGAAAAAATAAGGTGAAAAAGAGCATGTATTCTGTGAAAAAATTATATGAATATCTCTTGGCAGAAACAAGTTTGTAAAACGTATGAATCTTGTATAAAACTTCTGAATCTAGGATGAAACAAAGTAAGAGTGTCTAAATATTATTAAATAAAAAGTAGAAAAATAAAAATTATCAAAAGAGAGTGTTGAAAAAATAAATTATGCATGTTTCATTTTTAGAACTAAAAATGTACATAAAAAATTATTGAATATTTCAGAAATTTTACGAGAAAAGATAAAGTGAAAAAGAAACAGAAACGTGTAGAAGACTATCGATTGTGAGGAGACAAACAAGAGACAAAAAATTTAAAATATCTAAAAACGTTAGGGGTTGGATAAAAAAACTGCAACATACCTAAGAGATAAGGTGAGAGAGTTATTTTGTAAAACGCATAGCACGAATCTCCAATAAATAAAAAGAAGAGATGGTGCCGGGGCCCCTCCTACGGGAGGATTGTATTGTCCCGAGCAGCAAGCTCATGAGCACTTTTACAGTACCCTGGAATGGATACGGGCCGTTCAATCATCCTAATCTAGCCAGAAACAAGGTCGTCGATCAGCGAATGGCCGCCGATATACTCGGTCATTGAGATCGATTCTCCTAGAGTCGATTTTTTTTGTAACTGCATGATGCGGTTGATCTAATCTACGGTAAAAAACAAAATTAGCCAAATGTCTAAATTACCCCTGGAAGACGGACGGCTGGATTAGTTTGGTACTCCCTCACGTTCTAGGAGAGTACCAGGGTACTGTAAAAACGCTCCAAACTCATATGCAACTTTAGACGAGTTAATAGCATAAAACCACCACTTTGAGAGCAAAATTTACTGATTGATACCACTTTACGCAAAGGATACAAAAAACCACCATAAAATTCGTTAATTGTCTCAAAAAACACCAATTTGACGCTAAACCCGAATTGACACCGCTTCTGACCGGTCGAGCCCACCATTAAAGCTAACGTGGCACCCGACAGACGGTTCCTGACATGGCCATTAACGGAGCATGGGTCTTCGTTCCGTTGGTAGCATAAAACCACCACTTTTATACTTAAATTTCAAAAAACCACCACATTTGAATAAAAAATTAAATGGAAAAACTTTTAATATGAAAAGTGCTCAGATATATTTGAATATTTTTAATATAAATTTTATTTACTATTTCAAATAAGTAAAATATGATTTTTTTTTGCTTCTATTAGTAATGCAAACTTTGGAAATTCATAACTTCAACTATATAATTCCAAATAATATAAATAATATGTCTAAATTTATTAGAAAAATTTAAGAAATCCATTTCTAACATCCATCATGCATGATTCACATCTGTTCCTCTCGGGTATTACAAGAAAAAAAATGTGTGTACATATGTGATGCACGGCCATGACTCTGTTCCGATCAAAGCTAAATTCTATGTTGGCGAGCACGCAAAGGAAGGAGTGCCCCCATCCATCCTTTTGAATTTGTTTGCCCCTAGATATTTGCTTGTTTCAGTTCGTTTGACGAGCTAGTTGCTCAAGTTATTTTTCCTAGCTTGCTGGACGTACCCCTCATGATGGGGATTTCTTTTTCTCTCAATCTTCTCTCTCATCTCCAAGAAAAACCTCAGCTAAATAGGTATATACATGCATGTACAACATGTGATCGTGTGATAATCTATAATTACGATAGTATAGTGGTACTTTGTGTACCACTTGAAACAAAACTTGTGGTTTCTACATGTTTGCATGTTGCCCAGAAGGTTTGCCAAACCATTATTTGGTTTGTATACACTATTTATTATGGTGTACAAGTATCAAAATTTGGTGGCTGTGATAGAAGTATTGTGAGATACTTTATCTTGATTCATGTGTAGATAGCAAGACGAGATGTTCTTATTTGGCTGAAAGGGTCGTTCGATGGGAGAGAGAGAGAGCGAGAGAATGCGATGATATGAGGATGATGTGCTATAAACATCGTTTCTTTCGTATGAATTTTAAGGTCTTAATATGCACTTGTATGTGTGATCTTGCTGAATGATGATTGCTGACTTATTTTTTAAAATGTGAGGGTGATTCATCATATAACTGCCATGCCTTTGAATAAAGACCTTTATCAATAAGTTAATGTGAAAATATCCATCTCTCTGTGTTTGGTAGTACATTCCATTTAAAAAAAGTGCTAAAATGCTAAATACACATAGTACATGTATGTGTGTGAGAAGATTAATATTATATAGTGGCAGGCATGTCGGCGATGGGTGTTGTCATGTACGCATGAGCGTTAACTGGCAGCGAGCTAAGATCTCTATAAACACCCGCATAAGGATCAGTACACACGCTTGTTTTTTATTTTTTCTTGTAATATCCAAGAGGAACAGATGTGAATCATGCATGATGGATATTAGAAATGGATTCCTTGATTTTTTTATAATAAATTTAGACATATTACTTATATTATTTGGAATTATATAATTAAAGTTATGAATTTCCAAAGTTTGCATTATTAAATGTTTTTTATTTGAATTTTTATTTAAAAGTGGTGGTTTTCGAAATTTAAGCACAAAAGTGGTGGTTTTATGCTACTGGGGCCCACGCGCCGTTAAAGACCGTAACGTCCGTGTCGGGAGCCGTCTGTGGGGTGCCATGTCAGCTCTATCAGTGGACCCGACCGGTCAAAAGCGGTGTCAATTCGGGTTTAGCGCCGAATTGATGTTTTTTGAGACAACTAACGAATTTTATGGTGATTTTTTGTATCCTTTCCGTAAAGTGTATCAATCAATAAATTTTGCTTTCAAAGTGGTGGTTTTATGCTATTAACTCAGCTTGAGACATAATTCCAGAATCATCCATAGCCTCGATTTCAAAAGCCTGACCAAAACCTTGTAGCAGTATTTTGAAATGTCCCTCCGTCTGCAGCTCCCTCGCACAGCCCTTGTTGTTTGAACTATCTCCGTTTTGAAAATTTAGGTTGTCCTTGGGAGTTGGCCTACATCGTGGTGTGTACAGAGAAATAATGGGGTACAGAACAAAACATCTGTGAGCCCCTCGAGATTCACGAGAAAGTTCTTACCGCTTGATAGTACAAATTCCTGACTTTTTTGTCACTGTCACTGGCCCCATGATGGAATCCTATGCATTCTCCTTGCTTTGGCTCGATAATGGCGCCTTGGTTCGCTGACCAAGTAATTTGGAATCCAATGCATATATTCAGATCCGGGCAAGCGGCGAGCATTTGGTTCCTTTCGAAAGGAACAAGCTGCGAGCGGTGGTGCCCATTCATTTCCTCCTCTGCACCGAGTCCAACGGCATGCGCTCGGGACACCCGTGGTTCCCTCTCTTCCGCCGCTTGACCATGCATAAATAACCCCCCACAACCCTCCCTCCCTCCCTCCCTGCATCTCCACACCAGCTCATCCCGGCAATGGAGTTTCAGAGCGAGAACCACAGCCTACTCCAAGACAGTTCATCAACTAGATAGTAGGTTTTGGACGGTAACCCTTTTTGTGCTAGCACCCATCTGACAACACCGTTCTCATTCTCCGCCCGATTGATTCATCCGCGAGTTGTCGGTGGAGGAGAGAGATGAAGGGATCTGGCGGTGTTGCCAGATGGGTTCTTGCAGAAAATTGTTTACCGGTAGACTGCATACATATGCAGTCAGCGGCCGTTTACAAATGTGTTTTTTGGTGATAGATTTGTGCTACCACCCATGAGGCAACACCGCTCTCGGTATCCACCGATTCGGTTGTGTCGCGCAGCTGGTGGTGTTGCTGCATTGGTGCGTGGACAAAACTATTCACCATGTTCTAGTAGCTGGCTTTGTGGACCATCCGGATCTGGCTGGGACTGTGATAAGTTTCTTCGGCTGAATCATCCTCCGCTTCTACAGGATGGAACATGGTGGTAAAGGGTGAGCTAGCCGTTTGAGTTGAGCTATGCTAAATTCGTAATTTTACTGTCCTTTCCTCTTCCCAGGTTCTCTCTTAGACCATCAAGATCAGGAGGCTATGTTCGTTTATGCGCAGTTTCATTAGATTATTGTATTGTGTATTTTGATGTGTTATATGCCGGTTCTATCAGTAAGATGGGTTTATTTTACTCCGCTATTTTATCGAAAATTTTAATATAATTGTACCTCTCGCCCAGATCCATTGACCGGGCCGACCTATTCGACATTCGGGCTGTTCAAAATGCCAATT
The DNA here is from genome assembly GCA_916181665.1 of Avena sativa. Lineage (NCBI taxonomy): Eukaryota > Viridiplantae > Streptophyta > Magnoliopsida > Poales > Poaceae > Avena > Avena sativa. The sequence continues at coordinate 512,141,869 of OV702299.1, forward strand.
TTATAGATAGGAAACGACGCGACGCAACGCAAATGTACTTAGTCTCCGGGACCGGTCCGCGATAATCTATTTCGAACCCAAATTTGGATTGGCCAGTTGCTCCTGAATCGCCATCTACTCATGTGTGCCGCCACTCTTCAACGATGATGTCGGCCATCCTCACCGTCAAGTCGTCCCTTGGGCCACGCCGTTGCCGAGGTTATAGTGCTGCTCTGGTTTGCTTCCGGGCGCTCGCCATGGACAGAGCCATTTTGTTGGCACTAGGCTTCGGGCTCGTGGTCGCACCGCACCACCAAAAACCTGTTCGGCCAATTGCACGGCCAAAGCCGATAGCAACTAGCTCGAACTCCATCCAGTTCATCTTCAAACATGTGGTGGACACATCGTTGGACGACTCTGACTTCGACGGTGATACAAAGATGTTGATGGTCACGGTCACCCCCATCCACGACCACACCGAGAGCATATGCATCCCATCTGGCGGGCTCACTGAAGGGGCATAAGGCCAACTTGAAACGTGATCGAGATGGTGGCTATGAACGGCTGTACAAGGGCTATTTCCATCCTACATAACCACTATATCCGCAACACATATTTCGTCGTTGCTTTTGGATGTCAAGAAGTTTGTTCTTCATAATTCTCGATGGCATGAAGGGCTTTGATTCTTACTTCAAATGCAAGAACGATTGCACTAGTCAGTTTGACTTCACTTATTACCAAAAATGTTCCATAGCTATTCAGATGTGATAAAAGGTATTATCTAGCTGATGTCGTCTATCCTGATTATTGGGTAAAACTTGTAAAGACAGTTCGTGATTCTAATGATGAGAAATATGCTGGGTTTGACAAGAAATAAAAGGCTTGTAGGAAGGAGCGTGAAGCGGGTATTTTGCATGCTCCAATCTCACCGAGACTATTTTTTGGCACCATGCTAGAAGATGAAGTAATGAGACTATGTGGGAGGTGACGATCGCTTGTGTGATCATGCCTAATATAATCGTTAATAATGAGCGTGACGATGTAATATATGACCGTGGAAATTGCTAGTTGAACCGACATGAGGACCAAATATCTGCTATGATATGTTGGTACTGTTGTGCTCAACTAAAAAACGAAAACAAAATGAATTGGCTGCGGGAAAAAACTGATAATGTAAAAAAAAGGAAGGAGGACTTGGCTTTAAGGATACTAGATTGAATAGTGCGCCTTGGCGCACGATCCCGTTGGTTTAGAGGCATTTTGCGACTATAACCAACGGGAGTATTTACAAAATAGTGGGAATATATGACAAAAAGTAAGTATAACGTAAAAAGCTATTTCTGAGAAAGGAGTAGATCGACCTATACAATGAACATCAAAAGGGAGCAGGATACTTGGTTCGAGCAGAGCAACAGATGTACCCATACAAAAGAGACAGTGGTAGATCCACCTATACAATGTAACAGCAGAAAGAGTAGCAGGAACATCGAAAGGGAGCATCATACTTGTTTTGGACAGAGCAACAGATGTACCCATACAAACTAAATAGCAACAGATTTATTCAGCATACACTTTCTTAGGCTGACAAAAGAAGTTTCCGCGGCAATAGGTAAACCATAATATCAGGGGCAGCAGTTATCTTGGAACAGATAATGATCTTAATTAGTGCCATACTTCACGCTGCGAGTGCTATGGCTAGCATTTCCGCTGTTGCTGCTCTTGAATTTTACAAAACAGTCGCCGTTGTGGTGTTTATCCATCGACTTTAGTACCGAAATCTATAACTTCTGAGTCGTCGAATGTTCAAAGTACTATAAGGTGGCTATAGTATTCCTGGTGCTAAAATAAATCATATGTAGCGAAGGATCATGACTGATTTAACTCTTCTTTACAAACAGACAATTAGACAATGTGTTCTTTTCTTGCATCAGTCCCACTGGCCGGTTCAGCAATGGCCGGCTCATATTGTACAAACACAGACTCTGCTTTTCTTGCATCAGTTTCACTGCACTTCTAAAATCATATATACACAATACACAACTGAGTTTCAAAGCAAATCAAGCAGAGGAATCCTGAATTGTAGCAAATGGTGTTAAAAATTAAGTGCAGCTAAAGGCATCAGAGAATGAATTAATTTATTTTGGAACTTTCAGAAGCCATCAGATGAATTATATATATGCCAGCCCGTGCATAGTATTCTAGCTTCTAGGTTGTCTTCAGAAGCAGTATAACGAAAAGCTAAGTTTCTGTTTTTACCATTTAGTTTCCATTCTATGAATGATAGCTATCAGCTGCCACAGTGAGAAGATATAGGATCAGTTCCTGATAACACACTATAGAATGGAAAATGAGGCAACCAAAATGGTCTGATCCATACCTCACCCTCTATCACCACCTCTGTAACGTCAGGTGCTTCAGCCAAACGAGTCAGAGGGTCTTTCTTATGCTTGGAATGCACAGCCTTCAAGTTAATGGACAAAAAATCAACTGCGCAACAGATTGAAGCAGCTATTCGAGAGAATATTTGCATAAAGGAGAAATAACTTAGTGTGGAAAGTACAACATATATCCCGATCATACCAGGTGTAATTATAGCTCTATTTGGTATGCGCTGAAGTAAGAATTACAGGAAATCAAAATGAGTTGGACTTCTATTTCAACTTGACTGAACAAAAAAAGAAACAGATAAGATGGGACATAGACGACTAAATTGAGGGGAAGGAGGAAACGTGAGGAGATGAACTGGTCACCTCGATGCTAGAGTTGCTGCCTTGGTGGTCGGCAGAAGTAGCAGGTTGATTTACACATCTGAAACCACATTCAGTAATAACACAACTCATAACACAGGGTGCCTAAGAGACATCAAAGCTAGATAACATGTTGTAATCCATGAACAGAATAATAATTGGGCAATGGTAGACCCCACCAGCATAAACAAACCATTTATCTCTTTTGTTATAAATTATTTTTTAACGGAATAACTAAATCTAAAAGAAGAAATTCATAAAAACGACACAGTTTGCAAGAACAATGCGGCAAAGGCAGAGTTATGCACTCAGTTACAAACCATGCCAATGGAAGAAGTCTGAACCTAACAATCCTACATGAATCCATCTCGATCCAAATCATCTAAGCATATGCATCATGATATCAATCTTGTGTTAATAATGGAAACAAAATTTCTTGTCAAAAACACCAAACGGAACAATATTTCTGTGTTAATAATGGAAACAAAATTCTTGCCTGAGCGATTTTCATCCCAAACTGCACAATAAGTTGGGCTACTTTCACGGTACCTGCAGAAGAACTTCAGGGGATAAAATGGGGAGACAGGGAAAAAGAGAGACAGTTAATTGGAAAGATATACAGTAGTATGTATGCAACATGGTATTGTTAATCATTTAACGCCTTGGGATTGCAATGACACAACTTCACACACATAGAGGAATTGCAAAGAGCTCCAGGGAACTTACACATGGGAAGATTTGTGGGTAAACCAATATCGGCATTAGCTATGACACCCGAGGAAATTGCATCTCATGTCTCTCAGAAGACTGGGCGAGGCGTCCTCTTTCTTTGCTCTGTGAGGGCCTGCTCGACATTGGAACAATGAGCACAAAAATCCAGTACACCAAAGCACGTCACAATAATGTATTTTCATTAATTAGCCTGGAAAACGAAAAAATGGTGGATTGATTTATCTAATAAGTACCAAAATTAGCAATAATGCAGAATTTGTAAACCATCTAATATGACAAAACGCATAGATTGAATCCTCTCACCTGAAATGGACTTTCACTAAATGAATGCCTAAACTGATGAGAAATGTAGACTTGAAAGTTTTCCTGGGAACAAATCCACTGGCATGGGAAAAAAAACCATCAGCTGCAAATACTCATAAAACTTGCTTGATACATATAGAAAGAAACATGACAAAAAAAATCTTGCCTCAGTGTGGAGTAAGGATTGGCCATCTAATGTCTGAAGCAAATAATAACCTGTGCATACAGAAGGGAAAAATATATAGGTCACATAGTCTGAATTGGAAAACTATATATGGTTCTACATTTAAAAGTAAAGGTGCTACCACTTCAAAATCACATAACCAAGATCTTATAGCAATCTGAATAAGCTAACTAGTTATGAACTCAGCCATTAGCGGCCATTCAAAAATAACGCAACAAAATTTATCTACTCTAAAAAACAGCTATTTGGGAGGGAAGAGAGTCACCTTGGCCATGGCCGACCGAATCGGCTTCAAACCAACATCCTTTAATTCTATCTTCTTCACCACTCCTTCTCCCTCTCTGATCCTCCTCTTCCATTTAGTTCTCACCACCACCCTCTCCGAAATCAAATAATCAGAAAGTATAAAGCAAAAGCAGTAAAAATAGTTATAAATGGGGTTCAAAAGTAGCTAAATGTTAATTACCCTTTCCTCCCCTGCATATGATAGCCCGGAGTCTCAAAAATTTGTGACAAAGAGACAATTGCCAACAAGTACAGCAGTCAATGCAGTAGACCCACACTGGTTTGGGGCACTATCAACTCACTGCCGGTACCTTCATAAGAATCATCTGCAGATAATAATACCTTGCATAAATTCTGTTATTTGTATTTATACAACTCGATGTTCCAGCGGCTTAAAAACAAAAAGAACAAGGATACATTTAACAATCCAATTCAGATGAAAATAAGAAAATTTGCTCTGGTTGTTTAACTTTTAACTTCTAACCATGGTGCCACCTCTGAGGCTGTGAGTAATTTATATATTTTTATCCATTAATCCCTCACAATATGGTTGTTTTATAATAATGAACCATACGATTTAACAATCAAATTCATATGAAAATGGAAAATTTGTTCAGCTTGTTCAACTTTTAGTTTCTAAGCATTGTGCTTAACGTGCTTAACATCGCAACTATGTACCTCCAACCACACACTATGAAAATCTTCTAGTAAAATAACATGGAAACTGTAAATTGACAATATATGTGCTAGGGTATAGTCAATCAATGGCAAACAGAGGTACCAAATGAGCAAGTTGGCTTGTACCGCGTAGAATGCTTGTACTCATTGCTGCTTCCGGCTTCAGGTAATGTACTTGAAAAATCTCTTTAATTCTGCTCACCGTGGGCATATTCAGATCATGACTCACAATAGAGTATATGGGATACCCATGATTCCGTAGTACTTGCCGAGATAATATCAATAAAATTCATTCAAGTCAGATTCTCGAAACCAATCAATCTCATTTGATATTTAACCCTGCAAGATTGAAATATATGAGAATCTCATTTACATTCAAGATGCAGTATGACAATTATCTCGTCCTGAAGTTCTAGTACGATACACAACTAAGCAAAGCCATAGGACAGAGGGAGGGAGGAAGGGAGGGAGAGATCGAACCAGTGCTTCCGAGGCCCTCCTTCTACTTCAGCACCAGCGGATCCATGGAGCACTTCCTCCTCTGCCTCCCGTCGACGACTTGCCACATCTTGCGCAATTATGCCTGATATTTATAGTTGGACTATACCGCTATTATGAGTACATCTAAGGCAAGGAGACAAATTGCAATAGAGACACAACCATCTGCAGCGGCAAGAATCAAGCCACACCTTTATAAATTCAGCTGTGTAGCAATGGATTTGTTGCTCATTATTCTTGACCCCTCCGCTTCCATACTCACTCCTCTTATATTCAAACTGCACATGACGACTCTAGAAAAGGAAAACAAACACCAGCTGGAGTTAGGTAGATAGAAAAGCAGATACAATACTCTCTTACATCTCAGCACCAAAAACAAATTCACTCAAAGTAGTGTTGGTGAACTATGTAGCAGAACAAATGAGAAAATAGGTAAAAAGACCATGACCATCTTATAATGGGCAAACTATACATCCAGTGCAAAACCAAAAACAAATCAGATAGAGATACTACAAAACCAAAAACAAATCATATATACCTCTGTTCGTGACAGTAATAAGTACACAAATATTGTAAGGAAACCGAAATTTATGCTGAGAATATAAATAACGGTTTTATATTATGTTATTATAAAGGGAAACACCTCAATAGTGGCTTTCTTGAACAGTGTTTAGTTCTTGACAATGTTTATTATATGCTGCATACAAATTTTTTGTAGAGCATGGCAATATGAAAGAGGGTTACCGTCACACTCAAAGGGACACTGTCATAAATACATATATTTGAAGTATCGTGTGTTGGCTCCTTATACGGTGAAACGGCCAATTATAAGAAAGCACTAATGCCAAGCAAAAGGAAAGTAAAATACCAGCGAGAATTGGCTGCGGGTTCGCTGAAAACAGTGTTGGGGTAGGCATGCTAAAACTCTGAGAACCTGGAGACGAAAAAATGGAAGGAGTAGTTGGTGTTGAAAAGCCATTATTCCCACCAAACTGGAAAGTTGATTTGCTACTGCCGCCAGGCGTGTCCTTGTTATCAAATATGCCTGCACATCATTATGACACTTCTAAGTCTGGAAAAAATTACAACAAGCGTAAATGGAATATGGCATATTAAAGGTATAAACTGGAGAACAGTCATACCGCCCAAAGCTGATGTTTTCGTCTGAGAAGAGAGTGAGAACATATTTGGTGAGCTTGAGTTCTGAAAATCCAGGGAGCTGGCTCCTGTAGTTGGACTCTTCTGTCCATTGTCTGATCCTGGCTGTACCACAAACTTGCTACTAACAGTTGCAGGGGACACCAATGTTATCTTTATGTTGTGAACACCAATGTTATCTGTTTGATCGAAAATTCTCAATATTGTTCAACTAATCCTAACAACTCAGGGAGTAAGTTAAATTCGGCATACTGGAATCATAACGTCCACAAATCCACTACACATGCATGTCATGCACCAAAAAAATGCTGATTGTGATAGTGATACATTATATCAGCGATGACGGGGAGATATCAGATCTCTAGTAATGCAATGCTAAAAACAGAAAATACCCTGGTGAAGCTTTACCATGATTTCAGAAGCATGGGATATGTAATCTTTGATGCCGTCCTCCCAAAGTTCTGCTGGATGATTTTGCAACTGTAATTGTACCCAGCTGCTCAACATAAACATGTAGGTGAGTTTTTCACACGCCAGAGAGAATACACAACATGAAGCTGAAAAGTAACTTCAAATACTTGCATTGACACATGGGTTTAAAAATATTGACAGCGACTAAATATTCGAAGCCTTTATGGGATGACTAAGGACTAGATTATTCAGAAAATAGGGCAGAAACTATAAATATGACAGGAAAATTGTTATTCAACAGCACCCAAATTACGGATGGTGTGAATAATATGAGACAAGACAAGCTTTAGTAGATGAAGAAGTGCCCAACCTTGCAAACTGGGTATTGAGTGCTCTCACGTGCTTGTTGGCGGCCTCCGCCCGCCAAGGGTCCAGAGCAGCGGCTCCTGCCAGCAAATGCTGATGGGGAGACTCTGCCCTGCGAACTTCTATTACTCACTCGCTTACTTGATATCTGCAGCATTACAATAGAAAAATAAATAGATGTTGATTATACAACAAGATGAACCAACAGAATATCCAACATACAATCATATTAGAGGCTCACACGGAAGCCACAATCAGAAAAAGAAAACTTGCATAGTGCAACAGCAGCACCGAAATGTGGCTGTTTATCAATGAACAGTACAGCCTTTCTTTATCTGCCAACATTTGAAGCTCATATGTAACATGGGCTATGTATTATTAGTGGCGAATCTAGAATTTGTTAAGGTCCCCCTAGTGGGATTTAACTAAGAGAGATGCCTCTGGATGGAAACAAGCACGTACCTCAAAACCAGTGACCGAAGAGTGCGCGCTGGGCGGGGAGGAGACAGCAGGAAGGCGATGTCCCGGCGAGGAAGAACAGGAAGCGGCGATGTCCCGACGAGGAGAAACAGGGAACAGTGATGGCGGGGTCGGCCCCATGGAGAGCGGACATGGGGGTGGCAGAAGAACTGCTCTGCCGCTGCCCGATGTAGAGGTTCCCGGGACCGTGGTACCAGACCACCGCCTCCTGCCGTTACCGCTCCACCTCCTCTGCCTGCTCCTCCCTATGGCGCCTCCTTTTGGGGTCATGGCGTGCTGCTGCTTGCGTGTCGAGGGGGCTCACCGGCGGCTTCCGCGTAGGAGATGGGTGTGGACTGGGGGAGGTGCGGGGAGGCAGGGATTGGCGACAGCGGCCCTTCTCAATGGCCAGAGGTGGAGGGAGGAGGAGGGACTGGACGTGGGCAGGGACCATGGCGTACTGCTGCTCGCGGGTTGAGGCGGCTCACCGGTGGCGGCTCGGCCTGGAGATGGGCGTGGGGAGGGGCGCGCGAGCAGGGACGAATGGGAGGAGGCGGAGCAGCCGCGCGGCGATTTGGGAGCGAGGGGATCGTGGTTAGGGTTTTCTCGGTGTGCTTTCACTTATACGACGCTTAGAAAAGCAAATTACGGCTGAGATTTACTGTGAGACAAGATGAACGGCTAATCAAATCCGATTTTTGTGGTAAGCCCCAGGGGTCTCACCAATTACATCTTTAGATGCACATGTTCGAAAAAAAACTGACAATGTCGTTCCCGGGCGATGTCCGGGATGAGGGAGAATTCTACGCAAGGGGCCGACCCATTCGGCCTATCTAAATAGTTTTTATTTATTTATTTGTATCGGTTCACGCTCGCTTTTGGATCGTGGTCCAGTATGTCCGGCCGAACGTCTAGCGGTGCGACTCATTTCTCTATACTGGGCCTTTTTTCGAAATTCAAACGTAAATCGTTTGCGATAAAAACTGGCAAAGTTCATATATTTCATACGTAATTTACATTCAAAATATAAAAACAAAATTTATACTAGCCCTAACCCTAGCTACCGATCTTCGCGCGCCGACACCGTCTCGTCCATCTACATGTCGAGGTCGAAATACATTGGCGGCGTACAAAGGTTGGGCGGTGGTAGGGACGGAGCGGGCGCGGACGCGGGTGGATTGATCACCTGCCCAGGCCACGGCGTCCAACCGTGCTGGAGGTGCGCCAGATCCATCTCCACTTTCGAAGCGATCGGTGGACCCCATCCCGATAGCGGCGATGGTTCAGGAAGCTGGGCGTTTACTGGCGCCACCAGGCCGGCGAGCTGGACGCCCTCTTCGTAGCCACGCCATAAGGCATTCTCGTCGCGCTGATCGCAATGGCCTGCTCGGTGAAGGCCCTCCTCGTCGTAGCACCACGCCACGACCTCGCGGTAATCCGGGGGCAGGTTCACGGCGATGTCGTCGGATGCCTCCTGCTTGATGACGATGTCGTCATCCTCCTCGCCGACGTCGTCGTCCTCGCTGTCGAGGTCGGCGTCAAAGTGGTTGATGGCACCCTCGTCGCCTGAGTCGATGTCGGGGATGGGGTAGACCTCCCACGGCTGCAGGTCGCGGCGGATGGTGGTCGCGCGCCGCGCCTTGTGCTCCCACTCGAGGAACTTTACGCAGTAGTCCTTGCTCTGGAAGCCCCTCTCCCACTATTGGGACTGCGAGAGGTTGCTGAGCCGGCGGCGGATCTCCTCTTCCAGCCCTTTGCCCGCCTTGGGCACGAGCGGCACCTGGACACGGTCCCGTTTGAGGTGTCAGCCGGTGGGGAGGGAGACATCCATGTGGCTGATTCCCCGACCCTCCCTCCACTGGAACTCGCACTCTGCGACACGAAAGTACCGCCGGCCGCGGCAATCCCACGATGGCGGGTAGTCTCCCACGGGGCAGCCCCTGAACTTCCTCTGGTCGCAGCGAAGGAGGCACCGATGCGCCACGGAGAAAGGCTGGCAAGCGAGAGCGCTGGCTGCTAGAGCCGGACGCCTCGTTGTCATTCTTGCTCCACGCCGGCGTCTTCATCGTTAGTGGTGGCGGCGACTGCTAGGGTTGCGATGACGAGAGGTGAGGAGTGCAACACCGAAAGAGCAGTGTTAAATAGCCCATTTGCACACGAACACACGCAGGTTCCCGCTTTTTCTCCATCAATGCCGACACGAGAATGCAGGCGGCGTCTAGTCAGTCAGCGTGTCGTCTTGTCTCCATTAATGGTGCAGGCTGCCGTCGGTCAGCTTTCCACCAGCGCCTCTAGATCGCTGTCACGGTTGCGTCTGATTCTGTGTCGTTGTCCGCGTCTGAATCAATGCCACGGTAAACGGTGACTGACGCGGGGGGAGGGGGGAGGGGCAGTGGTACGTGCAGACAGGACACGTTCTCCGTCCGAGCGCATCCGAGCCAACGCAACCATTGTCTAAATTTCGTGTACGAATTGATCAAACCGGACGCGTCCGTCCGAATGGATCGAACCACTGAAGCACCATGCATGTCCCGCCACGTTCGCTCGAACTCGAATTAGGTCGACCTGATCAAGATACACTAAAATGGGCATGGAACCCCAAGCCGTTTGGTCGGGCCATGCACCTACCTTCATCCATGTATATGGTATCCAGCGATTTAGCTGGGCCATCCGGTTAACGGGATGAATCGAACTCCATCAAAATAGGACCAACCGGACATATATGCAGGCTCGCGTTTAATAGTACCATACCGCTAGCTTAGCCGCGTGCGTGCCAGCATATATATCGTACCGCTCGCCATGTCCACCGGCCGGGCCAGGTGGTGCGAGCCTGTTACTTCAGCTTCGGAGGGCCAAGGGATCAGCATGTTTGGAAGGGTGGGCCAAATGTCCAGGCCATGGAGGCCACCGGCCCGAGCCCTTGATTTGTGTAAACATAATTGTTACAGTATTTGATTTGTTTAAAGGGAGCGTCTAAATCTCAGGTGGCTGATTTTTAGTTATGTCTCAGTTGTTGATATCATTCTACTATTTTATGCTAATTCTCAAGGGGACTAGGCAGCGGCCGGCTGGTTTGTGTGATCAAGCGGCCTCCCGTTTTAGAAAAGTTACGATCCCACCGACCCGCTGCTGTCCAAAAAGAAACAACCTGGTCCCCCCTCCCCCCGCGTGCTCCCAACACAGCCCATCGCCAGCTGTATAAAAAACAACCAATCGGACAACACAGCCCGATTCCAGGGTTTCTTTCTTCCTCCCTCGATTTCTTCTCTCTTCCCCATCGCAAGGGTTTCCCACCCAGCGTAGTCGCTCCCAAGTATCGGGTTGTGCAAGAAAATCCCAGGCAAGAAAAATTACATGAAGCACAAGAAGCAGATCCAAAAAACAAGGAGATAACAAAGTTGCCCAGATTGTTTGGTCCAAATCTGCCACCCTCAAAACAGGTAAAACGACCATCACAGCTGAGATATCTTCTTACCAGTCCTTGTTGTTCTTTGTTTTGTCATAAAACTCCCCCCCAGAAACAGAATAACTTGCTTGTAAGTTGCAGTGGAAGATTCTTACTACTATTACTAATCAGCAGTTGAAGTTGCTTCTGACCAAAACAAAAAGCAAATAAAATTGCTTCCTTTCACAAGTTTACTTCTCCCCAGATTTCTACCCCTACCCCCATAATGCCTCACACCTGTACATGCATGTTCCTGTGTTGATTGATTATAGAACCATGGATCAGTTGACCTTTGCTTGCTTGCACCTAGTCTGTAGAAGAAAACAAAAAAATAAATTAGTTTGAAAAGTGATAAAGATTGAGTAAATTAACTTGCTTGCATTGAAAAACAACCGACTTGACTATTGGGAAAAGGCACACAAAGCAAGCTGGAACAATTGTGTATCCATGATTTCTGATTATTTTGTATGATTTCTGTTAACAGTTGCCTACAACTGCTGTTGGTTTGATGTGCAGGAATAATGTCTGGCCTGGACTTGAACATGTTGCCTGAAGACATGTTTTTGGATGAAGGCGACGGGAATAATGAAGCACAACCATTGTTTTGTACACAGATTCCGCCGGCTGGAGGCTATGCCTCAATTGAAGGGGTGGGCGAGTCCCCGAACTTGCTTGGTCAGGTGAATGCTTCTAGGACGCCTGAAGTGTTGGGTGCAAAAATCCATGTTACTGTCAGTGCAGCAACTGGTGGATCTGATGCTATGGATACAGACTGTAATGTTGATCCCGTTGCTGCAACTCTTCCCAGTGGGACTGAGAACTTGCCTACTGTTGATGCAACAAATGTTCAATTAGTTGTTGAAGGTGACGATGAGACAGAGGTGCGATCGACCCCTGAAGAACCATATGTGGGTATGAGATTCGACACACTTGAAGAAGCAAAGTTGCATTACAATGCTTATGCAAAAAGGTTTGGGTTCTCAGTCAAGTCTAACACCTCCAGGAGGTCTGCATTCACCAAGGTTCTGGAAAAGCAACAATTCTGTTGCAACAAAAATAGGAAACCAAAAACAGATGATGTCCCTGTTGTTCCGTTACCTGAGAGTCCAAGTTCAGAATCTGATACTGATGACGAAGGAGGGAAGGTGGCCAGAGAACATCGAGCAAGAAAAAAGGGAGTTCAGGCAAGATTGGGAAGAAAAGGAGGAGGGAATCAATAAAGCAAACAAATTGCAGAGCAAGCATGAGGGTTAAGCTGATTGACAACAAGTTTGAAGTGACAGCTTTTATACCTAAACACAACCATGATCTGATCAATAAACCATCGCTGACTAAGTACCTTCGTTCTCACCAGGGTATACCAAGGGAGGAGCAAAAATTTCTTACTACTCTACATCACTGTAACTTGGAGACAGGGCGCATGATGTCTGAATTCTATGGTTGTGCAAAACTTGTGCCGTACACGACAAAAAAGATAAGCAATTTGAGAACTAGTATCCGGCAAACAGAGACAAAAGGAGGTGACATGCCTGCTACTATTGCCTACTTTCAAGCAAAGAAAGAGGAAGATCCCAATTTCTACTTTAGAATGGATTTGGATTCTGATGAAAGGGTTGTTAACTTGTTCTGGATTGATGGAAAAGCTCGAGAAGCATACACTAAGGCATACCATGATTGTATCTCCTTTGATACGACATATTGTACAAACATGTACAATATGCCATTTGCACCTTTCATAGGTATCAACAGGCATGGGCAGTCCTTCATGTTGGGCTGTGGTTTCATGAGACAGAAACTAGCAACTAGTTTTGATTGGCTCTTTGAAAGCTTTCTACTAGCGATGAATGGTTTGGCGCCACTTAATATTATAACTGATCAGGATTTTGCAATGGTGAAGTCCATAGACAAAATGTTTCCAAACGCATGTCACTGAAATTGCAGGTGGCACATAATCAGAAAAGCTCAATCTTATCTTGGTGAATTCCTAGGTAGGAATCCAGAGTTGGCAAGAATTTTTAATGAGTGCATAGACATGAGCATGACTCCCTTGGAGTTTGAGTTTAACTGGTCTGCTATGCTCCAGAATTACAATGTGGCAGGCAACAAGCACTTCACAGACTTGTATGATATTAGGGAGTCATGGGTTCCATGCTACTTCAGAAAGAATTTCTTCCCCTTTCTTCAGTCTACCCAGAGGAGTGAGGGTTTCAATTATGTTTTGAAACAGTATGTGAACCCACAAAACTCTGTGATGAACTTCGTCAAGAAATATGAGAAGATAAACTACAAGATTCTCGTTAGGGAGGAAGGAAATGACTTCCGGACTAATGAACTAGTTCCGAGGACATGGTCTCCCTTCCCAATTGAGAAGCAAGCTTTAGCTGTGTATACACGGGACATATACTACAGGTTTCAACATGAGTTTGAGATGATTGGTAGGTACAATGTAAGGCCGTAACCAGGGAATATGTACCTGCTTGTTCCTAACAACACCTATGTGGGCAACTATGGGAGTAGGTCGTACACAGTCACCGCTCTGGTCGACCTCCAGGAATATGAATGTGAGTGCTGCAAATTCTACAAAGATGGGATTCTTTGCATCCATATCTTGAAGGTTTTCACTCATTTAGGTATAGACGAGATACATTCTCGGTACATACTTGCCAGGTGGACACAGAAAGCAATTGCAGATGGTGTTGCACCAGCTGTTGAACAGGTGCCTGATGTCATGTCTCCCGATGCGATCGAAATGATCAGACATGCAAACTTGTGTATAGACTTTGCTAAGGTTGCTAAAGTTGCTTGTCGGTCTGATGAGGGTGTTGCTATTTGCAATGCGCACATCCGAGCAATGCGGACCGAGGTTGGGCAGATGGATAAAGTGCTTAGGAAGAGGAAAAAGAAGCAAGAACGACATACACCCTCTGCAGCTACATAGGCATCTGCTGGTGAACCAGGTGCAGGTCCTTCCCGTGTGAAGAATCCACTGAAGTCATCGACAAAAGGACGCAAGAAAGATAAAGCCCTCGGTTCAGCACTTGAATTGCATCCTAAGAGGAGTGTGAAATGTGCACTTTGTGGCTAGCAAGAACACAATGCTGCTACTTACAGCACGAGATTGAACCAAAGTGTTTGAGAAACCTAGCTTGTTTTCTGGGAAAAATATCAAGTTAGTACTAGTTTCCTATTGTGTTAGTAGTAGTTGTTTTATGAGATGGCTGTAATGGTTTTGTAATACTTGGATTCAGTAAAAGGTGAGATTAAAAAGACATCATGTTTTCAGCTAGCTGCCTTTCTTGCATTTGTATGCTACCGTCCTGAATTTGCTCGACAACAACCATGCAAAAGAACTAGGGAGCCGAGGAAGGGAGTTGCTGCTTGTACACTAAAAAAACAGAAAAGAGACAAGTGGTAAAAACAAGGTTAAAACTTGTTGGGCACACCTTTTTGATGTTCAACATGCTCCTCCAATTTACATCATTGTGACGGCTATTTAGCCATTTCACAGTCATCAACTTCCTGAGCTTCGGTACGTCCTTTGAATTAAGAACTGGTACAACACTTCCTTCCCACTTCTCAGCGTTGTGCAACATGTAAATGCCACAACTAGAGCTTTTTTATGCAAGTAAGATAATAAGACATAATCAGTTTGATGTAATTAAAAACAGAAAAGGTAGTCGAAAAAAGCACAAGGAAAAATTACTGAACCATCGTCTTGTTTGGCGCTGTTGACATCAATAATAGGCCAGTCCCGCTTAACTTGCTTGCTTGACTTGCTATAATGCTTCTCCCAATTTGCTACAATCCCTTCAATAATGATCTTTGCGGTTTTAAGCAACTTTTTATCTTTCAGAGTCCTAAGCGAGTCTAACAGTTCGAATCGCTCATCCCTTAAATTCAGCACTAGGAGCCAATAGAGCCCTATCTCTTTTGGTCTTTCAAGATCAAGTACTTCTAGAGTTGGGAAGGCAACCTAATTCACAGTTTTAAATGGTTAGAAAACAAAGTGACCACTAATTTAGAAAACAAATCAGCAAGGTATTACTTACCAATTCACAACGGCTCAGCCTCATGGTATGGTAGTTGAACCACTTGTCGACTTCACTTCGGATGAAACTACCATTTTGGAAGAAAGTCTGAAGACACCACGCGTGAGGGAAAAGTCGAAAGTTAAAAAACTGATATACAAGTTCAGTACTAACTGTCTACTAACAAAAATTGCCTGCATTGCTACTTATGTTGGTACATGACTCATATTAATTGCCTACTCCTAGATGGAAATTAGATTAGTAGGACTATTTGAATTACAAACATAAAAATTGCCTGTATTGCAACATATTTTGCCTCCTTGATCATAATAACTGCCTAAGAAAAACTAATCAGGTATAACAATGAAGAAAAAAGGTGCTAACAGTGATCCTTAGTGGCATGTATCTTTTCTTTGGACACATCTCTATTGTTCTCAAAGCAATAATTCCTATTTCTACAACGCAAGCTTCAAACTTGCTACCATCAGCTACTGAAGATGCAAGTTCCTCGCCCGAGATGAAGAATTCATCGTAGTTGATTATTGGTTTGCTATGGAGACGAGAGGAACAAAGAAAAAAGGAGGAACAAAATTAATGAGGGGCATAGAACTGAGATGAAACTATGAAGAAAATCAGTATTATGGAATGAAGTACACTAACCTTGTCTCCTTAGGTTGGCTCCGAGACCTCCTACGTTTGTACTGACAGACAACATTGTATATTTTGTTGACTTCTTCTGAACAGAAGAAAGGGTTCGTGTTATCAGGATCTACATATGGTGACCTGACAGCAGGTGCTACCCGTGAAACTCTTCGTTCGTGCCCAGCACCTTGTGGAGTTTTTGATGAGCTGCTACCTAGAGCATCTTTGGCTGGTTCTATGTTAGAGCTTGTAGTTTTCACATCTTCTAGTGTTTTGATGTTCAGTTGCATTTTACGCATCTCACCAATTACTCTTTTGGCATCAGCCTCCGCTTGACTAAGAAGAGACATGTCCCATTCCTCTTCTCCCGTGTCAAATGAAACTTCTAGATTTTTTTGCCTGATTTCACTTTCAACTGTATCCTGCAGGTGGGAGTTAAGGTTGATCGTTTTTTCTACAATTGTCACCCGTCTACCACTGCTTTGAAGGCCTGAACTAGACCCAACTAATGTCTGTTTGTCATTATTTGACTTGTCCGGTGACGTTACAGGCAACTGTAACCTGTTCTTCAAGGGCTTGCAAGATGATCCTGCTGTCCCAGTTTGGATAGGCACTGGATGAGGACAAGTTTTGAAGTCGCCGGTGTATGGCTTGGATCTTTTTTTCCAACATTAGAACTGTTGACAGTAGGACTGGTGAAATAGTTGCCTGGATTGGTTGAATAGTTGCCTCAAGAGAGTTCCTAGTAGGTGTTCTGTCAAAAGTTGGTGCTGTCCAAATTTTTGCCTGATTTGAGTTTGAACTTGCCTGGTTTCCATGGAATATTGCCTGGATTGGTGCCTCAAGGGAGTTCCTAGCAGGTGTTCTGTCAAAAGTTGGTGTTGTCCACATTTTTGCCTGATTTGAGTTTGAGCTTGCCTGGTTTCCATGGAATATTGCCTGGATTGGTTGAATAGTTGCCTCAAGGGAGTTCCCAGCAGGTGTTCTGTCAAAAGTTGGTGCTATCCAAATTTTTGCCTGATTTGAGTTTGAACTTGCCTGGTTTCCATGGAATATTGCCTGATTTGGTTGAATAGTTGCCTCAAAGGAGTTGGCAATAGGTGTTCTGTCAAAAGTTGGTGCTGGCAAAACAATTGCTCGTAGTGGGGTTGGACTTGCCTGGTTTTCATGTAATGTTGCCTGATCAGGGTGAACAGCAGCATGTGTTTTTTCAACTGATGCTTCTGGCCAAATAGTTGCCTAAATTGAGTTTGAATTTGCCTGGAATACATCCGGAGAGGTTCCATCCGGAGAGGTTCCATCCGCACTTCTGTTTGAATTTTCCTGCAAAACAACTGCTTGGTCTGAGTGTAAAGCTGCCTCACAAGAGGTTCCATCTGGAGTTCTGTCAAATGTTGGGGGTGCCTCATGAATTGTTGTTTCATGTAGTAGCAGATTTGCAGGTAGGACTGATGCATTGGGAAGTATGTAAACTTCTGGGATTTGTACTTTTGACACACGCTGAGATGCTTGTTGACCATCGCTTGCCATAGGGGTGCTTTTTGCAATGTTGGAGACCATCACTAGAGGCTCCTCTGTTTGGACATCTTCGGCAGCCCCTACCGCCTTGCTACTGGTTGGTAGAAGTTGGGTTGATGCAATGGATTTTTCAGGCTTTGATGTGTTTGCTTTTTGTACCATGGATCTCCCTGCAGCTTTTTTGCAGCTGCGCCTTTTTATTGGGACGAATGCATCAGAATTGGAATCTTCGCTGAGTCCGCTTGTACGCTTGCCCCCAACTCCTGCAACAATGTCTTTATCTAAGTTCTTGCTGCTGATATGGACACCTGCAGCTTGTTTTCTTCTTTTTGTTGATCCTTGAATTTCCTCTTGACAATCTAGGTTGCCAACACCCTCGAGGAACATACCAATCTGTAATGATATACCTGTGCATAGCTCAGTCACCATTGCAGCCAATTTTCTTTTGTTCTGCATCATAAGAAACATGTCAAAATGCCCCTAGTTAGTTGGCGGTAGAAAAAGTGTGAGAAAACAGCTAACAAAAAATGATAGAGAGAAAAGGCACACATACACTTTTGTTGAAATTAGCTGGCAACTTTGATGATACAAAACATTTGGTCTCTTCATAACCCACAAATAGTTCACCGCCAGGTTTTAGCAAGACGCTAGGCTTCACTTTGAGATGCCCGAACCCACCACCTGGCTTCTTGTCAGCTTTAACTACCTTGACTATGAGCTTGCTGTTCCAAGCCTCCGCCCAAACTTTGCAATTTGGAACAAGCATTTCAACGACCAGTGAATCTACATATTTAACCTGTTTTCCATAGAAAAAACCCATAAAAGATGAAACAATCTGTGAGTGAAACAATAAAAAGAACAAAAAATAAACCCAGGTTAAAGCAGGGGGTACTATCTTACCACTAGATGGTGTACACAGCACACGACAGATTTTTTCTTAGTTCCCATTTCGCTAACAGCTTTCATTATTTGGTCAACTACAAACTTTGCAAAGTTCATCCTCTTTACTCTTTTCAGGTCCACAACAATAGGATAGCATCGAGGGATGATGGTCAGACCAGTGGTAGGGCATAGAAAATAGTTGACCATTAGGGTGATCCAAGCACGCATGAAGTCATCATCAGCCCTCCCCTTCATGTCTTCGATCATCTTGCAAAAAGTGGTAACGTTGGGTGCTGATCCTTTCTCGAATCCATAAAGATTCATCATAAACTTAGTCGCTTTAGGATCACACCCATAGAAAACATCATCCCCTCTGTTTAGTAGCCCTAGAACTTCTGTTACACCATCCACAGTTATAGGGATAGAACCATGTCCTTCAATGACTATGCTTCTCTTATTTGGGTCTACATGCTGCAAAATCCATTTGCTATAGTCTGCTAGCAGTGTCAAGGCGGCAATCCTCAAAAGTCCACCAAGTCCATAACTGGCAATTAACTCTCTCTGGGCAAGGTTGAGGTTATCATTTAGCTTCATAATCCTTGCTGGTGAAGCTCTGTTCCTACCTTGTCCAGCATTCTTCTCCATATTGGTCATCAACACTTCATCTGGACCATCTCCCTTACCAAACGAAAGCAAACAAAAATAATAATCTCAAAAATCATACTGAACATAAAAACAGTACTGAACATTTGCCTATATGTGACTCAGAATTGCCTGTAAAAACAGTACTGAACATAATTTGCCTACTTGTGTAAAATTTCATTTACCCATAGTAGCATATATTTGCCTAGATTTATCAGATAATTGTGTGGATTTCTACATAATTTGCCTACTTGTTCTAAATTTCATTAACCCGTAGTAGCATATATTTGCCTGGATTAATTAGATAATTGCCTGGATTGCTACACATATTGACTACTTAGTACAATTAACATCAAATAATTGCTTGCATTGGTACACTAGTTGCAAAACAGATCAAGCACTAGCAATATATTGCCCACATTGCCTAGGATAAACTTTGGACAAACTTATCATACTTCCTACATTGTTAAGTTAGAAGGATAACCTGCCCGGTGTCTTGTCCCGGAAAGTCAGACATGACTGCTTCCCCTTATGTTGAAGAAGAAAACATGCCTGCAGAAAAAGAAAAAACACACAAAGGTCATTTTTGTGCTTCAACAAAATAACTGTTAATAAACATCTCGGCATCAATAAAGTGCCCCATATACATCCTTATGGATAATGCTCATGCATCCTTACAGAAGGGTTACTGATGCATGCCTATTCACATAATTTGCCTACTTGTTCTAAATTGCCTACAATTTAGCATAGGCGCACATCGGCCTAGACAAGCGCCCCTCCTCTACCTGCAGCTCGAGGTCGTGGTCGAGCCTAGCCCACAGGTGGTCATCCGCTCCCCAGGACGCTGCCGACACCTTCTCCCTTCCCAAGCGACGCCACAAACCACCCCGATGCCGTCGTTGCTCCTTCCAACCACCGGTCACTTTCCTCAATTCCCCCTCAGATGCGCCGCCGGCAGGCCGTTGGGATGAGTCGCGTCTGCTGCTGCTGCTCCAATCTGCCTCCATCTCTGCCCCATCAACACCCACTACGGCCGTGTCACGACTGGGTCTACATCTTAGGTTGTGTGTGCCACAACGAGTTGGTGGTGACGTGGTGGCGGTGTGTGCGTGTAAAGTGTGTGACAGCTGTCTGGGTCGTGTGTCGAGTACAAGGCCACGAGCTCAGCGATTATTCGGATTATGACTGAAATGAGAAAGGAAACTAAACTCTGTCCTCTCTCTCTCGTGTTCTTTCTTCCTGATCACGAAAGTCATCCCACCTCGAATCCTAGCAATCAAACTAGGTCGGAGTTGTACAGGCCGAGGTATGCACGATGCATGGGATGGGGGCTGCTCCAATATGCCTCCATCTCTGACCCACCAGCACCCACTACGACCGAGATATGCACGATGCAGGGGATGGGGACGGCCGCGCTGCTGGATCTTAAGGCAGGGAGAAGCGTCGCTAGGTAGAGGATGCGCCTACGGATGCTCGCGCCGTGCGGCCCTGCTCCAGCACCCTATACTGACCTCCCAATCCCGGCGACAAATCGAGAGCGGCGGCAAATCGAGCGGAGAATGCGAAGGTGGTGGAGAAGATGAAGAGAGCGGTGGCTCACCAGAGACTAGTACCGGCGTCGCGCACGCCGTGCGTCCCTGCTCGAGCACCCGCAGACCTTCGAATCCCGGCGACAAATCGAGAGCGACGAGCGCGATGAGCGCGGAGAAGATGACGAGCGCGACGAGCGAAACGGAAGTGGGGTAGTACCGTCGTCGCGCACGCCATGCGGCCCTGCTCCAGCACCCGCAGACCTCCGAATCCCGGCGACAACACCCGTAGACCTCCGAATCCCGGCGACAAATCGAGAGCGACGAGCGAAACGGAAGTGGGGAATTAATTTGCTACAGTAACTGCGGAAGGTGCGGGCGCGGACATAAAACCACCTGGTAACTGTGCACGATTCGCCACGCGAAACGGACGGCGCGCGGCGCGTGAGACCGCTCGATCAGACAGGAACGCGCGCACGCGTTTGTTAGCTTTTGGGAATTCTCAATTGCAACCTACTTGCAACTTATAAAATTTGTACTAATTTCCAGTTACAACCTAGTTGCAACTCATCAAATTTTCAGTTACAACCTAGTTGCAACTCATGAGTAATTCCCATGCTGCACGAATCGCGAAGTATATCTAATGGTGAAAGAGGCGACTGATACTTAACTAAAAATCAGGCGCTGCACGAATCGCGAAGTATATCTAATGGTGAAAGAGACGACCGATACTTAACTAAAAATCAGGCGCCTGATTTCTAGCAAAACCGTTGTTTAAATGTGTTCCATAAATATAATCAGCTGAGCCGACAGCCGCCACCCTCGCTCGCACACACACGGCTGGCGGTGCAAACCCTAGATGGTGGTGTTGCTGCATGGGTGCTTCGTGGACCATCCGGATCCTGGCTGGGACCGTGATATGTTTCTCCAGCTGAATCATCCTCATCCTTAGTAACCGGAGTTTGATCCCTGTTAGGTTTGAATTTTCGGAATTCTTACGCCGCTCCGTTTCTGTATCAAAAAATTGTCCAGTTCCTTCTAGTTCCGTTTCATTTTTTATATATAATTTTAGTACCCTTTGCTCTTCACAGGTTTTCTCTCACATATCCCAAGAAATTGACAGCAAGATCAAGATCAGGATGCTATGTTCGTTCTCCTCAGTTTCATTAGATTCTTGTACTATGTCTTTTGATGTGTTCTATGCTAGTTATGTTAGTAAGCTGGGTTTATTTTAATGAGTTGTCTTACAGTGATTGGAGTGGAACTTTTCGTTTCGCCGAGTTTCGTACGATTCTATTGCCTGTGAGTTTTTCCTACTGTTGGTTACTTATATCAAACTCTGATATAAAATCTATTGGCCTCTAATTTAGATTTTAGAATACAAGTGATGTGCGTGCTTCCTGATTTCACAATCATACCCAGCTTCGGCTCGTGGTCGCACCGCACTACCAAAGACCGGTTCAGCCAATTGCACGACCGAAGCAAATAGCAAATAACTCGAACTCCATCTAGTCCATCTTCAAACATGTGGTGGACACATCGTCGGACGACTCCGACGGTGATACAGATATGCTGATGGTCACGGTCACCCCTATTGACGACCACGCCGAGAGCATGCATCCCATCTGGCGGGCTCGCTGAAGGGGCATAAGGCCAACTTGAAGCGTGATCGAGATGGTGGCTATGAGCGGATGTACAAGGTCTATTTCCATCCTACAGAACCACTATATTCGTAGCACATATTTCGTCGTTGCTTCCGGATGCCAAGGAGTTTGTTCTTCACAATTCTCGACTTCTTGTGTGATCATTGCCTAACATGATCGTTGAGGATGAGTGTGATGATGTAATATATGACCAAGGGTGGAAATTTGAGGGTCAACTAGTTGAACCGACACCGTGACCAAATATTTGCTATGATATGTCGGTACTGGTGTGCTCAACTAGAAAACGAAAAAGTGGTACATCCCTTTCTCCCCTCCCCTGCTCCCTGCTATAGTTCTCCAGAAACTTCTTCCCGCGGGCGTCGGGCCAATCCAAGACCGAACTCTCCGGCGTTGCCGGTCGAGGGAAGCGGAGGAGAGGCTCCGACACATGTATATTAGGTAGGTGTAGTTGTTTTCGGCTGTTTGCCAAGGTTTGGAGTATGGCTCGAGGTTTCTTCGACCAGATCTTGAGCTGCTCGACGTGGTCTACCGACGTCGATGCTCTGAAGGTCAGAGTGGGCGGCGGCGTTCCATGGTTCGAAGATCTCCGCAATAAGGCCAGAGGTGCCTCCCTTTTCTTTGGTATCGCGCTCTTCTTGCTTCTTGCCCTGGTCGGCCGTGGAGGCGAGGAGGGTCCAAAGGACAGGGCGATGCCAAGAACTAGAGGCCCTCGGGAGTTCCTTCCTAGTGTGTTGTTGTGGCGTAGAAAGACCTGGGCGTCGTTGCTTCTCTGGCTTCCATGGTGGAAGAAGACGATGGCGAGCTCCCTTCTCAATAATCGCCGGTGTATTGGTGGTCATCGTCGGTGGCTCTTTGGAACTCTGCTTCCTGCTCTGACCGGCCGTGGAGACGAGGGGAGTTTTGGTTTCAGAGTTTTGACGTGCTGGCGGCATTGGCGGCTACTGCTGCAGCTTCTTTGAGCGGATTCCACGGTGGCGAAGTGCTTCCCCACCGTGCTCTTTTTCTGGTATGGTGGCCCTGTTTCTCCCTCCTTCGTGGAGGATTCTGGCTCCTGTCGCAGGAGCTCGACCGCCTCCCCTTTCCAAGTGGTTCGTCCCTAACGAGGAGGTGTTGGCCTACGGCGGAGAGTCCCGCTGGAGAGGATAGCGATGGTAGCATTCGTTGTTGTTCTCTGGATCTTGGTGTTGGGCTCTGCTGCTCCTTCGTCTGCATCAGCGGGAGGTTCGACGGCCGACGCTTTTAGGTCACCGGTGGTTGGTGGCGGATATACCAGTGGACCTGATTGCTATTTATCTTTGTGCCCTAGGGTGTTCTTTACATTTTGCAAGCCCTTATCTTCGAATTTTAGGTTCTTTGAGCGAGTGTTGGAAAAGGGTTTTGCTGTAAATTTGTACCCGCCACGTGTTCCTTAATGCAGCTACTGGAGTCGTTTTTGGCCCTTTATCATTCAAAAAAAACTAGAAAACAAAAAAAAATGCATTGGCTACAAGGGGAAAACCGACAATGTCAAAAAAGGAAGGGGGACTTGGCTGCACATGTTCAATATTCTTATGTTGGTCAAGAAGGCGTGGAGACTGCCGGATAACCCCACGTCTTTGTGTACTCGTGTCCTAAAAGCCAATTTTTTTCCGGATGGAGACATTCTACAGGCAGAAGCTAAGGCAAGGATATCTCATACATGGCACGGTACATTACACGGCTTGGAATGACTTCTAAAGCAAGGCATTATCAAGAGGGTGGGCAATGGTCTTTCTATCAATGCATGGACATATCTGTGGACCTACCTGCCTTCATCCATTTTATGGGGTATATATATATCCAGCGATTTAATTAGCTGGGCCGTCTGGTCAATGGGATGAATCGAATTCCATCTAAATGAAAAAAGATCAAGGGCCAACCGGACATATATATGCAGGCGGAGAGAGATACAGTACTAGCTCCGTTTAATAACAGTACCATACCTCTAAGTACGAGACCTCTAAACGTCTTTATCGATCAGATTCAATGAAGTTGGCAATTGGCATTGTTGGATGGATAATTACAAGCCCTCTAAGTACGAGCTCAATTACGCTTCCAGAACATCATCGCACGATTGTAAAGAACGGCAGGCAGAGAATATGATCTGCCTAGTAGGTAGAATCATACTGGCTCCCCCAGCTGTGCCATCTTCAGACTTGTAGAATCCTCAAGGTTGAGTATAGTATTACCCATCCATGTATCAGGTGGTTTGACCCGGGTTTTACCAGGTGGCTCTTTCTTCTTCCGCGAGTCTTGCCAGCACGAGAATCGGGAGCAACACATTACTAGCCACTAGCAATAAATCTACCGTGGAAAAGCATACCTGTGAGTATGTGACGTTGTTTTAACTAAGAGCAATTGCAATAATGCTAGGCCAGTAGCCTATAGCACTTGCCAGGCCATACAAATCCTACGTGACAAGATCTGGTGCGTGCGCGGGCCTATGGTCGCTCGGCGCGGCGGCTCGCTGGCGTGCGATGGTCTGGCGGTGCCCCCGGCCTGTGGTGGTCCTCCCTATAGCTGGACACGAGCCGGACCGAGCCAGCTAGCCCGAGCCAGCTCGCCGCCGCCGACGAGCCATGAAACGGAGCTCGGCCCGAGCCTGCCTCCAACTCGGTCCGGCTCGGTGCGGCTCGCGAGCCAGGCGGTGGTGTGTCACTGACGGTGGGGCCTTCTTCCAAGGCGGCGTCAGAGACAGCAGCAGCGGCGTCTAGGCAGCGGTGCAGCGGGGCGGCACTGCTAGCATGGCGCGGAGGATGCAGCGGCGCGGCGGCGCGACAGGTCGGCGTGGCTAGTAGGCGGCGGCGCGGCAGGTCAGCTGGTGGCGGCGGCGCACGACTTCGTGCATGGTGTCTGTTCAGCCACGTACAGGAAGAAGAGCCCTAGCGCTAGGTATCTATTACGAATGGGCCATAACGTTCCAGCCCATCTCCTCTCCTGGTCATCGTTCTGTTAATTCGAAAAAAAAAATCACGGGCCGACGAGCTGGACCGAGCCGAGTCAGGCTCGGCCCGAGGTTGCCGCGGTCCAGGAACTCTAGCTCGGCTCGGTCCGGAGTACCTAGCGGGCCGAGCCCAACTCGGCGCGAGCTCTGAAAGCTCGGGGCGAGCCCAAGAACTCGGGCTGGAGGTCCAGGTATAGTCCTCCCCAAGGTCGATCTCGCGGCGGTGGTCTTTGGTAGGTCGGCAAGGGCTTGGAAGGCGGCGGATCTGGTGCTTGTTACCCAGGTTTGGCCATGGCTGTTTCCGGCGGTTGCGGTCCTGCAGGTGGAGGTTGGGTGCCGGCGAGGTGTGGTGCTCACACGTGCGGGTGCGGTGGTGCTGCTCTCCCACATCGGTGGCTGCAGGCCTTGGAAGCTGGGTAGCGGTCCCGGGACGTGGCGGCGGTCGCATTATCTCCCTGGCCGTGTGGGCGGTAGGGGGCGACGCGCGTGGTGTGACGGCGGCTCGCCGGGGTAGGCAGGACGGGGCGGCGGCCCTGTTGACGCGGTGGCGAGGGATGGCGTCGACCCAGCTTCTCCTCTACGCGGTGGTCACGTGGAGACCGCAGATTTTGGCCCCACGCCATATTTTTTGGAGGTGGGGTGCGGCGGCGGGCCAACGTGGGTGGCAGTCTAGCTGGGGTGCGGCGGCCCTGGTCGGAACCTGCAACTCTATGGTAGAGGTGTGCCATGGAGATCGGATGGCAGCACGGCGGCGTCGGTTGGGGTGGACGAGGCGTCAGACTCAGTGTATCGTGATCGGTGGCAGTTTGGCATGAGGTGTTGCACTGCGGGCGGAGCGGCGGCTCCGGATCGAGATGGTGGTGTTGCTATGCCTTTGCTCGTGCGGACGGCGGGGCATGGCTTCGTGGGCAGGGGTGTTGTATCTTTTGCCGACGACCTTGCTCGCCTGGTGGCACGGACCGTCTAGATGATTGTCCGTTGGAGGGGTTGGTCAGGGACTCCAAACGAAAGTCTAGCCTGACTTAGTCAGTGCCGACACCAGCGGCGCTTGAGGGCGCCGTTCTTCCTCTTGAGGGCATTGTCGTGATGCCGTGACACCCCTCTGTCCATCATTCCGAGGTGAAAGACTAAATCTGGCTTGCCGGATTGGATGACGGCAGCGTCTTTTGGACGTCGTTACCTCCTTGGAGGTGTCATTTTTCGGAGTGTGCGGAGCCATTCTTGGGATGCTAGTGATGCGGGTTGAGTCAACGTATTCGGCCCCTACCGGGTTGTCCGAAGGAAGCTTGAAGCCCTTAGGCATCCGCGTCTACCGTATGGCTCTACTGAAGCATCTCGCGCCGCAGAGCTCGGTGTCCTCGTCCTCGGACTCCGTGGAGCATGCGCGCTTTGCGCGTGATCTGTTGATCTTGCGCTAAGTAAGCTCATCGCGAGCGTCGTAGTTGGACTGTGGCGTCGTCGCAACAGGTCATGTTCGTGAAGAGGTGGCAACTCTCAAGCTGTTGTTGGCACGCGTTGGTGATTCTCTGGAGCCGACGGAGGCGTGTACTTCTGGTGGCATGGGGCTCACTCCCGAGAAGGCTTCATTTCTGCCTGAATCCTCTGAGCAGAAGTCGTCCGTGGTTGAGGAAGAACATCTCTACGATAGTTTTTCACCTCAGGGCAGTCCCTGCTCGTCGTCGCAACCTGTTGTGTTGGATGTCTCTGAGAGTAAGGGCATGGATGGGATCATCGCTCTGGTGATGCAGATCACACCCGAGCTTCATGAGTTGTGTGGGGAATCTTCTGTGATGCTTCCGTTGGAGCTGGGCTTATGTGGGGACTTGGCGGCGGCCAAGACGCTGTTGTCACCCGCCTTTGTGGACAGTGGAGGAGTGTTGACGCGCAACTCCGAGGCTCTTTTACTAAAGAGCTTTATGGGTTGCTCACCAGTTAGAGGCGACAAGTCTTGAATATGGCAAGAATATTGCTTGCGTCTTGGCGTGAAAGGCTTCGGAGGACATAATCAAAAAGGTGGAGAAGTCTCTCAAAAAGGTATCTCTCTAGGGCAAAAGAAGTAAAGAAGCGTAGCAAGGAAAGCTTCGGATGCTGCTTGATTAATGGACAATTTTTGGGTCATCAGGTCCGTGGTTCTTCTTTGCGGTGTCGTGCTTCGGTGTCGTCGGTTCTTGGTCATAGTAGGTTGTGGTGCTTGCTGGTTTGGAGGTTGTATGTTTTAGGTATTGTTATCTTGTGGTTTTATTGTAATGGTTGTTGTCTGATTTTCCATCAGTTAACTTGACAATTCTCTTCTTCTTATTTAATAGATCGAGGCAAAGCTTTTGCTTCCGTTTCAAAAAAAAAAAAAAACTGTTCCGACGTACATATTGCTGTATCTGTGTAATTATGTATACAGGGGATGTACGTTGACAACGACTCGACTCGCAGACGGGCCGCGTGCTGGGCCTCAGATCGAGGGGGGATACATTGCTGCACAAACTCAGATTATGCTGGAAAATACCGATTCAGATAAACAAAAAAAGATAAGGACGCTGCTACCTGCCAATCGTTCTATAAATAATAAAATCTGGCGGGTGTTTGGACGAAGCTATCACGATCGGCATGCAGAGCATGCATGCGTGAAGATATATGTGTGATAGGTGATCCAGGGTTTAATAAGAGTCTATTTAGTCCCAAACGGACAAAATAGATAACGTGTGATTTAATTTCAAAAATCTGAAAATTTAAAATAATTTGTAGGTCAATCTGTATATCCGATTTTAGATCTGTTTTTACCATTAGGCTAGTCGCGATGAGATCTTCGAAACTACATCCCATATTGATATGTTTTGAGAACTTTTTTTTGGACCCAAAAGTTATCCACCCGTAACACAAAAGTTATCCATGCTAAACTACTTAAGTTATCCACCTGATATTACATAAGTTATCCGTCCTATAAACATATCATGTGTTTGAGTTTTTTATGCATTAGTAAGAATTAAGATTTGTTTCACGCCGACCACGAAGACTCGGTATCCTGACACCTAATATACCATGTCCAAATCAAGTAAGTCTATCGCATATGTAATTAACTAGGATGGAAGTAATCAGAGTTTAAAAATTATGGTGGCCATAAAGAGAACTAAAGCTATCCTAAAAAATATACAGAGTTACCCACATAGATAAACAAAAACTTATCCATGACATTATATAATAATTATCCACTAGTAACACAAGAGTTATCCATATTTCAGCATTTAGGTTAACCACCCAATAACACATAAGTTATCCACCACTAAAAAATTAACCACAAATAGAATATAAAAGTTATTCTAGTGGCTTGAATTCGTCTCCCATCGACAGAAGGGGCGTACGGGCGACTCAACCTCAAAAGTCTACCGCGTCAAACATTAAGCATATTTTTTAAAAGGAACCAAATCTAAGTTTTTTTTTACGATATAATAAATGAGATGTTATGTCCCATCCACCCGCCACGGGCAACCAGTAGTCTATTGGCTCGGCTTTGCCCGCTGCTGCTACCATGACGTACGGGCGACAAAGCATCAAAGGGTTTTAGGGTAAGAGCTTTCATCGAGTCAAGGTTTCATGAGATGAAAAAAATATAAAAGCTATCCACATGAGAAATACGAAAACACCTCGATGTAGGGGTTCGTAGCATGGAAAACAAAAAATTTCTACCGTATGCAAACAAACAAGCCAAGATCTATCTACTAGATTGTAGCAACGAGTCGATAGTGAAACTCACCCTCGAAGATTCCAAAGCGGTTAACGAGAGCGGATTCTCGTGAGTGATGTAGTCGTACTCTTGCCGATCTCAAGATCGTGTAGACGATCCTTCCGGCACCGCGTTCCGGCAGCGCTCCCGCAGTCGGTCACACGTTCGGTACTCGATGAAGACCTTCCTCTCCCTTGTTCCAGCAGGCAACGGAGGTTGTAGCACTCTCCTCGCGATTCCGGCATCACGACGGCGTGGTACCGGAAATAGAGGAGAGATCTCGCAGGGCTTCGCCTTAAGCCGGAGCGAGTATGGTGGACTATGAGAGAGCCTTGGTGATCTAGGGTTTAGAGGAACCAAGGGAGAGAGAGCTAGGCCGGCGGCTAGGGCTTGGGGAAAGCCCCAAGTCGGCGGCTAGGGTTTGCCCTAGGGCGGCGGCGGCTGCAGGAGGGCCGGCGGCTAGGGCTAGGGTTTTGGGTGGTGGAGGTGTAGGTCTAGAGGGGCACCCCTGCCCCTCCTTTTATAGGTGGGAGGGCGCGGCCAAGGGGGAGGGAGTCCTCCCCCAACTCGGCCTCCTTGGCCGGCGGTGGAGGGAGAGGGACTTCCTCCCCAAGTAGGTTTCCTACTCTCCCTCCACCAAGCAAACTTGTCGTTTGACTTTTCAAATTGGCGTTTGACTTTTCAAACTAGGATTTGATTTATCCCTTTATTTTGCTCAGCGATGACACCTAGTACATGATGCAACCATTCCAACTTGTTATGACACATTCATGTACCCTTCCCCTCCGGAGTGCCGGACCTTCCGGAACCTTCTAGAACATTCCCGATGAAAACACCGGAATCATTCTCCAACTCCGAAACAGGACTTTCCTTATATGAATCTTATTCTCCGGACCATTCCGGATCTCTTCGTGATATCCCGGATCCTATCCGAGACTCCAAACAACATTCAGTCTCTTACTCATCATTCCATAACTACTCAACAACATCGAATCCTTAAGTGTGTCTTCCTACGGTTCGTGAATTATGCGGACATGATCGAGACACTTCTCCGAACAATAACCAATAGAGGAATCTGGAAATTCATATGGTTCTTACATATTTCTACGATTACTTTGCGATCGAATGAACCACTTACATACGATACCAATTTCCCTTTTTCTCACGATAGTTTACTTATCCGAGGTTTTGATCGTCGGTATCTCTGCATACCTAGTTCAACCTCGTTACCGATAAGTACTCTTTTCTCGTTCCCGTGATATGTGATCCCTTGTGAGCCAGTCACATGCTTGCAAGCTAATTGGATGACATTCCACCGAGAGGGCCCAGAGTATATCTATCCGTCATATGGATGGACAAATCCCACTCTTGATTCATGTGTCTCAACCCATACTTTCCAAACACTCAATGCCACCTTTATAGCCACCCAGTTACGGTGTGGTGTTTGATGTCATCAAAGCATCCTTCCGGTGATGGTGATAAACATGATCTCATGGTCGAAGGAATTAGGTTACTATGTATCAGAAAGCATATAGCAATTGAACTATTAAAATGACTTGATCTTTATGCTACGCTTATCTATAGGAGTATGTCCATCATACCATTCTCCTAATGATATGATCTTGTTGTTAATAACATCTCAATGTTCATGATAGGGAAACCACAATCATCTATTAACCAACAAGCTAGTATTATGAAGAGGCTTTACTAGGGACTCTTATTTAGTTTACAAATCACACAAGTATTAATGTTTCCTGGTTAATACTGTTATAGCATGAATGTAAACATTTATCATAAACACAAAGATATAATAATAACTATATTTATTATTGCCTCTAGGGCATATCTCCAACAGTCTCCCACTTGCACTAGAGTCAACTAATCTAGATTATATGATAATATACCGAACACCCATGGCAGTTTGGTGTTGGTCATGTTTTGCCCTCGGGAGATGTTTAGTCAACAGATCCGCCACATTCAGATCTATGTGTACTTTGCAAATCTTTATGTCTCCATCTTGGACATGTTCTCGAATAGCGTGAAAACGTAGCTTGATGTGCTTCAGCTTCTTGTGTGACCTTGGTTCTTGCGCATTGGCTATGGCCCCCATGTTATCACAGTAGATAGACATTGGGTCCAGCGCACTTGAAACCACACCGAGCTCTGTAATGAACTCCTTCATCCATATCGCTTCTTGTGAAGTCTCCGAAGCAGCTATGTATTCCGATTCAGTTGAAGATCTCGCCACAATGCTTTGCTTTGCACTCCTCCAGCTAACTGCTGCACCATTCAAAATAAATACGTATCCAGATTGTGATTTAGAATCATCCGGATCGGTGTTCCAACTAGCATCGGTGTAACCAGTAACAACGAGCTGTTCATCACCTCCATAAGAAAGAACCATATCCTTAGTTCTTCTCAAGTACTTAAGGATGTTTTTGACCGCTGTCCAATGATCCACTCCTGGATCACTTCGATATATGCTAGTTAAACTAACAGCATATGCAATGTCGGGTCTAGTATATAGCATGGCATACATTAGAGATCCTATGGCTGAGGCATAGGGAGTATTACTCATCCTTTCTCTATCTTCTGCCGTTGCTGGACTTTGAGTTTTACTCAAGGTCATATTGGGCAACATGGGCAAGAATCCTTTCTTGCTATCTTCCATTCCAAACCTCTTTAGAACTTTGTCCAAATATGTACTTTGTGACAATGATATTAGGCGTCTTGATCTATCTCTATAAATCTTTATGCCTAATATGTAAGCTGCTTCGCCAAGATCTTTCATTGAAAAACTATTATTCAAATATTCCTTAACACTATTAAGAAGGTCTACATCATTCCCAATCAACAATATATCATCTACATATAGTATTAAGAATGCTACAGAGCTCCCACTCACTTTCTTGTAAATACAAGCTTCTCCATAAGTTTGTATAAAACAAAACTTTTGATTACTTTATCAAAACGTTGATTCCAACTTCGGGATGCTTGCTTCAATCCATATATGGACCGTTGAAGTTTGCATACCTTGTTAGCATCTTTAGGATCAACAAAACCTTTGGGTTGCATCATATACAACTCTTCATCAATGTCTCCATTGAGGAACGCTGTTTTGACATCCATCTGCCATATTTCATAATCGTAATATGCAGCGATTGCTAACAAAATCCTCACAGATTTTAGCTTCGCTACTGGTGAGAAAGTCTCATCGTAGTCAACTCCTTGAATTTGTCGAAACCCTTTTGCGACAAGTAGAGTTTTATAGACAGTAACATTACCATCAGCATCTGTTTTCTTCTTGAAAATCCATTTGTTCTCGACAGCCTTCCGGCCATCCGGTAAGTACACCAAAGTCCATACTTGGTTTTCGTACATGGATCCAATTTCGGATTTCATGGCCTCTTGCCATTTATTGGAATCTGGGCTCATCATCGCTTCCTCATATGTCTCAGGGTCATCTGTGTTGTCCACCAACATGACACTCATAACGGGATCATACCAATCAGGAGTGGTACGAGTTCTCGTTGACCTGCGAGGCTCTGTAACAACTTCAACCGAAGTTTCATGATCATCATCATTAGATTCCTCTCTTATTGGTGTAGGCGCCACAGGAACTTCTTCCGGTGCTGCGCTACTCGCAAGTTCGAGAGAAGGTTCAACAACCTCGTCGAGTTCTACTTTCCTTCCAGTCACTTCTTTCGAGAGAAATTCCTTCTCCAGAAAGGATCCATTCTTGGCAACGAAGATTTTGCCCTCGGATCTATGATAGAAGGTATACCCGATAGTTTCCTTCGGGTATACTATGAAGACGCATTTTTCCGCTTTGGGTTCAAGCTTGTCCGGCTGTAACTTCTTTACATAGGCTTCGCAACCCCAAACTTTAAGGAACGACAATTTAGGTTTCTTCCCAAACCATAGTTCATATGGTGTCGTTTCAACGGATTGAGATGGTGCCCTATTTAAAGTGAATGCGGCTGCTTCTAATGCATAACCCCAAAACGATAGCGGTAAATCTGTAAGTGACATCATAGAACGAACCATATCTAAGAGAGTTTGATTACGACGTTCGGACACACCATTACGCTATGGTGTTCCCGGCGGTGTCAATTGTAAAAGTATTCCGCATTTCTTCAAATGCTCGCCAAACTCGTAACTTAGATATTCACCTCCATGATCAGAACGTAGAAATTTAATCTTCTTGTTATGTTGATTCTCTACCTCACTTTGAAATTCCTTAAACTTCTCGAAAGTTTCGGACTTATGTTTCATGAAATAGATATACCCATATCTACTCAAGTCATCCGTGAAGGTAAGAACATAACGATAACCACCGTGCGATGCTACACTCATTGGTCCACACACATCGGTATGTATGATTTCCAATAAGTCTGTAGCTCGCTCCATCATACCAAAAAATGGAGTTTTAGTCATTTTACCCATCAGACATGCTTCACATCTTTCAAGTGATTCGAAATCAAGTGATTCAAGAAGTCCATCGGAATGGAGTTTCTTCATACGCTTCACTCCGATATGACCAAGACGACAGTGCCACATATAGGTCGAGTTATCGCTCAATTTCAAACGTTTAGCCTCAATGTTATTTATGCGTGTATCACTACAATCGAGATTCAATAAGAATAGACCATCTATCAAAGGTGCATGTGCATAAAACATATTACTCATATAAATCGAACAACCATTATTCTTGGACTTAAACAAGTAACCGTCTCGCAATAAACAAGATCCCGATATAATGTTCATGCTCAACGCAGGCACCAAATAATAATTATTTAAGTATAAAACTAATCCCGATGGTAGATGAAGAGGTAGCGTGCCGACCGCGATCACATCAACCTTTGATCCATTTCCAACGCGCATCATCACCTCGTTCTTCGCTAGCTTCCGTTTATTCTGCAGCACCTGTTTCGAGTTACAAATATGAGCAACTGAACCAGTATCAAATACCCAGGCACTACTACGAGTACTAGTGAGATACACATCAATAACATGTATATCGGATATACCTTTCTTCTTGATGTTGCCGTTCTTCAAATCCGCCAAGTACTTTGGGCAATTCTGCTTCCAGTGACCCTCTTGCTTGCAGTAAAAGCACTTAGTATCAGGCTTAGGTCCAGCCCTGGTCTTCTTCGCCGGTGCGGCAACTTTCTTACCGCCCTTCTTGAAGTTTCCCTTTTGCTTAGACTTGCCTTTCTTGAATTTGGTGGTCTTATTGACCAACAACACTTGGTGCTCTTTCTTGATCTCCACTTCTGCAGATTTCAACATGGAGAAGAGTTCTGGCAACGTCTTGTCCATGTTTTGCATATTGTAGTTCATCACAAAGTTCTTGTAACTTGGTGGTAGTGATTGGAGGACACGATGTATCCCCAAAGAATTAGGAATCACTATACCCAAACTTTGGAGTTTGTTTGCGTGCCCAGACATCTTAAGCACATGCTCACTGACGGAGCTGCCCTCTTCCATCTTGCAGTTAAAGAACTTTTCAGATGCCTCATAACTCTCAACTGCCGCGTGAGCCTCAAATATCATTTTGAGTTCACGGACAATATCATGTGGGTCTGAATTCTCAAACCTTTTCTGAAGCTCCGATTCCAAACCATACAAGATAGCACACTGAACTATGGAGTACTGATTCTTCCGAGCGAGGAAAACATTCTTTACCTCATCGGTAGCATCAGCTGTAGGCGGGTCACCCAGCGGTGCATCCAGCACATAGGTCAAATTACCAGCATTGAGGACAATCCTCAAATTGCGGAACCAATCCACGAAGTTGCTTCCATTGTTTTTCAACTTTTCTTTCTCTAGGAACGCATTAAAATTGATGGTAGGGGCCTCCATTGATCTACAACATATTTGCAATAGTTTAGACTAAGTTTATGACAAATTGAGTTCTAATTAATAGTTAAATTAATATAGGTGAACTCCCACTCAAAACAATATCCCTCACATTGTTTTAGTGATCACACGAACCAAATCCACCACATCAAAACCGATCATCATGAGAGTTGATATAGCTTCAATGGCGAACAATCGACATGTTCATCATATCTTCTATATGATTCATGCTTTACCTTTCGGTGATCCGTGTTCCGAGACCATGTCTGTACATGCTAGGCTCGTCAAGATCAAACCTTAGCTTCTGCATGAGCAAAACTGGCTTGCTCATGTTGTATACACTTGCAGAATCTAACACACCCGATCATCACGTGGTGCTTCGAAACAACAAGCTTTAGCAACGGTGCTAACTAAGGATGAACAATTTAAAACTTGAAATTTGTGTGCTTGAGGGATCATCTTATAATACTACCGTCGTTAACTAAGCAATACAAGATGCATAAAGGATTAACATCACATGCAATTCATAATATGTGATATGATATGGCCTTTCTTCTTTGTGCTTCCGATCTCCATCTTCAAGCACGAACATGATCTCCATCATCACCGGCATTGCATCAAGGTCAATGACGCTGCTCCATGGTTGTCGTCCACCACCTTCAACTATTACAACTACTTTGAATAGACACACGGGTCTTAACAGAATTTAAAGACAACCATATGGCTCCTGCCGGTTGCCAACTTACAATAAGGAACATTGCATAC
Source organism: Avena sativa (assembly GCA_916181665.1). Lineage (NCBI taxonomy): Eukaryota > Viridiplantae > Streptophyta > Magnoliopsida > Poales > Poaceae > Avena > Avena sativa. The sequence goes on from OV702299.1 coordinate 512,177,323, forward strand.
ATCAAATACAATCACAATCATGGCCATATCACATCACATCACACCCCTGCAAAACAAAGTTAGACGCCTCTAATTTTCTTTGCATATTTTACGTGGTTTGGGGCTTTCAATAAGTGTCGCTCTAACTTACGAACAAGAACCACAACGTTGATGCTAGAACTATCAAGTGCCCATTGTAAATTGGATCTATACTATAATGGGAGAGACAGACACCCGCAAAGCCACTTATGCAATACAAGTTGCATGTTCAGCGTGGAGCAAGTCTCATGAATGATGTCATGTAAGGTTAGCCCAGGCCGCTTCATCCCATCATAACGCAAGATGCAAAGTACACAAGAAGCAATTGATAATAAAAGCACCACCGCCCACAATGACCATTGTGTTCTACTCGTGCAACAGATCTACATATAGACACGGCTCTGATACCACTGTAGGGGTTCGTAGCATGGAAAACAAAAAAAATCTACCGTATGCAAACAAACAAGCCAAGATCTATCTACTAGATTGTAGCAACGAGTCGATAGTGAAACTCACCCTCGAAGATTTCAAAGCGGTTAACGAGAGCGGATTCTCGTGGGTGATGTAGTCGTACTCTTGCCGATCTCAAGATCGTGTAGACGATCCTTCCGGCGCCGCGTTCCGGCAGCGCTCCCGCATTCGGTCACACGTTCGGTACTCGATGAAGACCTTCCTCTCCCTTGTTCCAGCAGGCAACGGAGGTTGTAGCACTCTCCTCGCGATTCCGGCAGCACGACGGCGTGGTACCGGAAATAGAGGAGAGATCTCGCAGGGCTTCGCCTTAAGCCGGAGCGAGTATGGTGGACTATGAGAGAGCCTTGGTGATCTAGGGTTTAGAGGCACCAAGGGAGAGAGAGCTAGGCCGGCGGCTAGGGCTTGGGGAAAGCCCCAAGTCAGCGTCTAGGGTTTGCCCTAGGGCGGCGGCGGCTGCAGGAGGGCCGGCGGCTAGGGCTAGGGTTTTGGGTGGTGGAGGTGTAGGTCTAGAGGGGCACCCCTGCCCCTCCTTTTATAGGTGGGAGGGCGCGGCCAAGAGGGAGGGAGTCCTCCCCCAACTCGGCCTCCTTGGCCGGCGGTGGAGGGAGAGGGACTTCCTCCCCAAGTAGGTTCCCTACTCTCCCTCCAGCAAGCAAACTTGTCGTTTGACTTTTCAAATTGGCGTTTGACTTTTCAAACTAGGATGTGATTTATCCCTTTATTTTGCTCAGCGATGACACCTAGTACATGATGCAACCATTCCAACTTGTTATGACACATTCATGTACCCTTCCCCTCCGGAGTGCCGGACCTTCCAGAACCTTCTAGAACATTCCCGATGAAAACACTGGAATCATTCTCCAACTCCGAAACAGGACTTTCCTTATATGAATCTTATTCTCCGGACCATTTCGAATCTCCTCATGATATCCCGGATCCTATCCGAGACTCCGAACAATATTCGGTCTCTTACTCATCATTCCATAACTACTCAACAACATCGAATCCTTAAGTGTGTCTTCCTACGGTTCGTGAATTATGCGGACATGATCGAGACACTTCTCCGAACAATAACCAATAGAGGAATCTGGAAATTCATATGGCTCCCACATATTTCTACGATTACTTTGCGATCGAATGAACCACTTACATATGATACCAATTTCCCTTTGTCTCACGATAGTTTACTTATCCGAGGTTTTGATCGTCGGTATCTCTGCATACCTAGTTCAACCTTGTTACCGATAAGTACTCTTTTCTCGTTCCCGTGATATGTGATCCCTTGTGATCCAGTCACATGCTTGCAAGCTAATTGGATGACATTCCACCGAGAGGGCCCAGAGTATATCTATCCGTCATATGGATGGACAAATCTCACTCTTGATTCATGTGTCTCAACCCATACTTTCCAAACACTCAATGCCACCTTTATAGCCACCCAGTTACGGTGTGGTGTTTGATGTCATCAAAGCATCCTTCCGGTGATGGTGATAAACATGATCTCATGGTCGAAGGAATTAGGTTACTATGTATCAGAAAGCATATAGCAATTAAACTATTAAAATGACTTGATCTTTATGCTACGCTTATCTATAGGAGTATGTCCATCATACCATTCTCCTAATGATATGATCTTGTTGTTAATAACATCTCAATGTTCATGATAGGAAAACCACAATCATCTATTAACCAACAAACTAGTATTATGAAGAGGCTTTACTAGGGACTCTTATTTAGTTTACAAATCACACAAGTATTAATGTTTCCTGGTTAATACTGTTATAGCATGAATGTAAACATTTATCATAAACACAAAGATATAATAATAACTACATTTATTATTGCCTCTAGGGCATATCTCCAACACTCGACCCAACCTGTTTATACAGTAGATAACTTATATGATATAGGGTGGATAATTTATATATTATGACATGGATAACTCAAGTGTTAGGGGTGGGTAACTTTTTGGTCCAAAAAAAATTTCAACAAAACATACCAACATGGGATCTAGTTTTGAAGATCTCGTCGCGACTAGTCCAACGGTAAAAACGGATTCTAAATTGGATAAACGGTTTGATCTATAAAACATTTTAAATTTTCGATTTGCTTTTTTTGCTGACTTTGATTCGTTTTGTAGTTTAGTAGATATGGTAAGACAACAGCGCATCATACGCCCGCCAAGTTTTTATTTTCACAGACCGGTCGCTATGAAGATTTTCCGAAAGATAATACCATACCGCTAGTTTAGCGCCGTGCGCGCCATGATATATTGGTACAACGCGGCATGTACATCGGCCAGGCGCGGTAGTGCGAGCCTGTTACTCCAGCTTCGGAGGGCTGGGTTGGCTCTTGCTTTGATTGATTGATGGTGGACTTGAGCCCGTGGCCTCGATCTAGATTAGCCAAATAAATAGGTAAATAGATAGGGCTCGATCTGTATGAGATCGGCTGGAGAGGGCTAGGCTGATTGGGGTTGTTTAAACTCCCAGCTGTAATTCAAACCTTGTCTCAGTTGTTGCATTCGGGGTTCGCTCATCTTTAATCCAATAAAAGTGCCAACTCTTTTTTTCGCATTGTTTTTTTTCTCTTGGGGTTGTTTGGTTTCTGACCATGTCCGCCACGCCAAATCGGCGTGCTAATATTTTGGCTAAGGATTCGCCCGCTCCTGTTTTGCCGGCCCGTGTGCGCATAATCTAAAGGAGTGACATAAAATTTTGGCGTGGACCTGATAGATTGGCTTCAATCCAAACGCTGGAATATGCTATCAGTCAATGCTAAAATATTGGTAAGGTAACTGCAGGCCACAATCCAAGTAGGCCCTTACCCTTCAAGTGCCACCCCAACTCCGCCGAGGACGGCAGGTATCTCCCCCCTTGGTGGCTTGCGGGAGGCAGGCTGTCGAGCGGGGACCTCGTGGCCATTGTCGTGGCGCTACTTGGATGGAGTCATATAGCGTTGATGTTGGTGGCCCAGACGCAGGCCTTCCGTTTTAGTTTTCTAAATAGGAAATTATTTTTTGTTCTACAACCTCTAATCCATATTAATTGTTACTGAATTTGATGTATCTAGAATTAAAACATGTCTAGATTTATCCATTTCTGTGACAAGTAATATGGATTGGAGGGAGTATTTTTTATTCTACGAATTGAGAAGGTATCCTTTAGTTCACGATTTTTCTCTTCTTGCAAAATTGAGTATTTTTTACATCTAGAAAATTCAAACATAGTATCCTTGATTTCTATGATATTTTAGAATTCAAGTGCGAGTGGGAAAACTAAGAAATTCATCATACTAAACAACGACCATATGCATATTTTACTAGGTGGTGTCGTTAGTGACGTGGTCGCAACAATCCTTTTTTTGCGAGAAGATCAGATAATATTACCAGAAGGTCTTTACGGAAAGATCCGGAATAAATGGAAAATTGCAATCGGGCCCTCTGGATACCGATGTCAACGGCGACGAAACAGAACGTATCGTCGGCGTGCTGCTGCCACTCCTTCGCAGAATCCTTGGACTAGAAGGAGCCTCTCCACGGCCGAGAAGTCGACGAAGCTCAGCTCCTGGGAACCTCCATCCTACGCCGCCATCTCCATCGCCTTGCAGCAAACTATCTACACCTTCAGATCTACACACCCGGATCCGCCGTACATCGACCTCCGGTGAGGCGAAGCCACACAACACAGCTACACAGAGCTACGAGCGGGAACAAGGCTGCTTAGTAACAGATGTGTATGAAAGAAAGATGGCATTTCTATGTTATTATTAGGTCTAATCGTCCAGATGATGCGTCTGGTGGATATGGTGTTGCTATTGGTGGCCCAAACATAGGCCTTTGACAACGCCGGGGGGGGGGGGGGGGGGGTTCTAAATAGGAGACTATTTTTGTTCTAACAAAATTGAGTATTTCTAATTCTACGAAATTGAAACAGTATCCTTCAATTTCACTATTTCTCTCCTCTACAAAACCGAGTATTTCTAAATCTAGAAAATTGAAACATAGTATCCTTGATTTCTAGGATATTTCAGAATTTCAGTGTGAGTAGGAAAACTAAGAAATTCACGGTACTAAACAACAACACCATATTTTAATTAGGTGGTGCCGTTAGTGACATAGTCGCAACAATGCTTATTAGGGGAAGTATATGAAAGAAAGATGGCATTTCAATGTTTTTAATAGGTTCAGTCGTCCAGATGGCCTGACCTCGTCGTATGTTTGGAAGCCGTGGCGGCGCTAGGTGTATTCATATGAATACCCCATAAGTTGACAAAACAGAGAAATTTTAGGCAAAACAGTGATAAATTTTGGTAAAACAATGACAACTTTTGGCGAAATGAATACCTGTAGAAAATTGCTAGTGCCGCCATTGGAAGGTGTCGATTGAGGATTGGTTAATCCTGAAATGAGGCTCTATCCTACTAGCAAACTGGCCCACTTCTTTTGAGGCTTTTAGACAGCTTGGGGGTGAAAAAGGCTTTTAGACAGCTTTGGGGTGAAAATAAGCCTAAGCCTAAAAGAACTCGAATTTAAGCCGTTTTTGTCCACCACCGGCTTCCTCAGTTTACTCACAGTGGGGAGAAGCTGGGTACCCCGCTTCCCGCAGCTTCCCGGGAAACGTCGAAGCGGTAGAAATTGATGCCCCTTCGTTTTGCCATTTTTTACAAGCAAATGCCACTGCTCAGCGTCTACCGGAAAGGGCCCTTTTTTTCCAGCACCTCCGCCGCCGCCGCTGCCACCCCCCGCCGCCGCCCCCTCCCGCCGGCCCCGCTCGCTGCCCCCGCCTTGAAATCTCCGGCCAGCACCACCCTCGTCCCCCTCGCTGCTGATTCCATGCGCGGGCCTTCCCGTAGCTCCGCCCGAGCTCGCGGGGGCTCGACCTCCGCCTGAGCTCCGTCCGCCTGAGCTCTGTCCGCTCTCGCCGGCGACCGTCCGGCGCGCGTACATACCGTGTACGTCGTCCGCCCGGCGCACGTACGTACTGTGGCCGTCGTCCGCCCGGCGCGCGTTGCTGCCTGCTGCTGTTCTGCGTTGCTGCCCGCTGCTGTACTGCTCACATCAAGGTAATGTTTTCTTTTCTTTTTTTCCTCTTCAATCTGTACTGATGTTTAGCTGATGTGATACTCAACAAGACACTAGTTGAATTTTTAGATGAATTACTATGTGCTTTCATGTGTTATGTGGCCAGCATCTATGATTTCAGCACAATGCAAAATGAATTTCTATGTTTTTTATATGTGACCAGCACCTTATTTTAGTTATTATTACACACATAATCACTAGATGGATGAAGCCAAATCTGGAAAATCTGGGAAGTCTGGGAATTCTGGGAAGGCTGTTTGGGATCCATTTGCAGCTGAAGTGTTTTTGGATGTTTGTATCGAGCAAGTGCTAGCTCGAAACCGTCATGAAGGTTATCTGAACCAAACTGGGTATCAGAATTTGATAAAGAATTTCAATGAACGCACCAAGAGAAATTATGTGCGCAAGCAATTCAAAAATAGGTGGGAGACACTAAAAAAGGAGTACAGTACATAGAAGACATTAAATCAAAGTGCATCTGGTCTTGGAAGAGATCCTATCACGAAGACCATCGATGCTAGTGATGAGTGGTGGGAACTTGAGATAAAGGTAATGGCAATTTTCGTATCATCTGTATGCATTACTTTATAATATAAATTGTGTTGTCAAGTTGAATTAAAATGATGTACTAAAGTTGAGACATTTATTTGCAGAGATGCCCGGATGCAGCCAAGTTTCGACATGCTCCACTTGCTAATGAAGATAAAATGTGCCAGATTTTTGATAAGCACTGTGTTACCAACGAGCATGCGAGGGTGCCATTGCCAACATCATTAGCTGGTCCTTCTCAATGTGTTCCCTCTTCTGTGAACATTGACGATGATGATCTTTCAGGGACAGAGATTGATGATCTTTCAACCATCGTCATTCAGCAGGGCGAAACTCCATCGAACGATGCTTTGGTATTCTCAAAATGAAATGGTCAATGCTTCAAGGCATAACTCGCAGACCAACTGATCGCCAAAAGATGATAATTACTGCTTGCATGTGCCTACACAACTACATTCGTGAGAGCAACCTAAGTGATCAACATTTTGACATGTTTGACAGTGGACCGTATGTTCTAGAGGAGAGTGCTTCATATCCTAGTGCGCCACCTGAAGATGATGGTAATTACATGAAAGGGATCCGCAATGATATCGCTATGAGTATCTATCCTTAGAATTATCTCTTCGTATCTATTTTGGAGAAGAAAATGTTGCAACACCTATCCTTCAATTTGAGTTGTAATGAATACCTCCTATTTTAATTGTAAACTTTAGCACTTTATCCTGTTTCAATGTTTGAAAATTTTATTTTGTGATCACATATGCGAAAAACAGTACAAAATGTCTCAAAAGAGTTTGTCAGAATACAAATTTATTCCAAGGGTGTTACAGACTTTTCATTACGCATCTCAGACAATAAGTTAGGACAGTAGAAGCCGAAAAGAACTGGACTGCAGTTTCTGTATAGCTTATTTTCACTGCGGTTTCTCTGGACAGCTGTTGGACAGGAAGGCTTATGCATAAGCCGTAGCTGAAAAGAACTGGGCCTACAACTAGTGAACTATTATAATGCGCACGCCATAATAACTGAATATATTACGATTATTACATAGAAACTGAGTATATTACGATCATTACATAGCAATTGAGTATATATATTACGATTATACTAGTACTATATGCACCTATGTGCGTTGCTTGACCCTTGCCCGAAGTGGGTGCTTCATCACCTTGAACATCATGTCCAGCTCCGTGAGGTCGACTTTGCTGCCGCGGACCTCCGCAGGCGGCGCCCACTCGAACTCCCGCAGGAGCGCAGCCAGAATGCACTTGATGTGCAGCATCGCCAAGCCCATGCCGGGGCAGAACCTCCTCCCGGCGCCAAATGGCAGCATCCTAATCTCCTTGGGTCCCGGCAACGGACCCACGTCCTCCGCCTCGCCTCCGGCAAGAAACCGGTCCGGACGGAACTCGTCAGGATCCGTCCACACCTTTGCGCTCCTTCCGATATCCCCTGTCATGAAGTGCACACGCAGGCCAGCGGCCATCGGCAGGGCCGTTTCCAGAACGCCGGCAGCGGCTTCGTCGCGGAGGTCGCGCATGAGGAATGGCACCGGTGGGTGCATGCGGAGGCTCTCGAGCACGACGGCGCGCAAATACGGCATGTCACGGAGGTTCTTGTCAGAGGCCATGCTCTCGCCTTCGTTGTCGACCTCGCGGCGCAGCTTGGTCTGGACGTCTGGTTCGTTAACCAGGTGGGCTAGCGTCCACTCGACGCAGGCAACGACCGTCTCCGTGCTGGCGCCGAGGAACTCCGACACCAGGCTCACCACCTCGTCGTCCGTGAGCGCGCGCCGGACATCGACGTCGTCGTCCTTTGTGTCGGCGTCACCGTCGGGGACGCGGAGATCAAGGAGGGAGTCGACGTAGGAATGGACGACGATTCCCTCGTCGCAATGTGGTTTATTAGATTTCTGCCTCCGTGCAGCGATGAGGGGGAAGAAGGCCTCCGCCATCCGGCCGCGGGAGCCGAGGAACCGGCGACGCCGCCTCCAGTGGAGCAGCATGGCGAGCTTGGAGCCGGCATAGGCCTGGGCTTCCCCGACGCCGCGCACGAACTCCTCCATGACGAGCTGCGAGGCTCGCAGCCCGCGCTGGTCGACGTCATCGCCAAAACACATGCGCGCCGTGAGCGCGAACACGGCCGTGTAGAGGTGGCCGCGGATGACCAGCTCGCCTGCGCCGCCCCCGGCACACAGGCGGCACAAGTCAGGGATAAGGGCGTTGATGGCCGCCTTCTGCATCTGGGCGAGGAAGCCCATGCGCGAGGGGTGAAGCATCTCGGCGGTGAGGTTGCGACGGAGAGTGCGCCAGCGCAGTCCGTACGGCACGGTACTCAAGTTGTCGCTCCGCTGGCGGCGACGGCCTGTGACCAAGGCCACGGGGAAGGGCGTCGAAGGGCGGTTGGAGAAGGCGTCCGCATTCTCGATGAGTGCGCGGTGTGCGATGTCAGGGTCAGTGATCTCGAGGGTGGGCTGCTGGAGGGTCGTCGGGCCATTGCTGCGCCGGCCGAAGATGAAGGCAAGACGGAGGAGTTGAAGTAGAAAGCCAAGACAGAAGAGAACGGTGGAGAGCTCAAGGAAGTCCATTGTTTGCAATTGCATGCTTATACACAGACTTGAACCTGGTTTAGGTTATATATATAGTAGATGTATACGCGCACGTCCAACTATTATAGTCATCTCGTCGTGTAATAAGATCGATGTGTAAAACAAGCCCACAAAGCATTTGTACTCCTCCCGTTCTCAATTACCTCGCGTTCTGAGTATATTTAAAGTCAAACTTTGATAAAAAATATAAGAAAAAATACAAACATCCATAATTCTAAATAAATATAATATAAAAGTATAGTTCATGACAATTCTAATATAACAGGTTTTACATTATTGTATTGATATTTATTTCTAAATATATGATCAAAATTTTATAAAATCGAACTTTGACTAAACCTAGGATGTAGGATACGATGTAGTAGTAATTGTGAATGGAGGGAGTAATAGTAAAATCAAAAGCAGCTTTGCACACACATGCTAACTAGCTAGCTAGGTATGGTGTGTTAGGTGGCTACGGTTGTCCTTGTTGGAGAGTAGTGTCATCGTACGTAGGCTTATCTTGTAAGATGTGCGGTAGTTGAAACCCTAAACAAAGCGATGGAAAGTATTTACAATCGAAAACAGCTTTGCACGCCTATGGCAGGTTGCAATTTCTTTTCTTGAGATTGGGAGAGAGCCCAGCAAACATACACTACTGACCTGCAGGTTAGCTCCGGAGTGCGGTACATAAAATAGCTATATTCGGCGAGCGGATTGTTGCTTTGCCACGGAAAATAATTCTGTGGGACGGCCATCAGCATAAGGCTAGCACCCCCTACCGACCTGCAGGCTGCACCATTCCCGCCAATATCAACTCAAATTTATGCGTGAGGCTAATGCTTGTATTCGTTCAAATACTTTTTCATCGAAAGTCACCAACATCTATGCCTGTAAGTGGTACCGCCCGTGGTGTCCACTATATGACCACCTCTGTCTACTAATTTATGCAGGACACGGCTTTCTACTCGATTAATGCCTTGAGATTAAGTGGTGCCCATTTTACCCGCTCAGAGCATCTTTAGCAACCATTTTACCCATTTAGAGTATCTTTGTCAGATACCGCATCCCGTGGTACTGCAAAATACAGGTACAGTATACTGCAAAACACTTTTTTTCCGAAAAACATCGACACGAACAGATGTCGCATATGCATACCACGAAACAGAATATATCCATAAATATTTCATTGTTTTCTTTGTAGACACGCGAATCTGGATCAGACATGCCGTGTGTCCGCCGCTGCTCCGAGAAGACGCCCCTCGTCGCCAGTCGGAAATCGCGCCGCCATCGTCTAGATTCGCCCGCCCCTGCTTGTCTGCTTGCTGCGCTCAGGCGTGTGCCTGGCTTGCTACGCGGGCGCGCGTGCTTGGCTAGCTGCGCATGCTAGCTTGCTGCGTGTAGGCGCGTGCTTGGCTTGCTCCGGCGACCGTGGCGGCGACGGCCCGATGGTCGGAATTGACCTCCGGTGGTGGCGGCAGCGATAAGTACGGTGGCACTATAGCGAACATTTCTTCCTGTCAAAGGTTTTTTTATTTGCGGTAAACCGTATTCCCTTCATATAGAAAATATGTAGCACGGAAGCGGCCTTTCACGGTGAACCGCAAATTTTTTCCGATGCGGTACGGTTTATGGTATCTAAAATAGCTACTTTTTTCACGTCGTGCCGCAAACTGACGGTTATTTTGCGGAACGGGTCTGGATGCAGTATCTGCTAGAGATGCTCTTAAATCCACTACTATCACACTTCGGTACATATAATCTACTTAAATCCACTACTACTTACATCAAATATTCTTTAATAGCTACAAATAGAGATTCAGTTAACAACGAACTGAACATAGAACTGATTACAAACAGAACAACAACAAAGAGACACCAAATCTACTTTGACAGCTACAAATAAAGATCAAGTAAACAACAAACTAAACATAGAATCGACTCTATAAACAGAACAACAACAAAGAGACATCAAATCTTCTTCGACAACTACAAATAGAGATTCAATAAGCAGCTAACTGAACATAGAACCGATTACAAATAGATCAACAACAAAGGGACACCTAATCTTCTTTGATACCCACTAAGGGAAAACGAGAGATAGATTACAAACAGAACAACAACCACCCATCGGAGACCTGATTTCTTTCCCCTTGCTACTGCTGCAGCTACTTGCTGGGATGGGCGCGTCACTCGTCGGTATGCAAAGAGGAAGTTGGGAACATAATAGATTTAGAAGGTGACACTTAACATAGGAAGTGACCGTCTAAACAGAGAACATCAAGCAAATTATTGTTTCATTGTTTCCAAGTTCGCGTTTTATTTCTTGCATAGACATGACAAACACAAGGATAACAATTACCAGATTACATCTCCCATTACCTGAATGCGGAAGATAGTGTGGCAAGATCCAATCATCTAGATTATGAAACCATATATGATGTTTTTGCTTTGGAAGAACCTGCAACAACTTCAAATTAATATATGCCACATGATACATTTTTATGCTACAACTACAAGCTGGAATAATTACTTACTTCTTGGCTAAATCAATCTCCAAAGAATATCAATGCTTCAACCGTTTTAGGTTCTAGGCTACTTCTATGATCGGTAATAACTCTTTCACATGTGCTAAACACAGAATCGAAGGCGACCGTTGAAGCGGAAACAGCTAGCACATCACGGGCAATTTTTCCAAGTGTTGGGACCTTGCAGAGTTCACACGCCACCAATTTAGGATATCAAAGTCTGTTGTACGAGGATGGAAGTCCTCATCTAGGTACCGCTGCAGCTCATTTGGCTTCCAGCTTTCTTAATCTTTATATGTTCGTCCCGATCTGAAAGGGCAGTTTGAAACACAACTTCCTCACCATTTAGTTCTTGTGACAAGAAATCAACGTTATCTTCAATTTCAGCTGCATATTCTATAAATAGGGTTTTGATAGCAACCTTCACTTGTTGGATATGCTTATGCACATCAACTCCAACATATTGCTTCAACAGAAATTCATCATGCTCCATTTTGAACCTTGGATCGAGTATCACAGGTATGCAGTTTGCCAAGTATGACTCCGTAAAGTACTTGTGAAATTTCTTCTTCATTTCGTTCACCATGCTTATAATCGTACCATTCGTGCTCTCTTCTTGTTCATAGGATCAGTTTTATACTCCAGATTTCGAGAAAGTATAGATTTGATGTTGGGTAATTTGAACCTGAAATCACATTTTGGTGGCATGGCAGAATACCTTAAGGAGCTGACAAATGTCTTCAACCATTTTCAATTCCTCAGCTGAAGGACCAAATGTATAAATTGGTTCTTGTTCCTCACCCCATCCATTGAACATTTGATCTCACATACCTTCATGTTTCTAGCAAGTTTACTGGTACCTGAGAACTTAGAGGCTAGGAGCACAATGTTGCAGTACTTGCAACTTTCTTGCCTTAGAAATCCATCAATGTATATCGGCTCCGCATCGTTCCAAACAACGAAGGTTAAATTCAGTGGTCTGCGTTTGGAGCCTATAAGTATGAAAATTTTCAAATATTGTCATCCAAGTAGTATTATTAGTGGTCGTATTTAAGAGCATGTGATGGACGTTAGTAGTTAACATTAGTAGTAGCAGCCGATGGAGCATGCAAAGTTGTTAGAATACCATGTGCAGGAGCAGGTAAGGGATCATGCAAAGAAGGGGATTTCAATATCCCAGATGGGACCTTGCACGCAAATTAGGAGACCTTGCGCATGAGTGTGCTTTTTTTTCTTGCAACATATTCAATACAGGAGACCTAGAAACAATAGGAGACACCTTTCTTCCCGTAGTTTTGGAGTTGTACAATTGTGTCACTACAACCTGCATTTAGAACAAAATGAGTACATTATTAGCATATCATGGTCAGTACTAGCATAATCAAACTTTCATAAATTAGTTATATAGTATAACAAGAACATACCATAAACTTACTTTTGTATTAGTTTTTGCAACCTTTATTGCTCTTGAGTTGTCACTAGCATGACATAGTGGCCTTTTTGCCCCTATAGTCTCAGAGATAGGGACTTCACTACCGTCCCGCTTCTCTACACGGATCTCGCTGGTAGTTTGCTGCTCAACACAGGCATCGTCGAACTCCTGTGGCTCCCCCCCCCCCCCCACACACACACAATTTAAGATAAAAATATTCTTACATGTATGAACGACTAATTGTATGGTCAATAGAGCTGAATACTCTAGTCTATCATTCTACATGATAGAAACTGAAATGACCAATCAATAAAACAGTTTATGTTCCAATTTATAGTACTGTTCTTAACAATAGGCTAACTTGTTTCATAGCTTAGTGCCATTAGGTTGATCTGCTATAAGCGTCAAAGTGAAAAAAATAGAGGATGTCGAGCTGAAGTTGATTTGTCAGCCAAACTGCACTTCAACTGCTAAGTAAAAAGGGACAGATTTGATTTCTCGGCCAACCACGGAAACCTCAACTTCACAGCTTCCTTTGTCCAACAAAGTTACTTCAGTCAAAATCAAGTTTGATGAAGCTAGCTCTTAGACCATAGAACATTGATAACCCTACTAAACATGCATGTAATAATATTTGTGCCAGGAGAATATCTAAGAGCAAGCAAAAATGAAAGAGTAGCATCAAAACAGACTAGACTTTTGGAAACTAGAGAGTATCTAAGAAACAAACTCCAATACAACTATTGGAAAAGTAGATGCGCCTCTAAACCTACAACGTCCCAGTATAGACTTTTGGACTAGAGAATCATCTGGAACTAGACATCAAGAGATGTTGACAGTACAGACTACAGAATATGGAAATTTGCACTAGTATAGGTACAAGTTTTGCAAGTATAAATCAAACTTGAAAATAAATCCTGTCAAATCTTCATGTGCATCAAAATTGAAAATAAATCTCAATTTCACCACTAATTTTCTAAACTAAGCATCAAACTTAGCCCAAGATTGAGGTAATAGTAGTAGTCAATGTATATGGTTTTTCTTGCCACTACACCAATACAACATCAAATATCTGTCCGTGCAAGGACAAGATTGAATTTACACATGAGGGAGAGAGTGATTTGTTAGACAATGTAATAGGTTTCCTTTATATCCTTTTGTACACGTTTACCATACCTCTTGTGTATTGGATACGGACTCCTATATGTTGTACACTTGTGCCCTTTGCGGCTATATAAACACGCAACCCTTACGAGGTCCAAGTATGGTTCCCACAAACTTTGATATGGTATCAAAGCTCCCTCTTCCATGACCTAGCTATCAAAAAACCCTGCCGCCACCGTAGCCCCTCTGTCGCCGTCACATACACAAACAACAATCAAGCCTACGACCCAAAACCCTGCCGCCGCCACCGTTGATCTAGCCGCCTCCAAATCCTGAAAACACAAAACCCTACAAACCAAATCCAAAACCTCCACTGTCGCTCTGTTTTGTGCCATCGCCGCATCAAAACCCTACATCGACAAAGTTCTACCATCGTGGCACCGATCTATGCCGCCACCTCACGATCTCTCGTCATGGCCTCGTCATCCTCTGTAGCTGCTCTTGCTGCTGCCCTCGGTGCCCCTCCTACGCAACTCCTTACGAGGGAGAATGCGCTGGTGTGGAAGGCGCTCGTGGTTCCTGCTCTCTGAGGTGCCTATGTTCTTGAGCTGGTTGAAGGGGAGGACAAAACTCTTGAGAAGCTGCTGGAAACTAAAGATCTCAACAAAAATAAAGTCACCATGACAAACCAAGAGTACACGTCCTAGATGGCTTGTGATCAGCAGGTCCTTCGATGGCCTCTGAAAGCGCTGCCCCTGATATCCTTGCCCATGTCATTGGGCTTGAGACATCCGTTGAAGCCTGGGCCACCATCAACGCTCATGTCTCTGCCTCGTCGAAGTCCAGGATCAAGGATCTCCAATCTGCCCTGGTTGAGACCAAGAAGAACAATATGTCAGCTGAAAAGTACTTCACCAAGATGAAAACAATTTCTCAAGAACTTGCTGTTGCATGGAAGCCTTTAGATGATGATGAGATTGTTTGGTTCTTATGAATGGGCTTGGGAGCCCCTACAATTCCCTCGTCATTGTTGTTTGTGCTAATCCTGGAACCACGCTTGGAGACCTGTTTAATCAAGTTTAGGCCTTTGATCGCATGCACAAGTCTGATGACATAATGTTTCCCTCGTCGGCTCACCTTGCTCTCCGTGGAGCTGGTGCTCCCTCGTGTGTTCAGGAGCGCTGGCAGGATGACCGGGGTGGCCAGGATCGTTGGCGCCATCGTGATGATGACAACCGCGGTCGTTACGATGATCATGGCAGGCGGCAGCAGCAGGACTACCGTGACCGCGACCGCTAGGAGGACCGTGGTTATCGTGGCCGTGATGGAGGTGGTGGCTATCAAGGTCGCTGTCCTTGTGATGATGATCGTCCCTGTCGCCGTGATGATGGAGACCGGCGTGATGATGGTGGACGTCGGCGACCGACAGTCCACTCACTATGTTGACACCACTTGCCAAATTTGCAACATACATGGGCACCCTGTAAAGGAATGTTGGTGGCGCTCTGGATATGATCATGGTGAAAATGGAGATCATGGAAACAAAGGTGCCAATTATGCTGGAGTTGACACCAATTGGTACTGTGACACACGTGCCACTGACCACATCACTGGGAAGCTAAACAAGCTTTCTACTCATGACACATACAATAGATAAGATCATGTTCGCACTGCTGAAGGCACATGTATGCATATTAGTCATATTGGTCATTCAGTTTTTTGCACCCTTCATAATTCCTTTAAACTCAATTCTATATTGCATGTTCCTAGTGCATCCAAAAATCTCTTATCTGTCCATAGATTTACACTTGATAATCATGTCTTTATTAAGTTCCATCTTTTCTTCTTTTTGATTAAGGACCAAGCAACACGACGAATTATGTTTAGAGGCCTTTGCAATGGAGGTCTTTATCCCTTGATACCAATCTCCAATGAGTCCTTCATTCGTATTCAGGTTTTCATCACAATAATGTCGTATTCCTCTACATGGCATCATCGCTTAGGACATCCATCTTCATTCGTGGTTCAACAAATTCTTAGAAAAAATAAAATAGCTTACACCCTAGAGACTACTCCATATATTTGTGATTCTTGTCAGCCGGTTAAGAGTCACCAATTGCCATATCCCATGTCTACTAGTAGGTCTACTGTTCCTCTGAAATAGGTGTTTTCTGATGTATGGGGTCATGTCCCTCTCTTTGTTGGGAAACATGTATATTATGTAAGCACTCTCCATGGAGCTCGTCTTCCAAAACGCCGCACTCATGCGCCACATCCTCTTTCTCCAAATTACAGGTTTGACGGTGATCTCTAACTTTCATCTACATGCGCAATTTTTATTTTCATCTATGGCTAAAGCAATATATAGAAGCCACTCTCCAAGCAAAGACTTTCACCTTAGGAGGCACCGACGCACACCAGATTTTCTTCCAGCGTGAGTCCACGCCTCCTGGCCTCGAACTAGGGTAACCAAACTCACAACTCGCTGAAAGGCCGAGATGTAAAGCCGAACTGATCGAAAATATGCATGGCCTCGCCTTTGAGTCTAAGAATTACCTCAGCCGCGATATGAAAAAAAAAATGTGTCATATACTTTATGAACATCGACTGCATGCGCTCGATCAGAGGTGCCTTGTTCTCCCCTTCGCTGTCAACCTCGCGGCGCAGTTTGTTCTGGAGCTTCAGGTTGTTAATTAGGTGAGTTAGGATCCACTCGACACAGGCAATAACCGTTTCTAGAGCCAATGGGCAGTTAGAGAAGATGCCAGCATTCTCTATAAGAACTGTGGGTGGTCGCCGGGCTCGCCCCCAACGTGAGGACACTTGTTCTCGGTCGGGGTGAACGGCCTGGCACGGTACACGGCAGGCCTCACGCGCGCGAGCATCAGCTTTTGGCGGAAACGGCAACGACTCAGAAGACTATTATAATTGTCGAAGCGTTGCAGAACCGATGAATAGTCCCATGCCGCCGGTAGCTGGGCAGTGCATGAACCAACATATATACGTGCCTCCGATGGGGATCATCGGCCGGGCGCGGTGCAGGTGCACGCCTATGACTCCAGCCTCGGAGGGCCAAAGGGTTGGGCTTGTGTGTTCTGGTTGCGATGGGCTCGAGCCCAAGGCATTTGATCGTCGATCAAAATTCGGTAGAGAAATTCGTGGCTCCCAGCTTGAACCAAATTTGGATAGGAACCGTCCAAGTACCCTCGTATTTAAACGCCCCGTGCCTCAGGGTGTTCGCTCGTGCTGACCTCACGTTATTGACATCAACACTATCCGTATTATTAGAGGAGATCGATCAATCGCTTTAGGCTATCTCCAGTCGGTGAGGCAGTTAAACTGACTAGAAGTACGTATGTCCGGGCCTTTTGGACCTAACTTTTTAATCAACGCAACACAAAACAACAGGAGATTCAACGATCATGGGCCCCCTTCCTAGCATGGGCCCTAGGCCGTTGCACATGGTGGCCATGGGTCAGAGCCGGCCCTTGGGTACGTCATTGGCGTGGTGGGAGAGTCGTCCGGAAGAATATGTTTGTCTCAACTCTAACCCACACCGGCGGCAACCTTCACGGTGGCACCTCGGAGGTGATGGCAATGTGTGTATTCTGTCCTTTAGATTGGCAGCTTGGTCTTTTTGTCGTTCTTCATATCTGGCAAGATCTGTTTCACGGTGTGTCGCTGACATTCGTCGTTATCCTTCACGATGTTGGTGGACGGGGCAAGGTGGTTTCTCAGGAGCGGGGACGTTGGTCCGGAGATGGTGGGTTCGTCGTTCTTCCCCGACTTTGTCGATGGGAGGCGGCAGATCTTGTTCCAAGATAGCATGAGGACGGCCCCTGATCGACATGCTACATCGACAAGGTACAGGTTTCTCTCTCTAAAAAAAAGGTATGGTGCATTTTGTAGTTTGTGCTGCTGCTTCACAAGTTTTACTACCCTGGACTCGCTCGAGAAAGAAAGAGGAACGCGAGCGCTCGACGTGCTCGGCGGCAATTCGATGGGCCCTCAAAATGCTTCGTGCGGGCTTCATCACAATTGATACATTTTTCCTGTGTTGCAAAATAGTGGAACGGAGATATTGCTGTTAGATAAAAGATTATAATAGTACCACACCGGTAGCCGAGACGTGCAAAACCCAGCATATATACGTTCCTCTGATCCGTACCATCGGCCGGGCGCGGTGGTGCACGCCTGTGACTCCAGCCTCGGAGGGCCAGGGTCGGCACGTTGTGTGGTCTGGGCTGAGGCGGGCTCGAGCCCGGGCAGTTGATGGATCAAAAGATTCTGTCATAATTTAGCATCCGCGGCTTCCGGTTTGGTGGATCAAAATTAGTGTGAAGATTTAGCATCCATGGCTTTGGAGGGCAAATGGTGCTGCGGGGTTTAGAACGCTCCCAGCCGTAGCTCAAGTACCTCTGCTGGCCACTTGGCTCTGCCCAGGTTCGCCCGTCTCTTATAGCCCCGCACATATGCCGACTCTTTTTTTTTTTTTTTGCATTTTCTTACTCGCGATAGCGAGCAGCAGGATCTGTGCCTGGGTTGGGATCAAAGCAAATCCACCGTGTCAGCAGCAGTTGCTAGAATCACACGATTGCTAGGGCCACCATTGCAGACCCTAGGAACCTTCGAGATCATCAACTACCACGATGTTCCTTTGAGGTCCGGGCCGCCCTTTCCCTGCAAAATACCAGCATGCCCAGAGGTTTCAGCAAGGGCCGCAAACTGGACCATTTCCCTCGTATTCATAGTTGTTGTGAGGAGGCATTGATTCACCTCAATGTGGAGGCATTTCCCACGATTGTGAGGAGGCATTTCCCTTCAGAATAAACAAAATTGCAAATAATGTCGAATGTCCTCTGCGACGAAATTTAATGTGGAAATCAAAATGTACATAAGACTAACCAAAAGTGGAGTGAACAAATTGGAGATCCCATAATCGTATCGATTTGAAAAGTTTAGAGAGTTTTTTTTCCCGTGCCGTCTATAGTCCACATACGAAACACTTTGCCGCTTTGTGAATAATAATAAGTTATATATGGGATAAGTTGTTGTTATTAATTAATTAATTAGGGTAAAATGAATCAGCACAACACGACATGGTGGATTTTGGAAGGGCTCTTACATAGCATTCTGAGATTTAAATACAACCCATAGTTCCTCGGTTTGAAGCTACAACTGTGTGAACAAGTTTCGAGGAATCAAATAGAACATGAAATCGCAAGGTTATGATTATTAGATTAAGCAGACGACTTGAATTATAGCAGATTATGTAACACGGAGAAACAACAAGCAAGCATAAATATATATATGCTCCATAGATTTTAGTGCTGTATAATCATGTGAAAGGTTTACCTTTATGACAAAGAACGCCACTTGCAATGGTTGCTGCCTAACAGCGCAGTGACAGTCGATTGGTGTAAAAACAATGATGGATTTACAGAACTCTACATCAGTAGTACAACTTTGAGATCGAAAATTTATAACGATTGCACCAAATGATGGGTTTGCACATTTCGTCTCAAGCACCCTAGGCTGCATACCTGATCATATGAACATCACAGCTTGAGCTGTTAATTGATTCGTTTCATCCAAGAAAGTGGTCAATACACTAATAGCATTGGAAGGGGAGAATGCCAAGAACATATGCAAAAGTGTATCCGTGATGTGCAGGAAATGCAATGTAGTTCCTAGTCAGCATACAGCCAGACATGCTGGATTCAGGGGTGTTTAGTACTACCATCCCGGAAAAGGCTCTTAGTGGCGGGGGATCAGCAAATACATGACCAGGACAAACCAAATCTAGACTTGTAATGGCAGATAATAATTGTTTCATAGTATTAACTACTATATATTATTATAATACTATATATTATTATGTTCACTCGTGATAATAACTTGGCACAGTACAAACCTGGTGACGATGAAGGCAAACAGTAGAGCATGTTAAAAGGATCACAGGCATCATCGTGACTAAAACACATACTCTACTGTTTGCCAGGGTTAAAAAGATGACAGACCAGATGCATACATATAGATTACCTGATCAGGTAGTATTGCTGATGACAGACCAGATGCATACATATAGATTACCTGATCAGGTAGTATTGCTGATGACAGACCAGATGCATACATATAGATTACCTGATCAGGTAGTATTGCTGATGACAGACCAGATGCATACATATAGATTACCTGATCTGTTCAATGTGTGACAAGGCTTTCATACGCTAAAATTAGGCCAGCACAAGAGCATAATTGACAGCATTAATACTTGCTAAACATAGCATTACAATCTAATCAGCGATCAACTGTCAACCAAACACTCTCAGTTCTTCAACTAAATGAGACTACTAGGGGGTGGAAACTACACAGCAGATTTAATATCCGGCTGCTGAACAGGATGACCATTTGGCGGCCTGACTGTCTTGTACGCATCATGAGCCAGCTCATAGCTCACCTTGAGCTCCTCGTGGCGCTTCAGTGAAGCCTCGGAGAACTTCGTCAGCCGATCGAGAACCGTAGTCAGCTTTGACTGTAACCCTTCCGCCGTCGCTACCCCTCCACTTGCTTCCTGCTCGTTGTTCTCCACCAGCATCACGCATTCCTGAGACTCGCTCCTGGAATGCGGCTCGCTTCCCGTTTTGGTTTGATCGGCCTGATGCTCGAACGAGTCGCGCAAGAGCTGCGTTGCATCTTTAATGGACTTGCATAGCTCCTCGGCGGGGAGTGACTCCATCATCACAAGCCAGCCACTGCAGAGGACGAATATCGGAGGGGAGACCGCCTGGCGGGGAGGAAATGAGACCCTCCGCTTCCGCCGGCGTCGGTCCTGCGGTGGCTGCAGGATGCACTTCTGGAGCCATGCGTTCAGGGCCTCCACGTATGACTTCTGAGCAGTGACCCACATCTTGAAGGTGGTTGAAAAGCAATCCATCTCGTCGCAGAGATGCATTGCCGCCTGGCGGTGATGCTCTCCTTGGTGCACCGAGCTTGAACTTTTGACATGGTACGCCAGTGAGATTGTAATGAATTGTTTGTGGTGGCATTCCAGCATTGCTTTCCACATCCTAATTAATCTGCAAAAGGTATGTATGGAAATTTCAGTGTCAACATTCCTGTAACACATTTTTATTAGCCAGATTAAAGTTAAAATGTCAGACATCAGATTGCCTAGCAAAACATAGGTTCTTCAGAGAATAACTAGTCAATTATGTAATTGCCTCAAAACAATTATGATGTTCTCCTGATTTTCAGTATTGTACTGCTAAAAATGATTATGGAATAGCATTGACAGTTCAAACATTTGCCTAACTTATGCTAAAAAGGTAATATCAAGCAGCAATAAAGGAACTGCAATCAACAAATCTGCTAAATACAATGTAAAGAAATAAAAAATGTTGCTACTCCCACCATATAGCAAATAGGTGTCATTTTGGACATGACACAATCTCCAAGATTCAACTTTGACCACTAATTCCTATCAACTATATGTATAAAACCAAACAAATCGTAATATTATAGAAACACTTCAGGAGACAAATCTAAACATATGATATTGAAATCTCCAATCTTAATAATTAAAATGATATTCACAGTCAAAGTTTTAAAAGTTTGATTGAAGCCATGTCCAAAATGACATGCATTTGCAATATGGAGGGAGTACATACTAAATCTCTAAAAAGGAGGTATTAATTAGGTAATACCCTTGAATGAGCTCGACAAGTTGAGGCTGCAGTTCTCCATCCCTTATTTTCTCAATTCTTTTTGAGATTACATCAACAGCCTGGATTGCAACAGACACCCTGGAATGCAGATCTTTCACAACAGCCCGGGTCTTATCAATCAGTTCTGCATTTAGACCTCGTGCAAATTGCTGCCGGAGAAGGTTACATTTCTCATCGTAAGTCTTTCTGACATTTTCACTTGCCTACATAAAATAAACAAATTGATGTGGTTTCAGTGATTTATTATGCCAATAACAGACATATTTAACTGGCAACCTTCATTTCACAACTCTCAGCCATTATTCCATTATTTGATAGTTAGCATACAACACATAATCTACAAAGTACGCTTCAACTATTAAGCAAATCATTTTTACAACTAGTACAAATGAAGTAGAATGTATACTACATTTTATCAAACCTTCTTTCAAGAGACAGCACTTGCCACCTAAACCTAGGCCTGAGAACTGCAAGATTAAAACGCACAGGTTTTCACTAGAGATCTACAAAACACCAGCCATTTGTGTAGAGAAATGATGAATTGGTGATAGCTAGCTGAGAGTTGAGATTGGCAAATAATACTAGAAGAGCTTCCTTAATACTGTAAATGTACCTTGATTTCATCATACAGTTTTCTCTCCCATGCATGTAGCCTATCCAATGTAGAAGAATGGCTTCCAGACACCATGGCAAATTCCTCAACAAAATCATTATTACTATCATCCACATCATCTTGAATCATCGACGTTGTAAGTGGACTTTTAGATGACGATGATAGGGATGAGACTGAACGTTTCCATGTAACAACATTTGAAACATGCTGTGCAGTTTCTACAGAAACATAACACAAAGATTTCTTTAGGCAGATATTACAGTAGTAACAATGAGAAATTTACAGTTACATATGCATCATGCTTACCCTGGTTGAGAAGAATTTGACGATTGCAGCAAACTCGAAGTGCTGATACAAATCGGGCAGTAGGTTTGCCGGGAGAACCTAGGATTTAAGGAATAGAAGGAAACAAAGATTCATCAAACAATACTAAATAACAGGTAAAAAGGTGAAGAAAGCATATTGTCTTTTGGGGCACGCTTGTTTTGATAGCCCACCAAAAGGCAGCCATTTGTTTTGGGCTAGCCCGCACATTGCCAAGCCAAATTTTGGTATATCTAAGAGATGCACAAAAGACAAGATCATGTATGATTATCACCTGGTACTTTAGCACATATATCAAGTCTGATCTTCTTTGTCTCAAGCATCCTTGAAACCTCATTCCCGGCTTCGGCTGCACGTATAAAGCGCATTTCGATTTCCTTCATGCTCGACACAAAGTCTTTCGCTCGATGAGTGATGAACTCGGAAGGATCTTCTGTGTCTGTGTGTGATTCTTTTTTCGTATCGCCTTCCTCCACCTTTGCCCCAGCTTGCTCAGAAGAAGCTCCCTCATTAGAAGCTTGCGCCAACCCACTTGTTTTATTGATCCCTCTTTGTGTTGCTTTAGCTTCCTGCTTCGGAGCCACATTATCATCAGCAATCTCTGAATCCGAATGAATTCTAACAGACCTGGTTGCTGATTCTTCGCTCACTGGTGGCAGCTCAGCTTCCCATGACTCTCTCAAGCCCTTCAACCTATTAAAGTCCAGGGTCAGCCCATCCATGTTGTTCGACGTGGCGCTGCCGCCGGCATCAAAGAAATCCCATGAGGTAGATAATTCAGCAGAGGGCAACGGTGGCGGCGGAGGCACAAATGGGGAGACGGGGGATCCCTGCCCCACAAATTCAGCAGCGGACGGATCGACCGTGAATGTGAGAGGAGCAGTCCCCGCAGCTTTCATGCAGTGAACCCTTGCTAACGGAGAGGCCAGATGGCCGCCTCGATGGTGCATCGGGGAGCCGGCGTTCTCCGCCGCTGCGCGAGACGGCGACGGGGATGCCATGGAGGAGTGCGACGGCGACCTGCCCGCCTCCGAAATGGAGATCGACGACTCGGGCGTGGAGACGCTGGAGGACTCGGCGTGCCGCCGCAGCGCGGTCCCCACGCTGCGGAGGGACTGGGTGTACGAGAGGTGCGCCGCCGACAGCGCGTCCCTGGAGTCGATGGCCCGCCTGATGCGGCGCAGCCGCTCCTTGCACATGACCAGGGCATCTTCGCCGCCAGCTTTGGAGGGCGAGGAACCCATCGAGCGAGCTCCGCCAAATCTCCTCCCTGCAGACTGCAGGGTACACGTTATCAGGAAGGTCGCGGTGGGATTTCAGTAACTAATCGCTGGATGAGAGCAAGCCTCGTACCTCGAAAACCAATGCCGGGAGATTTGGGCGCGGGGTGGAGACAGCAGCAGCGAAGGGGCACAATGTCGCGAGGAAGGAGGAACGAGAACGGAAACGGCGGCGACGAGCGTGAGAGGCGGAGGAGCTGGTCCCCTACTCCGTGGCGCCGCGGTGGAGGAGGAGGCGGACTCCGGCGTCTCTCCGATTTGGGAAGGGGAAGACGAAGGCAGTGGCAGTGGCAGCGGCAGTGGCAGCAGCTACAGCAGCAAGCTTACTTGGGCTCACCAATCCAGCCCACTAGGACCATATTCGGTGCGGCCTGTTCCGGTCCAACCATGCATATATGCATGCACAGGAATGATCCAAAAGTTCTTCAGTTCTTCTGAGTTCCAGTGATCCTCTATATTAAAAGATATATTTCAGAACAGCATCTCTCAGCCGCCGCTACTCTCCTCACCAAGCCAACAGCATCTCATCTCCTTCATAAATCGTTTTTCCTTCCTCCGGCCGGTCTCGCCAGCGCCGGAAGAGGTGGGAACCCGATTTATGGGTAAAGTTTTTAATAAAAGTATTCTCTTCGATCCATATTAGTTGACTTAAATTTATCTAGATTTTAATGAATCTAGACATTATTTAGTATATAGTTTTATCCAAATTTTGACAAATCCAAGTTAACTAATATGGATCGGAGGGAGTAATGTTTTTAAAGATTAGATTCGTGCTTTTGGTTGTCATCTTTTTGACCTCTGTGTTAATGGAGATATCATCGTCTACAATAAGTGATCTTTGGCCTCTCGTTTGATCACAAGATCTCTTTTCGAGCGTCAACGGTGGTGTTGAAAGATTAAGATTCTATAGATACAGTCTTTTAGATCTTTCTTCTACGGATCGTAGACTTTTTCTCATAGTTGTCGCGAGGATCATCTAAAGCAAGCCGCTCGTTGCGATTTATTAGAGCACGATACATAACTTTAACAGAATAGATACCTGATTTCTCTAGAGACGAGGCAATGGAATCCTCCCCTCCGCCCCTTCTCAAAGGAATATTCAAAATGGCATCCGCTTCAGGTGCAATAAAATTCCTTCGGACCATCTCTATCTTCCAAAAACCAATATCCTCATCAATTAGTTCGGAATCTTCTCAACATCTTCTCCCTCGGTGAGTTGTACCGATGGTTCCATAAAGGGTTGTCCAGGTATCCAAGGAACATTCCAGACCGAGATTGTACCACCATCACCAACACGCTTAATTAAGCCCAATTGAAGAGCCTCCCTTCCTGCAAAAATTTCTCTGCCATGTTCCTGATCACCGATCTGCTCAGCTCTTACGAGGAACCCATCGAGCGAGCTCCGCCAAATCTCCTCACTGCGTACTGCAGGGCACACACTCTCAGGAAGGTCGCAGTGGGATTTAAGTAACTAATCGCTGGATAAGAGCAGCCTCGTGCCTCGAAAAC
Organism: Avena sativa; assembly: GCA_916181665.1. Classification (NCBI taxonomy): domain Eukaryota; kingdom Viridiplantae; phylum Streptophyta; class Magnoliopsida; order Poales; family Poaceae; genus Avena; species Avena sativa. The sequence goes on from OV702299.1 coordinate 512,202,551, forward strand.
AGGCTTATAGCTCCCATGCGATGACTTTACACGGAATTGAAAGGAACACGACATCGTTGAAAAGAATATCTCGCATGCGACACTTCTGAAGCGACAAATAGCTCCCGTGCAACACTTCCACTTAACCTCACGAGACTGTCAACGAATTCGAATCAGCTGAGCAGAGCAGGACCCACAGCCTCTCCACGTCACGGCGGAACCCGCCTGATGTCCACCTCATATCGTGGGACCCACGTTGTGGTTGAAGAGAGCTGTTGGCCCGATTTGTTCCCGCACCCGAGCACTCCCACCACCGTTCTAGCATCTCATCCCCTTCCGTTTTCTCCTCCGGCGAGCAAGTGCGGCAATGCCGGCGAGGGATGCCGAGCTCTGCTTCAGCCTTCCTCCGCTCATGGCCTCGGTATGGTGCGGTGCCGATGAGGAGGTGCCTCGATTGCCCCCGTACCGCGCCCCTGAAGCGGCTTGTCACATCCACCGATAAGAACGGCAACATTGGCCAGGAATTTATGAAGTGTGAGAGCAAGCCCGAGCCGGGAAAGGTGAGATCTAAGTGTTCCGAGCGCCAATTTCTCGCTTTTCTTTCGAAATTTCATGCATTTCATCGATTTTGGGATTTAGGGTTCATCTCTGCGATTTCAGGAACTGCCAAAATATGGGCATTTTGAGTGGCTTGATGAGTACATCGAGCGAATTGGGGTGGAGGTAGCATCCCGGGAGCTCGAAAACCCGTCTATGGTGGAGCAATTGGGATCTGGCAACCCCATTTCCGCTGGTACTACGGTGGATGCGGAAGTGAAGGCCGAGCTAAAGAAGATAAACAAGCAGCTAAGGCAAATCATCGAATTGAAGAAACAGGACAATCTGATGGCCGGTTTTTTATTTTTGTGTAATTTCTCTCGGATTAGTTTTGTAGGGTTCGCAACATAGAAAACAAAAAAATTCCTACGATGGGAACTATGTACCAAGATCTATCTATTAGATACAAACAACAGGCGGATGTATATCCGTAGAGAACATATCCTTGAAGACCGACAAAGCTTAACGAGTTCAACTCGTGGTTGATGTAGACGATCTCTTGCCGATCTCAAGATCGAGAGGAAGTCCTAGCGCCGGAAAGCAGCAGCGCATCCGTGCTCGCACACACGTACAAGACACCGAGCAACCTCCGCCTCCTCGCTCCAGCGATGTAGCAGAAGCACAACCCTTTCTTGCCGAATAGCCACCGGTAACATGTATCTCGCTAGTCCGAGACCATGGGGGATAAATTCTAGAGGGGGAGAGAGATCCTTCACGAGGAGGTGTGAGAGACAAGTGAGAGGAAGGGCTCCTTTTATAGGAGGAGGGGGGCACCCAAAGGGGTGGCCGCCGGCCATGGGGCTGCCCCCTCCCCTCCTTCATTCATGTGGGTGGACACTCCACTCACAAAATGGCCCTTCAATTTTCTCCACTCAAAAATCCACTCAAATTCCCATTAAATTTCCACCAAATTTAATGCAAACTCTCATTAAATAAAACTCTTTTATTTTATTTAGAATTTTGTCAATTACTTTAATGACAAATATTCACAAATAACCCCTTGCTAGAATTCTATTTCACATGCATAACCACTTTATGCAATTTCACCCGAAAATCTGTTTCGGTATCTAGTGAAATAAATTCCTGCGCTTGTTCATTCTTTCGGCATGAAACTTTTGCTCCAACTGGATGCCAGTGTCCCTTAAGTGTGTCACCCTATGGTTTGCGAATAATGCGTACATGATCGAGACCCTTCTCCGATCAATAATCAGTAGCGGGACCTGGAGATCCATACTGACTCCCACACATTCAACGATGACTTTTCCTGTGATCGTCGGAACCTTTTACGCTTGTATCTTAATCCCTTTGTTTCATGATATATTACATGTCCGAGATTCGATCATCGGTATATCCATACCTAGTTTAATCTCGTTACCGACATGCACTCTTTTCTCGTTCCCGTGATATAACATTCTAGTGATCAAATCACTTGCTTGCAAGCTAACCAATGTGATATCACCGAGAGGGCCCAGAGCATATCTATCCGTCATCGGGATGAAAAAATTCCACTCTTGATCCATGATTCTCAACATAACACTTTAGTAGCTTTGAAGCCATCTTTATAATCACCCAGTTACGGAGTGATGTTTGATGTCAACAAGAAACTCTTCCGGTGTTAGTGATTGGCATGATCTCATGGTCTAAGGATTAGGACTACTTCGTAAGTTGTTTATAGCAATATAAACTCAATGACTTTGATCGTAATGCTATACTTCGGATGAATGTTCATCACACCATTACACTAATGTTGTGATCTCGTTATTAACAACATCCAATGTCTATGATCAGGAAACTATGATCATCTTGTTAATCAACGAACTAGTTTATGAGAGAGGCATAACTAGGAACTTTCTGTTTGTTTATTAAACACACATGTATTAATGTTTCCGTATCAATACAATTATAGCATGCAAAATAAACATCTATCATATACTTGGAATACACATAATAAACATTTTATTATTGCCTCTCAGGGCATATTCCCTTCAGTCTCCCACTTGCACTAGAGACAATAATCTAGTTACATAGTGATGTATCTAACACCCATGGAGTTCTGGTGTAGATCATGTTTTTCTCTAGGGAGAGTTTTAGTCAACGGATCTGCTACATTGAGATCCGTATGTACTTTACAAATCTTTATATCTCCATCCTTGACATGCTCGCGGATGGAGTGAAACCGGCGCTTAATATGCTTGGAATGCTTGTGAGACCTTGGCTCTTTGGCATTGGCAATGGCACCATTGTTGTCACAATAGATCACCATTGGGTCCAACGCGTTTGCAACCACACCTAGTTCGGATATGAACTCCTTCATCCAAACTGCTTCCTGAGCCGCTTCTGAAGCAGCAACATATTCGGCCTCCGTTGTTGATCCCGCCATCACAGGTTGTTTGGAGCTCCTCCAACTAACCGCTCCGCCATTCATGAGAAATACGTATCCGGATTGAGACTTAGAGTCATCCGGATCAGTGTCAAAGCTAGCGTCGACATAACACTTAGCGACGAGCTCTTCTTCACCTCCGTATACAAGAAACATATCCTTAGTTCTTCGCAAGTACTTAAGGATATTCTTGACCGCTTTCCAGTGTTCTGAACCTGGATCCGATTGGTACCTACTAGTCAAACTAATAGCATGTGCCACATCTGGTCTTGTACATAGCATGGCGTACATTATAGAGCCTATGGCTGAAGCATAGGGGACCTTGTCCATTATCTCTCTTTCTTCCGCCGAAGCCGGACTTTGAGTCTTACTCAATGTCGTGCCTTGTGTCATAGGTAAGAACCCCTTCTTACTATCCTCCATTTTAAACTTCTTTAAAATCTTATCAAGGTATGTACTTTGCGATAGCCCTATTAGGCGACTAGATCTATCTCTATAGATCTTTATGCCTAATATGTATGACGCTTTACCTAGGTCCTTCATTGAAAATTTGCTGTTTAGATAACTTTTAACACTGTTTAAAAGATCTATATCATTTCCGATCAATAATATGTCATCCGCATATAATATCAGAAATGCCACATTGCTCCCACTCACTTTCTTGTAAATACAAGCTTCTCCATAAGTTTGGACAAATCCAAACTCTTTGATCACCTCATCAAAGCGGAGATTCCAACTTCGTGATGCTTGCTTCAATCCATAGATGGATCGCTGAAGCTTGCACACCTTGTTAGCATCCTTAGGATCGACAAAACCCTTTGGTTGTATCATATACAACTCTTCCTCAATATTACCATTGAGAAACGCGGTTTTAACATCCATCTGCCATATCTCATAATCGAAATATGCAGCAATTGCTAACATGATCCTAACTGACTTTAGCATCGCTACGGGAGAGAATGTCTCATCATAGTCAACTCCTTGAATTTGTCGAAACCCCTTTGCGACAAGTCGAGCTTTATAGACGGTTATATTACCATCAGCATCAGTTTTCATTTCGAAAATCCATTTGTTCTCCACGGCCTTTCGGTCGTGAGGTAAGTCCACCAAGTTCCAAACTTGATTTTCATACATGGATTCCATCTCGGATTTCATGGCTTCTAACCATTTGTTGGAATCCGGGCTTATCATCGCTTCTTCATACGTCGTAGGGTCATCATTTTCATCAATCATGAAATTCATGACAGGATTTCCGTACAGCTCGGGAGCTGCACGCGTCCTGCTTGACCTGCGAGGTTCGGTAGTACTCTCTTTTGGAGTTTCATGATCATTATCATTAGTTCCCTCTTCAACAGGTGAAGCCAACTCCGGAACAACTTCCGGCGCTGCGCTACTCGCCATACTTTGAAGAGAAGGTTCAGTAACCTCTTCGAGTTCTACCTTCTGACTACTCACACCTTTCGCGAGAAACTCTTTCTCTAGAAAGGATCCATTCTTGGCAACAAAAACCTTGCCCTCGGATCTGTGATAGAAGGAATACCCAATAGTTTCTTTAGGGTATCCTATGAAGATGCATTTTTCCGCTTTGGGTTCGAGTTTATTCGGTTGAAGTTTCTTCACATAAACGTCGCATCCCCAAACTTTAAGAAATGACAGCTTAGGTTTGTTTCCAAACCACAATTCATACGGTGTCTTTTCAACGGATTTAGATGGTGCCCGATTTAAAGTAAATGCAACAGTTTCTAGTGCATAACCCCAAAATGACAACGGCAAGTCCGTCAGAGACATCATAGATCGAACCATATCTAATAAAGTACGATTACGACGTTCCGACACACCATTTCTCTGTGGTGTTCCGGCAGGTGTGAGTTGAAACAATTCCACACTCTTTCATGTGAGTGCTAAACTCGTAACTTAGATACTCACCTCCACGGTCTGACCGTAGAAATTTGATCTTTCTATTACGATGATTTTCCACTTCATTCTGAAATTCCTTGAACTTTTCAAAGGTTTCAGACTTGTGTTTCATCAAGTAGATATAATCGTATCTACTCAAATCATCCGTGAAAGTAACAAAATAACGATATCCACCTCACGCCGACACACTCATTGGACCGCATACATCAGAATGTATGATTTCCAATAAATCTGTCGCCCGTTCCATTGAACCGAAAAACAGCGTTCTAGTCATCTTGCCCATAAGGCATGGCTCACATGTATCAAATGATTCATAATCAAGTGATTCCAAAAGTCCATCCGAATGGAGCTTCTTCATGCGTTTAACGCCAATATGACCTCGACGGCAGTGCCACATATATGCGGATATATCATCATTTAGTTTAATCCTTTTAGCATCAATATTATGAATATGTGTAACATTATTATCGAGATCCAAAAGAAATAAACCATTCATCATCGGTGCATGACCATAAAAGATTTCATTCATATAAATGGAACAACCATTGTTCTCGGATTTAAATGAATAACCACTTCGCATCAAACACGATCCAGATACAATGTTCATGCTCAGTGCAGGCACCAGATAACAATTATTCAAGTTTATAACTAATCCCGACGGCAAGTGGAGAGGCAGCGTTCCGACGGCGATCACATCAACGCTTGATCCATTGCCGACACGCATCTTGACCTCACCCCTTGCTAGCGGTCGCTTGTTCCGCAGCCCCTGATTCGAGTTACAAATATTAGCAACTGAACCGGTATCAAATACCCAGATGCTACTGCGAGCACTAGTCAAGTACACATCAATAACATGTATATCATATATACCTTTGTTTGCCTTGCCAGCTTTCTTATCTGCCAGATACTTGGGGCAGTTGCGCTTCCAGTGGCCAGTCCCCTTACAATAGTAGCACTCGGTATCAGACTTAGGTCCAACTCGGGGTTTCTTTTCAGGCACGGCAACAGGCTTGCCGCCCTTACTTCCCTTCCGTTTTCCCTTCTTGTCTTTCTTGAAACCAGTGTTCCTACTGATCATCAACACTTGATGTTCCTTTTTGATCTCCACTTCTGCAGTTTTAAGCATTGACAGAAGCTCGGGGAGAGACTTCTTCATGCCTTGCATATTATAGTTCATCACGAAGCTCTTATAGCTAGGTGGCAGAGACTGCAGAACATGATGGATGCCTAAGTCAGTGGGAATCGATATTCCCAAGGACACAAGCTTATCGGCATAACCCGACATCTTGAGTACATGCTCACTAACGGAGTTGTGCTCTTCCATCATGCAGCTAAAGAACTTTTCTGAAGCGTTGTAGCTCTCTACAGCAGCATGTGTGTCGAAAATCATTTTCAACTCACCCATTGTATCAAATGCATTGCCATTTTCGAAACGCTTTCGAAGTTCCGGCTCTAGCCCATACAATATGCCGCAATGAACTAAGTTGTGGTCCTCCTGACGAGTCTGATAGACATTCTTCTCCTCGTCAGGGGCATCCTCAAAAGGTGGGGGGCCTAACGGCGCTTCTAGCACATATTGCTTTTGTGCAGCAGAGAGGAGAATCCTCAAATTCATGGACCATTCGGTAAAGTTGCTACCGTTTGTTGCAAGTTTCTCTTTCTCCATGAACACATTGAAATTAAAAGCAGGTGGTGCCATATACAGCAGAATTTGTAAAGTTTAGACTAAGTGTATGATATATTGAGTTCAACTAATCCATATTACGAATGAACTCCCACTCAAAAACGACATCCCTCGTGCCTTTTTGGTGATTACATGAACCAAATCCACTACACCAAGTCCGATCATCACGTGAGTCGGTGTAGCTTCAAAGGCGAGCATCAAATGGGCATCATATCGACTATATGACTCATGTTTAACCTTTCGGTCCATGTTCCGAGGCCATGTCTGTACATGCTAGGCTCGCCAAGTTAGAACCTTAGTATTCGCGTGTGTAACTGTTTTACACCTGAAATATGGTCGCGGATCCAAGAACACCCGATCATCACGTGATGTCTTGGAGCGACGAAAACATAATCGGTGCATACTAAAGGAAGAACACATTTCAATCTTGATATTTAAAAGAGGGGTCATCTTATTATGCTAACAAAGCGCTAAACAAGCAATATAAGATGCTATCAAACATCACATGTTTATTAGTGAAATAATATGGTTCCCGCATAAGATCTCTATCATGTGCATCGTGGTATGATCACTATCATACCTATATGTGTAAATCCAAGATCTATGGAGATTACATGTTATGTATGTTGTAAGAGTATCATCTCATACTTCTACTTACAATATCACCATATCATAACACTAGCCCAGCAACAATCTAAACTAGACGCCTCTAATTTATCCATTGCAAGTTTTATGTGGCTTAGGGCTTTCGAGATAGAACCGTTCTTACCTACGAACATGAACCACAACGAGGATAACCAAATTGTTGACAACTCGTTGCAAAATAGATATTGACTATAGTAGGAGAGACAGACACCCGCTAGCCACTTATGCAAACTAGTTGCATGTCAAGCGTGGAACAGGTCTCATGTGCGAGGACATGTAAAGTTTGTCCGGGCCGCTTCATCCCACTATGCCACCAATATCCAAAATTACAACTAAGGAGCAACAACATGATCATCATCGCCCACATACTCATATGTGTACTACCCGTGTAAAGCATCTACGCATAGATCCGGCTCTGATACCACTGTAGGGTTCACAGCATAGAAAACAAAAATTTTCCTACGATGGGAACTATGTACCAAGATCTATCTACTAGATACAAACAACGGGCGGATGTATATCCGTAGAGAACATACCCTTGAAGACCGACAAAGCTTAACGAGTTCAACTCGTGGTTGATGTAGACGATCTCTTGCCGATCTCAAGATCGAGAGGAAGTCCTAGCGCCGCAAAGCAGCAGCGCATCCGTGCTCACACACACGTACAAGACACCGAGCAACCTCCGCCTCCTCGCTCCAGCGATGCAGCGGAAGCACAACCCTTTCTTGCCGAATAGCCACAGAGAACATGTATCTCGCTAGTCCGAGACCATGGGGGATAAATTCTAGAGGGGGAGAGAGATCCTTCACGAGGAGGTGTGAGAGACAAGTGAGAGGAGGGGCTCCTTTTATAGGAGGAGGGGGGCACCCAAAGGGGTGGCCGCCGGCCATGGGGGCTGCCCCCTCCCCTCCTTCATTCATGTGGGTGGACACTCCACTCACAAAATGGCCCTTCAATTTTCTCCACTCAAAAATCCACTCAAATTCCCATTAAATTTCCACCAAATTTAATGCAAACTCTCATTAAATAAAACTCTTTTATTTTATTCAGAATTTTGTCAATTACTTTAATGACAAACATTCACAAATAACCCCTTGCTAGAATTCTATTTCACATGCATAACCACTTTATGCAATTTCACCCGAAAATATGTTTCGGTATCTAGTGAAATAAATTCCTGCGCTTGTTCATTCTTTCGGCATGAAACTTTTGCTCCAACTGGATGCCAGTGTCCCTTAAGTGTGTCACCCTATGGTTCACGAATAATGCGGACATGATCGAGACCCTTCTCCGATCAATAATCAGTAGCGGGACCTGGAGATCCATACTGACTCCCACACATTCAACGATGAATTTTCCTGTGATCGTCGGAACCTTTTACGCTTGTATCTTAATCCCTTTGTTTCACGATATATTACATGTCCGAGATTCGATCATCGGTATCTCCATACCTAGTTTGATCTCGTTACTGACATGCACTCTTTTCTCGTTCCCGTGATATAACATTCTAGTGATCAAATCACTTGCTTGCAAGCTAACCAATGTGATATCACCGAGAGGGCCCAGAGCATATCTATCCGTCATCGGGATGAACAAATTCCACTCTTGATCCATGATTCTCAACATAACACTTTAGTAGCTTTGAAGCCATCTTTATAATCACCCAGTTACGGAGTGACATTTGATGTCAACAAGAAACTCTTCCGGTGTTAGTGATTGGCATGATCTCATGGTCTAAGGATTAGGACTACTTCGTAAGTTGTTTATAGCAATATAAACTCAATGACTTTGATCGTAATGCTATACTTCGGATGAATGTTCATCACACCATTACACTAATGTTGTGAACTCGTTATTAACAACATCCAATGTCTATGATCAGGAAACTATGATCATCTTGTTAATCAACGAACTAGTTTATGAGAGAGGCATAACTAGGAACTTTCTGTTTATTTATTAAACACACATGTATTAACGTTTCTGTATCAATACAATTATAGCATGCAAAATAAACATCTATCATATACTTGGAATACACATAATAAACATTTTATTATTGTCTCTCAGGGCATATCCCCTTCAAGTTTATCTCCTGATCATTAGTCATTAGATAGCACAATCAGTGTTCTAGTGATGCTTTGTTATCGTAGAACCTGCGGAGATGGATGTAATGGTCTATGTCTTTGGCTTGAATAAAATGCAACACAAATTCGGGCAAATTTTGAGCTGCTATGTTTTCGAAATCAGTGTTCCTTCAGTTTCTTCAGTGTTCCTTCAGTTTCATCAGTGTGCAGGGGAGGGGAGGGGTTGAAAAGTTAAAAAAACAATTGACGAGGAGTGATTGAAAAAGGCCACACTCAAATAGAACTTAGCCAGGCCAAAATGGTCGTATCTAGGCCCAATAGTAACTACTTGTAGATTGAGCAAAAAAAATAGCACTCACGTTACAATCTAATTAGGGACGTGTGGATCTGCAGATACTCGTGTTCAGGTCACAATCTTTTATTTTTTGCGAAAATAAATATATAAATGAAGGCCAAGGGAATCCATTTAACTAACAAGCCGAGCACTTTAACTTGGGTGCCCCTTTAACTTATGTAAATATGTAAATGTGTTATTTGAAAATGAACCATGTGTTGCATGTGTTGTTTGAAAATAATCAACCATCATAACGTTAACTTATTCTTCCTTTTGAGCTTTTCTAATTTCACTCATTTTATAAATATTGCATGAGTATTATATGAGAACTTTTTTTTGTCTTTTGTTTTATGCACTTGTTGTTTTGGGTGTTTTGACAAATGACAATACAATAAAATGGGCGCCCCAATAAAACACAAGTCGATCACATAGATAATATATTAGATAACATAAGGAGTACAATATAGAGAGGGGTACAATATAGAGAGAGGGCCCACATTACATAGAGGGCCCCACATTACATAAGCCCTAAGGGAAACTAATCCTTAGGGCCCGGCGCCTAAACCCTGGGCTAAACCCTAACCCTAGCTACTACGTTGGTTTAGGGCGCCGGCCAACCTCTCCGCCGGGAGGCTGCCCTACTCCATCGGCGGTGTGGGCAGTGCCGCTGCCGCCCTCCTAGCCGCCGCCGCCGCATTCCAAGCCGCCGCCCTCTCCCGTGCATCCCGTCGTCTCTGCTCCTCCTGGAAGGCCCAGCGATTGGCCTCCCGTCGAAACTCCTCCTCCCGTTTCCGCCTCCCCACAACACGTCCAAGAGTCTCCTTCACCTCCTACACCTCCTCAACAACACAATCTGGCACCAGAGCCTCATCAACATGGTCACTTTGCACCAGAGCTTCAACAACATGCTCATTTTGCACCAGAGCCTCAACAACATGCTCATGTTGCACCAGAGCCTCAACACCATGCTCATTTTGCACCAGCACCTCAACAACATGCTCATTTTGCACTAGAGCCTCAACAACATGCTCATTTTGCCCCTCATTTTGCACCAGAGCTTCCAAATCAGAAATGGTGTGCCCTAAAGCCTCAACAGTTTGCACATCATCCTCCAAAACAAGTTCAGATTGCACCTCGGCAGCACCAAACATGATCTGGTTAGTTCTCTTCTTTCTTTGGCCATTGATTCTTGCCCTTTTCACTGGCCAGCATTCTTCAACAACAAGAGGTGGGCCTTTTTCTCCACGCTTCCTCCTGAAAACAAGCAAGTTAGCTGGGGGAGAAAAATCATCAACAAGAAATGGGATAGATTTTGGATGAACATACTTTGGCTTTTCAGAAGTGTATCTGCACTTGGTAGAGCCAGCTCAGTGTCCAAGTTCTTCACAGAGTTTGCATCTATTCTTGTTACCTTTTTGGGCCCTTTTTGGCTTGGCATCTTTATTTTCATCTTTCTTTCCCTTCTTGCTGCTCCCACCTTTCTCAAACCAAGCCTTGAATCTACTCTGCTTGGGCCTGCCAGTCTTTCTTTTTATCAAAGGAGGACACAAGGAGAACTGAATGTCCACCTCAGGCCACTGAGACTGATCTATAAGTGCTGGAATTGGTGTTCCATATGCAGCCTTGAATTTTTCTACAGAATAATACTCATGCAAATATGGGTGCATATTTAGCTTGTGTTTGGAGGCCAAGAAAAGTATGGCATGCTCACAAGGCTTCCTAGTGTGTTGCCACTCAAGGCATGTGCATTCATGCAATTGAGTGTCAACAACATGCCTCCTGCCAGTATTTGTATCTCTTACTTTAGCACCCCACAATGAGGATTTCTCAACACGCAAATGTGCAAGATTTCTGCTCCTGTTGAACACCTGCTGCACAACATCAGGAGCTTATCTCCTTGAATAAGATCACCAAGCCTTCTTCTCAATTCCCATAACCTCATGATCATGATCCTGATCTGGTCAACCATGTCATGGACAGGCAAGTATTTTAACTCCTTCACTTTGTTGTTGAAACTTTCTGCCAAATTATTGTTGATATGATCACATTTGATGGCAGTGTTAAAACCTGACCTGTACCATAAAAGATAATGGTAGGTTTCCAACCATGTACAAAACTTTACCCTATCCTCCTCAGAGCATGTCGCCTTAATCTTCTCAAGGTGATATGAATGTGTCTGTCTGGTGTAAGATCTTGCTGCTGGCCACATGCGTCCAAAATCATCTCCTCTGAATTTTTTGATCAAATTCATCCACATATGGCCGAAGCACTCCCTCTGCTCAGCATGAGGGAAAACAATCTTCACTGCATTTTCTAAACCTTTACATGCATCTGTGTGCACTGCCAATGGAGAGACTGGCCCTATGCATCTTTTCAACTGTATCATGAACCATGTCCATGATGCCTCTGTCTTAGACTGAAACATGCCAATAGCTACAGGGAACATCCAATTGTGTCCATCTAAAGCATTGCATGCTGCTAGTTGACCATTCCACTTTCCAGTCAAGAAAGATGAGTCTATACTCAAATATGGACGGCACCCTGCTTTGAAGCCATCGATGCAAGGCTTTAAAGCCATGAAGAATTTAGAGAAGAAGACTTTCCCATCAGCTGTTACCTCAATATCTATCTCCACAACACTGCCAGGTGACCTCTTCTCTACTTCTTCTTTGAATTTATAAAGCATTCGAAAGGTATTTGTCCAATCACCATATAGCTCTTTTATTGCCCTTTGCTTTGCCTTCCACACTGTAGTATAATTCAGCTTAATGGGGTACTGCTTTTCCAAGTCTATTTTCAGTCTCTTTGCAGTGCTGTTTGGTGTTGTGGCTAAAATAGTTTATCAGTCCACATAGTCTTGGTAGCAAACTCACATTTGACCGCATATGTCCTGAAACACATCATGAATTCATCCATGCTTGTAAACAATCTCCCAACTTCAATAATTGGGTCCTCTTTGTCATAAACTGTTATTAGCTCATCATCATGTGCATCATCTATATGAACTGCAGCATTTTCCAACAACTCTAGATCTATATCTGCCTCTTCATCTCTTAAATGGTTGTCACCATCATTTGCAGCTTCATCCCTCTTCTTCTCCTTGTCTCTGTCATCTATAGGAATGCCAAAAAGCTTTGCCATTTCAATATCATCTATTGGTGCAATGACCAAATCAGTCCGGTCATGTATCTCAACTGAATTCCAATCAACAGTTACAATCCTTTGTGCAGCCGCTTGTGCATTAGCATCTGCAGCCTCCCCTTGTGCATTAGCATCAGCCTCCACTGTTAGCACTTCCAACTCAGTAAGTATAGGCATTACTTGCCTTTGTGCAGCCCAATCATCCTCGACCATCTGAGAAGCCAGCTTCGAGGCCACTTATCCAACCCTCAAATCAGGTTCCAGATCAATGAGCTCTGCTAAAAACAGAACAGTTTTGCTTGTCCAACCATTTCGCTCATCAATTTCATCAACTATATGTTCCCCTGTCTTAACCCTAACATAGTCACATTTGCAATCATCAAATCGTAACAAAGAAACTTCTTACTCTGGCCCCCAAACCACACTATCCCCAATTTTTTCCACCATTTTCCTCACCGCCTCCTCTCCCATGTTTATTAGCTCTTGGGGATCAACATGTTCTAATTCCACCTCCCATTTAACAACCGTGTCTCTCTCAATGATCTGCGTGCTGCCATCAACTAAAACAGCCCTAGAGGGAAAGAAATTGATGCGAAATTCGAAGGTTTGGCGCGCAACATCGTCTCCCCTATTTTTGGCAGGCACTGTGAGCTAGCGAAAGCGAACAAAGAGCTCAACCTTAGAGAAATTAAGTGCAGAGATACGGGATATACCGATTATAAGTCCCCTCTCCATGCTCCATCTCGTTCCCCCTCGCCCAGTTTAGCACACCCTGGCCTCCACAATCTAGCATCAATGGGCACGCTCAGATCTCGAATTGAGAAGAATGGGAGAGGAATTAGCTTTCAAATGGCACTCACCACCTTCGCCGTCGAACGAAAGCGCCGCCGCCTAAAAGAATTGCCCTGCCGGCGCCGCCGGCGCCGAGAACGATCGGTGAGGTCCGCCGCCGCCGTCGGGGAAGCTATAGTCAGTGTGACGCGCGCTCTCGGTCGGAAGCGGTTGGTTTGACTGGCTTGACTGGCTGTCCCAACTGACCGGTTTGGCTTAACCTTAATCTTGGAACAAAGTTAAATGTGTCCTTAACGACCGTTTTATGGCTCGTGTGGCCCTGGGCTATTAGCTGCCTCACAAGCGTCGCATGCGAGCTATTCTTTGCAACGATGTCGTGTTCTTTCCAATTTCGAGTAAAGACGTCGCATGGGAGCTATAAGCCCCCTTGAAAACCAATGCCGGAAGATTTGGGCGCGGGGTGGAGACAACAACAAAGGGGCACAATGTCGCGAGGAAGGAGGAACGAGAACGGCAACGGAGGCGACGAGCGTGAGCGGCGGAGGAGCTAGCCCCCTACTCCAGTGGCGCCGCGGTGGAGGAGGAGGTGGACTCCGGCGTCTCTCCGATTTGGGAAGGGGAAGACGAAGGCAGTGGCAGTGGGCAGTGGCAGCAACTGCAGCAGCAAGCTTACTTGGGCTCGCCAATCCAGCCCACTAGGACCATATTCGGTGCGACCTGTCCATTTCCGGTCCAACCATGCATATGCACACGGATAATCCAAAAGTTCTTCAGTCTCTGAGTTCCAGTGAGTGATCCTCTGTATTAAAAAAAATTAAAAATATATTTCTAAGTCCCAAAAAACTACTACTCCATTGCCGTGCAGAATTGAGTAGTCGGTTTCCTCTCCATGACTAGAGGAGGCATCCATAGCTCCATTGCCGTGCACTGGGGATCGGAGCCTAGCCGTATATTTAGTTTTCAAGTGCACAACAAATTTTTCAGAGATTCACCTGTTCTTCACATTGCGGTATATGGCAGGTTTGATCATTGGTTGAACTAGCACACTTCAGTTTCGATCACCTTTTCTGGCTAATGACCGCGTCTAGATACATTCGAATCTAAATAAACTCAAATCGGTTATTACTGTACGGAGGAACTACATAGAAATATATGACCATAGCTTCTGAAACCTCAAATCTTTGTGCAGGTCCAAAGAGGCTTGTGTATGTCTAAACTCTAGGAATTATAATGTGAGATGAGAAGGATCGATGATTGCACGTTTTTGGGTGTATAAACTTTTGCTTTTATGTAGTGTCATCCATTTTTCAAAAAGAACCCTGCATCGCCATCCTCTGGTGACACGGGGGAACCCTAGCTTCCGCCTCTAGAGGCCACCACCCACCCTCCCATGCATCGCCGCCGCCGGAGGGGGTGCCAACGAAACCGCGCACGCCCCAGGGAAGGTGGCGACGAGGCGTCTTTTCTCCTCCCGTGGATCTGTCCATGGTGACCGGGGGCTCTTCTGGTGGTGTGTGGCGACGACGGGCCGGTGGGCGTGCGTGGTGGCGCTGTGACGGTGCAAAGGGTGGGCGTGGGGGCGCATCGGTTGCTGGGGCGGCTCACGCGCAGGCGGGCCGGATCTGGGACGCATGGGCTGGCTTCGGGCTTGGCGGCGTGGGCGTGGCGCATGGGAAGGCCTCGCCAGAGCGGGAAGATGCAGGACGTGGCGCTGGTGCTGCCAGCGCGGGGAGTTCTGGGATGCGCGATCGGTGGAGCAGTGGTGCGTGTCGGGCCGCGAGGTGGGAGGCGGCCGACGCATCTACGTCTGGCAGTGGTTCGCTGGGGCGGTGGCACTTGGCGGGCGGCGCATGGAGGGAGGGCTCATTATGGTTGTGCCGGCTCGTCCGGGGCTCGATCTGGGCTGCCAAGAAGGTGTTATGGTGGCGGTGATCTTCTGGCCCTTTCGCGGTAGCGGCTGACCGGGTTCGCTCTGGTTGTTTTGGGCAACTAACTCACGGGCAGTGGTGATGATCCGGATGGCGGCTTTCGTCGCGGCGACGGGAGCCTAGGCGTGGCGGCGGGAGTGTTTGCTTGTTGATCGTCAGGAGCGTGAAGTGGCGGAGGAGGTGTGGTGGTTGTGCCGGTCCTTGTTGGGCAGACGTGAGGTTTGTGACTCTTCGCTGGGCGAAAGCCGAACCGACGACAGTGACGCCCGTGGATGCCGAATCCTTCATGAAGCCGTCGTCGAAGCGGGTGTTTCTTGCTCCTCTGTCCGGACTCTCCGGGGGAAACCCTTGATCCCTCGCGGAATCGGGCGTGGATGACGCTCTTGTATCGCTTTGCCTCTTACGTGCAGATCATGGTGAACATTGTTGTGATCGAGAAACCAGCAGATGCTCATATTCCTGATCACCGATCTGCTCAACTCTTACGTACAGATCATGGTGGACTTGGCCTTGCCGTTCTGCTGGGACTGACCATCAAATTGTGGGAGAGAAAATCTAATTGTGATGGTGTTGTCAAATGGTTTCTTCTGCAGAAAGCCATTTAGTTGGACCTCTTTCCATGCACAATGCAGACTAACCACAATGTGGTACTGATAGTGGGGTATGATGAGGAATCAAATGCTATTGTTCTGTCTACGACTATTGGCAACTTCATGCTCCAACTCGACTCAACGCATATCAGACATATTGTTAAAAGAGATACAATATGTTATAACACCTTTTATCCCTACACAAGCTTCTATACTGCGGGTATACCGCTATACTTATTTCACAAGCAACAAACACCCAATTTAGTTTTTGATTTATGTTCATTTCAATTGCCTTTGTCTCATAAATGGTTTCTGATTGCATTGTTAATGTGATTAAGGATTGACTAGATATATAAGTGTAAATTTAGTTGTTTGTTTGGTGATCTTATGGTCTTAGTTTATTACCGAGCTATATTAAAGTTATAACAAGAATATTACTATTATTTTGTGAAATGCTAACTGCTAAATGCTAAAGCATGAGTTTTCTAACATGTGGAAACTGGCAGGAACTGCACTAATAGAGAATATAGTCAAACCTCTAAATTAATATTACTAGTAATGTTTGTGACAAGGATAGTAAATGAATCCAAATTTGTTGGAAAGTAAAAGAAGAAAGCTATTTTCAAATTACAAAAGTTAATCCTATGCCTTGTACAAGTAAGACTTCTACCTTCTGGTTTGTAGAGAACTAATGTGGTGTATGTTCAGTTGCGTACTTCTGAGTAACTAAGATAGATTTACCAGGAACAGCTTAACTTGTTCAGTTGCTATATGATCCGTTAGCACTTCTGCAAGCTTATATGAAAAGTGTCTGTTAAGTATCTCTTGCTTGATGTTCCAAATGTGTTGCTATACTTATATTTCAGCATCTGAAACTTTTTGTGGATAATATCTCGTGCTTTTTTTTGGTTTGATTCCAGGAATGCGAGACCAGGATTCACGAAGATCTTCGCCTTCTTGGTTAAATTGCTTTGGCCATTCTAAGTTCAATGGACGAGACATGTCAAAACGGTGATCTACCTGAAAAAAGGATGGTGTTGTGATGCCTTTGTTTTTGTCCAAATAGGTTTATACTCAGGCCCATCTTATACACCTACTGTACCTTTCAGATACTTAAATTGTAAAATGCTAGTCCAATTCGGACCTGCCATTGAAATTTCTCTCGTTCTGAGTTCACCAAAATCTGTTTCTGGTTTCGGATGTATGATTTCAACAGTCTGTTAAGTCACTAAGTTCTTCAGGAAAAACAAGAGGCTCGAGAACTGTACTTCCATCACCTTGCGAGTAAAGATTTTCAAATGCAGGAGATAGAAATTGGTCCCAATTGCAAATGAGTGTTCTGATTCTTAAAAAGAGTGCCTCGATAGCATGAATATGTAGAAAAAAATAAAAAGGGCTTTTACATCTGATGGCAATTTTGTTTCATTTGTTCTGCTACAAGCTTTCTTTTGCCTGGTATTCTCCCTCCCTTTTTTTTCTAAATAACTAATTGTGTTTGTTTCATCTGCTCCTATGTGAGAGTTCCTCTCTCTGTTTCTAATTGATTTTCTTACATCTTCTCACTGTTTCTAGTTGATCTTACATCCTTTTTTAGAGTATTTCAGGAATAAATGATTTTTTGTCTTACGGTTTTATTTGATTATCTTTGATTACCTACAATATTCATAAAAAAATAAAAAAGGAACCGATGGCGTGGGCGGCAAACACGTCTTCTTGGCAGTAATTACTGGCGATTGTCAGTAATTACTGGCGATGCGTTGGCGCATCAACCTCCGCTGCATCGATTGGTGCCTGCGCAACGAGATAACTTTATCCTGGCAATGTGAAGTCGATAAGATCAGAGATTTGTTTTCTCGACCACACAATTTGGCATAGTGGCGACTAGCTTATTGGACCGTTTGATCGATATATGTTGCACGTGACACTGATATGCACACACGTTATAATATAAAGAACTTTGAAGGCTTCCCAGTAAAAATTAAACAACTTAGTGTTCAAATAAAACCATGGTGGAAAGTGAAAGCTCATAAATAGAATTTGTTTGAAGGGTTTTGCTGAGACAAGATAAAGATTTATGTATATTGTTACTCATAGTAATATATCAATTTCCCCATATTTCCTTTTATATTATGAATTTATATATGGTTATAATTTTAGTTCTTATGAAGTTTAACTTCGTTTAAATAAACAAAACCGTAACTTTCATCTTATCCATTAAGAGTCTAGGTCATCGACAAATTCTGCTCTTGGGCTCCATAAACTCCTTACTATCAACACATCTTCTAAAAAAAAATCATATCACCACTAGTTATAATCTTGTTTAAAATCCATCTGGTAAAAATTAAAAAACATATTATCATTTTTTGCCCACCTATAATCACTAAATTGTTTCAAATTTAATGGGATCATGCGCCAAGGTAAACCCCTAAATCTAGTTATGTGAAGATGCGAGGGCTCACAAAGACCCCACGAAAACCCTAAAACATGTGTTCAAAAACTCAAGGAAGGCCATGTTTGCAAAGTTGCTCTGATGTGCATGCTCGCAAGACTGATCACAAACATCTCTTGCAAAACTTCGTAAAAAACATATTTCGTGTAGAACTATTTTTCAGAAGATTCTCGCTTAAGTGTGAGAGGGATCACAAACATGAATACACACCATAACTCTGTTGCTGTTTCCTCTTTTTCCTGGTTGAAATCATTCCCACTTTTTTTGGTATGCAAAGTTAATTTCCAACAAGCCATGCACAACCAATTAAGATTATACCTTAAATTTCCACCCTATAAGATCAGACAGTGAATTCCTCCTGTGTCCCCCACAAATAATCGTTGTTGCGAGTCACAAATCACACAGTCAGTTCCTTATCGCCACAAAGAGTTAAATCACCATCGCTAGCCCTCATATTCCTGCTCTCATGACATTCTATGTATCTAACTTCACCATGAATAGTCTAAGATATGACACATGATGACAACAGATAGTAGAGCTTCGCAACGCTCTCTCTGAAACAAAAAGCCAGAAAAAACATAGAAACCGAATATTTTCAATCTAGCAATCTTTAGACATGATACGCATATATAAGTTCGTCGGCGGAGCCTTAAAACTCACCTCTCTAGGCCAAAACAAAAGAAAACATCAAGCAGATCTTCGTCTTCATATGGAAAAAATACTAGGACCACCTCTTTTATTGATGCCGATGCAGCGGTCTCTAAACCACCAGCCGGCTTCCGACAGTCGAATCTCTAAACCACCGGCCGGCTTCCGACAGTCGAAACAAGTAGATCGAACTCGATCCCGCAAGATCTCGAATAGCAGCGCCGTCTCCTAGGGGTGGCCTAGCCTCCGCCATGGCCACGCCCATCACAACATATCTACAGCCACGTCCAATCTCCTTGCCTCCTCGCCTCCCAGCCACGAGTTAGCGAGCCCCTCACCCCTCCCAGCCACGAGTCAGCGAGCCCCCCCCCCCCCCCCCCGCGCACCGGCGAGCGCCGCCGCCCCATAGGACGCTCATCGTCCGTGCCACCCCGGTCCTGACTTTCCCGCGTGATGGAAGGCCGACAAGGCACGCGAAGGGGGCCTTCCCACCGCCTTTGAAGATGAGGCGTGGCCACCACCGCCAGCGCCGCGGCAGCAGGAACCGGAGAGGACCACCAGGAACCGAAGAGGACCACCAGAGGGAACCTTGAAGGTTAGGGCCGTCACCTCTAGAGTCGCCCACGCCCGGGAGGTGGAGGGGGAGGTGGAGGGAGTTCCGGCAGGGAGGCTAGGGTTGGGCACGGTAGCTCCTCAGTGAGACGTTGGGCTGCAACACAGGTATCAGATCTTCTCAAACATAAAAGTACTAGGGCTCTCACAAAAGTCAAGAGTAGCACAGGAACACCTAATCTACTTACACACAACATCCTACTCCAGTACACAAATAAAATTTTGGTTGACTACAAACACAAAAGATATCATCAAGTTTTTGCTACCCCCCAGCTTATGGAAAGGAATTAAGTCTTCTTATTTGATCCAAGGCATTTCTGATACCCTTTGGTTCTTCACATGGAGTCTCTGTTTCACACAAAACAGAACAAGGGTCAGGATGGAGATATTTAGCACGATAAAATCTACTCGGAGATATCACCAAGTAGCACTTTCTCATGAACAAGTAGGCAAAGATCAACTGCGAACAGGGATATCACAGAGACCCTATGTGTTAAGTGCCAATGCCAGTAACACTGCAGTTGAAAAAGTTATGTCGCATGACAGTAAAATTGTCCATTTGCCCAAGTCATTTGAAATTTCCTTAGCGTCTCATGTGTGTATGAGTGCAAAGCCGAAAAGTCTGGTATCTAACTCTATAGTTTAGAAACTAATTAAATTCAAGCACTACAGGCCTAAACAAAATAAATCATGCATCATCTTACAAGTTGAGTAACCAAGACAAGAACATGCACATAGCAAACGATAAATTTACCTCATCTGTTCACCAACATAGAAAATTAATAGATCTCAGATGCTCGTAGTTTCTGATCCACCCATTTGCACCCAACTCCCCTGCCTACAAGCAAAAGAAGCACAATAAACCAATGAAAACACAAGAAGTTAGACCAATGAGAAGGAAGGGTAAGCTTTTGTCACAAGTACAGTAGATGGAAGCCAAATCCATTGTCAGGTGCGAGGGAATGATAAAAATCCTTTACCAAGACATGTTAAGACTACAGATTTAGTAATCCAGAAATATTCATGAGAGAATTTGTACTAGTTTTGTCCAATGGCTAAACACAAAATATGAAAAGATAAAATAATATTGGTGCAAAATGAGCATTACTTAGTACTCATCAAATTTAAAGAACTAGTAAGTACTATTTTGCAGTAATAAAATATATGATGTCATGAGTTGATGACTGGAATTAAGATAAGCATATCTTTCAAGGAAAAATATTGAATACAAAAAACATAACAGATGGTTTCAATATGTTCTCTTAAAGTGTGGTTGTTGCTGGTTTATAATTGTTAGAGAACTTCTCATGAAAACGAATATGAGCACATAATGTAGTATAGAAATGGTCAAACAGCAATAGCTATAGTTATATTTCTTTTCCAGGTTTAATTCAGCCCAGCAATAATAATACCGAATTACATTGCCAAATTGTCATAAGATCACCATACTCATACAAAGACGAACAACTCTTAAGTTATACTCCCTCCGTTAGGGATTATAAGGCCTAAGAGCTTTTTTTAAATGTTAGGAATTGTAAGTCCTCTCTCATTTATTAGTCTCTTTCCTCCAATGCATGTACTCCTTTTTCTCTATCTTCTCTCATGCATGTGTAACCATTGGTGCATGTAGTAATTAAGAGGGTGAGTTATTGATATTCTTAATCCTATCAAAATGGCCCATAGGCCTTATAATCCCTAACAGAGGGAGTATCAACTTAATCCTTAATCAACACAAAACAATAGTAATTGGAATGCATTTGACTACACATGAGGTAAAGAGGTATTACCTGTAGTATAGAAATTTCTGTAAGGATAATGCACCTTGCTACTCCAGCAATTTCTCTTAGATATTCTTATGAACCCCATCGACTCAAGTTGAAGCATGAAGTCGCCAATATAAGTAGCCAGAACAATCGCATTTGACTCCTCGTCATACCCAACCATATCCGCCTCTTTGTAGTCACTATGCATGCTTTGTGGAAAGAATCCCTCTAGTTGAATGACTTCTGGTTGCAGCACCCATCTGATAACACCATCAGAGTTGGAGCTCCTCTTCCACAATTGGATGCCCAGTTCCGACATAACTGCAAAGCCAAGACAACTATCATTTGTCCTCAAGAGCTGAAAGGAATAGTCATCAGTAGCATGGGCATCCGCCGGCTTCTCGATCACATCAAGACTCTGTCTTTCAATATCAAATGCAAGAACGCCGCCTCCATATAACAACCAGCAAAGTGCATTCCCAATGAGGACGCGGGGCCTTATCCGAAGAATCTCATCTGTAGTCGGCATTGATACAATATTTCCCCATGTACTAGACACCGATTCGTAAAGGCAAGCAGATGCTTGTGTGTCTCCACCACACATCAAAACTAACTTGAACGGGCTCGAGAAGCAATCACCATGCACATGCCCGTCTTCAGCATCAACGCACACCACCGCTGCGTGCCAGCCCCAGAAAGTGTCTGTTGCGGTGTTCTGGAGTCCTGGTGGGAAAGGCACGCGGTGCTGCTGTCCAGTGAGGGGGTCCCATATAACGGTCTCGCATTGCCACTTGATAAGTAGGACAGCGAGCCCGTGCCGGCAGCCGAGGAAGTCCCAATGATGGTTGGATCTGCTCCTTGGCACAGAGAAGCGTGCGGCTGAGATGCGGTCGGGCTTTGTGTCCAGAACAGGGACGAAATTGTGCTTAGTGTCAGTATACGCTACAAAGAAGCCCAACAGAGGAGGCTTCCTGTGGTGTTTCCGGAAGCGTTTGCGAAACTTGGGATTGGAGAGGATGTTGCGCCAAGAGGTGCAGACGAGGGAGGCAAGTGGGAGGGAGGATGGCTTTGGAGGGAGACGGAGTAGGATCTCCTCCAAGAGACAGTCGTTGTCCAGTGGGTGCACCAGACCTTGGGAGGAACTAATATTGTCGTCATCGAGGCGTCTCTTGGATACTGCGCCGGCCGACGTTGCAGAACACCGCAGCCTCTTGGCATCCACAAATGCCGTGCCTTGAATGGTATCAGCCCTGAAACAGCAGCAAAATCGACAGGCAAATGCAAAAATCAATGGCCATATTTCATTGATCAACATGGTTGCAAGCACAACAAATGTAATCAATGGGCTGGTTTCTTGAACCAACATGAGTTGGAAAACATTGAACACATAACACATAACATCTATCCATCCATCTGAACTGTGTGTTGTGTAAAATAGAGAGAAGCCTTTAATCATTGTGGATGCAAAATAGAAAACATTAAGAAAATTCAATCAAATGGACCAATTTCTCCAGTCAATGCAGTTGCAGAACACATCAAATTTGATCAGACGGACTGATTTATTTGAACAAAGATCTATCTGGACAGAGGGTACTAATAATGTATGAAAGGATTTAAGAATAGAGATAGCAATGTGATAGAATCTAATCTTTTTTGTTGGTGTAGTTGTGGACAACGCAATCTCTGTAGGCAGATTTATAAATATGGTTTTTTTGAGCTTCAGACCCTTAACTAGGTGAGGATTGTAAATTCTATAAAAACTCAAGAAAAAAATTAAGCAGCATTAGTTCTCCCATCTTTTCTTCAGTCAACGGGTGCTGCAAAAACATTCAACGCCCAACAAGAATACATCTATTCATCCAGCAGACCAGCACAGCACACACAAACTGTGGTGCCTATAATGAAAAGAAACCAGATCTTACTGTTCAGGAATCGGAGCAGGATCCATCATCTCGATGTCATCGAGCACCTTGGGTATGGTGTCAGACAGCGCTGCAGAACACAGCAGCCTCTGGGCATCCACACATGGCGAGTTGGGAATGGGATCCACCCTGAAAGGACAGCAGCGACAATTTATTTTGTATAAATTGATTCTTTTCACCCTACAATTATGGCGAGGTACAGTCACATCATGAAAAAAAAAACTTCAAGAAATAAACTGAGAATCACCGCAAATATTTATAGATAATTAGAAAGGCACTTTGAAAATGTTATTTCAAGATAATAAATTGACATATAGTCTAGGACATCCTACATCATTTGTGTGAAATGCTGGTCCACTATGCACTTTGGAAGATTAAGGCATGCGTCGATCTGCACATGAATCTACAACAGATTCAATGACAAATCCAGGATCATTATGTGCTTTCTTAGAGTATCTCTAACCCATCCCCAAAAACTTAAGAGGACTAAAAGGGAAATGATACGATACCCCCGGGAGATCGAACCAACTGATCCCCGGGTCGATCGATCGCTTGCACGCCTACCGGGTGACGGTCCCACCAACCTTATCTCTTCCTTGCCCTTTCTCCTACACACGGAACCACATCTTGCCTCCCTCAACCGCGCTGCAGCTCGCGCGCCGCCCGCTTTCCCGTGCCCTGCCGCCGCTGTCCTGCCGCGACCTGCCGCGCGATATGCCCTCTATGGCCTTGGCTATGCCGCCGCTCGCAACTGCCACTGCAGCCGGACCAGGCCGCCGGAGTACGGTCTCCGCCGTCACGCGCCCTGGAACCTGCCGCCGCATCCAGCTAGATCCCATCGGAGGCGCCTGACGATAGGAAGACCACGACGGTGGTGCTCCCCGTTGTCGCTGGAGATGGACTTCACCGTGAAGGTGCTACTGTGCGGTGGAGCGGCCATGGCTGCTCCAACCACGACGCGGTAACACAGAGCCATGGCCCCGGTGACAGGCAATGCTACATACGACGTCCAATGATGCTACCACAGTTTAGTGCGTTTGCTACTATAGTTGGTCGGTGTAAGCTACTTTTGTGTTTGTCTTTGCTACGAGCGTGTTGCTACCTTATCATATTTTTTGCTATGTATTTATATATTTTTTGCTACTTTCTCATAATTTTTTTGCTACACCCAATCTCTCCGGTTTTGCTACGAGATCTCCGGCGGGGGGTCTCCGGTGATGTCCCTTTTGCTACATTAGAAACAAATTTTGCTACAACCGTTTTGTAGTTTTGCTACAATAGCGTAAATTTTTTGCTACAAGGTCTCCAGCGACGTTTTTTCCGGCGAGAGTCTCCAACGATGTCTCCGGCAAAGTCGGTTTTGCTATATTATGACATTTTTTTTGCTACAAGGTCACCAGTGATGTATCCGGCGAGGTCTAGTTTGCTGGTTTTTTCTGGACCAAACCGTTTCCTGCTACATGTAGCAAAAGCGGGACTATTTATAGCAAAAGCAGGACCATTTGTAGCATAAGCGGGATGAATGGACGGGAAGAAGATCTGGACCGTTGATTCGCTAATCTAATGCCTGGAGACCCGGGGATGGAGACCCGCGTAGCACTGCCCAGACTAAAAGCCTCCCTATACCTTAACTTCCTATGTTTACTCCTCTAAGTTTTGCGCCATAGAACCGATCCCCAATACTTAAGAGGACCAAAATTTAAATTTGGCTCAAACATTATATCAAACACTTGCTATGCTCCTAGTTTGTACTAACACTTCCCATCTAAACAATTTTAGCCAAATTGGATCATCCCTAAGCTCTAATTGAACCAAGCTCATAAATTGAAGGCACGTCTCCCTACCATCAGGTTCAGCCCCAAACCAGCAAAACAAATCAATTACCCGGCACTAACATGTAGTATGCCGCGTAGGGAAACTCGGGACGCACACATCCAACACCGGCGCAACTATGGTGCATCTAACGACCAGGCCACCTATCGTGGGAAGAGTAGGGGAGACGAGCAGAGGAGCAGGGAGGATCCCGCCAGCGCGTAGTGGAGGTTGAGGTTTCCGGCGACCTCCCCTGCGTCAACCATGGCTGGAGGGAGCTGAGACCCCATGAGTCTGACTCAGCCAGGTCGACACGGACGAGCAGCGCAGACGAGCTAAGGTCTCCCATGTTCACCCGCCTTCGGTCGTTGCGGAGACTCCTTAACAGGGGCAAGCAGGCCATGGCAGGCACGTCCTCCTCCTGTCCTCCAGCCCATGCAGTCCCGGCTCGTCGCGCACCGCCCAAGACACCAATGACGCCTCCCTCGTCGAACTGATTCGGGAAATCAGTCAAATTGGTGCTGGCCAGCCGGCGGCGGGGTCGTTATGGGGCGCTCTGGCGGCGGCGGACGGGTGTCATTAGGGAGGCGTCATCGACCTCGCGGCGGAGAGGCCGATTCCTAAAAAATTTAGTCCTCTAACGCCGATTTTGAGGGATCAGTTAGGTGTGGTTTTAGACTTTAGAGGAGCAAATTTAACCCTCAAAAGATTTTCTAGAGATGCTCTTACATACTTTCTACTTATACCTGCATCTGAACATACAATTCTTATCTCTCTTATCTAGCATGTGCTAATGAACTGGTAAAATGGTTACAAATTTCGGAGAGGATTTGGAGCATGCACATTTTATATAGGAACTCATCAGAGGCGACTCGATAATGTAGACAAGAGAATTAAATCTCAGGGCTATGTCATTTATGCAAAACGCTGGTCTACTGTAAACTTTGCAAGATTAAGTCATGCTTCAACCTGAAGATGAATCTACATTAGTATGCAGGAACAAATTCAAAAGCGGTATGCCCTCTGTCAACAGAAATGGACGGACAGATGTTTACGATGACAGTGGATACTATCCACTGCATGTTGAATAAAACTAACAAAAACATTGTCCGAAACGCAAAGTGCATCCATCCACCAGAATATAGACACAAACAAACAGCGGAAAATGACATTTGATACAGTACTAGTTTGACGAATCTGAACGGAATCTGGGCAAGCAGCTAGGGCTTAGAATGAAATGGGGAAGGTAATAGGATGTTACCCTTGGGGAACTTGAGAAGCTGGATCCATCATCGATCTCTCTTCACTGTCTCAACAACAAGCAAATCAATCTAGGGTTTTCCGGGAGAAAAAACTGCAGAAGAAAGGAAAAACTAGGATATCTAGAATGAGAGACAGGAGAGGGGCCGAGGTCCTGACCACCGATTCTCTGGCCGAGTTCGTCGGCGATATGAGGTCTCCAGCGGCGCCGCTCCTCCTCCGTTCTCTCGCTAGCCCAGGTTCGTCTGTGTGTAGTAGAGTCGGGAGTTTTCCAAACAAAAAAAAAACACCCGAACAAGAGTAAGTAGAAACTGAAACACAAAGAAAAATACAGGTTAAACCACACACTAGACATCGTAGGCCTCACACCGACTAAGGCAAGCAAACGTGTCAATCGAACCACATCGGGCTGCACCAGCGTACGGCCTCCACGAGTCGCCGCCGCTGACCAGAAGTTGACACGCCCCGGGCAAGGCCTGACTCCTGCCGCCCATCGAAAAGGCACAACCCGGTCTTTCACTCGCATCATTTTAAGCATGGTAAGAGCGTCTTCACTTCCCACCCTTCACTACATGAAAGATTTCCTGCGCCGATGGCTGGCTGCCGTCGGCACAGCTTTAAATTGCCATCGGCGCAGCCCCCTCGTCGTACGTCCTCGTCGGCATAGCTCCGTGGCCGTCGGTATAGCCCCTCTCCCTCGACACAGCGTCTTTCAGCGGGCTCCTTATTTTTTTTATTTTTTATTTTTTTATTTTTTTAATCTTTAAATTATTTGACTCCTTAATCTCCTGCTTTAATCATTTTAACACTATTTATAGTTAATAATTTATTAAATTGCAGTCTTAGTCAAAGTTCCCGTTCGGTCAACCATCCTAGCACTACTCCAGCTCTAGCACGCTTAACTTTCTCGTTCCTTCAGAATCTTTTCCCGCAAAGCAATTTACTCATTGTTGTCAATACTATGATATCATTCCTATTAACTCTTATATCATCATGTCATATGGTTGTATTTTTTGAAATTACAAGCAATTATTTAAGTAAACAACAATGAATAAGTAAAAAATATTATTGAATTCAAATAAAAATATAATGATTTTATTTTTTTTGTATTTTTTATTTAATATGAAATAATTAATATCTTCAAATCTGTAAATCGAAATTCGGCAATAATATGTATAAATTGATTAGAAAATGTGAGGAATCCAAATATGATATCAATATCAACTTATCACAAACTATGTCGTGATTCTTATTATAATTTTATTTGCCCGTTTAAAACGGCACGTATAAATATTCTTAGCTCGGGACTGAGACTCGCTAAACTTGAAGTGGATCTACGATGAAACAACATATTTTGAACTTAAAAATAATTTTTGTAAAAAATCATGAGCATCCGATCATGTACCTGTAGTTCATATCTGACCTACTTCCTGCCGATTCAGCAGGAATTGTCTTTTTCACCAGGGATAGACGGAAATGTTTGAGATCCCCGTGTTATGAAATTATTCATGTAAGGTGGTCTAGTATTTTTGAAAAATGTGACGGTAGTATTTTGAATTAGCCATTTGATGGTTGCTTCACAAAACCGTCCGTTTTTTGCATTCGGTAAATGGAAAACGGCTTTTTGGTGCGACGAAAAGGAAAACTTCCTCCTGAAACATTGTTCGCCATCCCATGATGCATACTTATGCACAATATGGACACATTATCACAAACTATGCCTTCATTCTAGCCATAATATTGGTCATTTGACCCAAAAGCCAAGAAACCTCGAACGAGATAGGTCATTTCGTGAAGGTTTTTTTGAGACATAATCAATATACCAAGTTTGATATTTTTCCTTCTAACTATGTCACATAATATGACACCACGCAAAGGTTTCATGTTGTTTGGATCGTTTTTGAAGTTATAATGCCCGTTTTAAACTATATATAATGTTTTATATTTTACTTAATTTTTGTTTATAAATGTGTAATATTTGAGTGTAGATAGATAGATTTTTTTCTGCAAATTTTGATATATTATTTGTATTTTTCTGAATTAGAATGATTTAGTTATGATTTTTCAAAAAATAATGAAAAAGGAAAAAAATCTGGAGGCCTATGCCGACGGCTTGGCCGTCGGCACAGACCAAACAAAAATTTTCAAAGAGCACAGCTTGGCTGCCTAAAGCCGTTTCCGTCATCGTGTCTGAACTGGGGCTACGCCGAGGGCTATATCTACGCCGAGGGCCACCATCGGCACAGACCTCGCTACTACGCCGACGGACACACTACGCCGAGGGCTACCCTCGGCGTAGTCATCTACGCCGACTACGCCGACGGCCATATCTACGCCGACGGCCGGGCTGGTCGGCTGGCCAGGGAAGGCAGCTACGCCGACGGCCCCGACCTTTGGCCGTCGGCGTAGCCGGCCGGCCGTCGGCGTCTTCGTTCTTTCTTGTAGTGCTTTCCACTAGTATTAGTGTATTACGATCGTGCCGACGTATTTTATCCCAATATATTCGAACCGGTCCACGCAAATACGTGGGACGTAAGTGTTGTCCTAGCGGGTCGATCCATCCAAACAACGCGTCCGGCTCAACCCATCTGTGCACCTAATCTGGCCTCGTTTGCGTCGGCCCGGACAACACGCTTGTGCGAGCGCGTCCTCTCTTTATCTTTCGCGGTCTCTCCCACCAGTGGTACAGAAGCCACACCATTTCTCCCTCCAAAAACCCTCTTCCAAATTTTTACTGGCGGAAACGGAAGGGAAGGCGATGGATCCCGCCGCCATGGTCGATCTTGCGCCCTCCGGCGTTCCCGTCGCCAAGAAGCGCGGTCGGCCGAAGAAGCCCGCAAAGGAACAAATGCCAGAGGAGCGCAAGATCGAGCCGAAGAAGCGCAATGGTCGGCGGGTAGTGGCGAGAAATCGCCGCATCGCTGTTAGGCTCGAGATGGAGCGCCAGGAGGAGAACGAGCGCCTCCTCGCCAGCCAGAACAGGGTCGACGCCAATGAGATGGCAGTAAATGCTGCCAAGCATGTCGTCAACATGATTAAGCAGGAGGCGCTCGACACCGTTTTTAGCGGCGCCGTCTCTTTTCCCGGCCTGGCACGCCCGACACGTCCTCTACCAGCTCCCTTACTTCCACGCCTACTGGCCGATCACCAGCGCATCCCAAGACGACAAGGCTGCCCACGCCCTCGCTTGGAGGCCACCAGCTGTCCCGGTTCAACCATCCCCGCGTGGCATCATCGGAGGCGGGAGAGCCCGCCATCGACCTGAACCGCACTCCATCCAACGCGGACGTAGCCCCGGAGGCGTCGACGAAGCGGCGGACCATCTCTGCCGCGAACATGCCAACGCCAGTCAATCTGTTCCGCGAAATGCGAGCCGAGCCGCCGGCCGCCGACGACACGGTACGATTGTCACATTTCTTCGCCATTGCCAGTGCACTGCTCGCGCCGCTTTACGATGGCCAATTGGGGTGTAGGAATTCATGGGAAACGACGGCGAGGACGTCATGAACGGCACGATCAATGAGTGTGGCCATGGCTATGCCGATGACGGCGAGGCCGAGATGGAGATGTAGCAAGAGACCTAGCAAGATGCATGCAACATTGCGGACGAGGCATTGTTTGGGAACGATGGCACTTTCATGGGAGAAGGCGTCACGGCCGCGTTGTTGGTCGCTTCACTTGCGGCCTCAATTGTCGACGACAAGAAGATGAGCCAACGAACCGGGGGCTACACCCCTGCCGAGTATAAGCTCCTATGCAAGGCATGGGTGGAGATTTCACAAGATCCACTATGTGGCGCCGAGCGAAAGGGCTTTGCCTATTGGAAGAAGGTGTGCAGGTTCTTCCATGAGCATAGGAAATTTGGGAAGTACGCCTTTTTAGCGATCGAAACGATCTCTCCCTCTCCAAGTGTTGGAAAACCATCCATGCCGAGTGTAGCAAGTTCCAAGGCTCCTACGAGATGGTAAGGAAAGGAAAATAAGCGGCTTGCAGCTAGTTGACATGGTAAAACCTATTTCTCTCTTTGTTGATGTCTTGCATTTGTGTTAAGCCATTGTTGGCATCTATGTGTGTAGATCATGAAAGCAACTGAGCACTTCAATATGGTGAACGATAACAAGGCCTTCTCGTTGGGCCATTGTTGAACGTTTCTCAAGGACACAAAAAATGGGAGATTAGCTTTGCCCTTTGGAGAGAAACGAACAAGAAGAAGAGGAGCAATGCCAGTGCTTTGATAGGCGGTGTCATCGACCTAGACGCCAACAATGACGAAGGCTTTGTTGCCTCTACAAGCGACGGGACTGCTGGTCGTGCCCACCGCCCTGGTGGCCACAAGGACATGAAGGCCGACCTCGCCCGCTAGGCTGGTTTCTTGGTGTTCCAGGAGACCTTGAAGCGGATCCTGGAGAAGATGTGAGACCTTGGCGCATGGCTCAATAGGATTGATAGGAAACCCATACCAGCAAGTTGCAACTTCTTTTCCGGAAGCTTATCTAAAAAGAACTCTAAGGTTAAGCGTGCTTGGCCTAGAGCAATTTGAAGATGGGTGACCGACCGGGAAGTGGGTACCGGGTGCGCACGAGTGAGGACAAAGTACGCAGAAAAGATTAGTATTGGTTTGTGAGGTTAGTCTATATATCATATTAAGCTTCCAGGAGTGATAGTCGTCGGTCTGGAGAGGCCGGGGTATTACAAGTGGTATCAGAGCCAACCCTCATGGTTACATGGGCGTGTGCGGGTCTGTGGTGGACATGTGTAGCATGACGCGTGTGGCCCGGAGTGGACACGACATGGCAATGTGTCGGCTGGATGCACAGACGTGTGCCAAGAGGGGACGTTCCTGGCTTGTGGTTGATCGACGAGGACGTCGATCTTCTAAGGGTGGGTGTATGCGAGACCCTGGCACATGGATCAATAGGATTAATAGGAAACCCATACCAAAAAGTTGCAACTTATTTTCCGGAAGCTCATCTGAAAAGAACTCTAAGGTTAAGTGTGCTTGGCCTAGAGCAATCTGAGAATGGGTGACTGACCAGAAAGTGGGTACCAGGTGCGCACGAGTGAAGACAAAGTACGCAGAAAAGACTAGTGTTGGTTTGTGGGGTTAGTCTAGAGATCCTATTGAGCTGCCAGGAGTGACAGACGCCTATCCGGAGAGGCCGGGGTGTTAAAAAGGAAGAGGCCATTGCCGAGAGGGAGGAGAGACAGCGCAAAGAGAAAGTGGTCGCCGCCAAGGACTTCGTCAAGCTGCATACGAGTTCCATTGAGGTGAA
The DNA here is from genome assembly GCA_916181665.1 of Avena sativa. Classification (NCBI taxonomy): domain Eukaryota; kingdom Viridiplantae; phylum Streptophyta; class Magnoliopsida; order Poales; family Poaceae; genus Avena; species Avena sativa. The sequence goes on from OV702299.1 coordinate 512,234,361, forward strand.
GGAGGCCAATGCCAAGGCCAGGCTAATGAAGATCGAGGCCAAGGTGAAGTCGACGGAGGCCAAAGCCAATGCCAAGGAGGCCGAGGCCAGGTCTAAGGTGCTGGAGGCCGAAGCCAAAGCCAAGGAGGCCGAAGCCAAGACCAAGGAGGCCGAAGCCAAGATCATGGCCGAGGAGAACGCCATCATGCTTACCGACCTGCATAGCATCACCGACCCCGATCGTAGGGCTTGGGTTGCGAAGAGGCAGCAGGTCATCAGGGCTCGCGATGCCTGAAGGGCAATGGCGACGGCAGTTGCAACTTTCTGGGCAGAGAAGCTACCATCTTTTGGACATTATGTATGATATTGCCCCTTTTGCATATTTTAGATCCATTGGCCACTTGTTGGTGATGCCCAAAGGCCGATGGCGCACGTATGCCATATTATTTGCCAGTAATATGTTTGTGTCTTTGGCCAGAGATGGCGCCATTTTCATCTGATTTGCATCCATGTCCAGCGATGGCGCCAACGCCCACCTGCACGGACAAATGGGTCGCGCTGCTGGGCGCGGCTGGCCGGACAGGCCGGACCCCCTCCCCAACTCAACTGCGGCCAGGCCCAAATGGACAGAAATTGGACTGTTTGGGGTGACCGGATGGGTCGGCCCGGTACGACATCTCCACACAGTCGACATGCCCGAGTGTGTCTGAGATCTGGCGCCCCAACGACCTGACTCATCTGGACAAACGCGTTCGGCTCGACCCATTCATGCATCAAATCTAGACAATAGTTACGTTGGCCCGGACGCGCACGAACCAAGGGCATGTCCTGCCTGTCGGCTACTCGGGGCCCATATGTAAGTGAAACATTAGTACTTAATGATAGCTATTCATTAGATTAAGCTTTGCTAGTTACAAAAAGGTTGTTTGAACAAAATAGGGGATGCTACTGATGCTGCTACTGCTATGGCTATGGTTGCTGCTGCTGGAGGAGGACGTCGCGGCGGCTACTCGCCGCCATTGTCACGTTCAACGTTGCCGCTGCCGCCGGTCCTGTCGATCGCCGCCCTAGTGGACCATATGGCTCGCTGCTGGATGCGTTCGCGGCGACGATCGCGCGCCAGGCCGCGAGCCACCGCCTTGCCCGCCGCCTTCATGCAGTCCTCCGCTGCCCGGTTCGCCGGGATCTTGTCTATCTCGGCGGCCTAGTGGTCCCTCGCCTCCTGGTCGGCGAGCTCCCTCACTGCAGCAATGGCAAACGCATAGCGCTGGAGTTCTTCCTCAGCCGCGAGCAACTCCGCCGAAGAAGGAGCCAGAGCCGGAGCACCATTGGGGCCGAAGCACAACGCTTGCACGATCTGCACGGGGACATTGATCGCCTCCTCCCCCTCCTCCTCTAGTTGATCCACCTCCTCTCCTTCCTCCTCCTCGTCCTCCGCCACCCATGTCTCATCATTGTCGATGAGAGCCCACGCGGCGGCCGCCTCAGCAGCAATAGCCACGCGCTCGTCTGCCGCCGAGTCGGTGACGTGCTCGCGCTGCACCTCTTCCGCGTCACTGCGCTTTGGCGACGTGGCGAAGCTCGCGAACGATGACCTTGGCGGCCACCTTGGCCACCTCATCCAGCGTGGTCATGGCCGCCTCATGGCGGATCTCGCAGAAAGTCGCTAATGCAGCCTCCAAGGCCACCACCTCCTTGGCAGAGACGTGGTGTATGTCGTGTACCGCCCATTGGGCGGCCACCATGGAGGCCGACTCCACCACCCGCTCTAGCGCCGCCTCGGCCACATGGTCTTCCTTCTCGAAGGACGACACATGCTCCTCGCTCATGCGCCTGGCCAACAACGTGGCCTCGAGGTGGACCTCGTCGACCTCCACCTCCGGGAAGCGGGTGCGGCACATCTCCCGGATCTTGGTCCAGTTGGCGATCTTGCGGTGAGGCATGGTTGCTGTTGTCTGGCGCTTTTTTGGCTGCTGGTTTGCTCTTGCTTTGGCCTTGTTGTCTTCGTCGCACCGACGCCATATTTTATAGACCGCGCCGAAGGCGAGAAACGGCCTGGGAGGCCCGAGAAGTTTTCTGGCCGTGGGAAGCGAGTCGCACACGGGAACGATGGCGGGAAACGCCGGCCACCGACGCTGATAGCCGACGTCACGTCGCCATTAACGTCCCATCGCGAGGGTGTCAAGCGGTGACAGCGCGAGGAAGAAGGACAGATGGGTCAGCCCGCTGGGCGCGTCTAGCCGAACGGGACGGACCCCGACCCAAAATCAACCGCGGCCTGACCCAAACGAATAGAAATGGACTGTTTGGAGCGACTGAATGGGTCCGATTGGTGGAGATGCCCTAAAGATCTAAGGGCATATCCACCGGTCCAATCCAAACGGCTAATCTAAATGGTTCGTTTCTTCCATTTGGGTTGGACCGCGGTCATTTTTGGGTCAGGGTTTGTCCTGTCCGGTCATCCGCTAGGGCGATCTATTTGTCTGCACTTGGCAAACAGCGCAATGTTTTTTCAAATTCAAACATAAATAGTTCACGCTAAAAACTAGCAAAGATTGTACATATTCATCTATAATTTACATTCATAATTTAAAAACAAAATTAAACTAGCCCTAACCCAAACCCTAGCTACTAATCTTCGCGCGCCGGCGCCATCGCATCCATCTAGGGGTCGAGGTCGATGTACTCCAGCGACGTCCAGAGGTTCGGCAGTGGCAGGGCCAAAGCGGACGCGAGCGGGTCGATCACCTTCCCAGGCCATCTCGTCGGCGGGCCCGTGCGATGGTGGAGGTGCGCCAGCTCCATCCCCATGATACGCCCAATTTGCATTACCATTCTATATCATAATTTACCTCTATTCATTGATATTTGTCTTAATATGAGGTATTACTTATGGCTTTTCATCTGTCTATGCATGTTGGATGATTCTTGGAGAATGGACTGCCGGAGTCTAGATTCTGATGGAAAAGAAGGCGTTTGGATGCAATTTCGCGAAGATCAGAAAAATACCAGAAAAATATTATTCTACCAGAAGACGAAGGAAGCCAGAAGGAGGTACGGAGATGGGCCTCAAGGCACCCTGGCGCGGGCCCACCTGACCCCGCGCCTAGGGCAGGTGTGGCCCACCTGCCCGGCCTCCGACTCCGTCCCTTCGCCTATATCTTCCCTATGGAACCCTAATACCAGGGGAGCAATGACAGATAGATTTCCGCCGCCTCTGGGGGCGGAAAACACCGAGAGAGAAAGATCTCTCCGGCAGACAGATTTCTGCCAGGGAAATTCCTTCCCGGAGAGGGGAGACCGTCGCCATCAACATCGTCATCAAGCTAGGCTTCATCAGGATCATCATCATCATCATCATCATCCACACCATCATCTCCACCAGCACCATCATCACCACTCCATCCCGATGTAACAATTGTGTTGGATATTGCTTTAGTTCATTAGGGGAAACTTTCCCAGTGTTGATTACTATTGTAGTTGATGCTTGTGAGTGGAACCATTGAATTATTGCTTATGTTCAGATTGTTATCCATTATCATATCATCTTTGATCTTGATCCATATGATGTCTTGTAAGTAGTTCGTTTAGTTCTCGAGGACATGGGAGAAGTCATGTTGTTAGTAGTGAATTGTGATGAGTTATTATTCAATGGTTTAGTATTTAAGTTGTGGTGCTATTCTTTTAGTGGTGTCATGTGAACGTCGACTACATGACACTTCACCATTTATGGGCCTAGGGGAATGCATTGTGTATTTGTCTACTAATCGTGGGGTTGCCGGAGTGACAGAAACCTGAACCCCTGTTAGGACACTTTTACACAAGGGAGCGTAGGATCTCAGAGTTTAAGGTTGTGGTTAGATTTATATCTTAATTACTTTCCTGTAGTTATGGATGTTTGCAAGGGGTTTAATCACAAGTATGTATTAGTCCTAGGAAGGGCGGTATGTTAGCACATTCACCCACACAACACTTACAAACACTAGAGAAGAGTACTTAGCTATTTGAAGTGAAAGCACTTGACAGAATTCCCATGTGTCCTCAAGAACGTTTGGTCCTTATAAGTATTTACACCGGCTTGTCCTTTGCTAAGAAAGGATTGGGCCACTTGCTCCGTTTGTTTTTTACTTCTATTACTTGCTCCTTGTTTTGTTGCCTTGTCAGAAAACCAATAAAAATCTGTTTCCTAAGTATTCATAGGGATTTCCTGCCCCATACCACTGTTCAGCACCTTCTGCTCCTTGTTGGGATCGACACTCCTATTTATCGAAAGTACTACAATACACCCCCTATACTTGTGGGTCATCAAGACTATTTTTTAGCGCCGTTGCCGGGGAATGAAGCGCTATTGAAGAGTGGAACTGGTAAGGGAAACTTCGACTGTGAGTATTTACTTTTGTTACTGCTTGTTACTTTGTTTCCAATATGGATGACCCACTTGGTTTTCTGTTTGGGAAAACTACTACCACTTCTAGGGTAGTAGATGAACCACCACCTGTTGAGATAGATCCTTTTAAGATACCTACAAGTATTGTTAATCGTGTTATGGATAATTATTATTTTGGGGATGGAACTGTCCATCCCGGTGATCATTTGCTTTTTATCCATGAATTATGCGGGTTGTTTAAGTATGCAGGTATCACAACTGAGCAGGTGAAGAAAAAGTTACTCTCCATATCCTTGAAAGGGAGAGCTAAAAAATAGTATAAGCTGCTAAAGAATGGACAATCCATGGAATGGGAAAATATGGCATCTCTCTTTTACTATAAATTTTATCCTCCCAGTGAGATTCATAAGGATAGAAATCTTATATATAACTTTTGGCCTCTTGATGGAGAGAGTAAAGCTCAATATTGGGGGAGACTGAAGTTACTAATGCTTAAATGTCCTATTCATGAACTCCCTAACAATATTATTCTCAATAAATTTTATGCTAGGCTTTATCTTCGTGATAAAGATTTACTAGATGCTTTTTGTGCTGGATCATTCACACGTATGAAGGAAGAGGCTAAATGGGATCTTCTAGACCGTATTCAAGAGAACACTGAATCTTGGGAGAATGACAAAGGAAGAAAGTCAGGTATAAACTATGATTATGAATGCATCAAATCTTTTATGGGAACTGACAACTTCCGTGATACTAGCAATGAGTTTGGTCTTGATTCCCAAAGTATTGCCAATTATTTTAAGACATTTGCCTCTTACATAGAAATTCCCAAGAAGAAGTGGAATAAGTACCATGCTCCTTATAAAGATGTTGTTAATCATGTTCCAGTTAGAAGTATTCAAGTTTGTACTACTAATCATATTGTGCATGAACCTCATGTTGATAAATGCCTTTCCTAGCTAAGTTAAATGAGTATTCTATGATTATTAGTGCAAATAACAGAGGTACAATGAAAACTGTGGAGCCTGGTAAGCATTTGAGTGATGAACCTGTGGTAGCTATTGTGAAAGACACTGTCACTAGAAATATAGAGGATGAGCACATTGTCTTCTGTGAAGACGCTTATAATATTATCTCTTATCCAAGTAAGGCTAGCAAATCTAGTGTTCATGTGCTTTCTGTTAAAATTGGTGATCATTGCTACTATGGTTTATGTGATATTGGTGCTAGTTCTAGTGCTATTCCTTATGAGCTTTACAGGGAAATTATGCATGAGATTGGTCCTTGTGAGATTGAGGGCATTGATGTGGTTATTAAACTTGCTAACAAGGAAACCATTTGCCCCATTGGCATTGTAAGAGATGTGGAGGTTCTCTGTGGTAAGATTAAATATCCTGCTGATTTTCTAGTGCTTAATTCAGCAGCTAGCAAAACTTGTCCTATCATTTTTGGTAGACCTTTCTTGAACACTTGTGGAGCTATTATTGATTGTAAGATGGAAAAGGTTTTAACTAAGTTTGATGGAGATTCTTATGAGTTTAACTTTTCCAAATTGGCTAAAGCTCCTTGTGAAAATAGCTTGCCTAATAAAGATTTCAGGATGGAACAACTTGCTTCTATTGATCCAGTCTATGACCTTGGACCTCTTTTTGGTGACTGTAAGTATGCTTATTAAGATGATAAAGTTGTTTCCAGTGACATTTATATTGTCAAATTTATTCAAAGTGCTACTGAAATTTATTTTGAGAGAGGGAAACATGGTTTTATGCATCTCAATGATGTTAAGTTTCCCCGTTTTTTGTTGAAAGCTTTAAAGTTGCATATGTTTTGTCTTCCTATGCTTGTGGCCTTTTATTTCAAGAATTCATTTTCTCATGATACCCCCATGCATAGGAAGTGGGTTGGAATCAAGTGTGTTGGTTATTTGCTCCTTGATGCTCTCTTTCACTTTAGATATATGTGAGCCTCTTTGGAAAGTTTCAAGCCTAACTTAAAGGCATTAAAGAAAAGTACTTGTTGGGAGATAACCCAAGAGTTTTGTCATGTCTTGGAAGTTATTACCTCTGTAATAACCTCTCCTTATCCTTTTTGTTTTGGTTTTTGTGTCAAGTTCAACTACTTTTGTGAAGTAGAGGAGTTGTGAAAAGTGGCTGTCCTGGGACAGATTTTTGTGCTGCATTGTAAAAATTCGTGAGGAAGCTCAGTACTTCGGATGGAGCTGCATTTTTTTGAGCTTGTTCTCCAAGTTGTTATCCAACTTTCATCAGTTCTGCACTTTTTTATTTGAGCAACAGAAGATCTTCGGAAAAATCAATATTTACATGGTGGTCTGTTTTGACAAATTTCTGTTATCATTTGCATTTGCCTCTTACAGAAGCTTTTGTTTTGATGGGTTTTCAGTTGAAGTATGTACCAAAGGTTTATTGTTTTTGCTTACACTAATGTTGTCTTTGAGTTTGTGCAAGGGTTCTGTAAGAAGGAAATTATCAGGAGAGAGAGAAAAGGAATCTGCAGAGTTCGTCTTTGAATAGGTAAAAGTGGTGAAAACAGAAGGTTCGTGAAACCCCAATCTTTTTATATTTTTGATGTTTTTAATACATAAGGGAAATTACGAGACGTTACAGAAGAGGAAACAGAGCCCGGGGTGGATAAACCCACCCCAGGCAAGGGCCCAGCCTGGCCGCGCCTAAGGGGGGTGTTCCACCCTCAGACTCCATATCCGCCTCGTTTCTGTGTCAAAACCTTCCTTATGCATTGAAACTTCGTAATATATAACCCCCCGGATCCCCCGAGGTTCGTGCACCGTGTTCTCGTCGTGTTTTCATTTCGATCTGTTTCTGTCAGGAAATCTTCTCAAGTTTAGAGCACCATGGCCTCCGCCAACGACAAAGGCAAGAAGCCCGAGGAAGAAGAACCTCAAGTCCCCAAGGAAGAGGAGATTCCGATAGGGTATGAAGGTCACATGGAGGAGGACAAGCAACCGGACACCCGTGCTACCGTTGCAAGTATTGGTTTGGTGGCACGACCTACCAAGATTAAGAGGACGACACGGATGTCTACAGGAGGGAAATCTCGACGTCATACACTCTCTCTCCACGATCATCTCCTCCACGTAACAAGAGACCCCTCCATACACTTATACATGAATATCAATATCAACATGTGTCCAAAGGGAATTTGCCCTCGGTTTGGTATATGCCTCGTTTTAACAATGTAGAGAAGGATCATGATAAGTATGAAGAGTTGGGAAAGAATAACAAGGACTGGGATTCTCGGACTAACATGATCATGAACCGGATAGAGAAAAACTCAGAGCTAATCCATACTCTTACTTTTGCGTTCGAGGAGTTAAAGAAACTTATTGAGCAGCTTATTAAGAAAACACCACCACCATCGAAGCAGTAATTCGTCATCAGGTTTGGCATCCCCTTGGCTTGTTCCAAGCTTGGGGGAGTGTCGCGGTATCACCACCATTATCTTTTATCTTTTACCTTTTTAGTGGATTCATATCTGTGGTAGAGAGGTTATCTTATAGTTTGGTTTGCATGTGGAAGTATATCTCCTTTAGTTGATTATCTATGTATCTCTTGGTGTGAGTGCCTTTATTGGAATATTAATGAGAAGTCTCATCTTTTACTTTTTGCACTTCTTATTTTTGTTGATCAGTATTGGCACCACTCTGGGATCATCAAGTGGATCTAAATTGGTTTTGGCAAACCGAGTTCTGGTCAGTAGCATTATTATGAAAGAGAAAAAGAAAGAAAGAAAAAGCTTACAGGTATTTGGTTTCATTTGTTTTCTTTCTTGTTGGCTCATAAGCTTAGTATTCTTTATTTAAGATTCTTTTGTGTCTTCAAGGAAGATTGTATGTTTGGCTTTATTACTTGTATGTTTGCTTGTTTCTTTCAACTCTCTTGCTTGCTATCCAGCCTTGCTAGCCAAAAACCTGTTTTGAGAAGGCATACTTCTCATGTTTCCAAAATCCTTTGAACCCAAAACTTTTGCCATTTGTGTCCACCAAATCTACCGAGTAGCTTTTGCTATTCCAAGCAAATTCTCAAGTTTCATCTACCTTTCGAATTAAAAAGTATTTTGTTATGTGAAAACTACTTAGTAAAGCTCTCACGAACTTGATGGCACACTTTATTTACTTGCCCCTAATAAACTTGAACCATTGTGAACATCAAAGTTGTATATGCTTGCATCTATATGTTGGAATTAGCAGAACCTTGCTATCATGGGGAACGTTTTCAACATTGCACTTGTACTCTGTCCACAGTTGATATCATGCTCTTTTGTCTATGGATGTCAATGTGTGAAATAAAGAGGGAACTTGTAAGTCCATGGAGTTTGTATTCTATGTTAGAGAAACACCTGGGCCGCTAGCCTAAGCCATGCTTAATCATGGTGGAAACTTGCAGCATCACCATAGTGAGTCATCTATGAAGCATCCTCAATAAAAAGCTATACACATAGTAAATAAAAAGATTGCTGAGATGCTCATTGTCTGCTTGCCTTGTCATTTTGGTTATGGGAAAGCTCCTGTACCATGTGCAAGGGGTACCCCGTTGGCGGTTCTCAATGATATGTAAATACTTACAATGACAAGAACTTACATGGGCCCAAAGTTGAGTATGCATGAGGAGTGGCCCTCATATTCAAGGGACATGAGATTGCCAACTTATATTTCGTCAAGCATATACTCCATCTTTGTTCACTTTAACCTTAATCATCTCAAGATGCTTATGATAGGGGAAATGAGGGCTCAAAGCTAGTAAGTACCATAATCTTTTGAAAGCTCTTTATTACTTGTAATCCCTGCTACCCTCTAAGAAGGGAACTTTCTCCTAGTTACCAGTTGAGTCAGCAAACCTACTTCCTCTCTATCTCCAGCAAGCTTTTGAGTTGTTGTGTTTCAAGCATTCATATGGTGATTTATTCAATCATGTTCTTTATCTTCCTTGTTTGCACAAAAATCTTGTCTATTGAGTATTACTTTGAAAGCCTTCACTTGTGAAAAACCTTTTTGAGCAAAGAGTGCTCCTGTTTTGAAACTTATACAAAAAGCTTTTGTGAAACTGTTTGCCAGGTGTTCTCTAACCAAGAACAAGTTTGCCAATTCCAATTATGATTTATCTTTATGCATCTCTATTGTGACTAATGTACTTGGTTGCAAGCTAAGTTATATAATGCTGAGTTGTTTTCTTCTATGAGTTGTGCAATGGTAAGTGTGATGCTTCTTGGTCGTATTCTTTTCTCGACACTTCACTCCATAAACTTGTGGACATGTTTACTGAGCTCAGTATTCGCTTGGGGACAAGTGAAGTCTAAGCTTGGGGGAGTTGATACGCCCAATTTGCATCACCATTCTATATCATAATTTACCTCTATTCATTGATATTTGTCTTATTATGAGGTATTACTTATGGCTTTTCATCTGTTTATGCATGTTAGATGATTCTTGGAGGATGGACTGCCGGAGTCTAGATTCTAATGAAAAAGAAGGCGTTTCGGTGCAATTTCGCGAAGATCAGAAAAATACCAGAAAAATATGGAAACATATTATTTTACCAGAAGACGAAGGAAGACAGAAGGAGGGACGGAGATGGGCCTCAGGGGGCCCACACCCCCTAGGCGCGGGCCCACCTGACCCCGCGCCTAGGGCAGGTGTGTCCCACCTGCCCGGCCTCCGACTCCTCCCCTTTGCCTATATCTTCCCTATGAAACCCTAATACCAGGGGAGCGATGACAGATAGATTTCCACCGCCTCTGGGGGGAGGAAAACACCGAGAGAGAAATATCTCTCCGACAGACAGATTTCTGCCGGTGGAATTCCTTTCCGGAGAGGGGAGACCGTCGCCATCCACACCGTCATCAAGCTAGGCTTGACCGGGATCATCATCATCATCCACACCATCATCTCCACCAGCACCATCATCACCACTCCGTCCTGCTGTAACAATTGTGTTGGATATTGCTTTAGTTCGTTAGGGGGAACTTTCCTGGTGTTGATTACTATTGTAGTTGATGCTTGTGAGTGGAACCATTGGATTATTGTTTATGTTCAGATTGTTATCCATTATCATATCATCTTTGATCTTGATCCATATGATGTCTTGTGAGTAGTTCGTTTAGTTCTTGAGGACATGGGAGAAGTCATGTTGTTAGTAGTGAACCTGTGATGAGTTATTATTCAATGGTTTAGTATTTAAGTTGTGGTGCTATTCTTCTAGTGGTGTCATGTGAACATCGACTACATGACACTTCACCATTTATGGGCCTAGGGGAATGCATTGTGTATTTTGCTACTAATCGTGGGGTTGCCGGAGTGACAGAAACCTGAACCCCCGTTAGGACACCTTTGCACAAGGGAGCATAGGATCTCAAAGTTTAAGGTTGTGGTTATATTTATATCTTAATTACTTTCCTGTAGTTACAAATGTTTACAGGGGGTTTAATCACAAGTATGTATTAGTCCTAGGAAGGGCGGTATGTTAGCACAGGTTCACCCACACAACACTTACAAACACCAAAGAAGAGTACTCAGCTATTTGAAGCGAAAGCACTTGACAGAATTCCCATGTGTCCTCGAGAACGTTTGGTCCTTATAAGTATTTCCACCGGCTTGTCCTTTGCTAAGAAAGGATTGGGCCACTTGCTCCGTTTGTTCGTTACTTCTGTTACTTGCTCCTTGTTTTGTTGCGTTGTCAGAAAACCACTGAAAATCCATTTGCTAAGTATTCACACGGATTTCCTGCTCCATACCACTGTTCAGCACCTTCTGCTCCTCGTTGGGATCAACAATCCTATTTATCAAAAGTACTACGATACACCCCCTATACGTGTGGGTCATCACCCCACCTTGAGAGCGATGTGCGGCGCCCACCTCAGTAGCGGAGGCAGTAGAGGTAGCTCGGCATTTGCCCGCGCCACCAGGCCGGTGAGCTGGACGACCTCTTGGTAGCCGCCCCACAAGGCGTCCTCGTCTCACACGCCGTCCGCAATGGCCTACTCGGTGAAGGCGTCCTCGTCGTAGCCCCGTGCTAGGATCTCTCAGTACTCCGAGGGCAGGTTCATGGCGGCGGTCGCTACCGGGTCCACCGCCTCCTGCTTAACGATCATGCCGTCGTCCTTGTCAGCATCATCGCTGCCGAGCTCATCGTCGGAGTGGTTGAAGGCGCCCTCGTCTTCGGAGTTCATTGGTGGGGACGTTGTATACCTGTGTGAGACCCTGGCGCATGACTCAATAGGATTGATAGGAAACCCATACCAACAAGTTGCAACTTCTTTTCCGGAAGCTCATTCGAAAAGAACTCTAAGTTAAGCGTGCTTGGCCTAGAGCAATTCTAGGATGGGTGACCGACCGGGAAGTGGGTAACCGGGTGCGCATGAGTGAGGACAAAATGCGCAGAAAAGACTAGTGTTGGTCTGTGGGGCTAGTCTAGAGATCCTATTGAGCTGCCAGAAGTGACAGCCATCGGTCCGGAGTGACCGGGGGTGTTACAAATTGGTATCAGAGCCGACCCTCACGGTTAAACGGGCGTGTGCGGGTTAGTGGAGGACATGTGGCGCATGGCGCGTGTGGCCCAGAGTGGACACGGCATGGCACATGTGTCGGCACTGGACGCACAGACATGTGCCAAGAGGGGACGTTCCTGGCTTATGGTTGATCGACGAGGACATCGATCTTCTAAGGGTGGGTGTATGTGAGACCCTGGCGCATGGCTCAATAGGATTGATAGGAAACCCATACCAACAAGTTGCAACTTCTTTTCTAGAAGCTCATTCGAAAAGAACTCTAAGGTTAAGCGTGCTTAGCCTAGAGCAATTCTAGGATGGGTGACCGACCGGGAAGTGAGTAACCGGGTGCGCATGAGTGTGTACGGCTGTCACTTCTGGCATCTCAATATGATCTCTAGACTATCCCCACATAACAACACTAGTCTTTTCTGCGCACTTTGTCCTCACTCATGCGCACCCGGTTACCCACTTCCCGGTCGGTCACCCATCCTAGAATTGCTCTAGGCCAAACACGCTTAACCTTAGAGTTCTTTTCGAATGAGCTTCCGGAAAAGAAGTTGCAACTTGTTGGTATGGGTTTCCTATCAATCCTATTGAGCCATGCGCCAGGGTCTCACACAGACCAACACTAGTCTTTTTATGCGCACTTTGTCCTCACTCATGCGCATCCGGTTACCCACTGCCCGGTCGGTCACCCATCCTAGAATTGCTCTAGGACAAGCATGCTTAACCTTAGAGTTATTTTCGAATGAGCTTCCAGAAAAGAAGTTGCAACTTGTTGGTATGGGTTTCCTATCAATCCTATCGAGCCATGCGCCAGGGTCTCACATACACCCACCCTTAGAAGATCGACGTCCTCGTCGATCAACCACAAGCCAGGAACGTCCCCTCTTGGCCATGTCTGTGCCTCCAGTGCCGGCACATTGCCATGCCGTGTCCACTCTGGGCCACACGCACCATGCTACACATGTCTGCCACTGACCCGCACACGCCCATGTAACCGCGAGGGTCGGCTCTGATACCACTTTGTAACACCCCCGGTCACTCCGAACCGACGGTTGTCACTTCTGGCAACTCAATAGGATCTCTAGACTAACCCCACAGACCAACACTAGTCTTTTCTGCGCACTTTGTCCTCACTCATGCGCGTGACCGGGGGTGTTACAGTCTGTGGGGCTAGTCTAGAGATCCTATTGAGCTGCCAGAAGTGACAGCCGTCGGTCCGGAGTGACCGGGGGTGTTACAACCTACCACGGCTGTAAGTCATCATGGAAGGTGCTCGCGCGTCGCGCCATGTTCTCCCAATCGAGGAACTATTTCTAGAAGTCCTCCCTCTGGTAGACCATATCCCATCACTTTGTCGGCGGGAGGTTGCTGATACGACGGTGGATATCCTCCTCCCATCCCTTTTCCCTTCTTGGGCATGGGCGGCACCGGGACCATGTCCCGGTTGAGGTGCCAACCGGTGGGGAGGGAGACATCATGGTGGTTAATGCACACACACTCCCTTCATCGGCACCCCGGAGGCGGCGGGTAGTCCTCCACAGGGTGGTGGGCAAAGTCCTCTGGCCGCGGCGGAGGCGGAATGTTGATACATCGTAAACGTATCTATAATTTTTGATGTTCCATGCTGGTTTAGTATCAACTTTGCTATGTTTTGTCTACACTTTGAGGTATTTTTATTCATTTTCTGGGACTAACCTATTAACAAGATGCCGTAGTGCCAGTTGCCTGTTTTCTGCTGTTTTTGGTTTCAGAAAATCTAGTAAGGAAATATTCTCGGAATTGGACGGGACAAAAGCCAAAGTCAATATTTCACCGAGGAGAACACAAAGACCGAAGGGCAGCCGGAGGGGCGCCACAGGGCGGCCGCACCCCCCAAGCATGGGCCCACCCTAGGCCGCGCTTTGGCAGAGTGTGCACCTCCTGCCTCGCCTCTTCGCCTATAAAAGCCTGATACGCCCATTTTGCATCACTATTCTATATCATAATTTACTGTTATTCATTAATATATTTCTTATTAAGAGATGATACTTATGTTATTTCATCTATTTTTGTATGTTAGATGACTTTTGGAGGATGAACTGTCGGAGTCAGGATTCTGATAGAAAAAGCGGTGTTTAGATGCAATATTCGCGAAGATCAGAAAATTTCAGAAAATACACGGAAAATCCTATTTTTCCAGAAGACGGAGGAAGCTAAAAGGGAAGGCAGAGATGGGCCACAGGGGGCCCACCCCCCCTGCGCGAGCCACCTTGGGTCGCACCACCAGGGGGTGTGGCCACCCTAGCCCACCTCCTACTTCGCCCTTTCGCCTATATCTTATCCTCCAAACCCTAATATGAGGGGGCGACCACGGAAAGATTTTGCCGCCTCTGCGGGGCGGAAACTACATAGAGAGAAAGAGCTCTCTGGCAGGCAGATTTCTGCCAGGGAAATTCCTTCCCGGAGAGGGGAGATCGTCGTCATCAACACCGTCATCAAGCTAGACTTCATCGGAATCATCATCATCCTCACCATCATCTCCACCCGACACCATCATCACCACTCCATCCCGCTGTAACAATTGGGTTGAATCTTGCATAGTTCTTAGGGGAAACTTTCCCGGTGTTAATTACTTTTATAGTTGATGCTTGTGAGTGGAACCATTGAATTATTATTTATGTTTAGATTGTTATTCATCGTTATATCATCTCTGATCTTGATCCATATGATGTCTCGTGAGTAGTTCGTTTAGTTCTTGAGGACATGAGAGAAGTCATGTTGTTAGTAGTGGAATTGTGTTGAGTAATATTCGATGGTTGATATTTAAGTTGTGGTGCTATTCTTATAGTGGTGTCATGTGAACGTCGACTACATGATACTTCACCATTTATGGGCCTAGGGGAATGCATTGTGTATTCGGCTACTAATGGTGGGGTTGCCGGAGTGACAGAAACCTGAACCCCCATTAGGAAACCTTTGCACAAGGGAGTGTAGGATCTGAGAGTTTAATGCTATGGTTAGATTTTTATCTTAATTACTTTCTTGTAGTTGCGGATGCTTGCAAGGGGTATAATCAAAAGTATGTATTAATCCAAGTAAGGTCGGTACATTAGCATAGGTTCACCCACACAACACTTATCCAACCAAAGAAGATTAATCAACTATATAAAGCGAAGCACTTGACAGTATTCCCATGTGTCCTCGAGAACGTTTGGTCCTCATAAGTAATACAACCGGCTTGTCCTTTCCTAAGAAAGGATTGGGCCACTTGCTGCAATTATTTGTTGTCTTTATTTACTTGCACTTTATTTCTTTGCATTATCAAAAAAAACTAAAAATCCGTTTGCTAAGTATTTATAGAGAATTCGTGATCTAAACCACTAGTCAACACCTTCTGCTCCTCGTTGGGATCGACACTCTTATTTATCAAAAGTGCTACGATACAACCCCCTATACGTGTGGGTCATCAAGACTATTTTCCGGCGCTGTTGCCAGGGAGTGAAGCGCTATTGAAGAGTGGAACTATGCCAATGAATGTCCAGAGATGGGACACTATGCCAATGAATGGCCAGAGAAGAAGAAGAAGTATAAGGAAATTAGGCAAGTGTGATGCAACAACTGCAAAGAGCTAGGCCATTATATATCAACTTGTCTATAGAAGATACGTGAAGAACTCAACCTTGTCACATGTTACAATTGTGGTAACCAAGGACATTATACAAGCAATTGTCCAAAAAAGATGAAGTACAAGACAAGCAAGCCTATGAAGGATCTCAGTCTTGTCACATGTTTCAAGTGTGGAAACAAAGGACACTATGCAGATGTTTGCCCAGAGAAGTTTCATCAAGATCCCAAGCAAGCCAAGAAGTAATCTAGTGGAAAACTTTTTAAGGGTGGTAGTACCCTAGTTGTTTGAGCCAACTTGTAACCTCTAGCCTTCCCAAATCTTGGGACAAGATTTCTTTTAAGGGTGGTAGCCTGTAACATCCCAAAATTTTCCAAATTTTGTAATGTGAAAAATAAATAAAAAAAATAAATAATTGTTGAAATTTAGGGTGAAAAGAAACTTTTTGATTCCAAATGGAAACATCAAAACCCATATTGAACAAACTTTGAACAAAATGGAGTTCAGCAAATTTCAAAACAAGTGAAATGCATTCTTCATAAATGCATCTTGAAAATTTAAACACTTGGAAAATAATCCAAAACCCAAATGGAAGAAAATCATTTCCAAGATTACTCTAAGCCTATGGATTTGATCCACACAAAAATTGGTCAACAAACATTTTAAAATGATCAAGAATGATAAATGAAAATATTATAAAACCATAGAAATTGATTTCATTCAATTTGGAACCATAGATAAAAACTTATGAATTTAATAAGGTGAAAGGAAATAATTTCCAAAGCTAATAATGCTCCTATCTGAAATCCATACCAAATTGTGATAAAATTAATCCTAAAGAGATATAAAAGGATAAACAAATATTAAATAAGATTTTTCAAATTGGAATCACTAAGTTTGGATCTTTAAATAAAAAGATATGGATTTTATAAGATAAAGAAGGAAATAAATAAATAAAGGATATTGAAAAGCCAAATTAAGACTTGGCCAAATCCATAATCAAATGAAAATAAAGATAATCCAAATAAAATAGGATAAAGATTATTCGAATAAAATTATAGGGCATTAACCAAATTCCATTCTATTAAATAAAGACAAAATCTCTGATAGAAATGATAAATTAAATCTTGGGAAAATAATAAATGGAATTACCCAAGTAAAATAAAAGTCATTTAGTTAACTTAAATGAAATAAAAGAAACACTTAAATAAAATTTATATGGTATTAAAATCATAATCAAAATTTATTTAATTGAAGACATTTACCCAATTTAAATGATTAATAGATCATATGAAAATATTTCAAATAAATCAAAATGAATTATTCAACACCCTTTTGAATAAATAAAACCTACTGAAAAATGTTTTGATAAAAAATTGAATTTAAATAAGAATGGAAATTATATTTAAAATCTTATTTGAATAAGGGAAAGAGCCTATTTTGAATAAAATATAAACCATAAAAGAATAAAGGAATTATTCTAAAATAGACTTAAAATAACTATTTAAAATAATATAGAAATATACTGAACATTTGAAAAGGGTTTGAATTCAAACAAGGTTTGAAATCATTTGGACAAAATCAAAACAGAAAAAGAAAATAGAAAAAGAAAAATGAATCAGAACAAAAAAATTGGAAAGGACACAGCCCAGCAAACCAGGCCCAGCTAGCCCATTCCCCCTTCCCCGCAGAAAACGGTTCACACCGCAATTTTCACCCGCATTGCCACTGACGAGGTGACCCCACTCCTAACCCCACACCTCGCTGACGAAGGGACCCCACGCTGTCAGCCCTTCGTCCTCACCCGCGCAAAGACCACGCCGCCCGTTTCTGCCGATGATCAATCCCCTTCAATACTCGTTGATGAGGCCAGTAATTCCTTCCCCGACCACGCGTACTTAATCGCCTGCTCCTCCTCTCCATTTGCCCTCTCTCGCCCGACTCTCTCTGCCCCCAGGCCATCCCCATTTATGCTTGCATCGCCGCGAACTCCGACGAGCTCTCCGAGCAATTCCGGCCAGCATCCTCACCCCCACAAGCCCTGCTTCACACGAACATGATCCCCATCGTCCTGCGAACCTCCCAGTACCCCCCACTCGCCCGCGCGTGCCTCACAGCATCGGCAACGTCGACGACTGAACTCCGCCGTCTTCTGCTCCAACTCCATCAAGCTTTGCTAGTAACTTCTGACCTCCCCTCTCTCTCTCTCCTTGACACACACGTACTCGCCTCTGCCTCACGCATCTAACGCGACCATCGACTTGCCTTCAGTTGCCTTGTAGCCTCGCCCCCGTCGACAACAGGACGTGCCCGACGCCGTCCCAAACTCTGGCGAGCGATTCAGGAATACTCCATGCGCCCCCTGCTCTCCTACGACCACCTTGAGCATCACCGCCACCTTGCGAACCTGGTAAGCCCTTCCCCTCTCTCTCTAGCCTCCTGTATCATCGGCAACCTCACTGGCTGAGCGCGCCACCGCCGTTCACCACCGCCAGCGCTGCCAGTAGATGGCCAGTATCTGTGAACCGTTGGATGAAGATCCAGTGACTACGATAGAAACTTAATCGAAGGGGTATGCGTAGATCAGGGCCGTGCGATTTCAGTTAGATCCAACACACCACAACAGCCGATCTGCACAAACTGTTATTGGCCAATCAGAACACACCACGTGGCTGAGAGTTTGTTTTAAAACCAGAAACTTTTCTATTAGATGTGTGAATTTGTAAATCGCATAACTTTTGATCTACACGTCCAAATTTTGCAAATTTTATATCAATGGAATTAGAAAAACAAGTACTTTCAAACCATGCAC
Source organism: Avena sativa (assembly GCA_916181665.1). Lineage (NCBI taxonomy): Eukaryota > Viridiplantae > Streptophyta > Magnoliopsida > Poales > Poaceae > Avena > Avena sativa. The sequence continues at coordinate 512,252,670 of OV702299.1, forward strand.
TTTGTTTAATGAATTGCTTCTGGAAAATTGGTTGTATTTGCAGAAACTTGTGTAGGCATAGTTTGAATATAAAAATTATTATAGAAATATTTTTATGGTAAAATCTTTGGCAAATGGATTGTTTTGAACCTACTGACCATAGAAACCAACTTATGGATTTAAAAAGTGTATTTTGTGAAGCTAAAGAATAAATCTTTGAATAAAAGCATTTCTAGCTAAGTAAAATTATTGAATAAGTTTTAAAAATGTTTTTTGAGTAAAACATTTAGAAAATGATTTGATTTAAACTCTCTGACCCTAAACACCAAGTTTTAGGATTTGAAAATATATATTTGGTGAACTCTAGGAAATTATTACTTTGTTTAAGGGCATTTCTAATGAAATAAAATGTTGTTTGAATTAAAAATGGTGCATAGGTAAAACCTTTTACAAATGGTTTTAATAATAAACACTTGACCATAAAACACTAACATTTGTGTTTAAAAATGTATTTGTCAAACACTAGAAAATAATACTTGATTTAAATCATTTCTAGCAAAAAAATGATTTAAGGTGGCCATTTTCACTAACTTAATATCAAATGGTTTTGCCATTCTTATAAATGACCAATAGATGGTTTTATAATGTTTATAACCTATTAGAAACCACTTTTCCAAATAAAACAATCTTTGGCATGCTTGCATGCATTGCTTTGTTTTTATTATTCTATGTGATGAAATTGCTTGAATGATAGATTGAATTTGTGCCTTGATTGAATTGTAGTGGAATTTGAAGAGTGTGACTATTGAAAGATCAAGGAGTGAACTTATATTCCATACCAAAAAGGCAAGTGATGCTTCATACTTTTGTCCCATTATTTTCACTATGCATTAGTGTTATTTCTAAGTAGGACTTGCATGGAATTTTAGCTAAGTATAAACTATGCCATGGGAAATCCTAGTAGATGAAACCTTAGTAGAATTTTCCTAAGTTAAGGTTCCTACTACTATGATGCTTAGCTTAGCTAGTAGAAAACAAGGGTGGAATATAACCATGCTATGGAATATTTCTAAGTCAAGGACTTGTGTTTTGTTTAATAAAACAACTAAGTGAATGAATCACCTGGGTGGAATGGTATTGCTTGGAAGGATTTTTGTTGAGTGGTTACACAAGGCCCATTTCTATGGTTTACCTTGTGTATCTCACTTGTGGAATGCCACCCAGGAACAAAGAGATTTAAGATGTCAAATGTTGAGAAGCTTCAAGTACAGCCACTTGGCATTATGGGCTCTGCCTGGATCATATAGGTTGCAATAACTTAGCCAAATGGACAGTTGGTGGTAGGGGATGATAGGTTGGAATGCGTCCATTCTGGTCTAAGGGAAGGCTTCTGAAAGATCTTGTCTTGATGCATGTCGAGTCTTGTGGGGAAAGTGCACCACTTCTGTAGAAGGAAAAATCTAAGTACTTAGCCGTGTCCCCGGCAATGGACAATTTGATCATCAAGACATGGAAGCTATCAATAATGTCCTCATCCCAATTTCTAAGTTAAAAACTTGTGGTTGAACAAGGGTTAAAGGATCACCAATTTCTATTGGGAGATGCCTTGGGTGATTTTTTTGCCAAACAAAAACTTAGTGTTTTCAAATGATAAGGAAAATCTATTTGAGAAAAGCAAGCCTAAGATCCACTTAGCCAAATGCATATAGATGATAGACTCCACTATACTACCATAGTATCACTTGCCAATATAATTCAAATGTATTGACCCTTGTGGCTGTAACTTATTATGTTGCAGGTTTGTTTGATGTTAGTGAAGTGTGTTGATTAGGATTACAAGTCTACAACCAACATGATTGCCCGTGGCACTTTGAAGATGAAGGACTCCATGCTTTATAGTTATTTCTGCTGCATTGTAATGAGATAGCCAAAGGAGCTATGTAAGATGTAATGAATTATCTTATTCCTGGTTATAAAGTTGTATTATGACCTTTGTTTCTTGATATTACATCTTAACTGTGGATGCTAGCTATTGATCCAGGGACTAGCATTGTAAACACAGGGATCTCTACCTTATTAAAGGTTGGGACCTCTACAGATGGTATCAGAGCACTGTGTTGCTTGTAGGATTGTAACCCTAGGATTGGACAAAACCCCTTAGAAAATATAGGAGTTGAATTTGTTCCAAAACTTATTTACAAAAAAAATCTTGTAAACTCTTTCCTCAACCTTTTGGTTTTGATTCTACATCTCTTCTATTTCAACTTGTTGGACAAGGACCTCAACCATGATCAAAGCCTTCAACATGAGTAAAGGACTTCACCAACTCAAATGACTTCAACTTCAACATCACCAATGACTTCAACTTTAGTATCATCAAGGATTTCAACTTGGACATCACTAAGGACTACAAGTGAGACAAGAAATATTACTCAAGACTTGAAGACTAAGGGAACACAACTTAGAAGGAACCATCATCACCTTTGAAGATTTGTGACCAAGATACAATAATTTCTCCAAGGATACAATGATCTTGTTCATGAAGAATCAACTAAGAAGATTGGAATGATCTCAAGTGAACCATATAGTTGACCAACATATTAGTGTTTAGTTTATATCAAACCCACCAACTTATGTGGTGTAGCAAAAATATTTTGTTGCCTAAAAATGTGCTTGAACTTTGTTGTTTGAGTGAAATGTTTGGTTGTGATTGTTTGCACATTGCTTGTGTGATTTGTGATGTGTGTGATTAGAACTTTTCCTATAGGAATCTTTGTATATTCTAATCCCAATCCAACCCAAATAGATGACTTCCCCAAGGAACTCCAACATCAAGAATGGTGACAACAACAACAACCAAGAGATGCTCATGAGAGAACAACTACTAGTAAACCAAACCCATTTGAATCAGATGACAACTCAGTTTTTAGCCAACAACAATGAGTTAGACCCAACCTTGCAAAAGTTTTTGGAAAATCAATCTCAATTATTGCAAGGGATGACCACTCACATGATCAACATGAAATACAACCTTTCCCAAGGAGATTGTGACAACAATAATGTCAAGGATGATATTATAGAAGGAACACAAGCTTGCAATATTTGTGGAGACATGGATCACACTTCCAAGGAGCATGAAGATCAATGCCCTAATTGTGAAGAGAAGCATCCAACTAAACAATGCCCCACATCTCAAGTGACTTGTTTCCTATGTGAAGGAAATAATCATGTCCCTATCCAATGCCCCATCTATTCTGTAGTTCAACAAAGGAAACAAGGTGGAGTGCATCAAAAGCATCTTCACAAAGTAATCATGTTCCTGCTAGAAAAACTAAAGTTTGTACTGTTGATCATATTTTGCATGAACCTTATATTGAGAAAATACCTTTTCCTGCTAAGGTAAAGGAACATTCTATTATAGCTAATGTGGTTAGCAAAAGTACAAAGAAAACTTTTGAACCTAATGAACAAATAAATATTGAACCTGTAGTAGCCATTGTGAAAGACCTTGTCACTAAAAATGTAGAAGATGGGCACATTATCTTTTGTGAATATGCTTCTAATATTGTCTCTAATCCTAGTAAAGCTAGGAAAGCTAGTGTCCCTGTACTTTCTGTTAGAATTGGTGATCATTGCTATTATGGTTTCTGTGATATTGGTGCATGTTCTAGTGCTATTCCTTATGAGCTTTACAGAGAAATTATGCATAAAATTGGTCTTTGTGAACTTGAGGACATTGATGTGGTTATTAACCTTGATAATAGAGAGACAGTCTGTCCAATTGGTATTGTAAGAGATGTGGAAGTTCTTTGTGGTAAGACTAAATATCCTACTGATTTTCTAGTGCTTGGTAAGAAAGCTAGTAAAACTTGTCCTATCATTTTTGTAGACCTTTCTTAAACACTCGTGGAGCTATTATAGATTGTAAGAAGGAGAAAGTTTTAACTAAATTTGATGGAGAATCTTATGAGTTTAATTTTTCCAAATTTGCTAAAACTCCTTATGAAAATTAATTGCATAATAAGGATTTCAAAGTTGAACAACTTTCTTCTATTTCACTTGCTCCTAATAATGCTTTGCAGCAATATATGGAAGATCACGAAAGTGAGGTCTTCATGGAAGAAAGAAATGAGATTGTTGAGATTTTCCTTCGTCAACCTGAGATGCTTAAGCATAGCCTACCTGTAGAAGATTTGGGTGCCACACTACCACCTAAAGGGGATCCTGTCTTTGATTTAAAACCTCTACCTGATGATATTAAATATGCTTATCTACACGGTAAGAAAATATATCATGTTATTATTAGTTCTAAACTTTTAGGAAAGGAAGAGGAAAGATTATTGGAAGTATTGAAGAAACACAGAGGAGCTATGGGGTATATTCTTGATGATTTAAAAGGGATTTTGCGTACTATATGTCAGCATGATATTAATATAGAACCTGATGCAAAGCCAGTTGTTGAACATCAACGTCGTTTTAATCCTAAGATGAAGGAAGTGGTAAGAAATGAGGTATTAAAACTTCTTGATGCTGGTATAATTTTTCCTATACCTGAGAGTAATTGGGTTAGTGTTGTTCATTGTGTCCCTAAGAAAGGAGGAATAACTTTTGTGCCTAATGAAAATAATGAGCTTATACCTCAAAGAGTTGTAGTTGGTTATAGGATGTGCATTGATTTTAGAAAGGTGAATAAAGTCACTAAGAAAGATCATTATCCTCTACCTTTTATTGATCAAATGCTAGAAAGGTTGTCCAAGAAGACTCACTTTTTTTTCTTGATGGTTATTCTGGGTTTTCTCAAATTGCTGTGACAAGACCAAGAGAAAACCACTTTTACGTGTCCCTTTGGAACTTATTCTTATAGGCGTATGCCTTTTCGTTTATGTAAAGCTCCTGCTACTTTTCAGAGATGTATGTCTGGTATTTTTCATGTTTTTGTGAAAAAATTGTGGAAGTATTCATGGACGATTTCTCCGTCTATGGAACTTCTTTTGATAATTGTTTGCACAACCTTGAAAAAGTTTTGCAGAGATGTGAAGAAACTAATCTTGTTCTTAATTGGGAGAAATGCCACTTCATGGTTAATGAAGGGATTGTTCTTGGACACAATTTTTTTGAAAGAGGCATTGAAGTTGACAGAGCCAAAGTTGAAGCAATTAAGAAAATTCCTTGTCCTAGGGATGTGAACAATATTCGTAGTATCCTTGGTCATGGTGGTTTCTATAGAAGGTTTATAAAGATTTCTCTAAAATTTCAAAACCCCGTACTAATCTTCTCCAAAAAGATGTACCTTTTGTGTTTGATGATGATTGTAAGGAAGCTTTTGAAACTTTAAAGAAAGCTTTAACTACTACTCCTATTGTCCAACCGCCTGATTGGAATTTACCCTTTGAAATTATGTGTGATGCTAGTGATTTTGCTGTAGGTGCTGTTCTTGGGCAATGAATAGATAGAAAACTGAATGTTATCCATTATGCTAGTAAGAATCTTGATGTTGCTCAAAAGAATTATGCTACTACTAAAAGGGAGTTTTTAGCTATAATCTTTGCTTGTGATAAGTTTAGACCTTATATTGTTGATTCAAAAGTTACCATTCATACTAACCATGCTGCTATTAAGTACCTTATGACAAAAAAAGATGCTAAGCCTAGGCTTATTAGATGGGTGTTGCTTTTACAAGAGTTCGATCTACATATTGTAGATAGAAAAGGTGCTGAAAATCCTGTTGCTGATAATTTATCTCGTTTGGAAAACATTTCTTTTGATCCTATGCCTGTTAATGATAGTTTCCCAAATAAACAGTTGGCTGCAATAAAGGTAAGCTCGCGAGAGAGTCCTTGGTATGCTGATTATGCTAACTTTATTGTTTCCAAGTATTTGCCTCCAACCTTTACAACCCAGCAAAGAAGGAAATTCTTTTATGATCTGAGGCACTATTTTTGGGATGACTCACATTTATATAAAGAAGGAGTGGATGGTATTATGCGAAGATGTGTTCCAGAATATGAACAACAAGAGATATTGAGAAAATGTCATGGTAGTGCTTATGGAGGACATCATTCTGGAGATAGAACCGCACAAAAGGTTTTACAATGAGGTTTTTATTAGCCTACTCTTTTTATTTCCAGACACAATGGAATGCCTATGAATTAATCTCTTGTTATTGAATCATTTAATTGTTGGGGATTCGACTTTATGGGTCCTTTTCCTCCTTCAAAAGGGTATACTCATATTCTTCTTGTTGTTGATTATGTTACAAAGTGGTAAAAGCCATACCTACAAATAGTGCTGATGGTAAGACCTCTTTAAAAATGATTAAAGATGCTATTTTTCCTAGGTTTGGTGTGCCTAGATATCTCATGACTGATGGAGGTTCTCATTTTATTCATGGTGGTTTTAGGAAGACCCTTGCTAAGTATGATGTTAATCATAGAATTGCTTCAGCTTATCACCCTCAAACCAGTGGGCAAGTAGAACTTTCAAATAGAGAAATTAAATCCATCTTGTAAGAGACTGTTAATGGATCTAGAAAAAATGGGCTAAAAAGTTGAATGATGCCTTATGGGAATATGGAAATGCTTATAAAAATCCTATGGGAATGTATCCTTAAAAAATGGTTTATGGTAAAGCTTGTCACTTGCCTTTAGAATTAGAACACAAAGCTTATTGGGCAGTGAAAGAACTGAATAGAGATTTTAAACTTGCTGGTGACAAAAGATTGCTTAACTTAGGCCGTGTTCGGCAACTTGCTAGCTTCCAGCTTCTCAAAAATCCATGGCGGATCTGTGCCGGACACCCTAACTCCACAGAGCTAAATCCGAGAAGCTGGCCTAATTTCCTTAGCAAAACACGGAGCACCTCTTTTGCAGTTCCACGGATCGGCAGATACCGGAGCAGTGAGAATTTACGGAAGAAATGCCACCGCCAAGTCAAAATGATAGATTCCGGATAGAACCCGACCCCGACCTCACCCATCCACCCGACCCGCCCCTCAACCCATCGCCCTGGCCTCCCTCTCCTCTGGCGAACGCACGGCGACGCAGCCCCGCGCCCCACTCTCCTGTCCAGCGTTAGCTCCTCTGCCTCGCCCGCTCGCCTGCCTGTCGATCTCCTCCGCCTCCGGCCTCGTGAAGACCCGCAGAATCTGCCGCCTCCGTCCGCGTGACCAGGAGCAGCAGAGGTACGTAGGGGACCTTCTTCTCGCCTCCTTACTCAAGCAAGTGCAGCAGCCGTGTTCCGGCCCCTGACCGCCGTCAGCAGCTCTCGGTGCGTTCAGCACATCCTATTCTGCAATTTGCTACTGAATGGAATTGTTTGTGTATTTTGGCACTAAAAATGTTGTGTATTTTGCTACTGGAATTGATACTAAAATGATGTGTATTTTGATGTGCAAAAACGTTTGCAATTGTGATGCTTTTGCACTTGATACCCCCGCTCCAAAAAACATTGCTCTTAATTTGTAAAGATGTCTTATGTGTATGTTGAGACTACCTAAATATTTGTTGTGTACAATTTTGCATTTTATCTCTGAATTAAAAAATACAGAAGTACACTGTAATCTGCTGGGACATCAAGCTAGGAGAAATGGAAAAAAAAAGGGCAACAATGCCACCAAAGACCAGACCTGGCCGCCCCCAGCAGGCCAGTCCAGGGGTAAACGGGCCGCGGCCCGGCAGACGAAGTGAGAAGCTGGAGTTCGGCGCCGAACGTTTTCTGTGCCGGACGAGAAGCTGGAAGCGGGAGTTGGGAGCAGAATCGGTGGATTTCGCGAAGCTGGGGACCTTCCGAACACGCCCTTAAGTTCCTCAGATAAGTGGAGAAATGAAGCTTATGAAAATGCTAGACTCTTTAAAGAAAAAGTAAAAGGATGGCATGATCGGAGAATTCTCAAAAGGGAGTTCCATGTTGGTGAGAAAGTTTTATTGTATACGTCTCGTTTTAGATTTTTTTTAGGAAAAATACTCTCAAAATGGGAAGGATCTTTTGTTATTGAGGAGGTGTATCATTCAGGTGCTATTAAAACTTATTCTTTGAGAGACAACACTACACACGTGGTGAATGGTCAAAGGCTCAAACATTATATTTCTGGATATTCTTATAATAAAGATGTTGATATTATTCAAATGGTGACTCCGGAAAAATATATTAAAGAACAAACTCAGGAACCAGCAGGATCCGTTTTTGAATAGGTAAAAGTGCTGAAAATAGAAGGTTCGCAAAAAACTTTTCTCTTTATATTTTTGCAGTTTTTATTCCATATGGAAGGTAACAAGATGAAAAAGGGAAGGAAACGAAGCCTAGGTGGGCCACACCACCCAGTGGTGAGGGCCCTGCCTGGCCGCGCCACCAGGGGTGTGACCACCCCGGAGCCTGCCTCCGTCCCGTTTTCGCCCAGTACCTTCATTTTGTTGTAAAACTCGGTAATATATAATCACCCGGACCCCCCGAGGTTCGTATATCGTGTTCTCTTCGTGTTTTTGTTTCGATCTATTTCTATCAGGCAGATTCTTAGTTTTGGAGCCACAATGTCTTCCTCTGGATCACCCAAGGAGGATTCCTCCACGGACATCATCAACCCGTACATGTATGAGTTGAAGATTCATTCCAAGGAGTTGCTACTCAAGGACGGGAAGGTACAAATAAAGGAGTTTCATGGCCCTAAAGGAGAAGTCAGTCTGTAGGATAGGATGGAAGCTTTGGAGCAAGAAGTTTTTAGGTACAAGAAGATAGCGGAACAGGAAGTGGACGTTATCCATAAGAAGTTCAGAACTCATCGCCGAGCACAAGAAGGAGACTGCCAAGCTTTGAGATGATATCTTGTCACTCCATCAGACCACCAACCAATTACAATCACAACTCTACGACATGCAAAATCAAAACTGTGAGTATGAGGCTAGGTTTAAACACATAAGCTTTGCTGGTAGTTTCAGGATTGTGGAAACTAAGACATCCTTTGTGGATGGGGAGCCTTTACCTTGGATGTCTGACGATGACAAGGGAACACCACCACCACCGAAGGAGTAATTATTCATCAGGGTTTGGCATCCCCTTGGTTTGTTCCAAGCTTGCACTACAAGGAATCTGGCAATATATGACCCTCCATTTTCGTCACAGAATCGTCATAGTAGTCTGTTTATGACGATTTTGAGATCGTCGCAAGCTGGGCGTCGCAAATGAACTATAACGATGTTTTTAGTAAAATCGTCATAACCGTCTATGATGATATTGGATCGTCATAACGTCTATGACGATTCAATATCGTCATAGGCCATCTAGCCATGCCATGTCAGATCCTACGTGGCTGATCCTACGTGGCAAAATTGTGACGAAATTAAATCGTCTTAAATCGAAATCAGCCCAGTCCATTTCTAGGTTCCACATGGGCTCGGCCCAACTATTCTGGATTGTTTTTCATATTAAATCTGGTCAGCTACATGGGCCAAGCTCAGCATCCTGGAATTTTTATTTTCTTTGCATTGGCCTTTTATATGGATAGATCTTACTTTCAGGCTTCTTATTTTGGGCTGGTCCCACTAGTGACAGGGGTCCCAGTTGTCAGTTCATACAATTTATATGGTTCCACTTGTTAGTGTCCATTTTCTCACATTTTCACAATAATTAAACAGCTAATAATTTAATCAAGACCAACAGAATAAACGAATTACTTTGATTCAAACATGTCACATTCACAAATAATATGTCGGATAACATCAGCACGTTACAATCACACACAATTTACATCAGGTGGAGTCCAAAATACAATAAAACATTCAGAAAGTATACAAGATAGCAATTTTTTGATATTTCGGAACTTCATGCTTCCTCTTTCTCTAACTTATTTGGCGTGTACCTGTAGTCCAACAAAAAGGCAATGAGGCCTCGATGAGATATTTAGATAAACACACCATAATTTGAAGAAAAAAACTCACTTTTCATACTAAAATTAGGAACAGATAAACTAAACCAAACCTCCTTCCAGAACTTTAGAAACATTCTGAAAACAATGTATACCGATGACTATCGTAAAAAGTAAGAATATGCAGAATTAGACTTGGTGAAACAAGATTGCCCAGATTCTGCCAACGAAAATGAGCAAAAGGAACAATAGTATTGTGCAATGAAGCTATTACCAGGTTGGTAACATGACTTTAATAGTGAAAGGCGATAAGCAGTTGAACAATCAATAGCAGATCAAACTAAGACTAAACTATTGAATTGGATGATGATCCCATGAATAAATATTGTAGCTCTACCGCAAGCTCACGAGCATCACAGTTATTCCGTTGACACAAGAGTAGATAAACACTTTTTCTATCACAGCCATGTATCATATAACAAGTGGAGGAGAAAAGGGATGAACCAGGGAACTTACATACCCCAAGATCGTGAAGAAGAGGAGCGGTAGGGGGTGAGGTCAGTAAGATCTGAAGACCTAGCCAGAGGATCTTGTTTCGTCGACCACTCTAAGTTAATGCTACTGGTGCACTCCGCTGCCTCTTCTCATCTCACATCCCCATCTACCAATGCAATTACCTGTATGCCAAAACACGCAGGCTAGTATTAGCAACTATGCATCAATGTAAAAACAACTATAGTTTGATGTATGCCAAGCCACATCACATCTTAGGGCACAGTTTGCATGAAAGATCACACCAAATTAAACATGACAGGGTAAACATGTATAAGAAACATTAAGAGCATGTGTCTAGGCTGTTCAAAATACAATAGCAAATATAAGAAGATGCCACATTAAACAAAGGTAAATGCTACTGCCACTTATAGTTGTATGCATTCAGATGCTACTGCCATTTACATTTAATATAGATGAAGCATGTAGCTAAAGTTATTTGTTAAAAGGAAAATCTCACAAATATATTATACATTACTAATACAAAAGGGAGTCATGACTCACTTCGCAAATGTTGCCAGTGGCATGGACATGACAAGATAGGCAATACAAGTAATATAAACACACACAATGCAAGATTCGGCATGGAGGATCACCGGGCACAGGCAGGATAGTGACTGGTCGTCCGTCGCCGCTGAGCTATTGACAAACATGTTCAGCCCGCCTCAACGCTCGCTCTGCACCCGCGACAGCATCCGGCATATCACCTCGTGAAAAATCCAAGAACTAGGTCATAATAAAAATCAGTCCAGCATTCCCTCCTAGAGCAACACCAACAAATACTAAGGAAATCCAATGAAACTCAAAGAAACTAATTTGTCCCACAAATAAGCAGGATCAGGCATGCCAATCACTAAACCAGCTAGTAAGAAAGCATTCGACATACATGTATAATTATAATCATGCATAACCAATGAAAACAAACAGTACAAGCACTAACATGTAATAAGTGCAAGAGTAACGATCAAACTCAGATTTACAATGAATACTCTCAGATCTAAATAGAGACAATTCTAATCAAGTTTAATACACATAAGGACATGCTTCCATTAATTGTAGCAGGAAGATAGATTTACAATCTAACAGGTAGGTATCAGATAGTTTTGAACTCATGAACAAAACTGAGTTGTGGGCATATATTGCAGCTCTAAAAGGGGAAAAATGGCAAGGTGCAGTGAGGGAAGGAAAGATATGCTTACCTCGGTGTCATCGATTTATACAGGAGATGGGTGCTTTCAGATAGCTAGCTGCCGCTGTGGGAGAGCATTATTCAGTAATAAGTACATGATACTACACATGATGGTGTGTCACTAATAAGCTCCATAATCGCACGAATAAGTAGCATATAGTTCAGAGCAATAGATGAAGCATCAATACAGTTATTTTGAAAATTGAGAACTTAAAATGACAAAAACATTGATTCCCATAGCATACATCAAACCATGACAAAATAAAGACATGGTTCTAAAGAAATATCCTATGTCTATGTGGCATCCATTTGTGTGAAATTAGGGTCAGATACAACAATCCAAGCAACATAATGATCTGCACCGCCAACTGTACATGAATAGATTAGTACAATTACTTCAACCTAAACAGATATATGTGCTATAAGGCTAGTGAGTAGACGCAACAATAGCAGCAGGATATACAAAAAATGGACAACACAACTTTCAATTTTGATCATTCATAAAACTATGACGAAGGAAATGAGATCCCATTATTTCATTAAGGGAAATCAGATCAAGAAATCACATGCGTGCTTTAGTTTGGTATAAGGACAAAGTTATGAAGAGATAGGTGTTTAACCAGGAGAGCATAATAGCTGAAACATGCATGGTTCATTAGAAATAAATAATAGTGGTATAGTTTACAGATAGATAGAAATGCAGATATCTCAAGTTACAGAACAACAATGTATTAACCATCTCAAGTACATAATTAAGCATGCCTATGAGACTCACCGGGCTAGCAGAACATACACACAAGTAGTCCCGAATCAAAAGGAAACCTAGATATCAGAACAAAACATCATGGTAGGGTCGTTCCGCACTACCAGCTGCTATGAGCTCCTCCCAAGGTTACTTGCTCCGCACAACCATCTCCCATATATACACAATAAAGATATTCAATTAAGGCAAGAAAAAGAAGTTGTAATTTATGCTTATACACAGAAAGAACAGGAATGAAACTACAATTAATGTCTGGATGTTGTACTACTAATATTAAAACTGAACATATGTATGAATATCAAAGCTACAGAAAGCAAATGAATAACACTAATGCTTGTGAACCCTATATTGAAGCAGAATAATCATGCATGATCAAAACATATTAAATGAGGATGCAGCAGTATCAACAACATTGGTTACAGCGCTAAATTGCACAAAATTCAGTCAAACACACTCTATTATGCATAGAACATATGTACATTGTCAAGAAAACATAAACGCGTTACATACAAAATTCGACACAATATGATACCATAGCAATCATCGGATCTGGTACTTATCGTCTATTAAGCAAGATTGTGTCATAGTTACATAGATATATAAAGAAAATAAAAAGATCTATATTTACAATACAAAAAACCTAAGACAAGTTCAACATGGCGTTTAACTGCAGAAGTTGTATAAATCCAAGAATATGAGAATAAGCACACACTGATCCCTTGCATTCTAATAGAAAGTAGTGAAGACAGTTTAGGATGTAAGCATATATATGAAGAAGGAAAAATGCATGCTATTAAGCTGAAGACATGTTTCTGCCTGCCAGATCTAATAAAATTACCAGTACCAAAGCATCCATGTAGTTGTACTCGAAAGAGGAAACAAGAAATAAAGAGAGAGAGATTTTTTGTACATGTTGGGAAGAAAAGGGCGATGAAAACACTAAAGAACATACGCAGACGCCCTCCTGCGTCGAAGATGAACTTGTCGGTGTGCTCCACAACTTGAGGTGGTGCTTCGCTCATGGAGGAGGTGGACGCGAAGCCGGCGGAAGTGGGAGTTACCATGGGCCACGGACCTGGGGTCGGTGGGCTCGGCCTTGATGTCCAAGGGTAGGACCTCTGCATCCTCGAACCCGTTGGTGCGGCCAACATCCGAGATGGCGGCGAGGAAACATGAGGAAGTGGGCGAGGCGGAGGCCGTAGAGGTTCACCGCTCCTACGCGTTGGGGAACATGCGGGCACCAAGGATGAGATGGATCCACGCCTTGCAGACGCCAAAGGAGGAGCCGCACCAAGGAGGAAGAGGTCGCCACTCGTCGCTCTCCATCACCATCGAGTAGCCGAGGCCCAGGGTCGCCGCTCGTCGCTCTCCATCGCCATCCATCGCCATCGAGTAGCCCAGAGCCGCACCAAGGACAGGGGAGGCCTCTCGTCGCTCTCCATCGCCATCCAGTAGCCCAGGCCCGGCCGATGGTAGGAAGGGCGGAGGAGATTAGGTGGGGATGGAGGGGATCAAGGCGCCGCTATAAATTGAGGGGATCAGGGCACCGCCAAGGAAGGAGAAGGGGAATGGAGATGGGCGTGGTGTGGCGGCGGGGAAGAGATAAGAATTAGGGTTAGTCAAGGCGGCGGGGGATTTGGTGTGCGCCAAAATATTCACTGCGTGTGCGCGCGAGATGATGAAATATTTGCCGTGTGGGCACGCAATGGATGCCACGTCATCAATCCGCACCAAATTTCCACACTTCAACATCACGTCCGTTTATTATGTTCACATCCTACGATTGATATTGTCTTTCTATTATATCTTGACCTGTCTAAAAATTATGACGATTTTGTCTATAAAAATTACGACGTTTTTTTACAAAATCGTCATAGTTTATTAAGGATTTGGCCCTCCCAAATAGCTTGTGACCATATGGTGTAGAATCGTCATAAATCTATGACGATTTCATTCACGATCACTACCAAAACGGCATAGGTTGACATATTTGTTGTAGTGTTGGGGGATTGCCACGGTATCACGTCATTATCTTTCATCTTTTTACCTTTTTAGTAGAGTCATATCTTGAATAGATAAGTTATCATATAGGATGGTTTGCATTGTGGAAGTATCCCTCATCTAGTTGGTTATCTATGTATCCCTTGGTGTGAGTGCCTTTATGGAATATTAATGAGAAGTTCCATCTTTTACTTTTTGCACATCTTATTTTAGTTTGCAATCTCTATTATATGATTGATCTTGTTGATTAGTACTGGTATCACTTCGGGAGCATCAAGTAAATCTAAATTGGTTTTGGCAAACTGAGCTCTGGTCAGTAGCAACACTTTTTGAGGTTTGAAAGGAAAAGAGAAAAGCACTTACAGTTATTTTATATTATTTTCTTTTTTCCTTGATTGACTCATAATCTTAGTATTATTTAGTTAAGATCTTTTGTGTTTTAAAGGAAGATTGCATGTTTGTTTTTATCACTTGTATGTTTGCTTGTTTCCTTCAACTCTCTTGCTTGCTACCCAGCCTTGCTAGCCAAAAACCTGTACTGAGAGGGAATGCTTCTCGTGCATCCAATCCTTTAAACTTAAACCTATGCCATTTGTGTCCCCCATATCTACCTATTAGCATTATTGCTATTCCAAGTAAATTCTCGATTTTCATCTATCTTTCAAACTAAAAAGTCTTTTGTTATGTGAAAACTAGTTAGTAAAGCTCTCACGAACTTGATGGCCCACCTTATTTTTCTGCCCTTAATAAACTTGAACCATTGTGTCATCTAAGATGTATATGCTTGCACTTATAAGTTGGGAATTAGCAGAACCGTGCTGTCACAGGGAACTCTTTCAACACCTGTAAATATCTACCCCGTTGATATCATGATCTTTTGTTTGCAGATGTCAGCGGTGTGAAATAAAAGGGGAGCTTATAAGTCCATGGAGTTATGTATATGTGTTAGAGAAACACCTGGGCCGCTAGCCTAAGCCATGCCTAATCATGGTGGAAACTTGCAACATAACCATAGTGAGCAATATGTGAAGCATCCTCAATAAAAACCTATGCAAATAGCAAATAAAAAGATCACTGAGATTCTCACTGTCTGTTGCCTTGTCATTTTGATATGGGATACCTCCTGTATCATGGGGAAAGGGGTACCCCGTTGGCGGTTCTCTATGATACACATATACTTACAATGACAAGAACTTACCGGTAACTAAAGTTGAGTAGCATGAGGAACGACCCTCGTACTCAAGGGACATGAGATTGCCAACTTATACTTTGTTAATCATATACTCCATATTTGTTCACTTTAACCTTAATCACCTCAAGATGCTTATGATAGGGGCAATGAGATCTCAAAGATAGTAAGTACCATAATCTTTTGTAAGCTCTTTATGAAACTTGAAATCCCTTCTTCCCTCTGCGAAGGGTCTTTCTTTTACTTCTATGTTGAGTCAACAAAACTATTCCTTTCTTTCTCCAGTAAGCATTTGAGTTATTGTGTTTCAATCATTCATATGATGATTTATTCAATCATGTTTCTTATCTTCTTTGTTTGCACAAAAGTCTTATCTGAATGAATATTACTTTGAAAGCTATCATTGTGAAAAGCATTTTATGTTTGAGCAAAAGGACTCCTATTATAAACTTTGTTACAAAGCTTTATTTGAAAACTAATTATGATTTGTCAACTGTTCTCTGACCAAGAACAAAGTTTGCCATTACCAATTATGATTTGTCTTTTTGCATCTTTATTGTGACTCCCATACTCGTTGCAAGTTAAGTTATATAATGGTGAGTTGCTTTCTATTATGAGTTGTGTATTGGTGATTATGATGCTTCTTGTCCGTATTATTTTTATCGACACTTCACTCCATAAACCTGTGGGCATGTTTACTGAGCTCAGTTTTCGCTTGGGGACAAGTGAGGTCTAAGTTGGGGGGAGTTGATACGCCCATTTTGCATCACTATTCTATATCATAATTTACTGTTATTCATTGATATATTTCTTATTAAGAGGTGATACTTATGTTATTTCATCTATTTTTGCATGTTGGATGACTTTTGGAGGATGAACTGCCAGAGTCAGGATTCTGATAGAAAAAGCGGTGTTTAGATGCAATATTCGCGAAGATCAGAAAATTCCAGAAAATACACGGAAAATCCTATTTTTCCAGAAGACGGAGGAAGCCAGAAGGGGAGGCAGAGATGGGCCATAGGGGGCCCACACACCCCCTGTGCGGGCCACCCTGGGCCGCGCCACTAGGGGGTGTGGCCACCCTGGCCTACCTCCTGCTTCGTTGTTTCGCCTATATCTTCTCGTCAAAACCCTAATATGAGGTGGGCGACCATAGAAATATTACGCCGCCTCTACGGGGCGCAAACTACAGAGAGAGAAAGATCTCTCCGGCAGGCAGATTTCTGCCGGGGAAATTCCTTCCCAAAGAGGGAGATCGTCGCCATCAACACCGTCATCAAGCTAGACTTCATCGAGATCATCATCATCATCCTCACCATCATCTCCACCAGCACCATCATCACCACTCCATTCCGCTGTAACTATTGGGTTGAATCTTGCATAGTTCTTAGGGGAAACTTTCCATGTGTTAATTACTTTTGTAGTTGATGCTTGTGAGTGGAACCATTGAATTATTGTTTATGTTTAGATTGTTATTCATCATTATATCATCTCTGATCTTGATCCATATGATGTCTCATGAGTAGTTCGTTTAGTTCTTGAGGACATGGGAGAAGTCATGTTGTTAGTAGTGGAATTGTGTTGAGTAATATTCAATGGTTGCTATTTAAGTTGTGGTGCTATTCTTCTAGTTGTGTCATGTGAACGTCTGATACGTTGGAAACGTATCTATAATTTTTGATGTTCCATGCTTGTTTAGTATCTACTTTGCTTTGTTTTGTCTACACTTTAATGTATTTTTATACACTTTCTGGAACTAACCTATTAACAAGATGCCATAGTGCCAGTTGCCTGGTTTCTGCTGTTTTTGGTTTTAGAAAGCTAAAAAATGAATATTCTCGGAATTGTATGGGACAAAAGCCAAAGTTCATATTTTTTCCTGAACGATACAAAAAATCGAAGACGAGACGGAGGAGGACACCAGGGTGTCCACACCCTAGGTGGGCGTGAGCCCACCCTGGCCGCTCCCATAGGGGGTGTGGGCCACCTAGGACTCCACCGACCTTGCCTCCTTCGCCTATAAGAATCCTCCGACCCAAAAACCCTAAAGAATCGAACAAAAAGCCACGAAAAGTTCTGCAGCATCGCCGCCACCGAAGGGAAGATTCGGGGGACAGAAAGTCTCTGTTCCGGCACCCTGCCGGGACGGGGAAGTGCCCCCAGAGCCATCTCCATCGATCTCCACCACCATCTCCATCGCTGTTGCTGATTCCCATGATGAGGAGGGAGTAGTTCTTCCTCGAGGCTAAGGGCTCTACCGGTAGCTATGTGTTCATATCTCTCTCTCTATGCATGATCTTGTTGTGGTCATGAGCTTTGTAATCAAGTAGATCTACTCTGCTACTCAAGTGCTTTAATAGATCTCTAGCTCTCCACATGTGTGTGTAAGTGACAACGTGCATACCGTGGTGGCACTTAGGCTAGAGGTTACATAAATTCTCATCGTGCTTTAATATATCTATGCTTTTCCCCACGTGTGTTACAGTGACAGTGTGCGCGCCGTGTGTGTCACTGAAGCTAGATTACATATATATTCATGAGTTATATTTGGAGTCGGATGTCTCTATGACATTGTGGTGTTTGTTGGAACCATCTAGCGCTCATGGTGCAGTGTGGGGTTATCTAGATGGGGAAGGCGGACTTTGAGGTGTGCTTTTGTAGGCCTACCGTGGATTAGAGTGTCCAACCGGAGAGTAGTTAAGAGTAGTATCATGAAGAGAGGATATTTATATGAGAGAGTGTTGACTAGTGAAAGTATGATCCCTAGGCCTTGTTTCTAAAGATTCAAACACGGTTTGCATCTAGATCTGTTACATGTTTGCTTGCTTCTATCTTTATTTCAGTTTGCTTTTAGTCTCTCCCACGTCAACAAGTCATAAGCTCTTTTCTAACAACGTTACCACTTGTATTTCACTATCTCTTCGCCGAACTAGTGCACCTATACACCTGACAAGTGTATTGGGTGTGTTAGGGACACACGAGACTTCTTGTATCTTGATTGCAGGGTTGCTTAAGAGGGATACCTTTGACCACTTCCTCCCTGAGTTTCGCCGAACTAGTGCACCTATACACCTGACAAGTGTATTGGGTGTGTTAGGGACACAAGAGACTTCTTGTATCTTGATTGCAGGGTTGCTTGAGAGGGATACCTTTGACCACTTCCTCCCCGAGTTCGATAAACCTTGGGTAATCCACTTAAGGGAAACTTGCTGCTGTTCTACAAACCTCTGCACTTGGAGGCCCAACAATTGTCTACAAGAATAGAAGTGCGTAGACATCAACGTCGACTACATGATACTTCACCATTTATGGGCCTAGGGGAATGAATTGTGTATTTGGATACTAATTGTGAGGTTGCTGGAGTGGCAGAAACCTGAACCCCCGTTAGGAAACCTTTGCACAAGGGAGTGTAGGATCTCAGAGTTTAATGTTGTGGTTAGGTTTTTATCTTAATTACTTTCTTGTTGTTGCGGATGCTTGCAAGGGGTATAATCACAAGTATGTATTTGTCCAAGTAAGGTCGGTACATTAGCATAGGTTCACCCACACAACACTTATCCAACCAAAGAAGATTAATCAACTATATGAAGCGAAAGCATTTGACAGTATTCCCATGTGTCCTCGAGAATGTTTGGTCCTCATAAGTAATACAACCGGCTTGTCCTTTTCTAAGAAAGGATTGGGCCACTTGCTGCAATTATCTGTTGTCTTTATTTACTTGCACTTTATTCCTTTGGATTATCAAAAAAACCTAAATATATGTTTGCTAAGTATTTACACAGAATTCCTGATCCAAACCACTAGTCAACACCTTCTGCTCCTCGTTGGGATCGACACTCCTATTTATCGAAAGTACTACGATACACCCCCCTATACTTGTGGGTCATCAAAGCCCCCCGATGCCAAAACCTTAAGTACCCAATCAGATCTCCACGAAACAGTCTGTAGCCGCCGCCACCATCATCCCTAGATTGGGGGGATCTGAAGCTCTTCCCGGCACCCTGCCGGAGGGGAGAGATCATCCCGGAGGCCTTCTTCATCACCGTGCCAACCTCCCGTATGATGCGTGAGTAGTTCACCCCTGGACTATGTTTCCATACAGTATCTAGATGGTTGTTTCTCCTCCTTTGTGCTATCATGTTTAGATCTTGTGAGCTCCATTCATGATCAATATCATTTATTTGTAATCATACATGTTGTGTTTGCGGGGATCCGATGGATATTGAGATACTATGTCAGATTGATTATTGATTCTATCATGTCTTATTGATTATTGATTCTATCATGTTTGTGTTGTTTGAGATCTTGCATGCTCTCCGTTTCTAGTAGCTATCTTGGCCAAGTAGATGCTAGTGACTCCAAGAGGGAGTATTTATGCTCGATAGTGGGTTCATGCCTCTATTGAATCTGGGGAAGTCACAGAAATCTCTAAGGTTATATATGTGCTATTGCTACTAGGGAAAAACAACAATCTTTTGTTCATGGAACAATTGTATTATTTACTTTACACGCATTGCTTAATGCAATTATCCGTTGCTCGCGACTTAATACTGGAGGGGGTTCGGACGATAACCTAAAGGTGGATTATTAGTCATAGATGTAGTAGGATGGTGGTCTATGTATATTGTTGCAATGCCCAATCAAATCTCATAGGAATCATGAATGTCTAGTATTTACATTATTATGCCTTGCTCAGTTCCTATCAATTGCCCCGCTGTAATTTGTTTACCCAGCATGTTATGTTATTTATCTTAAGGAGAACACCTCTAGTGAACTGTGGACCCCGGTCCAATCTTTACCATTGTTACATCGTCTACTGTTACCGTTTACTTTCTACAAGCAATCATTACCTTCCACACTATACGTTTAATCCTTTGTTTTTAGCAAACCAGTGAGATTGACAACCTCACTGTAAGTTGGGTCAAATTCTTAAGTTTGTGTTGTGTAGGATTCCAAGTTGCTAGCAACACCTTGGAGTTGTTTCCTTGATCCTACTGGTTCGATAACCTTGGTTTCATAACCGAGGGAAAATTTGCCATTGTGCTCATCATACCTTCCTCTTGGGGGCCTCCAACGAAGTTCTATAACTGAGCCGCGTCACACGTCGGTGCCACGGAGGAAGGCCGACAGGCGGGAACGCTGGCGCCTAGAGTCGGAGTTGGTCGCCTCGTGGTCGTTCTTTCCCTTATTGAACCACCCCGGTGTCTTCATCGTTGGCGGCGATGGCTGCTAGGGTTATGATAGCGAGAGGTGGGGAGTGCGGCACCGACGGGCGCAGGGTTAAATAGCCCCTTCGCCCGTGAAAGCGTGCAGGGTTAAATAGCCCCTTCGCCCGTGAACGCGTGCAGGTTCATGTTCCTTCACCATCAATGCCAACGCGGGAACACGTACGGCGTCCTGTCAATCAGGGTGCCATTCCGTCGCCATTGATGGCATAGGCTGCCTCCGGTCAACCTTCCACCCGCGCCTCTGAATTGCTACCGCGGTTGCGTCTAAATCGATGATGCTATGCACGTCTAAATCACAATCGCGCTAAGCGGTGGCTGATGGGTGGGCTAGTGGCACGCGCAAAAAGGACGTGCCCTCGATTCGCCCGTGTCCGGCCGACGCAACTGTTTCCCAAATTTGGTGCATGGATGGGTCGAGCCGGACGCGTCTGTCCGGATGGGTCGTGCCACTGGTATGACGTGGACGCGTTCGGACGCGCTCGGACAGGTTGGGTCGACCCGGTTGAAAGTACAAAGGAAGTCGCCTAGAGGGGGGGTGAATAGGCTTTTAAAATTATTACGGCTTGATGCTCTCCGAACGTTGGAGAGGTGCGATGGCGCAATGCTCTCCGAACGCCACAAATGGCTCACCTCGAGGTGTGGTGGCTCGATGCTCACCCAACGCCACACAAGGCCTCACCCCAGATGCGGAAGCACGCAACTCACCGACGCCACAAAAGGCTCACCCTATTCTCCCAAGTGCGCACCACAAAAGGCAGGCACTTGCTCCACTATGGGACGCTTGAGGGCGGTCATCGAACCCGTACAAGATTAGGGCTAACTCCACAACTCAATTGGAGGCTCCCAACAACAAATCCACAACAGGCTACAATGCCACAAAAGGCCAACAACGCCACAAAAGGCTACAAGACCACAAAAGGTCAATAATCCAACCACACAACCATCTAGGGTTCCAAGGAACCCAAGAGAAACAAGCTCAAAAGCTTGAACTCGCCGAATCTCCAAGGAGAACTCAAACCTATGCACCAAATGCGAGGGCAAGTCCTTCTCTCCCAAATTCCAACAAAGCTACAAAAGCTATTGGGGGAATAAGGGAGGAAGAACACAAAAGAAGAACACAAAACTCTCCAAGATCTAGATCCCAATGATTCCTTCAAAAAGAAGGGATTTAGCTTGGGGGATTGTAGATCTAGATCTCCTCTCTCAAATCCCTCAAAAAGATGCAAGAATCATAGGAAGGGAAAAGGGGAGAGGGAAAGCTTCTTCAAGGTTACCAATGGAGGAGAGAGAGAAACCCAAGAACCAAGAAAAGAGCTGTTAGCCACGAAGGGGAAGAGGGGACCCTTTTAAAGGGCTCCCAGATCTGCCCGTTATGGGCATTCGCGACACCTGGCCGGAACTTCCGGTGGGAGGCCGGAAGTTCCGATGGCACACAGCCAACGGTCGAAAACTGCGGAGCGTGTCGTGGTATTGCCGACGAGTACACCATGGAGGGGTCCTCACAGTGCGTGTTTAGAGATGTGGGGTAAGGCGGACGGTTGACGGGTACGAGGTAACACAGCTTACCCAGGTTCAGATCCCACGACGGTGGCGGAATCCTACTCCTGCTATAAATCACTATAAGGGCAGATACGCCGAGTTACAGAGATAGGTTCGTTGTGCGAGGTTGTATGAATTGATACCCTAAAGGCGCCCATAGGCCCGATTTATATAGTCGTCAGATCCTAGGTTTATAGGGAAAAGTCCTAGCCGGACAGGTTACAGAGTCCTACACCGTCTATCACTAGTCTTGTGTATCTTGTACTCCAAGGCTCCGGGTACACTGGTGACTCCACCGTAGCCTTCCTTTATCCGGCATGGGCCTCCCTTTTGGATCCACCTAACTGGGCCGCCCAGCAGGCCATAGGCCATGCTACCGACTATGAGCCACCCAGGTTAGTCGGATAAGAGACATGCTATGAGGATACCCATATAGCATATCCCCAACAGTAGCCCCCGGAGAACTCCGAGATCTTGCGCCGTCTTGCCTCTTCTCGTGGAATGCTCCATCTAGATGGATGTTGGCAAATCTTCAAGCAATAACTTGTAGTCCTCCCAAAGAACCCTGCAAAGGTTTCTCCGTCTTCTATGAGTAAGTTGGAGAAATGCTGAATCTTCCATCGTACTCTTCCATAGTCGGATTAAATCCGTCCATGCCGGAATCTTCGATGTGACGGCTCATCTACCATGTCAGTTATGACGACGTAGGCTTAGGTCAGCGATGCCTCGTAACTCACACATGCAGAGAACGCAATCAAATCCGATTTTCCCGCGCGAGCGATACGAACCGTTGGCGGCGGCGGTTGAAGACGTGGCGAAATTACCGCGCACGTCCACGAACACGTCGTCTACGCGGCAACCGTCCGATTAGCTGCACGAATCTTGACGCAGAGTAAGATAAATAGTAACCGTGGGACACTTGCCACTTTTTTACCCCATTCTCTCGCGTCATCATCTTCTTCCTCCAGCCGCACGCCTCCTCGAGCTCTCCGCGAAAAACCTCAAAGAAACCCTAGCCTATCTTTGCATCAGTCGCCTCCTCCCAGTCCTCCATGGCCAGCAGCAGCTCCTCCCCGTCGATGGCGGCGTCGAGCGAAGCCACGGCGAAGCCGGCGAGCTCCGTCGTCGTGCCCCAGAGGGCCTGGTCATCCCCGCGTTGGCGGTGACCACAATCTGGTGGCGCTAGAGCCTCTAGAAGAAGAGCCAGACTCGCACAAGGGCGACTGGCGCGGCTCGGACATCACCTACCGCGACATCCAAGAGATGGTCGCCGAAGGCTACCTTCCCGCGACGGAGGGGTTCGCCTAGCGGGCGGCGCCGGCCGGCGAGGTGACACCTTCTCCCCAAGCCGGAGAAAAGGTGTACCTCAAGGCTCAGCTGGTACGCGGCGTTTCCCTGCCCATCTCCCACTTCTTTTTGTCCGTCTTGAACCACTTCAAGGTCCAACCCCATAACCTCTCCCCCAATAGTATCTTAGTGCTTAGCAACTTCGCGACACTTTGTGAGGGTTACCTAGGGATTAGGCCTAGGTTAGACTTGTTTGTGTACTTCTTCACCATCAAACGTGAAGCCGGACATAGTAGGGAGGAGCTTAGGAACTGTGGCACCATAAGCTTCAAGATCCGACCAGGCCGGCGGTTCCCCGACATCGTCGGCCACGAGTCGTGCAAAAACTGGCAGCAGACGTACTTCTACGGCCCTGACATTCCTTTGGCGGGCCGAGAAGTGACGTACCCGTACTTCGTGGATGGATCCGCCGCTGAAGTTTCCACATGGAGATCCCATGCCTCCCTTCCCTCCGACCTCGACGCTTCTCGCGCAATAAGGCAGATCGAGTGGTTCATAGAGACGGGTTTGACTTGCTTGGACCTAGCCATGTGCTGGTTCATCAGGCGAATCCAACCTCTGCAGCACCGCGTGAAGTTCATGCACGAGTACATCAGTGATTGAAGGGATACCCTCCGGATCTCCGTGGATAACTTCTCGAGCGACTCCGTCAAGCTCCGTCTGAAGGACATCGTCAAGGTGAAGGATAAGAAGCGCGGCTTCACCATCACCTGCGACATGTACGTAAACGGCAAGTGCCCAAAGGTAGGTATTTATTTTCCATGTATGACATTGCTCCAGTTTTCTCCGTCTTGCCAGTGCCATCTTATCTAACATGGTGATTTCTCACTTAACAGCTTAGAGATCTAGATGAGGACAACCTGGCTTCCCAAATCTACGATCCAAAGATGAAGCAAGTCACGGTCGTGTCCGACGACGATGTCCCGTTGGCGCGAAAGCGGAAGAGCTCCACCTCTGACGCTGCCGACGGAGGCAAGAAGAAGAAGACGGAGGGTGGAGCCTCCAAAAAGAGTACTGCCGCCCTGGAGGCGGAAAAGAAGAAAGCCACCGGGATGTTTGCCAAAGCTCCCCCCTAGTGTAAGCTTCTCATTCTCCGACATTTGTCTTATTTATCTATCTTATTCATGTACTTATGCATTTTGCACGTTTCAGGAAGAAAGCCACAACCAGCCTCAAGAAGTCCTCCAAGACTCTTGGGGCTTCTAGAAATATCAAAGATATGCTGCATCGCGACTCCTCCCCCGCCATCGCCCCTGCCACTCCTGCCGTCAAGCCCTCCTCTGCTCCGACAAGCTCTCAAGTCCAGGAGGCACCAGGCCCTTCCATCCTGGAAGTGGATTCTGGCGCTTCTACCGAGCTCGCTGTTGTCGGCGAGCAGGCGACGCAGGAGAGCGCTGCTCTTCAAATGGCTGAAGCTCCGGCTAAGGATGCCATCGGTAGCGGCAAGGCGGTGGTAGGAGCTGGTACCTCTGCCAAAGGAGGCGCCCCTACTCCCCAGAAACCCTTCGAGTTCCCGAAGATAGTTTACCCGGTGCTCCTGCCGAGTAACACAACTATGGTTCCTGGAGGAGTGCCGTCATCTCCGACGTGTGGTCTCGAGGAGCTACTCCGACAAGCGGATATCTTGCAAGGAAATAGCATTTCCTTTGGCAAGCTACTAGCCGAGAGCGCTACAAACCTCAAGATCATTGCACTTGTAAGTTTTTACTTTGCCTTCTGCATTTCATATGAGTATCCCACTGTAGCCCCCGAGGATGTAGACGGAAAACCATAGGTTTTGCATCTATATGCTCTAAGAGTGACTAAGTTAGAAAAAACTCTCACTGTAGCCCCCAAGCATTTAGATGGAATGAATTACTCCGACTAGATGCTTTAAGAGTAGCATACACAGTGTTCATAATTTTCAATGCTGTAGCCCCCCAAGCCTCTAGTTGTAACTAAATTAGTTCTGACTAGATGCTTTAAAGAAAAGCTAAGCAGATTCTAAGTTAAAAACTTTATATTGTAGCCCCCAAGCTCTTAATCGAGAACTGAATTAGCTCCGACTAGATGCTTAAAGAAAAGCTAAGCATATTGCTAAGTTAAAAACTCTCGCTGTAGCCCCCGAGCATCTAGGTGGAAAATCTCCGACTAGAGGCTCCAAGCAGACCAAACAACGATTTTAACTTCGTATTTGTTTCCACAGAACGAGAATGCTCGGAGGGGCATGGCCAACGACAAGTACCAGAAGATGCGCGCAGATCTTGAATCCGAAAAGGGTAAAACTGCCATCTTGAAGGAACAGATCATCAAAAACAAGAGTCTGTTTTCTTTTTGCGCATTTCCATCTTACTTTTGTGCCCGCAATCTTCGAGTACTCACTATGTACTTTGTTTTCTCCGACTTGAAGAACATGTTGCCAAGGCCAAGGACATTGTCGAGCAGTCCAAGCATATCCAGCAGCTGGACAGCGAGAACAAGATCCTGAAGGAGGAGAGGAAGGAGATGTTGAATATGCACGAGGATTCCATGAAAGCCCTACAGTATTCCGCCTCTGCGGAGATCAATCGCTTGAAGGAGGAGCTTGCGATCCTAAAGGATCAGAAGCAAGCTGCTGATGAGCAAAACCTTCGCCATAGCGAGGCGTTTAAGCTCCTCCAACAAGAGAAGGAATCCTTGGCGGACACCGTCTGGAAGGCTAAGCCAGCATCTTCAGTAAGTGTCCTCCACCTTGTATTTCTGTAGTCTGGATACTTTAGAGTTTATTGAACTCATGCGATCCTTGTCGGAATTTTCAGCGCCTATGGGTTTAACCCGCTTGCCTCCTTCGGACAAAGAATGCATGGTTCTTGCCGGCAAATTCATCAATACCGCCATCGCCCAAGCCAAGGAGATTGCCAAGCCCCTTCAAATATATATCAAGGCATCGGACTCCGTGACGAAGTACTCGGAGATCCTGCGCCGAGCCCCCGAGCATGTCGCAAACTGGAAGGCTTCATGCGCACGGGATGGCGCAAGGATGGCGCTGTCTATGGTGAAGGCACACTATGAAGATGCCGACATCGACACGGTGACCTCTAGTAAACCCGACGTGGATGATGACAGCAAGGAGATCGATCACGAAGCCATCCTGTCATCACTCGCGGGTTATGAAACCAGGGTTGCCGAGTTGGTGGATGTTGACGTCTTCATGCCTAGGAACCTCATTGACAACGTCAACCAAGATTCCTCAGAGTCTCATCACAGCGCCGACATCGAGGGTGATTCTCCGGCTGGTGACGATGCGGCCTCCAAGTCTCCTGCGCCCAAAGAATGAAAAACACTTTGTAATTTATGTTTCACCTTTGGTGTGTGCATGGGAAAAACTTGTTGATGTAATCTTAAGGTGGAAAACAATGGTTGTTGTATCCTGCTACTTAAGAATTAAGTCCCAGTATGTATATATTTTTAAGCAAGTGTTGGCTTATCCATTACTCTGGTTCTTATACTTGACTTTTCGTGAGTCGGAAGACTCGTTGTCGGAACCATGCGCTTAGGTGATGATGCCCAATGGCACCGTCAATAACCTGAGCACAAAATCTCCGACAATAAGTGCCAAAAGTCACTACTCCAGAATCCACATAAAAATGACAAAGAATGTGTAGACCAGAAAACTTAAGCTAACGCCCGTAGGCGGAATTTTCACAAGTGCAGTCGCAAGACTTGTGCAAGGTTTTATATGATCCAAAAATGAACACTAAAGGAGGTAAAATACTCAGCAATATGAGTGAACCAAAGAGCTTTATTTCATTGATCGTATAAGAGGTACACAATTAGATAAAAATGCTAAGTGTAGAAAGGACGTAGCTGTGCTATGTTCCATGGCCGATCAAGCTCTGGGTAGTCATCATCCGGGTCACGTCGCTTACGCTTATGATCCTCGTTGGGTCTATCCTTGAGTTCACGATTGTCGACAAGGTAGTAAGACTCATTGAGCAGAGCCTTGCTTATGATGAACGGTCCTTCCATGGCGGGGATAATTTGTGTGACTTCTTCTGCTTAAGTCGGAGCACCAAATCCTCCTCTTTAAACGAGCGATGCCGAACTCAACGACTATGGTAGCTGCGTAGCTTCTGCTGGTAGATGGCGGATCTTTGGCATGCCAAAACGCGCTCCTCCTCGAGAAGGTCCACATCTAGGCGTCTCGATTCTTCAGCGTCATCTTCGTCATAGGCAGCAACCCTTGGTGCATCGTGAAGTATGTGGGAAGGCAGGATGGCTTCTGCTCCATATACCATGAAGTAAGGGGTGTAGCCGGTGGATCTGTTGGGTGTAGTTCGTAAACTCCACAGCACAGACGGCAATTCTTCCACCCAGGCTCCAGCTGCTCTGTGTAGCGGTGCCTCAAGACGTGGCTTGATTCCCTGCAGAATTAATCCATTGGCTCGCTCAACCTGACCATTTGATTGTGGGTGTGCCACAGATGCAAGGTCAAGTCAGATGCCTTGGTCCCAGCAATAGGCCTCCACTTCTCCGAGTGATAAGTTGCTTCCGTTGTCGGTGATGATGCTATGTGGGAGACCAAATCTCACCACTAGATCCCGGACAAACCTGAGGGCAGTTGCCCCATCAAGCTTTCTAATGGGTTTAGCTTCTATCCATTTGGTGAATTTGTCAACTGCTACAAGCAGATGCGTAAATCCACACGATGCCGTTTGTAATGGCCCCACCATGTCTAGCCCCCAGACTGCGAACGACCAAGTTATTGGTATTGTTCGCAATTCTTCAGCAGGAACATGTGGTTGTCGGGCATAATACTGGCATCCCCTGCATGTCTCAACTAGCTTATCGGCGTCCGCCTTCGCGGTCAGCCAGTAGAATCCTTGCCGGAAGGCTTTCGCGACCAATGATCGAGGAGCGGCGTGATGCCCGCAATCTCCGAGATGGATCTCGCGCAGGATTTCCATACCTTCTAGCTGGGAAACACACTTTAAGTATACACCAGTAGTGATCCTTTTATAGAGTTGCCCATTGATTATGGTATAACCATTTGCTCGTCGTACTATTTGCCGTCTTTCGACTTTGTCGTCGGGCAAAGTTCCGAGTTCGAGATACTCCATGAACGGTTTTGTCCAAGCCGGAGGGATCTTTGTCACCATGTTGACGAAAGAGTCAGCTCTATCCGGGTTGTAGATGTAGGCGCCCTTCACGGATGGTGTGCGCAGATGCTCTAGGAAAACTCCTGGCGGAATCTGTTTGCGCCCTGATCCAAGCTTAGACAGTAGATCAGCCGCCTCGTTTTGCTCCCTAGGCACATACTTGACTTCGTAGCCCAAGAAGCTCTTGGCTATCCACTTCGTCGCGATATGCTGCCATCATAGGGTTCCACGCGTTCCAGGTGCCAGCCACCTGCGGGGCAACCAAGTCGGAATCTCCACAGCAAACTATGTGCTTGATGCCAATATCCTTGGCTACACGTAGTCCGTGAATGAGTGCTTCATACTCCGCCATGTTGTTTGTAGCCTCGAAGTGGATCTGCAGAACGTAGTGCAGCTTGTCTCCTTTTGGTGACTGTAGCAGTACACCATCCCCCGAGCCGTTGAGCAGCTTTGATCCGTCAAAGTGCATCACTCAGTACTCTGGTTCTGGCAGCGGAGTAGCATCCGGCATCTCCGTCCAATCTACAATAAAATCCGCCAAAGCCTGTGACTTGATAGCGTCGCGTCTCTTGTAGGTGATCTCGAAGGCGGCAAGTTCAATGCCCCACTACGTGACCCTTCCTGTAGCGTCGCTGTTGTTGATAATGTCGGACAGTGGAGTCTTGCTCACTACTGTGATTGGGTGCTCCTGAAAGTAATGCCTCGGCTTCCGCGAAGCGAGGAATACTCCATAAGCTATCTTTTGGTAGTGCGGGTAACGCTGCTTGGACTCCGTCAAGACCTCGCTCACATAGTAAACTGGTCGTTGAACTCCGTGCTTGTAGCCTGGTTCGTTCCGCTCTACCACGACGATGATGCTGATAACCCGGTTGGTTACCGCCATGTAAATTAACAGGGGCTCTCCAGGTTTAGGTGCTGCAAGGATGGGCGCTGGGGAAAGAATCTCCTTGAGCTGCTTCAATGTTGTATCTGATTCATCTGTCCACGTGAATTTGTCCGCCTTCTTCAGCAACTTGTACAGCAGCAAAGCCTTCTCTCCAAGTCGACTGACGAACCGACTAACTGCTGCAACACATCCTGTTAGTCGTTGAATGTCTTTTAGGCATGTCGGACGGTTTATGTTTAAGATGGCCTTGATTTTCTCCGGGTTGACCTCGATTCCGCGCTGGGAAACGATGAAGCCCAACAATTTGCCGGCTGGAACCCCGAAGACGCACTTCTTAGGGTTGAGCATCATGTTGTATTTCCGGAGATTATCAAAGGTTTCTTTTAAGTCGGAGATTAAGTCGTTTGACTTTTAGACATCACCGCGATATCGTCCACATAGGCGTGAACGTTCCTACCAATTTGGTCATGAAGGCAATGTTGCATTGTCCGCTGGTAGGTAGTACCTGCGTTTTTCAGCCCAAAGGGCATCGTGACATAGCAAAACGTGTCGTATGGGGTAGTGAACTAAGTGGCCAATTGGTCTGACTTCCTCATCTTGATCTGTTGGTATCCTGAGTATGCATCGAGAAAACACAAAAGTTTCGAGCCAGCCGTCGAGTCAATGACTTGGTCAATGCGAGGCAAAGCAAACGGATCTTTGGGACATGCTTTGTTCAAGCCGGTGTAATCAACGCACATTCTTAATTCATTGGTTCCCTTTTTGGGGACAAGTATAGGATTGGCCACCCATCGGGTGTGAAGGACTTCTCGGATAAACCCAGCCTTAAGTAACCTAGCTATCTCTATGCCAATGGCGCGTCTCTTCTCATCTCCGAAGCGTCATAGAGGTTGTTTCACTGGTTTACATTTTGGATCTATGTTTAAGCTGTGCTTGGCAAGTTCCCTAGGTACACCTTTCATGTCGGCAGGTTGCCATGAAAAGATGTCCCTATTCTCACGGAGGAACTCGACGAGCGCGCTTTCCTATTTGGGATCCAGGTTCGTCCCAATGGCGACGGTCTTGGAGGCATCGCCTACCACAAGTTCCACCGGCTTGGTCTCGATGGCGGCCTTGAACGCAGGAGCGGAGTCGGAGATCTGCTTCTTCGATGCGGGCATCTCTGAGTCATTGACCTTGTTCTAGATATCCCTGAATTCTTCGCTATAGAGGACATCTTCTGCAACGGCTGCTTCGTTGATCTCGCAGTCCCTTGCCTTGGTAAAGCTTTCGGACACGGTGATGACACCGTTTGGTCCGGGTATCTTGAGTTTGTTGTAGACAAAGCATGGCTTGGCCATGAACGTGTGGAATATGTCACGGCCGAATATGACGTGGTACACGCTCTTGAAGGGGACCACCTCAAAGGTCATGCGCTCTTGGCGGTAATTATTAACGTCGCCAAAGGCTACCTGAAGTGTGATGCACCCAAGGGACCGAGCCTCCCGACCAGGAACTACGCCATGGAACACGGTGTTGGTCCGCCTTAGGTTTGCCTCCGTCAACTTCATGTTCTGCAGTGTATCCAGGTACATGATGTTGATGCTGCTTCCACTATCCACCATGCACTTGGTGAACTCCACGCCATCAATCAATGGGTTGATGACCATGGTGTACTGGTTCTCCGTGGGTACAAGGTCTGGGTGGTCCGTCCTGTCCCAAGTTATTGGAACCTCCGACCAGCGCAGGTATTGGGGAACTGGGGGGAGAGTGGCCATCAGGATCCTTAGAGAGGTCTTCTGTTGTCGGACGGTGGGAGTGCCAAGGAAAGTGTGGTAGACTGGGGCCTTCTTTGCGAAGGGGTTCTTGCCCTTGTCGTCGCTCTTGGCGGCGTGCTTGGGGTCAACGTCCTCGTCCATGTCACTTGAATCCTTGGACTCCTCCTCCTTCTTCTTCCCCTTGCCCTTGCCTCGCGGACTGTTCTTCCGACTTCTCTTGTAGCCGGACTCCAGATCTTCCTTGAGGTCATTGACGAACTTGCAATGTCGATTGGTACGGGTGGCCTTGCCGTTGGCGTCGAGGTGTACGAGGCATGGCATATCGCGGTACTCCTCGTAGGTTTGGGGAACGCGGAGCGACGCCGAGTTGGTTTCACTTCCTCGTTGCTGCCCGCGGCCCGCTCCACTTCCTCAGCCACGTTTCCCGCCTTCTCCTCGTCCTGCAAAAGTCATAGCGACCATGTCGGTAGATTGCTTTTCTTCTGGAGCGGTTTTCCGCTTTGTACTGTTGTTCCTCCGAGCTTGAGTTGGAACGGCTGTTGCCGGCAATGAGCCACGAGCATCATCGTCAGCAGCTGCAAACTCACTAGCCAACTGAATCATCTGGTTCAAGTCAAGCTGGTGATTGTCCTGCAAGCGCTTCAGCTTGTGTCGAAGCAACGTGCCCCTTTCCAACCCATCAATGAAGGCGGCCATGGCGGTCTGAGCGTGCACTCCTGCGCAGGAATTCTTCATGTCCAGCCAGTGGGAGAGGTAGGCGCGAGATGTCTCGTCTTTGTCTTGCACACAGCGCTGTAGATCGCCCACAGTGCAGGGACGCTTGTATGTACCTTCAAAGTTCTTGGTGAATGCTTCTTTCATATCCAGCCAGTTGTAGATAGATTTCTCTGGCAAGTCGTCGATCCATTGACGGGCCGTACCTGCCAACATTAATGGGAGGTACTTAACGGCGACGTTGGGGTTGCCTCCGGCAATCTCCACCGCGTTGCCGTAGTCCCGCAACCATGTGGCGGGCTTGGCGGTGCCGTCATAGGGCTTGATGGTCTTGTCAATCCGGAAACCTTTGGGGTAAGTTGCGGACCGTATTGCAGGTCCAAAGCAACGTGGTCCCAGGTATGGTCCTTCCCGGGCCTCGTGGATATTATCGATCCGCGAACATGCATCGTACGGCTCCGGGTTCTTCTTCTTGTTGTCAACAGGGGATGGGCTGCGTGAATGACGCGGGCCTCTTCCGCCATGGTGACTGCTTGGCGGCGACGGAGGCGGAGGTGGCGGTGGGTTAGCCTTCTTGCTGTTACCCTCCTGCGACGCCTCACGCCTGTCACGGTTGCTTGTCGGACGCGGAGGGTCGTGGTGTGACCTGCTCTTGTGTCCTTGGTGGCACTCTTCATCATGACGGGTCTGTGCCGCGTTGTCGCGGATGACGATGCCACACTGCTTTGGAGGGGGCATATCCGTAATCTTCCTGACGTTGGGGGATCGGGGCAGTGGCAATGGGCGGCGAGGTTGGGCTTTTTCTCCGTGGTCGGAGGATATGGGGATAGCGTCCTTCCTATTGCGCGCATCCCTCCGTCTTCGTTCTAACGAACCCGTCTGTGATCCGACATCTTGAGGAGATCTATCCCTTGGCGGTTTGTACTGGCTAGATCGGCAGAGCGCTGGGTCAGACTCAAGCCTCTGAGAGGTGGCCTTTTCCTGCTGCTTTACCTCCTTGGCCACTAGGTCATAGACCTGTTCTACTGCCTCAGGCGATCTATCCTGCTCCAGAAGGGTCTTGGCGACGACGAGGTTAAGGAGTGGGGTGGGCATCACCTGCTTGCCTTCACTATCAATGTATGACTTGGCCTGTGCCGGCTTCGAGGGAGCCCATCCTAGGTTACGCCGTACACCAGGATCGTTGATGACGCGAGCTGGAGCCTTCTTAGCCTTCTGCTACTGCATCAGAGTCTTGTACTCGGCCTCCATTGCTCTAGCTTTCTCTATGGACTTTTGCACGTTGACCAGATCTCGATCTAGCTTAGCGCCTTGCTCCGCGATGGCTTGCGCCTCCTCCAGCAGCTGCTGGCGCTTCTCGTCAAGCTGAGTTACGTTCTGGATATGATCAATAGTTAGTGGCTCGACGAGGAGATTGCCACACATCACTCTATCAGCTGGAGTAACATGGGCTGCTGCCGACGTGGATGCTGGAGGCGGAAAGTTTGTGGTGTTGTTGGTGCTCGGACCGGTGCCGAGTTCCTGCAGCTGCTGCACTGGTTTAGGCGGAGGAGGCATGACCTTTGCGCGATCATCGTCAGCAGCAATAAGTGGCCCCTTCCCTTTTTCCAGTGCCGTAGGCGGAGCTTGCCCGGGTTGATCTTCATCCATCGCTGTCCCAATGGTGACGAACACCCCTCGAGACATGACGGTGTTGTTAGCTTGCTCGTCGCGCGAGTACTCCTCCTCCATATCCTGCATAGCGGAGTCTAGCTCTTCAGGACTGAAGTCTATTTCCTCTGAATCTGCACTGAAATCAGCATAAAGCACGTCAATGACAGAGTCGGAGGGTGCCGGGACTTCCTCGATGACGGGTGGTGGAGGTGCAACGGCCTCGACGATGACTGGAGGTGGTGGTGCTGCTACGACGATGGCGGCCGGAGGCGGTGGTGGCGGCTGTTGAACCGGAGGTTCTCCGTCTCTGAGCGCAAGCTCCATCTGGGTTACCACGTCAGCTGCCGCGTAGCTGTTAAAGGTGCTCACCATCTCTTCGAGGGTAAGGCGTCTTGTTGCCTGCTGCCGACGTAAAGAATGTCGGAGAAGCGTGCCATGGTCCAGTCCTTCCACGAAGTGATACAAAGAATTATCATCGGGGTAATTGGCCAGGTCTGCCCGTATACGGAGCCACCTGGCGAGGTAGTCGCGGGTTTTTTTGCCCTCTCTCTGAACGCAGCGCGACAGATCGAAGATGGTAACCACGCCGACGAACTTGGATCTCTGCTGTCCAGACGCGCGGACGAAGCTGGCGGATTTGCAGTGATCTTCCACCTTTATATCCTGCACAGGGGCGGTTTGGGTGGGCCTTGAATTTTTCCGATCTTTGCCGGCAAACTCCGAGGAGAGATCCGACATCGATCCTTCCGCGAACGTATCCTGCCCGTAGGCGGTCCGTGCGGGTCTTGATGCTTTCCGATCTTTGCTGGCAAACTCCGAGGAGAGATCTGACATCGATCCTTCCGCGAACGTATCCTGCTCGTAGGCGGTCCGTGCGGGTCTTGATGCTCGTCCGACTCCCAGGGAACTAGTGCCCAAGTCGGTTTCGCCGATGAAGAGGTGGATGTCTCCAATAGGAACGATCAAACACCGCGTAGGGTTCGTCTTCGCCGGGATCCATAACTCGTTAGGGGGGACGATCGGAACGTTGACGGAGAAGAGAACATGGCTAATGGCTACGTTTTCGCCAATTCCCGCGAAGATCTTGGTCCTCGCCCGCTGAAGAGTCTGAAGCGCCTCTTGCCCCACGGTGGGCGCCAACTGTCGTGGTATTGCCGATGAGTACGCCATGGAGGGGTCCTCACAATGCGTGTTTAGAGATGTGGGGTAAGGCGGACGGTTGACGGGTACAAGGTAACACAGCTTACCCAGGTTCAGATCCCACGATGGTGGCGGAATCCTACTCCTGCTATAAATCACTATAAGGGCAGATACGCCGAGTTACAGAGATAGGTTCGCTATGCGAGGTTGTATGAATCGATGCCCTAAAGGCTCCCATAGGCCCGACTTATATAGTCGTCAGATCCTGGGGTTATAGGGAAAAGTCCTAGCCGGACTGGTTACAGAGTCCTACACCGTCTATCACTAGTCTTGTGTATCTTGTACTCCAAGGCTCCGAGTACGCTGGTGACTCCACCGTAGCCTTCCTTTATCCAGCATGGGCCTCCCTTCTGGATCCACCTAACTAGGCCGCCCAGCAGGCCATAGGCCATGCTACCGACTATGGGCCACCCAGGTTAGTCGGATAAGAGACATGCTATGAGGATTCCCATATAGCATATCCCCAACATAGCGAGAAACTGAAAAATCGAATCCTGGTCGGAACTTCCGCCGGTTCACCGGAACTTCCGGTGGGAGCAAAACTTCCGGTGAAAGTTCCAATAGAAGTTCCGTCAAATAGACACAACAAAAACAGAAGGTTACTGAACGTGAGCGGAACAAGAGCCAGAAATTCAACCGGAACTTTCGGCCTGAGCGGAACTTCCGGTCACTGGCCGGAACTTCCGGTGAGAGCGAAACTTCCGGTGGAAATTCCGACTGAAGTTCCGTCAAATAGCACATCCAAAATAGAAGGTTACTGAGCGTGAGCGGAAGAAGACCCGAAACTTCCACCAGAACTTTCGGCGGCAAAAATGCCCTAGCGGAACTTCCTATGGCAAGCCGGAACTTCCGGTCAGGAAAATTCCAGAAACCAGAAAACCAGAAACGCAATAACTTTTGCATCCGAACTCCAAACAGGATGAAACCAATTTTGTTGGAAAGATAACGACGAATAGAATCCAACAAAAACCGCCAAGGTGTGGAGTCGGAAAACTCGCAAGATAAAAAACCGCAATAAGATATGCAAGTGAAATCCTTAGATGATGAACTAGAGCTTGTTATGATGATGACCACAAGCTCTAGATCCTCTCATGGACAAGAACCAAATAACAACCAAGAAAGATGATGCTATGAATGCAAAGGTTTGAGCTCTCTCCGAACGATGCAAACGAGACACCCGCTTGAGAGCCCCTCTTGATAGTACGGCTATCTATCCTAAACCCGGTCTCCCAACTAACAACACGAGACCGGCAAAAGAGAAGCCCTATCAAGAACATACCTTTGCCTTGAGCATCCCACTTGAACTTGATGTAGACCGTTTTGTTCTTCTATAGCGGGAACACCTTTCTTGGATGCTCTTGCTTGATGAAGATGAAGACTTGCAAATTGCTCCCCCATACTCCATGGGGAAACCTCTTATTTGAACTTGTCTTCATCATTCCATGAGCACGAGGATGGCAAGCTTCAAGCATGAGATCTTCTAGAGATGGCGCATCTTTTGAGCTCGCCCTTCTTCATCCCTACTTGAGGTTGATCCATCTTGATGCAACTATTTGCACATGTCTTGATCAACCTTCAAGCTCCTTCTTTCTTCATGATTCCAATGGGAACAAAGCCCTTGGACATTTCTTCATCTACCAACCTTGAGACTAACACATGACCCAAGCGATGCCAATGGACAAACATATAGGTGAAACTAAATTTACACATTAGTCCATAGAGATTGTCATTAATTACCAAAACCACACATGGGGGCATACATGCCCTTTCACCGGTGGAGACGCCCTAACTAATAAAGTCTATGGGGTGCCGGTACAAAAAAAATCACATCCTTCAATTTGGTTTTAGCGCTGGCGCGATCCAACTTACTATTTGGATTTCCCGGGTCGAATCCGACCTGCGAGGTCTAGTGAGGGCGTAGGATGAACGATAAGACATTGCAGGCCTGCCCTGGCGGTGAGATAGGCGGCTCGTCTCCCGAGCGGCATCACGTCTCATCGATGGTCACACGGTGGCAAAATTTCGATCGAGTTCTCCCGCCATGCCCTTCCCTCTCCACTGCTTTCCGTATGGTCTTCCCTCCCTTTTCTTACTATATGTAGACGTGGCGGTAATAGCCATTGCACATCTACACTCACTATCTCACCATGGGCACACCTCACACCCTCTCCCTGCTATATCTAGGGCGACGACTGGAGGTGCTGCTTTCGCCAGTAGAAGCGACACATAGCCATGTCTGGTCGTCGTCTTCCTCCAACTCGCATACCACCCGCAGGAGATCTAGAGGCGCCTCTCCATGGCCCCAACCACACTGACTCCAAGGAGGAGGAGGTGATCCCCTCTAACGAGTCCGACGCAAACTCTAACGAGTTTGGCTAGAGAAGGTCTGGCACTGATTCCGAGGAGTCAGAGGTGCCACCATGGGTGCCACTCGAACAACGGGTGATCAAATGATGCATTTGAGATGAGCGCTGGCAAGCGCATCCACGACCGCCGCCACCCCGAGGGCCAGTTAACCGGCAAGCCTTATGGGTGGGACGTCCTCAACCACATTTTTCTGTCGGAGCACCTCCGGCTGCAACATCTCGACGATGTCCATGATGGCTCAGTTGATGTGGAGCCTTGTTGGGAACCCCAAGAGCAAGGTGTGAAGCAGCAAGCGGCAAGTCTTCCCTCAGTAGATACCGAGGTTATCGAACCAGAAGGAGGAAGAAACGTCACACAGGTGTTGCAAGCAACGCGGAGACCTGCACAACACAAACTCAAGACTTTGCCCCAACGAATCAGTGAGGTTGCCAAGCTCACCGGTTTGCTGTAACAAAGGATTAAACGTATGGTGTGGAAGGTAATTGTGGTTTGCAACAAGTAAACAAGTAACAGTGGAAGATGTATCAATGGTAAAGATTGGACCGGGGTCCATAGTTCACTAGAGGTGCTCTCATTAAATAAACAACATGGCATGAAGGGTAAACAAATTACAGCGAGGCAATTGGCAGGAACTGAGCAAGGCATAACAATGCAATTACTAGTCAGAAAGATCCTATGAGGTTGATTGGTCAATACAACAAGATACATAGACCGCCATCCAACTGCATCTATGACTAGAAGTCCACCTTCAGGTTATCATCCGAACCCCCTCCAGTATTAAGTTGCAAGCAACAGACAACTTCTTTAAGCAAAGTGTGTAAGGTAAACAGTCCACATGTTCCATGAACAAGAGACCGTTGTTTTCTCCGTAGTAGAAACAACACATCTACAACCGAAGAGATTTCTGTCACTTCCCTTGGAAACTAGAGGCATGAACCCACTATCGAGCATAAATACCCCCTCTTGGAGTCACTAGCAACTACTTGGCCAAGATAGCTACTAACAACGGAGAGCATGCAAGATCACAAACAACACACACATGATAGAATCATAAAGACAAAACCATTAATCAAACCAACATAATAATCTCAATATCCATCGGATCCCCGTAAACACAACATGCATGATTACAAATAGATTAGATCTTGATCATGAACGGAGCTCACAAGATCTATACATGAAAGCACTAAGGAGGAGATACAACCATCTAGCTACTACATGGACCCATAGTACAAGGTGGAACTACTCACGTATCATACCGGAGAGAAGGCCTCTGGGATGATCTCCCCTCCGACAGTGTGCCAGGAAGAACTTTAGATCCCCCCGATCTAGGGACGATGGTGGCGGCGGCTACAGACGGTTTCGTGGATTTCTGATTGGGTACTCAGGGTTTCTGCATCGGGGGCTTCTTATAGGCGAAGGGGGAGACCGAGGAGGCGGCTAGGGCCACCAAACCCTAGATAGGCGCTGGGCTGGGCCCACCCGCGCCTGGGGTGGGTCTAGCCCCCCTGGCCGGCCCTTCCGACTCTCCTCTGGACTTCTTGTTCCCCACGGAAAGTAACTGACTTTGTCCTTTGCCCCCTCCAAT
Organism: Avena sativa; assembly: GCA_916181665.1. Lineage (NCBI taxonomy): Eukaryota > Viridiplantae > Streptophyta > Magnoliopsida > Poales > Poaceae > Avena > Avena sativa. The sequence goes on from OV702299.1 coordinate 512,291,595, forward strand.
TCCGAGAATATTTCTTTACTAACTTTTCTGAAACCAAAAACAGCAGAAAACAGGCATCTGGCACTGTTGCAACTTGTTAACAGGTTAGTACCAGAAAACATGTAAAAAGCACCTCAAAGTGTGGACAAGTAAAGCAAAGTAGATACAAAACAACTTTTCTTTACTAACTTTTTTGATGCTCCATGCTTGTTTTGTATCTATTTTGCTTTACTTGTCCACACTTTGAGGTGCTTTTTACATGTTTTCTGGCACTAACCTATTAACAAGTTGCAACAATGCCAGATTCCTGTTTTCTGTTGTTTTTGGTTTCAGAAAAGTTAGTAAAGAAATATTCTCGGAATTGGACGGGACGAAGGACAAAGTCAATAACTTTCCGTGGGGAATAAGAAGTCTAGAGGGGAGCCCGGAAGGCCAGCCAGGGGCCAGACCCACCCTAGGCGCGCGTGGGCCCTAGCATACGCCTGGCTAGGGTTGGGGCACCCTGGCCTCCTCCCGGTCTCGCCACTTTGCCTATAAGAAGCCCCCGATACAGAAACCCTGAGTACCCGATCAGAAATACACGAAACCGTTTGTAGCCTCCGCCACCATCGTCCCTAGATCGGGGGGATGTGAAGTTCTTCCCGGCACCCTGCCGAAGGGGAGATCATCTCGGAGGCCTTCTCTCTGGTATGATTAGTGAGTAGTTCCACCTTGTACTATGGGTCCATGTAGTAGCTAGATGGTTGTATCTCCTCCTTTGTGCTTTCATGTATAGATCTTGTGAGCTCCGTTCATGATCAAGATCTAATCTATTTGTAATCATGCATGTTGTGTTTGCGGGGATCCGATGGATATTGAGATTATTATGTTGGTTTGATTAATGGTTTTATCTTTATGATTCTATCATGTCTGTGTTGTTTGTGATCTTGCATGCTCTCCGTTGCTAGTGGTTATCTCGGCCAAGTAGTTGCTAGTGACTCCAAGAGGGAGTATTTATGCTCGATAGTGGGTTCGTGCCTCTAGTTTCCAAGGGAAGTGACAATAATCTCTTCGGTTGTAGATGTGATGTTGCTACTAGGGAGAAAACAATGGTCTCTTGTTCATGGAACATGTGGACTGTTTACCTTACACACTTTGCTGAAAGAAGTTGTCTGTTGCTTGCAACTTAATACTGGAGGGGGTTCGGATGATAACCTGAAGGTGGACTTCTAGTCATAGATGCAGTTGGATGACGGTCTATGTATATTGTTGTATTGCCCAATCAACTTCATAGGATCTTTCTGGCTAGTAATTGCATTGTTATACCTTGCTCAGTTCCTGTCAATTGCCCCGCTGTAATTTGTTTACCCTTCATGCCATGTTTTTTTATCTAAGGAGAGCACCTCTAGTGAACTATGGACCCCGGTCCAATCTTTACCATTGACACATCTTCCACAGTTACTTGTTTACTTGCTGCAAACCATTACCTTCCACACCATACGTTTAATCCTTTGTTACAGCAAACCGGTGAGCTTGATAACCTCACTGATTCGTTGGGGCAAAGTCTTGAGTTTGTGTTGTGCAGGTCTCCACGTTGCCAGAAACACCTTTGAGACGTTTCCTTCCTCCTTCGGCTTCGATAACCTCGGTCTCTACTGAGGGAAACTTGATGATGTGCTCATCACACCTTGCTCTTGGGGTTCCAACGAAGTGTCCCACGTCAACACTGGGTGCACGCATCACTCGTCCTCCCGAGTAGGTAAGTGATAAACAAAATAAATTTGAGGTGACATGCACCCTCACAATAAAGATCCAACCATTTGCAAGCATTTAAAGCTGGTATCAAAGAACTCTAAACATGTGCATGAAAGATGGAGTTCTAACAATAGGACATAGTAACTATGCATGCAACATGACAAGCTAAAAACAAAGATCATGAACAACATGCATTGAAAAATGTTTGTTTGTTTCACATATAGAAAACATATCATAGTGGTAATCAGCTTCTCCCTCATAGAGTAGCAATATAATGCACAGGACACCTGCAAAGTTCACAAGGGTGACTAGAAGAAAGTAGCACAAGAGCAAGTAATAACACAATATGCATCAATTAATAAGCTTTGGAACACTGCACACAGAATGACAACTATGCTCTCTTAATGGTGCCTAAAGGTAGAAGGTGGAGACTCAATAGTGGTGGAAGAAAGGCCTTTTTGTAAAGGAAGCAGGGATTACAAGTTTCAAAAAGAGCTTCCAAAAATTATAGTACTTGTTAGCTTTCAGCCCTCATTGCCCCTATCATAAGCATCTTGAAGTGGTTAAGGTTAAAGTGGCATAGCTGGAGTATATGCTTGACGAAGTATAAGTTGGCAATCTCATGCCCCTTGAATACGAGGGCCACACCTCATGCATACTCAACTTTGGGTCCAGGTAAGTTCTTGTCTCTGTAAGTATTTGCATATCATTGAGAACCGCCAATAGGGTACTCCTTGCACATGGTACAAGAGCTTTCCCATAACCAAAATGACAAGGCAAGCAGACAATGAGCATCTCAGGAATATTTTTATTTACCATATGCATAGATTTTTATTGAGGATGCTTCATAGATAGCTCACTATGGTGATGCTGCAAGTTTCTACCATGATTAGGCAAGGCTTAGGCTAGCAGCCTAGGCGTTTCTCTAACACAGGATACAAACTCCATGGACTTACAAGTTCCCTCTTTATTTCACACCGGTGACATCCATAGACAAAAGAACATGGTATCAACTGAGTACAACAAGGTACAAGTGCAATGTTGAAAACGTTCCCCGTGACAGCACGGTTCTGCTAATTCCAACTTATAAGTGCAAGCATATACAAAAAAGTTGTCACAATGGTTCAAGTTTATTAGGGGCAGAGAATAAAGTGTGCCATCAAGTTCGTGAGGGCTTTAATCACTAATTTTCACATAACAAAATAATTTTTAATTGGAAGATAGTTCAAAACAAGAATATACTTGGAATGGTGTAACACACCGTGTATAGGAATTTATAGTGGACACTTTGGAATAACTTGGTTTCTTGGGAGTTGGAGACATGAGTAGAACTTACTCATACAAGTGGAGGCTAGCAAAAGACTGGGAGCAACCAACTAAGAGAGCAATAATGGCCCAAATCATGCAGTGCAACAAAGCATATTAATCAAAGCAAAGAGTGGTACTACAAGTCAAGTACTAAATGATCATAGAGGCTAATGGTGACTTGTGAGAGTCATAACTTGGTGTGAGCATGTTCCAAGTCAACCCAAGCAAAGCATCAAAGGAGAATACCACAATACTATGCTTTTGCATGCTAAAACAACGCATAATTTCTTCAAGGCACACTAATCAATCCCAATTGTTTGGAACAAGACATGCTACAACAATAATCACTAAACATAATTCTGAAACAACACCTAGCATGTCATGCTAAAGTCTAAGTCACAGTCAATGCAAGATCCTCTTGCACTTCAAGCAAGAACTTACTACTCCTTTCCAAACACCAAGAAAACTTATTTGCAAAACAACACAGCAAGAGCGGGGGTCCAAACTACTTAAGAAAACTAAACAAACTAAGCAAATCAAACGAAAACTAAGACGCTCCAAGAACAACACAACGTGCATGAAACAATAAAAACGAAGTGTCTAGACAGACCTGAGCTTTTTATTAATGAAGAAGGGGATGCCTTGGGCATCCCCAAGCTTTGACGCTTGTACCTCTTGGATATTTCTTGGGGTGACACCATGGTGGCATCCCCAAGCTTGAGCTTTTGTCCATTCTTCATCTCATTGCATCATTCTCTCTTTACACCTGAAATTTTTCCTTCATACAAAACATCACACAATCTTCATTAGCAACATTAGTGTATTCAAAAGATATTAGACCACTGGCAAAGCTTTGGAACAGCAAGGCTTTTCATTAAAAACACAAGCTACTGTAGTAACTCCTTCAAAAAGCTCAATTTACCTGAAGAGAACTCAAAAAGGAATCAATAAGAAGCAAATGCAAATAATGGCAGAAATCTGTCAAAACAGACCAGCAGGTAGAAACCGATTTTTTCGAACATCTTATGTTGCTCAAATCAAAAAGTGTTGAACTAACGAAAGTTATCTAACATACTGGGGGATTTATTCGTAAATTGTCAGCTCAATCCGAGTTATATAGCCTCCTCATGATTTTTTTGGTGGAGGACAGAAATCTGTTTCGGGACATTAACTCCCCAAATCTTACTTCCCTCTCATTAGAGGTCATTCTTGGCACAAAAAGCAAACAAAAAGGATAAGGAGAGGTCATTACTGAAGTAATAACTTCCAAGACTCAAGTAAACTCTTGGGTTATCTCCCAACAAGTACTTTTCTTTAACGCCTTTAAGTTAGGCTTGAAAGCTTGAGAAGATGCTCACATAAGAATTATGAATTGAAGTCAAAGAGAGCATCAAGAAGCAAATTCAAAACACATTTAAGTCTAACCCACTTCCTATGCATAGGAATCTTGTATGCAAATAAATTCACAAAGAACAAAGTGACAAGCATAGGAAGATGAAACAAGAGCAACTTCAAAACTTTCAGCACATAGAGAGGTGTTTCAGTACCATGAAAACTTCTACAACCATACTTTTCTCTCTCATAATAATTTTCAGTAGCATCATGAATAAACTCAACAATATAGCTATCACATAAAGCATGCTTTTCATGATCTACAAACACATAATCTCTATCAAGCTCAAAAATAGTGGGATTAAAACCTTCACAGGTTTTACCCAAAGTAAAAATTTCAAAAGGATCCACAGGAACATAACATTCATCCTCCTTTGGTAAACATGGGAGACAATCAAATAATATAAGGGGTAAAGAGTTACTCTCATTATAAGGTATACATGGGTAGATCCATTCTTCCTCCTTTTGTTCATCACTCTCCTCCTCTTTTTCATCTAATGAGCTTCCAGTTTCAACAATTTCTTCTTCCATAGGCTCCTGCAAGGCATTAGTCTCTTCCAGTTGTGGAAAGCACTTATTAAAATATTCAATAATATTCCATTTGCTTCCTTGTAATTGTTAAAGAAAAATTTAAGTATCTCATAAACCTCATGTTCATAAGGTGCATCATCAGTATTTTCAAGCAAGCTGGCAAGTTCAAATGCACCCTTGAAGGCAATAAACTCTTCAATTTGTTCCACATCATAAAATTCATAATTTCCTTTAACATAAGAAGATATGGTAACATTATCATTATACTCACATTGTAAGTGTAGGTGTGTATACCTCCTGCAGCAACAAGATTTATCAAAGCAATAAGTAACATTATAAGTAGAGCACAAGTCTCTAGCAATAGTATTCAACTTATCAATTTGTTTCCATAAGTGTTTCCCTTTTTGCAACAAACGGTGTTTCTTATAATAATACCTTTGTTCTTCCGTGAACCCACCTTGCCAATAAGAACTAGTTTCAAACAAACCATCCTTTGATAGAAAGCATGACCAAGCAAGGCAATAACAGACCAGCAACTAGAGCAGAAACTAATTTTTTTGTGTTTTTGAATAAAGAAAGCAAACCAAACTAGAATATTTTTTTTTGTGTTTTTTGGAAAGAGGAAAACAAAACCAAACAAAAGAAACAAAGCAAACTAAAAACAAAGTAAAGAGAAAGGAAGTTAAAGAATCCCCTTGTGAAGACGTCATTAGCCTCCCCGGCAATGGCGCCAGAAAACTTGTTGATGGCTCAGTTGATGTGGATCCTTGTTGGGAACCCCAAGATCAAGGTGTGAAGCAACAAGTATTCCCTAAGTAGAGACCGAGGTTATCCAACCAGAAGGAGGAATGAAACGTCACATAGGTGTTGCAAGCAACGTGGAGACCTACACAACACAAACTCAAGACTTTGCCCCAACGAATCAGTGAGGTTGTCAAGCTCACCAGTTTGCTGTAACAAAGGATTAAACGTATGGTGTGGAAGGTAATGGTGGTTTGCAGCAAGTAAACAAGTAACAGTGGAAGATATATCAATGGTAAAGATTGGATCGGGGTCCATAGTTCACTAGAGGTGCTCTCCTTAAATAAACAACATGGCATCAAGGGTAAACAAATTACAGCGAGGCAATTGACAGGAACTGAGCAAGGCATAACAATGCAATTACTAGTTAGAAAGATCCTATGAGGTTGATTGGGCAATACAACAAGATACATAGACCGCCATCCAGCTGCATCTATGACTAGAAGTCTACCTTCAGGTTATCATCTGAACCCCCTCCAGTATTAAGTTGCAAGCAACATACAACTGCTTTAAGCAAAGTGTGTAAGGTAAATAGTCCACATGTTCCATGAACAAGAGACCGTTGTTTTCTCCCTAGTATCAACATCACATCTACAACCGAAGAGATTTTTGTCACTTCCCTTGGAAACTAGAGGCATGAACCCACTATCGAGCATAAATACCCCCTCTTGGAGTCACTAGCAACTATTTGGCCAAGATAGCTACTAACAACGGAGATCATGCAAGATCACAAACAACACATACATGATAGAATCATAAAGACAAAACCATTAATCAAACCAACATAATAATCTCAATATCCATTGGATCCCCGCAAACATAACATGCATGATTACAAATAGATTAGATCTTGATCATGAATGGAGCTCACATGATCTATACATGAAATCACAAAGGAGGAGATACAACCATCTAGCTACTACATGGACCCATAGTCCAAGGTGGAACTACTCACGTATCATACCGGAGAGAAGGCCTCCGGGATGATCTCCCCTCTGGCAGGGTGCCGGGAAGAACTTCAGATCCCCCGATCTAGGGACGATGGTGGCGGCGGCTATAGACGGTTTCGTGGATTTCTGATCGGGTACTCAGGGTTTCTGCATCAAGGGCTTCTTATAGGCGAAGGGGGAGACCGAGGAGGCGGCCAGGGCCACCAAACCCTAGCCAAGCGCGGGGCTGGGCCCACCCACGCCTGGGGTGGGTCTGTCCCCCGGCCCCTCCGTCTCTCCTCTGGACTTCTTGTTCCCCACGGAAAGTAATTGACTTTGTCCTTTGTCCCGTCCAATTCTGAGAATATTTCTTTACTAACTTTTTTGAAACCAAAAACAGCAGAAAATAGGCATGTGGCACTGTTGCAACTTGTTAATAGGTTAGTACCAGAAAACATGTAAAAAGCACCTCAAAGTGTGGACAAGTAAAGGAAATTAGATACAAAACAAGCATGGAGGATCAAAAATTATAGATACGTTTCCAACGTATCAGTCCGCTGATGGCGCCTGACAGCGCTTTGTCGAGAAACCCCAAGAGCAAGGTGTGATGCAGCACAACAACAAGTATTCCCTTAGTAAGAAACTGAGGTTATCGAACTAGTAGGAGGAAGGAAATGTCTCAAAGGTGTTGCAAGCAACTTGGAGACCTGCACAACACAAACTCAAGACTTTGCCCCAACGAACAGTGAGGTTGTCAATCCCACCGGTTGCTGTAACAAAGGATTAACTATATGGTGTGGAAGGTGATAGTGGTTTGCAGAAAACAGTAATAGTGGAAGATGTATCAATGGTAAAGATTGGACCAGGGTCCATAGTTCACTAGAGGTGTTCTCCTTAGATAAACAAACATGGCATGCTGGGTAAACCAATTACAGCAGGGCATTTGACAGGACTGAGCAAGGCATAACAATCCAATATTAGACATCAAGATCATATGAGATTCGACTGGGCAATACAACAAGATACATATACCGCCATCCAACTGCATCTATGACTAGAATTCCACCTTTGGGTTATCATCCGAACACCCTCCAGTATTAAGTTGTAAGCAACATACAACTGCTTTAAGCAAAGTTTGTAAGGTAAACAATCCACTTGTTCCATGAACAAGAGACCGTTGTTTTATCCCCAGTAGTAACAACACATCTACAACCTTAGAGATTTTTGTCACTTCCCTTGATTAAATAGAGGCATGAACCCACTATCGAGCATAAATACCCCCTCTTGGAGTCACTAGCAACTACTTGGCCAAGATAGCCACTAACAACGGAGAGCATGCAAGATCACAAACAACACAGATATGACAGAATCAATAATACAAAACCATTAATCAATCTGACATAGTAATCTCAATATCCATCAGATCCCCACAAACACAACATGCATGATTACAAATAGATGAGATCTTGATCATGAACGGAGCTCACAAGATCTAGACATGAAAGCACAAAGGAGGAGATACAAACAACCATCTAGCTACTACATGGACCCGTAGTCCAAGGTGGAACTACTCACGCTTCATACTGGAGGCTGGCATGATGAAGAAGAAGGCCTCCAGGATGATCTCCCCTCCGACAGGGTTCCGGGAAGATCTTCAGATCCCCCCGATCTAGGGACGATGGTGGTGGTGGCGGCTATAGACGGTTTCGTGGGATATTGATCGGGTGTTTAGGGTTTAGGCATCGGGGGTCTTTATAGGCGAAGAGGCGAGGCAGGGAGGCCGGTAGGGTGGCTGCAGCCCTCCCAGGTGCGGGGTGGGCCCACCCGTGCGGCCATGGGGTGTGACCCCCTGGTGACTCTCCTCCGTCTCGTATTCCGGCATCATGTTCCCCATGGTAAAATATTGACTTTGGCTTTTGTCCCGTCCAATTCCGAGAATATTGATTTTCTGCCTTTCTGGAACTAAAAATAGAAGAAAACATGAAACTGGCACTGTGGCATATTGTTAATAGGTTAGTACCCGAAAACATATAAAAACACCTCAAAGTGTAGACAAAGCGAAGCAAAGTAGATACTAAACAAGCATGGAAAATCAAAAATTATAGATACGTTTCCGACGTATCAAGCATCCCCAAGCTTAACTCCTGCTCGTCCTCGAGTAGCCAAGTGATAAAAAGAATATTTTTTGAGGTGCCATGCACCATCAAAACCAAGATCAAACAATTTGCAAGCATTGAAAGATGGGATCAAAGAACTCTAAACATGAGCATGAAAGATGGAGTTTTAACAGTAAGACAAAGTAACTATACATGCAACATGAAAGGCTACAAACAAAGATCATGAATAACATGCATTGAAAAACGTTTGTTTGTTTCACATACAGAAAACATAGCATAGTGGCATTCAGCTGGTCCCTCATAGAGTAGCAAATAGATGCATAGGACACCTTCAAAGTTCATAAGAGTGACTAGATAGAAATAGCATAAGAACAAGTAATATCAATAATATGCATCAATCAATAAGTTTTGGGACAATGCACATAGAACTAAGAATGGCAACTATGCTCTCTTAACTGGTGCCTAAAGGTAGAAGGTGGAGACTCAATATAATAGTGGAAGAAAATCCCTTGATAAAGGGAAGCAGGGATTTCAAGTTTCAAAAAGAGCTTCCAAGAATTATGATACTTGTTAGCTTTCAGCCCTCATTGCCCATATCATAAGAATCTTGAAGTGATTAAGGTTAAAGTGAACAAATTATGGAGTATATGCTTGACAAAGTATAAGTTGGCAATCCCATGTCCCTTGAATACAAGGGCCGCACCTCATGCTACTCAACTTTAGTCACCTGTAAGTTCTTGTCATAGTAAGTACATGTGTATCATAGAGAACCGCCAACGGGGTACCCCTTGCACATGGTACAAGAGCTATCCCATAACCAAAATGACAAGGCAAGCAGACAATGAGCATCTCAACGATCTTTTTATTTGCTATTTGCATAGGTTTTTATTTAGGATGCTTCACAGATTGCTCATTATGGTGATGCTGCAAGTTTCCACCATGATTAGGCATGGCTTAGGCTAGTGGCCCAGGCGTTTATCTAACACAAAATACATCACTCCATGGACTTACAAGCTCCCCTTATATTTCACACCAGCGACATCCATAGACAAAAGAGCATGATATCAATTGTGTACAAAGTACAAGTGCAATGTTGAAAGCATTCCACGTGACAACATGGTTCTGCTAATTCCAAGATATAAGTGCAAGCATATACAACATAGATGACACAATGGTTCAAGTTTATTAGGGGCAAGAAATATAAAGTGTGCCATCAAGTTTGTGAGAGCTTTAATCACTAAGTTTTCACATAACAAAATACTTTTTAATTGGAAGATAGATGAAAACAAGAATATACTGGAAGCAACCAACTAAGAGAGCAATAATGGCCATAATCATGTAGAGGGACAAAACATTACTAATCAAAGAATAGAGTGGTACTACAAGTCAAGTACTAAATGATCATAGAAGCTATGGTGACTTGCTCATAGTCATAACATGGTGTGAGCATTTGCCAAGTCAACCCAAACAAAACATCAAAGGAGAAAACCACAATACTATGCTTTTGTATGCTAAAACAATGCATGATTCTTTCAAGACACACTAAGCAATCCCAATTGTTTGGAACAAGTCATGCTACAACAATAATCACCAAGCATAAGGTCAAAACAACACCTAGCATGACATGCTAAAGTCTAAGTCACAGTCCAAGCAAGCTCCTCTTGCACTATTCAAGCAAGAACTTTCTACTCCTTTCCAACACCAATCAACTTATTTGAAACAACATAGCGAGAACGGGGGTCCAAACTACTTTATTCAAGCAAACTAAGCAAACTAATCAAAGCAAACGAAAACTAAGACGCTCCAAGAACAACACAACAGTGCATGAAACAATAAAAACGAAGTGTCTAGAAAGACCTGAGCTTTTTATTGATGAAGAAGGGGATGCCTTGGGCATCCCCAAGCTTTGACGCTTTTACCTCTTGGATATTTCTTGGGGTGACACCGTGGTGGCATCCCCAAGCTTGATCTTTTGTCCATTCTTCATCTCATTACATTATTCTCTCTCTACACTTGAATTTTTTCCTTTATACAAGATTTCACACATCTTCATTAGCAACATTAGTGTATTTAAAAGATAATAGACCCTTGAGTTTAGCTTTAGAACAACAAAACTTTCACTAAAAACACAAGCTACTGTAATAATTCCTTAAAAAGCTCAATTTTCAAAAAAAAACAAAAAAGAATCAATAAGAAGCAAATACAAATAATGGCAGAAATCTGTCAAAACATACCAGCAGGTAGAAACCGATTTTTTTGAAGACTTTCTGTTGCTCAAATCAAAAAGTGTTGAACTAACGAAAGTTAGGTAACGTACTGGGAGATTTATTCGTAAATTTTCAGCTCAATTCTACTTACATAGACTCCTCACAAAATTTTATGGTGGAGCATAGAAATCTGTTTCAGGACAGCAACTCCCCAAATCTTACTTCCCTCTCATTAGAGGTCATTCTTGGCACAAAAAGCAAACAAAAAGGATAAGGAGAGGTCATTACTGAAGTAATAACTTCTAAGACTCAGGAAAACTCTTGGGTTATCTCCCAACAAGTACTTTTCTTTAACGCCTTTAAGTTAGGCACAAGAAGCAAGAAATCAAATATTTTCAAATAAAGAAGCATTAATATCAAACCTTGCTTTCAAAGGAGGAGCGAAAAGCAACTTCTCTCTCCTCATAGGGAAGTGTTCAATATCTTTCTTGAATGGAAATTGATATTTAATGGTGCCTTCTTTCATATCAATGATGACACCAACAGTTCTAAAAAAAGGTCTTCCCAAAGTAATAGGACAGGAAGCATTGTATTCAACATCCAAAACATAGAAATCAACGGGGACATAAGCATTGTTAACCATAATGAGAACATCATTAATACTCCCCATGAGTTTTTTCTTAGCATTATCATTATGTGGGACATCCAAATAACAATCTTCCAAAGGTGGCAAATCAAGCATTTCATAAATCTTCCTAAGCATAATAGAGACACTAGAACCAAGATCACATGAAGCTTTGAGATCAAATTCATTCACTTGCATATTAATAATGGGTTCCCAACTATCTTCTACTTTCCTAGGGATAGAAGCTTTGTGTTTTAACTTCTCTTCCTTACTTTTAACAAGAGCATCAGTAATGTGTTTGGTGAAAGCAACATGCATATCACTAGCATCAGGATTTCTGGTAAGATTTTGCAAGAGCATAATCACTTCAGAAATATTGTAACTATCAAGATCAAAATCAAACTTAGCATCACTAGTAGTAGACTCATTGGTCGTAGGCATTGTAGGAGGAGTAATAGGGACTTCTTGTGGTTTAGTGGCATCCATATTGGTGGTGGTGATGGTGCACACACTATTGTTTCTAGCAATTTCAGCTTCCATTTCCTACTTAGCATGAAGTTGCGCTAACAGTCTAACATTTTCATCAATAGTAACTTGTATGGAAGGAGTAGCAGCAAAGGTACTTTCCATGTTTTCAGGTTTAGCAGCCATTTTATTAATCAAAGAGGACCTGCTTCAGACAAAGAGGAAATATTTTTCTCTACATTCAAAAGATTTTCCTCCATAGTCTTATTGAAAGTGGTTTGTTTACTAATAAAGTCTTTGAGTATGATTTCAAGTTCAGAGGGGGCACTTCTAGCATTTTTGTAGGAGTTTCCATAGGTATTGCCATTATTAGGAGGATAAGGCCTATAATTGTTGTTACTACCAAAATTATTCCTATAGGCATTGTTGTTGAAATTGTTGTTTCTAATGAAGTTCACATCAACTTGCTCTTCTTGAGCAACCAAAGAGGCTAAGGGAACATTATTTCGATCTAAAGGAGCTTTCCCATTAACAAGCATAGCCATGATAACATCAATCTTATCACTCACAAGATCTAGACATGAAAGCACAAAGGAGGAGATACAACCATATAGCTACTACATGGACCCGTAGTCCAAGGTGGAACTATTCACGCTTCATACCGGAGGCTGGCATGATGAAGAAGAAGGCCTCCGGGATGATCTCCCCTCCAACAGGGTGCCGGGAAGAGCTTTAGATCCCCCGATCTAGGGACGATGGTGGCGGTGGCTACTGACGGTTTCGTGGGATATTTATGAGGTGTTTAGGGTTTAGGCATCGAGGGGTCTTTATAGGCGAAGAGGCGAGGCAGGGGGCCGCCAGGGCGGCTGAACCCTCCCCCCCCAGGCGCGGGGTGGGCCCACCCGCGCGGCCAGGGGGTGTGGCCCCTGGTGACTCTCCTCTTTCTCGTATTCCAGCTTCTTGTTCCCCGCGGTAAAATATTGACTTTGGCTTTTGTCCCGTCCAATGCCGAGAATATTGATTTTCTGCATTTCTGGAACAAAAAATAGAAAAAATAGGCAATTGACACTATGGCATCTTATTAATAGGTTAGTACCAGAAAACATATAAAAATACCTAAAAGTGTAGACAAACCAAAGTAAAGTAGATACTAAACAAGCATGGAACATCAAAAATTATAGATACGTTTCCGACGTATCATCCACACGCGTCTCGTCCTTGCATCGAGAATATACCCCGGCGATGCGAACTTGCGTGCCTGTCGTGACCGAGCTAAGTAGGAGGTCGAAACACAGCTGGCGTTGTAAAACTCCTTATTTGAGTTGTGGGTTTCAACAGAGGGTCGCCTGCCGTGTCTTGATTTTTGACACCGGGGGTGGGGATCCCCTTTGTTAGTTCGGCTAGGGGCGCAACGTCCGGCGAGCTAGATGAACACACATACAAAGAGAGACACCGGGTTTTTACCCATGTTCACGTCCGTGATGTGCGGATCCCTGCGTCCTTCAACTATCGACTATCTGGTGGGTAATTACAATTACAAAGGTTCCCCTGGAAGAATCTAGCTAACAAATCTCTCCACCTCTCTCGTTCAACCTGGCCCTCCTTTTATAAGAGCAAGGGGACACCACGGGGGTGTAAGTACACGCATCAGTCTACCAATGCCACGCGGCAGGGCATGGCTTGCATAAGTACAACGTGGAGAGGCTCTCCTATGCGGTCTTCACGCGGCAAAGCAGGTCTAAGGCCTAGTTCCCTAGTCTTCAGAGCTTTGTCCTGCCATCCTGTCTTCTGTCAGAACGGATGGCTAGCTCACAGGAAAATATCTATGCCCATGAAATGCAAGTTAGCGCCGACATTTTCAACGTAGCAAGACTAGAATTTCGCGCCATGTTTTTTTCCATGTCTATTCCGCTGTCCACGGGAGAAAAAATTTAAGGAGGACATAAGAGCTCCCCACTCTGGAAAAACCGCGCGCGCTGCAAAAATTTTATGAACGCGGCGTTTTGCACAATCTTGCACACCATATTTGCCGCTTTCGCTCCAGCGTGCAGAAACAACCATGCGAACGCCAACTGCCGCCTAAAAACTCTCTGCACGCATCTTCTCCATTTCCACCTCCCACTCCAGCGCTACCGCCGCCTTGATTCCGTGCCGCTTCCACGCCACCTTTCTCCTCGCGGTAGATCAACGGGCGACGATACTCCTCCAGTTTTTTTATTTTTAGGAGGGGCGCCAGCGCTGCTAAATCGACAGGCGACCAATCGCGCCGCTGTCTCATACTTTGCTGGAGGTCGCGCCCCCGTAAACACCGCCTGCCGTCGACTTCGTGACTCCAAGAGCACCTCCACCATTCCGCACATGCCCACGCGACTGATGACCCACAAGTATAGGGGGTGTGTCGTAGTACATCCGATAAATAGGAGTGTCGATCCCAACGAGGAGCAGAAGGTGTTGAACATTGGTATGGAGCAGGAAATCCCTGTGAATACTTAGCAAACGGATTTTTAGTGGTTTTCTGACAAGGCAACAAAACAAAGAGCAAGTAACGAACAAACAGAGCAAGTGTCCCAATCCTTTCATAGCAAAGGACAACCGGTGGAAATACTTATAAGGACCAAACGTTCTTAAGGACACATGAGAATTCTGTCAAGTGCTTTCGCTTTAAATAGTTGAGTATCCTTCTCTGGTGTTTGTAAGTGTTGTGTGGGTGAACCTGTGCTAACATACTGCCCTTACTAGGACTAATACATACTTGTGATTAAATCCTCTACAAACATCCGTAACTACAGGAAAGTAATTAAGATATAAATCTAACCACAACCTTAAACTCTGAGATCCTACGCTCCCTTGTGCAAAGGTGTCCTAACGGGGGTTCAGGTTTCTGTCACTCCGGCAACCCCATGATTAGTAGCCAAATACACAATGCATTCCCCTAGGCCCATAAATGGTGAAGTATCACGTAGTCGACGTTCACATGACACCACTAGAAAAATAGCACCACAACTTAAATACTAAACCATTGAATAATAACTCATCACAGATTCACTACTAACAACATGTCTTCTCCCATGTCCTCAATAACTAAACGAACTACTCACAAGACATCATATGGATCGAGATCAAAGATGATATGATAATGGATAACAATCTGAACATAAACAATAATCCAATGGTTCCACTCACAAGCATCAACTACAATAGTAATCAACACCGGGAAAGTTTCCCCTAATGAACTAAAGCAATATCCAACACAATTGTTACAGCGGGACGGAGTGGTGGTGCTGGTGTTGGTGGAGATGATGGTGTGGATGATGATGATGATCCGATGAAGCCTAGCTTGATGATGGTGTTGATGGCGACAGTCTCCCCTCTCCGGGAAGGAATTCCCCCGGCAGAAATCTGTCTCCCGGAGAGATCTTTCTCTCTCGATGTTTTCTGCCCCCAGAGGAGGCGGAAATCTATTTGCGGTCGCTCCCCGAGGATTAGGGTTCCGAAGGGAAGATATAGGTGAAGGGGCGGAGTCGGAGGCCGGGCAGGTGGGCCACACCTGATCTAGGCGCGGGGTCAGGTGAGCCCTCGCCTAGGGGGGTGTGGGCCCCTGAGGCCCATCTCTGTCCCTCCTTCTAGCTTCCTTCGTCTTCTGGTAAAATAATATGTTTCCATATTTTTCTGGTATTTTTCTGATCTTTGCAAAATTGCATCGAAACGCCTTCTTTTCCATCAGAATCCAGACTCCGACAGTCCATCCTCCAGGAATCATCCAACATGTATAAATAGATGAAAAGCCATAAGTAATACCTCATAATAAGACAAATATCAATGAATAGAGGTAATTTATGATATAGAAAGGTGATGCAAATTGGGCGTATCAGCGACATGAGCCACGCGCAGGTATCTAGCGCCCAAATCAATTTTTCCATTGTATATAGGTGATTTGGAGGCCAATTAAAATTAGGATTTTTCATTGTAGAAGAGGTCCTCGTATGATTTGTCCGATGAGAAGATGTATTTAGAAGAGGAGGAAAATATGTTGATGATTTTGGCTATGCGCGCGAAGGGGTCGAAGCATGGTGGTGAAGGGAATATGCCCGAGAGGCAATAATAAAGTGGTTATTATCGTATTCCTTATTTATGATAAATGTTTATTTTGCATGCTATAATTGTATTAATACGGAAACGTTAATACATGTGTGTTAATAAACAAAAAGAAAGTTCCTAGTTATGCCTCTCCTATAAACTAGCTCGTTGATTAACAAGATGATCAAAGGTTTCCTAATCATGGACATTGGATGTTGTTAATAACGAGGTCACAACATTGTTGGAATGATGTGATGAACATTCATCCGAAGTATAGCATTACGATCAAGGTCATTGTATTTATATTGCTATAACATCATACGAAGTAATCTTAGTCCTTAGACCATGAGATCATGTCAATCACTAACACCGGAAGAGTATATTGATAACATCAAACGTCACACCGTAACAAGGTGATTATAAAGATGGGTTCAATGCTACGAAGGTGTTATGTTGAGGCTCATGGATCAAGAGTGGAATTTTTCCATCCCGATGACGGAGAGATATACTCTGGGCCCTCTCGGTGATATCACATTAGTTAGCTTGCAAGCAAGTGATTTGATCACTAGAATGTTACATCACGGGAACAAGAAAAGAGTACATATCGATAACGAGATCAAACTAGGTATGGGGATACCGATGGTCGAATCTCAGACATGTAATATATCGCGAGACAAAGGGATTGAGTTACATGCGTATAAGGTTCACACGATCACAGAATTCACCGTTAAATGTGTGGGAGTCAGTACGGATATCCATGTCCCGCTGCTGATTATTGATCGGAGAGGGGTGTCGATCATATCTACATTATTCGCGAACCGTAGGGTGACACACTTAAGGAATACCGACACCATTTGGAGCAAATAATATGCCAGAGAAAGAAAAAGGAAAGCGTAGGAATTTATTTTACTAGATACCGAAACTGTTTCGTGTGAAATTGTTGAAAGTGTTTCTGCATGTGAAATGAAATACAAGCAAGGTTTTATATGTGAATGTTTGTACAATAAATTAATTGACAAAATTCTGAATAAATAAAAGGAGTTTTATTTAAAGAGAGATTGCATTAAATCTGGTGGAAATTTAATGGGATTTTTGAGTGGGATTTTGAGTGGAGAAATGAAGGGGCTAATTTTGAGTGGGAGCTCCACCCACATAATAGAGGAAGGGGTGGGGGGCAGCCACCATGTCCGCCGGCCACACCCCTTGGGGTGCCCCCCTCCTCCTATAAAAGGATCCACTCTCCCTCTCTCTCTCACTCACACCTCCTCGCGAAGGATATCTCTCGCCCCTTTAGAATTTTCCCATGGTCTCGGATCAGCGAGATACATGTTCCCGGTGGCTTTTTCTGGAAGGATTTGTTGCTTCCGCTGCTACGCTAGAGCGAGGGCATGGAGGTTGTCGGGGTACCCGGACATGTGTGCAATCACGGATGCACCACTGCTTTGCGGTGCTGGACTGGATGGTGCTGGACCTGCTGGAATGGATGGACTTCTTCTCGATCTTGAGATCGCCAAGCGTTCAACTATATCATCCACGAGCACAACCTCGTTAACGCTATTCGGTCTTCGATGGTATGTATCCTATGGATGTATATCCATCTGTTGCTTGTATCTAGTAGATATATCTTGGTACATAATTGTTCCCATCGTAGGAATATTTTTGTTTTCTATGCTGCGAACCCTACAGTGGTATCAGAGCCGGATCTATGCGTAGATTCTTTGCACGGATAGTACACATATGTATATGTGGGCGATGATGATCATTTTATTGCTTCTTAGTTGTACTTTGGATATTGGTGGCATAGTGGGATGGAGCGGCCCGGACAAACTTTACATGTCCTCGCACATGAGACCTGTTCCACGCTTGACATGCAACTGGTTTTGCATAAGTGGCTAGCGGGTGTCTGTCTCTCCTACTATAGTCAATATCTAATTTGCGACGAGTTTTCAATATTTTGGTTATCCTCGTTGTGGTTCATGTTCATAGATAAGAACGGTTCTATATTCGAAAGTCCTAAGCCACATAAAACTTGCAATGGATAAATTAGAAGCGTCTAGTTTAGATTTGTGATGGGCTAGTGTCATGATATGATGATGTTGTAAGTAAAAGTATAAGTCGATACTCTTACAACACACATAACATGTAAGTTCCATAGACCTTGCTAGCCTTACACATAAAGGAATGATGAGGATCATACAATGATGCACATGATGGAGATCAAGTGCAAGAACCATATCATTCCACTTATTAACATGTGATGTTTGTTGCATCTTATATTGCTTGTTTGGCGTTTTATTAGCATAATAAGATTATCCCTCATTTAGATATCAAGATAAAATGTGTTCTTCCTTAAGTATGCACCGATTATGTTTCGTCGCTTCAAGACATCATGTGATGATCGGGTGTACTTGAATCCATGAGCATATCTAGGGTGTAAGACGGTTTTACACACGCGAATACTAAGGTTCTTACTTGGCGAGCCTAGCATGTACAGACATGGCCTTGGAACACAGACCGAAAGGTTAAGCATGAGTCATATGTTTGATATGATGACCATATAGATGCTCGCCTTTGAAGCTACACCGACTCACGTGATGATCAGACTTGGTGTAGTGGATTTGGTTCATGTAATCACCAAAAAGACATGAGGGATGTCATTTTTTGAGTGGGAGTTCATTTCTAATTTGGATTAGTAGAACTCAATTTATTATAAATTAAATCAAAGTGAATTTGCATAATTTGTTGTAGTCATTGGCATTCGTTCACCACCTTATGCTTAGTTGTAATTGAGATAATAGAACTATAGAATTCTGGATATTTACTTTACGAACTGGTATCGTATTGTGTTGAGTGTCAATCTAAAGTTTAAAGTCCTATTGTAAACTTTCAGCAAACTCTGTTTACTTCGTAAAATTTAATAATTGGTATTAAATCGAGAGTAACAATTCTAGTGTTAGTATCTTAAGTATCATGTTTGCCTCCATGATTCTTGATTGTTTTAATATCAAGTTTATCTAGGAGCTGAAAGAATTGTTTCAGAAACCATCATGTGTGGAAGATATAACGATATCTGAAACAATGTTTTGGTTGCAATATGATAGAGTATAATATATGTTCTCATATTGGATGAGAATTTGCAAAGGTTGGAGATGCTAGACATCCTAATCATCCAAAAGGGTTTTAGAAAGTAATGTTATACTCACGATTCGCCTTTATAAGCATTAGCTTGATCATGAAAGTCGTCATGATAAGGATGAATAGAAGATGTATGTAAAGTGTTTACTACACTAAAAGATTACTAAAGAATGGATTTTGAAAGAATGCCGATCATTTGATGATGGTGATCTACTTCAAAGTGCAAGTCCAAAGGTATTAGCATTTGAATATACATGCTTTGGACTATGTGTCATGTATATGGTGCCACTTTTGATGTTGATAGATTCTTTTAAAAGAAAAGGAAATGTTGAAAGAGAATCTATAAAATATATTTGGCAAAAAAGAAAAGACTGGAAATATCCAGTTTAGGTATATAGATGATATACATGTTATGGTTGTATTCTTTGCTTGTTAAACAATGTGGTTCTTGGTTACTGGATACCGAATTGGTTGGTATGAAATTTCATACAGAGAATATGTGATGATGTTCATCGAAAAAAAATAAACCGTTGTTTGTATTTCTCGTTGACATCAAAGCTTGGCTTCAAGATTTGTTTTAATAATAGTTATTTAAATCAGGTATTATGAGAACAAAGATTGTTCAAATAATCACCGTATTCCATATAAGATGGATGATTTACAAATCTAGTTGAAGAAATCACATCCATAAAACTAATGCTAAAATGTAGCAAGACAAATGATTGGAAGATCACTTACGAAGTGAAATCGCCGTTTAAATTATATTGGAAATAAAACATGAAGAAACTCCATTTTTATGGATTTTTGGAGTCTTTTATTTGATCAAATGACGCTTGTGAGACTTTCCTCGGGATAATTGAAACTTCTTTCAAAGGCCAAAGAAGAACGATCGACTAAAATATTGGAATTTATACATATCGATGTATGTAGTCCATTATGTGTAGTCGTGAGCGATGGATTTCAACTTCATACGCTTTCTCCGAAAATTTGAGTGAATATTCACTTAATGAGAAAGAAGTATGAAATATTTGAAAACGTTCAAAGACTTTCAAGATGAAGTGGAAAATCATTATAACAAGAAAATAAATGATTTATGATTTTATCATCAACGGATTTATTTGAGTTGCAAGTGTAACAAGAAAATAAATGATTTATGATTTTATCATAAAGGGATTTATTTGAGTTGCAAGTTTAGCAAAACACCTAGATTTACATCTCCCGAAACACCATAGGAATATGGAGTGTTTGAGATTTGTAATGAAACCTTGTTTGACATGGTTGGATCAAAGGTGTTAGTTATAAAACTGCCATTATGTTTTAAAAGATTAAAAGCTTTAGAGACTATCGCTTTTACACTGAAAAGAGCTCCATCTTGATCTGTTGAAATGACACCATGTAAGTTATGGTTTGGGGTCAAACCCAAGTTGTCATTTCTTCAATTTTAGTATGCTAAGCATAAGTAAGATGTTTACAACCAAAGTCGTATGAGCATGTATTTATAGGTTATTTCGAATAACCATTGGGTATTCCTCCATAACACCGAGGATAAAAGGTTTTGTCGCTTGAAATGTGAAGTTTCTTGAAAAAGGAATTTTTCGCAAAAGTTAAGTGGGATGACAATAGAACTTTGATAAGGTTAACGAACCTTAGCTATATGTGCTGAGTTGCGCAGCGCAGAAAAATGTTCTGGAGGCAGCCACAATGCTCATGGCTCATGTGCCTCAAAGGTTGCGGTCACGGAGGTCTAAGTTCCTATTGAACCAAGTAGGTCGGATAAACAATCAAATGCTGAAATTTGAGAGTAAATCATTGTTATTTGACAATGATGAACCGACTACATACAAATAAGTGATGATGGGCCCTGACTCCGTGAAATGGCTTGAAGCCATAAAATACGTGATAGTTCCATACACGAGAAATCAAGTTTTGAACTTGGAAGACCCTCCGGAAAGGTGTAAAAACCTATCGGTCATATTTGGATCTATAAAGAAACAGACATGGATGTTTCACATCTATGAAATAGTCGACATGTCGTAAAGTTTTTTACGACAATGTTCAAGGAGTTGACTATGACAAGATTTGATCTTTCATAGCGATATTTAGTCTGGACGGATTAATGTAGTAACCACTACATATAATTTGGTACATGATAGTTGAACAAATAAAACAAAGTTCTTCTAATAGAATGGTTACCTAGGACTGTGCATGACACGATCCAAAGGGTTTTGTTAATTCAAAGGATGCTAAAAAGGGCATGCAAACTTCAATGGTTGAAGTAAGCATCGCGGAGTTTTGGAATCTTCACCGTGATGAAACTGTTAAAGAAGTTTAATTTCATCAGGAGACGATGAAAATGCTTGCATTTGCAAGAAATTAAGTGGGAGCGCTAAGACATATTTCTAATACATTATATGGAGGACATCTTGTTGATTGGAAATGATGTATCTTTTATTGACAAAGGTTGAGAATTTCATTTCAATGAAAGACTTAGGCAAAACCCGAGTATTTAGCATGAATGTCTATATGGATAGACTATGACGCTAATATAGTTGTGCCAAACATACATATATGAGATATTGAAGGAGTTCAACATAGAAACGACGAGAAAAGGATCTTGTCGCATGGAAAAGAATTGAATCAAGATTCAAGTGTATCGACACTTGATAAGTGAAACAAGATTCAAGTGCTTTGACACTTGATAAGTGAAATCACAAGAATGTTTTGATCAATCATACCATGATATGTACACATCCAGATATGTTCTATGCTCTAAGTGTTATGAGCATATACCAGAATGAATCACAAGATGATCATTGGACGATAGTAAGGATATTCTTATGATCTTTTGGAAGAACTAAGAATATATTTGTGCAGAGGTGACAAACAATTACAAATAGTTCATTGTAAAGCGTTACATTGATACTAGTTTTGTCACAAGATACAAAATTAAGTTTACCTCAATTTAAACTATGGGTGGAACAATGAAATGGAAAGAAGTTTCCATGATGGATTTGGATGAATTCCAAAGTTAAGACATTGTGATGGATACTACAACAAAAGGCTAAGTATATGACTGTTATAGTAGCAGCAAAGGAGGGCATTTGTGTCAAATAGTTTGTTATCAAACTAAGGTGTGGTTCGCAATGGGCTAACACTAAAGATATATTGTACGACAATAGTATCGACATGTTTTAACCCCAAGGAACTAAAGGTCTCACCAAAAGACCAAATTTATACAATGCCATCTCATTAGAGAAATGAGTGATGCATGGAGACGCAAAGACATGCAAATACACACGGACCTGAAAGCGTCAGATCCATAGATTATGTTAACCACTTACAATTGCGTATATGGAGCACCAGAAAGCCATGGGTGTTCAATACGCAAAGTTTTCAAACTAGATTATTGTCTCTAGTGCAAGTGGGAGACTGAAGGGAATATGCCCGAGAGGCAATAATAAAGTGGTTATTATCGTATTCCTTATTTATGATAAAATGTTTATTTTGCATGCTATAATTGTATTAATATGGAAATGTTAATGTTTTTCCATTAAAGTAATTGACAAAATTCTGAATAAATAAAAGGAGTTTTATGTTAATGTTTGTCCATTAAAGTAATATGGAAATGTTAATGTTTGTCCATTAATACGGAAATGAAATACTAGCAAGGGGTTATATGTGAATGTTTGTCCATTAAAGTAATTGACAAAATTCTGAATAAATAAAAGGAGTTTTATTTAAAGAGAGATTGCATTAAATTTGGTGGAAATTTAATGGGATTTTTGAGTGGGATTTTGAGTGGGGAAATGAAGGGGCTAATTTTGAGTGGGAGCTCCACCCACATAATGGAGGAAAGGGTGGGGGCAGCCACCATGGCTGCCGGCCACACCCTTTGGGGTTCCCTCCTCCTCCTATAAAAGGATCCCCTCTCCCTCTCTCTCACTCACACCTCCTCGCATAGGATCTCTCCCCCCTTTAGAATTTCCCCATGGTCTTGGATCAGCGAGATACATGTTTCCGGTGGCTTTTTCTGGAAGGATTTGTTGCTTCCGCTGCTTCGCTGGAGCGAGGGCGTAGAGGTTATCGGGGTACCCGGATGTGTGTGCGATCACGGATGCACCACTGCTTTGCGGTGCTGGACTGGATGGTGCTGGACCTGCTGGACCGGATGGACTTCTTCTTGATCTTAAGATCGGCAAGCGTTTGACTACATCATCCACGAGTACAACCTCTTTAACGCTATCCGGTCTTCGAGGGTATGTATTATATGGATGTATATCCACCCATTGCTTGTATCTAGTAGATAGATCTTGGTACATAGTTGTTCCCATCGTAGGAATTTTTTTGTTTTCTATGCTGCGAACCCTACAGGTGGTTCCATCTTCGGTTGCCAAAATTGTGGAGGGAGCAGATTGAGGGGCACACAACAAGTTGATTCGCAGCTATTTTGCCAAAAATCCAACTTTCCCCGAGAATTACTTCCGTCGCTGATTTAGGATGAGTATCAACTTGTTCGACCACATTGTAGGGAGGTGAAGAAGAAAGATCGATTCTTCGAGCAAAGGAGGAATGCTTGTGGCAAACTTGGGCATAGCACCTATCAAAAAGTGACAGCCGCCTTGTGTGTGATGGCATACGGCATTCCAGCGGACCTAGTTGATGATCACTTGGCAATGGGTGAGAGTCAAGCAATCGAGTGTGTCAAACGCTTTGCAATAGCCATTGTGGAAGTGTTCGGCGAGACCAACCTGAGAGCCCCCAATGCTAAAGATACAACTAGGCTATTGACAATGAATGAACCTAGGTGGTTTTTAGGTATGCTTGGCTCAATTGATTGCATACAGTGGAGTTGGAAGAATTATCCTACAGGTTGGCATGGACAATTCAAAGGCCATAAAAAGGATTCAACCATCATCCTTGAAGCCATGGACGATCAAGAGACTTGGTTTTGGCATTGTTTTTTTGGAATGCTGGGTTCATGCAATGACATTGATGTCCTCCAATGCTCAACCCTCATGATAAGGATTGCCAAACGTGACGGTCCACCAGTGGAGTTTGTAGAAAATGGCGACATCTACAACTATGGCTACTACCTTGCGGACGACATCTACCCAAGGTGGCAACACTTGTGAAGCCACTTAAAAATCCAAAAGGTAAGAAAAAACTTCAGTTTCATAATGCATAAGCGTTGGTTAGGAAAGATATGGAGATAGTATTTGGGATTTTGCAAGCCCAATTTGCTATTGTTAGGGGACCAGCTAGATTTTGGGATCAAAATATCCTTTGGTATATCATAACCGCGTGTGTCATCATGCATAACATGATCATCAAGAATGAGCGCGACCAAGATTTAGACTACTCCTTTTATGACTTGATGGGAGTTCTTGTCCAAGTGCGTAGGAGAGAAGAGAGAATATCCAATTTATTTCCTCATATCATGCCATTCGATAAAATGAAATGCATAATCAACTTCAACTTGATCTCTTCAAGGAGTGGTGGAAGTGGAATGGGCAACAATGAACAACTAGATTTGTTTTACCATTTGTTGTACTCCATTTGTTCTGAAATAACTGACTTGGTTTTATCTAGATTCAAATGTATCTAGATATATTTTAGTGTATAGATACATTTAAATCTAGACAAAACTAAATTAGTTATTTTTAGACGGACGGAGTATTTGTTGTATTGTTGCATTCTTATATTGTTGAATTGTCATTAGACATGTATTTATTTATTTGAACTATTCATTTTTATGTTATTTGTGTTGTAATAATAAATGAGCTATTTTATTGATGATTTTATTTATGTGTGTTTAATATTTTATTTTGGAGATGGATGTGTACTTTGTGTTTCTGCCCGTGCGCTGTATTTTGCAGCATACGGTAGAGCGTTGTTTTTGCCGCGCGGTAAGATACAAGATGCAAACAAAAAGACGACGCACTGTTATAGAGCTTCTGTTCAAGATCTAAGAGCACTCCAGCGGCTGTCGTATATTTTGGTGCGCTAAAATGCGTGTGGCGTGCGTGATTTGGATATAGCGCGCCGCGTGTGAATCTCCTCGGGTAGATGCGCTAAACATGCGCGCTAAATTTGCAGTCCAAACTCCTTCAACAAGCACACTAAATTAGAGTACATGCAAGCAAAATTTTGCAATAAACATGGCAGAAAATAGATCTAGAAATTAGGTAAAAATACATTACATAAAACAGGGAAAAAACTATACATATATCGTAGTGTAGAAAATAGTAGAAAATGGTGCAGAAAATACTAGAAATTACTAGAAACTACTACTAGAACCTAGTTCCATTTGAAGTCATCATCGAACGAGGCCGGTGTTATGTCGGACACCAACGTCGACGACTAATAGTCCCTCTAACGGGGATCGTCATCGACGATGGTCGTCGGCTCGCGCCTCGATGAAGATGCGCATTGTTCGCCCGACGTTCGAGGCGGTTCTCGTGCTTCGCCGCCCTAACCGTCACCTTGTTTGCGGCCTGCTCGGCGTGGTGCTTGCACTGCGCTTCAACATCTTCAGGGAAGCGCTGACACCAGTCCTGTCGTAGGCGCTCATCATGCTCGGCGACGAGCAGGCGGCGATCCGTGTCGCGCCTGCGATGGCGCTCCTCCTCCGTTAGGAGGCGAGACGGCGGCGCGAGCGCCTCGGACTGCTCGTGCGTCCAGACGTCCTGGAAGTTCATCTATGCGCGCGGACGCCCCAGCTGCCATGCCACGACGTCATAGGAGCGCTCGACCTTGTGTACAGCGCCGGCCCTGAGCCTGTGCAACCTGTGCGGCTGCACAGGGCCCCAAATCGCTAGAGGCCCCACCTAGCTAGGTACATTACGTATTTACGTACAGCTGCTAGGTAAAATTCATTTAGAAATTGATCCAGTAAAATTCAGCCCTAGATGGACCATCCGCACAGCATGCACCCACTCCAGTACTTCAAACTTCGCTCTGCATGTCGCATCCAATTCTCGGTGTTATCCGCTCTCACATAGTTCTCCTCTACCTGTCGAGATTTCTTGTAGTTTTGACAGAATTTAGAAAGAGTTATGTTGAATGTTTAGGCGTCTACTCCCTTCGTCTAGAAATAACTTATTTGAATTTGTTTAGATTTAAATATATTTAGACATATTTTAATATATAGATATATTTAAATTTAGACAAACCCAAGTCAATTATTTCTAAATAGAGAAAATAGTTTTTTTACGAAAATTGCTATTGAATTATCAAAAAATAGACGTCCATATTTTCTTATGACAGGGCCCCATTTTTGTTCTTGCACCGGGCCCCTTATATCTCAGGGACGGCCCTGCTTGTGTACAGTCTTGAAGGTGCCGAGACCGATATGATAATCGTCGAACCGGATCTCCACGTAGTAGTTATCGGTCGGACGCGTACACCGTGGTACCTGGAGCTTCCGGCACGGCGACATGGAGCTTCTGCACGCGACGCGTCGGCAGAGAAGCGATGGGAGAGGAGAAGCAAGAATCCGCGCGCTAAAGTAACGATGGTTGGGTTTAACGCGCGGTGGTGATTTAACGAGTGCCCCGTCAGCGCGCCGCGCGTGACGCGGGCATCTCGTGACCAAAAAAGGAGTTTTTAGCGCACGGACGTGGTTTTCATTTTTCAACGACTGCTGGAAAATTTCCCCATTTTCTCGTCTTCTCCACGGCACCGCCGCCGCCGTCCTCCTCCGCCACCAGCCTCGCATCTCCTCCGACCTCCACCGCCGTTTGTCACCATATCCGTCTGCGGCCGCCGCCCAGCTCCCATCTCCGACTCACTGCCTTCCGCCACCTCCCATATCTGCCGACCTCCACCGCCGCCTGCCCCCAGTTCCATCCGCGAGCACCGCTCACCTCCCTTCTCCTCCGAACTACAACGCCGCTGCCGCCTGCCCCCACCTCCCTTCTCCTCGTACCTCCACTGCCTCCACCTGCCCTCACCTCCATCCGCGAGCTCCCCCTTCCTTTCTCCTTCGACCACCACCTTCGTTCGCAGCCGCAACTCTGCTCCCTCCTCCCACCTGGCAGCTGCTGCTCTGTCAGTCGACCTTGACAGCAACCGCCGACTCCTCTCCTCTTGTCAGCAGATTTGTTTTGGTGTGGTAAGTACCAACCAGGGTCATTGGTGGAAATATTAGCCATACTTGTGAGAAAATGAGGGCCTTTTGTATTTTTAGGGTATTGATTATTTAGTTTTCATGATCCAAGAAATAACTTTGTTCTATTTTAGTATTTTTATAGCTCAAAGATTTAGGTAAGGATTGCAATGGATAGGGTATAGACATGGTAGAGCAATACCATACCTACCCGTGTAGTCGATGGGTAGAAAACAGTACCCATACCCATACCTATGGATATAAAACTTTACCTATGCCCATACCCAACGGGTGGCTATACCAGTTGGGTACCCGGCGGGTAGATGCAATAGCACCCAAGTTAATCACAATTTTACATTCATCAATATCATATTTGACAAAAAATTAACTATCTCTACTCGATAATAGCTAGACGAGTACATGACAATTATCGAAGTTTAGAAATCACTATCTCATACTCGTCCCTAGGTTGCTCGTGACCGCATAGGTTAAAACTCTACAGTTAAGTTTTACATGTTAGTTTAAACGGGTAGGATATGAGTATACCCATGGGTACAAGTTTAGACCCGTGTCCGTACCTGTGACTTAATGGGTAGGGTATGTGTATTACCCATAAGTATAAAAGTGTGTCCATACTTTCCATGTGAGTACGGTACCCCGTGGATAAAATTGCCACCGGTGGTACCGTAGGTGCGTTATTAGCATGCCACTGAGAAACTGAATAGTGTCATGTCCATTTAATTTGCATAGTTCTTAGGTACTTGTTTTAAGTATATGTAGTGTTTCTGAACCTGATGCCGATTCTTTTCTTATTGGTAGTTATGTACATTTGATCTGGCTTTATCGAGTGAATGGTATTGGATATGTCAAATATTGATTCTTTTTTCCATATGTGATGCTCGGACCGGCCAGCTAGTATCTTCAAGGAAGGCCATGGTTCTTCGAGCGGTCGCTGCAAGGCTGGCGTCTTCCAGCCTCTGCCACCACCACGTCCTCCAGGCGGCGCTCCTCGCGCCCACCTCTACCAGCCCCACGGCCTTCCTCCACTCCCAAGCCACCAGCTTCGGTATGCCCCTCCTCGTCCTTCCCCCTCTCTATTCTGACCTTTACTCTAGACATTGATGCTGTTCTGTTTCTCGTCAGGATACAAACAGGTGCGCGAAGACGAGAAGAGCAAGCTGGTGGGAAACGTCTTCAGCAGCGTCGCCTCCAGCTACGATGTCATGAATGACCTCATGAGCGGTGGGCTGCACAGGCTGTGGAAGGACAGGTTCAAGCTCTCCAGCTGCCTCCCTTTGCTCAATCCATTCCAAGGAGGGATCCGTTCTTAGCCGGTTCTTCTTGTTTTTTCAGGCTCATTTCGAAGTTGAATCCGTTTCCTGGGATGAAACATCTTGATGTGGCTGGTGGGACAGGTAAATTATAAAGAGGAGTGCCTCTTCTTCTGCACCCTCCTTCAGAATATAAGATGATGCATATCAGATAAATTAGTATAACATAACATTGATGGCAACAAACAAAAATAAGGGAATCATCTGACTTGTAAATTAGTATAACATAACATCAATGGCAACAAACAAAAATAAGGGAATCATCTGACTTGTTTTGGTGACTCAAGACATATGATAGACCTCTAACTTAGTGAGTAGCACAACTTTGTCTTTTTAGCTCCTCCTTTATTCTCTGCCGTCTTCGGTACTAATGTTGATGGTTAACAACAGTAGTATTGAAACTTCTATTCTAAAAATCTGCCTCCATGTGAAAAAATGCAAGAATCAGTGCCCATACTTCCTCTGCAAAATCGCAAATAGAGTAACACATGTATCTATGAAGTGATGCATTGATGAAGGACCTCTTCTTTGTTCCAAAAATTGCCTGATAGTTATTGTACACCTTGTTCAAGGTTCAGTGTACAGCGTACACCTTGTTATTCTGTTGCTACTACTGATGACTTTCTTTTCAAAGATTATGCTGCTAAGAAGTCTCTTCACCAATACATTGTCAGTTCTCTTGAACACTCGATATGAAAAATTGAAGTTATGTACCTGCCATTTCTTCTCTGTCAACTTCAGGGGATGTTGCATTTCGTGTTGTTGAAAGAATCAAGAGTGTGAGCCACAGAGCTACGCAGGGTACCCTTACTGATCTTGAAGAAGACACTCACATTTATGTTTGCGACATTAACCCAAATATGCTAGACGTTGGAAAGAAGCGTGCTGCCGAAAAAGGTCATGATTCACGGAACTTGTTTTATCACGACACTTTACTTTCAGATGTTGCATTCTGTTGTCCAACAGTAATGTTTGTTTCAGGTTACAATGAAGAGCATTGCCTTAGTTGGGTACAGGGAGATGCCGAAGCTCTGAGTTTTGACGATGGATCTATGGATGGCTATACTATTGCATTCGGGATCAGAAATGTGACGCACATTGAGAAAGCTCTATCAGAAGCTTACAGGTGTGTCACCTAAAAATCCAGAGCCAGCTAAAATTATCTTGCTTGAGAAGAATCAATCTCATTTTTTTATCTCATGAAGTTTCGACTATGCGGCAAATATGTTCAAACATCAATATTTGATATTGATTTTTCAAACTTATGCTTCATTTACAAGATTGAATTAAATGTTGTTTTCCAGGAGATTTCTTGCTGTAGGAATTGTTTTGTCTTTTGAAATCTGACTAATTTATATTCTTCACACCTAACTAGTTTCACATATGGATTTGTTTGTTTCAGAGTTCTAAAGAAAGGAGGACGGTTCCTATGCTTGGAGTTGAGTCACGTGGATGTTCCAATTTTTAAAGACATGTAAGTTTTCTTTAGTCAAGTATGTTGCCATGGTAGGATAAATCTGTATGAGAACTGTCCTGAATTCTGTTAAAAATGAACAAGCAGATGGCGGAGCTATAATTAATTATCAATGACTGCAGTGTTAATTTTCAACATTCACACTAAGCATTGAAGAAAAGTTATCATCTGTTAGCAACCTATGTGGCTATGTGTTAAACACCGCTGAAGGTTGCCCTAAAAAATCTCATGTTTCTTCTTTGTTTATTCGACACAAATGGGGCATTTTCTGTTTGTTGCTTCACTGATCTTAGTGTTGTCTCCTGCTTCCAAAAAATCTGGCTAGTGCTTTGTGGGAAGTAATGTGAATGCTGTGTTCTACTGTTTCCAGTTATTATTCTCTGAGATTACGGAAGTTGACTATCCTTTTTTTTCCCTCCAGTTACGATGTTTATTCATTTTCTGTGATTCCGGCTGTGGGAGAGCTAGTTGCTGGTGATAGGAAGTCGTACCAATACTTGGTTGAGAGCATCCGCCGGTTTCCAAAGCAGGTAAAGAATGGCATTTGTAAGCATTTCATGTTACTGAGCTGCCTAAATTTTTATAGAGTAAAATACATCGAAGGTTCTAATTTTTTTCCAAAGATGTCAAACTAGTCCCAGTTCTTCAAAAACATATCTAGATCCTAAAAGTAATTTAGCCATTTACATTTACCACAGGTCCTATGCAGGCCAATCAGTTTTGACATGCTCACGTGGCAGGTTGACCACCTCCACAGAGGCAACATTTTGTAGAGAACGCCTGGAAATTTTGTCTTCTAATTTTGTGCCCCTTCTCTTTTCTAACTTTTATAGCAACTCTGTAGCTCCTCATCTAAAATAAAAGGAAACTCAGCACCACCTTGCAGTGGCCCTCGCTCCACACAATGCTCGGCCACCCACGGCCATCGAAGAGAATGACGAGGAGAGCTGATTCTAATGACGGAGATCATGCAGTTTGTACCAAAGCAGCGTGCCCTTCACGGGCACAAGCAGCCCCGTGGAAAACAACATCCATAATCCAGTGCACAAACATGTTCAGCCGCTGCTGAACATGAACGACAACTTCGACACACGCTCGTGTCGATGCTGGCCACCGCCGGCGTGGATGGCCTGCCCGTGCTCTTGGTCAAAAAGCAAGCCGATGCCGACGCCTACGAGTGGTGGGGCTATGTTGGGTTCCTCTGGAAGCTGGCGTCCAGCGCCAGCACGCCGCTATGGCCGAGCCAGTACACGGAGGACTACCTATTCACCCTAGTCGACGAGGACGTGAAGATCGTGGATTACGTCTGTACCTTCGCCGACTGCACCTCGCTCTACCATTGATACGCAACAGCGTGGATGCCGCTGGGACTCAACACATACTTGATACTTCTTGTGCCACGTGCAGGACCAGGAGGAGGGTGTGTTCTGCTCCTACAAGCGAGACTCAGGAATCTGGTTCCTATATGCGCCTTGTCAAACACTACCGTCCAGCACAAGGACACCGCATAGCAACGCACTCTCCCATGGTATCACCGGCAGCAGCTAGCACTCTCCCATGGTGCATGTAGAGTGTTTAATGGAATGCCAAGAAGAAAGTGCCATAGCATTGCTGCCACTCCGCCTAATTCATCTCCCTCCTATCCTACTGTGCTGCGACACGCTCTTCCTCATGCCCCTACCACTTGTATATGCTCTTCCAAGATGTTTTCTGAAGCGAGAGCTTGTGGATGAGGACAGCGCAGCACGACGAACAGGAGTGTTGCCATCTAGCATTTCCAGCTTGCTACCATACCTTGCCCATCCAGACGAGGTGATGTTGAGTTGGAATCTCGTGTACGAAGGGAGAGGGGCCACATAATTATAAGAGTTAACTATTTGGGATGTTTTGTGCAAAGTATTGCCTACGTGGCAGTGGTCAACCCGCCACACCAGCAAGTCAAAGCTAATCAGGGATGCATAGGACCCGCGTCGAACGATTGGAATACTTACAGGACTCAAATATGCAATTTTGAAGAATTAGGACTAACTTGATACTTTGGTAAAAGAAGTAGGACCTATGATGCATTTTATTCTTATCTATATAATACTTGAATGTACATCCATTTCCAAGAATTTTGGCGCTTTAATGCTTTCTACCTTGTGTCGAACATCTAGAATATCTTGGAGTACGGAGCTGCCTTGAGGCCTATGGGGTCACAGTGGAAGATATAGAATAATAAAATATGCTAGAATTATGAGACTGATCAGCCAAATAATTATGTATGTTTTGCATTTCTGCTGATCAAACTACTGTAACTTTCCAGGAAAAGTTTGCTCAGATGATCCAGGAAGCTGGATTCGAGAGGGTCGAATACGAAAATCTGGTGGGTGGTGTAGTTGCCATTCACTCTGGACTGAAACTGTAATGTAGGTCAAAATAACAGCACCGGGAGACAGTGATGTTGGATTTGGGGCTAACAATCCACCATTTTTCTAGTTGAAAAATCGTGTGGCTCTTTTTTTTCAGTTTGAATAAAGGCAGATGTTCTGCATAGTGGTATTCTTATTAGTTTGTCACATTTGGTATATATATATATATATATATATATATATATATATATATATATATATATATATATATATATATATATATATATATATATATATAAATAATTTTTGTGTACACAGACACACAATCCCTGTTCCCGCTATACCTTTCATACCACTATATCTGGACTTGCTATCAAATAAACTTCTCATTTGGAAGAAACCAGAGTGGAACTAAGAGCCTTTTTTGACCGCCTTAACGAGGGTCTGCAGGGGCATCCGTGTCAATGACTCATGTGTAAAATTTCAGGAGTATATTCATAAAAATGAATAAAGCTGACCACGTAAACGAATGTGTGTATCTGAAGTGACTATATGGTACTCTTAACTAAAATATGTTTACATATAACGTTGAGTAAAATAATAAAAATGGTTCTCAAATATATTGTATGGTAATTTGGTAGAACATATGTATCTTTACATCAAACACTCAGTTCGTATATGAGAAAAATCAGTGAAATGCAAAAATACACTTGGCAAAATATTGTTCCCTTCGTCTTGAAATAAGGACTTGAGTTTGTCTAGATTCACACATATCTAGATACCAAAACATGTTTACGTATATGCGAATCTAGGCAAGTCACTAGGACGGATGGAGTATTTCTTTGGACTTTATCCTATATTGCACCCAATGTCATTTTTATTTCGATATTTCTCTACAGACATACTTACACATTTCCCAACAACGCGTGGGTTATCAACTACTTCCTCCGTTCAGAAATACGTCTTATATTTCTGAACGGAGGGAGTAGTTAATTAATATTATTGTCTCTTTTTGTTGAGTAGTTCTGTCTTCTGTGGCCGTCTTTTTTAATATGGTACTATTAGGCAAATATCTTTTTTTGGGCAGTGTTGGCCAGAAGCTGTAGTTCAGACACTTTTCTTAGATGCAACCTACGTACCGGTCATGTTCTGGACAAAGTTTTGTTTTGTTCTTTTGTGAAATCTGTAACATCGTTCCGAGAACATTCCTATGATTCAAATTAGTAGTTGTGAATTTTGTACATATTATTGGTTTTAAGATCAGCTTAGGTTACAACTGACTACATATGTTCCTGGGACATTTCCCTCTTTTTACATGTTTTATCCCCCAAAAATTGTATCATTATGTACAGGTTGTTCATTTATAAGATGTCAGACAACTGAGGTCAATTTTCTTGAAACCTTACACGAAGTAGCATCACATTATCACAAAGTTGGAGAGGAAAATATGTCATCCAAACTGAGTTTGCGGTTGAATTGCATAAGCACGTAAAAATACAAGGCCATCCAGGTTTACACGCTTGGCAAAATGATACATGCATACCTGCTATCTACCAATATACACCATGAGGCAACCATCATACTTGAATTGCCAACTCAATCACCATTTAGAGCCTGCCTCTGCCTACAGCCTATACCACACCCTGAAAGACAACTCGCATGGAAACTGACCTCTGAACCAGCGCTCACTTTGGCCTCACTTGGGACCATGCTATGGAAATGCTGCAAACAGTCACCAATCCATGAATCCCTGGCAAAATTGAAAGTCACCCCCACCACCAAGTCAGGCAAAATTCATGAATCATCGAGCCTACTGATGGCCCTGATCAAGCTGCCTTCAAATAGTTGGGCCATCTCCATGACTTGGTGGAATTGAGACCGCTGCTTCATGAACAAACAACTTCCACTACACCAGCTTGGAAAGACTTCACAAAAGTCTCCACATCAATATGCATTGTTCGTTGTCATCGACAAGGCTAGAACAATAGGTTTGAGCTTTAGGATCCAATTCTGAAGCTAATATGTTGCTATAGCATCAACATAGCACAATCTGTTCCGCGCTACTGTTTGGTACCTTGCAATCAAGCTGAAGTTTAGCTACCCTTCCTCATATCTCTTGCAAATGGTTGAAGAGCAAGTCCCCTAATGGTTTTGGGGCATCCTGAAACTTTTCATGCCAACTAAAGAAAGAAAGCAGAGCCACCATCTGCTCTACTGTAGCATATTCAAAGCAGTGTTGGAACCTATAACTTTTCATGCC
The DNA here is from genome assembly GCA_916181665.1 of Avena sativa. Taxonomy (NCBI): domain Eukaryota; kingdom Viridiplantae; phylum Streptophyta; class Magnoliopsida; order Poales; family Poaceae; genus Avena; species Avena sativa. The sequence goes on from OV702299.1 coordinate 512,326,418, forward strand.
AACTAAAGAAAGAAAGCTGAGCTGGTCTCACATGGTACCAGCAATGGGACTAGAATTGGATCTATCAGGTAGGGAAGACTACTATAGTTCTAAACTAACCTGTAACTTACTCCCTCCGTTTCAAAATATAAGATGTTTTAGGTTTGTGAAGAAAATGTATCTAAACTTTTTTAGTGTATAGATTCACTCCAAACCTAAGTGAACCTACATAATAAAAGAAGTCTAGATATATTTGTTTCACAAAGCTAAAACATCTTATATTTTGAAACGAAGGGAGTACAAACTTAATCACCAAGCCAACTTCCTAAAACAGGCTCCAGGATATAAAATATAAAATGACTAAGCCAGGGAACACAAACAACATAAATCGGCGTAGACTAGTTATGGGTCAAGACACGGCTCAAGAAAGTCCACCTGGCACATGGTAATGCCAAACTGACGCATAAGGTCAGGCATCCCCTTGCAGTAGCTGCCCTCCCACGTCTGCCGGCTGCCGCATACCTACCGCTACCAACAGACTTCCGTTCTCCATCACCATGCTTCCTGCAGTCATGGAACTCTGCCAGGCTGCTACCTCGTTCACCTTCTTCTCCAGCTACAATACACACCACCCCACCACCCAATTCCAATGTGAGAACAATGTGCTCTAACTCTAATGAACACAAAACCACAATAGGAAACCACACATATAACATAATAGCGACTTTTGGAAAGACAATTATCATAAACTTATAAGTTGTAACTTGTAACACGGATCTCAAATTCTAGAAATGATTTCAAGTTGCCACATGTATCTTTGCAACAAAATGTTTTAATTTACCATTTCCTGGTGTATTAGAGTTGTGTTCTCCAAGAAGTGGCGCAGCCAGAAAAATGCTCATGTAGGAGCAAAACAGAAGAGAAGTATTCATAGCTAGTCAAGTAGTCCCTTGGAACAAATGCAGGTCATTTAGCGTAGTAATCGTGCCCACAGCTAATACAGCATACTTTTGTGGATGAAATATCTTCAAATAATAAAACTCTCTCCATTTACTCATGGATAACAGGATAAGTGAAGCGGTCATATCAACTTGTTTACACCTACCATACCAAACTGACTAAAACGAATTGATGAGGTACATGAAGTGATAATGCTGTTGCAAACCTGAAACCACTAGTCAAGAAAGCAGTATTCAGCCATCTACGGCATACAATACTGAATATTATTAACAATAAAAGACGTACATCAAGAGGATGGCGTACAGAAGATAATTTTGGTGCACAGAGAGAAAGTGCGCTACTGGAACAATAAGGATAGCAAAGCACATCAACAACATAAACAACCTCCCAACTGCTGAAAGTAAAGGGAGGATGCAAGTTTACCACTTCATATGCTCGGCGCCGAGAGCAGTGGAGGGAAACCTCTATACAGGTGTGCATGCAACATTTTGTGCTTTGACACGTACATCCTGTCGAACCGCAATTCCTTGAGCTCCAGCGCAAAGTACTCTATATCCGGACTCTCAGACGAATAGCTTCCAAACAGGGGCCAATCTAGTGAAATACCTCTTAGGAGAACGTAGTCCTCATCTGAACCTATGATGCGCCAGTGATAGTCAGGCAAGGGGTGGTCGACCGAGTCATGCTGCCACTCTTGGGCACCATCGCCCTTGTTTCCCAAAGTCTTGTAGTATGAGTCCAATGTGTTCCTGCCAATATTTAACAACCCGATTCTGCCTTGGCCTGCCTCCAGAATGGTGAACCGTCTCTCGTTGGTGTCAGGAGGGAGGTCCATGATGGAGAATTCCATCCCATTTTCGTCGAGTATGAGCAACTTCTCCATCCATTCCAACAGCCAGCAGAAGCAGCCGTGCACGTAGTGGCGTCGTTGCCGTTCATAGAACGCATCCAGCGCAAAGTCATCGGACAGCTCGCTCGAACCGTGGCTCCGCCATTCACCCGTGAGCGAAGAGAAACTGATGACAGCGACCTTGGTAGCACACAGCACCTTGCCGATCACTCTGAACGGGGATTCCTCCTCCTGCAAGTCATCGGTGCTCGCCGGGCCGAGGAAGGGCTCGAAATCCAGCATGCCGCATTCCTCGACGGAGGCTGCTAGGTCTTCAGGGACGGGTGGGATCAGGACGTAGCGCCTGGAGAGGGGGTCGGCGACCACGAGATCCACGAAGGTGGGGGAAGTGGCGTCCGCGAAGTTGCCGCGGCCCTCGGAGCTGGGGACGGCGGAGAAGAGGACGCGGCCGTCCCGGGCGTCGCGGGGGCTCCAGCAGGCGGCGTCGGGGAGGAAAGAGAAGGCGAAGTCGGCGCCCTGCGCGAGGGCGCGGGCGGCCGGGGCGGATGCGTGGGGAGGCTGGGCCGGGTAGAAGTCCTCGCGGATGAAGCCGACGACGGGGGGCTTGTGGAGGGCGCGGAAGCGGCGGCGGAAGGGGAGCGCCTTCGTGATGCCGCGGAAGGAGACGCAGGCGGCGGAGGCGCGCGCGAGGTCGGCCGCGGTGGGGAGGCGGAGGAAGATGTCCTCCAGGAGGTCGTCCGGGAGAGACGCCTGCGGCGCCTCCGAGGGCGGAGGAGGGGAATCGGCGTTCGGGGGCGACGAGGTGGCGTCGGCTTCCGGGTGTGGCAGAGGGGCAGCGGCGATCGATGGCGTGGGAGTGGGAGCGGGGGTAAGCGAAGGCGAGGACATTGGTATGGTCGCGGCGGCCTGCGGTGGGAGAGACGAGCTAGATTTGGGAAGTGTAGCGGAACAGAACAGTGAGGAACTAGAGACACTAATTAGGGTTCCTAAGAGCATCACTAAGGGCATGTATAATGCTAGGAAAGTCAATGCCTTCTCTTAGTACTCCCATATTATTTAGAGAAGACATAATATATAATTTATACAACGCAATATCTATTTCCTGTCTGGACACGCGGCTGTCTTCCATGGTGCTCACGCTCGCGTGCGTACGATCACGATCGAGCACGCAAGACGAAGCGGCGCATCCGGACACATCATGACAAATAAAGGGCAGGTCCCGTTCCCGTTTTATTTTCTTTTTCTTCCCCTCGACTGTTCAACCGTCAGGAGATGAGCTCCTCCGTGTCCCCCTCTGCTGCTCTCGCTCGCATCCAACCCTCCTCTATCTCCACCTCTAAATCTCTCTCGCCGGCGGCGAGTGCTCCGGCAGGAAGCCCCCTGGGGGGTCGGGGAGGGGCGGCGAGCTGAGAGCGTCGCAGTTGCTCCGGCGGGGCAGAGATGCGTCGACACCCGCTAATCAGGGCGTCACCGAAGGGGTGATGTAGTCGATTCGTTCGGGCTGAGAGCAGAGGACGTCGGAGGAGCATCGAGGTCCTCCTACCCAGATTTCGGCGTAGGCACCTCGATCTCGTGCAGTGAGTGCTCGTTCTCCATCCCTTTCTATTGTCACCACCGACCCTAGCTTGCGCCGGCGTTATCATAGCTAGGCAGCCTAGCCGTGCGCTGTGGTTTTATACTCCCTCCGTCCGCAAATAAGTGTACTTCTAGTCTTGTCCTAAGTCAAATTTTAGTAAGTTTGATAGGACAGCGTATCAACATTTATGACTTTAGATTGATATCATTAGATTTATTTTTAAATTTAATTTTATAATATGTCAATTTGATGTAATATATGTTTCTATATTTCTCTATAAAGTTGATCAAATTTGATTATGTTTGACTTAGGCAAAAGCTAGATGTACACTTCTTTTTCTTCGTGATCCCCATCCCAATTCTTTTTTTTAAGTTCCTGATTTGGCATCGGCCAGGGCGTAGGGGACATCTAGAGATTATTTGCGGACGGAGGGAGTATGTGCTTTTCAGCGATCATACACATCCTCTAGCTGGTTCACGTGTACAGCCGGGGGCATTAGATATGTTGATCCCTTGAAATCGAAATCAAAGTGAAATTTCTTCGTCCACTTTAGTTTTTTCTTAAGGACTATGCTGTAGATCTCTTGAAATCAAAGTGAAATTTCTGTGTCTAACGGGGAGGGGGGATGGTGCTGCTGTAATATTTTCTTTTTGTCTTTTTGTGTCACATTATGCAACTACGATGTCCAAATTAATACTAAATCATTTCTAGGATGTAACTATCATGATCAAATTAGCACTAATTATGGGTACTTTTAGATGAAGGGCAGTAATTCATTTTTTGGATTTTAGCATGTAATTTCTGTGCATGCACTGTAATATTAATATCTAGCTTGTAACTATTGATATCTAGCCTGTAAATTTTCATATCTAGCTTGTTACTTTTGATATCTGGCATGTAACATTCTATACCAAGCATGTAACTCATATTTGAAATATGCACTATACCTTTTTGAATTCATAGCATATTTGTGAGGTTTTTGCATGTAATATTCTGTTTTACAGTTTATTACACCTAGGCTGTTAGAGCATCTCTAATGGAGCCATTAAAAGGGCCAAACCCGTGAAATTCCGGTGAGAATATGGGCCGTGGGCCGAGAGGCCGAGCTAACCGAGCCCGTAAAGACCCTGGCCTGTATTCGTTTTCCCCGGGCCACCACGAACACCACTCCGCATCCCCTACAAATAGCGTGCGTGCAGGCGGATACGGGTTCCAACCCGCCCACCGCCGCACAGCAACCCACCCCCCCGGCGAGAGAATCATGCCACGGCAGTTGGGGATCGATGATGGCGCCCTTGCCATGTCAATGCTGCACGGCGGGTGCGGGCAAGGAGAAGGTCGTAGCGGCGGCGGAGGAGGTGATAGCCGGCGGCCGCTCCCGTGGTCGTCCCCGCATCCCTGCTCTGACGAGGCGGTCGCGAAGCTAGTGCGGTCCATCAGGGCCAAGCGTCGGGTGGCGCGCCGCTTGACCAACAGGGGTCTACGGCCACCCCCTCGCTGGCGCCCTATGTCGCCGGCCTGCCCAAAGCGGAGGCGTCGCGAGCTCTCCTTTCCCCTTCCGGTGAGGCGTCATCCTCGTCCTCCTCATCGCGCCCGAAGCGGATGCGCCGCGGCGACAAGGATGAGATGGAGGCGTTGCTGCGCGCGCTCGCTGAGTCCAAGGCGAACGCAGAGGAGCGGGACCGCCGCGAGCGGGAGGAGGTGGAGGTGGCCATCGCCGCAGTGACCTTGGCCCGACGTGCCGAGGAGGTGGAGGCCGATGCGGTCACGGGCGCAAACGAGATGGAGGTGGAGGTCGTCGTCCTCGGCGACTAGATGGCCGGTGCGGAGCTCCGAAGAGCACGGAGAGCTTGATTTTGGCCTCACGTGGACGCGTCAGCGTCCCCGGCGAGCTCCCTCCTAATTAAGTTTTTTTTAGGATTTTGATGTATATTGTATGAACTGCTTGATCTGCCAACGAACTAGAGTGTTCGCGCGTAAATTTGTCGCTGGAGTTGTTAAAATTCGAATGTACGAGCTGATTTCACGGGCTCCGATCTGCGCCTCGCGATTTACAGAGGCGTTTAAGGGCTCCTTTAGAGATGCTCTTACTTTTAAAGCACGCGGGCCGTAACTTTTTATATAGCCTGTAACTAAAACTTTGTGGAAGTTCCACCTAGCCTGTAACTTTTATAATTTTATTACATCTAGCTTGTATCTTTTACTGTTTTAGTATACCTAGGCTGTTAATTTTAAATCACGTGGCTGTAACTTTTTGATATAGCCTATAACTAAAACTTTGTGAAAGTTTCACCTAGACTGTAATTTTTATAGTTTTATTACACCTAGTCTGTATCTTTTACAGTTTTAGTACACCTAGGCTGTAACTTCTATAGTTTTATTACACCTAGGCTATTATAAAATTAACTAGCATTTTACATCCAGTCTTCATAGTCATTTCCCATTGGTATAACTTTTGTAATCATAGGGACAAAATTGTATATCTACTTTTCTCAATCAGTAAATAACAGCTACCATTTCCTCTTTTTTTTGTTCTGTTTTTTTGCAGATTCCATTACATGAAGAACCTTATGGAGGATAAATTGTACATGCTCATCCATCTTTGCTTGGTCTACTGCAAAGTTCAAGATGATTTAGTTCTTCTACAGATTTGACTCTTTGTTACATGCAATTTCAAGATGTGGTGTCAAGTTTCTAGCCTCAAGCCTGAAGCTTTTTCGTGAACCTGGATCTAGTGCAATAAATCACTAGATCATGCTTGTCGTGCCTCCCTTTTGGGAACTTTTTTTACATCTAAATCATGGTAGGAACAAGAGAGAATCATGTCTGAAGTTGAACAACAGAATTGTGGTGGGTTGTAATCACTGGAAACATATCGTTCAGGAATTCTTCTATGTCCGTGTGTTTTCTTGCTTGTTTTTTGCGATATGGGGTGGTGGGTTGGGGAGGGGAAGAAAGGAGATGTAGGGTTGGGGGAAAAGGTAGAGGTGTGGGCTGGCGATAGATTTAGCTAGCCCGAACACCCGTGCAGTGCAAGAAGCCAAGCGGGAAAGTCCCTTGGACCACGTTTTCTATTTTGGGAAAATTTAGATCTTTTATTGCTATCTCTAACAATTAATAAGGATTAGTTATTTTTAGTAAGAAATTGGTTGGCTAAGAGAAAGCATATGGTACAATGGAGAAAATAGTCTTCTCTTATTTTTAAGAGATCATCCCTTAGCTAAGGGAAGATAACCTTCTTTCTCTTGTTTCTCTTTCCTCCAACTAAGCAAAAATCCAACGTGACGAGCATAAGGGTAGGCTGATATCATCGCATTGTACGTGCCCTAACAGACCCCATAAAAATGACAAAATCTTATAGTAACCGATAGTTTACAGTTTACGGCAAAAATAAAAAAAATCCGCGTCGATCAGACACCGTAAAAATCAAAAACTGTAAAAGAAATTTAAAAATCCAAGCCAAAATCCCTACTTGCCACGTGCATACACACGCTCGAAGCCCGGCCTATACCGCGGCCCTCACTTCCTAGTATGCTGATCTTTCATTCCCCGCTCGCTCGTGTCTCCTTCCTGCCCCCGACGCCCTAGATCCTATCGCCGCCGCCCAAGGGTCGATTCGGCCGCCTCTGTCCATGTTGAGCTTCGCCCCGGCTGCTCGCACCTCGCCCGTCCGTCCTCTCTCACTTCCGTGAGCGCCCGTCATCGCGCCCTTCCTCCCCGGGGATGAACTCGGGCGACGAGGATGTGCTCAATAATTCATCCGATTGGTCGTCTTCGGACGATTTGAACGTCGAGGAGCTGCTCGAGGACGACGACAGCGAGACAAGCCTCCTAATTCTCGTCATCAAAGAGCACGAGTACCGCGCGAAGCAGATGGATCGGAGGCGCGGCTCGGTAAAGGGGCGCTCGATCATTTACCAGAACCGCGTCCTTAGTCACGCCAAGCTGATGGAGGATTATTTTGTAGAGGTACCGACATACCCGGCTCATCTCTTTCGTAGAAGGTACCGAATGCGTCGTAGCTTGTTCGTAAAAATCATCAAAGCTTACGAGGTGAACTCGAAAGTTTTCAAGCAACGTAGGAACATTGTCGGGAGCCTAGGATTTAGCGCCTACCAAAAATCTCAGCTGCCATGCGGGCGATTGCATATGGCGTCACCACGAATTATGCCGATGAGTACCTCCGCATTGGTTAAGATACAACCAACGAGTCTGTGGGTAGGTTTGTGAAGCTAATTATCAAGTTGTTCGGTCCAACTTATATTCAAGCTCCCAATGAAGATGATACCAAAAGATAGATGGAGGTAAATAAAAAAAGGGTTGGTCGGGGATCTTCGGTAGTGTTGATTGTATGCATTTAACATGGAAGAATTGTACAAAGGCATGATATTGCATATAGTGCGGTAAAAGCCATGATGATATCAGTGTGCTTGAGGCCATGGCATCACAAGATTTATGGATTTGGCATTGTTTTTTTGTTTGCCGGGAACACTCAATGACATCAACGTGTTACATAGATTCCGTTTATTTGCAAGAGTAGTAGCTGGAGATGCACCTACCTACAATTACAAAGTCATGGTTCATGAGTATACAATGGATATAATCTAGATGATGGCATCTATCCGGAATGATCAACTTTTGTGAAGTCCATCAAAGATCCTGAGACAAAAATAGAAGTTGTATTTTCCAAGGCATAAGAGCCAGCCCGCAAGGACATTGAGAGGGCTTTCGGTGTGTTGCAAGCAAGGTTTGCTATTGTTCGAGGATCTACTCGATTTTGGGATAAAAAACCCTTGTGGACATCATGACTTATTGTGTAATTCTACACAACATGATCAAGAATGAGGGAGGGTTAAACTTGTCGTGCTTCTATGACAACGTTGGCACCCGAGTGCGACCCGAAAGAAATCCCAGTCGCTTGGAAGATTTCCTTCAAGCCCATCAGAAAATTGAAAATGGGAAAACTCATGCACAACTTGTCGACGATCTCATCCAGCACCACTAGCATTTGTATGGCTAACTGTCATAATCTACCTTTATTTTTCTATATTTATGTGTGAGATGAACTACTCAGAGCCATTTCTTTATTTGTTCAATTATTTGATTTGAACTATTATTTGGTTAAAACATTGTTGTGATAACTTGGATGACTATTCTGTGCTGAAAACCATTATTTCTGTTTTATGATCCATGTATGTTTGTCTTTAAGTTTGTATTTTCTGTTTGCATATGATGAAAACTATCGAAAACCATGTTTTACGGGTCCAGATATTCCTACGCGCGGAACAAATCCCATAAAGCAGAACTGTAAAACAGAATTGCGCGTGAAACAGATCCCGTAAAGTGGTCTATGGACCGCAAACAAGTGGTTTACAGTGGCGTGTAAATGTGTTTACAGTTTCACATTATAAGGGGTCTGTTAGTGATGCTCTAACCCGTTTGCATTTGGGAAATGATACGGTGCCCTCGAAGGATCGCGTCGCTCGCATCCCCCAGCTCCTCCTCGTGATGCATGTTTCCTTGAAGGCGGCTTCTGGTGGGGCCTAAGACAACCGCATCAGGTAGTAAAATATGCATCAAATCCTCCTCGCTCTAGGAACACACCGCCGCTATAGAAGCCATCCATGCCGCCACCGTCCTAGCCCAGTGCCGGCCGCCGCCCTACCTTCCTACACCCTGTAGTCACCGGAGATGGAAGATCGTGTGTGGCATGAAGCATGTAGCCTCTATGGACGTCGCCCACTACTCCGCCTCCGCACCTTGCATTGCCCGCCTATCGCTATCGCTGGAGCCAGAGATAGAGCTCTATCCTCGTCCTATCCCACGCCCACGCTACTCCACCATGGCCATGGAACGGACCCGCGATCAGCGGCGGAGGCAGGATTGAGCATTAGGGGTGCAAACATGCTTAATCTTTTGTTAGAGGGGGCCAAACATGTAATTTTATGCTAAATCACACCTAATATAGCTTTATATGCTTAAAAAACCGCTCGCAATACCATGCACTAGGGGTTAGTGCACCTGCTGGTGCCCCTAGGTCCGCAATGACGAATAGGCTTCTCCGGTGAGGCGACCGGGGCTGGTGCTGCGAGGCTCCAATGACGGAGCTCCCTCCTCGATGCTAGGTGCGGCATCGCTACAACTCCGCATCAGGATTTTCTACATGTAGCCGGCAGCGCTGCTAAGTACGGTGTCGAGGGTTGCTACGTACGTAGGTGAATGGTGGTGCTACGTGTGCCCAACAACAGTGCTACAAGCCGTGTTGGGGTTTGCTACATGCGGTCGGTGTCGGTGCTACAAGCGGGTGTTGGGTTTGCTACATGTGATCGGCGGTGCTACATGCAACTTCGGATTTTGCTATAATTGATTTGCTACAAAATCTCGGGCGAGGTCTCCCGTGAGATCGGATTTGCTACATTAGGACGTTTTAGTTGCTACAACCATTTTATTGTTTTGCTACATTAGCGCAAAATTTTTGTTACAAGATCTCCGTTGAAGTCTCCTGTTGAAAGCCTCCTGTGAGGTCGGGCTAGCTATATTAGAACAATTTTTTTGCTATAAGGTCTGTATCGAGGTCTTCGGCAAGATTTCCGGCGAGGCCAGTCTTTTTATTTTTATTCTGTGGGTGAACCCTTTTTTTGCTACATGCAGCAGAAATGAGACTATTTTTTGCTATGTTTTAGAAAAGCCTGACGAAAAAGATCTGTACATTGATCTGATTTGATCCAACGATTGGGGACCCCGGGGATGAAAAGTTCCCATCCCCCGGGGGACGCCTAGCACTTCAATTTTACATTTTAGAGTTTTCTTTTTTAATACGGAGAGCAGGGCATCCACTACGTATGAAAAAACACATCATAAACCAAGAAGTGCGTCTTAAGAGTTATCCATATACATAGTGGACCTTGTCTACGAGGCAAAAAAGTTTAAGGGTGACACATAGGCTTTATGGTAGTGTAACATCCCAAATATTTTGAACAAGGTTATCAAATTCCAATCACCAAAATTAGGGTTAACAAAAACTTTTGTTAAGTCATATGAATGCATGTGTGTATGTGATGATTGTATGAATGCAAAAATGGACGTGTGTGATTGTTCTAAATGGCAAGGAATGGTTTAAAGATGAAAATAACATCATCTAACCCAAATCCAAACAGAAACAAATCAAGAGAAAATAAAAAACAAACCAAATAAGGCAAATGGTCATTTTTGCCAATCTTGCTCACTAGGCCACTTTGAGTGTTTCTAGTCCAAGATTTCAAACAGAAACAATTCTATTTATTTTCACCCCTTGCTAGACCAAGTAAAAGTGAACTCAAGCCCACCTTTCAAACTTACAGAAACATTTGGCAACTTGATTCAAATGACAATTTAAAATTGAATCTGGTTCATATGTGAAGATCACCCACTTCTCAAAAACCAACCAAAACAATTTACCTTGACCTTTCCAACTAACCAGAGACTACTGAGTATGTAACTAGTACACCCACAAAGTTTGAATCAAAAATTCAAATTCAAATCTCTTTCAGCCATTTCATCAAACACCTTGCAAACACAAACCAAACAAACAACAAACACTATAATGAGCAGTGATTTGGCCTAACTTGTCCCCTCTCTAGCTCACAACAGACAATTAGTAGATCATCTAGCTTAGTTAACAAGCTCTAGCACCACTCTGAGCTTGCCTTTGCCATCAATGGTGACCATGTCGAGCCTCACATTGCCACTCCTTGGTCAACAGCGAGCTAGGAGCAGCACCAAGCCTAGCCACCATGGCTGGGATACTGACCACCATACACCACCACCCCCTGTCCAACGCCAACAAGCAGCAAGCCACTCGACCACTCTAGAATCGACGCGCCCTATGCCTCTGCGCCATGCCGAGAACGCGCCAGCGCGCCGCACGCGACACACGCCCATAGACCGTGCGCCGCCCTCGCCGTCTACAAGCGTGATCACCACCGTCCCAGGAGACTGCCAGACAACCCCGTTCGCCGCCACGCGACCCGTAGCCACGGTGCGCCATTAAAATGCCCGTCGGACCCGCCCAGAGCACCGCAATGTTTCGACCGTCTTGCACCACCCCACGCCGTGTAACCACACCGTTGAGCTTCGCCAGGGAGCACAACACCACCCCTATCGTCGCCCATGCCATTAGCCCAATGTGCCGACGACCACGACGAGCTCCACCTGCGCCTGTCGGTTCCCTCTTGGCACTATAAATAGAGGCCACCCCCATTCGATTTCTTCACACCATCACACTCCCCTCTCTCTCAGAACCACCCCCACTCATTCCCAAAGCAAGGCGAGCAGTAGGTCACCAGAATTTGGACGGAGTCTGCCACGGAGGAGGAGAAGACGAGCCAGCGATTGGAGCCGCCCCAGAAGAATCCACCGGTACCAGGAGGTTCGTCGTCGTCGACTTCGTCGTTCGCCCCATCGTCGACCCTCTCCTGAGCCCCGGTGAGCCCCCGTAGACCCACACTGACCGTGCTAGGGTTTTGTCTCGCTGGCGTTGCCTGACGGAGATGATAGGTCCCAGCCGTTGGATTATAGTTTGATCGTGCGGTCTACATCACCCCGTATCGCTTCGCACCCCCTGTCTCGCTGACTAGTGGGATCATCCACTGAAATCCACCCACGTGTGCGCTGTGCACCGTGGGCCGGCACATTTACATTCCCGCGTGACCCAGTAGTTTGAATTTAGGTTTATTCATTTAGTTTCAAACATAGTTCTGTACCCAAATTCAAAAATCAACCCAGGTCAATTCACTGAACCAAAATGCATGACACCAATTTTTTAGAAAGGTACTGGAATTCTTAATCCAAGCCCATTGGATTCAAACCATTTAGATTTGTAGATAACCTATAGTAAAAATAACAAGGCAGAAGCTTTTCTGCATTCAAATTTTTTTCAAAATTCAACTGCAGAAGGTTTTGAGTTGATTCCAATTCTCAAAAATCACATTTAACAAGACCTTTCTGAATATATAAAAATATCTAGGTTTACTTGTATAAATAATGGTCAAGTAATAAAAAAAGCCCCATAGGCATTTCTAGCCACTTTAATTAATCAAAATAAAAGGTTAAACCTTATTAAATTGTGACAGCACTTTAAATCACATTCCCATGTACTGAAATATGTGGTGATGACATGTGTCAACATGATGCCATGTTTGAGTTGGAGAATATTAAATCTTAAGTAGTTTTTCAATGAGTAGAAATTACTTTTCTAAAATAAAATAAATAAGACAAGTGCTTTGTTGATTGTAATGTTCGTGATGATGCTAGATCATCTAGTGAAAACCTTGGTGTGATAAATAAAAGTAGTTAAGTATTGTTTGGTGATTATGTACCTCGTATTTATTTATAGACGCTAGTACCGACCAAGGATACGAGGAGGAAGGAGAATACTACGAAGAGGAAGCCGAGGAGAACTTCAACCACTGCTCTGCACAAGGCAAGCTATTATCTAAGCAAGCTAACACTTGCAACTGTGAAAGTTAGATAACCTATGCAAATCATTAGGCATGCTTAGTTAGATACATTTGATTATACCCAATCCTAGTTTTACTTGCAAGCTTAGTATTTTATTTCTTTATCAAAGTTTTCTAGTAAAGTTTACTTGGTAATTTGTAGAGCTTAGAAAGATAATTTAAAGGTAGCATAAAGAGCATAAAACTTGGCCTAAGTTAGATAAATCTTGATGTCATCCTGAGGCATGAGATTGAACTTAGATAAGATACACTTGTTTATCACCCCTCATTAGTGTTTACCCCCACTTGTAGATGCTAGTGCTAAGCATAAAACTTGATCACTTTAGATGGGAATACTTGGTGAAAATGGTTATTAAAACCTTAGAATGATGAGTCATTCTACTGAAATGTTTTGCCATGTGTTCTTAAACACCAGATGATTTTGATGATGAAATTGTTGAGGCATGAGCCTTAGCCCTTTATAAACCTGATGGTTATCTGGATGCGATACCATTCCAATTTTACCGTACAATCATAATACCCGAAATTTGGGTAGGGCTTGACTGGAAATTTATATACCTTAGTATGGGTTCCCTTGCGGCCAAGGTTTGAGCTGAGGCTACCTTGTGAAGATTGTCCACCTGTGCAGTTCCCAAGATGACAGTTGGTCATGGTTGGGAGGCCAAACTCACAGGAGAGGTGCCTATACTAGGGCGTGTAATTGAAAGGTTAGGATTGATTATCCGCATACTGAGTATGGTGAATTCAGGATTGTTCCTGACAGATGTATCGAATGTTGTGGTGAAAGTGTACCACCTCTGTAGAGTGTAAAACTATTCGAATAGCCGTGTCCGTGGTTATAGACAGTTGGAGTGGCCATACTATTCCGTCGTCGGATGTTTACAAAACGACTTGTGAAATGAACTATGACTTTGACTTGACCACTACATAGTTGTGTTATGAAATTCAAGTTCCCACTTAGGTGTTATAAAACTTTCAACTCGCTTTCTTTGCTTCTGAACTCAATAGAGATAAATCAGGCTTTTTGCAAAACAACCTAGAGCCTAGTACCTCCTACTCAAAAAAACCACTTCACTTGTTAGTATTAGTTTGCGAGTACTTAAAGAGTACTCATGGCTTTGTCCCTGGCTATTCCCGTGGCTAGACTATGAAGGGGACTATCAGGAGGACGGACATCAGGAAGGTTACGACAACTAGGATCATCTCCCATCATCAGCATTGCCTGTGACCATGAAGATGGAGTCTCTCCTATGCTACCATTATCATTACATTATTCCGCTGCTTGATTTGTATTAAGACTGGATCCTGAGATCCTTAATTTGTTGTAAGACCTTATGTATGGTTTGTAATGGATGATGTAATGTGATATCCAATCTGTTATGTCTCGCAAAAATTGTAATCCTGGGATTGCGATGTATGGCATGATAGGCATCTGGGATTAAAAATCCGGGTGTTGAGAAGTTGGTATCAGAGCCATCCTGACCATAGGAGACCCTAGTTTAGAATGGACGTTTGAATCAAAAACTTAGTTTCAAAACCAAGGAAGTGAGTATTTATGCAAACTTATTCTCATTCTTATCACTTAGACTCTTTCATAAAAATTCATGTTCCTCAAAAATTCTTGCAAACGTACATAAAATTTGACACACTTGATCACTCTACTAACTTACTCGTACTATATTCTTATAGATGGACGTGAAGTATAGCAAGTTCTACCAGTTGGGGAATGGAGGAGACCTCATATTTGAGCGTGACTTGGACTAGCTTTCGGAACTTATGGAGCGTCCGCACCCCGAGTTCTTTGGAGCTCAACTCAACAATTAGGAAGGAGAGGAATTGCAATGGCTGGTTGTTGCAAGTCTCTGAGGAAAGATTGAAACCCCTACCTCAGAGGGAATTCAGTTCACCTTGAGAGAGAACAATTGGCTTGATGGACTTGCCAGGGCAATGTAGGAAGCTCTTGCCCGTCTGTGTGGGCAGAGTGTCAATCAGATCAAGGGTACCCGCTTTGAATTCTATCCAAGGCATGATGTTATGGGACAACCACTGGAGGCCCCATATCACCATGAGCTAAAGAGTCAATTGGACCACCTCAGCTTCATGATGTATGATCGGCAGAAGGAGTTGGACAATGCCCACTCCTACGCCAACCACAAGTATGCCATCGCCGCCAAGAAGGATCAGACCATTGCCATGCTAGTGAAGGATCGCCAGTCTTGTCGCCGTTAGCTCGACAAGAAGGAGCGTATCATTGCCCGTCTTCGTCACATGATCATGGATTTGGAGGAGACCATCCACGAGAGAGACATGCAGCTTGAGGAGAGGGAGAATGCAGGGGAACACCTTCGTGGAGACCCCTACTCCTATCTCAGTGACTATGATGACTTTCTCGAGGATCAGGCCATGGACTTCTTCACCGATGAGGATGACTTCGCCTTCATTGATGATGAGGAGGAGGATGGTGAGGATGAAGCCACCAACTCCGAGGAGTAGTAGCACTTGAGCACTAGCGTTAGTGAGTTGTATTTGGTCCCACTGTATCGTAGTTTCATAGAATGGTTCTTAAAACCATCTGTTTTTCCTTGTTGTAGTGTGTGTGTATCGTGTGCTATGAATGAATGAACGAAAAGCAAGTTGCTAGAAAAAAATCTGAGTCAAACTTCAAAAACTTTACCAAAACCCTGAACCCTGGAAATTTCCCTCTTTTCTCATGATCTATCTCAATCTTCAGATGCCTCGCTTAGAAAGCAATTCATCCCCGGATCCGATGTTGCAAATCTTGCAAATGTTGGTTTCTGACCACGAAGCTGAAAGAGCCGAATGTCAATCCAACTTAGCCACCCTTCAGCACATCGCTCAAATGGCCAACAACAACAACCAAGGCCATGGAAATCAGGATAACCATGGATCAAAGCTCAAGAACTTCCAGAACACCAACCCACCCATTTTCACTAAGTCTGAAGAGCCCCTCGATGCCGATGATTGGCTGCAAACCATGGAGAACAACCTAGAAGTTGCAGGA
Source organism: Avena sativa (assembly GCA_916181665.1). NCBI lineage: Eukaryota > Viridiplantae > Streptophyta > Magnoliopsida > Poales > Poaceae > Avena > Avena sativa. Next base: position 512,342,302 of record OV702299.1, read on the forward strand.
GTGGAAGCTAACGAGAAGGTACTGTTTGCCACCCACTACCTGGCCGGAGATGCAAGAGCATGGTGGAACAATGTTCGTGCCATGAATGGAGGTCAAATGATGACTTGGGAGGAATTCAAAGTCAAGTTTAGCAGAACCCATGTGCCACCGGGTTTGATCAAGAGGACGAGAGATGAATTCAGAGAACTGAAACATGGAAGGATGACAGTAGTTGAGTACTGTGACAAAATTTTGTCATTGGCTAGGTATGCACCGGATGAGATTGATACCGAAGCCAATAAGAAGGAGAGATTCTTGAATGGTCTGCATGATGAGATGCAGATAGTGTTGGTCAATATCCCATTTGCTGATATTGAAGCCTTAGTGGATTCTGCCATTCAGATGGAAGGCAAGATCAACCAAGCCAATGAGAACCGCAAGCGTAGAATGATGCATCAACCAGGAACCCATCATACCCCAAAGTATCGCCCCAACCCATCTCCAGGATTTGGCCTAAGAAACAACAGACCCTCGATGAATCGTCCGACCTATCCCAACCGTGGAGGAGGAAACCCAAGGCCCGGAGGAAATCACAACAACCCCGACAAACCCAACAATTTCCATCATGCCCCGCCCAAGTTCAACAACAACAATGTCGCCACCAACACCAACACCGCCCCGAGGACTGGAAGCAATGTTGTGCCTGTTGCAGCGAAGGACAAGTCTCAGGTGACTTGTTATGAATGCGGAACCAAGGGTCACTATTCCAATGAGTGCCCCAATAAGATTGCCGTAGCTCCCAATGCAAATGCCCCAGCTCAGCAGCAGCGTCGTGTTCAGCCCGGAAGAAGGTTTGCCCCAGGGAATTCGCTCAACCACAACGGTTGTCTTTTTCTCATGCATGCTGAAGAAGCCCAAGAAGCGCCAGACGTCGTGGTGGGTATGTTTTCTGTTAACTCAGTACTTGCAAGAGTGTTGTTTGATTCTGGAGCATCGCACTCGTTTGTTACCGAAGAATTTGCATGCACTAGTAAGATTCAACCAACCAAATTGAAGCATCTTATGATAGTTCAAATACCTGGTTCAACCACCAAAGCTAGACAAATTTGCAAGGTCGTACCTATCCGAATCCATGGCATAGATTTTTATGCTAATATAATAGTACTTGGAACTAAAGGTTTGGAAGTAGTACTAGGAATGGATTGGATTTCGAAACATAAAGGATCAATCGACTGTGCCAAGAAAAGCCATAACCATGACCAGTACAACTGGAATATTAGTCGAGCATGTATCTGAAACCTTGCCCCGTCAATTCAAGTGCAACAAGAGTCTAGCCCAGCCAACCATTGACCAAGTTAGAATAGTCTGTGGATACCCCGATGTATTTCCAGATGTTTTGCCTGGTATGCCCCTAGATCGGGATATCGAGTTTATCAATGAACTAATCCCTAGAACTGGACCCATAGCCCAGAGACCATATAGTATGAACCCGTCTGAATTAGTGGAGTTGAAGAAGCAACTGGATGCTATGCTGGAGATAGGATTGATCCAACCAAGTGCGTTGCCATGGAGATCACCTATCTTGTTTGTGGACAAGAAGGATGGAGGTAACCGTTTGTGTACGGATTATCGGAAGTTGAATGATGTCACCATCAAGAACAAGTACCCGTTGCCAAAGATACAAGACTTGTTTGACCAGTTGACTGGTGCCAAAGTGTTTTCTAAGATTGATCTTAGAACTGGCTATCATCAACTCAAGATTCGCGTAGAGGATATTCCAAAGACTGCCTTTACCACCAGATATGGATTGTATGAGTATACTGTCATGTCCTTTGGATTAACCAATGCCCCTGCTTATTTCATGAACCTCATGAATAAGATTTTTATGGACTTCCTGGATAAGTTTGTCGTTGTTTTCATCGATGACATTCTGATCTATTCCAAATCAGAAGAAGAACATGAGCTACACCTAAGGACCATCCTTGGAATCCTTAGGGAGCATCAGTTGTATGCCAAGTTTAGCAAATGTGAATTCTAGTTACAGGAGGTAGGATTTCTCAGACATATTGTATCAGCCGGAGGAATTGCCGTTGACCCTGCAAAGGTGAAGGATGTTGAAGATTGGCAAGCCCCAACCACCCAAACCCAAGTTCGTGCATTTCTCGGATTAGCGGGATATTACCGCAAGTTCGTAGAAGGATTCTCAAGTATCGCAAGACCCATGACCCAATTGTTGAAGAAAGACAAGAAGTTTGAATGGACGGACAAATGTGAAGCAAGTTTTCAGGAACTCAAGAGGAGATTAATTTCGGCCCCAACCTTGATCATGTCGGATATCACGAAGTTGTTTGATGTGTATTGTGACGCATCCAAGATCGGTCTCGGATGTGTGTTGATGCAAGAAGTAAAAGTAATATCTTATCTGTACCCACAACTGAAGCAGCATGAGCAGAATTATCCTACTCATGATCTTGAACTAGTAGTTGTAGTTCTAGCCCTGAAGACATGGAGGCATTACCTTATGGGTAATCATTGTGAGATTTATTCGGATCACAAAAGCCTGAAGTATATATTCACTCAGAAGGAGCTGAATATGAGGCAGAGAAAATGGATAGAGCTAATCAAGGACTATGATCTAGACATTCACTATCACCCCGGCAATGTGGTAGAGCAGATGCCCTTAGCAGATTGTCGTGTCAACTGAACTCCATGATCCTGAAGGAGCAACCAAGATTGCACAAGGAGATGGAAGATTTTAGAATGGAATTAGTAAGTGAAGGATTTTTAGCTAGCATAGAACTTCAACCCACTTTGATCAGTTAGATCAATGAGGCGCAGAAAGGAAATGCTAGTATCGACGGAATCAAACATCGTATCGGTACAGGCAAAGTACCCGGATTCACCGAGGATGAAGAAGGAGTTCTGTGGTACAAAGGATGTCTCTGTGTACCAGCAGACTCAGAATTGAAGCAAGATATTTTGAAGGAAGCCCATGATACCCTTTATTCTATCCACCCCGGAGGAACGAAGATGTATCGGGATTTGAAGGAGCAATTTTGGTGGCATAAGATGAAGAGAGAAATCGGGAGCTATATCGCCAAGTGTGATATTTGTCAAAGAGTCAAGGCGGGACATCAGTGACCCGCAGGACTGTTGCAACCATTACAGATTCCAGAATGGAAATGGGATTCAGTTGGAATGGACTTTATCACCAGATTGCCTACATCTAGTAGGGGAAATGACTCTATTTGGGTCATAGTTGATAGATTGTCCAAAGTCGCTCATTTCTTACCAGTCAAGACCACCTATCAGAGTTCGAAGCTAGCGGAGTTGTATATCGCTAGAATCGTCAGTTTGCACGGAGTCCCCAAGAACATCGTATCAGATCGAGGAACTCAGTTTACCTCGAGATTTTGGAAGAAAGTCCAAGAAGGATTGGGAACAAGATTGGATTTTAGCACAGCTTATCACCCTCAGACAGATGGACAAACGGAGTGAGTAAACCAAACACTCGAAGATATGTTGAGAGCCTGTGTGCTAGAGTATGGATCTAAATGGGAAGACTGTCTGCCTTTCGCAGAATTTTCTTACAACAAAGTTATCAAGCCAGTTTGCAAATGGCCCCATTTGAATTCATGTATGGAAGGAAGTGTCGTACCCCTTTTAATTGGTCGGAAGTAGGAGAGAGTCAGATTTTTGGACCCGAAATCCTACGAGAAGCAGAAGAGAAAGTTCACAAGATCCATGAGCACCTCAAGACCGCCCAATCCAGACATAAGAGTTATGCCGACAACAGACGTCGAGACCTCGCTTTCAATATCAGAGATTTTGTGTATCTCAAGGTGTCGCCTTTGAAAGGAATGCTTCAAGATTCTGAATCATCGAGGAGAAGTATCATATCAACTGGAACTGCCAGAGGAGATGTCAGCAATGCATAATGTGTTCCATATATCGTTGCTTCGCAAATGCCTTGAAGTCCCGGAGAAGACTGGAGTTTTCAAGAACATTGATCACTACACCATAGAGATCAACGATGACTTGACGTATCCTGAAGTACCCATCCATATTTTGGAGGAAGCTTTTAGGACCACCAGGACCCGAAGCATCAAGTTTCTCAAGATTCAGTGGAGTAACCACACTAAAGAAGAAGCTACCTGGGAAAGAGAAGATCACATCAAGACGGAGTTTCCCGATCTCTTTAAATCCTAGTTTTCTTCTTTCTTCTTTCTCAAATCTCGGGATGAGATTTTTATTTAAGGAGGGAAGGTTTGTAACATCCCAAAAATTTTGAACAAGGTTATCAAATTCCAATCACCAAAATTAGGGTTAACAAAATCTTTTGTTAAATCATATGAATGGATGTGTGTATGTGATGATTGTATGAATACATGAATGGACTTGTGTGATTGTTCTAAATGGCAAGGAATGGTTTAAAGATGAAAATAACATCATCTAACCCAAATCCAAATAGAAACAAATCAAGAGAAAATAAAAAACAAACAAATAAGGCAAATGGTAATTTTTGCCAATCTTGCTCACTAGGCCACTTTGAGTGTTTCTAGTCCAAGATTTCAAACAGAAACAATTCTATTTCTTTTCACCCCTTGCTAGACCATGTAAAAGTGAACCCAAGCCCACCTTTCAAACTTACAGAAACATTTGGCAACTTGATTCAAATGACAATTCAAAATTGAATCTGGTTCATATGTGAAGATCACCCATTTCTCAAAACAAACCAAACCAATTTACCTTGACCTTTCCAACTAACCAGAGAATACTGAGTATGTAACTAGTACACCCACAAAGTTAATATAAAAAATTCAAATTCAAATCTCTTTCGGCCATTTCATCAAACACCTTGCAAACACAAATCAAACAAACAACAAACACTATAGTGAGCAGTGATTTGGCCTAACTTGTCCCCTCTCTAGCTCACAGCAGACATTTAGTAGATCATCTAACTTAGTTAAAAAGCTCTAGCACCACTGTGAGCTTGCCTTTTCCATAAATGGTGACCATGTAGAGCCTCACATTGCCACCCCTTGGTCGACCGCGAGCTAGGAGCGGAACCAAGCCTAGCCACCATGTCTGGGACACTGACCACCGTCCACCGCCACCCCCTGTCCAACGTCAACGAGAAGCAAGCCACTGGACCACTCTAGAATCGCCGCGCCCTATGCCTATGCGCCATGCCGAGAGTGCGCCGGTGCGCCGTACGCGACACACGCCCAAAGACCGCGCACCTCCCTCGCCGCGTGCAAGCGTGAACACCACCGTCCCAGGAGACCGCCAGACAACCCCGTTCGCCGCCGCGCGACCCGTAGCCACGGTGCGCCATTAAAATGCTCGTCAGACCCGCCTAGAGCACCACAATGTTCCGACCGTCTCGCACCGCCCCACGCCACGTAACCACGTCGTTGAGCTTAGCCAGAGAGCATAGCACCACCCACTACTGTTGCCTATGCCATTAGCCCACTGTGTCGACGACCACGACGAGCTCCACCCGTGCCCGTCGGTCCCCTCTTGGCACTATAAATAGAAGCCACCCCCGTTCGATTTATTCATACCATCACACTCCCCTCTCTCTTAGAACCACTCCCACTCATTCCTGAAGCAAGGCGAGCAGCAGGTCACCGGAATTTGTCCAGAGTCTGCCGCGGAGGAGGATAAGAGGAGCCAGCAATTGGAGCCGCCCCAGGAGAAGCCGCCGGTACCAGGAGGTTCGCCATCATCGACGTCGTCGTTCGCCCCCATCGCCGACCCTCGTCTGAGCCCCGATGAGCCCCCGTAGACCCCCACTGACCATGCTAGGGTTATGTCACGCCGGCGTTGCCCGACGGAGACGATAGGTCCCAGCCATTGGATTAGAGTTTGATCGTGCGGTCCACATCACCCCGTCCCGCTTCGCATCCCCTGTCTCGCTGACTGGTGGAGTCATCTACTTAAACCCACCCGCGCGTGCGTTGTGCACCGTGGGCTGGCCCATTTACATTCCCGCGTGACCCAGTAGTTTGAATATAGGTTTATTCATTTAGTTTCAAACATAATTTTGTACCCAAATTCAAAAATCAACCCAAGTCGATTCACTGAACCAAAATGCATGAAACCAATTTTGTTAGAAAGGTAATGGAATTCTTAATCCAAGACCGTTGGATTTAAACCATTTAGATTTGTAGATCACCTATAGTAAAAATAACAAGGCAGAAGCTTTTCTGCATTCAAACATTTTTCAAAATTCAACCACAGAAGCTTTTGAGTTGATTCCAAGTTTCCAACTCTCAAAAATCACATTTAACAATACCTTTCTGAATATATAAAAACATCTAGGTTTACTTGCATAAATAATGGTAGAGTAATAAAATAATGCCCCATAGGCATTTCTAGCCACTTTAATTAATCAAAATAAAAGGTTAAACCTTATTAAATTGTGACACCACTTTAAATCACATTCCCATGTGCTGAAATATGTGGTGATAACATGTATCAACATGATCCCATGTTTGAGTTGGAGAAGATTAAATCTTAAGTAGTTTTTCAATGAGTACAAATTACTTTTCTAAAATAAAATAAATAAGACAAGTGCTTTGATGATTGTAATGTTTGTGATGATGCTAGATCATCTAGTGAAAACCTTGGTGTGATAAATAAAAGTAGTTAAGTATTGTTTGGTGATTGTGTACCTCGTATTTATTTATAGACGCTAGTACCGACCAAGGATACGAGGAGGAAGGAGAATACTACCAAGAGGAAGCTGAGGAGAACTTCAACCACTGCTCTGCACAAGTGATACGTTGGAAACGTATCTATAATTTTTTATGCTCCATGCTTGTTTAGTATCTACTTTGCTTTACTTGTCCACACTTTGAGGTGTTTTTTACATGTTTTCTGGTACTAACCTACTAACAAGTTGCAATAGTGCCAGATGCCTGTTTTTTGCTGTTTTTGGTTTCAGAAAAGTTAGTAAAGAAATATTCTTGGGATTGGACGGGACAAACGTCAAAGTCAATTACTTTCCGTGGGGAACAAGAAGTCTAGAGGAGAGCCGGAGGGGCCAGCCAGGAGGGCCAGACCCACCCTACGCACTGGTGGGCCCCACCCTACGCCTAGCTAGGGTTTGGTCGCCCTGGCCACCGCCTCGGTCTCCCCCTTCGCCTATAAGAAGCCCCAGATGCAGAAACCTTGGGTACCCGATCAAATATCCACGAAACTGTCTATAGCCGCCGCCACCATCGTCCCTAGATCAGGGGGATCTGAAGTTCTTCTCGGCACCCTGCCGGAGGGGAGATCATCCCGGAGGCCTTCTCTCCGGTATGATGCGTGAGTAGTTCCACCTTGGACTATGGGTCCATGTAGTAGCTAGATGGTTGTATCTCCTCCTTTGTGCTTTCATGTATAGATCTTGTGAGCTCCGTTCATGATCAAGATCTAATCTATTTGTAATCATGCATGTTGTGTTTACGGGAATCTGATGGATATTGAGATTATTATGTTGGATTGATTAATGGTTTTGTCTTTATGATTCTATCATGTCTGTGTTGTTTGTGATCTTGCATGCTCTCCGTTGTTAGTAGCTATCTTGGCGAAGTAGTTGCTAGTGACTCCAAGAGGGGGTATTTATGCTCGATAGTGGGTTCATGCCTCTAGTTTCCAAGGGAAGTGACAAAAATCTCTTCGGCTGTAGATGTGTTGTTGCCACTAGGGAGAAAACAACGGTCTCTTGTTCATAGAACATGTGAACTGTTTACCTTACACACCTTGCTTAAAGCAGTTGTCTGTTGCTTGCAACTTAATACTGGAGGGGGTTCGGATGATAACCTGAAGGTCGAGTTCTAGTCATAGATGTAGTTGGATGGCGGTCTATGTATCTTGTTGTATTGCCCAATCGAATATCATAGGATCTTTCTGACAAGTAATTGCATTGTTATGCCTTGCTCAGTTCCCGTCAATTGCCCTGTTGTAATTTGTTTACCCTTCATGCCATGTTGTTTATCTAAGGAGAGCACCTCTAGTGAACTATGGACCCCGGTCCAATCTTTACCATTGATACATCTTCCACTGTTACTTGTTCACTTGCTGCAAACCATTACTTCAACACCATACGATTAGTCCTTTGTTACAACAAACCGGTGAGCTTGACAACCTCACTGATTCGTTGGGGCAAAGTCTTGAGTTTTTGTTGTGCAGGTCTCCGCGTTGCTTGCAACACATGTGTGACGTTTCCTTCCTCCTTCTGGTTCGATAACCTCGGTCTCAACTGAGGGAAAACTTGCTGCTTGCTCTTCGCACCTTGCGCTTGGGGTTACCAACGAAGTGCCACGTCGAGCACCATTAAGACTTTCTGGCGCCGTTGCTGGGGATGCTAAGGACGTCTTCACTAGGGGAGTCCTTCACTTACTTTCTCTTTACTTTGTTTTTAGTTTGCTTTGTTTCTTTTTTTTGGTTTTGTTTGCCTCTTTCCAAAAAATAGTCTAGTTTGGTTTGCTTGCCTCTTTCAAAAACACAAAAAAATTAGTTCCTGCTCTAGTTGCCATCTGACTCTAGCTCACCATGTTGCTCCCCAAGTTCGCCCTGAAAGATCTTGCAATAGGTAGTGGCTCCATAATTGGGAAAGATAATATTGAAGAATTCTTTAATTATGTTAGCAAGCATGAGGATATTAAGGATAAATCTATAGCAGAGCTTGCTCCTAATTATGAGATTGCTGCAGCTTCTTTAGTTCACATGTTGGAGGCTAGGTTTGTTAGCCTTAACCCCTTCATACCATTCTTGTTCCTAAAACAAAAAGAAGAAAAGAATGCTGAAAAGAGGGAATTCATCCTTGAAACCTTATCAAAAGAATTCCATGATGTTGCTAGGGAAGCCAAAAAGGTCTTTGAGTGTTTCAATATGCTAGGCTCAAGTGTAGATGTTGTGGGTATTTCCGACAAAACAAAGCCTAGAGAAGAATTTAAGATACGCATACCCTTTAAGCTTGTTGGAATGCATGAAGTCTTTAAAAAGAATTTTGATTGGATTGCTCCTGAAAATCTTTTTGATGAAAGTAGTAGACCAAAGAGAGATGAGAAGGAATCCTCCAAAAACCATTTGGATGATATACCTTTCATAGTTGAAGATTTTGCAAGTATGAATGTTAATGCTTCTTCATTTGAAAATACTTGATTCTTCTTGCTTCTTGTGCCTAACTTAAATGCATTAAAGAAAAGTACTTGTTGGAAGATAGCCCAAGAGTTTCCTTGAGTCTTGGAAGTTATTACTTCAGTAACGACCTCTCTTTATCCTTTTTGTTTGCTTTTTGTGCCAAGAATGCCCTCTAATGAGAGGGAAGTAAGATTTGGGGAGTTGCTGCCCCGAAATAGATTTCTGTCCTCCACCAAAAAAATCGTGAGGAGGCTCTATAACTTGGATTGATATCAAAATTTATGAATAAATCCCCCAGTATGTTAGCTAACTTTATTTAGTTCAACAATTTTTGATTTGAGCAACAGAAGATGTTCGACAAAATCGGTTTCTACCTGCTAGTCTGTTTTGACAGCTTTATGCCATTATTTGCATTTGCTTCTTATTGATTCCTTTTTGAGTTCTCTTTAGGTGAATTGAGCTTTTTGAAGGAGTTACTACAATAGCTTGTGTTTTTAGTGAAAAGACTTGCTGTTCCGAAGCTTTGCCAGGGGTCTAATATCTTTTGAATACACTAATGTTGCTAATGAAGATTGTGTGAAGTTTTGTATGAAGGAAAAATTTCAGGTGTAAAAAGAGAATGATGCAATGAGACGAAGAATGGAAAAAAGATCAAGCTTGGGGATGCCACCATGGTGACACCCCAATAAATATCGAAGAGGTACACGTGTCAAAGCTTGGGGATGCCCAAGGCATCCCCTTCTTCATCAATAAAAAGCTAAGGTCTGTCTAGACACTTCGTTTTTATTGTTTCATGCCAAGTTATGTTGTTCTTGGAGCGTCTTAGTTTTCGTCTGCTTTGCTTAGGTTGTTTAGTTTGCTTGAATAAAGTAGTTTGGACCCCCGTTCTCGTTGTGTTGTTTTGCAAATAAGTTTGCTTGCTGTTGGAAATGAGTAGTAAGTTCTTGCTTGAAGTGCAAGAGGAGCTTGCATTGACTATGACTTAGCCTTTAGCATGACATGATAGGTGTTGTTTTAGAATTATGCTCAGTGATTATTGTTGTAGCATGTCTTGTTCCAAACAATTGGGATTGCTTAGTGTGCCTTGAAGAAATTATGTGTTGTTTTAGCATACAAAAGCATAGTATTGCGTTATTCTCCTTTTATGCTTTGCTTGGGTTGACTTGGCACATGCTTACACCATGTTATGACTCTCACAAGTCACCATTAGCCTCTATGATCATTTAGTCCTTGACTTGTAGTACCACTCTTTGCTTTGATTAGTATGCTTTGTTGCACTGCATGATTATGGCTATTATTGCTCTCTTAGTTGGTTGCTCCCAGTCTTTTGCTAGCCTCCACTTGTATGAGTAAGTTCTACTCATGCTTCCAACTCCCAAGAAACCAAGTTATTCCAAAGTGTCCACTATAAACTCCTATGCATGGTGTGTTACACCATTCCAAGTATATTCTTGTTTTCAACTATCTTCCAATTAAAAACTATTTTGTTATGTGAAAACTTAGTGATTAAAGCCATCACGAACTTGATGGCACACTTTATTCTTTGCCCCTAATAAACTTGAACCATTGTGACAACTTTTTTGTATATGCTTGCACTGATAAGTTGGAATTAGCAGAACCGTGCTGTCACGGGGAACGTTTTCAACATTGCACTTGTAATCTGTACTCATTTGATATCATGTTCTTTTGTCTATGGATGTCACCGGTGTGAAATAAAGAGGGAACTTGTAAGTCCATGGAGTTTGTATCTTGTGTTAGAGAAACGTCTGGGCCGCTAGCCTAAGCCATGCCTAATCATGGTGGAAACTTGCAGCATCACCATAATGAGCTATCTATGAAGCATCCTCAATAAAAAAGCTATGCATATGGTAAATAAAAAGATTGCTGAGATGCTCATTGTCTGCTTGCCTTGTCATTTTGGTTATGGGAAAGCTCTTGTACCATGTGCAAGGGGAACCCTGTTGGCGGTTCTCAATGATATGCAAATACTTACAGTGACAAGAACTTACCTGGACCCAAAGTTGAGTATGCATGAGGTGTGGCCCTCATATTCAAGGGATTTTAGATTGCCAACTTATAATTCGTCAAGCATATACTCCAGCTTTGCCACTTTAACCTTAACCACTTCAAGATGCTTATGATAGGGGCAATGAGGGCTGAAAGCTAACAAGTACCATAATTTTTGGAAGCTCTTTTTGAAACTTGTAATCCCTGCTTCCTTTACAAAAATGCCTTTCTTCCACCACTATTGAGTCTCCACCTTCTACCTTTAGGCACCATTAAGAGAGCATAGTTGTCATTCTGTGTGCAATGTTCCAAAGCATCTGAAGTTCTTCTCGGCACCCTGCCAGAGGGGAGATCATCCCGGAGGTCTTCTCTCTGGTATGATGCGTGAGTAGTTCCACCTTGGACTAGGAGTCCATGTAGTAGCTAGATGGTTGTATCTCCTCCTTTGTGCTTTCATGTATAGATCTTGTGAGCTCCGTTCATGATCAAGATCTAATCTATTTGTAATCATGCATGTTGTGTTTGCGGGGATCTGATGGATATTGAGATTATTATGTTGGATTGATTAATGGTTTTGTCTTTATGATGCTATCATGTATGTGTTGTTTGTGATCTTGCAAGCTCTCCGTTGTTAGTAGCTATCTTGTCCAAGTAGTTGCTAGTGACTCCAAGAGGAGGTATTTATGCTCGATAGTGGGTTCATGCCTCTAGTTTCCAAGGGAAGTGACAGAAATCTCTTCGGTTGTAGATGTGTTGTTGCCACTAGGGAGAAAACAACGGTCTCTTATTCATGGAACATGTGGACTGTTTACCTTACACACTTTGCTTAAAGCAGTTGTCTGTTGCTTGCAACTTAATACTGGAGGGGGTTCGGATGATAACCTAAAGGTGGACTTCTAGTCATAGATGCAGTTGGATGGCAGTCTATGTATCTTGTTGTATTGTCCAATCGAATCTCATAGGATCTTCCTGACTAGTAATTGCATTGTTATGCCTTGCTCAGTTCCTGTCAATTGCCCTGTTGTAATTTGTTTACCCTTCATGTCATGTTGTTTATCTAAGGAGAGAACCTCTAGTGAACTATGGACCCCGGTCCAATCTTTATCATTGATACATATTCCACTGTTACCTGTTTACTTGCTACAAACCATTACCTTCCACACCATATGTTTAATCCTTTGTTACAACAAACCGGTGAGCTTGAAAACCTCACTGGTTCGTTGGGGCAAAGTCTTGAGTTTGTGTTGTGAAGGTCTCCGTGTTGCTTGCAACACCTGTGTGACGTTTCCTTCCTCCTTCTGGTTCGATAACCTCGGTCTCAACTAAGGGAAAACTTGCTGCTTGCTCTTCGCACCTTGCGCTTGGGGTTACCAACGAAGTGCCACGTCGAGCACCATCAACAAGGCAAGCTACTATCTAGGCAAGCTAACACTTGCAACTGTGAAAGTTAGATAACCTATGCAATGCATTAGGCATGCTTGGTTAGATACATTTGATTATACCCAATCCTAGTTTTACTTGCAAGCTTAGTATTTTATTTCTTTATCAAAGCTTTCTAGTAAAGTTTACTTGGTAATTTGCAGAGCTTATAAAGATGATTTAAAGGTAGCATAAAGAGCATAAAACTTGGCCTAAGTTAGATAAATCTTGATGTCATCCTGAGGCATGAGATTGAACTTAGATAATATACACTTGTTTATCACCCCTCATTAGTGTTTACCCCCACTTGTAGATGCTAGTGCTAAGCATAAAACTTGATCACTTTAGATGGGAATAGTTGGTGAAAATGGTTATTAAAACCTTAGAATGATGAGTCATTCTACTGAAATATTTTGACATATGTTCTTGAACACCAGATGATTTTGATGATGAAAATGTTGAGGCATGAGCCTTAGCCCTTTATAAAACAGATGGTTGTCTGGATGCGATACCATTCCAATTTTACTGTACAACCACAATACCCGAAATTTGGGTAGGGCTTGACTGGAAATTTATATACCTTAGTATGGGTTCCCTTGCGGCCAAGGTTTGAGCTGAGGCTACCTTGGAAGATTGTACACATGTACAGTTTCCAAGATGACAGTTGGTCATGGTTGGGAGGCCAAACTCACAGGAGAGGTGCCTATACTAGGGCGTGAAATTGAAAGGTTAGGATTGATTATCCACATAGTGAGTATGGTGAATTCAGGATTGTTCCTGACAGATGTATCGAATGTTGTGGTGAAAGTGTACCACCTCTATAGAGTGTCAAACTATTCGAATAGCCGTGTCCGCGGTTATGGACAGTTGGAGTGGCCATACTGTTTTCGTCGTCAAATGTTTTCAAAATGACTTGTGAAATGAATTATGACTTTGACTTGACCACAATAGAGTTGTGTTATGAAATTCAAGTTCCCACTTAGGTGTTATAAAACTTTCAACTCGCTTTCTTTTCTTCTGAACTCAGTAGTGATAAATCTGGCTTTTTGCAAAACAACCTAGAGCCTAGTACCTCCTACTCAAAAAACCCACTTCAATTGTTAGTATTAGTTTGCGAGTACTTAAAGAGTACTCATGGTTTTATCACTGGATATTCCTGTGGCCGGACTATGAAGGGGACTATCAGGAGGACGGACGACAGGAAGGTTACGATAACTAGGATCATCTCCCATCGTCAGCATTGCCTGTGACCATGAAGATGGAGTCTCGCCTACGCTACCGTTATCATTACGTTATTCCGCTGCTTGATTTGTATTAAGACTGGATCCTGAGATCCTTTATTTGTTGTAAGACCTTATGTATGGTTTGTAATGGATGATATACTGTGATATACAATCTGTTATGTCTCGCAAAAATGGTAATCCTGGGATTGCGATGTATGGCATAACAGACATCTGGGATTAAAAATCCGGGTGTTGATAGGTAGTCCACAAGCAATAAAATAGTACTATCTAGTACACATAGCAATTGAGTTTTGCTACAAGAATGTCATTGAATGGTCGTCGGACGAGTCCAACAATGACACCGGCATTTTTTGGCTGCCCCAAGCATGATGCACGACCACTGGCAATGCCCGTGCTTAGGGGAGGCTCGTCAACACAAGCCCAATGTGGGTCATGATCGAGATGGTGGCCACGAGCTCCTTTACAAGGACTACTTTCCACCACATCACACTAATTCGATGTATAATGAGAAGACTACAATGAGAAGACTATAATGAGAAGACATTATGTCACCGCTATCAGATGCCAAGAATGTTGTTCCTAGAGATTCTCAATGGCATGCGGGATTACGATGACTACTTCAAGGCCAAACTCAATTGTACCGGCTTATCATCATACCAAAAATGCTCGGTGGCCATCGCATGCTTGTATATAGAGTAGCATGTGATCTCGTTGATGAGTACATGCGCATGAGCGAGTCCACGTACTTCGAAGCTATGCAAGTTATTGTGGTGTTTGGCAAAGTTTACCTGAGAGAGGCAAACACCAAAGACACTGCCCGTATTTTGTTCATCGATGAGAAGAGGGGGTTTCCTGACATGCTGACTTGCTGGGTAGCATAGGCTATATGCATTAGGAATAAAAGAACCGCTCTTTTGATTAACAAGGGCAGTTCAAAGGGCACATGGACGGGTTCACGGTCATTCTGGTCTTCCCGTTGTCCTCGGATTTTTTTCAGGGTTATATTCCTAGCACTTGTATCATGCTCGATGCCTAGATCGTGAAGACTTCTTCCTCGAAAAATCACCAAAACAATTAAGATATTGTTTGGTTCACCCAAAATTGGACGGGATTGACTTGGATTGAGGGGCATTGGATCCCATCTAAGACAAATTCCACCCTAATCCTCTCCATTCCACTCCAATCCACTAGTGAAGGGGATTAACCAAACAAAGGCTAAGGGCATCTCTAACCGACCCCCAATCGGTTAGAGGAGTAAACTGCTCAAAATCGGTTTCAGGAGTAAAAACACTCTTTTAACCGATAGCAGTTTCTAACCGATCTCTTAAAGTTAGCGATGAAATCAAACGATCACCTCCAAATCCGATCAAATTCGACCGAATTCAAACCAAATTTGAAACCAACGCATCTATTTAACATAATATATACATAGTACAACCAAAAGTCGGTCGATTTTGACTAAATTCAACCGGATTTGAACTAAACCTAACCTAATCCTCATACCACTCAAAGGAGGAGGAGTCGTTGCCGAGCTCGATGACCGTCGGTGCCGCCGACGTCCTCCTCCCTCGCCCTGTCCAGCTGATACGTCCAAAACATATCTACTTTCTCGAACACTTTGCTGTTGTTTTTCCTCTATACTTGTGTGATTTGGATACAACTAACACGGACTAACACTATTTTCAGCAGAATTACCTTGGTGTCTTGTTTTTGTGCAGAAATGAACTATCGGGAAAAATCCCGGAAAATATGCCAAAAACTATTTCTCACCAGAAATCCACGGAGCCAAAATGGGAGACAGAGGGGAGGCCTGGGGGGCCTAGACCCACCCCAGGCGCGGGCCCACCTGACCCCGCGCTTGGAGGAGGTTTGGCCACCCCAGGCAGCTTCTCGGCCTCCCTCCGTGTCTATAAGTTGCCTTATGACCTAAAAACAGAGGGGGAGGGGTCGATAGTTTTCCAGAAAGAGTTCCGCTCCGCCGCCGCCACTAGAAACCAAGATTCAGATCTAGAAACTTCGTTCTGGCACCCTGCCAGGACGGGGAATTTGGAGAGGATCATCGCCATCGTCATCACCAAGGCATCTTCATCAACCACCGATGTTTCCCTCATCCATGAGTGAGTAATCCCCCGCTGTAGGCTTGGGGATGGTAGGGATTGGATTAGTTCTATCATGTAATCGAATAAGATCTATTAGGGGCATAGTGCCTAGTATCTCTATTAGTGCTATTTGACTTTGTTGCAACTTGTTGTGCTTAATGCTTGTCACTAGGGCCCGAGTGCCATGATCTCAGATCTGAACTTATTATTGAATCATTATGATAGTATTGTTTATGATCTTATCTGCAAGTTGTATACACATATCATTGTCCGATCCAAAGGCCCCAAAGTGACAATAATTGGGATAACCGGAGAGGATGGCTGTGGTGTGAGGATCACATGTGTTCAAGGAGTGTTAATGCTTTGCTCTGGTGCTCTATTAAAAGGATCACCTTAATTGCCAGTAGTTCCCTAAAGATCCTGCTGCCACGGGCTAGTTAGACAGAAGATGTTGTGCAAGTTCTCATTACGAGCACGTATGACTATATTTGGAGCACATGCCTAGGATTGTTTAATACTTGGATGCTTGTTATTATTTATCTGCAATGTCCTAGTTCTTTGAAGTTACATGTTTAGACTCGTCCATGCAACGTCTGTCATCCATCCCTATGCCTACCGCACTCGAATCCTACTGTTACCGTTACTGTTATTATTGCTCTTGTTTCACTGTTGTTGTTACTGCTGCTGTTGCTACTACAAACTATTGCTACTGATAAACTTCTGTGAGCAAGAACTATTTTCAGGTGCAGCTGAACTGACAATTTAGTTGTTAAGGCTTGCAAGTATTCTTTGGCTTCCCTTATGTCAAATCAATAAATTGGGTAATACTACCCGCGAAGACTGTTGCGATCCCCTACACTTGTGGGTCATCACCAGCGCCGGAGCTGTCGACGACCCCACAACAACGGTGGCCCCCTTCTTCTTCACCGCGTCGGCCTTTCGGTGGGTGTTGCGGTCGGTGATTTTGACGACTCATGCCCTTCCCACGACCGCTGCCACACGCCGCGGTAGACTGGTGTCGGCGGCACTGGCAAGTCGAGGGTGTTGGCGGAGCGGCGGGGCTGCCTCCGACATTTGGGTGGAGTCAATCATGAAGGAGAAAGGGTGGAATGGCGGCAGGAAGAGGAAGAGGCTTGAGATCGTGGCGGGGGGCTGCGGTGCCGACGAGCGCCGGGGATTGGTGGCGGAGATGGCCGGCGAGAGGATCCGGTCATTGCGGGGCTCGGCCGGTGGCTGTGGTGGCGGCGGGAGGGGGGGTGTCGGTGGTCGCCGGAGACGAAGGAGAGCACGAGGTGAGTGGTGTGAACGCGAGGGGAATAAGGAAAATCTTTTACTCATTGATACGGCCAACTCTTATATTTACTCATCGGCCACGCCGATAAGTAAAATTTTTTACACCTATAACCGTTTGGACGTACCCATTTTTTAGGATTGGTTAGAGATGCCGTAAGGAACAACACGAGGCTTTGACCGGCGTCGTGCTGCACTGCAGCTATAGCAGCACGTCTCGCCGTGGCCGCGGGATCAGCGGAGGCAGAGCGCGGTGGCGGAGGAGCTTCAAGGCTGCATGCCTGGCACCTCAATCCACTCTACAGTCTGCACATACATACGATACGATACGATACGAGCGTGCGGCCTATGCCTCTCTCGTCCAGGGCTGTACAAGTGAACTCACCATATCAGAGCTAGCTAGAGTAGCTAGCATATTCATATACCACCACACATCTGAACCCCTCTACCACCTGCACTGAGCTGCGGTAGATCACACAGGCGGCCATTGCCTGTGTGATCTACCACCATCAATAACTCCGGCAGGGTTCAATTTATGTACTGTACACATTAATAAATCCAATCCATTAATCAAACAACCTTTCTCGTCTCAAGGTAGGATATGGGTCTTTGCTAGCTATGGCAGGGGGCTGGGCTCCGGCGGCTCGTCGGAGGCGATAAGGCTAACCTTCGCTGAAGCGGACCACCAGCTGCTCGTGCTGGTCAGGTGCAGCAGCCCGTCTACTCAGGCTCTCCGGTGCGATCTCCTTACTCTCGCCACTCAGACCACGGTATATAAGAATTGCAACATAAAAAATGGACTAAACTACCCTTTTTAAAAGAGTTTAGGGGGGTGTATTGAAGCTCGGCTCTAAATCTTTTGGTGCTGCACGACGAGATGTGTTGGATTTTTCAAGACAGCTTTCTACAAGGTCGGAAATCATGTTTGCTTTCTTCAAATTTTGTTTAAAGTTGTGTATTCTATTGAATTCATTTTAGTTAAATTGTGTATTCATGCAACCGTATCATCTAAAGATCATGAATGAAACTCTAGGAAGCCAAAAAGATTCACCACGTTCCTCAAAAATCATTTTTTGCTTCATTCCTCTGATTCAAAGGAATTTCTAATTTTCCGAGTATCATGGAAATCAAAAGGAAAGGTTGGAATAACCGGCAAACTCCTCGGTGCACAAGTCACAGGACCTCTCGCTCTCTACCACCACCCTATCTCAAGGTATTCAGAATACCGTGAATAGAGGGGATCTGGAGAACATATTTTGTAGCTGGCGAATTTACAAGGATATTTCCTCAGCTGCTCTCTGAATAATGGCACATGTGTAAATGTCCCTCGGAACAATTCTATGTTTTTGTAGTACAAGATTTTCAAACGAAAATCAGCTAAGGCTACACCATTATCTTGTGTATTCCAGGCTACAATGTGCTTACTAGAAAAAATAAATCTAAGCACATAGTACATGAAGAACTCAGACAAGAAAGCAACCTACCCTCTAGAAGTTCATAGAAACTGAAATTTGTTGATTCACTATCCAAGAGAGATGGTCAAAAGAGCACTGAATTTTTTTCGACTCACTATCCAAGAGATGGTCGAAAGAGCTTTTCATTACGTTACATATGAATTTACAGGGCACCATACTTGCAAAGGAAAGCAATGGAATAGTTTAAGATCTTTGTTTCAGCACCCAAACATGATGATCATAGCAGAATGTTATAACTATACTTTAGGCTGCTGAAGCCTGAAGATACAAACGTAGTTTCTGCCCTGCAACCTGTCAAACGTAGCAAACAAACAAGAGGCAATACAATACTGGAGTGCTTGTCCTGGAGCCCAATTTGTTTGAATCGTGTAGGATCTTTCTTGTCCTTCCTGGATGCACACTGACTGGGCGTTAGTTCTATATGATGCTAGTCATATTCAAGAATAGTGACCTTATACTCAGGACAAAATGCCGAACACCTGAAAGAGCAAATCGGCAAGAAGAGATCATGCAAATGAAAGCTCCAGGCCAGGACTCTCATTTCATTTAACTGCAGGACTGCACTCACCTGGAAGAGCAAATCAGCAAGAAGAAATCATGCAAAAGAAAGCTCAGGCCAAGACTGTCATTTCATATAACTGCAGGACTGCACTCATGCTCTTTGCGTATGAGAATCATGGGCCAAAACATTCACCCTTTTAAACTACTGTACATTCTAGAGCTGAACTGGTTTAAATATCCCCATTGCATTGTTGCGATATGGTAATGCGAAATGCTACTAGGATGGATGCCCAAGATAACAGCTTAAACAATTAAATCAGACTGGAGCAAATCGGTAAGAAGAAATCATGCAAATGAAAGCTTCAGGCCAAGACTCTCGTTTCATTTAACTGCAGGACTGCATTGTTGCGATGTGGTAATGCGAAATGCTACTAGGATGGATGCCCAATATAACAGCCTAAACAGTTAAGTCAGACTGGATCAATCAACACATACAGAAGACAAGAAGGTCATGTAATCAGACAGATGGGTTTCCTTCAAAAATGGCATCGTTTCATTCATACTAATTTTTTGATAAAAGCACACAATGTAGTAACGTAATCAAAGATATTGTAGGATCAAACTGCAAACCTCCTTATTTCTACCCTGGGATAAACAACAATAACTCCAGCCAACCTCTAACTGCAATGGCCACACTGTATCAGCTTCAAGGGGAGAACAACCCAGACCAAGCTCCATTTGATCAAAGTAGTGCTACAAATTCTATGGCTGCTGCTTGGCATCGCGGTACCCAGCATCCACGAGGACCTTCTCCTTCCTGGCAAGCTCAATATCGTTATCGACCATCATCTCCACAAGCTGCTGGAACCCAACCTTGGGTTTCCACCCAAGTTCTCTCCTCGACTTGGATGAATCCCCCTGCAGGCTGTCCACCTCTGCAGGTCGAAAGTACTTCTTGTCAATGACCACATGATCCTTCCAATCCAGCCCAGCGTATCCAAAGGCAGCCTGCAAGAACTCCTCCACGGTGTGGGACTCTTCTGTGGCAACAACATAGTCACCGGGCTTGTCCTGCTGCAGCATGAGCCACATTGCCTCCACATAGTCCCCGGCGAAGCCCCAATCCCTGGCGGCGGAGAGATTGCCGAGGAAGACCTTGGTCTGGAGGCCGATCTTGATGCGACCGACAGCACGGGTGATCTTGCGGGTGACGAAGTTCTCGCCACGGCGGGGGGACTCGTGGTTGAAGAGCACGCCGTTGCAGGCGAAGAGGCCGTAGGCCTCGCGGTAGTTGACGGTGTACCAGTGCGCAGCGACCTTGGCGGCAGCGTAGGGTGAGCGGGGGTGGAAGGGCGTGGTCTCGCTCTGCGGCGGCGGGGTGGAGCCGAACATCTCAGAGGACCCGGCCTGGTAGTAGCGCATGGGTTTGCCGGAGAGGCGGACTGCCTCGAGGAGGCGGAGCGCACCGGTGGCGGTGACGTCGGCGGTGTAGTCCGGGATCTCGTAGGAGACGGCGACGTGGGACTGCGCGGCGAGGTTGTAGACCTCGTCGGGTAGGACGTGGTCGAGCGCGCGGCGGAGGGAGGAGGCGTCCGACAGGTCGGCGTAGTGGAGGCGCATCGGAGGCCGGTCCGCGGAGGGGGTGGCGTGAGGGTCGTGGTAGATGTGGTCGAGGCGCTGGGTGTTGAAGTTGGAGGAGCGGCGGATGAGGCCGTGCACCTCGTAGCCCTTGGAGAGGAGCAGCTCTGTCAGGTAGCTCCCGTCCTGCCCCGTGATGCCGGTCACTAGCGCCACCTTTCGCGGCGGCGCCAGGGAACGGGGCACCGAGGGGTTCTCCTCCTCGCCGGCGGCGCCGCCGTTGGAGTGCGGCGTGGAGGAGTCGGCCATTTTTTTTCTTTTGGTTAGATCTGGGAGAGAGGGAGGGAGGAAGGGGATTTTGGGGGTGAAGGAGAAGTCAGCGGGCCCCGGAGTATTTGTAGGGCCGGAAGACTTGGGTCTGGGTCAGTTTCTACTTGGAGAAAAAATGGACATTGCGCAGAAATGGCCGGTTAAACCAGGAAATTCAAAGTCATACAGCACATGCTCAATACATTTTAAATGATAAAAAAATTCATTACAATTTCTTCCCAAATTCCCACAGAAAAATCCCATTTTTTAAAACGGGATAAAAGCTTTTTTGCCCTAATCTATTAACTACTAAGAGAGGAGTTCAACAAGAAAGTAAAAGCTTGATATTACAACAAAGGTTCTACTCTTACGGAATAATATCACTCATGCGCTGCAACGACCCAAAGTTCAGACTATTTTTCATCTTTCTGAAGATGACCGAAGGCGGCGCGTGCTTGTTATGGAAAACTATTGCATTGTGTTGGGTCCATATTTCTCAAGATGCAAGTAAGATGATTGAAGCTAAGTGTTTGCGCCTTGTCATGGCGGGCCACCAATAGGTGATGAATTGGCCGCCCAAGTTGTAGGATCAACAAAATGAATCCCAAGACAATTTTTTATGAGACCCCAAAGCCTTGTGGTGTATTTACGATGGACAAAACTATGATGCATTGACTCTGATACTCGATTGCAAAGGGGGCAAACTCCACAATTTGGACATCCTCTCTTTGAAGGCGGTTGGTTGTTGGAACCCTATTTTGAATGACAAGCCAAGAAAATAACTTTAACTTTGGGCACTCCAAACCAAAGGGCTAGATCCCAAATTGTTGGGTTTCATGTGAGTTTACCGATGCGGTCAGGCACTCTTCAAATATAAATCTATTTATAAAATGCGTTAATATTTTGGTGAGTCGCGCGAGGTCCTTTCAGTTACCTATGTTGTGTTGAAGGGATACTGACATGATCATATTAGTTGTGTTAGGCCAACCGAACTAATCTTTAGTCAAATGAGGTTAAGTTAAAGCTCATACTCAACCATTGGGTTTGTGTTGTGACTCGGTGTTGGTCTGGGACTTGCACATGGTCTTTGAGTAAGAAAACTGTTACACCGTATAATTTTTTGTTCACACAGTCAAATAATTGTTTAAGAGGATAAAAAAGTTAATGCACTACAAAATGAGTTAACTTAATTCTCAGTCCACTAATCTAGAAAGTCTCTAAAAACAATCTGAAATTTTTAACACATGAATACATACGTGCACTATATTTGCATGTAATATTTTGATAAAAAAATTCCATGGCATGAGTTGAAAAACAAATATAGTACTCTAAAGTCGTGTTGTCACCATTTATTTTTTCCAAGGACGAGTAAAGTGGTAGAGAATACACGTCTTGTGTTTGCCCTCAACATCATCTAATGAAGCTAGTAAATGTAGGTTTTATGATGCATTATATTTTATTATCACCCATAGAAATTAATAAATATTAATTAAGTTTGGTTAACAAATTGGGTTACTAAGGAAGATATATGATACAACGGAGAAAATAACATTCTCGTAATTTACAAGAGATCATTCCTTAGCTATGAAAAGGCAACATTCTATTTACTCCTGTTCTCTCCTCTATCCAAGCAAAAATTCAATGATGTAACTCTAAAGAGAGGCTAACATTACCTGTTATACATGATGTAGGACACAAAATATGTTTTATGTATGGAACTTTGTAGATAAGTAAAGACATGATCATCTATGATGCCAAATAAAAAATTAATTGGAAATATAAGGTTCATTTGGATGGCAAAAATGTCATCATCGGTTAAATCCATCTAGTAATATTTCCAATCCAGCTAAAAAAGTTATTGTTTTCTATCATTATATTTGATCATATTCAGAATATATACTATCATTGTACTTTTGATCTTATACCTTAAACCTAGGCGACAATCCAGATAAAGCATCTAATTTTGACTGCCTAATTTGGAAAACAGATGGATGCCCCCCGCTATCACTCATGTGCTACTCTCCAACTAGATCTTCCTCGCCCCTCCATTTCAATGGTTGTTGCTTTTTATATGACTACACATGGTCATGAAGCATCAACATAGTCCATTATTTGTCGGTGCCATCGAATCAAAGTTGGAGACGACGGCCCGTGCATGGATGGTTACAACCTAACGAGATGGTTTACTGGCCAGATATTACGAATTTTATGTATGGTCCTGATTTGTTGTAGTATTTTGTTGGAATTATGCCCTAGAGGCAATAATAAAGATGTTATTATTATAATTCTTGTTCATGATAAAGTTTATATTCCATGCTAGAATTGTATTAAGCGGAAACTTTAATACTTGTGTGGTTTGTGAACAACACCGTGTCCCTAGTATGCCTCTATGGACTAGCCCATTGATTAATGATGGTTAAGGTTTCCTAATCATAGACATGAGTTGTCGATTAATAATGAGATCATATCATTGGGAGAATGATATGATGGACAGACCCAAACTAAGCGGAGCAATTAGATCGTGTCATCGTGTTCATCTTTGCGAAGCTTTTCTTATGTCAAATATTGTATTCCTTAGACCATGAGATAATACAACTCCCTGGTATCGGAAGAAAGCTTTGAGGTCATCAAACGTCATCCTATGAGAGGGTGATCATAAAGGTGTCTCTCAGGTGATCGGAAAGTACCTGTTGGGTTGTATGTATCGAGATGGGATTTGTCCCTCCCAAGTCGGAGAGATATACTTCGGGCCCACTCGGTAATCGATATCAACACCGCTTGCAAGCATGTGGTTAAGGAGTTAATCACAACGTGATATCAGATTACGGAACGAGTAAAGTACTTGCTGTGAACGAGATTGAACTAGGTATGACGGTACCGACGATCAAATCTCGGGCAAGTAAAATATCGCGAGACGAAGGGAATATATATGGGATTAATTGAATCCTGGCATCGTGGTTCATCTGATATGATCATCGATGAATGTGTGGGAGTCAATATGGGTTTCCAGACCCCGCTGTTGATTATTGATAGAAGATCATGTCTGCATATTCTCGAACCCGAAGGGTCACACACTTAACGTGTCTCGACGCTAGGATAGATTGGATAATTGGTTTATGAGTTTTTGTTCAGAGTCTCGGATGGGATCCGGGACATCACGAGAGGTTTTGGAATGGTCCGGAGAATAAGATTCATATAAGGCAATGCAGTTTTTGGAGTTTGGAATTGTTTCGGGTTAATCGGTATTGTATCAGAAGCTTCTAGAACCTTCCGGAGTGGGACCAACGTGTCCCCACTTGTCGGGAGGGGGCATGGGCCTACGAGGGAGTGCCCTGGCCGCATTGGGACAGGGGCACAAGGCCCCATAGGGCCCAGCCGGCCAAACCCTAGGGAAACCCTAGGAGAGCTTCTAGAAGGGGGGAACTTGCCCCCCACTCCTCCCTCCTTGGCCGCCGGCCTAGGGCTTGGGGGAGGGGCAAGGGCCAGCCGCCCACCCCTCTATATAAAGAGGGCTGGGGGTGCACCCCTCCCACACCTCCTCCACAACCCTTGCCGCCCTGCTGCCCCTCCTCTCTCTCTCCCTCCCGACTGCGCGTAGGCGAAGCCCTGCCACAGAAAATCTCCACCGCTTGCACCGCGCCGTCGCGTTGTAGATCCAATCCATCTCTCCACCCCACTTGCTAAACCGAGGAAGGAGGAGACGTCGAGGTGCCGCACGTGTGCATCTCTCGGAGGCATCGCCACTTGCGGTGTTAGATCGGATCGCGAGGAGGAGAAGCGAGTACGACTACATCACCCACGTTCTGTCGAACGTTCCGCTGTGCGAATCTTCAAGGGTATGAAGATCTCATCTATCCCCCCTCATTGTTTCCATCTCCTAGATTAGATCTTGGCTTTCCCGTTCGCATTCGTAGAATTTTTTTGATTTACTATGCTGCGAAACCCTTCAGTGGTATCAGAGCTAGATCTATGCGTAGATGTGTTTCACGAGTAGAACGCAACATGGTTGTTGCGGGCGTTGATGTTTTCTATTGCAAGCCTCTTGTTTGTCTACTTATTATGACGCGGGATAGTGAGATCGAAGCGGTCCAAGCCAACCTTACGCGACCTCGTTCGCGA
Organism: Avena sativa; assembly: GCA_916181665.1. Lineage (NCBI taxonomy): Eukaryota > Viridiplantae > Streptophyta > Magnoliopsida > Poales > Poaceae > Avena > Avena sativa. Next base: position 512,367,460 of record OV702299.1, read on the forward strand.
GACCGGCTCCGCACTTGACGTGTGGCTTGTTCCACACATGTGGCTGGTGGATGCCAGTTTCTCTCACTATAGTTGTCATGGAATTTACACCGGAGTTTGGCAACCATAATATCACCGTTGTGGCTTTCCGTGGGTAAGAATCGTTCTTAGCTTGCTACTCCCATAAGCCACGTAAAACATGCAACAACAAAGTAGAGGCGTCTAACTTGTTTTTGCAAGGAGTGTTTTCTGTGATATGGTATGGCCCAAGATGTGATGTGTATGTTGTATGCGATGATCATGTTTTGTAATGTTTCACGACTTGCATGTCGATGAGTACACAACCGGCAGGAGCCATATGGTTGTCTTTTATAATTGTGTATGACCTGTGTGTCAACTTCTTATACGCCATGTAATAGCTTTAGTTTATCGCTAAGTAGTTAGCAATAGTTGTAGTTGCTATTCGTGGTGGAGGCAATCATGGTGGAGTGATGGAGATCATGCCGGCACGCACAATATGGAGATCATTGCGCGAAGATTGGCTATACCATGTCACATAAAGTTATATGCATGTGATGTTTATCCTTTTATGTATCTTATTATGCTTAGATCGCGACGGTAACATTATAAGATGATTCCTCACTTAAAGATCAAGATAAAACTGTGTTCTCCCCATGTATGCACCATTGCGAAAGTTCGTCGTGTTCAAGCATCACGTGATGATCGGGTGCTATAAACTCTACGTTCACATACAACGGGTGCAAGCCAGTTTTGCACACGCGGAAATACTTGGGTTTGACTTGACGAGCCTAGCATGTACAGACATGGCCTCGGAACACATGAACCGAAAGGTTAAGCATGAGTCATATGAATGATATGATCGACACTTCGTTGTCCACCATTGAAACCACATCTCTTCTCGTGAAGATCGGATTAGGTGTGGTGAATTTGGATCATGTTCACTAAACAACTTGAGGGATGTTGAATTTAGTGGGAGTTCATCTAGTAATTTGATTAAGTTGAACTAGTTATCATGAACATAGTCTAAATTGTACTTGCAAATTTTGTAGATCAAATGGCTAAGTCCAACTTCAACTTCAACGTTTTTGCTGAGAAAGAAAATCTTAAGAACAATGGGTCTAACTTCACCAACTGGTTCCGCAATCTGAGAATCATTCTCGCTGGCGGACAAAAGGACTATGTCCTTGAGAATGCGCTAGGTGACGCCCCTGCTGTAGATGCGTCGACTGATGAGAAAGCTGTTTATCAGTTGCGCAAAGATGATTATGGTGTGATTAAGAGCACCATGTTGTTTGCTATGGAATCGGACCTTCAAAATCGTTTTGAAGATTACCCCGGGCCCTTTGAGATTCTTGAGGAACTGAAAACTATGTTTCAGACTCAGGCCCATTCTGAGAGATATGAGATCTCTGATAAATTCTTTAACTGCAAGATGGAGGAAGGGAGTTCCGTTAGTGAGCACGCCATAAAGATGTCGGGCTACACTCAACGCCTTGAGCAACTGGACTGCAAGATTCCAGAGGAGCTCAAGATTGACAGGGTTCTGCAATCACTCCCTCCTAGCTACAAAAGTTTTGTAGTTACTCATAATCAGATTGGTTCCACTGATACGATCACCGAGCTCTTCGCTAAGCTGAAAGCTGCGGAGGTGGACATCAAGAAGGATAATCATGTGTTGATGGTCAACAAGCCCCCCAGTTTTAAGAAAGGTAAGGGTGCAAAGAAGCCCTTCAAGAAAGGCAGCGGCAAGCGCGTTGCCCCTGCTGAGAAGAAGCTCAAGTCTGGACCTAAGCCGGACACTGAGTGCTTCTATTGCAAGGACAAGGGTCACTAAAAGCACAACTGTCCGAAGTACTTAGCGGACAAGAAGGCTGGCACCATCAAAGGTATATTTGATATACATGTTATTGATGTTTTCCTTACTAGCCCTCATTGTAGTGCCTGGGTATTTGATACTGGTTCAGTTGCTAATATTTGTAACTCGAAACAGGAGCTACGGAATAGACGGCGGCTTGCGAGGGATGAGGTGACGATGCGCGTTGGCAACGGATCAAGAGTTGATGTGATGGCCGTCGGCACGCTCTCCTTAGTTTTACCTTCGGGATTAGTTTTAAACCTTAATAAATGTTATTATGTGCCTGCGTTGAGCATGAACATCATATCTGGATCGTGTTTATTGCAAGACGATTATTCATTTAAATCTGAGAATAATGGTTGTTCTATTTATATGAGTAACATCTTTTATGGTCATGCACCTGCTGTGAATGGTTTATTTCTTCTGAATCTCGAAAGGGATGAAACACACATCCATAACATTGAGGCTAAGAGATGCAAGGTAGATAGTGATAATACTACTTATTTGTGGCACTGCTGTCTAGGTCATATTGGTGTAAAACGCATGAAGAAACTCCATTCCGATGGACTTTTGGAGTCTCTTGATTTTGAATCATTTGACACATGCGAACCATGCCTCATGGGCAAGATGATCAAAACACCGTTCTCCGAAATGATGGAGCGAGCAACGGACTTGTTGGAAATCATACATACCGATGTATGCAGACCGATGAGTGTTTCGACGCGCGGTGGATATCGCTACTTTCTCACTTTTACCGATGACTTAAGTAGATATGGGTATATCTATTTAATGAAACATAAATCTGAAACATTTTAAAAGTTCAAAGAATTTCAGAATGAAGTGGAAAACCATCGTAACAGAAAGATTAAGTTTCTACGATCCGATCGTGGAGGTGAATATTTAAGTTATGATTTTCTCACGCATCTTAAAGCAAGCGGAATCGTTTCGCAACTCACGCCACCCGGAACACCACAGCGCAATGGTGTGTCTGAACGCCGGAATTGAACTCTATTAGATATGGTCTGATCAATGATGTCTCTTACTGATTTGCCGTTATCATTTTGGGGTTATGCATTGGAAACCGCTGCATTCACTTTAAATAGGGCACCATCTAAATCCGTTGAGACAACACCGTATGAACTGTGGTTTGGTGCTAAACCTAAGTTGTCGTTTATTAAAGTTTGGGGATGCGAAGCTTACGTCAAGAAGTTGATGCCGGACAAGCTCGAACCCAAAGCGGAGAAATGCGTCTTCATAGGATACCCTAAGGAAACTATTGGGTATACCTTCTATCACAGAACCGAAGGCAAAGTGTTTGTCGCAAAGAACGGATCCTTTCTTGAGAAGGAGTTTCTCTCGAAAGAAGTGAGTGGGAGGAAAGTAGAGCTAGACGAGGTTGTTGAACCTTCTCTTGAGTTGGAGAGTAGCGCAGCACCTGAAATTGTTTCAGTGCCGCCTGCACCAACAATAGAGGAAGCTAATGACAAGGATCATGAAGCTTCGGACTATGCTACTACTGAACGTCGCAGGTCGACAAGGTCGCGTGCCCCTCCTGAGTGGTACGGCAACCCTGTCTTAACTGTCTTGTTAGTAGAAGACAGTGAACCTGCGAACTATGAGGAAGCGATGATGAGCCCAGACTCTGAGAAATGGCTTGAGGCCATAAAATCCGAATTGGGATCCATGAGCGAAAACCAAGTATGGACTTTGGTGGACCCTCCTAGCGACCGAAAGGCCGTTGAGTGCAAATGGATCTTCAAGGAGAAAACGGACGCGGATGGTAATGTTACCGTCTATAAAGCACGACTTGTCGCGAAAGGTTTTCGACAAGTTCAAGGTGTTGACTACGATGAGACTTTCTCTCCCGTAGTGATGTTTAAGTCCATTCGGATTTTATTAGCAATTGCTACGTTTCATGATTATGAAATATGGCAGATGGATGTCAAGACTGCGTTCCTCAATGGCAACATTGATGAAGAGGTGTATATGATGCAACCCGAAGGTTTTGTCGATCCTAAGGATGCTGATAAAGTGTGCAAACTTCAGCGTTCCATTTATGGACTGAAGCAAGCATATCGGACTTGGAACCTTCGTTTTGATCAAGTGATCAAGAGCTTTGGATTTGTTCCAAATTGCTACGAAGCTTGTATCTACAAAAAAGTGAGTGGGAGCTCAGTGACATTTCTGGTACTATATGTGGATGACATATTGATTATTGGAAATGACATTGACATGCTTAACGAAGTGAAGAGTTATTTGAACAAGTGTTTTTCAATGAAAGACCTAGGGGAAGCTGCTTATATATTGGGCATCAAAATCTATAGATATAGACAAAGACGCCTGATAGCTTTAAGCCAGAGTACATACCTAGACAAAGTTCTGAAAAGGTTCAGAATGGATAAGGCAAAGAAAGGTTCAGTGCCTATGTTGTCAGGTAAGATATTGAGCAAGGCTCGGTGTACAGCTACGGTAAATGATAGATAAGCTATGAGAAAAGTGCCTTATGCCTCGGCCATAGGTTCTATCATATATGCCATGCTATGTACTAGACCGGATGTGTCCAATGCTCTTAGTTTGACGAGCAGATACCAAAGTGATCCAGGAGTGGAACACTGGACAGCCGTGAAGAACATCCTAAAGTACCTAAATAGGACTAAAGAAATGTTCTTAGTCTATGGAGGTGATGAACAGCTCGTCGTAAAAGGTTACGTCGACGCTAGTTTCGACACCGACAAGGATGATTCTAAATCTCAGACAGGATACGTTTATATTTTGAATGGAGGAGCTGTGAGCTGGAGAAGCTGCAAGCAAAGCGTGATCGCGGGATCTACAGTAGAAGCGGAATACATGGCTGCTGCAAAAGCGTCAAGTGAAGGAGTTTGGACCAAGAACTTCATCACTGAGCTTGGCGTGATTCCAAGTGCCTTGGACCCACTGGAGATATTGTGTGACAACACTGGCGCCATAGCACTAGCTAAGGAACCAAGATATCATCCAAAGACCAAGCATATCAACCGCAAGATTCATATAATCCGAGATTATATAGCAGATGGAGATCTAAAGATTAGCAAAGTACATACAGATCTGAATGTCGCAGATCCATTGACTAAACCTCTTCCACGTGCAAAACATGATCAGCACCTTAGTGCCATGGGTGTTAGATTGTTGCCAGATGTAAACTAGATTATTGACTCTAGTGCAAGTGGGAGATTGTTGGAATTATGCCCTAGAGGCAATAATAAAGATGTTATTATTATAATTCTTGTTCATGATAAAGTTTATATTCCATGCTAGAATTGTATTAAGCGGAAATTTTAATACTTGTGTGGTTTGTGAACAACACCGTGTCCCTAGTATGCCTCTATGGACTAGCCCATTGATTAATGATGGTTAAGGTTTCCTAATCATAGACATGAGTTATCGATTAATGATCATATCATTGGGAGAATGATATGATGGATAGACCCAAACTAAGCGGAGCATTTAGATCGTGTCATTGTGTTCATCTTTGCGAAGCTTTTCTTATGTCAAATATTGTATTCCTTAGACCATGAGATAATACAACTCCCTGGTATCGGAAGAAAGTGTTGAGATCATCAAACGTCATCCTATGAGAGGGTGATCATAAAGGTGTCTCTCAGGTGATCGGAAAGTACCTGTTGGGTTGTATGTATCGAGATGGGATTTGTCCCTCCCAAGTCGGAGAGATATACTTCGGGCCCACTCGGTAATCGATATCAACACCGCTTGCAAGCATGTGGTTAAGGAGTTAATCACAAAGTGATATCGGATTACGGAACGAGTAAAGTACTTGCTGTGAACGAGATTGAACTAGGTATGACGGTACCGACGATCAAATCTCGGGCAAGTAAAATATCGCGAGACACAGGGAATATATATGGGATTAATTGAATCCTGGCATCGTGGTTCATCCGATATGATCATCAATGAATGTGTGGGAGTCAATATGGGTTTCCAAACCCCGCTGTTGATTATTGATAGAAGATCATGTCCGCATATTCTCGAACCCGAAGGGTCACACACTTAACGTGTCTCGACGCTAGGATAGATTGGATAATTGGTTTATGAGTTTTTTTGTTCGGAGTCTCGGATGGGATCCGGGACATCACGAGAGGTTCCGGAATGGTCCGGAGAATAAGATTCATATAAGGCAATGCAGTTTTTGGAGTTCGGAATTGTTTCGGGTTAATCGGTATTGTACCGGAAGCTTCTAGAACCTTCCAGAGTGGGACCAACGTGGCCCCACTTGTCGGGAGGGGGCATGGGCCTATGAGGGAGTGCCCTGGCCGCATTGGGCCAGGGGCACAAGGCCCCATAGGGCCCAGCCGGCCAAACCCTAGGGAAACCCTAGGGGAACTTCTAGAAGGGGGGAACTTGCCCCCCACTCCTCCCTCCTTGGCCACCGGCCTAGGGCTTGGGGAGGGGAAGGGTCAGCCGCCCACCCCTCTATATAAAGAGGGCTGGGGCGCACCCCTCCCACACCTCCTCCACAACCCTAGCCGCCCTGTTGCCCCTCCTCTCTCTCTCTCTCCCTCCCGACTGCGCGTAGGCGAAGCCCTGCCGCAGAAACTCTCCACCGCTTACACCGCGCCGTCGCGTTGTAGATCCAATCCATCTCTCCACCCCACTTGCTGGACCGAGGAAGGAGGAGACGTCGAGGTGCCGCACGTGTGCATCTCTGTAACACCCCGGTTCTGAAAAGACCGTGGCCTCTATGTGACATGCCAATCCCTGGATCGGTTCATTGGCCCACAATAGAGTAAGATGAATAACATAGCAAAGTATCCATGTATCATGAATAACGAAGATCCAGAGTACCATTATTACAATAAAAGCTTAGCCCAAAGCTAGCTCAAATTATTCAGGTAGCAACATAAACGAAGTAAATCCTCCATTCTTCAAATTGCCCACAAGTGAACAAGTGCCGAGTGGAGTACCGTGGCCTAAATCGATTACTCAGAATCGGAATAACCTGCAACATGAAACGTAGCAGCCCCGAAGGGTCAATACATGGAATGTATGGCAAGTAGAGCTAGTAAAGGAGACAATAGTACTAACATCTACATGCATATTTGGCAAGTGGAGCTGTGTCTGGCTTGTATTTGCAAGTAACTTTGTCATGCTTTCTTAAATAGTTTTTTTTTTTTTTGAAAAGAACCCAATTAAGTTAACCCAACAATATTAAAACAATTATGAAATTTGAATGAGCGAGAAACATGTCATGGAATCAATATCAAGCAACTCAGATGTCCATAACCGGGGACACGGCTAATCGATTAGATTATACACCCTGCAGGGGTTAGTACACTTTACCCATGTGACTTGGCCAGCCCAGCTCGTACCATCACTCTCATTTTGGGTGATGATAGGGAGAAGACCAAGAAGAGACTGTTCGGGAAGTAGCACCTCAATCCCGACGCGCACCGGTCCAACCTACCAAAATTCTACATCTCTGGATACGCGGGTTCGAGTTACCACAACCTACTAAGTCCAACCAACCGCCCATTCCATTATTGGCACATGGTTGTACACGTAAGCTACACAATAAAGAAGCCAATCATTCTCTCTTGGTACCTGGGTGCCTTTCCGCAATGAAACCACCAAAAATTATCAATACCATCACACCCAGGAGATTCATTGATTAAGTTGTTTTAGTTTTCACAAACCAATACTTTTAGAAACAAGTATCAATGATGTAACCCAGCCCTCGTTCATCATAGTATGGCTAAGCACATCTACCAACGGTGGTTCATCTACAAGGAAGGCCCTACCACATAATAGGACATAGCATAGCGATAGTATCATCCTACACATGCAACTACAAAATACACGACAATGCATTAAAAATAGTAGGACGATATCATGAACAAAGTAGCATCTACTTGCCTTGGTTGTAGCGGTCGGAAGAACAATCCACACACGAGCAAGCGTTGCACTCGTCACAATCTACACGATACAATTGCATTCATAAACAAACAATCCACAACATATGCAACAAATATGATGCATGAATGCAAGAACGACAAGTGAGTTGGTGCTACAGCTGCACCTCAACATCCTATTCCATAATTCTATCGTTTGCATGCATGGAAAATAGTTTTAGCGCTAGGAAAACTAATAGACAAAAGTAATGCTCAAAACTAGAGCTAGAACTTAAATAAATTCACTACCGGTAGTATACTGTTTGTAAAATCTTGGGAAAATTCTACCGCATAGGCATCGCTGATTAGAAACAGTACCAACTGGAATTACTCAAAAAGGAATTATAAAACTCCCCGAGTAATTAAAACACTGCAGAAAGCCACTAGACAGTTTCTGCAGAAGTTTTTACTATAAGCCTATCTTTTTAATTCACGATGATATTCCCCTCGTTCCACTGAATCCAGGGACATATCATACGCGATTTTTGGAGCTACGGATCTTTTTCTACGAATTTATTACTCCGAAAAGGCCACTAACTAGTTTGATTAAACTGTACTAAACCTTGCTGCAAAAGTCTGAACCAAAGGTACAGCGAGATTCTACACGACTCACTGAATCTACACATATTTTATTTGCAATTTTTGGCCAAGCGGTTTAATTTCTATGCAATTTGCAAGATTCTACCAAAATCTGTCAACTAAAAGGATTAACGAAATTAACCAGTCAACTGTGTCTGTTGACTGGTCAAAGCGTCTGCCGACTGGGCGCTGACTGAGCGTCTGACTAGTCAACGCCTGAGTCTGATCAGTCAACGAATGATCTGAGCCGCTGATCTGAGATCTAACGATGGCTGCTGGCTTACCGGAAACGAACGGCGAAACGGACGGTGCGGCGATCGGTTCCGGCGACGATGGTGTTTCCTGTGCGGTTGTAAAAGGTCAGCGCACGGTTCAAGAAAGTATACACGGCGCGCAAGACGGCGCGCGTACGTGCGTGCGTACATGGCAAGCGCGCGCGCGAAGGCGCAGCAGCGCAAGCGGCAGCGGCTAGCGCAGCGCGCGCGGGCGGCTCGACAGTGACGCGGCGCGCAGCAGCACGCGAGCAGCAGGCGCGCGCAGCATGCAGCGAGCGGCGGCGGCGGCTGCAGGCAGCAGCACGCGCAGCAGCAGATGGCGCGCGCAGCGCGCGCAGGTGGCGATGCGCGACGCGGCGGCGGGGTTGGCGGGGCGCGCGGCGGCGGGGCTTGCGCGTGGCGGCGGGGTAGGCGCGCGGTGCGAGCGGCGCGTGCATGCGCGGAGGCGGGGTGCTGGCGGCGGGGCGGCGGCCGAGGCGGGGCGCGGTGGCGAGATGGGGGCGGCGCGGCGATGAGAGAGAGAGGAGAGCGGCGGCGGCGGCGGTCGCGGGAGGCGGCGGCGCGGGCACGCGTCCCGAGGTGGAGGCGGCGCGATCGCGGGTGGGCAGGGAGGCGACGGCGGTTGCGGATCCCGAGGCCGGGGTCCGCCTTTAAGTGGGGCCCTCTCGCGGTCCTACGCTGAAACGGCGCGGAGTTGGTTTCGGACTCGGAAATCGGTCCAAAATTCGGACCGTTTTCCGACGATTCACTAAAACGGCGACAACTTCTCCGTACGAGCTCCGATTCGAGCGATTCTTGCTCCTACGGTTTCGTACAGTCGAGGGGAACAATCTAGGGTCAAGGTTTGAGTGAAACCACTAGTCTACAAGGGTGGTCAACGCTAGTCCTACTAAATCCTCCCGCAGGAGCCTCGTAGCAAAATAGAATAGGGTTTTGCAAATAGCGTTTCGCCGAACCTTTTCACTCGACGGTTTTGCATGGAAAAGCACGATGCAATGATATGAATGATGTGCAAGACCAAATCTAAAATTTGGGATGTGACAAGACTAACCCCCCTTAAGATGAATCTCGTCCTCGAGATTCGGCGCGGCTAGCAAATAGGTGTGGGTAGTCCTCTCGGATGTCATCCTCACGCTCCCAAGTGGCTTCCTATTTGGTGTGGTGGCTCCACTGTACCTTGCAAAACTTGATTGTCTTGGTACCGATAGTCCTTTCTGCTGTCTCTAGAATCTTGACCGGCTTCTCCTCATAGGTCAAATCATTCTCCAGCTGAACCTCCTCTAGCGGTACGGTGTCTCTCAATGGTGTATCCACCATCTCCGGATGGCACTTCTTCAGCTGTGACACGTGGAACACATTGTGAACAGCGGACAGAGCTTCTGGCAACTCCAACTGATAAGCAACTCCTCCCTTGCGTGCTAAGACTCGATACGGCCCAATAAACCGAGGTGCCAACTTACCCTTAATTCCAAATCTCTTGATTCCACGAAGTGGCGACACTCTGAGGTATGCTCTATCACCTATCTCATACACCACTTCCTTGCGCTTGGCGTCAGCGTAGCTCTTCTGCCTTGATTGTGCTACCTTCAGCCTGTCTCTAATCAAGGCGACCTTCTCCTCAGCGTCCTTGATCAAATCAGGTCCAAACAACTGGCGTTCCCCTACTCCATCCCATAGCAATGGTGTTCGGCACCGTTTCCCATATAGCACATCAAACGGTGACGTCTTGATGCTGGTTTGATAGCTGTTGTTGTAGGAAAACTCAGCATACGGCAAATTCTCATCCCAACTAGAACCATGAGCCAAAGCGCAAGCTCTCAGCATGTCCTCCAAAATCTGATTCACCCTCTCGGTCTGTCCATCAGTCTGTGGGTGAAACGCTGTGCTAAACTCCAATCTAGTACCGAGTGACTCGTGCAGCTGGCGCCAGAAATGCGAGGTAAATTGGGTGCCTCTGTCAGATACGATACTCTTGGGAACTCCGTGTAGGCACACAATTCTGTCCATGTAAATCTTGGCCAACTTTGCACTCGTATAGGTTGTCTTTACCAGTATAAAGTGGGCTACCTTGGTCAAATGGTCGACCACTACCCAAATAGAGTTATATCCTGACCTGGTCCTGGGCAATCCTGTGATAAAGTCCATTCCCACTCTATCCCATTTCCAATCCGGCACGGGCAACGGCTGTAGCAGTCCTGCTGGCTTCTGGTGTTCTGCCTTCACTCGGCTACATACATCGCACAGGCCAATATGTTTGGCGATATCTCCCTTCATGTTGTTCCACCAAAATCTGCTCTTCAAATCCATATACATCTTCGTGTTGCCCGGATGTATGGAGTATGGCGAGTCATGAGCCTCCTGCAGAATCAACTCCCTTATTTCCGGGTCACTGGGCACACACAAGCGGTCTCCATACCACAAGGTACCATGCTCATCCTCGCGAATATCCTTTTCCCGATTCTCCTTCATCTTTTCCTTTATCTCCTCTATTTCCTTGTCTCCTATCTGAGCCTTTATTATCCTGTCCTGTAGCGTCGGTTGGACTTCCATTGTTGCCAAGTATCCTTCAGACACTACTTCCAGCCTAAGGTCCTTGAATTGCTTGCACAAATCCTCAGGCAATTCACCAATCGTCAATCCATTGGCATAAACCTTCCGGCTCAGAGCATCTGCTACTACATTGGCCTTTCCTGGGTGGTATTGTAGATTCATATCATAATCTTTGATAAGCTCCAACCATCTCCTTTGTCTCATATTCAGTTCCTTCTGTGTAAATATGTACTTCAGGCTCTTGTGGTCGGTGTACACATCACAGTGTTTTCCCATTAAGTAATGCCTCCATACCTTGAGCGCATGAACCACTGACGCTAACTCCAAGTCGTGTGTGGGGTAATTTCGCTCATGGTGCTTGAGTTGTCGCGAGGCATATGACACTACTCTCCCATCTTGCATCAACACACTCCCAAGTCCCTGACGAGAAGCGTCACAATACACTTGGAAATCCTTCTGAAGATCTGGTAAACACAGAACAGGCGCGGTCACTAGTCGACGCTTCAGTTCCTGAAAGTTGGCTTCACATACGTCTGACCATTCAAACTTCCTCTCCTTCTTCAGAAGTTCAGTCATCGGCTTAGCAATCTTGGAAAAGTTTTCAATGAACCTCCTGTAATATCCAGCAAGTCCCAAAAAGCTTCGATTCTCTCCCGCATTCTTGGGTGCTTCCCACTCAGTTACTGCAGTCACTTTGCTTGGATCAACAGCGACTCCTTCTCCTGACACTACGTGTCCAAGAAACCCAACAGTGTTAAGCCAGAATTCACACTTGCTGAATTTGGCATACAGCTGATGTTCCCTCAGTTTCTCCATAATCAGTCGCAGATGTTTCTCATGCTCAGCATCATCCTTGGAATATATCAGTATATCATTGATAAACACCACCACAAACTTGTCCAAGTACTCCATAAATACCTTGTTCATCATGGTCATGAAATACGCCGGGGCATTCGTTAGTCCAAAAGACATAACCGTATACTCATATAAACCATACCTAGTGGTGAAGGCGGTTTTTGGTACGTCCTCCTCCCGGATCTTCAATTGAAAATAGCCAGATCACAGATCAATCTTGCTGAACACCTTTGCTCCTTCCAGTTGATCAAACAAATCATTTATGTTCGGTAGAGGGTACTTGTTCTTGATGGTCACCTCGTTCAGCGAGCGATAGTCCACCACTAATCTCTTGCTGCTATCTTTCTTCTCCACAAACAGAACAGGTGCACCCCATGACGACGAACTAGGCTGAATGAATCCCTTTTCCAGCTGCTCTTTCAACTGCTTCTTCAATTCCTTCAGCTCATCCACATCCATCTTATATGGTTTCTTTGCTATAGGTCCTGTTCCCGGCATCAGGTCGATAAGAAACTCTACTTCCCTGTCAGGTGGCATCCCTGGCAGTTCTTCCGGAAACACGTCGGGGTAATCCCTAATCACTGGCACAGTATCCATGCTAACCCCCTTAAGAGAATTCAACTTACACCTTCCTGGTCGTACAGCTGACTTGAATCTAATCCTCTTACCATCCGGGGTTTTGAGGGAAACAGCTCGCTGTGCACAATCTATGTGTCCCCCATGCATAGACATCCAATCCATACCCAGAATAACATCTAATCCCTGTGAATCCAACACTACCAAATGTGCACTGAAGTTGTGTGTTCCAATCCTCACAGTTAAATCGCGGCATCCCGCGCTAGCTATCATATCTCCTCCTGGTGAACTCACTCTAAAAGACCTCTTCATAGACTCAGTAGGTAACTTATACTTATCCACAAATGCCCTTGATATGAATGAATGCGATGCACCAGTATCGAAAAGTATAAGTGCAGGGTAAGTGTTGATTGGGAACTTACCAATCACAAGGTCAGGCTCATCTGGAATCTCCTCCACATTCATGTGGTTCACTGTGGCCTTCTCGCTGTTGGTTGGCTTCAGTCCTTTCCTCTCCGGACAGTTGTCAGCATAGTGTCCCTTCTGTTTACACTTGAAGCACGTCACCTCACTCAGATCCTTCTTCACAAAGCTGCGATCACGGTTGCGGTCATGTCCACCGTGTCCTCCAGAGTGGTGAGAGTGTCCTCCCTTGTGGCTGTGGTGGCTGCTCCTATGGTTGTCATGACGATGCCCTTCGCCTCCATGGTGGTGGCGGTCATGGCTCCCATGGTCACTTCCTCCATGCTTGGAGTATCCATCATATGAAGTGCGAGACTTGTGATGTGAACCAGAGTGGTGATTGTTGCTCTTCCTCTTGTGGTTCTCCACCTGCTTGTGCTTCCCTTCCAATATTCTGGCCTTATCCATAAGCTCCTGGAAAGTGGGGCAGTAAACCACCAGTAGCTGTACTGAAAGCTCATCACTGAGGCCATCCAGGAATCTCTCCCTCCTTTTTGCATCAGTGTCAACATCCTCAGGTGCATAACGGGACAGGTTGTTGAACTCCTCAATGTACTCGGCCACGGTGCGATTGGTTTGGCGCAAGTTGCGGAACTCCTTCCTCTTCAGGCTCAGAACTCCTGAAGACACGTGGTTGGTCCTGAAACCTTCCTCAAACATTGCCCAAGTCACGGTATCCAGCGGGTGGGTGATCTGAAAAGTGTCCCACCAAGAAGCGGCTGGTCCCTCCAGTAAGTGAGCGGCAAACCTCACCTTCTCAGCATCTGTGCATCCGACAGTTACTAGATCCTTGTTGACTGAACGCAACCAGTCGAGAGAAACCATTGGTTCCGTTGCAGTAGAGAACTTAGCTGGCCTTAGCCTCAGAAATCTGGTGAGAGCATCTCCCTGAGGCTGATTGTTTCCATTGTTGTTGTTCTGATTTGCCATGAACTGAGTCATCACTTGGGTCACCTGTGCCTGAGCTGCCATGAGCTTCTCCAACTCAGTGGGTTGACGGCGGGGAGGCATCTGCGGTTCAGCACAGGTAAGTTTAGAAAGAATCAACTACGGTAATAGGATTCTACCCATGCATATGATCAATCAACAACAAACAATGGCAGACAATCACAAGCAAGCAACACATCAACAAACAAGTGATCCGGCAACATCCCAGGGGTTATCCTAGCAGTATATACCTACTAAAATAGTTTTACAAGAGTTGGCAATGGTTAACTAAACAGTAGATCAACTAAACAACAAAACAGCAATCTGCCAGAACAGTCCAGCAGCGTTCGCGAATTTTTCCGCCTGACTTAAACTCGTCAGAAAATTTAGCTGATTCATATAGTACAGAGAGTTTCTCATCAGCCCAATTTTTTTCAGATTTTTCCGAGTTACCAGAAAAATATAAAAAATCGTACAGTACCGCTGTATCAGCAGAAAAACTGCAGCGAAAATAACACAGATGTTAACCAAACTTGCCATAACTCTTTCATTAAAATTCGCACAAATAATTCCTGGGATATTGGAGTACACAAATAAGCAACTAATCACTCTTAAACTAACACGAACTAAGCTTCACAACGATCGAGACTAATCCTAACGAATTTGCCTAACGAGGACTAATTGGTGGACTTCTATCTACTTCTTGAAGAGGTTGCGGTAGGTCCTTGTTGTGATGCGTTGACGCTTCGGCTCGCGGTACAACCATGGCGGCGGAGTGTACACCTCTCCCGAATCATCACTTGAGATCTCAAACTCCACCTCTTCTGGATCCTCCTCTTCTTCTTCACTCTCAGCTGCAACTGCAACAGCTTCATCTCCTCCACCATCATCGTCTCTATCATCATCATCCTCGTCCTCATCATCATCATCGTCCCCACTGTCATCATCATCCCCATTGTTGCCATCATATCCATTGTCATCATCAGAGGGTGGATTTAGTTGCGCTTGGAGAGCGGCAATCTGGGCTGTCATAGCTTCAATAGTTTGATCCCTTTCCTGGATAGTCCCTTGCAACTGTTGTATGTTCTGGGTGTTCTCTTGCACCGTACCATGAAGATGAGCTATGGTTGCATCTCTGGCTATCAGGGCATTCTCCAGAACTCCCACAGCTTCATGCAGGGTGTCAATCTCCTGTCCCTGGACCACCATACCATTGCTAGCAAAATCTGCAATCTCCTTTATCATCCTCACCTTCTCAGTAGAGCTCCATTCTCCCTTTCTATGTCCTCTATGTGCCTCCAACGGGGCGGCATGTTGTTCCTGTCCCCCGGGGTAACCACAATGTGCCCATCTTCATCACGCCTCCCATAGTCACGGTAGGGTGAATCTGCTGGCAGTAGGTGTCGGACACTATGGCACTGGCGAGCCAGGGCTTCATGTATGGCCAAGTTGATTCCAAGTCCCCAGTTGCAGTATGTCTTGGTGTAGATCAAGTGCACGGGGTTTGGCAAGGCGGCATCCCTGAATATGAAGGTAGTGATCTCCCATGCATCCTCTCCATATCCATATGTGTACAGCCTTCTTCCCTTGAACATGGGCAGTGGCAATCCCAATGACTGCGAGAGCTGAGCTAACTGCCTTGCAAAGGGCCTTGGCGACTCCATGGTGGCATACTCAGTCCTGACTTCTCCCATCTATCAAGTAAAAGAGGAAAGTGTGAGAATAGCATATGGTAAGAATTTACGAGGGTGAAAGGCATAATATGAAAGACAGAGTTAATATAGGCTTTAATAAATCTATGGCTTCCTAATCCAATTCTAGGTCACGATCCTACATTCGACACACGGGCTCTGATACCATCCTGTAACACCCCGGTTCTGAAAAGACCGTGGCCTCTATGTGACATGCCAATCCCTGGATCGGTTCGTTGGCCCACAATAGAGTAAGATGAATAACACAGCAAAATATCCGTGTATCATGAATAACGAAGATCCAGAGTACCATTATTACAATAAAAGCTTAGCCCAAAGCTAGCTCAAATTATTCAGGTAGCAACATAAACGAAGTAAATCCTCCATCCTTCAAATTGCCCACAAGTGAACAAGTGCTGAGTGGAGTACCGTGGCCTAAATCGATTACTCAGAATCGGAATAACCTGCAACATGAAACGTAGCAGCCCCGAAGGGTCAATACATGGAATGTATGGCAAGTAGAGCTAGTAAAGGAGACAATAGTACTAACATCTACATGCATATTTGGCAAGTGGAGCTGTGTCTGGCTTGTATTTGCAAGTAACTTTGTCATGCTTTCGTAAATAGTTTTTGATTTTTTTTTTAAAAGAACCCAATTAAGTTAACCCAACAATATTAAAACAATTATGAAATTTGAATGAGCGAGAAACATGTCATGGAATCAATATCAAGCAACTCAGATGTCCATAACCGGGGACACGGCTAATCGATTAGATTATACACCCTGCAGGGGTTAGTACACTTTACCCATGTGACTTGGCCAGCCCAGCTCGTACAATCACTCTCATTTTGGGTGATGATAGGGAGAAGACCAAGAAGAGACTGTTCGGGAAGTAGCACCTCAATCCCGACGCGCACAGGTCCAACCTACCAAAATTCTACATCTCTGGATACGCGGGTTCGAGTTACCACAACCTACTAAGTCCAACCAACCGCCCATTCCATTATTGGCACATGGTTGTACACGTAAGCTACACAATAAAGAAGCCAATCATTCTCTCTTGGTACCTGGGTGCCTTTCCGCAATGAAACCACCAAAAATTATCAATACCATCACACCCAGGAGATTCATTGATTAAGTTGTTTTAGTTTTCACAAACCAATACTTTTAGAAACAAGTATCAATGATGTAACCTAGCCCTCGTTCATCATAGCATGGCTAAGCACATCTACCAACGGTGGTTTATCTACAAGGAAGGCCCTACCACATAATAGGACATAGCATAGCGATAGTATCATCCTACACATGCAACTACAAAATACACGACAATGCATTGAAAATAGTAGGACGATATCATGAACAAAGTAGCATCTACTTGTCTTGGTTGTAGCGGTCGGAAGAACAATCCACACACGAGCAAGCGTTGCACTCGTCACAATCTACACGATACAATTGCATTCATAAACAAACAATCCACAACATATGCAACAAATATGATGCATGAATGCAAGAACGACAAGTGAGTTGGTGCTACAGCTGCACCTCAACATCCTATTCTATAATACTATTGTTTGCATGCATGGAAAATAGTTTTAGCGCTAGGAAAACTAATAGACAAAAGTAATGCTCAAAACTAGAGCTAGAACTCAAATAAATTCACTACCGGTAGTATACTATTTGTAAAATCTTGGAAAAATTCTACCTCATAGGCATCGCTGATTAGAAACAGTACCAACTAGAATTACTCAAAAAGGAATTATAAAACTCCTCGAGTAATTAAAACACTGCAGAAAGCCACTAGACAGTTTCGGAAGAAGATTTTACTATAAGCCTATCTTTTTAATTCACGATGAGATTCCCCTCGTTCCACTGAATCCAGGGACATATCATACGCGATTTTTGGAGCTACGGATCTTTTTCTACGAATTTATTACTCCGAAAAGGCCACTAACTAGTTTGATTAAACTGTACTAAACCTTGCTGCAAAAGTCTGAACCAAAGGTACAGCGAGATTCTACACGACTCACTGAATCTACACATATTTTATTTGCAATTTTTGGCCAAGCAGTTTAATTTCTATGCAATTTGCAAGATTCTACCGAAATCTGTCAACTAAAAGGATTAACGAAATTAACCAGTCAACTGTGTCTGTTGACTGGTCAAAGCGTCTGCTGACTGGGCGCTGACTGAGCGTCTGACTAGTCAACGCCTGAGTCTGACCAGTCAACAAATGATCTGAGCCGCTGATCTGAGATCTAACGATGGCTGCTGGCTTACCGGAAACGAACGGCGAAACGGACGGCGGCGAGTCCCGGACGGTGCGGCGATCGGTTCCGGCGACGGTGGTGTTTCCTGTGCGGTTGTAAAAGGTCAGCGCACGGTTCAAGAAAGTCTACGCGGCGCGCAAGACGGCGCGCGTACGTGCGTGCGTGCGTACATGGCAAGCGCGCGCGCGAAGGCGCAGCAGCGACTAGCGCAGCGCGCGCGGGCGGCTCGGCAGTGACGCGGCGCGCGAGCAGCGGCAGCGCGCAGCGTGGCGAGGCGCGCCGCAGCACGCGAGCAGCAGGCGCGCGCAGCGTGCAGCGAGCGGCGGCGGCGGCTGCAGGCAGCAGCACGCGCAGCAGCAGATGGCGTGCGCAGCGCGCGCAGTTGGCGATGCGCGACGCGGCGGCGGGGCTTGCGCGTGGCGGCGGGGTAGGCGCGCGACGTTGGCGGCGCGTGCATGCGCGGAGGCGGGGTGCTGGCGGCCGGGCGGCGGCCGAGGCGGGGCGCGGTGGCGAGATGGGGGCGGCGCGGCGGTGAGAGAGAGAGGAGAGCGGCGGCGGCGCTGTACCTGGCCGGCGGCGGCGGACTGGCGGCGAGGCGGCCGGCGACGGCGGTCGCGGGAGGCGGCGGCGCGGGCACGCATCCCGAGGTGGAGGCGGCGCGATCGCGGGTGGGCAGGGAGGCGGAGGCCATTGCGGATCCCGAGGCCGGGGTCCGTCTTTAAGTGGGGCCCTCTCGCGATCCTACGCTGAAACGGCGCGGAGTTGGTTTCGGACTCGGAAATCGGTCCAAAATTCGGACCGGTTTCCGACGATTCACTAAAACGGCGACAACTTCTCCGTACGAGCTCCGATTCGAGCGATTCTTGCTCCTACGGTTTTGTACAGTCGAGGGGAACAATCTAGGGTCAAGGTTTGAGCGAAACCACTAGTCTACAAGGGTGGTCAACGCTAGTCCTACTAAAGCCTCCCGCAAGAGCCTCGTAGCAAAATAGAATAGGGTTTTGCAAATAGCGTTTCGCCGAACCTTTTCACTCGACGGTTTTGCATGGAAAAACACGATGCAATGATATGAATGATGTGCAAGACCAAATCTAAAATTTGGGATGTGACAATATCTCGGAGGCATCGCCACTTGCGGTGTTAGATCGGATCGGATCGCGAGGAGGAGAAGCGAGTACGACTACATCACCCACGTTCCGTCGAACGTTCCGCTGTGCGAATCTTCAAGGGTATGAAGATCTCATCTATCCCCCCTCCTTGTTTGCATCTCCTAGATTAGATCTTGGCTTTCCCGTTCGCATCCGTAATTTTTTTTTGATTTACTATGCTGGGAAACCCTTCATATTTATTATTTATTGGTTGTGGTTCTCAAAAAATGTTGTTTGGCTTGATAAAATCCGTCAAATCAAGTCTTACTTCTCTCCCACAAAAAAAATCTTAGGTGCTACATTATTTTCGGTGGATCCTAAACCAAGGACCAGGTTTGTTTTTACATGGGTGTTTTCGGTATGTTCCTTCTAAAAACTCAACTTTCCTATTGTACTCCGTCTTTTCTTAAATTATACCGTGTTTTAGTTTAGTCGAAGTCACACTTTAAATAGTTTGAGCAAGTATTTGGAAGAAATATCAACATATGTGATACCAAATGTATGTGATGTGATTGGTTCTAATAAGTGCGTATTTGATATTATAGATGTTGATTTTTCACAAAAGAAAAGAGATACAAAGATATATGTTTTAGGGTAAAATATACCATTTAATTTATTATTTAAAAATTTCCATTTGGAATTTGAACATTTTCGTGGTTACTTTTTAAGAAATTAGTAGTGAATAAACTTTATTTTTTTTAACTCTGACTAAACCGAATACACAAAGTAATTTGAGATAGAGGGGGTAAACAGCTTCCTCTCCCAGTTAGAGAGAGAATACTCCGGTTCTAGTTGAGTGCAATGTATTATTTGCCAAATATTAGCAATTTTAAGCCCTAATCCCAATTTGTCGAAGTATCTTTTCTTTTTCGGTTGTGGTTGATAAAATCTTAAATCATGTGTTACTTCTTCCCCGCAAAAAAAAATCCAAATCCAAGTTTAACGTCATCGGGTTCCTAATCCAAGTCATTGGTCCAGTTTTGTCTGGAGGTTTTCAGCAAATACTTGATAAATATATCAACACCTCCAACACCAAATTTATGCGAAGTGACTGGTCTGATAATAAGCATTAATTATTGTAGACGTTGAATTTTCTGAAAATAGTTGGTTAAATTTTTTAAAAAATAATTTGTGCTAAACATGAAACACATGGTAATTTTAGATAGAGGGGATAAATAACTTCTCACCGTACTATTAATAACGTAGCTAAAGACCCCCGGATTGCACTAGAAAAGTGGTTTGGCCATTTTACTTGAAAGAGATTTTGTCCATTCTAGAGGGAGAACTGAAACACATCAATTTATTTTTATGGACATGGTGCTTTCTATTACACGCCGGATGCAGATCCCATCTCATGTATGGCCGGCATTGCACCCAGGCTCCCGATCCTGTAAACTGTGGTCGTGATTCTCAAATAATGGAAGCTTCCCCTAGGCTTCCCTCCGCGGCTCCACCGCCCCAAAGCATTGACCTAGAGCGCTGCGTGCTCGCTACTTTTCTACTCCTCGGAACTCACCAAATCTGGCATCCATCCTAGTATAGCGGAGTACTTCAAAATCACCATCGTAGTAATAGAATATCACCGGCGCGACAGGATCTAGGAGTACTAGTAAACAAAATGGTGAGCAGTGCAGGACTCTAGGTGCATAACCCTAGACTGGCTTGAGATTCCGAATGGGAACATCGATAGCAATGGCACAACATTAAAACAAGATCTAACTTGTGGGTAGGGATTTTGGCCGTCGAACTCTAGTGATTTTTTTCTCTAAATTCAGAAGTCATGTTCAAAAAATCGTAAAAATGTTTTGGTACTCCTATTATAAGGAAGCAGCTCGACCCTGAATTAACTCCTCGAAAGAGGCATACCCCCAGCTATATTAACCCTAAATTAACTCGAGGCTCGTATAATGGTGGACAAGATTCATTTAACCCTGTGAATTATCTAGACGATTTTTAAAACTTGTATAGTGCATTACATTATTTTTTTATTATAACCTGTAAAAAAATAATGTGAACAAATGAATTTTAGACAAAGGGAAGACATATGATCCGATTAAGTAAATAGTCTTCTTTTTAATTTGTAGGGGATCATTTTCTTTAATAACTAAGAAAAAGACACTGTCCTTTTTCTTCAATCTCCCACCTCCAACTAGTCAAAATTTCAATCTACTTGCCCTCATTTTAAGACCGGTTAGCTCTCACAGCACTGAATTTTCAGCACCGGTAGTAAGCCGTGTGGTTTGCAAATTAAGTCAAGAAAAGATCCAGGTTGAGAGATGCACCCTTTTTGTACTATGTGGCGGTGGGTTCCAACGTTGTGAGCCGTGTGCGTGGACGGGTCAAGATCTATAGCTGTCGGTGACCCTTATAAAAGAGATGGAAAAGAAAAGTCATTCTTTTTTTAGAGGGAAAAGAAAAGCCATTCTAGCTTAGGGATGTGAGCATGATATATTCTAATTAACCTGGTTGCTGAAGAGAGGCCAATAAAGCGGCACATGCTAGCTTTTTCAGCTCTCTCTAATGTTTCTTTAGACATCATCTATGAACTTATTCTTGATTTTTTGATTGAGCCTGTTTAATCAGATATCTTATCGTCTTTTGAATAAAAGCCTGAAGGCGAATCTTAAAAATAAAACAAATTAACCTAGTTGCTGTGGAATAGTCGTGGGCGACAACTTGAGCAGTGAGCAATCAGGTTGTGGCACGCGTCGTTGCAACATACTAGGAGGAGCTGTCCCAGCTGAAAGCCTGAAATCCCGAGCCTATGTCTGGCTTTCTCATCGTACACGATTTGTCTGCATAGATCGGAACATGGAAACGGTGTGGCGCAAACATGTTAGCGTGACATGATCCGCACCGGCCGGCTTGTTGTAGTACTGCTTAAGAGGCAACAATAGGCATGATTTTTCGGCTGGTTGTCAGGAAATGAAGAGAGCTCTCCGTCTGGCTTGCTCACTGGCCACTCCTCAGGTTATCAATGGAACATCACGCTTTGTCCCGTGTTGCGACCGGAGGATCCCGGCCCCCTTGGAACACGGGGGCCGCCGCCACAGCGGCAGCATAGAGGAGCCAGAGAGAAGACTGTGGTGGGACGAAAGCCTATTTCGAGGGTTTCCCTGATTCGTTAGAGGAGCACGAGGTGGTAGCAGTAAGGTTTGGCCGGACGCGAAAAAAACGCTCTCGTGACTTGCGTCGCCCCCCGCGCGGGCGACCGAGACGCTGCCCTATCTGCGTCGCCCCACCTCTTCCCCCCTCCCCTCCTCTCCCGCCGTCGTCGGCGCGTGCCGTCCGGCAAAGTCCGTGCGGTGCCGGCGCCGACGCCTCTTCGCAGGGGAGTGCGGCTGGCGGCGGTGCGCTTCAGAGACGATGACGGGCTCGACGGCGGCGCGACTGGTCCCCGGGCGGCGTGGTTGTGGAGCTTTCGCGCAGTGGCGGCTACTACCTCAGGGAAGGTCTACGGTGGCGGCGCGGCTCAAGATCTGTCGGCGGCGGGGCATGGCGGCACGACCGGTGTGCGGGTGACGGTGACGCGAGGCTTGGGACGCTGGGCGGCGGTGGTTTGGTGGCCTGGCTATAGCAGTGCAGCGGTGGAGCCGCTTGGGCCCGATCTGGGCCTGGACGGGCCTGATCTGGGCCTGATCTAGGTCTGAGTGGCACTGCTGCTGCGCCCGGACGGCACTCACGGTAGGTGATGGAGGGCAGTTCCCCTCCCCTAGGTTGCCGCCTCGTTGCTTGCAGGTCCGTGCTTGGCCTATCTCGTCTTGTTCAGTGACTGTGCGATGCGGCGTTGGCCAGGGTCTTGGCTCGAGTTCGTGGATGCCGGGGCGGCGGCTCCGGAAAGTGGGCTGCGCGGACGGCTCTTCGGCGAGCGACGTGGCGGCGGCGGTGGCTCTTCTCCTCGGTCATGTGGATGGCGAGGAGTGGCTGTTGGGGGTCCTTGGTGTTGGCCGCGTTTCGGCTCCGGTAGCCCCCAGATTCACGCTGGGCGTTCGGGTTACCCGAAAAAATCGAGTCGGATAATTCGATAATTCGGGTTATGGGAATTTCGGGTTTACAAAAATAACACCCGAAAATTATCCAAAAAATATGATACCCGACGATTCGGGTCCCCGAAAATTCAGGTTCGGGTTCGGTGATCCCGAATTGCCCGAAATATGGCATGATGGTCTTGAGATCTATCGCCTTGAGCTGGAGAGCAGGAAGATGGAGGAACTGGGAGGCGTCGACAACCAGGCAAGCAACGACCGATGGCCCGACCGACGGCCCGACGATCATTTTGTTGGCCACAAATAAACTTTCTAGAACTAGAAGTACTCATCTATTATTTTTTCTTTGAAGGAACACACTTTTCTATTCTAAAAAGGGTGCCGTGAATTTATCTAAATTCGAATATATCTAGACACTATTTAGTATATAGGTATATTTGAATTTAAATAAATTTGCGATATTCTTTTTAGTACATTTTTTTAGAACTAGAAATACATGTTGTTCATGTGTCCGAGTAAAAAAAAAAAAAGATGTGATCAGCCTTTGTCTATATACTCATCCAAAAGCCTGAACCATTGCTTGGGGTCGGTCGACCCAACTGGCTCGACAGGCCAGCCTGATGTCCGAGCTCTCCTAGCCAATGCATATTCAAAGGCGATCCAATTGCCAGAGAGGCTTCGACTAAGTGGGTCGACCCACCGGACCTGTTGGGTCAGTGGCGGCCATTACCACATTTAATATTTGCACCCCCTCAAATTTTCTTTTAGTCGTTACAAACTTCACATGCAGAGATTAGTTGCATGGACGACTTATTTTTTGGTAAAGTGAATGCAACTTAATATTTTCAAGATGCACATGCGGAATTTCCACGTCATGAGTGGCTAGCAGCCACTGTCATCTGCATGACCATGCATGCCCGAGGTTTTAGCAAAGTGCATGCAAACATATTCATGATACTTTTTCATATAAGAAAATCATCTACAACATGCAACTAGTTACTGTCATGCTTATGCACATTTGCTACTTCCTCTCTCTTTCTCATTACGTAGTTTGTAAAGTTTGACAGAATAACTATACATATAACTCTTTTACTATTATTAAAACTTTATAAAGTTTGACGCTAACTAACTTAGGCAGTGTACTTCCCCTGTCCCTAAATACAGAGCGGAAGAAATTGGTAAAAAAATCAATCATTTCTAAGTTTGGCCAAACATATAAAAAGTATCAACAAGTACATTACAAGAAACTTGGAGAATTTATTATTATTGTTTTGGTATTATAAACATCCCTATTTTTGTATATATATATACTTGGTCAAATTTATAAAGAGTCGAGTTTTAACTTAATTTATACACCACCAAGATAGGACGGATAGAGTATTGGGAAACAAAGGGATTCTCATTTTATGCTGTGTTTGGATGCATAGAATATGGCTCGGAATCACCGAATCTGGAATTTGTGAACAATTTCCACCGTTTGGATAGGCCTTAGAATCAAAGCCTGGAAATCGAGCCCAAATTCCACGGGCTGTGTTCACATCCCGAGAAACATTCCGAGGTCAGACCCTCGGAAACGCTCGGAAACTGCCTGCCTCTTCCTCGTGAGCGACCAGAGAGCAAGCAGCGAGGCGCCCGTCGTCGTCGCCGCCTCCATCCCGATGAGAGCGACCGGAGCCCGATGGCAGCACGCAGGTTCGACCCCCCAACTTATCCTCGCCAGTTGCGCTCGACGACGAGCACATGGTGAATGGCGACGGCCCTTTGCCGCGAGCTCTGGACAGTGGAGGCGCTCGGCGTCGGCTCCTGGCCACGAGCGGAGGCGCTCGGCGTTGGATCTTGGACAACGGATGCAACGCTCGGCCCCTAGCAGTCGGAGGCGCTCGGCGTCGGCTCCTGGCCACGAGCGGAGGCGCTGGGCGTTGGCTCTGGGACAGCGGACACAGCGCTCGGCCCCTAGCAGGAGGAGGTGCTCTGCGGCGACACTTGGCTCAGGAAGGGCGGATCCAGGGGAGTACCGCGTCGGGGAGGGCGGATCCAGGCGAGTCCCGCGTCGGAGACGGCGACCCCCTCGCTGGCAAGTGCCTGACGGAGCTTGGAACGATGGGGATGAGGCCCCCATCGTTTAAATATTTATTCGGTTTTTTAATATGGGCACGATGGATAGCTATGGTCAATTTCTTTTGTATTGTGTGTGCTGAATAATATATATATATATATATATATATATATATATATATATATACATTCTAATATTTTTTTACATATACACAAATTTATATTGTTCAAATTCAACAAAACACCAAATTTCAGGGTTTGTACATCCAAACAGGATTTGGAATTGGGTTCACCCTTCGATTTCAACATGAAATTCCGAGCACATCCAAACAGCTGAATTCTATTTCAGAGCCAATTCATTTCCATTTCAGATTTGGAAACTGAAAGTCCAATTCAATTCCATATAGGATTCCATGTATCCAAACACAGCGTATAGTTATTTTATGCCCGCAACTTAGTTTTTCATATCCCTCTCTCCACTCTCTTAGGGTGTGTTTGGTAGGTCGGGTCACCCCAACATGTGTTTCCCATCTCAAACATGCCCTTCTCAGATATGCCGAGTTCAGATTTTGTGGTCGTTTGGCAGCCCGTATTCGTTCAGCTTCGCTCCGTGGAGATGTTGTTTGGTGGGGTTGTATGAGTGCAGATACTATTGAGTCCGATTTTTTACACAAAGGTCCCTAAATAGAATAAGAAAAAACCATCGGGTCCTTGCTCATCCCACCACCGCATTGAGCACGAAATCCAACCATGGCGGCGCGCCCTGGCGGAACGTCGGGGGAGTAGCGGCGCAAGGAGGCGGCGCTCGGTGACGGCCATGGAGGTACGAGGAGGACGGCAGGAGACTGGGAGGACGCCGACGAGAGAAGAGGAGGGCCGCCGACGGTCGGAGTTGAGGAGGACGTGGAGACCATGGAGGGCGTCGTCCGTAGTCGGGAGCCACGATGGGTCGCGGGGAAAATGTGTTAGAAAAAAGTGGGGGTGAGGGTCTGGGGGGTCGCCAGGTGGGACTGCAACAGTGTTTTTCGGGATGAACTCATCCTAGGCGAGTTGCGAAGCTCAATTTGAGCTTCTCTCCTCAGCCCGGCTGAAAGGCGTTTTCTGGGCCAGTGAGCATAGCTAAGATGGCCCGACCTGACTTAACAAACAACAAAAAGGGCTCTCAGCTAGGTTGAGAAGGGAATATCTGGGTTCACCCGACCCACCAAACACACCCTTATTTTCTATGATTTTTTTGTTTACAATTATTTATATTCTTTTTTTCACTTCTTTTTATATTTATTTTTGTGGCATTCCTTTTCTTTTTTTTATTTCTTTTTGATTTATCTTATTCTTATCTTTATTATTAAATTGCAATCGGTATGGTTTGTGTGCCATGAGTTTTACATTTTATACCCTAGTGGATCGGTAAATCAACATGTACATGATTTTCAAGTTTAACCCTCCCTTTTTTAGAAAAAAAAAGCACAGTACCTTCGTCCCAACCCCTTATGTGGTTCTAGCAAAATTTAAACACCCCCCCGCCCGCCAGTGGGAGTGGGTCTGGAGCTCCTTACCTACGACCATTGAATCTTTTCCTCCCTATGTTGAGGCAGGTGCTCGCGTGACTAACATATTGCTATGTGGTGAACTTCCTCCCCTTGTTGCTAATGATTTTGAAATGTGGTTTAGATTGCTGAAGAAATGGCACATTCTATTTTATTGAGTGATAAATGACACATTCTTGATACTAAATTTTCCTCTAGCCGTCTATCACTACTGATAGCAAGTCTGTGAGGACTCCGGAGTGACAGTCCGAGAATCCCTGTTATGCATATATTTCATGTTCCCATGATCAGTGAGCTATGAGAATAATCGACAAGTATCATTACAACATCTATTACATAACGAGCACAAAAATTACATTGATGCCATTATGGCTATACTGATGCAAAACTTACATCTCTCCACTCTCTTATTTTCTATGATTTTTTTGTTTACAGTTATTTATATTCTTTTTTGTTTCACTTCTTTTTCTATTTATTTTTGTGGCACTCCTTTTCTTTTTGATTTATCTTATTCTTATCTTTATTCATAAATTGCAATCGGGATGGTGTGTGTTCTATGAGTTTTACATTTTAGACCCTAGTGAATCGGGAAATCAACATATACATGATTTTCAAGTTTAACTCTCCAGTTTTCAGAAAAAAGCACAGTCCCTTTGTCCCATCCCCTTATGTGGTTCTAGCAAAACTTAACTCCCTCATAGCCTGTGGGAGCGGGTATGGCGTTCCTTACCTACGACCATTGAATCTCCTCCTCCCTATGGTGACGCAGGTGCGTGCAGACCATGTTTCTATGTGATGAACTTCCTCTCCTTGTTGGTAATGATTTCGAAATGTGGTTTAGATTGCTGGAGAAATATAACATTCTATTTTATCGAGTGGTAAGTGGCACATTCTTGATACTAAATATTCCTCCGGTCGTCTATCACTACTGATAGCAAGTCTGTGAGGCCTCAAAGTGACAGTCCGAGAATCCCTGTTATGCATATATTTCACGTTCCCATGATCAGTGAACCGTGAGCATAATCAATAAGTATTATTACAACATCTATTACATAACGAGAGCAACCTTACATTGATGCCATCATGGCTATACTGATGCAAAACTTACATCTCTCCACTCTCTTATTTTCTATGATTTTTTGTTTACAATTATTTATATTCTTTTTTGTTTCACTTCCTTTTCTATTTATTTTTGTGGCGTTCCTTTTTTCTTTCTTTTTGATTTATCGCATTCTTATCTTTATTATTAAATTGCAATCGGTATGGTTTGTGTGCTATGAGTTTTACATTTTAGACCCTAGTGAATTGGGAAATCAACATGTACATGATTTTCAAGGTTAACCCTCTAGTTTTCGGGAAAAAAAGCACGGTCCCTTCGTCCCATCCCCTTATGTGGTTCTAGCAAAAATTAACTCCCCCCAGCCGATGGGAGTGGGTCTGGCGCTCCTTACCTACGACCATTGAATCTCCTCATCCCTATGTTGAGGCAGGTACTCGCGTGCAGACCATGTTGCTATGTGGTGAACTTCCTCTCCTTGTTGATAATGATTTCAAAATGTGGTTTAGATTTCTAAAGAAATTTCACATTCTATTTTATCGAGTGGTAAATGGCACATTCTTTATACTAATTTTTCTCCAGTCGTCTATCACTACTGATAGCAAGTCTGTGAGGCCCCCGGAGTGACAGTCCGACAATCCCTGTTACGCTCCCATGATCAGTAAGACATAAGCATAACCGACAAGTATCATTACAACATTTGTTACATAACGAGAGCAAAACTTACATTGATGCCACATTATGTCTATATTGATGCAAAACTTACATCTCTACACTCTCATTTTCTATATTTTTTGTTTACAATTTGACGAGGTTTAATATCGTCAATGCCCATTGTTATGGACTTGGGTTTTGGAGAAGATGGGGATGCTGGAGATCGTGGCACGGTTAACAGACAAGTAACCAGGGGACACGAGATTTACCCAGGTTCAGGCCCCCGGAGGGAAAACCCTACTCCTGCTTGTCTGCTCTTTGATTACGGCGGAACCGAAGGTTACAGGGTGCGCAGATTCGATCTGGCGTGGATGCGTGTGCGAAAGTATGAGTCGAGTTGAGGTGAGTTCTCCTAGGACGTGCCCTCCTGGCCTTTATATAGACTTAGGCAGGTCCCGTGCATAGTCCTAGTCGATTACAAGTTCTAGGGTTTTACCCCTTTGAATTTCCTATCTCCGCTAGTCTTGCTCTCCAAGGATCCGAAGGCGTTATGGGCCTTGGCCACCCGAAAATCTTCATGGGCCAGCGTATATCTGCTGTGGGCCTTCCTTGGGCTGGACCAGGTATGCTGAAGTTACGTACCCGTAGGGTATAACCATGTCAGTAGCCCCCGAGTGTTCAGTCGAATCGTAGATTCGGCTGAAGACTCTTCAATTCTTCGGGTGCAACTCTGTTTTTTAAGAGAAAAGTGTGTAGGGATTGTTGATGCGTGTGCCTGACTCACCCGACGGATCAGGGTCAGTTAACTGTCTTAGGACAAAACAACACGATCTTCTTCAGGTTCGAGTCCCTCAACTCGAAACTGGAACATATGCTGGCGTAATTCAACTCAGGCCGCGGAGGACTTACAGGAGTGGAATTCCAGTGAATTTAATTGGTGTACCCAACGCGTCCGTCGGGATTTTTCATCGTACCTGCTGGTACGGATTCATACTAGCAGAGCGCAGTCAGGTGCGTTGCCAGGCCATCAGATGATATCTGTAGGTCTTATCTTTGCGTCGCAGACGCAGCATCCGAATGTTTATCACCGCGGAGGTGTTTCGGGTGGCCAAGGAGGATGTTATTCACTTAGCATTAATTGGGGCAGAGTTGCCGAAAAGTTTCGCGTGCTGATCCGAAAGATCGCAGTCGAAGATTTCATAGGGTGCGCGACCAGCGCTCCCTATGGGAGTAGCCCCCAAGTGTCTGTTCGAGTCGTAGACTCGAACGGAGACTTTTAGTTCAAGCATTGTTTCAATCATTAGGTCCGCAGGACTCGAAAATTTTCGGATGCTTAAATCCATCCTCCCTATGGGAGTAGCCCCCGAGTTCGTAGTGGAGTCGCAGACTCGACGTCGGACTCGAAGAATTGTTCCATGGCGTAGTTCATTGGCGTGCCACTCGAAGATCTTTTGTGTGCGCGACCAGTGCTCCAGTTTGGAGTAGCCCCCGAGTGTCTGACGGAGTCGTAGACTCGGGCAGAGACTCGAGTCCTGTATTGTGCAGTTATAGTCGACAATCTCGTGAGCGTACCGTTGACCCGGAAGTACATCGGGTCAGCGTCGCGCCTGTGTAGCATCAAGTGATGCAACCATCCGAGGAGGGTTTCGACTCGGGCCTTGAGTTTATGGCGTAGCTAGTTGTTTCGTCGACTCCTGTTGGAGGACCCAATAGAATAGCTCGACGTAGGACTCAGAGAAATAATTTTGTCTCCATTTGTCTGTCGGGTGCGCGGCCAGCGCTCCTGATAGGAGTAGCCCCCAAGTATTTAGTCGAATCGTAGATTCGAGTGAGTACTTTTAGCTGTGGAGCCGAAGTGGTGCTAGTATAGCTTTTGATGACGTCAGTGCTTACGATCGATGACCTCGAGCGTCTGCTATGCCAGAGATGACTTGACTGGACGAAGCGTGGGTCCCACTTGCTGACTTTGAATTGACCGGTCACGCGCGGCGTGGAGATGATTACGGCGTCTCCTCGATTTCCGCACGTAGTGGACGGCGTGGTAACGACGGTTCGTTTTGGTGCTGACATGTGTACGGCCGGATCTACCGTTGGCGTTAGGTCTTCTCGATGGACGGCCAGCGTGCGTCGTCTTCGCTGTTATAATCCCTGGTGAAATCGTGGTTTGTTTTTCACCGCAGCAGTTCATCTATTCACTGCCTCCTCGTTCTTGAGCTATTCTTGCTGCGCGCTGAGAGTTTCCTCCACATTTCCTTTGTCTTTCTTTGTTGGCAACGCCACCACTGTCGTAGCGCCAT
This sequence comes from Avena sativa, assembly GCA_916181665.1. Taxonomy (NCBI): domain Eukaryota; kingdom Viridiplantae; phylum Streptophyta; class Magnoliopsida; order Poales; family Poaceae; genus Avena; species Avena sativa. The sequence continues at coordinate 512,398,184 of OV702299.1, forward strand.
GGGGAAAAGGAAGTCCTCATCTGCAGTTGGGACCAGCGCCGCCGGAGGCAAGAAGGGCACCGCCACTGCTCGCGTCACCGACGGTGGCTGGCGGCGATCAGAAACGCGGGAGAGCGATCTCCGCAAACTGCGCGAGCGGAGCCTGATCCCGCAAGACACGACGGCCGTGAGACTCCCCGGCAATGAGGTAATCCCCCGTCCCCCATCTGGGTATCGGGTTATGTTTGTTGCCTTCATGATTCGCGGGTTTTCTTTTCCGGTCCATGACTTCCTTCGTGGACTGCTCTTTTTCTATGGGGTTCAACTCCATCATCTGTCTCCCAACTCCCTTCTCCACGTTGCGTGTTTTATCACGCTTTGCGAGTGTTGGCTTGGCATTGAGCCGCACTTTGGCCTCTTCCGGAAGCTTTATTCCGTGAAGAGGCAGTCTGGTTCGGATGGTGTGTATCCCATTGGGGGTTTCATCATCTCCCTCAGTCCCAATGTGCAATTCTTTTCCTTTTCCATGTCCGAATCTGTCCAGTACTGGCGGAGGAAGTGGTTTTACATACGTGACTCCGTACTGCCTGGGCAAGATTTTGGTCTCGTTCCTTTTGACCCCTCCCAGTTGATTGAGAAGAAAAGATCCTGGAAAAACCAAATCTTGGATGGTGAGGTGGCGGAGGTAGAGGCCCTGTATCGTCGGGTGGAGGATCTCCAATTGATTCCTGAGAAGGAGGTGAACGGTGTCGACATCATCCGGACGTTTCTTGAGCGTCGGGTGCAGCCTCTCCAGGCGAGGGCGCATCCGATGTTTCTTTACTCTAGGCGCCGTGATCCGACGAGGGTTTCGAGTGAGAAAATCTCCGAGGTGGAACTTGACAAAGATCTTCGCGCGTTGTTAAAGTTCAAGGCCGACGAAGAAATCCCGGGGAAGTCGCTGACTCCTCCCTTTTCCTCGACGTTGGTCGTACCGAAGGTGTAGATTTGCGCACGTAGTGCTCCCCTTTTTTGTTGGGTGTTTATTTGTGTCCTTTGTTTGCTAACAAAGTTTCTTCTCATCTTGTAGAGATTCAAAGTGCCGGGCATGGCACCACCATTGCCCGAAAGGTATCCGAATGCCCCGGATAATGAAGTGGTGGATTCCGTCTCCGAGCTACCGTCAGCGCGATCCCCAGCGGAGGATGCCGACGAATCGAGTGAGGACCATTCGCGCAAGCGATCACGGAGCTCGAGCGAGTCTTCGGATGCTTCAACTCCTCCGACTCCCAGAAATCCTCTGAGCGTCATGATGATGTTCATGGGGGTTCTTCCTCTCCCCTTCCTGCCATTCCTATGCGAGTTGTTGCTCTGCACCCGCCAGCAAAGCGGAAGAAGGAAGAGAAGAAGGAGGAGAAGAAGGAAGAAAAGAAGGAGGAGAAGAGGGCCCGAAGGGCTTCTCCTATCTTCAACCTGAGCGCGTTGGGCTCGTAAGTTTCCTTGTTGCCACTGTTGTCCCTTTCTTGTTATGATGTTTGCACCTGTGCTGATTGGCTTCGTATGCAGGCAATCCTCCGACGGCTCCAGTGATGGTGCGGGGGAGATGATGGGGGAGTCGAACATTCTGTCGCCTCCTCCTCAGACGGTGGCGACTTCGGGTGATGCTGCGCCAGTTCCTCCTGTGCAGGAGAGGCTGGTGGTTGCGCCTCAGAATGTCGCAGGCGGGCCTGCGGGTTCGCCTTCGGAGCACGTAAGTTTTTCTGCTTGATGTTACGGGGGGAGCCCCCGAGTGTCTTCGTATGCTGATGTTGTTTATGCTTCTTTGTATTGGGCGTAGCCCCCAAGTCCTGCTCTTACTACTATTGCCTGTTGCTGCAGCCTTTTGTCCAAGAGGCCAAGCGGCTGGTGGAGGAACGCCTGACGCTGGAGGCGAAACTACGGCAGCTTCAAGGTATTCGTCTGCCTTGCAGCACTTCTCTTGCTTATCTTGGTCCTGTTCTTTGACACTTGCTTGTTGTGAATGCAGAGGAGCATAACGACTCTCTCCGTGAGGTCGATGCTCTGAAGAAGAGCCTTGGCCAATCGGAGCAAAAGGCCGAAGCTGCCGCTGGGGCGAGAGAGCGCCTTGAGCTGGAGCTGACGAAGGCAGCCGAAGCGAAAGAGCGTCTGCAGCAGGAGGCCGCAGATCGTGAGGAGAAGCTGGCCACCGTTGCGGCTGCTCGTGAAAAAGGGGTGGCGGAGAAGCTCATGGCTGCTGCCAAGGCTATTTCGGGTGAGCGCTAGCTTTTGTACTTGCTCCTTTTTCTACGGATCTTCTTCTATGTTGCCTTTCTTCATGTTTTCTTCTTTTTTGTCTCAGATGCCGCAGGCATCGAGTTCGACCGCGGTGCTATAGAGCACGGGAGTGCTCTAGATGATGCCACTATGGCGGTCGAAGACCGCTGCAGCACCGTCGTCAAATCCCTTGCCAAGGCGAAAGAGGTCCTTGGTCGCTTCTACAGGAGCTCTTCCCGAATGGCGCATCTCTTGAAGACGTGGATGCCCTGGCAGAGGCTCTGTCAGCCGAAGCGCCTGCAGCGTACAAGCGCAAGCAGAAGGGCATCAGCGCGTCCGTCGGGCTGGCGATGGCCATGGCGGCTGGGGCGGAGCTGGACCTGCCCCAGATTACTTCTCGGATGCCTACAGCTGCGGATGGATCCGAGGTAGCCTTCGCCGCCTACTCCGCTCGCTGCAGACGATATGGGCCCAAGCTCATTGACTTGCTGTCTGAGTACGCATTGCGGCAGCAGGGCGAGGCCAAAGCTAGGCAGTCTGGTTCTGAGGCGACTCAGTGCCCTCCGCCTTAGGCGTAGTAGACGTAGGGTAGTTTGTAGTCTTTTTTGTTGTAAATATCTTTTGTAGTACCATCCTTGTGCCACGTAGTGGCCTTATATACTTTAATGAATCCCTCCGAGTTGTGCTCTATCCTTGGCTGAATGTCTGTGTGTCTTCTTTTTTCTGCTGCTATAGGTTCCTTTGGGTGCTGACCCGGTTGACACTTCATCCGAAAGGCCCTTGCGAGCATCATTGGATGATTCCTCGCAGCTCGTGTTTCTTCGAGATCGCGTGCGCAGCTTGGAGAGAGATTTGCTTGGGTTACGCGGTCGCGCTGACGTTTGGAAATCCAAAGCAGACCGTGGTGCAGCCAGAGAGGAGTATTTGATGGCGGAGCTGGGTCGGCTGTTCGAGCAGCTGCAATGTAAGTTGATCCTTCTTTCGGGCTGTAGCTCAGTTCTTCGGGTGAGCCTGCTGGCCTTACTCTTGTTTTGTGCGGTTGTCGCAGGTGCCAATCTTGCTCCGAGGGAAGAAAAGGAGCGTATTGCTGTTCGAGTCCATTGCTTGACTCAACAGGACATAGAGGTCGGCGGCTTCTTCTGGATGGATCGTGATCGTGCCATAGTTCTGGCGACGGTGCAGGATCGTGTCTACCAGGTTTCGCGGGTGCTCCGCCAGGTGCAGACATCGCTTTCCTCGGTGTTGCACGTCATGTTTCCGTTGGATGTCGTGCCAACGACCCTTGCAGGTCTTCTGACGAAGTTTCGGAGTGCCAGCAATGTAAAGGAGCTGGTGCGGCAGCAGCTCGTCGCAGGTGTGAAGGCTGCCTTGTCTCTTGTGAGGGTGCACCGCCCTGATGTAGATTTGGCTGCTGTGGCAACTGGGCCACCTCCTCGACCAGATGGTGGCGAGTGGGATATGCGTCCGCATTACGCGGCTGTAAGGCAGTATGCCGAACAGATTGTAGATTTGTTTGAGCAGTGTGCTCAGGTTATTCTTCAGAGTAGGTAGGACCTGAAAATAAACAGATAGATGTAAAATTTGTATATTGCGGCTGGGCGTGTATGTGCCCTTTGTTGTAAAGGTTTGCTTGTTTGCGAGCACGCAGTGCTTTGATTTAGTACGTGCCCTTTTCGTTTGCCTGACGTGGTCAGCTACTCAGGTGTACACGTTTTGTCCTCAGTCGATGAAGTCGTGAGGTGAGGGGAGCCCCCGAGTGCGTACGTGTCCTTTTCATTTGCCTGACGTGGTCAGCTACTCAGGTGTACACGTTTTGTCCTCAGTCGATGAAATCGTGAGGTGGGGGGAGCCCCCGAGTGCGTACGTGCCCTTTTCGTTTGCCTGACGTGGTCAGCTACTCAGGTGTACACGTTTTGTCCTCAGTCGATGAAATCGTGAGGTGGGGGAGCCCCCGAGTGCGTATGTAGCATGTAGTAAAGTTGCAGAAAATAGTCAACAGAGGGTTGGGGGCGAGGTACTTAGCTTTATTTATATCGTGATGGAGGAGGTACATGGTTCGGCTGAGTAGCCTTGGCTGAAAGCCTTATTGAAAGTAAAAAGGGGGGTAGGTTGCTACGGGTAGAATCGTCGCAGGTGCGAGACGTTCCACGGGTTGGAGTATGCGACTCCAGACTCCATGTGCTTGAGGCGATAGGCGCCACCTGGGATGACCTCGGTGATGGCGTAGGGTCCTTCCCATGGTGAATCGAGTTTGTTCGGTCGCTTTTTCTTGAGTCGCAAGACGAGGTCTCCTTCGACGAAGGACCTTGGGCGCAGCCGGCGGCTGTGATAGTTGCGGAGACTCTGCTGGTACAACGCTGATCGAGCTGCTGCTATATCCCGTGCTTCGTCGAGTGTGTCGACGGTGTCTTCGAGTGCAGCCGTGGACTCGGCTTCGCTGTAAGCGACGACTCGTGGAGCCTGGTGGCGTACTTCGGCTGGTAGCACTGCCTCGGCTCCGTGTACCATGAAGAACGGTGTGTAGCCGGTGGAGCTGTTTGGCGTTGTCCGTAAGCTCCACAGGACAGACGGTAGCTCTTTCGTCCAGTTTCCAGCTTTGTGCTCGAGTGAGCTCATGAGGCGCTTCTTGATGCCGGCGTCGATTAGTCCGTTGGCCTTTTCCACTTGCCTGTTTGTTTGCGGGTGTGCCACTGAGGCATACGTGATATTGATCCCGAGGCCTTCGCAGAAGTCCTAGAATTCTTCGGAGATGAAGTTCGATCCGTTGTCGGTGATGATGCTGTGCGGTACGCCAAACCTGTAGACAATGGATTCGAAGAATTTGACGGCGGTTTTGCCCTTCTGGTTGGTGACTGGCATGGCTTCGATCCACTTGGTGAATTTTTCGACTGCGACCAGGAGGAAGACGTGTCCTCCCTTCGAGGATTTTGGCAGTTTGCCGATCATGTCAAGGCCCCATTGGGCAAAAGGCCAGGCTATGGGTATGGGTCGAAGTTCGGACCCAGGTGCGTGCGGTTTGTCGGCGAACCGTTGGCACCCGTTGCATCTTCGGATGATGTCCTTCGCGTCGCTCATGGCCGTTGGCCAGTAGAATCCTGCTCGCAGAGCTTTGGCAACGAGGGAGCGGCTACCTGCGTGGTGGCCGCAGATGCCCTCGTGGATATCTTGGAGTATGGCCTTGCCGTCATTGATGGTGACGCACCGTTGTAGTACGCCCGTAATGCTGCGTTTGTACAGCTCGCTGTTGATGATGGTGAAGGCTTTTGACCGACGAGATACGCGCCGGGCATCTGTCGGGCTGTCTGGCAATTCTCCGTTTATCAGGAACTGGAGGTATGGACGTGTCCAAGTTTCTTCGACTGCCATGACCTGCATCAGGTTGACCATGGCAACTTCGGTATCCAACTTTTCGGGTCCTTCACGACCTTCGGGTAGCGTAGCCCCCGAGTGTTCTGCTTCTTCGGGTGATCCCTTGGGGAATTTCCGCTTGATGGATGGCACGCAGATCTGTTCGAGGAACACACCTGGTGGTACCTTTGCACAAGTGGAGCCGATGTTGGCGAGTCTATCGGCCTCCTCATTGCTCTCTCTTCCGACGTGCCGAAGTTCGCAGCCGTCGAATTCTCCTTCGAGTGTGTTGTATAGCGCGCGATACGCGATCATGTTTTCGGCGTGTGCGTCACACTCATTCATCGTCTGCTGTACGACAAGGTTGGAGTCACCGTAGATGACCAGGCGCGTTGCGCCACATATTTTTGCCATCTTCATGCCATGGATGAGGGCTTCGTATTCGGCCTCGTTGTTGGAGGCTCTGAATTTCATCCGAAGGACGTACTTCATCTTGTCACCTTGCGGGGAGGTTAGTATGACTCCTGCCCCTGCTCCGGCTTCGCGTTTGGAGCCGTCAAAATGCATTGTCCAGGACTGCGACATGTATGGGGTGTCAGGCAGCTGCAGCTCCATCCAGTGCACCAGGAAGTCCGGAAGGACTTGAGATTTGATTGCGTGTCGCTTCTCGTAGATGATGTCCAGGGGTGATAGTTCAATGCCCCATAGGGCCATGCGCCCTGTGGCCTCTGGATTATTCAGGATGCTGTTTAGGGGTGCCTCGTTGACGACCATCACCTGATGCTCCTGGAAGTAGTGGCTCAGTCGTCGAGCCGTCATGAACACGCCGTAGGCCAGCTTCTTGTAGTGCGGGTACCGCTGTTTTGTTGGAGTGAGAACCTCGCTGAGGTAGTAAATTGGGCGTTGTACCCCATGGGTCTTGCCTTCTTCGGGTCGTTCGACCACGAGTACTGTGCTGACCACCTGGTGTGTGGCTGCTATGTACAGCAACAGGGGCTCGCGCTCTTTTGGCGTGACCAAAACTGGCGAGGTGGAGAGGAGCCGCTTGAGGCTTTCGAATGCGTCGTTGGCTTCTGGTGTCCACTCGAACTTGTCTGCCTTGCACAGCAGCTGGTAAAATGGTAGGGCCTTCTCGCCCATGCGGCTGATGAACCTGCTTAGTGCCGCTACTCGCCCTGCGAGCTGTTGAACGCCCTTGAGGTTTTTCGGCTTCTCCATTGTCATGATAGCTTTGATTTTCTTCGGGTTCGCTTCGATTCCTCGTTGAGAGATGAAGTACCCGAGCAGCTGACCCGAGGGGACGCCGAAGGCGCACTTTTCTGGATTGAGCTTGATCCTGTAGCGATCAAGGTTGTCGAACGTCTCGCGGAGATCGTCGATAAGTGTTCTTGCCTCCTTGGTTTTTATGACTATGTCGTCGACATAGACTTGGACATTGCGACCGATCTGGTTCTTGAGGCAGGCCTGCATGCATCGCTGGTACGTGGCACCCGCGTTCTTTAGCCCGAAGGGCATTGTGTTGTAGCAGTATACTCCGAACGGTGTGATGAACGCCGTTTTCTCTTGATCTTTGACCTTGAGTCGAATCTGGTTATAGCCTGAGTAGGCATCGAGGAAGGAGAGTTTCTCACAACCTGCAGTCGAATCGATGATCTGGTCGATCCGAGGAAGGGGGAAGTGGTCCTTAGGGCAGTGTTTATTTAGTGACGTGAAGTCCACGCACATCCGCAGGATGTCCGTGTCCTTCTTCGGGACCATCACCGTATTTGCCAGCCACTCGCTTTCTTTGATTTCCCGGATGAAGTCTGCTGCGAGTAATCTGTTGATCTCCTTGCCGATAGCTTCGGCTCGTGGCTCCGACAGTCTTCGGATGGACTGCTTGACTGGCTTGGTGTCTGGGAAGACATTGAGTGCGTGCTCGGCGAATTCCCTGGGAACTCCTGGCATGTCCGCAGGACACCAGGCGAAGATTTCCCAGCGCTCACGGAGGAATTCGACGAGCGCGCCTTCCTATGCTGTGCTGAGGTCGTTGGCGATCAATGCCGTCTTGGAGGCATCCGTTGGATGGACCTGCACTTTCTTGGTGTTGATGGTGGAGTCGAAAGACATGTCAGGTGCGTTCTGCTTTGTGACTGGGGGTAGCCCACTGTCCGTCACCTCGCGAAGCCTTACAAGCTCGTCTTGCATGCCGAAAGACTGGGAGATTTTGTTGAAATCCCTGTCGCATTGGTCCGATCGGGTGAAACTCCCGTGGACTGTGATGACGCTCCTTGGTCCTGGCATCTTGAGTAGTAGGTATGTGTAGTGTGGGACGACCAGGAACCTTGCGAATGCTACACGTCCCAGGATGGCATGGTATTGCGACGGCCAGTCCACCACTTCGAATTCTAGGCGCTCCTGCCGAAAGTTGTCCGGCTTCCCGAAGATGACGTCGAGCCCTATTTTGCCCAGGGGGAAGATGCCCTTCCCTAGGACAATGCCGTGGAACGTTGTGTCTGATTGTTCCAGGCTGTATTGCGGGATCCGCATAGCTGCTAGTGTGCTTGCGAACATTAGGTTGATGCCGTTGCCGCCGTCCATGAAGACGCGACTCATCTCGAAGCCTCCGATCTGCGCCTCCAGCACCAGGGCAGCATGACCTGGGCGAGGGATCTGGCAAGGGTGATCCGCGCGAGTGAATGTGATGCAGGACTCCGATCCGCTGAGGTACTCAGGGATTGCAGGTGGAGTTGCCACGGCTAAGTTGATTTGTCGGGTGATTTTCTTCTGCACCCTGTTGGTGGGGCGTCCCTTCTGGATCATATTTAGCGCTCCCTTTGGTGGGGGGTATGCGATCCCGGCGTTGTTTTGTGATGGTGCGACTGGTTGATTTGGGCCTCCAATAGGCGGCGGTGGAGGAGCTCCGTGTGCTATTTCGCCTGGCGCAGGTGCGTTTCCGAACGCAGGAATTGGAGCTTGTTGCCTCATCTGCATCATGCCTTCGCTGAGTTTCTGGAACTCGCGGCAGTCCTTGAGCATGTGGCTAGCTTTCTTTTTGCCATCTTGTTTGTCGATGTAGAAGTGGATGGTGCATGGACCCGAAAGTTTGTCGAATGCTGAGGGTCCGTTGTCGCGGTCACGGCGTTGCCACGACTGCGTTGGTCGTCCGTTGTCACGGAAATTTCCGCTGCGGTATCCTCCGCTGTTGCGGCTGTTGTCGTTACGGCGGTCGGCGTAACCGGCTGCGACCATGTCGGGTCCGTCGCGGTCCTCGTAGACGCGCGATCTCCTCTTGCTGCGGCGTTCGCGTCTTCGGCCGTAGTCGTCCTCTTCATCTGATTGCGCCCGCTGGATGCAATATTCACCGTCTGCCCAACTGTTGGCGATTTCCATGAGGTGGTCGAGTGTCTTGGGCTTTATACGCCCAAGTTCCTCCTTGAAGTCTGGGCGTTTGACGCCGTCCCTGAAGGCGTCGATGGCCCTTTCTTCGGAGATGTGTGCTGCGGAGTTCTTGGTTGTAGACCAGCGTAGTATGTACGAGCGAATAGATTCACCCGTTCTCTGAGTGCAGGCTCGCAACTCTTCGATTGAGGCGGGCCTCTTGCTGGTGCCTTTGAAATTTCGAATGAAGCTATAAGCGAGCTCCTCCCAGCTTCGGATGGATCCTGATGATAGGCTGCTGAGCCAGGCCCGCGCCGCGCCTGTCAGCTGCAGCTGAAGGCATTGCATGGCGGTTTCTTTGTTTCCTCCGTGAAGCTTGACGGATGACAGATGGTCACTGAGCCAGGACTTTGGATCTTGCGTGCCGTTGAACTTCGGAGTATCCGAAGGAAGCTTGAAGTTGCGTGGCATCTGTGTTCGCCGGACGGATCTGCTAAAGCATCGAGCCCCGCAGAGTTCTCCTTCGTCTTCATCCATCTCAGATTCAGACGAGCATGCGCGTTTGGCGCGTGCTTTGTCGATCTTGCGTTGTGTAAGCTTGTCTCTGGCGTCGTAGTCGCGTTTATGGCGATGCGAGCTCTTCTTCCTTCGAGGAAGATCGTGTTCCTCTTCATCTTCGGATGAGGGAGTGGGGCTCTGGTCGCGCCTGGCCGGAGCTTTCTTCTTCGGCTCCGTAGGAGCGTCTTCGTGGAGCGCAGCTCCGATTAGTCCTAGTCCGGTGAGTGCGGACTTATGCATGGCCCTTTTCGGGTCCCCCTCCGGAGGTGGGTGAGCCACGAGATACGCAGTGGCTGCCATGATCGCAGCTTGTGGCGTCTTCGGGATGATGTTGCCGTCAGCGTCCATATCCATGAACGATGTGTGGAGAGTTCGGGTCGCGTCACGCCGCTCCTTCGGGTCCATGTTTTCCACCCGAGAGCGGTGCTTGTTTCCCTGGTTTCCGTTTGTGCTAGAGCCGGGTCCCATGGCGGAGAGCGCAGCTCGTCGCGCGCTGGACTCGGAGGCTGCTTTCTTGCGTTTGTCGAGCGTCTCCTGCATCTTAACTTGCTTCTTGTGCTCCTCGATGAGGAGGTAGTGGTATGCCATCAGTAGGTCACGTGAGGAGTCCAGAGGTAGGACTATTTCGCCTGCGACGGCGCGGCGTGCTTCGACCCATCCTTCTTTGCTAAGTTGGATGGGGTGGCCCCTGTTTTCCCCGTTTTTGCCGTTTCCACCGTTTTCGCCGTTTCTGTCCTGCGGGTTGGGGTTGGGCGGCGGGTTAGGCGTTTCCTCGTCGGTTTGGATTACTGCGGCGCACAGATAGCGCTTCCAGATTGGTTGGCTGCTGCCGCAGCTTTCGGATCCGGAACCGTAGGTCCCTTCATCCGAAGGTGGATCGCACAGATCGGAGTTGTAGCTGCTGCTGCTGTAGAACTCATCTGTTGATGGTGACGTGCGTAGCACGGGGTGTGGAGCCCACGAAGCGGGCCTGATTGACGGCACGGGCACCCGCTCAGGGAGGCGGAGGGTGCCAGTTTGTCCCACCTGGAAGCAGAAACTCCCGAACAGAATTTCGAGTCCGTCGCCTACGGGCTCGAAATCCTTCATGGTATCCGGCGAGTGGGCGGTGAAGTCGAAAGCGCCGAAGAGGAGGTGATTCTCTGTCGCCGCGGAGTTGTAGATCGATCGGGTCGGAACCGTCACGACCGCACAATCAGCAGCCCCAATTCCCACAGACGGCGCCAATTGACGAGGTTTAATATCGTCAATGCCCATTGTTATGGACTTGGGTTTTGGAGAAGATGGGGATGCTGGAGATCGTGGCATGGTTAACAGACAAGTAACCAGGGGACACGAGATTTACCCAGGTTCAGGCCCCCGGAGGGAAAACCCTACTCCTGCTTGTCTGCTCTTTGATTACGGCGGAACCGAAGGTTACAGGGTGCGCAGATTCGATCTGGCGTGGATGCGTGTGCGAAAGTATGAGTCGAGTTGAGGTGAGTTCTCCTAGGACGTGCCCTCCTGGCCTTTATATAGACTTAGGCAGGTCCCGGGCATAGTCCTAGTCGATTACAAGTTCTAGGGTTTTACCCCTTTGAATTTCCTATCTCCGCTAGTCTTGCTCTCCAAGGATCCGAAGGCGTTATGGGCCTTGGCCACCCGAAAATCTTCATGGGCCAGCGTATATCTGCTGTGGGCCTTCCTTGGGCTGGACTAGGTATGCTGAAGTTACGTACCCGTAGGGTATAACCATGTCACAATTATTTATATTTTTTTGTTTCACTTCTTTTTCTATTTATTTTTGTGGCATTCCTTTTCCTTTTGATTTATGTTATTCTTATCTTTATTAATAAATTGCAATCGTTATGGTTTGTGTTCTATGAGTTTTACATTTTAGACCCTAGTGAATTGGGAAATCAAAATGTACATGATTTTCAAGTTTAACCCTCCAGTTTTCGAAAAAAGCACGGTCCCGTCGTCCCATCCCTTATGTGGTTCTAGCAAAACTTAACTCCCCCCAGCCGGTGGGAGTCGGTTTGGCATTCCTTACCTACGACCATTACTCCTCCCTATGCTGAGGCAGGTGCTCGCGTGCAGACCATGTTGCTATGTGGTGAACTTCCTCTCCTTGTTGGTAATGATTTTGAAATGTGGTTTAGATTGATGAAAAATGGCACATTATATTTTAACGAATGGTAAATGGCACATTCTTGATACTAAATTTTCCTCCGGCCGTCTATCACTACTGATAGCAAGTCTGTGAGGCCCAGAGTGACAATCCGAGAATCCGTGTTATGCATACATTTCACGTTCCCATGATCAGGGAGCCATGAGCATAATTGACAAATATCATTACAACATGAAAGGATACGGATGTCGCCTAGAGGAGGGGGGGGGGGGTGAATAGGCAATTAAAACTTTTCCTAGAGTGGCTCAACAAAAGGGAATAAAACTAGTGTTTACTTTGTTAAGCACAACCTAGAACAACTAAGGTTCACCAATGTGCACCAACAACTTAGGCTAAGCAATACAAGCAACAAAGTGATAGCAAGATATATATTACTTCAAGCACGAAGGCTATCACAATGTAAAGTGCATAAGTAAAGAGCTCGGTATAGAGATAACCGAGGCACGCGGGGACACCGAAATTTTACCGAGTTCCTCCCAACATGGAGTACGTCTCGTTTGGAGAGGGGGTGGTATCAAACCATCAATGCCACAAAAGGCCTCCCTTATTCTCTGGTGAATCTCACCCCAATGGGATCGATCCACGCTTCCACTATCGGTGCACTTGTCGGTGGCAACCGGAACCTCTCACAAGGTTGGGGCACGTCTCCACAACTTAATTGGAGGCTCCCAACAAATGCCACAAAAGGCCACAATGCCACCAAGGCCACAAAACCGTCTAGGGTTCCAAGAAACCAAGAGGGACAAGCTCCAATGAGTCACACGAACCAAATCCTCCGAGGAGAACTCAAACCGATGCACCAAATGCAAATGGCAAGAACACCACAAAGGTGCTCAAATCCCTCACTCTCAAGTTCCAACAAATCTACTAAAGCTATTGGGGGAACAAGAGAGGAGGAATCAAAGAGAGACCCAAAATCTAGATCCCCAAAGATGCACTCACAAAGAGATGAATCGGTTAGGTCAAAATGTAGATCTAGATCACCTCCAACTACCCCTCAAATATATGCAAGAATCAATGGAGGGGTAAGTATAAATCAAGCTCAAAGAGTCAGGCAAATGAGGGCAAAGCTTAGACAAAAGGAGGAGAAAGAAGCCACCCTAAACGAAAATGGGCAAAAGACTTATATAGGGCTAGACAAAATATGGTCGTTAGGGTGTTTTCAGAACGGTCCGGTAGTACCGGTTGAGACCGGTAGTACCGGTCGCTCGCAACCAGAGCAGCCCAGAAAATCGGACAACGCGCGCGGCATCAGGGAATCAAAGCAGCAGCAGCAGCTAGGCAGCAGCGGGGCAGCGGGATCTGGGGAGATCAGCGTGCGTGGGGCCAGCGCCAGCAACGCTCATGGCAGGCACGCATGAGAGAGCCAAACCAGGGAGTCAACGCACCCGGGCGGCAGGTGCATGCGGGCCCAGCGGCCAGCTGCATGCGCAGGCGGGCGCCAAGCGCAAGCAATCGAGCGCTGCGGGCGAGGCAGGCGCGTGCGGGGATTTGCAGGGCAGCAGCGGGGTCCGCGCGGGGTCAGTGGGCGGCAGCAGCGCGGTGGGGGCCAGCGAGCGGGAGCGTGGGCGGGAAACACGGCGACGCATGCGCGCGTGCGAGCGAGCCAGCGCGAGCGGGGCGGGCTGACGCGCTGCGGCTGGAGATGCAAGCACGCTGGGCTGCCTGGGGAGGTGTACCTAGGCCGGCCGGTAGTACCGGCCCACCCGGGCGGTACTACCGGGCCGAACCGATAGAGCCGGACCCAGCTACCGGGGGAGGCAGTGGGCTACAACGCGCTGCCAGGCGCGAGCGGTACAGGCCCGCGGTAGTACCAATCAGCCCAGACAAAGTCTTTTTCTTTTTCTTTTTCAAACCGAATAAAGTAAAATACAAATGGTGATAACTTTTGATTGGTAATTCTGATTGACCCGATTCCAGTTGCGTTGGATAGAGGACGATAAGGGCTTCCCAATAAAAGGTGGAAATATTGGTTATCACCAAGTGAGAATGTATCAAGTAATATAATGTGAGATACCTCACTTGATGAGACACCGGAAAACTGCCAAGATCAAAATCGCAACAAGATATAAACGGAAGATCCGATTTTGATGAACAAGAGCTTGTTATGGAGATTACTACAAGCTCTATATCCTCACATGGATAAGACCAAATAACAACCAAATATGATGATGAAAGTATGCAAAGGTTTGAGCTCTCTCCGAACGATGTGACCGAGTTACTCATTCGAGAGCTCCTCTTGATAGTACGGTTATCTATCCTAAATCCGGTCTCCCACACACAAAACGACACCGGCAAAAGGGAAAACCTATCAAGATTATACCTTTGCCTTGAGCATTCCACTTGATATCAATATAGACGAACTTGACCTTCTCAAGATGGAACGCCTTTCTTGATTCCACATCATCGAACCATCATCACCGAGGATGACAAGCATCAAACATAAGATCTTCTATAGGTGGCTCATTTTGAGTGTGCACAACACATCTTCTTCTTATTTCATCGACCTTGAAGCCAACACATGCTCCAAGCGAAGCCAATGGACAATTCCTACAAGTACAACTTAATACACACATTAGTCCATAAAGATTATCATTAATTACCAAAACCACACATGGGGGCCCACATGTTCTTTCACAACATCTATTACATAACAAGAGCAAACCTTACATTAATTCCATTATGGTTATACTGATGCAAAACTTACATCTCTCCACTCTCTTATTTTCTATGATTTTTTTTACAATTATTTATATTGTTTTTTGTTTCACTTCCTTTTCTATTTTGTGGCATTCCTTTTCTTTTTTTGTTTATTATTTATTCATCTTATTCTTATCTTTATTATTAAATTGCAATCGATATGGTTTGTGTGCCGTGAATTTTACGTTTTAGACCCTAGTGAATCGGGAAATCAACATGTACATGATTTTCAAGTTTAACCCTCCAGTTTTTGAAAAAAAGCACAGTCCCTTCGTCCCATCCCCTAATGTGGTTCTAGCAAAACTTAACTCGCCACCGGCCGGTGGGAGTGGGTCTGGCGCTCCTTAGCTAGGACCATTGATTCTTCTCCTCCCTATGTCGAGGCAAGTGCTCCCGTGCAGATCATGTTTCTATGTGGTGAACTCCCTGTCCTTGTTGGTAATGATTTCGAAATGTGGTTTAGATTGCTGAGGAAATGGCACATTCTATTTTATCAAGTGGTAAATGGCACATTCTTGATACTAAAATTTCCTCCAGACGTCTATCGCTACTATCGCTACTAATATCAAGTCTATGAGGCCCCTAGAGTGAGAGTCCTAGAATCCCTGTTATGCAACATTTCATGTTCCCATGATCGGTGATTCGTGAGCATAACCGACAAGTATCATTACAACAGTTGTT
Source organism: Avena sativa (assembly GCA_916181665.1). NCBI lineage: Eukaryota > Viridiplantae > Streptophyta > Magnoliopsida > Poales > Poaceae > Avena > Avena sativa. The sequence goes on from OV702299.1 coordinate 512,413,233, forward strand.
ATATAATGAGAGCAAAACTTACATTGATGCCATTATGGCTATACTGACGCAAAACTTACATCTCTCCACTCTCTTATTTTCTATATATTTTTTTTACAATTATTTATATTCTTTTTTGTTTCACTTTTTTCTATTTATTTTTGTGGCATTCCTTTTCTTTTTGATTTATCTTATTCTTATCTTTATTTACAAATTGCAATAGGTATGGTTTGTGTTCTGTGAGTTTTACAATTTAGACCCTAGTGAATCAGGAAATCAACATGTACATGATTTTCAAGTTTAACCCTCCAGTTTTTGGAAAAAAAAGCACGGTCCCTTCGTCCCATACCGTTATGTGGTTCTAGCAAAACTTAACTCCCCCCGGCCGGTGGGAGTGGGTTTGGTGTTCCTTACCTACGACCATTGAATCTTCTCCTCCCTATGCTGAGGCAGATGCTCGCGTGCAGACCATGTTGCTATATGGTGAACTTCCTCTCCTTGTTGGTAATGATTTTGAAATGTGTTTTAGATTGCTCAGGAAATAGCACATTCTATTTTATCGAGTGGTAACTGGCACATTCTTGATACTAATTTTTCCTCTGGCCGTCTATCACTACTCATAGCAAGTCTATGAGGCCTACAGAGTGACAGCCCGACAATCCCTGTTATGCATACATTTCACGTTCTCATCATCAGTGAGCCGTGAGCATAACCCACAAGTATCATTACAACATTTATTATATAACAAGAGCAAAACTTACATTGATGCCATTATGGCTATAATGATGGAAAACTTACATCTCTCCACTCTCTTATTTTCTATGATTTTTTGTTTACAATTATTTATATTCTTTGTTGTTTCACTTCCTTTTCTATTTATCTTTGTGGCATTGCTTTTATTTTTTCTTTATTTTTGATTTATCTTATTCTTATCTTTATTATTAAATTACAATCGGTATGGTTTGTGTGCCGTGAATTTTACATTTTAGACCCTAGTGAATCGGGAAATCAACATGTACATGATTTTCAAGTTTAACCCTCCAATTTTTGAAAAAAAGTACGGTCCCTTCGTCCCATCCCCTTACGTGGTTCTAGTAAAACTTAACTCCCTCCGGCTGGTGGGAGTGGGTCTGGCGCTCCTTACCTACGACCATTGATCTTCTCCTCCCTATGTTGAGGTAGGTTCTCGCGTGCAGACCATGTTGCTATGTGGTGAACTTCCTCTCCTTGTTGGTAATTATTTCGAAATGTGGTTTAGATTGCTGAAGAAATGGAACATTCTATTTTATCGAGTGGTAAATGGCACATTCTTGATAACTAAATTTTCCTCCGACCGTCTGATACGTCGGAAACGTATCTATAATTTTTTATGTTCCATGCTTGTTTAGTATCTACTTTGCTTTGCTTTGTCTACACTTTGAGGTGCTTTTTACATGTTTTCTGATACTAACCTATTCACAAGTTGCCACAGTGCCAGTTGCCTGTTTTCTGCTGTTTTTGGTTCTAGAAAAGCTAGTAAGGAAATATTCTCGAAATTGGACAGGACTAACGTCAAAGTCAATAACTTTCCGTGGGGAACAAGAAGTCCAGAGGGGAGATGGAGAGGCATGCCAGTGCGGACACACCCCCTAGGCGCGGCCAGGGGTGGGCCCGTGCCTAGGCAGGTTGTGGGGCCCCTAGAAACCTCCTAGGCCTCCCCCTTCGCCTATAAGAAGCCCCCGATGCCTAAACCCTAAACACCCGATCAATATTCCACGAAACCTTCTATAGTCACCGCCACCGTCGTCCCTATATCGGGGAGGATCTGAAGTTCTTCCAGACACCCTGCCAGAGGGGAGATCATCCCAGAGGCCTTCTTTTCCGATATGATGCGTGAGTAGTTCCACCTTGGACTATGGGTCCATGTATGAGCTAGATGGTTGTATCTCCTCCTTTGTGCTTTCATGTATAGATCTTGTGAGCTCCGTGCATGATCAAGATCTAATCTATTTGTAATCATGCATGTTGTGCTTGTGGGGATCCGATGGATATTGAGATTATTATGTTGGATTGATTAATGGTTTTGTCTTTATGATTCTATCATGTCTATGTTGTTTGTTATCTTGCATGCTCTCTGTTGTTAGTGGATATCTTGGCCAAGTAGTTGCTAGTGACTCCAAGAGGGAGTATTTATGCTCGATAGTGGGTTCATGCCTCTAGTTTCCAAGGGAAGTGACAGAAATATCTTCGATTGTAGATGTGTTGTTGCCACTAGGGGGGAAACAACGGTCTCTTGTTCATGGAACATGTTGACTGTTTACCTTACACACTTTGCTTAAAGTAGTTGTCTGTTGCTTGCAACTTAATACTGGAGGGGGTTTGGAAGATAAACTGAAGGTGGACTTTTAGTCATAGATGCAGTTGTTTGGCGGTCTATGTATCTTGTTGTATTGCCCAATCAAATCTCATAGGATCTTTCTGACTAGTATTGCATTGTTATGTCTTGCTCAGTTCCTGTCAATTGCCCTGCTGTAATTTATTTACCCTTCATGCCATGTTGTTTATCTAAGGAGAGCACCTATAGTGAACTATGGACCCCGGTCCAATATTTACCATTGATACATCTTCCACTGTTACTTGTTTACTTGCTGCAAACCATTAACTTCCACACCATACGTTTAATCCTTTGTTACAGCAAACCGGTGAGCTTGACAACCTCACTGATTCGTTGGGACAAAGTCTTGAGTTTGTGTTGTGCAGGTCTCCACGTTGTTTGCAACACCTGTGTGATGTTTCCTTCCTCCTACTGGTTCGATAACCTCGGTCTCAACTGAGGGAAAACTTGCTGTTGTGCTCTTCACACCCTGCGCTTAGGGTTACCAACAAAGTGCCACATCGATCACCATCACTATCTATCACTACTAATAACAAGTCTGTGAGGCCCACAGAGTGATAGTCTGAGATTCCCTGTTATGCAACATTTCACGTTCCCATGATCAGTGAGCCATGAGCATAACCGAAAGTATCATTACAACATCTATTACATGACGATGGCACAACTTACATTGATGCCATTATGTCTATATAGATCATTAACATCGGAAGTTATTCAATTGTAGAGCCAAATGTCATGCCTTAACCTACATGCAACTGACTGAGAATGACCTAGCTCGCATAGACGTCAGCATCTCCCTCGTCCTTCTTGCTTCTGAAAGTCTAGCCATGTAAATATCCAGGGACAACGCCAGTGAGTACTTTTGAATGTACTTGCAAACCACCAAGATAAGGTAAGCAAGATAATGCAATTTGGTTGTGGAGAGATATCTCTAGCTACAGTTATTTTGAAAAGCCTAGTTTCTCTTGTAGATATGGCATCTCTATAACTTTGTTGAAAAAGACTTTTGAAAATATGTCTCCTTTCTAAAAGGTGGGATATCTCCATATCCTTATTGAAAACGTTTCTAAAACCATTTTAGAGTAAAATCCCTTTTTAAACATCTTAGACCATCCATGGTCAAAACAAAACCTTACTCTCATGTTTTATCGTGACCAAGTCATATCCTTTTATCTTTCTCAAAACCTTCACTTGGGTACTCCTAGCAATCACCTTTCCTACCATCCTTGACCATGGACACGACTATTCGAATAGATTATACTTTGCAGAGTTTGTGCACTTTCCCCACAAGAATCAATACATTCGTTGGGATTCAACCACGGCCCATTACTCAAGGTACATGGGGGTCCAGATAATCAAACCTAACTTTTGATTTGTCGACCCTAGCAAAGGCGCCTTTCCCTTTTGGGTTTGTTGTCCCCAAAAATGAATATGTGGCTCCCGGTGCCATAATCCTCCCTTCCTTACACGCGTATACCCAAACATTCACCTTGGGAAATACCTTAGTTTGTGATTCCACTTCATTCCATACTCCTAAGTCATACCGTTCACGGGAGACCCAATTGTTGCACCGACCTTGTCTATGACATCCACCATCCCTAGCTCCATAGAACCTTGTAGGGGACAACCCGTAATTCGGGGGATTTCTCCCCTATAGCACTTGTAGGGGCGGACCATGCTAAAGAGAATAAACTACAAGTTAGACCCCATCTTCTAGGGGTAACGTGGCTGCATGGATAAGTTGTTCCGGTAAAGGCGTATAACATCCCTTCTCTTGCTCATGTCCATCATAAACATTTATTCACTTCTCCTTTTTCTTATTTCAAAACATCCCCTTAGGAACAATGCCTCTTCCCAAGGATTTTATAAAGTAAATTTTGAAACATTTGTAGTATGGTAAACCCTGAAACAGTTTTGTTCATCAAAAGACGGGGTTTCCAACAAGGTGGGATGCTAACCATCGTACTCTCGATCTAAGGGGTAAAGTAGGTTGTCAACACGGGTAAATGTCCTATTGGACATCATGTCATAACTTGGAGGGGGCAAGTTATTAGCGTACTAATAGTAAAACAAAACATGCATGTAGTAATTTAGTTTATAAGGGAGATACCAAACATGTAATTAAAAGGAGTAAGAAAATTATTGGAATTCAAAAACTGTGGCTTGCCTATGACCAGAAATATGTCCTTGGGATTCTTCTTAGAATACCAATAATAGCAGTAATAATAAGATTATCCCTTCTTCTTGATGTCAACACAATCGTAGTTATCATCGCCATGAGACATACATGCAACAAACAAGGTACCATAATCAACACAAGGGATACAAGAACCAATATACTACATCAAGAAAGTGAGCAAACATTAATACCCTTTAGTAGATTTTGGGGTTTTAAGCACAAGACAATTGGAATTAACTTATTTGCATTTGTGGAAATTATCTTATGGTTTACATACCAAATACTACTTAACTAAGGGGTTTTAAACCAAGGCCAGGTTTTGTATGATATCAATGTAAAAAATGATATCATCAGATAGGTATTGACCAAACAAAACCACCATAAGTGGTTTCACAATTTTATCATTTTTCTTTGAGTTGTTATGAATTTTCTAGTGAAAATAACCCTAGTTTAGGTGAATAAATACCAGGAATTATCTGAAGTCCAAAAATTATTTCCTCCTGGATTTAGGAAGGCATTGATGTACTGGTTCACTGGGAGTTGGTTTCAATTCAAAATATTTACCAGAATGCCCTTGGCAAATTCCCAAATTCCGTTTTGCAAGAATTTTGTCCCTTTCACCAAATTAAATATACATGTCCTTTTTAGATGAATCCAAAGTCAGATGGTATTTAAAATACCTTTCCATAGGAATTGGATTCAATATTTTTAAGGTTACGTAACTCCTATAAGGATTTTTCTTATTGAAATAACCCTATTCAGAAGACTTTAAATCACAAAAATTCAACCAAGGCTCAATAAATCTTGATCTCCTAGGGTATTATATATTTTGGGGCACCTCATATCTGAGAGTTGGAATAAATTCAAAACAGTTAGTAGATTTATCATGAGAATTTTTCAAAGTCCTCTCTCGGTAGTTTTTGTTGTTTTCACTACCTTGGATCTGTAGCTCCAATTAACATGGGTCCAAGGGGGATGGCAGGGTATAAAGGGTACCTTTCCAAGTAAATTAGTTTCACAAAGTTTGACACCAATCTACTCATGTTAATTATGTCTTAGAGAAGACATATTCTAGTAAATAAATTCTTAGAAGATGTACAAATTTTATTTTGGCAAGGAAAAGGTACTGACTGGTGGGAAAAACATTTAGGTTCATATGAAAATAATACCTAGGTGTTTTCATATAATTTTCATTTTATTAGGTATTTAATCCTAGTGGCTATTTTACTAGATCTAGAAAAATGGGAAAAGAAAAAGGTTGGAGAAGGGCTAGCGGGCCAGATCTGGATGGGGCAAGCCTTACTAGGCCGTCTCGGTCCAGCCGGACGCGGGCACGCACAGGAGCACCGGTTCGAACTGCTGGCGAGCGGCATCCGCTAGTCGGTGATAGAGACTACTGAAGGGGTATCGAGTGATGTTCGCCGTTCGATTAAAACGCTGATGGACGGACACGAGTCTACTTCCTCGCCGAGACACAGGCGATAGGGTTGAAACCCTAGGTCTCATCGGAGGGGATCAGGAAGCTTACCAGAGTGCGATTCCGGCGACAGGAGGGACACCAGGCGACACGGGACTCCAGGGCGAGTCTGGAGAGGGGTGGAAGTGATGGTTTTGGTTCCTACAAATGGTTCGCATGTCCACACCGGAGGAGCCAGCTCTGGTGCTCGCCGGGAGCGCTTCCTGGGGCTTGCATGTCGGAGAAGAGGGGTCAGGAAGGATGCTAGGTTCCTAGGATACGCAGGGGTGGTGTTGGTACCCTTGTAGGGGCTCAGGAGTGTGATCTCTGATGGAGAAGCTTCTCCATGGTCACCACACGCCGTCGGCTACTACGTCGTTCCTAGAGCATAAAAATGATAGGGAGAGGTAGGTCAGGGCTAGAGTAACAAGAGGATGTATAGAGAGGGGGAGAGGAGGGTGTAGATCGAGGAGGAGCTTGCTTGTAACCTTGCATGAACATGACGGTTCTCCTCTTCCTATAGGCAATAGAAAGGGAGAGAAAGTTGGGGCGTGTGGGAGGAAAGACTAGTGAGGTGAGGGGAGTGACTGAGACCTGGGAGAGGGGCTAGGGTAAGCTATGGGATAAATACCCAAAGGGATAGGTCCATGGTAGTCTAGTCTCAAGAAGGATCTTGGGAGTCGGCAGGGGGCTGTGGTTGGGCAAGAGGGGCGGTGGGGAGGTGCCTAGGGTCCTGGTGCTCAACCAAAGAGGGACAGGGGAGGAGTAGTGGCTGTTGTTCCATTGATGTCCAAGATTTTTCAATATATGGGTGTCTCTCTCTTTCTCTCCACTCCAAGCACAAACGGACAAAAGAGTGAGGGCTAGAATTGTAGTTCTACAGTGCACACGAATAGGGAGAGAGAGGTGAGGGTGTTGGAGGGTTGTGTCAAGTATTATGTTGATTTGGGGTTGTAGGTCTAGTGGGATTAGGGAAGAGGTTAACTAGTTGATTTTTCTTATCTAAATTCTCTTATGATCCTAAGGGAGGTGGGAATGGAGGATGATGCTGGCATGATCCTGTATGGTAGAGGGTTGAGTAGGGATCACTAGTTAAGTATAAACAGAAATCAAGAGGAGAAGAATGGATTTTGAGTAGTTTTTGTGATCTTGTGTTTTAACATCCTCATACATACTTTGGCATCATATAGAGGAGGATTCAGAGATATATTTGGGTCAAGGGTAGTTGGAAGGGAAAGAGGACATTATGTATGGTAACATGGTGCAAAATGATTTGCAAAGTCATCACTGATAAGATCACACTAACCTGCCAAAGTTGGAAGAAATTAAGATGGTCAGAACATGATATCATATTTTCTTCAAAACAGGGTTGGTTTGAGTAGCATAAGACTCCAATGGAAACAAGTGATGCATGGATTGATAGACCTTGTTTATAATATCACAACCCCACAAAGAGTTGTCCAAAAGGAGGTGGCATGAGGTTGGGAGTTTCTGCCAAAGTAGGCATGATGACAAGATTTGTAGAAAAAGATTATTTTCTTGCTTACTAAACCATCAAGGATGAGTGGGTCCAAGAAGGGTTTAGCCAAGGGCAAGAGTAGGATTTAAAGGTACTCATGATGGTTTACAATATGGTTCAGATACATTTCCAAAATGTTCATGGGTTTAGAAAGGTTGAGGCTCAAAGATGGAATGTTGTTAACAGTTCTAGACTTGGTCAAAATTTGGCAGATTTGAGGTTTTTGACTAGGATACAAGAGGTGATGTTTTTGAGGGGATACAAGGTTCTAAACTCATCATCAAGTGTATGATGTTGAAGAGTAGGTTATGTAGAAGGAATCCAAGGATTGATCTGGTCTCAACTACCTTGGGAACTATACAAAAATGGGAGCCAGAATTGAATCTGATAAGGAAAAACAAGTGGTCAGAGGAATGTCTAGGGGTTAAGATAAGCTTTGTAATCTAGATGGATGGGTTCCTAGATTAAGATCAGGTGGTGGTGATCTTAGGACACATCCCAAGGATGGATAGAGTAGGTCCCTTGCCGAAGGATGGGATGGAGAGTTGGTAGGATAGGGTTTACCATGGGTAGGAGATAAACATGAGGAAAGATAGCCTTTAGGTTAGGATTTGATGATATTCTCTTTAAGGTTAGAGGTTGCCTTGCTAGTTTGGTTTATTTCTTAGGGGATGAGCTCCTAGGTTATCTCATGTAATCGAACAAGTAGATCAAGGCAATTCATCTAGCAAACAGATAAAGACAACTCATCTAAGAATATCAAGGAAACTCATCTTGTCTTTAACTCAAAGCTACTACTATGAATACCATCAAGCATGGCTTGAGCTATAAAGGGATGTTTTGAAGAGTTTGAGTTATGGATAAGGTGAGAGTCTCTTGGTACTTCTGTGAGGAGTGGGAATCAATGTTTTATAAATAGTTTGGGGAAATACTAGAGATAAAATACAGTTGAAGGTTCTATCTTAAAAACATAAGGATATAGTATCATATAGATCTCCATAATTTTGTTAATAGAAGCTACTAAAATATTGATGGTTGCTAAAACATCTTGGCTCAGGTTTTTGAAAAGCCAGAACATTTAAGAATATGTAAAATAAGACAAGGCCTTTCTTTTGTCTAATAGCTTTTGCCAACTGAGGGGAAGGTAGAGGAATATAACATATACTACACATTTAGTTGTAGAAGTTCAACCAAGCAAACAACCATTGCATCAATAAACAAGAGTTTTTTTGTTCCTCCTGATTTTTGCATTCTGGACATCTTAACAAGGTGGCTAAATTTGGGATGTTACAATTACTATGGTCAAACATATGCTAGATGAGCCTTTTGTGTTTGGTTGGCATTTTTTCCTATTGAGAGAAGCATAATATTTTCTGAAAACTGTGTGGACTAGGCTGCAGGTATTTTTGATGCCAACTTGGGTTAAAATTAATATACAAATTGCATGGCTTAGCGCTAAAGCCATGTAGGGGTCAGTAGATACCCTATGGCAAATGATGAGAAGCTTTGTGCTCAAATTTGATGCAATAAGCTATGATTCAGAGTATGTCATGTTCTGTTATTAATTTTTGCTATTATTTCACTAAAACTGCAAGGCATAAACTTGATTAGTTGGCTTCATAAATTACACTAGAGGGTATTTCATGTAATGACATCTTAAATCAATCCATGGTGTTGCTTGTACTCAATTTTTTTTGCTAAAATATAGATATACCAGCGAACCTCAATCAACTAGAGATATTTGGACAACGTACCTAGAGTAAACTATACATTGACTTCCTTAAAGGAGGGGGCAAAATATGAGGGAGTCAGGGGTGGTCACCTGGTGGGGTGATAATACGAGCATGTTAACATTTGTGTAACTTGGTCACAAGCCTAATTGGAAATACAAGTCACATAACATAATGATTATGATCAAGTCGTTTATATTCTTTAAGTTTCCATTCTAACGCACATGTATTGTGCTAGTTTCAAAAAATGTATTGTGCTAGTTTCAATTCGTTTTCGTTGTTATTTCCTTTTTATTTTATTTTAACAGTACATGAAAAATATTTCAACACGCATGGGAAACTCTTCTCAAAGTATTTCAAAAACATGAATATCTCTTTTAATATATGAATATATTTTTGAAAATATGAGATCACCATTTCATTTCATAAATTGAACATTTATTTTTAGGTACACATACAATTTCATTTAGTAATATATAAATATCTTTAATTATTAAATTGATCTTTGGAAAATTAAAATTTTCTTAAATTAAAAGTTACTTATGAGGATTTATAAAATATAAAAAGCATGAGTTATTGGGACACACTAGTAGTCAACTATTACAAGTGGGGATGCCGTATTGCCCCCTCAAATAAAAGTTGTGCGCTCCCGGTTTTAATATTCATTTTTTTACATAAAAACATTAGGGAAGACCCCTATCATATCATTATATTTTATTTAAAGGGTGGAAATGTACAGGTGGGGTGATACATGGACTAGCTATAGAAATTACAAGATATCTAACCAGTCTTGCATGCCTTCCTTTAAGCTAAGCCCTACGCATAATTAGAGAAAAGGACTGTTTAAAAGCCTTGCATTTTTCAGAGTTGGGGAGTTGTTCTCTGAAAATATAACTATTTATTTGGTCCCATAAGCTCCAACATATAGTTATGAATATCTCCATGAGGAAATCCAATGAGTACCATCCTTTGCATCTTGCATCATTTGATGAATGTTCAAGTCAGTGTTCCATTCTAAGCCCAATGCCCACCGGAAACTTTGGTTGAAGATGCATTCAAAAAATAAATGATGTAGAGTATCTTATGGTCATGTATCATAGAGAATACATTCCTAGAACTCCACAAAGAAATTCTTCTGGTTCATCCGGTCCTTTGTATTCAATCTTCTGCTCATCAATTGCCAAGCAAATAACTTATGCTTTAAGAGGTTGCATGACTTCCATATATTCAGGATTGATTAAGATGTGGGATACTTCCCAATCATTTATCTATATACTTTCCTGATGATGTATGATTCATCCCATGGTAGAGTCTAGATATCATGATCAAGATCATTATTGTTGTCAATCAGATTAATATCATTCTACAGTTCATTAAACTGCTCATGAGCAATAACTGAAAGTGGGAGTTGAAATAGATCAAAAATAATTATTCATTGCTTGCATGGCTTTTCCATGGAAATATTACTGTTCGTGCAAAGTAGTAGAGATGTGGGTTTTAATATTCTTGAACATGGATTCATCAACTTGATGGTTTGGTCCAATAACTAAATAAATTATATATTTAGGGGTTCTATCTTTGTATATTATCAATGGAGGAAACAAGGGTTTATATGCCATTTGTTCAAACATATATTTTCCAAATGGATTTAATGTAGAGAATTAGTTTTGCAAAAATACTTGGGTTGCAGAATAATGCCACACATGCCCAATATGGATATTTATGGTAGAGTTATCACTGGGTGGGTATCTCTGAATGATAAAAATACTCTGCCCTCGGACTTGCCTTCACGATGATCGATCTATGAGAGGAGGGTACTAATGCCCCGACATCCCCTCCCCTCCCCTCTTTATGTCATGTCGGGCCACCCCATCATGTGGATAGGGAAGGAGATGTGTGGGTAACCCTAGATCACTAGTGCATTTGAGAGATTGAGGAGAGTGGATTTACGCAAATAAGTTGGGCCCCCGACATCACATATGCCCTACGATTGTTGGAGATTCATGCATTCATTTGCACTTAAGCCCCCCCCCCTCCCAGAAAGTTGGAAACAATCCGAGCTCCACCTGACAGTGAAACCTGTATGTTTCTTGACTGGATCTGCTGAAATTTGTTTGTATCTTCAAATTTTTGTTAATTTTGGTTATGTTTTCTAATTTTTATACTGTTAATTTGGTTGTTTTTCCTATTTTTTTCTACGGTTGCTATTGAATCATGTATGTGTCTGCAAGATTCAAAGAAGTTTTAGATCTCTAATAAATCTTGTATGAATCTAGACTAAGATGGAAGGGTCTTCCTATAAAATAGTTTGCACGAATCTCCAACAAACCAATGGTAATGATGATGCTAGGGGTCCAACATAGGTGTGGTGTTGCATTTCCGAATATAGAGTGGTGACGGGAAACCCGATCCTTGCTTGCGAAGGAAACTAGGACATGGAAATGAGGGAACACACCAAGACACACAAGGCAAGGTGCAAAGTATACTCGTGGCACTAATGGGTATCACACGGTAGATAAATTTAGAAAAAAGGCATGGGTAGCAATGATAAAAGGGTCAAAGCTCACCTCATAATTTTAGTATGGTATAGATTTGTATTGCAGTGTCTTCACTTCTCTTTGGATATTTCTTTTTTCTTTTTGTACACTTTTTTAAAGTGCGTGAACATGTATTCTTATAGGCATGAACAACTCCTCTTGAATATATATGAACTATTTTTAGATACAAGAACATTTCTCTACAAACATTCCAATACTTATGCAGCACATTGTTTAATATGAGATGAACATTTCAATTGCAAATATATGGTAGGTACATGAGCATGTTTCCTTTGCAGTACATAAAAAATTTCCACTATGAAAATGATTTGTGAAAATATTATATATTGGTTAAATAAATCGTATTGTCAAAATTTTACAAAAAAATAAATATATGGGTTATTGGGCCATGCGGGCCATTATCGATTTCTTTTCAGCCAATGTAATTCAAAATGGAAAATATGATCTAAGTAACTTTGTCAATAATATCGATGAGACCCTGCAATATAATATTGATAGTTAGTCTTATCGACACCTGATAGGATTAGTTGACATTGACACATGGTTGGACTAGTCGACATGGACACACATGGCTGGACTATTTGAGAATGTGACACATGGTTGACTAGTCGACATCAACTCATGGTTGGATTAGTCGACATCGACACATGGTTGGACTAAGCGACATCGACAGATGGTTGGAGTTTGGAAAAATAAAATAAGAGGTGAATTATTGGTCCTTGTGAGCACTAAGCGCATGAGTATTCTTTTTTCTTGAAGAGTAGAACCTTTGTCGTAATATGAAACTTTTACTTTCTTATTGAAAACCTATCTTAATTAATAGATTGGGGCAAAGCTTTTAACTCTGTTTAAAAAAATATAGAAACATTCAGTACAAATGCAACACATTATTAAAATATGGGATCAACATTTCAGTTACAAATATATGACGGGTGCATGAGTATGTTTCCTTTTACAATATATAAAAAATCCACTAGAAAATGATTTTGTGAAAATATTATATATTTTAAATAAAAGCATACTCCCAACTTTTTTAAAAAATAAATATATGTTTTTAGATATCCCTAGCATATTTCCAGAATTTCTTGTCATCCTTTTCCACAATTTATGTTTCCAAATATCCCCAGCAAAGCCATCGGAGAGCCATCATGCCGTAGAGAAATTTAGAAAAAGCATGGGTGGTAGTGATAAAAGGGTCAAAACTCACCTCATAATTTTAGTATAGTATGGTATAGATTTTTTTTATTTTAGTGTCTTCTTTTCTCTTTTTGCGGAAATACATGCATACTTTTTTTTAAAGTGTATGAACATGTAATCTTATAGGCATGAACAACTTCTCTCGAATATACTCCCTCTATCCCAAATTAGGACGCATATAATTTTTGGTCAAAGTCAAAAAAATTAAAGTTTAACCAACTATATAGAAAAAATATAAACATCTACGATACAAAATGCACGTAATGTAAAAATATATTTCATTAAGGTTCTAACAATACTATTTTGATATTATAAATGTCTTTTTTCTACATAGTTAGCCAAATTTTGAAAAGTTTGACTTTGACAAAAAACTATATGCATCCTAATTTGAGATAGAGGGAATATGAACTATTTTCAGATACAAGAACATTTCTCTACAAACATATTCCAGTACTTATGCGGCGCACTGTTTAAATATGAGATGAACATTTCAATTACAAATATATGGAAGGTACATGAGCATGTTTCCTTTTGGAGTACATAAAAAGTTTCCACTATGAAAATGATTTGTGAAAATATTGTAAATTTGTTAAATAAAAACATATTCTCGAAATTTTGTAAAAAATAAATAGATGAATTAATGGGCCGCGCCGGCCATTATTGATTTCCTTTCAGCCAGAGCACTTCAAAACGGCAAACAGGAGCTCCCTGCCAAATTTTATGCCTGCTGCTTGGCGTCGCGGTACCCAGCATCCACGAGGACCTTCTCCTTCTTGGCGAGCTCAATGTCGTTATCGACCATCATCTCCACGAGCTGCCTGAACCCAACCTTGGGCTTCCACCCAAGCTCTTTCCTCGACTTGGATGCATCTCCCTGAAGGCTGTCCACCTCCGCAGGGCGGAAGTACTTCTTGTCAATGACCACATGATCCTTCCAGTCTAGCCCGGCGTACCCAAATGCCGCCTGCAAGAACTCCTCCACAGTGTGGCACTCTTCCGTGGCGACAACGTAGTCAGCGGGCTTGTCCTGCTGCAGCATCAGCCACATCGCCTCCACGTAATCCCCGGCGAAGCCCCAGTCCCTGCCGGCGGAGAGGTTGCCGAGGAAGACCTTGGTCTGGAGACCGACCTTGATGCGGCCGACGGCGCGGGTGATCTTGCGGGTGACGAAGTTCTCGCCACGGCGGGGGGACTCGTGGTTGAAGAGCACGCCGTTGCAGGCGAACATGCCGTAGGCCTCGCGGTAGTTGACGGTGTACCAGTGCGCGGCGACCTTGGCGGCGGCGTAGGGGGAGCGCGGGTGGAAGGGCGTGGTCTCGCTCTGCGGCGGCGGGGTGGAGCCGAACATCTCGGAGGACCCGGCCTGGTAGTAGCGCATGGGCTTGGCGGAGAGGCGGACGGCCTCGAGGAGGCGGAGCGCGCCGGTGGCGACGACGTCGGCGGTGTAGTCCGGGATCTCGTAGGAGACGGCGACGTGGGACTGCGCGGCGAGGTTGTAGACCTCGTCGGGGAGGACGAGGTCGAGCGCGCGGCGGAGGGAGGAGGAGTCGGAGAGGTCGGCGTAGTGGAGGCGCATGGGGGGACGCTGCGCGGAGGGGGCGGCGTGCGGGTCGTGGTAGATGTGCTCCAGCCGCTGGGTGTTGAAGTTGGAGGAGCGGCGCATCAGGCCGTGCACCTCGTAGCCCTTGGACAGGAGCAGTTCAGTCAGGTAGCTCCCGTCCTGCCCGGTGATGCCAGTCACCAGTGCAACCTTCCGCGGCGCCACCAGGGAACGGGGCACCGAGGGGACCTCCTCGGCTCCGGCGCCGTTGGGCTTGGAGGTGTTGGCCATTTTTCAGTTGGGTATATGGGAGTAAGGGAAGGAGGAGGATTTGGAAGGAGTGATGAAGAGAGAACTGATGAAGGAGTATTTATAGGACATGGAAACTTTGGGTTTGGGTCAGCTTGCACTTTGAAATATTTTGGACACTCTGACTCGGCACTTAAACCTTTTTTTTTTGCCGGTATGCACTTGACACGCTTGACACGCTCACTCCGCCACCTTAGCGCACTTGGGTGAGCGGTGCGCAGTCGTGTCATCTTTGAGGCATAGTCGGTCTTCTGAAGTCCCCTCCTTCAATTGTGACGTGGACCGAAAGCTCGGTGTTTCGCCTCTTCTCCATTCGTGGAGGGAGAGGTTGCAAGGAGAGGCCCGATGTTTGATAGTTGTAGTTTGTGTTGTATGTCGTGTGGTGTTGTGTTTGTATCAGTGTTGCCTTCTAGGCATTGTATCGGCCATTTCTGGTATTGTACCGGCCGTCTAGGCTTTTCTTCTATATGATTAATACACCTTTCAGGGTGTATTCTAGGAATAAAGATTAGAAAAGCTGTTCAGAGAGGATGATGATGGCGTGTGCACGGGTAGGACTAAGCCTGGTAGAGGTTCTTCTACAAGGGGTTTTACTGCAAAAAAATACCATTTGAAAACATTGCTCCGGGCTATAAGGATTGAGGCGACGACATGGGTGAGGGGTTCTAGTGATCTCCGATATCTGACAAGAGGTACAAAGCTTAGTGGCAGGTCTAGGAACTTGAAGGTCTGGTTATCAGAGCTCATTGGTGCCACGCCGACAATCGAATCAATATATCGGGGGCTCGGGAGGAAGTGATAAGAGAAGGCGGTAGATCGGAGAGTTGGTGGCTCGTTGCGTGGAAGAGATAGTGATCGCTCGTGATATATTGAAAAATGTATCTATTTATATTGTACCTTACGATGGCAGAAAGAAGTACCCCATATAAATTGTCCGTTTTAATCGAAAAAGAAGAGAGGTATAACAGATCCAATATGGAGGTCTTCTTTAGATAAATTCTAAATTAGTCACCTCCAATAGTATCTTTGTTTTGCTCCCATGATGATTCTCGGCCGGTTCTTTCTGGGACTATGGGTTTATACTTTAATGTTAATGAATCCTTTGAGGTATTTTCCAAGTCGCTTATTTTTTGACGGATGGAGTAGTAATTATGTAGTCTATCTTCATACTTTGAGTTTATGTATGTAGATGATTAGGATCATCATTGCAATTGGTGGATATCTTTTTGTTTGTGAAATGAATATCCGGCCTAATATTGAAAGCTCAATTCTTTGAGTTATTTGAAAGATACATCAGATACATTTAAATTAAATTGCTAATATTAATCTGGGCACGTTCCATGTCCTTCATTGAATCCAACCATGCAAATGTTGCTATATATTGAGTCGGCGGTACATAACACGAGCATAAGTAGTTACCAAGTCCACCCATAAAACAAAATGTCTACTAGTTGACTAGTTTCTTTTAGGCACTGGATACGGTAGATACCACGATATGAAATCGAACGGGCACAAATGTTAGTTAACTGATTTCTTTCATGTACATATCATGATACAAACAGTGACACAAGATATTACTCCATTCATTTCATAATATAAGCCTTTTTAGCTAGTTGTTTTAGCTTTCTAAAAAGACTTACATTGTGGAACAGAGGTAGTATCAGATTAAGGTGTCCTCAGATACTGCCTCCTCACTGCTCACCACCTAGCTCATGCTAGCCTGTGATACGCCCGCTCCACTCTTCTCTTCCAGGGATACCCCAGCTCTAGTCACTTTACTTGAATGGGAGTTTAACCTTTTTTGAGATGAGAAGCAAGTCATTGAACATCAACAAAGAAAACCAAAATTATTTATGGAGATGATCCCTAATCTGGCGGGTGCCGCCACCCATCTCTCTTTCCCCGATTTCCGCGTGCCCCATGGTACCCAGTCACTTTATTTGAACGGCAGGTCACTGGCAATGAACTGAAAAATATTCGAAATTGTCGATGCATGTATGGACATAATCCTTCTTACTACCTAGACGCTAGATTCAGATCTGATCTCAGCATAATCGACATTGCACTCCACTCTGCTCCTTGGGATTCCCATGGCTTCCTTTGAGTAGTGTTCACTTCTCTGCTCCTTGGGATTCTCAGACAACATTCAGAGACAGACGCGTACAACTATGCATAGATGTGAGAAATGGAGAGAAAAAAACGTGGGAAACCTTCCTGCGAGCAGGTTATACTACCGCATGAAAAGACAGTGTGTTTTAGTCAAACCCTGAATTGAGATTATATCAACTTGCCATGCCACAGCCTCACAGGATGCCGACAACGCATGTTGCTCCAAGGTGCTAGAAAAGATACGTTTCAGAAACGTCACCGTTGCCGTCGCGAATTGCGATGCCTGTAACCACCATCTATATAACACATTTGTAGAAATGTTACAACATGCGTTCAGGACTTAAAAACAAGGAAAAGTTCACTTTATCACTAGATTATAGTCATACCATTGTACTACTCCCTCCGACCCATATTAGTTGACTTGGATTTGTCAAAATTTAGATTGAATCTATATACTAAATAGTATATAGATTCTGGGGAGGTGGGGTCAAATCCCCACCCGGAGTTTTTCATATAATCTTCAAAAAAGGGCCAACTGGCCCAGCAGAGTCAGAACAAGATGTACAAGACAGTTGCCAACCCAAGCAGAAAATGAAAACTGAAAAGCAAGTGGCTCCATTGTTCGGTAAGATCAATACACACAGCAGCTGCACATAACAAGGGCTAGTTAGCATACATAGAAGGATGAACATCAGTGGAACTGTCTCTCATTGATGGTCAGATACTGATCTAGTGAGCATAATATGATAAGACACCCTCTGAATTCTTCTTTAGATATCTCTGCGGGTTGACCAGCCTTGAAGGAAAGAGTTTGGCCTGCCTAGATGTCTCTGTAAAGCTCTTCCGGTGTTGAGATGCTCTGGAGAGAGTGTTGCCAACAAGGTGAGCAGTGATTTCTCACCGTCATGGGACTAACTTCTAAAAGAACTGCATAGACATATAACACCAATTAGAACAATCCTAATACTTGATAATTTGCTTCACTTTCAAGGAAACAAAACGATAGCCTCAACATGCATAATTCCACCGAATCATCTATTCAATTCTGTGCTGAAATGACGATTTCAGATCATTGCCTAAAACTACAGCATTACATAGGATACAGCTCTCCATGCAGTTAGATCAGAAAATCGATGGTGGAGATGAATAAACACAATTCCGCTAGCCATATCTTCTAAGAAATCTGTATTTCAGGAAAACTGACAATAAGCGGAATTGGTTTCGTAGCATTGGTTTTGTTTCATATGAAGAAATCTGTATTTCAGGAAAACTGACATACATCAGCGCATATCACATTTTTCACGTACTGAACTGCAATAACAAGGTATATTATGTGCTAACGGGTTACATTTCCAAACTAGCATTCTAATATACCACGGACTCATTGGTCTGGTCAAGATTTACTTTAATTAAATTGGTTTAACTAGAAATTCAGATACTGTTCAGGTTAAAACAGTTTATACTTGCCACGCTATTTTTCCTCCATAACATTTAGTAGCGCAGCAGTACATCCCACTGTGCATATGCATCGCAAGAGATAAATTAACAATCCAAATATTATGGCAAACCTATCATATATTCATATTTGAAGAGCTTGGCCAGGGCCTTGGAGATATTCACAACCTATAGTAAGATGATTCTTCAAGTTCTAGAAACCAACCTGATGAGTTCGGAAGTTGAACGAATGGTGATCAAGCTTCTAAAAGACGTAGTGGGCTATTTTACATAAATTATGTCCTCTTCATCTGGCTCATCTCCATCCCAGTCACCATCTTCTTCTTCTACTAGATCTGAAGCCTCTCCGTCTTCTTCTACATAATTTCCTTCTCTCTGCTCCCTTTCCTCCTTTAGTTTGTCCAGTATAGTAAGAATCTGCAGAGGTGGAATCAGTTAGAAAAGATTTTCCTAGTACATAGGATAGGAGAAAGAAAAATGCTCCACGGATTTTTTTTTGCGGTAATATAGCTCCTACGGCAGATAATGTCCACTCTATAGGTTTGAGCTATAGAAACTGAAGCCGCACCGGCTTTTGAGAGTTTCCTCATATATGCCCTAAAGGAAGAAGTTCACGGCTACTATAATACTCTCGATAAAACATTTAAAATGAATCCTATCTATATAAAAACAACGGATGATTTCTAATTTTCGCCTCAGAGAAGCAAGAGTGTCACAACTTGCAATTTGCAAGGAAGAGAAACAAGAACAATGAACTTAAGTATCACCTCCTACGCTTTTTCAGCTTATATATGCAATGTTCACAACAATCGCAAAGGAGGGAATTATTGAATGATCATATATCGATTATATGCTCAGATAAATTAGCCTATAAAAATGCACCTCCGAAGACTTTGGTCTAGGACGGCGACAATGGAAACAAAAACCAGGAAGTGACAATCAGTTACCTCAACTACATAACTCAGCGATGTGTCTGTTTTGATAACATAAGAACAAAGTCACAAATCCTAGTAAAATGCATCAATGTCTGACAGAAAACAAACAAGAGGCTGAAGTGTACCCTGCTTCCACGCTCCATGGACTCGTCTTCGATGAACCGTATCTCAGGCGTGAGGCGCAGCTTCATCCTCTTGCCTATCTGGCTCCTGACATACTTAGTCTTGTCCTTGAGCCCGGCCATGGCGACCTTCTTCCCCCGCTCGTCCCCAAACACCGACACATACACCTTGCAGACCTGCAAACACACAATGGAACAGACAAGGAATTCAGCGTCGCTAGCGCGGTCAATTATCCCTGACCTGAATCGCGGCATCATCATCATCACCATTATCGACATTCGAACGAGGGGTACGTGACCTGGAGGTCGTTGGAGAGCTCGACGTCGGCGATGGTGGTGAGGGAGGAGAGGTAGCGGTCGGCGCCGAGGGCGGCCTCGGGGAGTACGGCGCGCTGCATGATGGGGTCACGGGTCAGCATGTCGGCGAGCTCCCGCTGGATCTGCTTCGCCACCATCCGCACCCGCCGCTCCTTGGCCATGCACCGCACCACCCGCAGCGACAGCGCCGCCGACGGCAGCCGCCGCATGGAGACGGGCGCCGCGGCGGCGAGGGCGCGCGGCAGCGGCGGGGACACCAGTGGGCGGCACGGGAACATCGTCTCGGGGTGTGCGGGGGACGCGGCAGGGGGATTTTTTTGGGCTGCGGTGAGGCGGCGGTCGGCCGTCGCAGCGGGAATGGATGGATATTGTCGAGAATCGAACAATATCTCCCTGCTGATTTAAAAGAAAGAATTCCCCAAATAATGGGCAAAGACGCAGAGTTCCATTAGCTAGATAATGATGTACTATATCCATGTCACATGTTGCTGTTTGATTCTCTCTACGGTTCTCTATAACACTACTTTGTTGTTAATTATAACTGTAATCCATAATTATTAACTGCAGTTTGAAATATTATTTAACTAACGGTTCCAACTTCCAACTTGTGTCAAAGAACTGACATATTCCAATTTCATATGAAACAAAAGCAATACTACTACGAAACAACACACTATTTTTTATTTTATATAGATGCACTCCTTTTTCTTGCCCAAGAAAGAAATGAGATTGTCACAATTCACAAATTTTTTTAATTTTTTTCATAAATTTTAAGTAGTAACCAAAAAAAAACAGGAAAAATAATTCAAAGATAATACCAGCCCACCCTATCGATCATGGAGATACAAGGCGTCCAGTTTGGCCCACTGTATTCGCAAAAACAAAAATCGGCCCACTAACCCGCTGGAGCGGACCTGTACCATTAGGGTAAGGGGCCGGCCTGCAAAAAATCAGGTCCAACACGAACCTCACCCGTTCCACCCGTCTCGACAGCGGGCAGACAGACGCCGCCGCCGCCGCGTTGCCGCAGGAGCTGCCAAGCCGCCGGCACAGGAGTAAACGCTTCGTGATAGAGGACGCTGCAGCTCCTGCCGGCTCCTTCATCCCCATTTCCCCGCCGGAGTAGGGCAACTCGCCGGTCGCCAGAACACTGCGGAAGGAGCTCGCATCCGGGGAACACGCCGTCCCTCCCCTCTTTCTCCAGTAGCGGCTCTTCCCCGGTGCAGGCCTCTCCATCCTCGGACTGTCCTCTCCCATCCGCCTTCGTCGAAGCCCAGGTACTGTATGCAATTCTTGGTCGTCAGTTCAGATTATTTGCCTATCGTCAGTTCAAATAGTTCAGGTTATTGCCTGAGTCTTGGTCGTCAGCTCAGATTATTGAACACACATTCACCTGTAACAGTAATCATTTCAACGATGTGTAGAGTGTAGTTTCACTTGCAAACAATTATCAATTGAGATGTTCCTGTTCAGTGTCATATTGCCTGAGATATTCCTGTTCAGTGTAGTTTCACTTGCACAGTGTACACTGGCTTAGCTGTCTAGAACCTAGCTTTGATTCTTGATCGTCTGCTTCAGATTGTTGGAAGTAACCTAGTTGATAGAACTAAGTGATGTGCTTAATGCATATCATGTGTGGAATTTTCCAGCTTAAATTCCTTTTGAACAGAAGATTCTTCAGTCTATTCACCTTTTATGACCAAGAATACAGAGACATTCCTTAATACAGTAGCTGTGCATATAAAACATTGAACGTATTGAAATTGCCAACTAGCTTGTCTACCTTAGATGTGAGCAATTATAAACTATAAGCTGTAATATACATGCACAAGAAGATGCCCATGTATTCTGAAATTAATCATGAATATTAAACCTGTAGATGCCAAGACAAGAGCAATAACATCAAGGATCTTCTTCACAAACCTAGCACTCCACCGCTGCGGTGTCCTAGACGCTTAAACCCCCATCACGCAAAACCTAGACGGCGGTGGCGAAGGCGAGGGCGAGGGAGGACAGGAAGCGGAAGCATGACAATGATGATACAGCCGACGATGGCGAGAGGAAGGGGCGGAGGGACAAGAGGCCCAAGGAGGAGAAGCCGGCGCCGCCGCTGCCATCGGAGATCAAGAATAAGGAAAAGCGTAGCGAGGTGTATGCCAAGCTTAAGCGCGAGAAGAAGGCCCAGAAGCGCAGGCTCGGCCGTGAACGCGTCCAGGCCGCCCAACGCGCCGCTGAGCTTGGCGAGCAGGCAAGCATGCCCCCACCTCCCCTCCCGAAACAAATTTCTCGTGAAGTGCGAGGTTGTGGATAAATTCTGACGATTTTGGATGTGATTGAGTGCTTGCAGGTGCCAGAGAAGAAGGTGCCCCGGACGATCGAGAACACCAGGGAGCCTGACGAGACCGTCTGCCGGCCTGACGATCAGGAGGTTGGTACATTGTCTCCTGTACTGCTCAATTTATTAGTTTGATCAGTGCAAGTGTCCCAAGCGTTGAAATAAGCGTAGCTTCACCGGTGTGGCTAGTCAGAGCTCGGAACATCAGACCCATAGGTTGTTCTTATGCTATATTTGATTTGTGTGAACAACAGAACTAGCTGCTCCGGTTCTTGAAATGAGGGCTGAATTTGAGAGAGCAAGTGTGTACATGAGGTTGGGGATGAGAGGTTTCTTTCTTTGACATGTTTTAGTGAAGGTAGGTGTGCATTATTGAGGTTAGAGGTGATTACCACTTGTTGAATGTGCTACTTGCTAGTGGATTGTTTGGAAGCTCAAGTAAAAGCAAACATTTGGGTGCTGGGGACTTTGGCCATATGTTAAATGAGCCTTGTGCTTAATTCTTGGTATTAACCTGCAGAACCGGTGTACACATGCCATGATCATAACATGACATATATTAATGCCTGATTGTATTTATGGTAATTTTGTTTTGCAGTAGATACAATACTTCTGTTTATGGAATCTTCTGTAGTAATGTGTTGGTGATGAGCAGCAAAGATCAATTGTATTCAAATGTTCAGCAATAGTGCACTTCAAATTACAGATATTGAATGAGCGATCAGAACGTGTATACTTAATTAACAGGTCCGAAGTTGATGTGCCATATTTGTAGTTGATGATGTTATATACTCCGTATTGTATATAGTATGGTGTCATTACAGTCAACCCATTTTTTGTATGATATAGTGTACACACTCAGATTCTTCTGTCATTATCAATGCAGTTATGATTTTAGCTGCTGTTGTAGTTTTGAACACTCTAATTCCATTGTGTTCAAAACCAGTAACTACTGATTATCTTGCCAACTTCTTGTCTCGAGGTCTAATAGAGTGAAAACACACTACGCAAGTATTAAGCATCTCGTTTAAGTTGTTAGGAGGTGTTATTTAGACCACTATGTCGACTGTGATATAGCCATTACATAATTCTCGGCGCAGAGTTTCGGACAGATGCTTTGTTTAGGCTAGTGTGTCAACCCTACTCAGTTTGTGTACGTGTCTAATAATTGTTCCTATGTGCAGCTGTTTGCAGGGAATGATGCTGACGAATTCAATGCAGTGCTAAAACAAGTAGTAACCCCGAAAGTATTGATTACCACATGCCGCTTCAATTCAGGCGTATGCATTTTACCTCTTTGTCACTGATACCTGGAATCTTATTTGTGCTGGATATTCTGAATCTATGTTAATTTGATTATGTATCTAACGATGTACATTCTGCTGCATGTGTCAACAGAGGGGACCTGCTTTTATTAAGGAGTTAATACAAGTGATACCAAATGCTCAATATGTTAATAGAGGGACTTATGACCTCAAGAAAGTATGAGAATTCTCATGTTATGTTCCTTTTATTTAGTCCAGTCATATCTGTCTCCATATCCATTGTAACACACTGTTATTCTTCAGATTGTGAAATATGCAAATAACAGAGAGTTCACTTCAGTTATGGTTGTCCACACAAATCGAAGGGAACCTGGTAGGAATTCATCACTTTCTTTTTCTTTCCTTGTGTTCTTGTTTGTGACATCTTGTTGCTGGATTTTGTGTCACAGATGCAATGCTGATCATCAACCTCCCTGAGGGCCCTACTGCACATTTCAAGCTATCCAAGCTTGTTCTGCGGAAGGATATAAAGGTACTTATGTCTATATCAAGGTTTTTGTTCCCGACCTGAAAACATTTCCTGAGGGGGTTCGGGATTTCCGGTTACCGCGCTTACCAGAAAATCCTGACCGGTTACTGGACGAATTTGAATTCAAATTTCTCGTTCTCGGTATGACATGTTACAGAGGATTTTTTCTTAAATTCAAAAACATTGGTATTTTTGCCCTGTAAACCAGTTTCCTGGGGGTGCTCGGGATATCCGGTTATACCCAGGCATTTCTCGGGCCAGGCCGGGCTTCGCGCCGGGCCAGAAAAAGGCTGGCGGGAAAAACCCAGGCCCGACCGCCAGGCCTGATTTTTTGTCCCAAACCCGCGCGCACACAAAATCCTGTCGGGCTGGGCCGCTTCCTTAGATTGTGTTTTCGTGCATCCCAGGCCTGGCCCGACCAGCGCCTCGGGCCTAAATCTGCGGCCCGGGCCCATCCCACGGGCCATATTTGTCCTGTCCCATGAGACTTTTTTCGGGCTGGGCCGGGCTTCCCATGCCAAGGCGTGTATCCAGTTATCGGGCGGTAACTGGATTTCCCAAACGTTCATGCCAAGTTATTAGATGTGTGACTATTCTTTTTGCATTTGTACATTTCTGTAGCTATATCTTTGTAGTTCACACAACACAATCTAGCTATTTAGTGAGCATAAGTGCATACTCTCAGCCTCTTGGATGAACTGTTTGAGATTTTATTCGAAATAAGCCTCTGTCTTCTTAAATATGTTTAAAAAATGTTGACATGCTTTGTTGCTATTGACATTAAGTGATTCAGCAGTTAAAAATGATTTAGTGAGACCTTGAGCCTATATCTTCCCTGTACCTTCTTGTTAAAATACGAGTACTTAGTATTGTTAAACATGCTAACCACCTTTGTAGTAACCTCGCATACACCTCCATAGCCAACAAGGGACAGTGCAGTTTGTTTCATGTGCTAAGTTATGTTTGTTTTCTGGTAAAATAAATTAGTTGCTGTCTGAATTGTAGGACATCTAATTTGGAGCCAGATCCTCTAACGTGGAGTAATAAAGTTAGAGAAGCTACAGTTGCCTGACTTTGCTTCTTTTAAATCGTATTATTTAGTCTAAAATAATTTAAATTAATTTGCATAATATAAGATTATGTTATGTATTTAGACTAACTACATATAGGCACAATTATAATGTAAAAAATCCAGTTTACTTTTTTGAGGCTACACTAATTATCTACAGTAATGACACAATAGGGTGATTAACCTATATTTCCCTGACTTTCCTTCTTTGTTTTCTCTGACTTTGTTCCTTGACGTTAGAGGAGCCGGTTCCCTCTAATTTGCCTGCTCTAATAACTATTCCGCTGAAGGAAAGCTACTGCTAGTTATTGTTGGAAGGACAAATCTTTTCGCGCTGATAATCTCAGATATTATTTATAAATATAGTTGGCACAACTATTTGTTGTGTTCATGCTGTCAATTGCGAGCCCATAAGCAACGTCTGTGAATTGCATAGAGGGAAATAAATTGCCCCTTCCTCTTCTGGGTTTCAAATTTATGCAAGAGTTTAGCAAATGTGAACTAGCTTAATCTTGTCAGATTGATGTTTTTACAGCAAGATGCTTGTCCTCTTACTGTTTTGTGTGTAGAGTGACTACCAATTACATTGGCTGCTTTCTGCTTGTCATAGGTTCTAATGAAGATATATTCATCTTGTTAGCTGCATAGAAGACCATTGTTCAAAATTGATTTTGGACAAAAGTCTGGTGTGTTAATTTTTTTTCCAAATTATTAGAAGGAAGGATGTAATACTAGTATTCTGTGCACTGGAAGGATGGCCACTTTTATTTATCAATCTTAAGTATTCCCCTTTTTCTATGAGACTCCTGTTGCGTGTCTAGTTCGGCAGAGAAGTATTAAGATCAACTGTACAGTGGTTTTATTAAGACTTAATCTAGTACAGAAGGTAATTCTTTGTTTGATTTAACACAGGGACGAACTAAAAAAACAGGGGTGAAGAAGAGAATTCAAATTTAATCACGTGGTTCAGATAGCACCACAATGGGGGAAAGATTCTGGCATGAATACATATTGTTACACCACCAAACTTTTGAACTAAATGTGCATTGAATGTGAGCAGAGAACTCAACTTTCCAACAATTGACCATCCTACTTGTCTCTAGGCTGTCTCTAGCCTGTCTCTAGTTTGTCTTAGGCATCTTAGTTTTGCCTACAAAAAACAGATACGCATATGTCAATGTTCAGTGTGATATGGCATGTCTGCTATAGGCTGGTCCATGTCTCTGTCTGCCATATCTATATTGCTGTTTTATTTTGCCATGCTTTACAGCATTGTATAAACCTATTCCAACGGAGGCGTTGTGCTCATCTGTTCATTATGGCCATGTAGTGATCTTCTAGATTGATGGAACACTGAAAAGTGTATAGCAGATAGAACATCTTTGTCAGCGACCTCTGTATTACGTATTTTGATATTCCCTAGTTTTTCAGTTTGACGTGCTCTTGTTATATGATATGACAATATATGTGTTGGGTATTTTACAGATTGTTTCTATTGTAAAGCTACTTTTACTTGAAACTTTTACTCCTGAGCAAAAATTACCTTCATTTATCCTTTTGGTTTATGTATTTATATGACAGAACCACGGGAATCCTACAAGTCATAAGCCAGAGTTAGTGCTGAACAATTTCACTACGCGCCTTGGTCATCGTGTTGGAAGGTGATTTAAGAATATGCAACTTCTGTTCATCAATGTTGACCTTGTGTGGATCAATACCATTTTTTAATTATTTTCTTAAAATGTCTGCTTTTACCTTTTGTTTGTCCAGGATGATACAATCTCTTTTCCCCCAAGACCCCAATTTCCGTGGCCGACGAGTAGTGACCTTCCATAATCAGCGAGACTATATATTTTTCCGTCATCACAGGTGAATATATGTCGAGACACAACCAGGCAAAAACATGGTGCTAAACAGTGAGAGATGCTAAATTCTTAGTTTCCACGAATCTGCACAATAGTTCATATACTTATATCATAAGTTCAAATGTGCAATACAACCTGGCGGCAGTGTGTTATACTATGTGGTATTTTCCATGTGTCCAGTAATTGCTTTATCTCATGGTTGGTTGATTAGTGACGCATTCAAGTGTGGTTTCTTCATGAAGGGTGTCATAGGTTGTCTTTGTGCACACTATTTTATCTTCAGCATTTGAGAAGTAATAATCTGAAACCCCTATAACAGGTACGTCTTTGAGGAGAAAGAGAAAAAGGTCGTGTCAAAGGATAAGAAAGCCAAGGCTTCTGAAACCAAAACCGAGAAGCACGTGAACTGTCGCCTTCAGGTACCTGAGCTATTACTCCATATACTGAAGTGTTATAGTATGTGATTGCAAGAATTTCCGTTTACAATCCTGGAATTGACCAACCCCAAAAGGACCAAAACGCTCTCAATTCTCGTAGGTTGCGTGCTTATTAGATGGCGTGAAAATATGTTGAATATTAAGTGAAAGCGCACAAGTTCACACAGCTTCATTGTCTTGCCCTTTGCATGCTTGTAATGCCCACCTTTCCAGCTGCTGATAGAATCCGTTTTACACTAGAATTGATGCTCTGCGTGATATTTTTTTGCCAACCTCGTTAAGTTTTTATTTAGCAGTAAAGCCTGAACTAGTGTTTGTGATGATAACAGGAATGTGGTCCTCGCTTCACTCTCAAGCTCATCACCTTGCAACACGGGACCTTCGACACGAAAAGCGGAGAGTACGAGTGGGTTCACAAGGTACCGTTGCTATTCATTTACCAGTTCACGTCCACGCTACATGATGAAAATTGCTGTGACACGATGACAATTTTTTTTACGAATTGCAGCCTGATCTGGACACGAGCAGGAGGAGATTCTTCTTGTAATGGGTGGTGTCGTTGCTTCTTCACCATGCGAAAGCTCGTTTTTGTTCGTCGGAAAATTACATACAGTAGAGTAGTATGCTTTGAGTTCTTCTCCAATGTAACGGGCTTGAATCCACACATTTTAAGCAAAAAAAAATTTAGATGAAAAGGGATCGCTTCCTCAGCCCTATTTTATTAAAAACGAGACCACACCAAGTACCAACACACACCCAGGTCTGAAAAACAAAGACTACAAAGTCTTAAACCCCAAGCGCTCAAAAAACACAGTCTGAAACGCTACAAACCAAACTACAGACTGAGCCGGAGGAGAAACAAAACGTAAACCCACAACCAGGGAAGGAACAGAGGAGTAGACTGAAGCCGATCAACCCAAGACCACGTGAACCGAGTCTTCTTCTTCGGGATGAGCCTTCAGATACTCCAGAGTTGCGCGTCCAGTATGCTTGGAGGTAGCACTAGTCTTCCAAGTGGAAACCCACTCAAAACCCGTGCACCTCACATCGCCGGGAGCCCCAAGGGCGCTCTTAGGTTGTGGATCAGTCTGTTCATGAACATCTCCAGCTTTCCCCCCTCCAAATCCTTGAAAGGAACCTTCCAGTTCCGAAGGTAAAGGAGGACGAGACGCCACACCTGCTTCATGTTAACCCAAGTATAAGAGTTAAAAACTAAATTGTTTCTATTATTCTAGATGCCCCAGAGAATTGCTGAAGATACAGTATTAAAATGCATATATCTCTTATTAGCAATCCATTTAGAAGCAACAGAATAGAAATTATCTACTGTGATACCAAAAACCTCAAAAACATCATCCCACGGAACTTTAGAAACAATGCATTCAAAGAAAAGGTGATTCACAGATTCAAACTCAGAGCACAGATTACATTTTAGTGGTTTAGGAATACCTCTAGCTCTCAAATTATCTCTAGTCATGATTTTATTTTGGGAGAGCAACCACAGAAAAATCTGAATCCTAGGTGCAATTTTCAAAGACCAAACAGGAGGTAGAAAAATTGGAGACACCCCTCTAAAATTGACCACAACATACATGGATTTAGAGGAATACACACCAGAAGTTTCATATTGCCAAACTAGTTGGTCAACTGAATCATCCAAAATAATAGAGTTAGCAATGTTAACAAGATCTAACCATTGAACCATCATCTCATCAGAGAAGATTCTTCTAAAATCACACCTGGGCTGGGAACCATCCCATAGATCAGCTATGGTTTTAGTTTGCTGATTAGAGATCAAATATAAATCCTAGAATTGGATAGCTAGAGGAGAGTTACCAAACCAGATGTCTTCCCAGAATCTGATTTGCCTACCATTACCAACTTTCCATTTATAGCCTAAAGAAACAGCTCTAGAAGCCCACATAACCCCTTTCCAGAAGGTAGATGGGTGAATATCTCTACAGCAAAGAATATTAGGAGAGCTGGTGTTATATTTAGCATCTATCACTTTTCTCCAAAGGGTCCCCTCCCCATTAATATATCTTTTAACCCAAGACCCCAGTAAGCACAGGTTAAGATCCTTGAGGTTAGGAATACCCATCCCCCCAAAATCTCTCTTCATGCAGACTGAGGCCCAATTGGCCAAGTGAATTTTATGGTTGCCTTCCTCATCATTCCAGAAAAAATTAGCCAAGTGCGAGTCTAAGATATTTAGAGCCCACTTAGGGAATTTGAAGAAGGAAAGCAAGTAAATAGGAATACTAGATAAACAAGCCTGAATAAGCACTTAGCAGCATAAGAAAGAAGTTTGCCTCTCCATCTAGTAATTCGATGCAGAATGCTATCAATTAAGGGTTGCAAATCCTCTCTTGAGTTTGTCAAAATGAAGAGGGATACCTAAATATTTTATAGGGAATTTACCTAAAGAACAATTGAAAATATCAATCAAAGGCTGACATTCATTAGGCCCAAGGTTAATAGGAATGAGTTCACTCTTGGAATAGTTGATTTTCATCCCAGAGATCTGCTCGAAACAAGTAAGAATCCACTTAAGGTGAACAACAATTCTATCATTATTCTCGAGAAAAAGTAAAGTATCATCTGCATATTGTAAACATACTACACCTCCAGGCACCAGATCAGCACAGAGGCCTCTAATGACCCTTGTTCTAGTTCCTCTATCGAGCATCTTAGCAAACACATCAATCATGATGTTAAACAGGAGGGGGCAATGGGATCTCCTTGTCTCAGCCCTCTACTAGTAAGGAAAAACTCACTCTCTACATCATTAACTTTCACCCCAATTGACCCTCCCTTAGAGATCTGCTTAATCAACCTCACAAAGAAAGGATCAAAACCCCTTAATTCTAAAATTTCAAAAAGTAAATCTAAATTAACTCTATCATAAGCTTTCTCATAGTCAATTTTAAACACTAGTCCTTTATTTTTCTTCCTATGAACCTCATGGATAACCTCGTGGGCAGTGACCACACTCTCTAGAATAAATCTTCCCCGGATAAAAGCAGATTGATTACTAGAGATGATCCTATCAATCACACGAGCAAGCCTATTAGTAAGAACTTTAGTAAAAAATTAAAAGAGCAATTTAGCAGACTAATGGGTCTAAATTTCTTCATAGCTCTAGCATTGTTTTCTTTAGGAATGAGAGTGATCATAGCAAAATTAAGTCTAAAAATATCTAGTCTATCCATAAACCAGGCTTCAAACATAAGCAACAGATCACTCTTAATAATATCCCAGTAGGTTTGATAAAATAGGAAGGACAAGCCATCAGGACCAGGAGCTCCTTCCCCATAAGAACTAAAAACATCAGTTCTAATCTCTTCTTCAAAAAAAGGATCATTAAGAACCTGGTTCTCCTCAAAACTAATTCTCTCATCTGCACTAAAGAAATCATGACATAAAAGGATGTCAGGTCTTTCTTATTTTCTAAACAGATCCTTATAATAGTCCGAAGCTACTTTAATCATATCATCAATCTCAAAAACAGGGCCATCCGGGCCATCAAGAATGTGAATAAACTTTTTTCTTCTACGTTGGTTAGCTACAACATGAAAATAAGCAGTATTTCTATCCCCCTCTAAAATGTTTCTGTCTCTAGATCTTTGTCTAGCTTTAATCTCTTCTAAAACCCAAAAAGAGTTTAGATCCCTAAGGATAAAATCTAGTCTCCCCTTCTCTTCAGTAGAAAGAATGCAAGTCTCAGCCTTAATATCTAAAGAATCATGCTCCTCCATGAGAGCTTTCCTATCTCTCCTGAGAGCAGCCTCAATATTAATATTCCACCCTTTAGCAAGTTTTCTAAATAACCTAACCTTACCTTGCCAGCTATCCAGAATATTAGAGCTATATACTTTAAGAGACCAGGCTTTAATCACAATGTCCTTAAAATCTGGTCTACTAATCCACCATTTTTCAAATCTAAATCTCCTACTCCTAATCATTTGACCATCCCCTGAGTCCCAGATAATGGGGGTGTGATCACTGCCAATTCTAGGTAAAGCCCTAGCAATAGCTAAAGGAAAAATAGCATCAAAACTAGTGGAACAAAAAACCCTATCAATCCTACTCATTATCAAATCCTCCTGGTTGTTCCCCCAAGTAAAGGATCTACCAGAGAGCCCAATCTCCATCAATGCCCAGAGCTCAACCCAGGCATTAAATTTGTCTATCCATCTAAAGTCTACATTACCATTACTCTTATCTTCAGAAGATCTAACTAAATTAAAATCTCCTCCTATCAAGGCCAAACCATCCCAATTAAGGAAGAGTTCATGCAATTCAGAAATAAACTCTTGTTTTCTATCCTCATAGGCAGAGCCATAAACAGTAGTAATCCTACAAGTAACATCAGAAATCTTATTTTTAAGGACAACACTAATAGAAAAAGTCATAATGTCCCAAGCCACTACATCAAATAAATCTAAATTAACACCAACAAGGATGCCTCCTGCAGTCCCAACAGATGGCAGGAAGTTCCAAGCAAAGTTCCTATTTCCTAACAAATTCCTTAAAACAGTATTACTGAATTTATCTTTTTAGTCTCTTGGAAACCAATGTAATCTACTTTAAGAGGAAAAATATTATCTTCTATAAACTTTTGTCTACCAGGGGCAGAGATGCTCCTACTATTCCAAAAAGCACATATCATATTTTTTTTCTTCCTGGGGTGCTTGCCCCGAGATCTATTAACTACTTCTATCCAACCATCAACAACTTTTTCCAATACCTCATCATTATGCAAGGAATAGGAAGAAGTGTTGCTACTAACAACTAGATCATCTAAAGGAAATTTAACACCTATATCATTAGAAACTATTTCTGTATCAGAAACAGAAAGAACATCAAAAGGATTTGTTTTCATTATACCTTTCATTGTTTTTGGAGCATCCAAATTAGTCATCTTCTTCAGGTCCATGGCTTCTCTAGTATGTTCCTAGAGTTATCCACCCTTGCACTTTGTCTGACAGCTTGAATAGGGCCCCAGACTTTCTGTTTCTTCTTGTTATTGTTCCCTACCTCTTCTCTTTTTGACTGTGCACTAGCAAAGACTGGCATAATATCCTCAGGTAGAGCAGCAATCTGGTCAGTAACAGACACTTCCATATCATTTCCATAAATAAGCTTTTCCTCCTGCTCAGCAACCCAGAAATTTTGTGCCTCAACCATAGCAGAGTCACCAACCAACTTTTCCTCAGGCAATTTAATGCACTTAGCATCTATCAGGCCTTTTTGCAGGAGCAGCTTGAACACAGTAGTAGCAGAGCAAACATCACCAACCATTCTGACTCTAGAAGGGCCAGTTCCACTATCCTTAGCCCCATTCCTACTGTCTTGAGCTTGATTAGCACCAAGATATCTATTACTACTAGGATCCCTCACAGAACCTCCTCCATTACCTCCTGACAAATCATCTTCATTACCTTTCCTATGTTTGACATGGTTATACCCTACGGGTACATGATCTCAGCATACCTGGTCCAGCCCAAGGAAGGCCCACGACAGATGTACGCCGGCCCATGAAGATTTTCGGGTGGCCAAGGACCATGACGCCTTCGGATCCTTGGAGAGCAAGACTAGCGTAGATAGGAAATTCAAAGGGGTAAAACCCTAGAACTTGTAACCGACTAGGTCTATGCCCGGGACCTGCCTGAGTCTATATAAAGGCTAGGAGGGCACGACCTAGATCTCTCTCTCATACTCTCGCATACACACCTCCACACCAGATCGAATCTGCGCACCCCTGTAACCTTTGGTTCCGCCGTAATCAAGAACAGACAAGCAGGAGTAGGGTTTTCCCTCCGGGGGCCTGAACCTGGGTAAACCTCGTGTGCCCCTGTTGCTTGTTTGCTAACTGTTCCGCGATCTCCAGCATCCCCATCTTCTCCAAAACCCAAGTCCATAACAATGGGCATTAATGAGATCAAACCTCGTCAATTGGCGCCGTCTGTGGGAACTGGGGACGCTGATTGTGCGATCGTGACGGTCCCAACCCGAACGATCTACAACTCTGCGGCGACGGAGAGCCACCTCCTCTTCGGTGCTTTCGACTTCACCGCCCACTCGCCGGCCACCATGAAGGACTTCGAGCCCGTAGGCGACGGACTCGAGATCCTATTCGGGAGCTTCTGCTTCCAGGTGGGTCAGACCGGCACCCTCCGCCTCCCTGAGCGGGTGCCCCTACCATCGATCAGGCCCGCTTCGTGGGATCCACACCCTGTGCTACGCACATCGTCATCAACAGATGAGTCCTACGACAGCAGCAGCTGCAACTCCGATCTGTGCGATCCGCCATCGGATGAAGGGACCTACGGTTCCGGATCCGAAAGCTGCGGCAGCAGCGGACCAATCTATGAGCGCTACCAATGCGCCGTAGTCATCCAGAGCGACGTGGATCAGCAACCACCCAACCCGCCGCCCAACTCGAACCCCAACCCGCAGGACAGAAACGGCGGGAACAGAAGAAGCCAGTCCCCCCCACCCGAAGGGGAAGACAACGGCCACGTCATCCGCATCAACAAGGAGGGATGGGCCCAAGCACGCGCCGCTGTGGCGGGCAACACAGTCTTGCTTGCAGACGCCTCACGTGAACTACTGATGGCATACCACTTCCTCCTCATCGAGGAGCACAAGAAACAAGTCAAGATGCAAGAAACGCTTGACAAACGCAAGCAAGCAGCCTCCGAGTCCAGCGCGCGACGAGTTGCGCTCTCCGCCATGGGCATCGGCTCTAGCACGAATGGCAACCAAGGAAACAAGCACTGCTCTCGGGTGGAGAACATGGATCCCAAGGAGCGCCCTGAGGTGACCCGAACTCTCCACACATCCTTCATGGAGATGGACGCCGACGGCAACGTCATCCCAAAAACGCCGCAAGTTGCGATCATGGCAGCCACTGCGTACCTAGCAGCCCACCCACCTCCGGAGGGGGACTCGAAAAGAGCCATGCATAAGTCCGCACTTATCGGACTTGGACTTGTCGGAGCCGCGCTCCACCAGGAAGCTCCTGCGGAGCCGAAGAAGAAAGCTCCGGCCAGGCACGACCGTAGCCCCACCCCTTCATCAGAAGAAGAAGAGGAACACGACCTTCCTCGAAGGAAGAAGAGCTCGCGTCATCACCGCGACTACGACGCCAGGGACGCGCTCACACAGCACAAAATAGACAAAGCGCGAGCCAAGCGCGCATGCTCGTCTGAATCCGAGATGGACGAAGACGAATGAGAACTTTGCGGGGCCCGATGCTTCAGCAGATCTGTTCGACGAACAAAGATGCCGCGTAATTTCAAACTTCCTTCGGATACTCCGAAGTTCGACGGCACGCAAGACCCAAAGGCATGGCTCAGCGATCATCTGTCATCTGTCAAGCTGCACGGCGGCAACAAAGAAACCGCCATGCAATGCCTTCAGCTGCAGCTGATAGGCGCAGCCCGGATTTGGCTTAGCAGCCTATCCTCAGGGTCCATCCGAAGCTGGGAGGAGCTGGCTTACAGCTTCATCCGAAACTTTAAAGGCACTAGCAAGAGGCCTGCCTCAATCGAAGAGTTGCGGGCCTGCACTCAAAGAACGGGCGAATCCATTCGCTCGTACATACTATGCTGGTCCAACACCAAGAACTCCGCAACACACATCTCCGAAGAGAGGGCCATCGACGCCTTCAAGGACGGCGTCAAGCGCTAGGACTTCAAGGAGGAACTCGGGCGTGTCAAGCCCAAAACACTCGACCACCTCATGGATATCGCCAACAGGTGAGCCGACGGTGAAGATTCCGTCCACCAAGCACACTCGGAAGAAGAAGACGACTACGGCCGACGACGGGAGCGCCGTAGCAAGAGGAGATCACGCGTCTACGACGATTGCGACGGACCCGACATGGTCACAACCGGCTACGTCGACCGCCGCAACGACGCCAACCGCAACAGCGGAGGATATCACGGAGGAAACTTCCGCGATGGTGGACGTCCAACACAGTCGTGGCAGCACCACGACCGCGATAACGGACCCTCGGCATACGAAAAACTTTCGGGTCCATGCACCATCCACTTCTACATCGAGAAGCAGGATGGCAAAAAGAAGGCGAGCC
The DNA here is from genome assembly GCA_916181665.1 of Avena sativa. Taxonomy (NCBI): domain Eukaryota; kingdom Viridiplantae; phylum Streptophyta; class Magnoliopsida; order Poales; family Poaceae; genus Avena; species Avena sativa. The sequence continues at coordinate 512,448,614 of OV702299.1, forward strand.
ACATGCTCAAGGACTGCCGCGAGTTCCAAAAGCTCAGCGAAAGCATGGTTCAGATGAGGCAGCAAGCCCCAATTCCTGTGTTCGGAAATGCACCCGCGCCAGGAGAAATAGCGCACGGAGCTCCTCCACCACCACCTGTGGGAGGTCCGCACCAACCAGTCGCACCAGCACAGAACAACACCGGGAACGGGTATCCCCCGCCGAAAGGAGCACTCATGATCCAGAAGGGGCGCCCCACGAACAGGGTGCAGAAGAAAATCACTTGCCAGATCAACTTGGCCGTAGCAACTCCACCCGCCATCCCTGAGTACCTCAGCGGATCGGAGTCCTGCATCACGTTCAGCCGTTCAGATCACCCTTGCCAGATCCCTCGCCCAGGTCATGCTGCCCTGGTGCTGGAGGCACAGATCGGGGGTTTCGAGATGAGTCGCGTCTTCATGGATGGCGGCAGCGGCATCAACCTGATGTTCGCAAGCACACTAGCAGCAATGCGGATCCCGCAGTGCAGCCTGAAACAATCAGACACAATGTTCCACGGCATCGTTCCAGGGAAGGGCATATCCCCCTGGGCAAAATATGGCTTGATGTCATCTTTGGCAAGTCGGATAACTTCCGACTCGAGCGGCTCGAATTCGAAGTGGTGGACTGGCCATCACAGTACCACGCCATCCTCGGGCGTGTGGCATTCGCAAGGTTCTTGGCCGTCCCACATTACGCATACCTACTACTCAAGATGCTAGGACCAAGGGGCGTCATCATAGTCTACGGGAGCTTCACCCGATCGGACCAATGTGACAGGGATTTCAACAGAATCTCCTAGTCCTTCGGCATGCAAGACGAGCTCGTAAGGCTCCGCGAGGTGACGGATAACGGGGCACCCCCAGTTGCAAGGCAAAACGCACCCGACATGTCCTTCGACTCCAACGTCAACACAAAAAAGGTGCAGGTCCATCCGACGGATGCCTCCAAGACGGCGCTGATCGCCAATGACCTCAGCCCCGCATAGGAAGGCGCGCTCGTCGAATTCCTCCGTAAGCGCTGGGAAATCTTCGCCTGGTGTCCTGCGGACATGCCAGGAGTTCCCAGGGAATTCGTCGAGCACGCACTCAACGTCTTTCCAGACACCAAGCCCGTCAAGCAGTCCATCCGAAGACTGTCCGAGCCACGAGACGAAGCTATCGGTAAGGAAATCAAGAGACTACTCGCTGCAAACTTCATCAGGGAAATCAAAGAAAGCGAGTGGCTTGCAAATACAGTGATGGTTCCAAAGAAGGACACGGACATCCTGCGGATGTGCGTGGATATCACGTCGCTAAACAAGCACTGCCCAAAGGACCACTTCCCTCTTCCTCGGATCGATCAGATCATTGATTCGACTGCAGGATGCGAGAAACTCTCGTTCCTCGACGCCTACTCAGGCTACAACCAGATTCGACTCAAGGTCGAAGATCAGGAGAAAACGGCGTTTATCACACCGTTCGGAGTATTCTGCTACAACACAATGCCCTTCGGGCTAAAGAACGCAGGTGTCACGTACCAGCGATGCATGCAGGCATGCCTGAAGGACCAGATCGGTCGCAACATCCAAGTCTATGTCGACGACATAGTCATCAAAACTAGGGAAGCAAAAACACTCATCGACGATCTCCGTGAGACGTTCGATAATCTCGACCGCTACAGGATCAAGCTCAATCCTGAAAAGTGCGCCTTCGGCGTCCCATCAGGACAACTCCTTGGCTACTTCATCTCCCAGCGAGGGATCGAGGCGAACCCGAAGAAAATTCGGGCCATCATGGCAATGGAGAAGCTAAAGAATCTCAAGGGTGTCCAGCAGATTTATCAGCCGCATGGGCGAGAAGGCCCTGCCATTCTATCAGCTGCTACGCAAGGCAGATAAATTCGAATGGATGCCTGAAGCCGACGACGCATTCGAAAGTCTTAAGCGACTACTCTCCACCTCGCCCGTTTTGGTCACACCAAAGGAGCGCGAGCCTCTGCTGCTGTACATCGCAGCCACACACCAGGTGGTCAGCACCGTGCTAGTGGTCGAAAGACCCGAAGAAGGCAAAACCCTTGGGGTTCAACGCCCAATTTACTATCTTAGCGAGGTCTTGACGCCAACAAAACAGAGGTACCCTCACTACCAAAAGCTCGCCTACGGCGTGTTCATGACGGCTCGTCGGTTGAGCCATTACTTCCAGGAGCATCAGGTGATGGTGGTCAACGAGGCACCTTTGAACAGCATCCTGAATAACCCAGAGGCCACAGGACGCGTGGCCCTATGGGGAATTGAGCTGTCACCTCTAGACATCGTCTACGAGAAACGACTAGCAATCAAGTCGCAGGTCCTACCGGACTTCCTTGTACACTGGATGGAGCTACATCTGCCAGACATCCCAGACATGTCGCAGTCATGGACGATGTACTTCGACGGCTCCAAGCATGAAGCCGGTGCAGGAGCTGGAGTCATACTGACCTCCCCGCAAGGCGACAAGATGAAGTACGTCCTTCAGATGAAATTCGGAGCATCCAACAACGAGGCCGAATACGAAGCCCTCATCCATGGCATGAGGATGGCAAAAATCTGCGGCGCAACGCGCCTGGTCATCTACGGTGACTCTAACCTCGTCGTCCAACAGACGATGAATGAGTGCGACGCACACGCCAAAAACATGATCGCGTACCGCGCGCTCTACAACACACTCGAAGGAGAATTCAACGGCTGCGAGCTTCGACACGTTGGAAGAGAAAGCAACGAGGAGGCCGATAGACTCGCCAACATCGGCTCCACATGCGCAAAGGTGTCACCAGGTGTGTTCCTCGAACAGATCTGTGTGCCATCCATCAAGCGAAAATTCCACAAGGGATCACCCGAAGAAGCAGAACACTCGGGGGCCACGCTGCCCAAAGGTCATGAAGGACCCGTGAAACTGGACACTGAGGTCGCTATGGTCAACCTGATGCAGGTAATGGCATGGACACGACCATACCTCCAGTTTCTCATCAACGGAGAACTGCCTGACAGCCCGACAGATGCTCGGCGCATATCTCGTCGGTCGAAAGCCTTCACCATCATCAATGGTGAGCTGTACAAGCGCAGTATTACGGGTGTACTACAAAGATGCGTCACCATCGGTGACGAGAAAACCATCCTCCAAGACATCCACGAGGGCATCTGCGGCCATCACGCAGGCAGCCGCTCCCTTGTCGCCAAAGCTCTACGAGCTGGATTCTACTGGCCAACGGCCATGAGCGATGCAAAGGACATCGTCCGAAGATGCAAGGGGTGCCAAAGGTTCGCTGACAAACCACACGCACCCGGATCAGAGCTCAGGCCCATACCTATAGCCTGGCCCTTTGCTCAATGGGGCCTCGACATGATTGGCAAACTGCCAAAATCCTCGAAAGGGGGGCACGTCTACCTCCTAGTCGTAGTCGACAAATTCACCAAGTGGGTCGAAGCCATGCCGGTCACTAACCAAAAGGGCAAGACCGCCGTAAAATTCTTTGAGTCCATTGTCTACAGGTTCGGCGTACCGCAGAGCATCATCACCGACAATGGATCGAACTTTATCTCCAAAGAATTCCAAGACTTCTGCGAAGGCCTCGGGATCAACATCACATACGCCTCAGTGGCACACCCGCAAACGAACGGACAGGTGGAAAAGGCCAACGGCCTAATCGGCGCTGGCATCAAGAAGTGCCTCATGAGCCCACTCGAACGAAAGGCCGGAGCCTAGACGGAGGAGCTACCATCCGTCCTATGGAGTTTGCGGACTACGCCAAACAGCTCCACCGGCTACACGCCGTTTTTCATGGTGCATGGAGCCGAAGCCGTACTACCAGCCGAAGTACGCCACCAGGCCCCCCGGGTCGTCGCTTACAGCGAAGCCGAATCCACGGCCGCACTCGAAGACGTCGTCGACACACTCGACGAAGTAAGAGACGTAGCAACAACTCGATCAGCGGTGTACCAGCAGAGTCTCCGCAACTACCACAGTCGCCGGCTACGCCCAAGGTCCTTCGTCGAAGGAGACCTCGTCTTACGACTCAAGCAAGAACGACCGAAGAAATTCGAGTCACCATGGGAAGGACCCTACATCATCACCGAAGTCATCCCAGGTGGCGCCTATCGCCTCAAGCACGTGGAGTCTGGAGTCGCATACTCCAATCCATGGAACATCGCGCACTTGTGACGATTCTACCCCTAGCTATCTACCCCTTTACTTTCAATAAGGCTATTCAGCCACGGCTACTCAGCCGAACAATGTACTTCCTCCATTACGATATAAATAAAGCTAAGTGTCTCACCCCAAAAATTTCGTTTTACTATTTATACCTTTACTACATGCTACAAAACGCACTCGAGGGCTCCCCCACCTCACGATCTCATCGACTGAGGGTAACACGTGTATACCTGAGTAGCTGACCACGTCAGGCTAACGAAAAGGACATGTATGCAAACAAAGCACTACGTGCTCAAACAACAACTGCATCTTTATAACAAAGGGGCAAAGCGCGCCTAGACACGTACATACAAATTTTACATCTATCTCTTTTACAGGTACTACCTATTCTGAAGAATAACTTGAGCATGTTTCTCAAACAAATCTACGACCTGTTCGGCATACTGCCTTACAGCCCCATAATGTGGACGCATGTCCCACTCACCACCATCCGGCCAAAGAGGTGGCCCAGCCGCTACAGCAGACAAATCCACATCAGGGCGGTGCAGCCTCACAAGGGACAAAGCAGCCTTCACTCCTGCGACGAGCTGTTGCCGCACCAACTCCTTGACATTACTCGTGTTCCAAAACTTCGACAGAAGACCAGCAAGACTTCTCGGCACGGCATCCAAATGAAACATGACATGCAGCACTGACGCAAGCGACATTAGCACCTGACGAAGCACCCACAAAACTTGGTGCACACGATCCTGCACCGTCGCCAGGGCCATGGCACGGTCACGATCCATCGAGAAGAACCCGCCGGCTTCCATGTCTTGTTGAGTCAAGCAATTGACCCGAACAGCGACACACTCTTTCTCCTCCCTCGGAGCAAGGTTCGCACCTGCGATACTCTCACAAAATAAAACGCAAGGCCAGCAGGAGCATCCAAAGAACTGAGCTGCAGCTCCAAACAAAGAACAACTTACATTGAAGCTGCCCAGACAGCCGAAGCAGTTCCGCCATCAAGTACTCCTCTCTAGCTGCACCACGATCTTCCTTGGACTTCCAAACGTCGGCGTGACCGCGCACCCCAAGCAACTCCTTCTCAAGACTACGAGCACGGTCCCGAAGAAAAGCAAGTTGTGAGGAATCATCCAAAGATGGCCGTAGTCGTGTTGCAGGCGAGGTGTCAACGGGATCAGCACCCGAAGGAACCTAGAGCAGCAGAAAAGAAAAGGACATAAACATTCAGACGGAGAAGAGCTCAACTCAACAAAATTCATTAAGCATATAAAGGCCACCACGTGGCACAATGATTTTTGTTCCTCAATATAATTACAGCAAAAGAAGATTACAAACTATCCTACAACTACAACGCCTAAGACGCGGCACCCTGAGTAGCCTCGGAGCCGTATTGCCTCGCCTTGGCTTCCCCCTGTTGCCGTAGCGCATACTCGGACAGCAGATCAATGAGCTTTGGCCCATATCGCTTGCAGCGAGCATAATAGGTAGCAAAGGCTACCTCGGATCCATCCGCGATGGTCGGCATCCGAGAGGTGATCTGGGGAAGGTCCAGCTCCGCTCCAGCCGCCAAGGCCATCGCCAGCCCGACGGACACGCCGATGCCCTTCTGCTTGCGCTTGTACGCCGCAGGCGCTTCGAATGACAAGGCCTCCGCCAGGGCGTCAACATCATCAAGGGCCGCGCCCTTAGGGACAAGCTCCTTGTAGAAGCGGCCAAGGACCTCCTTGGCCTTGGCGAGTGAGTTGACGACGGTGCTGCAGCGATCTTCGACCGCTGCAGTAGCATCATCTAGAGCATTCCCGTGCTCCAGAGCGCTGCGGTCAAACTCGATGCCTGCGGCATTTGAGGCAAAAGAAGAAAAGGAATGAAGAAAGCATCACAGTAGAAAGACAAGAAAACAAGAAAAAGGGGCAAAAAATAAGATACTCACCCGAAACAGCCTTGGCAGCAGCCATGAGCTTGCCTGCCACCTCTCTTTCACGCGCAGTCGCAGCAGTGTCAAGCTTCTCCTCGCGGTCCGTGGCCTCCTGCTGCAGACGCTCCTTAGCTTCGGCTGCCTTGGCCAGCTCCAGCTCAAGGCGCTCTTTCGCACCAGCGGCGGCCTCGGCCTTCTTCTCCGCTTGACCAAGGCACTTCTTGAGAGCATCAATCTCACGGAGGGAAGTGTTATGCTCCTCTGCATTCAAATCATACAAGTGTCAGAAAGCAAGACAATAATACAAAAAGAAAGAAGCGCCAAGGCATACAGGTACCTCGAAGCTGTTGGAGGTTGGTCTCTAGTGAAGGGTTTCGCAGCATAGTAAATCAAAAAAATTCTACGGACGCGAACGGGAAAGCCAAGATCTAATCTAGGAGATGCAAACAACAAGAGGGATTAGATGAGATCTTCATACCCTTGAAGATTCGCACAGCGGAACATTCGTCGGAACGTGGGTGATGTAGTCGTACTCGCTTCTCCTCCTCGTGATCCGCTCCGATCTAACACCGCAAGTGGAGATGCCTCCGAGAGATGCACACGTGCGGAACCTCGATGTATCCTCCTTCCTCGGTCCAGCAAGTATGGTGGAGAGATGGATTGGATCTACAACGCGACAGCGCGGTGCAAGTGGTGGAGAGTTTTTGCAGCAGGGCTTCGCCTACGTGCAGTCGGGAGGGAGAGAGAGAGGAGGGCAGCAGGGCGGCTAGGGCTCGAGGAGGAGGTGTGTGGGGGTGGTGCGCCCCCAGCCCTCTTTATATAGAGGGGTGGGCGCCAACCCTAGCCCCTCCCCCAAGCCTAGGCCGGCGGCCAAGGAGGGAAGAGTGGGGGCAAGTTTCCCCCTCCTTCTAGAAGCTCCCCTAGGGTTTCCCCTAGGTTTGGCCGGCTGGGCCCTATGGGGCCTTGTGCCCCTGGCCCAATGCGGCCAGGGCACTCCCTCATAGGCCCATGCCCCCTCCCGACAGGTGGGGCCACGTTGGTCCCCCTTCGGAAGGTTCTAGAAGCTTCCGGTATAATACCGATTAACCCGAAACAATTCAGAACTCCAAAAACTGCATTGCCTTATATGAATCTTATTCTCCGGACCATTCTAGAACCTCTCTTTATGTTCCGGATCCCATCCGAGACTCCGAACAAAAACTCATAAACCAATTATCCAATCTATCCTAGCGTCGAGACACGTTAAGTGTGTGACCCTTCGGGTTCGAGAATATGCAGACATGATCTTCTATCAATAATCAACAGCGGGGTCTAGAAACCCATATTGACTCCCACACATTCATTGATGATCATATCGGATGAACCACGATGCCAGGATTCAATCAATCCCATATATATATATTCCCTTTGTCTCGCGATATTTTACTTGCCCGAGATTTGATCGTCGGTACCGTCATACCTAGTTCAATCTCGTTCACAGCAAGTACTTTACTCGTTTCGTAATCCGATATCACTTTGTGATTAACTCCTTAACCACATGCTTGCAAGCGGTGTTGATATCGATTACCGAGTGGGCCCGAAGTATATCTCTCCGACTTGGGAGGGACAAATCCCATCTCGATACATACAACCCAACAGGTACTTTCTGATCACCTAGGAGACACCTTTATGATCACCCTCTCATAGGATGACGTTTGATGACCTCAAAGCTTTCTTCCGATACCAGGGAGTTGTATTATCTCATGGTCTAAGGAATGCAATATTTGACATAAGAAAAGCTTCGCAAAGATAAACACGATGACACGATGTAATTGCTTCGCTTAGTTTGGGTCTGTCCATCATATCATTCTCCCAATGATATGATCTCATTATTAATCGACAACTCATGTCTATGGTTAGGAAACCTTAACCATCATTAATCAATGAGCTAGTCCATAGAGGCATACTAGGGACACGGTGTTGTTCATAAACCACACAAGTATTAAAGTTTCCGCTTAATACAATTCTAGCATGGAATATAAACTTTATCATGAACAAGAATTATAATAATAACATCTTTATTATTGCCTCTAGAGCATAATTCCAACAGTCTCCCACTTGCACTAGAGTCAATAATCTAGTTTACACTTGGCAACAATCTCACACCCATGGCACTAAGGTGCTGATCATGTTTTACACGTGGAAGAGGTTTAGTCAATGGATCCGCGACATTTAGATCTGTATGTACTTTGCTAATCTTCAGATCTCCATCTGATATATAATCTCGGATTATATGAAACTTGCGGTTGATATGCTTGGTCTTTGGATGATATCTTGGTTCCTTAGCGAGTGCTATGGCGCCAGTGTTGTCACACAATATCTCCAGTGGGTCCAATGCACTTGGAACCACGCCAAGCTCAATGATGAAGTTCCTGATCCAAACTCCTTCACTTGACGCTTCTGCAGCAGCCATGTATTCCGCTTCCACTGTAGATCCTGCGATCACGCTTTTCTTGCAGCTTCTCCAGCTCAAGCTCCTCCATTCAAAATATAAACGTATCCTGTCTGAGATTTAGAATCATCCTTGTTGGTGTCAAAACTAGCGTCGACGTAACCCTTTACGACGAGCTGTTCATCACCTCCATAGACTAAGAACATTTCTTTAGTCCTATTTAGGTACTTTAGGATGTTCTTCACGGCTGTCCAGTGTTCCACTCCTGGATCACTTTGGTATCTGCTCGTCAAACTAAGAGCATTGGACACATCCGGTCTAGTACACAGCATGGCATACATGATAGAACCTATGGCCGAGGCATATGGCACTTTGCTCATAGCTTCTCTATCATTTACCGTTGCTGGACACTGAGCCTTGCTCAATATCTTACCTAACAACATAGGCACTGAACCTTTCTTTGCCTTATCCATTCTGAACCTTTTCAGAACTTTGTCTAGGTATGTACTCTGGCTTAAAGCTATCAGGCGTCTTTGTCTATCTCTATAGATTTTGATGCCCAATATATAAGCAACTTCACCTAGGTCTTTCATTGAAAAACATTTGTTCAAATAACTCTTCACATCGTTAAGCATGTTAATGTCATTTCCAATAATCAATATGTCATCCACATATAGTACCAGAAATGTCACTGAGCTCCCACTCACTTTCTTGTAGATACAAGCTTCGTAGCTATTTGGAACAAATCCAAAGCTCTTGATCACTTGATCAAAACGAAGGTTCCATCTCCGAGATGCTTGCTTCAGTCCATAAATGGAACGCTGAAGTTTGCATACTTTATCAGCATCCTTAGGATCAACAAAACCTTCGGGTTGCATCATATACAACTCTTCATCAATGTTGCCATTGAGGAACGCAGTCTTGACATCCATCTGCCATATTTCATAATCATGAAACGCAACAATTGCTAATAAAATCCGAATGGACTTAAACATCGCTATGGGAGAGAAGGTCTCATCGTAGTCAACACCTTGAACTTGTCGAAAACCTTTCGCAACAAGCCGTGCTTTATAGACGGTAACATTACCATTCGCGTCCGTTTTCTTCTTGAAAATCCATTTGCACTCAACGGCCTTTCGGTCGCTAGGAGGGTCCACCAAAGTCCATACTTGGTTTTTGCTCATGGATCCCAATTCGGATTTCATGGCCTCTAGCCATTTCTCAGAGTCTGGGCTCATCATCTCTTCCTCATAGTTCGTAGGTTCACTGTCTTCTACCAACAAGACAGTTAAGACATGGTTGCCGTACCACTCAGGAGGGGCACGCGACCTTGTCGACCTGCGACGTTCAGTAGTGGCATCGTCCGAAGCTTCATGATCCTTGTCATTAGCTTCCTCTATTGTTGGTGCAGGCGGCACTGAAACCATTTCAGGTGCTGCGCTACTCTCCAACTCAAGAGAAGGTTCAACAACCTCGTCTAGCTCTACTTTCCTCCCACTCACTTCTTTCGAAAGAAACTCCTTCTCAAGAAAGGAACCGTTCTTTGCGACAAACACTTTGCCTTCGGTTCTGTGATAGAAGTTATACCCAATAGTTTCCTTAGGGTATCCTATGAAGACGCATTTCTCCGCTTTGAGTTCGAGCTTGTCCGGCATCAACTTCTTGACGTAAGCTTCGCATCCCCAAACTTTAAGAAACAACAACTTAGGTTTAGCACCAAACCACAGTTCATACGGTGTCGTCTCAACGGATTTAGATGGTGCCCTATTTAAAGTGAATGCAGCGGTTTCTAATGCATAACCCCAAAATGATGTTGGAGATATGCCCTAGAGGCAATAATAAATGTAGTTATTATTATATCTTTGTGTTTATGATAAATGTTTACATTCATGCTATAATAGTATTAACAAGGAAACATTGATACTTGTGTGATTTGTAAACTTAATTTGAAGTCCCTAGTAAAGCCTCTATATAATACTAGCTTGTTGGTTAATAGATGATTGTGGTTTCCCTATCATGAACATTGAGATGTTATTAACAACAAGATCATATTGTTAGGAGAATGATATGATGGACATACTCCTATAGATAAGCGTAGCATAAAGATCAAGTCATTTTAATAGTTCAATTGCTATATGCTTTCTGATACATAGTAATCTAATTCCTTCGACCATGAGATCATGCATATCACCTTTACCGGATGGATGCTTTGATGACATCAGAAACCACATCGTAACTGGGTGGCTATAAAGGTGGCATTGAGTGTTCGGAAAGTATTGGTTGAAACACATGGATCAAGAGTGGGATTTGTCCATCCATATGACGGATAGATATACTCTGGGCCCTCTCGGTGAAATGTCATCCAATTAGCTTGCAAGCATGTGACTGGCTCACAAGGGATCACATATCACGGGAACGAGAAAAGAGTACTTATCGGTAACGAGGTTGAACTAGGTATGCAGAGATACCGACGATCATAACCTCGGATAAGTAAACTATCGTGAGACAAAGGGAAATTGATATCGTATGTAAGTGGTTCATTCGATCGCAAAGTAATCGTAGAAATATGTGGGAGCCATATGAATTTCCAGATTCCTCTATTGGTTATTGTTCGGAGAAGTGTCTCGATCATGTCCGCATAATTCACGAACCGTAGGGAGACACACTTAAGGATTCGACGTTGTTTGAGTAGTTATGGAATGATGAGAAAGAGACTGAATGTTGTTCGGAGTCTCGAATGGGATTCGGGATATCACGAGGAGATCCGGAATGGTCCGGAGAATAAGATTCATATAAGGAAAGTCCCGTTTCGGAGTTTGGGAATGGTTCCGGTGTTTTTATCGGGAATGTTCTAGAATGTTCCGGAATGTCCGGCACTCCGGAGGGCAAGGGTACATGAATGTGTTGTATCAAGTTGGTATGATTGCATCATGTACTAAGTGTCATCGCTGAACCAAATAAAGGATTAATTCAAATCCTAGTTTGAAAAGTCAAACAGCTAGTTTGAAAAGTCAAACGGCTAAATTTGGAAAGAGGAAAAGAGGAGGAGTGGGAAACCGAGTTGGGGAGGAGTTCCCTCCTCCAACCGGCGGCGCCCACCCAAGCCGAGTTGGGGAGGGACTCCCCTCCCTCCCCTTGGCCGGCCGGCCCCTCCACCTATATAAGGAGGGGCAGGGCTCCCTCCTAGCACACAGAAGATCCTCTCCTCCAAACCCTAGCCGCCGGCGCCGCCACCTCCACTGCCGCCGCCGACCTAGGCCAAGCCGCCGCCGCCTAGCAACCCTAGTCGCCGGCCAAGATTCCTCCTCGGCGTGTCTAAACCCTAGATCGTTGAGGTACTCTCTCATACTCCACCATACTCACTCCGGCTTAAGGCGAAGCCCTGCGAGATCTCCCCTCTACTTCCGGTACCACGCCGTTGTGCTGCCGGAATCGCGAGGAAAGTGCTACAACCTCCGCTGCCTGCTGGAACAAGGGAGAGGAAGGTCTTCGTCGAGTACCGAACGTGTGACCGACTACGGGAGCGCTGCCGGAACGCAGCGCCGGAAGGATCGTCTACGCGATCTTGAGATCGGAAAGAGTACGACTACATCACCCACGAGAATCCGCTCTCGTTAAACACTTTGGAATCTTCGAGGGTGAGTTATTCTATCGACTCGTTGCTACAATCTAGTAGATAGATCTTGGCTTGTTTGTTTGTATGCGATAGAAATTTTTTGTTTTCCATGCTACGAAACCCTACAAATGATAACGGCAAATCAGTAAGAGACATCATTGATCGGACCATATCTAATAAGGTTCAATTCCGGCGTTTAGACACACCATTGCGTTGTGGTGTTCCGGGTGGCGTGAGTTGCGAAACGATTCCGCTTGCTTTAAGATGCGTGAGAAAATCATAACTCAACTATTCACCTCCACGATCGGATCGTAGAAACTTAATTTTTCTGTTACGATGGTTCTCCACTTCATTCTGAAATTCCTTGAACTTTTCAAATGTTTCAGATTTATGCTTCATCAAATAGATATACCCATATCTACTTAAGTCATCGGTAAAAGTGAGAAAATAGCGATATCCACCGCGCGTCGAAACACTCATCGGTCCGCATACATCGGTATGTATGATTTCCAACAAGTCTGTTGCTCGCTCCATCATTCCGAAGAACGGGGTTTTGATCATCTTGCCCATGAGGCATGGTTCGCATGTGTCAAATGATTCAAAATCAAGAGACTCCAAAAGTCCATCAGAATGGAGTTTCTTCATGCGCTTTACACCAATATGACCTAGACGACAGTGCCACAAATAAGTAGTATTATCACTATCTACTTTGCATCTCTTAGCCTCGATGTTATGGATGTGTGTTTCATCCCTTTCGAGATTCAGAAGAAATAAACCATTCACAGTAGGTGCATGACCATAAAAGATGTTACTCATATAAATAGAACAACCATTATTCTCCGATTTAAATGAATAACCGTCTTGCAATAAACACGATCCAGAAATAATGTTCATGCTCAACGCAGGCACATAATAACACTTATTAAGGTTTAAAACTAATCCCGAAGGTAAAACTAAGGAGAGCGTGCCGACGGCCATCACATCAACTCTTGATCCGTTGCCAACGCGCATCGTCACCTCATCCCTCGCAAGACGCCGTCTATTCCGTAGCTCCTGTTTCGAGTTACAAATATTAGCAACTGAACCAGTATCAAATACCCAGGCACTACAACGAGGGCTAGTAAGGAAAACATCAATAACATGTATATCAAATATACCTTTGATGGTGCCAGCCTTCTTGTCCGCTAAGTACTTCGGACAGTTGCGCTTCCAGTGACCCTTGTCCTTGCAATAGAAGCACTCAGTGTCCGGCTTGGGTCCGGACTTGAGCTTCTTCTTAGCAGGGGCAACGCGCTTGCCGCCGCCTTTCCTGAAGGGCTTCTTTGCACCCTTACCTTTCTTGAAGGTGGGGGGCTTATTGACCATCAACACATGATTATCCTTTTTGATGTCCACCTCCGCAGCCTTCAGCTTTGCGAAGAGCTCGGTGATCGTATCAGTGGAACCAATCTGATTATGAGTCACTACAAAACTTTTGTAGCTGGGAGGGAGTGATTGCAGAACCCTGTCAATCTTGAGCTCCTCTGGAATCTTGCAGTCCAGTTGCTCAAGGCGTTGAGTGTAGCCCGACATCTTAATGGCGTGCTCACTAACGGAACTCCCTTCCTCCATCTTGCAGTTAAAGAATTTCTCAGAGATCTCATATCTCTCAGAACGGGCCTGAGTCTGAAACATAGTTTTCAGCTCCTCAAGAATCTCAAAGGGCCCGGGATAGTCTTCAAAACGATTTTGAAGGTCCGATTCCATAGCAAACAACATGGTGCTCTTAATCACACCATAATCATCTTTGCGCGACTGATAGACAGCTTTCTCATCAGCCGGCGCAGTTGCAGCAGGGGCATCACCTAACGCTTTCTCAAGGACATAGTCCTTTTGACCGCCAGAGAGAATGATTCTCAGATTGCGGAACCAGTTGGTGAAGTTAGACCCATTGTTTTTAAGCTTTTCCTTCTCAGCAAAAACGTTGAAGTTGAAGTTGGACTTAGCCATTTGATCTACAATGTTTGCAAGTACAAATTAGACTATGTTCATGATAACTAGTTCAACTTTTAATCAAATTACTAGATGAACTCCCACTAAATTCAACATCCCTCAAGTTGTTTAGTGAACATGATCCAAATTCACCACACCTAATCCGATCTTCACGAGAAGAGATGTGGTTTCAATGGTGGACAACGAAGTGTCGATCATATCATTCATATGACTCATGCTTAACCTTTCGGTTCATGTGTTCCGAGGCCATGTCTGTACATGCTAGGATCGTCAAGTTAGACCCAAGTATTTCCGCGTGTGCAAAACTGGCTTACACCCGTTGTATGTGAACGTAGAGTCTATAGCACCCGATCATCACGTGATGCTTGGACACGACGAACTTTCGCAACGGTGCATACATGGGGAGAACACAGTTTTATCTTGATCTTTAAGTGAGGAATCATCTTATAATGCTACCGTCGCGATCTAAGCATAATAAGATACATAAAAGGATAAACATCACATGCATATAACTTTATGTGACATGGTATAGCCAATCTTCGCGCAATGATCTCCATCTTGTGCGTGCCGGCATGATCTCCATCACTCCACCATGATTGCCTCCACCACGAATAGCAACTACAACTATTGCTAACTACTTAGCGATAAAGTGAAACTATTACATGGCGTATAAGAAGTTGACACACAGGTCATACACAATTATAAAGACAACCATATGGCTCCTGCCGGTTGTGTACTCATCGACATGCAAGTCGTGAAACATTACAAAACATGATCATCGCATACAATACACATATCACATCTTGGGCCATACCATATCACAGAAAACACTCCCTGCAAAAACAAGTTAGACGCCTCTACTTTGTTGTTGCATGTTTTACGTGACTTATGGGAGTAGCAAGCTAAGAACGATTCTTACCTACGGAAAGCCACAACGGTGATATTATGGTTACCAAACTCCGGTGTAAATCCCATGACAACTATAGTGAGAGAAACGCCCGTAACAACCATGTTGCGTTCTACTCTTGAAACACATCTACGCATAGATCTAGCTCTGATACCACTGAAGGGTTTCGCAGCATAGTAAATCAATTTTTTTATACAGATGCGAACGGGAAAGACAAGATCTAATCTAGGAGATGCAAACAACGAGAGGGATTAGATGAGATCTTCATACCCTTGAAGATTCACACAGCGGAACATTCGTCGGAACGTGGGTGATGTAGTCGTACTCGCTTCTCCTCCTCGCGATCCGCTCCGATCTAACACCGCAAGTGGCGATGCCTCCGAGAGATGCACACGTGCGGCACCTCGACGTCTCCTCCTTCCTCGGTCCAGCAAGTATGGTGGAGAGACGGATTGGATCTACAACGCGACAGCGCGGTGCAAGTGGTGGAGAGTTTCTGCAGCAGGGCTTCGCCTACGTGCAGTCGGGAGGGAGAGAGAGAGGAGGGCAGCAGGGCGGCTAGGGCTTGAGGAGGAGGTGTGGGGGGGTGGTGCGCCCCCAGCCCTCTTTTTATAGAGGGGTGGGCGCCAACCCTAGCCCCTCCCCCAAGCCTAGGCCGGTGGCCACGGAGGGAAGAGTGGGAGGCAAGTTTCCCCCCTCCTTCTTGAAGCTCCCCTAGGGTTTCCCCTAGGTTTGGCCGGCTGGGCCCTATGGGGCCTTGTGCCCCTGGCCCAATGCGGCCAGGGCACTCCCTCATAGGCCCATGCCCCCTCCCGACAGGTGGGGCCACGTTGGTCCCCCTCCGGAAGGTTCTAGAAGCTTCCGGTATAATACCGATTAACCCGAAACAATTCCGAACTCCAAAAACTGCATTGCCTTATATGAATCTTATTCTCCGGACCATTCCGGAACCTCTCGTGATGTCCCGGATCCCATCCGAGACTCCGAACAAAAACTCATAAACCAATTATCCAATCTATCCTAGCGTCGAGACACGTTAAGTGTGTGACCCTTCGGGTTCGAGAACATGCAGATATGATCTTATATCAATAATCAACAGCGGGGTCTGGAAATCCATATTGAATACCACACATTCATCGATGATCATATCGGATGAACCACGATGCCAGGATTCAATCAATCCCATATATATATTCCCTTCGTCTCGCGATATTTTACTTGCCCGAGATTTGATCGTCGGTACCGTCATACCTAGTTCAATCTCGTTCACAGCAAGTACTTTACTCGTTCCGTAATCCGATATCACTTTCTGATTAACTCCTTAACCACATGCTTGCAAGCGGTGTTGATATCAATTACCGAGTGGGCCCAAAGTATATCTCTCTGACTTGGGAGGGACAAATCCCATCTCGATACATACAACCCAACAGGTACTTTCCGATCACCTAAGAGACACCTTTATGATCACCCTCTCATAGGATGACGTTTGATGACCTCAAAGCTTTCTTCCGATACCATGGAGTTGTATTATCTCATGGTCTAAGGAATACAATATTTGACATAAGAAAAGCTTCGCAAATATGAACACGATGACACGATCTAATTGCTTCGCTTAGTTTGGGTCTGTCCATCATATGATTCTCCCAATGATATGATCTCATTATTAATCGACAACTCATGTCTATGGTTAGGAAACCTTAACCATCATTAATCAATGAGATAGTCCATAGAGGCATACTAGGGACACGGTGTTGTTCATAAACCACACAAGTATTAATGTTTCCGCTTAATACAATTCTAGCATGGAATATAAACTTTATCATGAATAAGAATTATAATAATAACATCTTTATTATTGCCTCTAGGGCATAATTCCAACATCTAGCACCAGGTGCTCCTGCACCAGTCGCTTGGCATCCTGCACAAAAGGCTGCAAGAAGAAGACCTACCAGTAAGGAAAAGGACTTGGGGGCTGCGCCCAACACAAAAGAACAAAAGCAAAACTCGCACACGAAAATGCTCGGGGGCTCCCCCCGTGCCTCGAAGAATGAACAAGACAAAGAAAACTTTTTTGCAGATGCTCGGGGGATCCCCCCATGGCAGGAAACAGAAGTACTTACATGCTCCGATGGCGACTCCGAAGGCCCGCTCGCAGCCTTCTGAGGCGCAACCACCTAAGCCTCCTGCGGAGAAGGGACCGGCGCAGCATCCTCAGAGGTAGACACCATCTGAGGAGGAGGAGACACAACCTTCGACTCTCCCATCATCTCCCGAGCACCATCACTGGAGGAGTCGTGGGAGGAATGCCTGCACACGAAATAATTAGCACAAGTACAAAAGTCAACAGCGAAAAGGACAGCAGTATAAAAGAAACTTACGAGTCCAGTGAGCTCAGGTCGAAGACAGGAAGAGTCCTTCGGGCTCTCTTCTCCCCCTTCTTCTCTTCCTTCTTCTCTTCCTTCTTTTCTTCCTTCTTCCGCTTCGCTGGCGGAGTGCGGCGCTACAGCTCGCACGGGAAGAGCAGGCATAGGAGAGGAAGAACCTCCATGCCCGTCACTGTGACGCTCAAGGCACAGAGGGTTTCTGGGAGTCGGAGGAGTCGAGGCATCCGACGACTCACTGGAGCTCCGCAATCTTTTGCGAGTATGGTCCTCGCTCGACTCGTTGACCTCTTCAGTCGGAGATCGTGTCGAAGGTAGCTCGGACATGGAATCCACCACGTCATTATTCGGAGCATCCGGAAATATTTCGGGCAATGGCGGCACCATACCCGGCACTTTGAAACTCTACAGAAAAGAAGAGACTTTGTTAGCAAACAAAGGAAAATAAAAATGCAGTCGACAAAAGCGCTACAAGCATGAATCTACACCTGTGGAACGGCCAGCGTCGAAGAAAACGGCGGAGTCAGCGACTTCCCCGGGATATCCTCTCCAGCCTTGTACTTCAACAGCGTACGAAGGGCCCTGTCGAGATCACCCTGGGAAAGCTTCTCGGCCGAAACTCTCGTCGGATCACGGCGCCCAGCATAAAGGAACATCGGGTGCGCCCTAGCCTGGAGGGGCTGCACCCGACGCTCGAGAAACGTGCGGATAATATCCACACCGTTCACTTCTTTCTCCGGAATCAACTGGAGATCCTCCACCCGACGGTAAAGGGCCTCTATCTTCGCTGACTCGCCATCCAGGATCTGGTTTTTTCAGGACCTTTTCGGCTCGATTATTTGGGAGGAGTCGAAAGGAGGAAGACCAAAATGCTGCCCAGCCACTGTGGAGTCGCGAATGTAAAACCATCGCCTCCGCCGGTACTGGACAGATTCAGACATAGAGAAAGAAAAGAAAAGAATATTGGCTTTGAGGGAGATGATGCAACCCCCAATGGGATACACACCATCCGAACCAGATTGCCTCTTCACGGAATAGAGTTTCCGGAAGAGGCCAAAGTGTGGCTTGATGCCGAGCCAGCACTCGCAGACAGTGATAAAACAAGCAATGTGAAGAAGAGAATTGGGGGAAAGATGATGCAGCTGGATGCCGTAGAGAAAGAGCAGCCCACGAAGGAAGTCGTGGACCAGAAAGGAAAACCCACGAATAACGAAGGCAAGAAACATAACCCGATACCCAGCGGGGGGACGGGGGATTACCTTGTTGCCTGGGAGTCTGACGGCCTCCCTATCCTGCGGGATCAAGCCCCGCTCGCGAAGCTTGCGGAGGTCACTCTCCCGCGTCTCTGATCGCCGCCAACCATCTTCGGTGACACGGGTAGTGGTGGCGCCTTTCTTCCCTCCGGCGGCGCTGGTACCAGCCACAGATGACGACTTCTTCGGTTTCCCCATCGCACTACGGCGACGCCGGCGGTGAGAGCGCAGAAGGGAAGAAGGAAATGTGGAAGGATATTCCAGCGCGCAGCAAGAACTCTTAGAGCACAAGGAGGCAGTGAAAACAAGAATAGATGTGGTGAAAACAAACTGTAGCTTTCCCCAATGATTATAACAACAAAGACGACGCACGACAACCGTCCATCAAGAAGACCTAACGCCAATGGCAGATCTGGCCATACACGTGTCAGCATCACAATGAACCGTTGTTACCACGCCGTCCACTACGCGCGGAAATCGAGGCGACGCCGTAATTATCTCCACGCCGCGCGTGACCGGTCAATTCAAGGTTAGCAAGTGGGACCCACGTTCGTCCAGTCAAGTCATCTCTGGCACAGCAGACACTTGAGGTCATTGATCGTCAGCACTGATGTCATCAAAAGCTATACTATCAACAACTACAATTTCTTCGGCTTCAAAGCTAAGAGTACTCACTCGAATCTACGATTCGACTAATTACTCGGGGGCTACTCCTATTAGGAGTGCTGGCCGTGCACCTGAAAGATGAATAAAAGCTAACTATTCCTTCGAGTCCTACGTCGAGTCTACGACTCCACTACGGACTCGGGGGCTACTCCCATAGGGAGGATGGATTTAAGCATCCAAAAAATTTTGTGTCCAACGGACTTAACACTGAACAATGTCTGAATTAAAGTCTCCGCTCGAGTCTACGACTCGAACAGACACTCGGGGGCTACTCCCATAGGGAGCGCTGGTCACGCACCCTATCAATTCTTCGACTGCGATCTTTCGGATCAGCATGCAAGAACTTTTTCGGTAACTCTGCCCCAACAAGACGCTAAGTGAGCAACGTTCTCCTTGGCCACCCAAAACACTTCCGCGGTGATAAACATTCGGATGTTGTGTCTGCTACACAAAGATAAGACCTATAGATATCATCTGATGGCCTGGCAACGCACACGACTGCGCTCTGCTAGTATAAACCCATGCCAGCAGGCGCGATGAAAAATCCCGACGGACGCGTTGGGTACATTAATTAAATCACTGGAATTCCACTCCTGTAAGTCCTCCGTGGCCTGAGTCAAATTACGCCAGCATATGTTCCGGGTCCGAGTTGAGGGACTTAAACCTGAGGAAGATCGTGTTGTTTCGTCCTAAGACAGTTAACTGACCCTGATCCGTCGGGTGAGTCAGTAACACGCATCAACAATCCCTACACACATACTATTAATACATGGTTGCACCCGAAGGATTGAAGAGTCCTCAGTCGAATCTACGATTCGACTGATCACTCGGGGGCTACTGACATGGTTATACCCTACGGGTACATGATCTCAGCATACCTGGTCCAGCCCAAGGAAGGCCCACGGCAGATGTACGCCGGCCCATGAAGATTTTCGGGTGGCCAAGACCCATGACGCCTTCAGATCCTTGGAGAGCAAGACTAGCGTAGATAGGAAATTCAAAGGGGTAAAACCCTAGAACTTGTAACCGACTAGGTCTATGCCCGGGACCTACCTGAGTCTATATAAAGGCTAGGAGGGCACGGCCTAGATCTCTCTCTCATACTCTCGCATACACACCTCCACGCCAGATCGAATCTGCGCACCCCTGTAACCTTCGGTTCCGCCGTAATCAAGAGCAGACAAGCAGGAGTAGGGTTTTCCCTCCGGGGGCCTGAACCTGGGTAAACCTCGTGTCCCCGTGTTGCTTGTTTGCTAACCGTTCTGCGATCTCCAGCATCCCCATCTTCTCGAAAACCCAAGTCCATAACAATGGGCATTGATGAGATCAAACCTCGTCAATGTTCATTCAATTCATCTGAGAGTAGATCATCCTCCTCGTCCATGGTGGGAGAGGTCATATCAAGAGTAAAACTCAGCTCGAATAAGTGGTTATTGAACTCAAACAATCTCCCTATTGGTAACTTGGAAGGGTCCCTGCATTTGATCAAAACTCTCACCTCTTTAGCATTGTCCTTAAAGATTGACAGCCAGTCTACATCCTCCAGGATCCCACATGCAGAGACAACTTGATCAAGGGTGTTTCATTCACACCACTTTGTTTGCAGCCCAGTTATGACAACCCACACCTTTTTGAGGGATTCCACAGGCTCAGGATCATCAGACCAAGCCTCAGCTTTGATCCAGACACCTGGTTTGGATACTCCAAATTTGGGGTAACCAATCACCTGTTCCACCACAATATGAGGTGGAAATTTCACCAGGAAAGTATTATCATCCCCTAGTTCCCTAATCTGCCAAGGCCAGTTTGTCTTGTAGATTTTTGAGAATTCCACAGCAAGCTCCTTAGCTGACAGAGAACCTTCTTCTACCAAGACCACTCCACAATTTTTTGAAGAGGCAAAAGGATGAGCAATCACCTCAGGGATCTCAACATGATAAAAGCCAAGCCCTGGAGCACCACTCCCAATGTATCTAGCTAACTGATGGGGTCTTCTTCTAACATGACACTTATCCACTAGGTGACCAAAGCTCTTGCAGACGAAGCACATGGGTTTCTTCTCGCAGTTCACCTGTAGATGACCAGGTTCCCCACAGCAAAGGCAAATGGCATTCACATAGGTCATCTGCCCCCCTGAGCCAGTTGACCCCTGAACATCTATAGCCACAACACCACTCTGCTTCTTTTTGCTTTTCTAAGCATTCTTCACCTTATCATCCTGTTCCACAACCTGAGCCTGTTGCTGCTGCTATTGGGGATTGTTGTTTGGTGCCAACCATTAATTAGAACCACCACCAAACTGGGGATGTTGCTGAAAAGGAGGGTAAGGGCCACTGAACCCCCAAGGTGGAATCATACCTCCAGGAGCAAAACCAAAAGGGGACTGTCCAGCAAAGAACTGAGGATTAAACTGACCAAACTCAAAAGGTCCATGCTGGTTCCCCGGTTGTTGTGGTTGCATCTGTTGTTGAGGTTGCACCTGTTGCTGTTGCCACTGATCTTGTCCATTGGAGAAACCTCTGCCCCTCCCCTTACCTCCTCTGCCACGATCACCCATGACTCCCTCCACAACACTACCAACTGGATCAACAGGAAACTCAACTCCTAAACACTGAAGACCAGCAGTTTGCTCCCTCTACCCTGCCACAACCAGGAGAGGAACACGAACCCTAGGCCTCGAGGAACTTTGTTTTATACTACTGGGCAGAACCAGATGGGCTTTCAATGGTGGGGATGGGCGCAGGTGTGAGCGTGGATCTCCATGCATCCACAGCTGGGAGAAAAAAGCATCAGCACTTTCCCCATCTCCCCCAACCACCACCACCTCTTTTACCCCACTGACCACTGGACCCCTCAATAGTCTAAATCTTCTTCCACCTTGTCTCCTTCCTCCGTGGACAAACTGAACTGAATTCCCGCCGGATGAACAACACTGCTGCAAGGAACTAGACCCTTGTTCAGAGCTTCGAGGACCAAATCGAACAGTGTCGTCTGCTGGTTCAGATCGAGCAGAGCAAGCGCAGCAGTATACTCCTTCCTCGAGAACTCTGGAACAACCTCCACAGACAACAAACCTCTTAGCATTTCTCGACGACGATCCTGCACAAAGCGCGAGAGCGGGGAGCCTGCTCTCTGCGGCCTCCCCCTTCTCCCGACCACCTTCTTCGGCGGAGGCATTGCCAAACTGGATGGCTTCAATTCGGTGATCTTTAGGAGCTCTGCCACCGCCATGCTCCTTCGCTTCCTTCTCCGCGGCCCGAGAGGCTTGCCCCGACTGCTTCGAGACCTCGGCACCACCAGGAGCCTGCTCGGCTTCAACGAGGAACGGATCGAAGGACCCAATGCGGAGATTGAAGCACCCGCCTGCCCCTGATTCGACTGGAACCCCACCTGATTTCGCCGCGAACGACTCTTGCAAATCCCCTCTGTCTGATCGATGATTCCTCCCGCTCACCTTCTCCTTCCCCTCCCATCCACTGATCTCTTCCAGCATCCCCTCTACCATCTTCGTTGATCGCTAGGGCCAACCGTGGATGAAAACCAGATCTGAAATCAAGGATTCCCGCAGTGGGTGGAGAACATGGCGGCGAGCGGAGCCGATAAGGGTTTCTAGGAGTGGGAGGTGGTGAAGCAGAAGCGGTGAGAGGTAGGTACGGGCTCGTACTCGACCCCCAGAGGGCGCCATGGACGTAAACCGAGATGGTTCCGCCATGAACAAGGCCGCGAGTCGGAACAGGAGAGAGGACGTGTCGAGAGGACGTCATCCCTCCAACCTCCATTTTAAGCAATTTTGTGTACCCATCAAATGAGGTCGTGAGTTTTAAGGTTGGATCTGAGTATGCATAGTTTCAAATCTCGAACTTTATCAGATTTTGTCATTTTTTGCATACTACACAATATAAAGAATTTTAGGCTGAGATTTCGCACCCTCGTAGGATTACTATGTTTGACTATACCCAGAACTTATTTTCAGATTATATTTAGAACTTGTAAATATATATAATTTTTATTTTTTTTTAGAAAAAAGAAGGGAGCACCGGCACTTTTACTTTGTGCGAACTTGAAAAGTATGTCGAACGCAAAAACTCGGCTAGGAACTGGCCCGACATGTGATCTGGCGGGAGATATCGTGGAATGGGTCTCTTGTGTACAGGGTCGTTATCGCCCAACCGCCGCAGGAAGGATCACATCGCAGCAGCAACTGTCCCGTTCTCGTCGCTCGCCACCTCTCCGTTCGGAGGTCCAAGAACTTATCATTGCACCGGGCCCCACCCCATCTATCTATCTATCTATCTATCTCCGGCAGCGGCAGAGGTCGCCAGCGGCGCCATGACAAGGCCGTTGCCGCTGCCTAATGCCTGACGTGCATCAGGTCTACATCTCCATGAATGAAGAATCTGCCAGGAAAACTACCCATATGATTGTTGGCAGATTTCTTTTTACATGCTGGCTGGCTGGCTGGCTGGCTGAGGTGACTAGCTAGCCAGGTGTAGCCGTGTAGGGGAGGTCCATCGCCACACATGGCGTGTGCCGGCCGGCCGGGGTGGGTCCATGCGTGGGCGCCGTGCACGCTAGGACCGGGGTACCGTCCGTGCAGGCCGGTGCGTACGACGACGACGGTGCCTGAAGATGAAGGAAGGCTCGGGCGAGTCATGATTGCCATCTGCTGCTGTTCCGGCCTGTGCTGGTCACGGGCGGCTATATACTTATGTGCGTGTAGAACCGGCACATGGCCTGCCTGAACCAGCTGACCCTGCCACGGCATGCATGCCATGTTACACCCGTTTCAATTCGTTTCGTGTCAACATGCTCCTTTACTTTACCCGTACCCCTTCAACCCCAGGGCCTGTAAGGATAAAAATATCACATGCTCCCTTGTTGCCAAGCTGCTGCTTTTTTCCCGTAGGTGGTAATTAAGTTACTGTGGACAGTCGGACCAGAACAGTCGCGGAGTGTTCAATGAGGTCTGGTCTTCCAGGATTCATACATGCATGCATGTGCTACTGCAACCAAGCCCTGGCTGGGTAGTGCTACGTGCCTTTGTTGAACCGTTCAATGGCTGCAACCAACGCACCGTATCCAAGTCGATGGATAGTAGTAGTAGTGATAAGATGTGCATGCGCGCGCGGTGCGGTGGTACCAAGCTGAAAATCTTCATGTAGTATTAAGCCTTCTTGTTCTTATATACTCCCTCGGTCCAGGTTTAAAGGATACAATTTGCAATTCTTTGGGTCCAAGGTGTCCTCTAATTGGTCTATTTAATAGTATGAAGAAGAACATGTATGGGGAAAAAAGAGACATCAATGCGTTCATATTTGTTCACACATGTGTATGCAAGCATTTTATTGTTTTCACACGGGAGTAATTACAGAGATTAAATGCTGTTGTGTCTAAATATTTTAGGATTGCATGATTTGCAAATTGTGTCCTTTAAACCGGGATGGAGGGAGTATATACGTACGGTACGCCACTCACAGCTAGCGCTGGTCGAGAGCGACTGCCCGCTCGCTCGTGACCGACCATCGCCCACTGCCTGGTCGTGTCGTCTGCTCTTACGCTGCCCACTTTTATGCTCGTCTACATATGCTTACAGATGTTTAGACTATTTTCGATATTTCTTTGGAGGAGTAGCGAGTCGGTGGCTAAATTCTATATTTAGAATAAGGTACTCTCCACCATATCCTTACTTCGGGGCCTCCGGCGAATCTACTTGTATCAGCTTTGCGCGGCGCTGGGACCGACGATAATTAAGGTGCGAGGATGGCGGCACGTATTTGCTCGCGCTATCGTTTAATTTTTATTATTTTTGTTTTTTTTATACTGATTATTAACAGATTGGTGCAATCTCCGCAAAAATTTTTTGGCATAGCCAGCGGAATGCGTCCCCTGCAGAAATATCTCAAGGTCTGCACATAAATAGGTAGATATATACAGTGATGCCTAAACGGAAATAATGCGTGCGTGCGTGCGTGCGGACGTGCATCATGATGCGTGGCTCCAACCAACATGCACGGCGCGGCAAGGCGCCGGCCGGCCGCACGCTGTGGACCGCTACGTATCATGCGTCCATACTCGCGTGTTGCTGCTACGGATTTTATAGATAACCAGTACGATGCGTACGCTAGCTACGGATGGATGGATGACGGGATGATCGAGCAGGAGCTGGTTCGCTCGTGATCTCGATGCATGATGGTTGATGGACCGTGCATGTGGATGTGGGAGCCCGCGCCTGTGCTGGCTGCGCGCCCGCCCGCCCGCGCGTGCCCCAGGGCCCCGCCCGCCTCACAGCAGCAATGGCCCCCAGCGCAGCAGAGAGGCCGCATGCATGCAGTCGGATCGTGGGCGGTGCCGGGTGGTTGGGTAACTAGTGGACTACTACCCAGCGAGCGAGCGAGTAACGGCGTCGGAGACGATGCGTGCATGTGATTGTGATCCACCCATTTCCCGGCGGCGGCCGGAGCCTGGTCCCGGTCCCGGCCGGCCGCTGTGGATCGATCGCGCGCCGCAGGCAGGACACTGCGTACGGCCTTGCTGATCGATCGATTGCTTGGCTGGCCACGCCGCGCGCGCGTACCCTAATTACGTAGTACGTACACTGGGCCTGCTGGTTTAAGTTCAATATACTATAGTACAATACTAGTTCAACACTAGTTCAATAAGTATAAGTATAACGAACTGCACGGTCACGCATAATCGCGGCTACTCAGTACGTACACTCCTCCTCGACCAGGATTCGCGCGGGCGGGCACCCTCCGCTGCATGCATGCACGCTGGGCACAGGTGCAACAAATACTGTGGTAGAACGGTAAAGAGGGAGAGGCCGGCACGTCGACACATTTCACATGGGAGGAATTAATAATGGCCGGCCCCCTTCGGTCGGAATCGGATGATGATGGTACGTACGCATCCATCCATCCATCCATCCATGTGATCTCGGCAGGCCACCCCGAGGAGCGAGCGGTCGTTTCTTCACCGGACGGCAGTGCCGTTACCCCAAGTAGTACTCGGTTCAGTCCATATTAATTATGGTTTCAATTTTCTCTAAATAGAAATAGTACATCTACTCTAGATATCTAATTAAAAATATATGAATACAGATAAAATTAAGGCTATTAATATAAACCAGAGAGAGTACTCCATGGGTTAGACAACAATCTCGTCTAGCCGTTTTGCCGATATGGTCGAGTACAACTGTATTATAAACCGTTTAAAAGTTATAAATAGGTCAACAAACCACTAAGTGATGGTAAAGGTAGGGCGAGCCGAATTTGCACCAACGGTCCTTGCCTCCATCACCAGTGCTGAGGTGCTGAGTAGAGCTTGTCATAGTACACAAACTAGTAATTTTTCATGCTAATAAGACCACAGCAAACTAGCGGATCAGAGCAGTAACCAACACTTGAAACGACAGCAACAACTACAAAAACCGACCAAAACCTAGAAGATCCACGGCATGTACCCGTCTATCAAAGGACATATAAGACTAAGAAAATCTTATTCTCACTTCAAGAACGTAGCCACCGACTCAACATTAGCCAACAATGGAAAAAATATAGACACGTCAAGAAAGAAAACAATGTCCAACCGGGTAGTCGCTCAATCTAAATGAACTGTGTAGAATTGCTTACACCCGGTCTAAACACATATATTCCCATGAGCACATAAAACCACCATTACTATTCCACAAACCGATCGATGGAGGAGACCAAACATACGGCACATTTCACACTCACGGCGTCATCTCAACCGTCGCTAGCTAGCTCTTGTAGCCGGCCGGCCGGCCAGCAGATATCTTCGCGTGTACAGAGTAAAAAAAAATTCTGTAACGACGGCGGTTCACCTCGAGCTAGCGCCTAATTAAGCTCTCCTCCATCTCCATGGAGAAGGCTCTAGGGGCCAGCTAGCAAGGACTCGAACACGTCACAAACAACGTAAGTACACGCTAAGCTACCGCTGACACACGGCGGGGCCGGCTGAAATCTGGCTAGCTCTAAAAATCTCTTCACCAAAGATGATCATATCTCCTCCGTCTTCGTCTTCGTCTTCGTCTTAATGGTGTGCATGGTTCTGCTCCAAGGGCGCGCGCTAATACGCGCCAAATGCGCCACATCAATGGACCGGGTCTCCACGGACGGGTGGAGATCCCACACGTATTTACACACACGCACGGCCGCCGGTCCGCCTAGCAATGGCGCTAGGCCGGACCGGCGTGGCCGAACAAATGGCCGTGGACGGTTTCGTCAGACCCCTCAGCGGGCGGTGCAGGAGGCGGAGCAGAGGGAGCGGAAGGCGAGCTCCTCGCAGGGGAGCACGAGCAGGTCGCCCGCGCCGCCGAACCCGAACTCCTCCTCGGCGCGCCGGAGCAGGGACCGGAACTCCGGACGGTCCAGCACCGCGATGGGCACCACGAACCGGCGCCGCGACTCCCCGACGTACACCGCGAAGTGGCCCCGCGGCACGTCCGACGGCGCCGCCTCCTCCTCCTCCTCCGCCGCCGCCCAGTGCTCGTCGCCGTTCTGGTGGTGGTGCTGCTGCTGGCGACGCCCCAGGCTCGAGCACCGCTTCAGGATCTGCTTCAGCCCCGCCGCGCCGCTCTTCTTGATCGCCATTAATTAAGCGAGCTGGATGTGGAGTCCGTTCGTTCGACTCGGTGGCGGTGGCTGGCTGGTGATGTAGAGGAGGACGATGCTGGGACGGTGAGGAGGGAGGCGGGGGAGTACGTATATATAGGAGGCAGGCGAGGCGAGTGCGCGAGGCAGAGCCATGGTTGGTGCCGTGGTGGTGGACCGGAGGTGGTGGTGGGGTGAAGACGTACGAGCGGGCGGGGGAGGTGGGCCCGACGACGCCCGTGGGCTTGCCGGCCGGGCCTGGGCCAGCCGTGGTGGCCCGCTCCACCTGTCTCCGTGTTTCACCGTTCGTACGTAAACTAGCGGCGGTGGTGGTAGAGCGGAGTAGACCGGTGGTGAATCTAATGATGCTCCGGATCTGATCATGGTGGGTACTGTACTGCTGTAACTACTGTTCATCTATCTAGGGGACCGTTAAATTTGTGTGGGTGTGGGTGTGGGTGTTTCTTCAAGTGATCAGTGAGTGTAGGTTACATGTAATAGTTCAGATTCTACATACTATTTGTATCTTATCTTTATTATTGCAATATAGTACATCAAGGCAAAATCATTTTCCTATTGTAATACATGTAGGCAAAATCATACTTCAGACTTTAAAGTTAAATAAATATGTGCGCCTTAACATAAATATAGATAAACCCCTCAGAGGTCCATGCATGTCAAGATACCAATGGACCTTGCATCTTGCAGGCATGACATGCCTGATGCATGGAGAACGAATTGCATAGTTGACATTCTCCATGACGTAGATGAGTACTACTTCCACCACCATTGGATGATGAAAGTCAATGTTTTAGGGGTAGGATTCCAAGTCAATGTTAGAACGAAGCCACAAGTGGGGAGGCAAGAAAATCAGATAGGAGCATTAGCGGTGGGGAGCGAGGGGTTGACATCTTCAGAAAGTCAGTGGAGTGTGAAATGGAGATCTGAAACAAAACCATCCTCTCAAAGTGCTTTGCTTTACAGATATGTGCAAAAAAGGAGAGCAAAGCTAGCGAGCCAGGCAGGAGGGATACAGATAGATATGTGTGTGGAGAGAACACGGCTTTCAATGCCCAGCCGGTGTTAATTTGCAGCCGCAGACACGCACAATCATGGCCATATCCCGCTGCCCTGCAATCGGATCTCTGGCCACTGTACGGATGGCTAGTACTGACAAGCTAATCCATCAAAAAAAAATCCTAAACAGATACGGTAGAAAACAGAGATAAGGTAGTACTCTACTATTGTATATTTGTATTTCGCCAAAAGTACGTACACAGATTTCGTAGCAGCATAGAGATGCATATTGCCTCAAGGCCATATGTTATATTCTGGAAAAAATTGACGAACGTTCGGATATCTAAATCGATCAACCAAAGGAGGGGAGTATCGGATAAATAATATACATTCTCGTGTAGTAGAAAATCATTCTAGATAGAAAGATGCGTTGAGATATCATAGTATAATGTTGCACAACAATCTACTTCCCTGGACCTTGATCAACAGATGGATCAATAACAAGCGTACAACACAAAAAAAGTTATAGTACACTATATTAGCCTGGTAGATACACATCCTAGAGACACTAAACCATGATGCTTTGCTACCTATGCCCCCACTAGTGGTTGCATCTCTTCCCATCATAGCTGGTTTCCTTGCTCCAAGGATAGCCACCCTTTTTAGCTTGGAGCCTTTGCAGTTTGGACCATCTTTTCCAAAGATGAGGCATTCGCTTAAGTAGCACTTCAAAGCACTATGTGTGGATAGGAGTAAAAAATTGACCTGCAAAATATGGACTCTAGGGTCAAAGAGATTTTTTTCAACAATTAACTCAATGTGGACTTTTTTTGGAAATTTCTTTGTGCAAACGAACATCAATGTATCATTGATTCTATTGCTGGCAAGCCATCCATATTAGGTAAATAACATGTGTAGCCATCTTCAGTTGGCCACACCGGTTATCTGTAAGATGCGTTTGATATGCATCCTCCTGCTGCATAGTAAGAACAACACATAGATCCAACTGTACCAGAAGCATAACCATTATAAAATTTGAAACTTTCCATTAATTAAACGCATTATCAATATGGAAATGCCACATCTATGACCAACATACAACACACACAGATATCTACAGATTTTTTGTGTGAGAGAGATGAACTAGCTTTTAAGCTTGGTATGGAGATACCGCCAACACAAAGCCAAAGGTTGTATTTGGCATTGCACTGGATTATCTTAATGTTTGCTCCTCCCATTTTTATGCTTTTTTGTGTTTGTTTGATCCCATTTTTCCAATTTTATTGCTATTTTTTAGTATTTACAAGCACATCACGATATGCCTCATCAACCGCAAATTAACTAAGACTAGGTAGTTGAAAGGAAGACATTCCTTCCTATATGTTTATCATCTTGGACTTACATAGGCTCATCAACGTTTATCCAAGTTCGCACACTTGGCTTGACGCTACTTGTTACTTTGCGTATTCTAAGACTCGCATTATGCAACACACTAACCCATGTTTGTGGAGGCATCACTTTCATTAATTGATTGACTAAGACAAAGGTACTCCATTAAGCTTTACTCCGTACAATCTTAACAACATAAAAGAAACACATGTTCCGCTTTAAAAAGGGCAGCCCTCTATAAAGATGTGCATGACACAAACATGTACAACACAAAAAGATTTCCTAGTAAAATATGTTGCAAATAGTATAAATTTAGGACGAACTTGTTTCGTTGCAACTAGGGATAAAAAACCACAGGTATTTTCAAAGACTGGAATCCCTAGAAAAAAAAAAGGAAAATCATGTGAATCAGAGGGACCCTCTGCCTATTATATATGGAAGTGCCTAGATCTCAGGCGCCTGAGATCTTCTTATGTCTAAGTCGCTGATGTCATCCTAATATTTATGTTAATTCTCAGCAATTCATAAGATTTGTACTAATTTTCAGTTGCAACCTAACTCATTAAATTTTCAGTTACACCCGAGTTGCAACTCATGTATAACTTTTATTTTGCACGAATCACGAGGTAAATTCAACGGTGAAAAGAGACGACTGAGACTTAAGAAGTTTTCAGGCGCCTGAAAACTAGCAAATCCGATTATATATATCCATATTAATTCTTCAGCTCTTATTTAGTCTGAGTTTGCGCAGGGACCACCGAGTTCTAGGGTGCTGCTTGCGAAGCTTGGGGGCTTAACTGTAATTTCGTTTCTCTTTAGGGTCCTACTTGTAATCCTGTACTCAGTTTCTAGGCCCTTCGGGGCTTTACCCGATCCAAAAAAAAAGTAGATTCGGAGCTCTGCATCCCCACACGCACGTATCGGGGTTAAGTATAGATATTTCTCCGGAGGATGAATCTGGCTGGGCTGCAGTGTAGTCAGGAGCGCCGCCCATATGCGTCTGCCTGTCTTGCATTCGTTGAGCAGGGCCGTATGGGCGCCCAACCAAGTTGCGACATTATGTTTGCAGTTAGTTATCTCTAAACGGATTAATAAATTGTAAACTGGACCAAGTAATGTCAACTCAAGCATGGGTTATGATCTTCGCACTTATCCTTTGCAGATTTGTTTATAGCACCACAGCTGGTGACCATTATTGATCCCTGGTATTAGCTTTCTGCGCTAATACATCTCTGCCTGGACTCTGGAGCGCAGCATATATCCTTGTGCATGTGCACACACACAGTTGCAGCCTTGCAGGCAAATGTGTAGTACTACATTGGTTGCATATTTCAGTAGAGGAATTTACAGTGACCACCACCACAGATTGCCAAATCTTGGACAGTTGAGAAAACAGACGCGAGCTAGCGACCCTTGAACCAGACGTACGTCCGTCCTTACAGGGTCGCAACGGCCGGCCGTGCCCAAATCGGGACCAGCAACGCAGGGGCTAGCTTCAGACAGTGAGACGCACACGTACCCGGGATACTGTAGCAGCAGCACCAGCAGACAAGAACATACACACGTACCGAACTGATGAACGGCCTTCCAATCTGCCGAAGGACGACGACGATGCATGCCGTGCATGCGCGCGGAGGAGGAGGAGGTCTCCACTCGCTTTCGGCGTTAATGCTACGCCAGATTTGATTCGATCTTTCGGATTAGCTAGCCTGCTAGTAGTAGATTGCTTGATGCAGGTACAGTGGAACACCTGCTGCTTTCGGCGGTTCGGACACCGGCCAGACAAGCAGGCAGGCAGGCGCGAATGGGTTCGAAGGTTGGGCTGTCAGGATTGCGCAGATGTCTGCCGCGGACAGCGAGCGCGCCGGAGACGTCGCCGTTCGCCGCCGTCGCCGTCCTCGCCAAAGGCGGTCTCCGACGGCGACCGGCCGCTAGCTCAATCTCGACTCGAGTACCAAGAATTGATAGGCAAGTAAGTACGTGGTGGTCGATCGAGCTCTCTGCATCTGCATGCATGCAGGGGTCGTGCATGCGACCGAGACGGCGACGGCGGCGAGCCGTGACGCGCGGCGGGAGGGCGACGGCGACGTCTGAGCTTCCACATGGCGGGCCGGCCGGCCGAGAGGCCGGTAGTTCGGCAAGACCGTCCATCGATCCATCGGCGACGTTGACGTACGGGCGGGCGGGGTGGAATCGAATTAATCATTGCGTGGCGGGGAGACACGGCGGCCGAGCAGGAGCGGCAAGTTGCAGCGAGCGAGCGAGCGCCCAACCACGCACTGGTGTGCGTGCAATCGCAAGTACAGGCGTACGTCCCAGCTAACTGCCTCCCTCCTCTCTATCTAGCGATCGATCCACGCATAATCATCGTACGTACGTCTCCATTATTAGTGTATTATCCGGTAACCTATCTATCCACTAATTAATCAGCAACGCACGCAACCGCACGAACGAAAGGGAGAGCGAGCGGGTCGATCTCGGTCTCGAATCTAGGCTTAATTAGTAGCTTAATTAGGGTTATTCCCCTGCATGCGATCTGACGTCAGTCTCACCCTGCAATTTGACGTCACTCTTATGGGCATAACTCAGCAGGGTATCTGAGCCAAGAGGCCTTTGTTCGATCAAGATCTAGCGAGGCAGCAAAACTTTCTATTCAAGGATTTTTCAAGATTTTGAGGATGTATGATTGGAATGCACCTGAGGATTTCATCAAAAGATATTTATAGTACTACCATAGATTTCCAGATAAACCAGATTTATGCTAAGTGAGGGAACTATCTGGTGGTGCAGGGAAGACGGAACTGGAGCCCTGCCAGGTCGGACAATATTCATGAGAGGGAACGGCGTATGATTGAGGAAGGGGGAGGGGACAGGGGAGAGATCTTGCGAAGGCTCCTCTCGTCCTCGCGAAACAGCCTGTAAGACCTGGACCAATCTGTATAGATCGACTGACCCCTGGCTAGCTATCCAAGTTGTGTGTAAGCTGATCGAGCTCACACAGGAGCAAAGGTTCGACAATTCCCACAGAGCGTAGGACACACCTATCCGAATCATAGACCGGTGGTTGGCGCCCGTACATTATTAAGCTTTGTCCCTGTTGATCTGCTCGCTGTCGCAGCAGTGATATTATTACCAGTGTTAAAACGGTAGAACTTGATCGAGATGGTTTACCTTAGCACACTATATTTCTCTGCTCACGTAAAAATGGTACACTCTTCATCATGAAATAAGTGACTTAGGTTTGTCTAAATTTGCATGTATCTAGACACGTTTGAGTGTGTGCATGCGTATCTAAACAAATCCAAGTTGATTATTTCTGGATAGAGGGAGTAAAAGAAATGAATGTTCACCCTGTAAAACTCAGTATTTGATCAGGTAGGCAGAGGCTACTCGGATAGATTACCGAGCCCCCTCGTTCGTATATTTATATGCTATGTATACAGGAGTACAGGGAGAGTACCGAGAGGATACGGAGTACAGAGTCCGTAATCAACACAACTCGTGTGACTAACTAATTCTAACTCTTACACCCTCCCTTAATCACAACTTAGTTAAGTTGAGATTATGTCTAAACTCTATAAAAGTTTTTACAGGAAGCGGTTTTGTAAAACCATCGGCAACTTGATCCTTTGAAGGAATGAACCTTATCTCTAGTTGTTTGTTCAGAACCCGTTCTCTGAC
This sequence comes from Avena sativa, assembly GCA_916181665.1. Taxonomy (NCBI): domain Eukaryota; kingdom Viridiplantae; phylum Streptophyta; class Magnoliopsida; order Poales; family Poaceae; genus Avena; species Avena sativa. The sequence continues at coordinate 512,482,664 of OV702299.1, forward strand.
GAAGTGAAAATCTATTTCAATATGCTTGGCTCTTGCATGAAAGACTGAATTTGCTGATAGATACGTCGCTCCCAAATTATCACACCATAAATATGGAACTTGATTTGACTTAACTCCTAGTTCTGTAAGCAAGGACTGAAGCCATATTATTTCTGCTGTAGCATTGGCAACAGACTTATACTCCGCCTCAGTGCTTGATCTGGAGACTGTAGCTTGTTTCTTAGCACTCCAGGAAATCAGATTTGGACCATAGAACACTGCAAACCCTCCAGTTGAGCGTCTATCATCAACACAACCAGCCCAATCTGCATCTGAGAAAGCACTGACTAAGGTAGAACTAGATCTCAGGAAGGTCAGTCCAGTACTCATAGTACTCTTAACATACCGCAAAATTCGTTTAGCAGCAGTCCAGTGTATAGTGGTCGGAGCATGCAAATATTGACAAACCTTATTAACTGCATAGGAGATGTCAGGCCTTGTGAGAGTCAGATACTGTAGCGCGCCAACCATGCTTCTGTAATTGGTGGTATCATCACAACCCAACTTATCTCCTTGAGCAGTTATTTTTTCAGAAGAAGACAATGGTGTAGAAACACCTGTACAATCTGTCATGCCAACTCGTGCAAGAATATCTTGAGCATATTTTGCTTGACTTAGTACTATGCCATCATTAACTTTGTGAACTTCAATGCCCAAGAAATAATGAAGATCACCGAGATCTTTAAGTGCAAACTTCTTGCTCAAATCCTTGAGCAAAGCATCTGTTGCTTCTTGAGAAGAACTCGCCACTATAATATCATCCACATATATAAGCATGTAGATTGTGACAATGAACTTGTTATATATAAACAATGATGTATCAGACTTAGAGGCAATGAATCCAAACTCAATTAACTGAGAACTCAAACGAGAATACCATGCTCGCGGGGCCTGCTTCAAGCCATATAGTGCCTTGTCTAGCTTGCAAACATAATTCATCCTTCCCCTGTCTTCATAGCCAGGTGGTTGTCTCATATAGACTTCCTCTTCCAGAACACCATGAAGAAACGCGTTCTTGACATCTAATTGTCGCAAACTCCATCCCCTGGAGACAGAAATAGCCAATACAAGTCGAACAGTGGCTATCTTGACAACAGGACTAAAAGTGTCCTCGTAGTCAATGCCATAGCGTTGCTTAAAACCTTTAGCCACTAGACGAGCTTTGTATCTGTCAATAGAGCCATCTGCCTTATGTTTAACTTTGTATATCCAACGACAATCGATAATATTTGTACCTTTGGTTGGAGGCACCAATCTCCATGTTTTATTATTCATCAAGGCACAATATTCCTCATTCATAGCCTCTTTCCAATTTGGATCATCCAAGGCGGCTTGTAAATTTGTTGGTTCTTTCGACATAGCAGACAGACACCAGCGCACAGTACCATTTGTGTACTCTTTTGGTTTGTGCACACCACGTGATGCACGTGTGGCTGGTCGAGGAACAACTGCAGGTGACACTGTAGACCGATTAGGAGAAAATTGAGAAGCTGCACCGGAATTAGTAGGCGTGGACTCGTTTGTAGACGCAGTTGATCCAGAGGACATCGATGTGGCTGATTGGTTGGTGTGCGTGGCCACAGAAGATCCAGGTGAGGCAGCGTCGCCGTGGGAAGCGCGCGCGGATTGCGACGAATGGGAGCCGCGCGTGGCAGATGGCGACACGCTGGGGCCGCGCATGGATGGCGACGCGCTGCTCGCGTCAGAAAGAGCAGGAGCATCAGGTGCTGATAGAGCGCGATCCGAGGCGGAATTTTCTAATGAGGCTGTTAGGAAATCGTCCGTATGTCCTGTGCTATTTTCTTGTTCTGCTGATATCGTATGTGTCCTGTTTTCACTCATTTGGAGACCGTTTTGGCCCAGATTTTCTGCAGTATGAGTATCCCGTCGAGCTGGACCCTGTAGAGGAACACAAGGAGATCTAGGCACGGGATTAGCAGTATGAGTATTATGCACATGCAAGTCATCAATATGTCCATCCCCAAGCTCAAAGGAATGAAGAGATGGATCAAGAAGAAGAATTTCTTTACGAAGTAAGGCACCAGCATTAGGGTGGAGGTCTTTGAAGGGAAAAACTGCCTCATCAAATACTACATCGCGAGAAATATAGATGCGGCCAGTGGCTACATCGAGACACTTGACTCCCTTGTGACGAGGGATATAGCCTAAAAACACACATTGTTTGGAACGAAAAGCTAGTTTTCGTTTATTATACGGACGGAGATTAGGCCAACAAGCACACCCAAAAACACGAAGAGAGGAATAGTTAGGTTTAGTGCCTAGCAAGCGATGAACAGGAGTGTCTCTATTGATAACCTTACTTGGAAGCATATTAATGAGGTATGTGGCAGTGAGGAAGGCCTCGTCCCAAAATTTAAGAGGCACGTGGGCATGAGCTAGAAGGGAAAGACCTACTTCAACAATATGTCTGTGTTTTCTTTCAGCAGAGCCGTTTTGCTGATGTGCATGCGGACATGAAACATGATGTGATATTCCTTGTGTTTGGAAGAAAGAATTAAGTTTTTCATATTCTCCTCCCTAATCAGACTGAACCGTAAGGATTTTCTTATCTAGCTTACGTTCAATGAGTTTTTGAAAGGTAACAAAGGCAGTAAAGGCATCAGATTTTTTCTTGAGTAAATATATCCATGTAAACTTGCTATAGTCATCAATAAAGCTTACATAATAGTCATGACGACCCACGGAGGTAGGTGCAGGACCCCATACATCAGAGAAGATTAACTGAAGAGGAGCTGTAGATACACTAGTGGATATAGGGTAGGGAAGTTGATGACTCTTTGCTTGTTGACAAGGATCACAAACTAAACTTATAGAATTATCTCTAACAAACGGAAGCTTATTTTTACTAAGAATTTGACTAACAATATTGAAAGACGGATGTCCAAGACGACCATGCCACTTGAACTGAGATGGCTTAGTGGTGACGGCGAAAGCATGCTTCTGAGAGTGAGGGGAAGACACCAATGATGAAATAAGCGGATAAAGCCCACCAACACAACGTCCTTTATGAATTACTTTCTGTGTGACCTGATCCTTAATCAAAAAGAACACGAAGAACACGAAGGATGAAATTCGATGAACACATTGTTATCATAGGTGAAACGATGAACAGAAAGCAAATTTTTTGATGCACTAAGAACACGAAGGATGTTGGAGAGACGAAAATTTTGAGCTGGGGTACGAATAATTGAATGACCAACATGAGAAATATTCATACCGTGACCGCTTGCCGTGTTGACCTTGTCGTACCATGTGTAGGTGTCACGAACCGTGAGGTTGTTCAGCTCGCTGGTGATGTGATTTGTTGCACCTGTATCAGGGTACCATGTAGGATCCACACTGTAGGAGGCAACATGAGCTGCCTTGTCATCAGAATCATCTCCGAACCGGTGCCAGCAATCCTTGGCAGCGTGACCCTCTCTGTCACAGATTTGACAAGTGACATCAACCCATGGAGTGGTTCGACGTCTTCCACGGCCACGCCCATGCCCTCCTCCTAGAGGAGCTCGGCCACCACCACGGCCTTGGCGTTGTTGACGATCATCGCCACGATCACTGCGTCGATCATCCTGGCGGTCGTTGCGTCGGTCATCCCTGCGGTCGTCGCGGCGATCTCCCCGGTCACCACGAGGTCGATTGTAGTATTGGCCACGATTCTGCCGTGAGGCCAGATTGGCGGATGTCTCAAAGGCGACGCCGGAGGATCCGCGGAGCATCTCTTGCCGCTGATCATAGGCATGAAGTTGCGCATAGAGGGAACTGACAGAGATCGGAGTGGTGACCACCCCAAGAGCAGCAACGAGGGAATCATATGCCGATCCAAGGCCGGCGAGGATGAAGGAGACATGTTCTCGGGGTGTAACGGGGCACCCAGCAGCGGCAAGCTCGTCGACGATACCCTGCATGATTGTGAGAAATTCCGAGGTGGACATGTTGAGCTTCTTGGTGTTGGCCAGGGCTATGCGGAGATTCGTGATCTTCGCTTCACTCTGGGAGGCAAACATCTCCTCGATGGCACACCAGACTGCAATGGCGGATTCGAGTCGCTGTACATGAGGGAGAACCTCAGAGGACATGGATTGGAGGAGATAGCCAAGCACGATTTGATCCCGGGAGATCCATAGATCATAGGCGGGATTGGGTGCAGTTTTCGCTGGTTTGTTGGCGACTTTGTCAGCTGGTTCAAGGACCAGCAGTTCAGGTGGGGCGACATCGGTTCCTGTGAGGAGACCGAGGAGCCGTGCGCCACGGATTGGCGGCAAGACCTGGGCTCGCCAGCCGGAGTAGTTCGCCCTTGTAAGTTTGTCGGACGGAGGGTTGCCAAGATTGATCACCGGGGGCGAGGACGAGGTTGACATCGCGGGTGGTGATGGGCAACGGCGGCGGCGGCAAAGGGGATCGAGTTTAGGGTTTGGGCGATCAGTTTTGTCGGCGGAAGAGCCGGCCTGATACCATGTAAAACTCAGTATTTGATCAGGTAGGCAGAGGCTACTCGGATAGATTACCGAGCCCCCTCGTTCGTATATTTATATGTTGTGTATACAGGAGTACAGGGAGAGTACCGAGAGGATACGGAGTACAGAGTCCGTAATCAACACAACTCGTGTGACTAACTAATTCTAACTCTTACACACCCAAATGTAGCAGTAAACCTTGTGCGAACATGCAAGTGTCCATTAAGAAATTCAAGTGCTGAATATGGGACGAGTAACTGGCCAAACCATCAGCCTTGGCAGCAGTTGCCAAGTACTCCTAGTAACGTGTGAAAATTTTGTCGGCAGCTTTCAACTTTACACGCTCAACATCTGATCATGGCCAGACACAATGCACAGGCAAAGCAACTAATCGTGCACAGTTGCGCTACCAACCATACCCAGCGCCTAGAGGTAAGCCAAGTTACTGACCCGATAAATTACTGGAATCCTCAACTCACATTTCTATGCAAGTAGCTTCAGATGAGGAAATATGAAGCATACCAACATACTTTCATTCATGAGCGCACGCAACCCTTATCAGCAAGTGTTAGATATCCCAAACTCAGCAAACCCAGCAGAAAACAGCGACGTTGCTTTGGTTCAGAGAAACGGAAAAAACATACCAGCAACGACGATCAGCAGGATACGAGTTGCCCCGTTTCATCACATTAGATTAAGAGAAGAACAGTGCATAGGAACAGAATGATACCAGCAGGTAATGAACAAGTCGTTCAGCACAGCTTCTGACTGTTTACCCATGCGTGCCGTGCCACGACACGTTAAAAGGCGAGCCCCTGTCACTGGATCAAGAAGCATTGTGCGTTTCTGGCGGGTTAAGAATGTCAACACTCAACACTACCTGTACTGCCAAAAGAGTTGAGAACAAGCGAATAAAGCCGTCCCAACTAACTTTCACCACATCATACCCATCATCAGATAGCGCAGAGACAAAACAACGAAGAAAACAATCAGTAGTACAGATTAACCTTTTTGGTGTGTGCAAGGGACACAACAGAGAAGCAAGTACTGTTCCCTTAAGATGCACGGAGGCAGTACGATCCGTAGATTATGGACACTGGCAGGTAAACATTAATTGCAAAAGCCTAAGGCAACATATTCAATACAGGTACAGTGATACAGCCATCATGTTCCGTTAGAGAGTTGTTATCAGCTTCCAACATCTTCATTACAACAGCTAGCGTTAGATTAGCCGTGCCCATACTGTTGGCCGGGAACTGGACAGAGAAGACAGTGAGTGAAGTTCATCATCAGTTCAAAACTTGAGCAGAATTTACAGACGTGAATACAGAAGGTTAGAAAAAACTGTGAACTTCACTGACCAGAAAGACCTCTGGATTGCTGGGGCATTCCCTCTATCATGGTTAACTGCCTTCTCAGCTTAGCTATGTGAGCCTGTACCTAGAGGAAGAAAAAGGCAACAATGTCAAATCACAGGATGCTGTTTTCCCCCAACTAACAGTTCATGTCTATGCAAATTCTATCAGCTCTGTATGTGAACCATTATATGGAAGATCACACAGCTAAACAAGCAAAATGAAATAAAAGCTACTCCCTCCGTCCCAATTTAGGTGGCACACACATTTTTCGAGATTTAAGTTTGACCACTATTTGACTAATGAACATGGATTATATACCACGAAAGTTTTACCGCTGTGTTCGTATTTGAATGAAGTTTCTAGTGGTATATTTTTAATCACAAATGACACGTGTATTATTTGTTAAATTTATGGTCAAAGTTAAGAGGACTCAAAACTAAGGCGCCACATGCATTGGGACGGAGGGAGTACCAGGATAACCACACGGTTTTAAGGTCCCAAACATTCCTAGTGTGCCATCAGTCAGTCTATGTTAGTGACACCAGACCAAAATATTACCAGTGTTACCAGAACAGTTTGATAGCCGCATAGTATACGGAATTTATAATCCTCTAGTAGACACTGGATTTTTCTATTACTGAGGTACAACTTTTCCTAAAACACATTTACTGACTGAAATTCATATGAGAAAACACTCAATAAAAAGGGAACCTTTATAAGTCTCTACAGCAGCAAACCTTACTTGTGCAGCTAGACTATGTCGCTTTGAGAAATAACGCCTTATGCCAGCATTGCCAGATGTGGTATAAATCTTCAAGACAAATGCTGCTAGCTGTAAATCTCACCTGTTGACGAGCAGCAGCCAGTTTTAATAGTTCATCTGCTTCAGAGAAGTTTGAGAACCACTGGCTCAACGGATGATCCTTGATTTCATAACGCTTCTTATCGTGTGGCATAAGTTCCATAGGGCCTATATGATTTAAAGATTCAGATGGCCATTTATCATTTCCCACTATAAAAATAGGAACTACAAGCCGGTAAGCTGCGTACCTAGAGAAGACAGTGTACCAGGTGGTAACCTTGGCACAATAGCAGCAGGATGATTTTGCACTCGCAGGAAAAAAGCCTCACTGGGCTCAGTGAAGACAACTTCATCGTATGTCTCCATGACCACAGGTTTTTTGGTTGATTGAGGTCCAGCTTCCTCTTCCGGATACAACTTAAGTTGATGAAACCTGCATGGCATAAGATCTGATCTCCAAAAGGAAACTGCTGTTCAAGAAAAGATTTTTGCAACTTACAAATCGACGCGCTTTTCACAGACATCACTGTGGAAATAAAGGGTTATTGCGATCTCAAACTCTCCCCATCCAGTCTCGGACAACTCAAAAGGCGGTTGCTCAATAACTCTTGTTGGATTAGTGAAACTTGGGTGAAGCTGAAACACTGCACGCTTAACTATGACACTCAAATCCTCATTTGTTGCAGATCGGATGAAAACAGTCCATTTGTGAGAGTGGTATCTAGAAGGGAAAAGCATATGGTCTTCAGACGATAGACACTAAAAGTAATAATACAAAATAGGACATTGCATTCACAGATACGAGTGGTAGCATTTTGATTGTTTCATGAAATTAAAAAAATATAAGTTTCGATGAAGTGAATGCTTACTCGCTTGCTTTTTTACCAAGCCAGAAAGAAATGGTTCCATAAACGATTGGAAAACTGATCTCCACATCCTTGAGCTTTTTATTCTGCTGAAATAATTTTGGCAACGGTTAATATCATTACAGCTTACAAACCAATATCATCTAGCATTTCAATTATCAGAACCACTCTGGATGAAATGTGCCAGAACTGAATCATATTGTGGGATTCATCAAACATTCAAACTGATTTTCATGCATAGGAAGCAGGTGACCATTTACATTGGACCACCATATGTTAGGATAAGATGGTGTTCTACGCGAAGACATGTAGCAATTACCAATGACACGAAGAGGTCTCTGACAAACACAACCTACTCACCAAGCTCCGTGCCTAGAATTCTCCAAAAGAAAACGTTCCATGCCTAGATATTCTGGTCGATTCTTTTTCAATCATTCACAAACAATACTCATCAACTGAATCGAAATGCAAGTCTATCTACACAAACCGGCATGTACAGTAACTAGGCATCCTTGAGCTTTTTATGCTCCTGAAATAATTTTGGCAACGGTTATTTGGAATAGCATTACAGCTTACAAACCAATCCGGTGTAGCATTTCCATTATCAGAACCACCCTGGATGAAATGCGCTAAAACTGAATTGTAAAGTGGGATTCATCAAACATTCAAATTGGAGTATTTAGACAACTGGGTGATGCGCCTTTGGTGATTGCCTAGTTCTTGCCCTGATTTTCATGCATAGGAAGCAGGTGACCATTTACATTGGACCACCATATGTTAGGCTAAGATAGTGTTCCACGCAAAGACATTGTAGAAATTAGCAATGACACAAAGGGCTCTCTGCCAAACATAACCTACTCACCAAGTTCCATGCCTGGATATTCTGGCCCATTCTCTTTCAATTATTCACAAACAATACTCATCTACTGAATCTAAATGCAAGTCTATCTACACAAACTGGCATGCACAGTAAACAAACACATAATAAAATGGCATGCCACAATGCAGCACCCCGTCACGAAGCACTTAACTAGGGCCTGCCTCGAACTATGTAGTAGCTGTTGCTCAATCGCAGCAATCAACAATCTCGCAACACCCATTTTGTTTTGCAATTAATTACTGCTTAAAAGCTTAGGTACTGGCACAGAGGACAGCCCCCTCAAAGCCCTAGCTCTCCAATCCGCAATGCAACGCGAGCACGGGAGCACCAATCGTACGGAAGAAAACATTGAACTGGGTGAGGGCGAAACCTTCTTGTCCGGGTCCTCGGGAGACCGCGAAGGTTTGGAGCGGAGCGCCTTCTGCGCGGCGGTCAGCGCAGCCTCCGCCGGTGACGCCGCCGCCGCCGCCTGGGGAGGAGACACCGAGGCTGGAGCTGGAGTGGGAGTGCGAGCGGGAGAAGGCTCGGCCGTCGCCGCCTCAGGGGGCGGCTGGGCCGGCGGCGAGGAGGAGGGCTGCTGCATCGGCGGGCGAGGGTTCGGGGGTGGAGCTCACCGCGGAGGCCAGCGGGAGACAAAGCGAAGGTGGTCTGGTTCGGGTTCGGGTCGGGGTGGGTCTGGCTGTGGCTGGTGGGTTCGGCACGTTGGCTGGTCTGGTCCACCCAGCAGCTCTCGAACTCGAAAGGGAAGAAAGGCCCAGACTCGTACAAGTTGGGCTTTAAAGCGGCGCGCTACTTTAGAAGCGTTCACAAGGATCCGGACCGTTAGGTGTAGGAGTGGGATTTCTTAACCAGCGCAGCCCATTGAGAAGCCCTATCTTGATCAAAGGCCCTGCAAATGCGATTAACAATCCTTCACCTGTGGTATGAGTGGCACCGTAAGCATAGGATTCGCAACAATGGCCCTATCTTTGAGTGGATTGGGCCCTGCAAACCAGTCCATTCAAAACATAGTACATTCCCTCTCTTGTATCTCGTGTTTCATCCTAGTTTCAAGTTCGATCTTGTCTTAGGGAATCTCTAACCTATATACAAAAATCGGTTAGAGGAGTAAAAGGTGCATTTTTTACTTCTCTAACCTGATCTAATCATAACTCAAAACGTTTTATTACTTATATCGGTTCCGCCGAATCCTATATTTACTCATCTGAGTAGTGGATGAGTAAAAGATTTTTCTACCGATTTTACGTTCACGCCTACTCCGCCTCGCCCTCTCCTCCACTCTTCCATGAATTGCTTCCTCCTTGCTAGGATCTCGGCCCTACAAATGTCCCACCACTCTTTTGTGATAGCATCCATCAAGCTCGGATCCATCATCATGGTCCTATTCTCCTCGACTAGGATCTTGGCATTTGCTTTTCTCTCTTCAAGTGTTATCTTTCTCTCGGTGATGCACACATCACTATCGTTGAGTAATTGCACGAATGAGTCCAGGGCAGATTCGTACCTCGGTGGCATTTTGCAGAACACGTTGTGTGTGCCAACCGTGGGGGGCTACCGGTGAGGCGATTCCAGCCAACGACGGGGTATGCTGCGGAGGAACGAGGCAGGGCTGCTTCTTGGTGCCGCCCGCCGTCGCCTTTTTTGGAACACTGGGCTTCTTCCGTGGCGCGGCCACCTTCTTGCGCTGAGCGACGGGTGCCAGGGCAGAGAAAGGCGTGGCGTGAGCACCGCCGGTCATGGGAGCGGTGGTCGGCGGGACGGCCTGCCCGGCCGCGTTTCCTCTTCTTTAGGGTCGACACGGCGGCGGGCGGCGAGCTTGCGTGGACTGCCGGAGCGACGGAGGACGACTGCTGCGGGCGCGGAGCCTCGACAGCTACTGCTGGGAGCTGTGCGGGTTCCATGGCGTCGATTCCGCGCGGCGGCATGGTCGGGAAGCGACGGGGGAGGTAGATCAACGATAGCGGCAAAGCGGAAGGGGGTGGTAGGTGGACGAAACTTTTGTCCCGCCAAAAAAGGAGAGGAGTGCGGGTTGGCGCTCGGTTCGGTCACGAAAACCAGATATGCTCGGTTTCGCTGGCGTTATTTGTCAGGCCTCGTAAAAAAAATTCGGCATGTTTACAAACACTGATCTGCGCGTGATTTTTTCGGAGCTTCGATAAACAGCGATTATTTTATAATTTTAGGCTATTTACAAATACTGCTAGAGATACTTTTACTGGACGAGTAATTGGGAGCTGCAAAATGCCACTTGAGAAAACACCACTAGCTAGAGGCTGCCTGAAGAGCGCGATAGGCGGGCCGACACATTAGCTTTCCAAACGCTGCTCATCTGCTAGTAGGTTTTTCTTCCTTTTTTCTTTTCTTTTTCAGTTTTTTCAAATTTGAACAAATTTTAGATCTACAAACTATAACCAATTTTGGAAAACGTGATTTTTTTTAATAAGTGAATTTTTTTTCGAAAACCATAAATAATAAAGTAAAAAAAGAAAAAGAAAAGAGAAACCAAAAAAGAAAGAAAAGAAAAACAAAAAACATAAAATAAAAAAACCAAAATAAAACATCCGAGCGAGAAAATGGGCCGGCCCAAGAGAGAAGAGACATTTTTTCAATTAGCATTTCTTTCTGCGAGACATTTCCTCGAACAGAAGCCGAGCTCACACCGCCCTGCGGGCTGCGTTCATGTTTTAATGAGCTGCCGGCCGGCGGATCGAGAAGCAGCCCTGCCCTTGGTGCCGACGTGCGTGCGCCGATGACCACGATCGATCGGCACCGAAGTCGCCGTAGCGACAGCAGTACTGTACTACTTTTGATGGATGGATGGATGATAAGTGGAAGGTTGGAGGGAGGCATGACGCATCCGCCTAGGAAAAGGACTGATCCGCTGGCCACTAGCCCCTGCGCCCCCGCCGCCCCCCGACAGGCCACGCCCCGCGCAACGTGGGATCGATTGAGCGGAGAGGACTACACTACACGAGGACGAGTAGTTCGTCGCCGTCGCCGTCGCCCGTCGGCCGGAGCCCAGCTAGCGCGATTCACTGACCGGTCTGCTGATGAGACCAGAACAGGGCAATACCGACGAGTACGCACACGCACGCTCGCTCTGTTCAATAAGGCCATCAGGGTAGAACCAGCCAGGGAGAGTCTGTTTTCTTCTACCGGGGCTGATACGGCGCCTGCAGGGAATGTCTAGTTTTTTTTTTTTTAAAAAAAAAATCATCACATTATGACTCGAATTCCTATTTTCTTTAAATATATATATGAAAATGATACAATTCCTCGGGATCCTGCGTTCCTATCGCCCGGGTGGACTTCTCCCTGCAGGCCCACCACGTTTCTTCTTCACGCGACGGAAACAGGCGAGAGAATATGTCCCTATTGTTTCTGCTCGGCGACCTCAGCGCACGCGCTGTCCAGCCGTGCCTGTTCCCTCGCGCCGTCGTGCCTGCACCGCTCTTCGCCCCTGTACCCTCGCGTCGCCGCACCCACGCCCTTTCGTCTGCAGCGGACGCACCCTCGTGCGCGTCGCCGCCCAGCCGTGCATGCCCTCGAGCGCGCCGCGGCGCCCGTGCCCTCTCGCCTGCAGCCACCACGCCATCGCGCGCGCCGCTGCCCAGCCACGCCTGCGCGGCGCTCCGCAGCTGCAGCCATCATCAGTCGCCGCCTTGCTCCGCCTCCGACCTCCTCCCATGTCGCAGCGCTTCGCTACCTACATGCTAAGTGTTTGCCGTTCTAAGTGTTGCTACTGGTGGGGATGCCAGAGATGCTATCGATGACGAACGGCTTTGCTACATACAGCGTCCGTGTCGTTACTATAGTTTAGAGCGCTTGCTATTTTAGTTGGCCGTTGTCGCTATTTTTTGTGTATGTTTTTGCTATAAACGTTTTGCTATCTTAGCATATTTTTTTTGCTATGTATTCATATATTTCTTGCTACTTCCGCACAATATTTTTGCTACAACCAGTCTTTGATTTCGCTACGATATTTCTGGCGAGAATCTCCTGCGATGTTCCTTTTGCTACATTCGAACAAATATTTTGCTACAATCGATTTGTGGTTTTTCTATAATAGCGTAGATTTTTTGCTACGAGATCTCCGACGAGATTTTTTCCGGCGAGAGTCTCCGACGATGTCTCCGACGAGGTCGGGTTTGCTACATTAGCACAACTTTTTTGCTACATGGTCGCCGGTGATGTCTCCGGCGAACTCTCCGGCGAGGTCCAGTCTATTTTTCTATTTTCTGGGTCAAACCGAACGGGACTATTTGTAGCAAAAACGAGTATGTCTGTAGCAAAAGCGGGATTTTGACCCAAAAAAGAGGACACGTGGTTGGCTGAAGACCCGGGGGATAAAAAACACAAATCCTCGGGGACGCGTAGTACTGTCCATATATATATACAACATTTCGATGAGGTCGATCTCAAAAAATACTAATTCCGAATTGATCACAAATTGACACCGATCCTTTGGCCAAATTGATGATATGGCCTCAGGCCCACTTGTCAGCCCTGTTAAAAAAATAAATTACTCCATTATCCCTCTTTCTTTCCTGTTGACTAGGCGGTCACCGCTGCTGTCTCTCTGGCGCTGCTCCGGCAAACTCGATGCCCCCTCCCCGAGCACAACTTTGACAGCCATGGTGGGGTATCGTCGCTTGCCAGGCCTCGAGCCACCGTTGCCTAGTGGCCGAACCACACACTCTGGTGAGGCAGGTCGCCGCCGCCGTCCCTCTATTCCATGCCTCTTGCGTCCAGGCGACCTCGACCCAACCTCAACCCGAGCTTCGGCATCTGAATTCGAGCAACGATCCCCCGAATTAGAGCCCCATCGTGTTGTGTGTGGCGGCTTTGACGGGTGGTGGCCCTCGCGCCCGTGGACGTGCCTAGGAGTCCGGCGAGAGGAGTTGCGCGATCCCGACGGTGGAGCATGGGCCTGGCGGTGGGAGGGTGGAGCATTCGGCGGTGGAACACGGGGCCGATGGCGGGCGGGTGGAGCAGGAGCCGACTTTGAAGATGGCGGCCGACGGTGGCGCGGTGGAGCACCGGGTCGGTGGCGGGCGAGCAAAGCAGGGGCTAGCTAGGAGGAGGGTGGCCGACGGTGGCGCGGTGGAGCACGCGGCAGGCGGCCGATGTGCGACAGGGAAGGGCTAGGCATATTTTGTATTTTTTAATATTTTTTGATTTACTTTAGAGATTTAGATATTCAATTTGCTCAAGTTTGCCACGTCCGACTTACATGTGGGTACCATCTGTTAAAATCGTCATTAACTGATGATCAATTCAGGTTTAGTGTTTTACGAGAGAACCTCGGTAGAAATGCGGTTTTTGCTTTTCAAAACATAAAGTGGTACAAAATAGGAGTTCAAGTGGTAATGTGGTGGCTTTATGCTAACAACTCGGGAATGTCACACGCTCATAGTTGTTGATCCAATTTAATATCGTAAGAGTAACTCAGAAACCATATAACCCTGAACCAGAATTTTTTTAGGGGACTGAGAAAAATGCCCCTTGGAACTACATATTCCCAGGTTTTGACCACGACTTGAAGACCCGTATCGCTGCGAACCGTTGCCGGGAGGGACATTTCAGCTCGTTCCCCTCCCTTCCGCGTCCACCCGTCGCTGCCGCCGTCGACTCAGGCCTCGGCAGACAAATTCCGCCCGCCGAGCCGGCCTCCGCTACTCGACTATCACGTTTCCAATCCGAGCTGTGACAGAAATTGATCCGGGACAGAGATCTACCTCGAGACAGAAATAGACTAGTTCATTGATGTAAGAACGAGTCCATCCTACAACAAGCTACGATATATAAATCTAGTTAACTATTTCACTTCCACTGCCGCTGCCCTCGTCGTCCTCCTCCCTCGCGCCGCCGACATCGTCCTCCTCATCGAACGATATCCACGATTTCAGCATTGTTCGCCGCACGAAGTGTAGGGGTTCGTAGCATGGAAAACAAAAAATTTCTATCGCATACAAACAAACAAACCAAGATCTATCTACTAGATTGTAGCAACGAGTCGATAGGGGAACTCACCCTCGAAGATTCCAAAGCGGTTAACGAGAGCGGATTCTCGTGGGTGATTTAGTCGTACTCTTGCCGATCTCAAGATCGTGTAGACGATCCTTCCGGCGCTGCGTTCCGGCAGCGCTCCCGTAGTCGGTCACATGTTCAGTACTCGATGAAGACCTTCCTCTCCCTTGTTCCAGCAGGCAGCGGAGGTTGTAGCACTCTCCTCGCGATTCCGCAGCACGACGGCGTGGTACCGGAAGTAGAGGGGAGATCTAGCAGGGCTTCGCCTTAAGCCGGAGCGAGTATGGTGGAGTAAGAGAGGGCCTTGGCAATCTACGGAATAGAGGGCACCAAGGGATTTAGAGCAACCAGCATCTAGGGTTTAGCTAGACGGCGGTTTAGAGGAGATCTAGGGCAGCCGCATCTAGAAGGGGGGCGGCGGCTGGCCTAGGGTTTAGAGGGGCGCCGGCTAAGGGACAAGGTGTAGGGAGAGGGGGCGCCCCTCCCTTTCTTTTATAGGTGGGAGGGGCGGCTAGGGCTAGCCGAGTCCTCCCCCAACTCCCTTGCTGGCCGGCGGTTTGGAGGAGAGAAGGGAAACCTTCTCTTCCCAGGTTTCCTTCTCTTCTCCCACTTGGAAATCATTGTCCCAGTTTGACTTTTTCAAACTGGCCTTTTTACTTTCAAACTAGAGTTTGATTTATTTCTTCCAAGTGTCCAGCCAAGTGACTTAGTACATGATGCAACCATTCCATATTGTCATGACACATTCATGTACCCTTCTCCTCCGGAGTGTCGGACCTTCCAGAACCCTTTAGAACATTCCCGATGAAAACATCGGAACCATTCCCGAACTCCGAAACAATACTTTCCTTATATGAATCTTATTCTCTGGACCATTCCGGATCTCCTCGTGATATCCCGGATCCCATCCGAGACTCCGAACAATATTCGGTCTCTTACTCATCATTCCATAACTACTCAACAACATTGAATCCTTAAGTGTGTCTCCCTACGGTTCGTGAATTATGCGGACATGATCGAGACACTTCTCCGAACAATAACCAATAGAGGAACCTGGAAATTCATATGGCTCCCACATATTTCTACGATTACTTTGCGATCGAATGAACCACTTACATACGGTACCAATTTTCCTTTGTCTCACGATAGTTTACTTATCCGAGGTTTTGATCATCGGTATCTCTGCATACCTAGTTCAACCTCATTACTAATAAGTACTTTTTTCTCGTTCCCATGGTATGTGATCCCTTGTGAGCCAGTCACATGCTTGCAAGCTAATTGGATGACATTCCACCGAGAGGGCCCAGAGTATATCTATCCGTCATATGGATGGACAAATCCCACTCTCGATCCATGTGTCTCAACCCATACTTTCCGAACACTCAATGCCATCTTTATAGACACCCAGTTACGGTGTGGTGTTTGATGTCATCAAAGCATCCTTCCGGTGATGGTGATAAGCATGATCTCATGGTCGAAGGAATTAGGTTACTATGTATCAGAAAGCTTATAGCAAATGAACTATATTAAATGATTTGATCTTCATGCTACGCTTAACTATAGGAGTATGTCCATCACATCATTCTCCTAATGATATGACCCTGTTGTTAATAACATCTCTATGTTCATGATCAGGAAACCATGATCATATATTAACCAACAAGCTAGTTTAACAAGAGGCTTTACTAGGGACTTTTTTATGTTTACAAATCACACAAGTATTAATGTTTCCTGTTAATACAATTATAGCATGGTATGTAAACATTTATCATAAGTATGAATATATGATAATAACCACTTTATTATTGCCTCTTGGGCATATCTCCAACACGAAGGAGCTCTTCGCGGCGAGCGACAGCGATGGCGGTGTATTTGGTGCGGCCAGGGACGGACCAGAACCGCTCCCTTCCTTCCCGATTGCAGAGATCCGGGTGCATCGGCCGCCCGTAAATGACGCACAACCCTAGCTTCGCCTTCCGCCCCCTCTTGAACTTCGTCGGCCAGTACGGGCTTGTAGCCGCATACCGGGGCATCGCCTTCTTCCACGCCGGCATCTGGTGGCGACGCGCCTCGATGTTCCTCCCCATCTCGAACCAGCCCGGGAGTGGTGCCACCGGCACACCCGCATAGCTGATTCGCCAACCATAGGGCATCGTCGCTCTCGACGGTGCGACGATGTCGTAGTGCGCGAACATCACCACATCGTAGAAGTTGAGTGTCAGTGCCTCCATGGCGGCGCGGTGGAAAGTGGAGAGGGAGGGGATGGATCATGTCGGCGTCTCCTATTTATACACGAAAACAGACGGATTTAAAATAGAATATTCGTTTTTCTGGTTCGGGTATATGGGTTTTATTCTGCAGTCCGAAAAAACACGAAAAACTTGAGCTGAAAGCGCGATTTCTGGTTCGGGGGTTTTAAGGGACATGCTAGAGTTGCTCTAAGCTTACGTTGGTCCCTCTCTCCGCTCCTTCGGTCCTACGTCGTACAAAACAGGGGACGCCGATGCATGCATGTTGTCCGTGGATCCATGCAATGTTTGCATGCGACGCATGCAGCATGACCTCGCAGCGCACCCTTTCCCCAGATCCAACCGTGCGCGTGTTTGCAATTATTTCTGACAGAAGCATCGCTCTTTCCGGTTGGATCGACGGTCCCATGCATATATGGGCCATATGACCATGAGCCTCCAGTCTGAACGATCCATGCATCTCCAGCGGCGGCAGAGTTTTACAGCACAGCATGTCGCAAATTAAAATTATTATCCACCAAGATATTCAGACTATCGGTAGATCCGAATAGAAAATGCCAGATCGGGTCAATCTTGCCCTCCACGAGCTACTAGAGGACAACAACGCTAAATACATACTCATGTATGGCGTCAAGCATCCAGCAACGGACCAGGGAGAATCCAAACAGAAACGGAATAATCTGCGCTGCCCCTGTATAGACAGTTGGTCTCCGAATTTCATGCAGGCCACTCAGATCGATCGCAGGTTCACCTGAAAGCCTAGCTGCAGGTAGCGAGCATTTGGAGTACTACTAGCTCATTTCACTGCAACGGAATGATGAAAAATAACAAAACAAGTAATAACTCCAGCAGTTATTATATTGCAGAAAAATAAATATTAGAACATGAACGGTCCATGACAAGCAGGCGAGTAGTACGGATGGATTGGATCATTCCATCGGTTTGGAGCACCCATCTCTTGCCTTTCTGCCCAGGGCTCCCAACTACCGGCACACACACAGCAGGCACCAGCTATTCCGGCCGTCGTCATGGGTGCTACTAGCAGCACTGCTCAAAACCCTGGGGCCAACCAACAGCATGCATGGCTATTTCATAACAGGACTAGCTACAAGAGTTTCTCTCGGAAGAAAAAAAAAACAGGACTACAAGAGTTTCTCTCGAAAAAAAAACATGACCACAAGAGTTGTTGTGACAGCAGTGTAGGGATGGTGTTGCAACCACCACTCTAATTAATAACTTCAATTATTTTATACTATAATAAAGTACTTACTACACCGGCCAGTTTAGTTAGCAGTAGCATTACATACGGACTAATTTTCTTTGTTTTCCATACACACGTACTTGGCCACTTCCGTTCATGGTGGAGAGCATCATTAGTAGCTTCAGAACCGGTTTACGTGATGGATGAATCAGTACTAGTACGAGATCTGATCTTATCATGACTTCAAGAGAGTTCAAGCATCATTCATGGGAACAAGAACCGTATACTAGTATGATCTGGACGCGAACACCCAGCATGCATGATGTGTATCATTAAGCATTATAGTAATAAGGGACTTCATTGATGAAGGTATCGGTGGGCTTAGATCGATTAAGGCGAAAGGGATGTATGTACACTGCTGATGTGTTCAGCCTACGATCGCTTTCCCGAGAGAGGAAATGATTTAATCCTCAGGAGCATGGCGCGATCGGATTACACCAACCGCATGCAGGCTAATCAGATCTCTGTAGATACGCACCACCAAATGTGTAGTGTAGGCTTGCCCCGCTCGTATAGCTCAAACCGAATTTGCAATCCAAGCAAAAGGCACTTCCTTGCTCTTCTTTTCCTGCCCTCGCGTCGCGCGCCATCTAATTTTACCCAGGTTGTCCTCCGTACATCATTACTAGTAATCACTAATAATCAGTAGTAGTTCAGTGCCTCCTTGCTTGCGAACTTCCGCACGAAACATGCTGCAGAACGATGGAAACATGGCACCAACTAGGCAGTAGCTAGCTAGATTCTTTGAAACTTGAAAGGTGTACTATGCACTGTTTATATCTCTGGATGTAACATCTCGACGGTGACACGATTGTGAAACCATGCTGTCTGCCTATGTGCACTTGACAAGGTCGGTCCGTCGATGGATCAACAGATGTCCAGAGAATGACCGTGATTACGGATCTACTAGTACTATTTACGTCTTTCCGTTCAGAAATAACTGACTTGAATTTGTTTAAATTCAAATGTATCTATACACTAAAATACGTCTAGATATTTTTGAATATAGACAAACACAAGTCATTTTTTTTTGATCGTAGGTATATATTGAGAGACCATAACGAGAGACAATTGCAGAGGTCTCTCAAAAGTTGCACCAATTTTTTTCGAACCACTTTCCCTCCACTGGGTGTCATCAGGTTAATCCTGACGAGTAATGCTACACCTACAGTGACTTTTTTTACGGATTCGTCGTACGGACTGATGTGGCGAGGCGTGGTGCATCAGCATGAGCATTTTCGGAACAAACCAACAGATTTCACCAACTGCGTGAGGCCACGTCTGTCCGTAAGTTTAGTCCGTAATCAGTTTTCCGTAGGTCTAGGATTACCGAATCCGAGTAAGGCTACGTCCACAAGGAACAGCAGTAACACTGGGCGCACACAGCTTTCGGCAGGCACACAACGTCCATCTTTACCCCACCCCAAAACCCGGAGAGGCAGCCCAATTCAAACGGCAATCCTCGCCGGGCCCACCTGCATAGTCGTACTACCCGTCCAGCAGCTCTACCCGGCCGCACGCCGCAACACTACGCTACGACGCAGGGCCCGTCTCGTGTAGTCGCATGTGCTGTGCCCAAAGGGGGACCAAGGAGCCATCTCGCTGCCAGGTGGGACCATAAGAACCTCTGCCCGTGGGACCCGCCAACGCGACACGACACACACAAGTCCCCTCCGCAGCTCGCACTCCTCCCCCCCCTTTCGCTCCGCCCACCAACCCAGCAGCAGCTGCAGCTGCCATTCCCCAGCGACACCACCGCCACTCCTCCTCGCCGGCCCTCCCACTCCCTCGCTGCCGGCGGGCCCCGCGCCCCCCTCCCCTCCCCGCATTTATTCCCCGCCCTCCGTTTCCGTGCTCTCTTCTCTGCTCACCCGCTTCCCGTGATCCCCTCGCTGCCGCCGCGCCTATCTAAGATGGCCAGCGGCGCGAGGAATGGCGGCGCGGGAGGGCTGGGGTCCAGGACCAGCTCCAAGATGGACAGGCAGCAGGGCTCCAACGCCACGCCCAAGGCCGTCGCGGGGAAGCCTCGCCTCTCCGCGGCCGGTGGCGGCGGCGGCGGCGCGTACCGGCGGACCAGCTCGGGCCCGCTCCCCTCCGCGGGCGGCGGCGGCGGGCGCAACTCCTCGGACTCCGGAGGTGGGCCCTTCTTCCCTCCCCGCGAATGGGATCCCGATTTGGATTTGGATTTGGATTCCGCCGCTTTCGGGGGGTTTCTGTTGATCTGCATGCATTTGGCCGTTGGGCTCTGCTAGCGAGTCTCGGACGAAGAAATCTGCCGCCGCCTGATCCCGCAATGCTCTGCCCATTCTGATCCGTCGACTTACGCGGCCAAGGTTGTCTGCCTAACGCAGCTGCAGAGCATTTGCGCCGTCTGAATAGTCGCGATCGGGACGGCGAATCTCCGCCTCTGTTTCTGTTTCTGTTTTTGTTTTGAGTATGCTCCTAACTCAGTAACGGCGCCGCGAGCTTGCTTGGAACGGTCCTGCGTATGTAACGTAGCTGCACAGCATTCACGCCCTCTGGAAACCGTAGTGGCCGCGCCGCGTCTGGGGAATGGATCGTCCTATCCTTGGATCGTATCATCATTCAGACAAATTCAATGGCGGATCCTGCTTTTTTTTTTGTAGTAGACGAGGAGAGTGATGTTTCCTTGACGAGAGGACCATTGTAGGTGTGGACTTAAGTTGTGCTAGGACCATGGTGTTCGTCCTCTTGTTGCTTTATGCGCCAGTCATGATGGCCGTGCACCCAGCCCCCCACCTACCTTCGAATTTATCTTGCACGATGAACATTAACTGTGAATTGTACTCCTGAAGAACACTGTTTGGTAGATTTGCATCCAAACAAATGATTCTTTCCGTGGCTTTATCTGCGAGACTTGCATCATACCAAGAGCACCCTTATAATTCTGTTTATTTTTCTGTTTTTGGGTTACATATCTATGACACCTTACCTAGTTGCTTTCTAACTTTAAACATTCTGTGATTGGGTCTTTGTGCCAGGAACCATGCTACAATTTTTCTTTTGTGTTCCCCTGCTCTCTTGCCTAATTGTTATGGCAGTCCAAGTAGACAATTCATTTAGCATGTCTGTAAAGTGGCAGTCTAAGTAGAAATTACTTGCCGAAATCATGGAGGTAACTCTCCTATGGATAGGAGATAAAATGCATATATCGCTAGACTTTCGTATTCATTCCAGGCGGTGCTTTAACTTCGCCTGACATGATCAATTCGAATTCATAAGTTAAGTTGCATGTGTGCGTCGAAGCATCTATTTGACCTTGGACATCTGCATTTTTTCGTAATCAAATGAAACATCTTAATTCCTTCCCCATTTTCTGGCAGTTTCTAGTAGAGTTAGAGTTGCGGTAAGGCTTAGGCCACGGAATGCAGAAGAGCAGGCGGCAGATGCTGACTTTGCTGATTGTGTTGAACTCCAGCCAGAGGTTTGGTCTTCTGTTTAGCGTAATGTGCAAAAAAAAAGATTGATTTATTTTCCTCTGGCCTAACTGGATGAAATTTTGATATAAAGCTCAAAAGACTAAAGCTTCGTAAGAACAATTGGGAGTCGGACACATTTGAATTCGATGAAGTGCTTACAGAGTTTTCTTCACAGAAGAGAGTGTATGAAGTTGTTGCCAAACCAGTTGTGGAGGTATGTGAACCTCCAAACGTTGTACTTTTCACCTTCTGGTTCTGGAGTATAACCTTGTTATCCTGTTTTTGTCTGTAGTATATATAACCTTGTCGTTATTTCTTCTGTCTATGGTACATTGGTATTCACATTAGCTTGTACTGTTCGAGAAATGTCTTAGAAACAAGATGTTTTTTTTTGTATTGCATGCTTTTCCCCCTTTGACTTTATATTTTTGTTGATAGACATGCGTAGCAAGATTGCAAATAACTTTTGATGTGGGAGTTGGACATGTAATGGGATCTTAAATTTCCACGTGGCATGAAATTGAGGTCACTAGATTTGCTTTCAAATGTATTTTCTTATGATTGTAATTTTGTACCACATAAACCACTTATCAATGGAGTAATTTTTGGTCAAAAGTTTGTCTTAACAAAACAAATATTGCCCTATATTTTCAAATAAAAAGAGTATCAGAGTAGCTGCCATAATAGGACGGAGCGTGGAGGTCAACTATTGGAATTTTACTGTACAATGACTGTTAGTTTGACTCCTGTTGTTTTGTTACTTTCTTAGCAATGGCTGTACTAACATTATGCTTTATGTGTTTTGCAGAGTGTTTTGGAGGGATATAATGGTACAATTATGGCATATGGGCAGACTGGTACTGGCAAGACTTTTACGCTCGGAAGACTTGGTGATGAAGATACCGCTGCACGGGGAATTATGGTTCGTGCAATGGAGGATATTCTAGCTGATATAAAACCAGAGACTGATACAATATCATTGTCTTATTTACAGGTTTGTTATTCCGAGTTTAGATGTGGTGCATTTTACTTTGCCAAATTGATTTTGGGTTTTCAAAATCAGTATTGCACTCGGATCATAACTGAATATTGGTTGGTTGTTACAGTTGTATATGGAAATGATACAAGATCTCCTTGATCCTGTAAATGACAACATAGCTATTGTAGAAGATCCAAGGACAGGTGATGTTTCATTGCCAGGGGCTACAGTTGTTGAGGTTAGAGACCAAAAGAGCTTTATGGATCTTTTAAGAATTGGCGAAGCTCATCGTGTTGCTGCGAACACAAAATTGAATACTGAATCTTCTCGTAGTCATGCAATCCTTATGGTAATCTAATGTTCCTTGGTATTGCTACTTATCAACACCATAGTTATGATTATCATACTTGACCTTCTGTGATACCTTTATTGAAGGTAAATGTCAGAAGGGCTGTGAAAGGTAGGAATGAAATGGATGTTAGTATGTCTGCTGAAAATGGGCATTCTTCTTCCATGATGGGGTCTTTGCGACCACCAATTGTTAGGAAAAGCAAGCTTGTAGTTGTAGACCTGGCAGGATCTGAGCGAATAGACAAGTCTGGTGAGTGCATTCTCATTGACAAAGATTGGCACATCTTTTTCTTGATATTACTACGTCTTCATACATTTCTATATCTTTGTTAAGAATTGAGATAATAGCTGTTACAACAGTTTGCAACCTTGTAAAATTGAAAAATGGTGTTTGCAGGAAGTGAAGGTCATACGTTAGAAGAGGCTAAGTCTATCAACTTATCTCTAAGTTCACTTGGAAAATGCATCAACGCACTAGCTGAAAGCAGTGCACATGTACCTGTTCGTGATTCCAAGCTTACTAGATTGCTTAAAGATTCATTTGGAGGTAAATAGCAATGGTTTGGTCAAAGTAAAAATGACATTGTGGCATACCTGGGCATCTTAGAAGGCATGCCCATGTACACCTTGTTGCCTGTCACAGTAAATGTTCTGACTCTGGTGCTTTTGCTATTGGATTTCATAGGTACTGCAAGAACATCATTGGTTGTGACAATCGGTCCATCTCCAAGACACAGGGGGGAGACTACAAGTACAATAATGTTTGGACAAAGAGTATGATCTTACACTAAGATATTTAATGGTTCTACTTTCTTCATCTTGTGAAATAGTGACCAGCTGGCTATCTCATGATTCCGTGGAAGTGTGGGAAAATTGTTTCTATTTGCATTGCTTTGGAATAACATTTAACTTTGATATTTTATTCTAGGCAATGAAGGTTCAGAACATGGTGAAATTGAAGGAAGAATTTGACTACAAAAGCTTGTGTAGGAGACTTGATATTGAATTGGATAAGTTAATCGCAGAAAATGAGAGGCAACGGAAATATTTTGATGATGAAGTTGAACGAATAACAACTGAAGCTCAATGCCGTGTCGCTGAGGCTGAACGGGAATGCAAAATTGCTCTAGAGGTTTGCTTCCATTATAATATTCATTTACTTTTGTTGTATACTGGTGCAAACCAAACTTGGGGTTGTGCTGAGCTCCATGAGATCACTATTTCTTGATGAACTGACTGTATTTCTCATATGTTTATACCTTTTTTAGAGAATATTATGTCTGGGACACCAGTTGTCTTAATTTGCAGAAATTCATACTAAACTTGGTCTTAGATTTGCATTATAAAGTATTTTGAATCTTAAAATGCCTGAATTAATTGCGTTTATACCTTCTCTTTCTCTGGGCTCCTCAATTTTCTCAACTCTACCATCAGCCAACTCAAACTCCTGATCAAGTCCATCCAAAGGTTAATTTGATCTGGAATAAGTACCATAACAGTATAACACAAATAATCCTATGTTTATTTCGGAAATTCTTTGTATTAGCTAAGAAATACAGTGTAAATCCCTTCATCTTTTAGGTTCCCTAAATCATTACATGGCTCTAGCATGCCTGACTGAAACTTCATTTCGTATTAATTTTTGCTGTGATTTCTTAACACAGAATGAGAAAATGAAGTACCATCAAGAATACTTGGATTCTATTAAGATACTAGAAGAGAAGTGGAAAGTTCACCAACAATCACCCAAGAAACAGGTACATATGTACATGTCTAGATCAGCTTTACCTATTGATTATGGGTCAGTTATGTGTTCATCCTTTAAAACATCAGTTATGAAGTGCCACATTTTGTATTGTAAAAACTAGATATGGTTACTCATGCAAATTTTAAAATGTAGGTTAAAAAGGAGCCTACATCAAGTGGTGACGTGCAGGACTTACTGCAGAATGAGAAGATGTTACGCCAATCTGCTGAAGATGATTCCAATGACCTTAGGAATCAGTTATCGCACTGGAAAAAGATGGAGGTACTGTCAAAATATACTTTAGCAAGATGACCTTAATAATCAGTTATTGCACTAGAGAAGATAATTTATCTGGAATAAATTCAAACCTTGGTGTTCTGTAGTTGCTAATCTTATTATTGTGTTGTAGGCTACGGCTACTGCTGAAGTTGTGAAACTCCGGAGAATGCTGGACACTGAAGCTAGCCAAAAAGACAAGCTTGAAGAAGAAATAGCTGTTTTGAAAAGTCAGTTAATGCAATTAAGTTTGGATGCTGATGAGGTAGGAGTTACTGCTGATGCTAATTTAAGTTATGATGTTTCTTATTGCTAGATCGATGTGAAATTGTTAGTTTTGATTTAATAAGTGGTGTATCCATTGGGTCATATATTTATTTAGTTAGTTGTAATGCATAGCTCAACCAATCATATTATTCTTTTCAAATGTTTCAGACTTTCATAAAAAATATTAGGATATTCTCTCGCCAACAAATTTAGTTGTAGCAAACTAATTAATATCACTTGACTTGTAGACTTCCCTATTACATTGAATTATATTGTCGTTATTTAACACATCTGCAGTTTTATGGAAATTATTTCCATTTTGTACTTCTTGTAGTAAGTACTACCCTAAGGTTGACGATTGCATTCTATTACAATTATTCACTTGCTTTTTTTTGCTTTTTTCCTTAATTTGAACTTATTGTCAGACAAGAATGAGCCTTGACACAGGAGATGGTCCAGGGAAAATATTTCCTGGGTTGGATTCTTTGATGTCTCATACTCGGAGTTCGCAGCCTAGAGAGCAGAGCAATGGACCTAAGGCACCAGTTGCTAAACTCTTTGAACAAGGTATTTCTCACGTCTTTGTTATTTCTTGAAATGGAAATCTTCTCTACACTCCAGAAACTTCTAAATAAGCCAATTTTTATCACACTAGTTTTGGTTCTATATCTCACTCTGTGACGCTTACCTTCCTAACTCTGCTTTATTTGACTCCCGGGTTCTTGGAAGCTATTCCCATATTGTAAAACCGAAGGGTTAGCTTATTCCCTGGTTATGAAAAGTGGTGCAAACAATTCAGTTTTCTGAAAAGAATGAGAATATTGATTCGAACCATGAAATTTTCCATACCTTTGTGTATTCTTAAGTATCACTGTCATTCCAACTAATTGACATCTTTGAGTGCTATTGATCTTTTGATTAAAGTTTTTCCCCAAACTGTTTCAGTTGGGTTGCAGAAGATATTGTCATTGCTTGAGTCGGAAGAACCTGATGTTCGTGTTCATGCGGTCAAAGTTGTCGCGAATCTAGCAGCTGAAGGTAAGCTTCACAATTTTTTGATTAGAAATAAAGCTGCTATCTATTGTTTTACGTGCCAGAGTCGCGTACCTCGTCATATATTTGAAGTTAACTAGTAATTTTGTGTGCACGTATCAATTAATGCACAAAATTTAGTGTACAGATGAAATAAAATTGTTCCTTATTTGCAAGATAATATTAATCTGTACAAATAATTTCAAGTAGGTTGCTAAATGCCAAACATCTCTTATTCAAAAGTGTTGCTTCACACCAGGAAACACAAAAAACATCATTTATCGTCTATGTGCAAGCCAAGCCACGATTAATCTAATGTCTTACAAAATAAACCTAGTCAGCAGATATCGACGATCAACTACATAGGTTCAGACTTTCAATGAAAAACTCGACCGAGTGAGAGTATGAGACTATATACAATCATATTAATGTGTCCAAGCAGCTCGTAGCAAACATGGCACTGTTGCCCGGTGGCGTCCACAACGACGATGTCTGTTGTTGCTGTTGGCACTGTCTTTGCCTTGCGCACACAGAACCAGCTCTCCTGGGCATCGAGGCAATGACAACTGCTGACTGGGCTGCTATGCTTGGTCCCAGTCTGAGTTGCCGCAAAGGATATCATCTTTTCATTATGCGCTTAGACTAAAATTATACTCTGAGTTACTTGCAAAGGAAGCGACAACTATTTTGACAAGTGTAGGCAATACAATGTTGCAAAGGATATCATCTTTTCATTGTGCTTAGACTAAAATTACCCCTAGAATTGTGTAAGCCACTATGTCCTGCTTCCAGGCCAGGTCCATACATGGCCAGTCACCACAAGATAATCATATGCAAGAGATTATCTATAAGTAGTCAGAACAGCATGCTCGGTGATATTGACTGGAGAAATGTTACGATCTCTGATCCAAATTAATTGTCACATGTTCATTGAACCTAGACAGATTTAGGCAACATTTTGCCTAAATCTGCGACAATTATTTTGGATCAGCAGGAGTACAACAGTTGCAGTGGTGAGGTAATCTCTATGGTATATTAATGATCTCTCAGCAAAAGATGCAGGCAGGTCACATATCAGGTCATTGCTGGTACACAATTGTCCAGGTGGCTTCTTGGCTTATCATTTTTTCTCTCATGCTCCACACAATCATCTGCCAAAACGGCTTATGTAAACCAAGAAATGAGTTCACGTCTTGATAGTTAAACATGAACTTGATTATCAACTCACTTATTAGCTTAAAAATATATATAGATTAGTATTAGATCAATACTCTGCTGCAACAACAGAATCGGCATAGCCGTCGTCATTGCTGCAGGCCTTATGCCATCACACACCACCGCCAGGACAAGGATATGACATGGTTCCTGTTTGGTTGATGCCATTTTCCTGATTTTGTGTTCTCAGAATCTACATACCTTTCACAATCTCCTTCAACCAAGATATTTTAACTGAACTAATATTCTATCATGAGTGAATCTTCTCAATACACAAGCACACCTTCTCTTCCATATTGTTCTCTTCTGATAGAGACATAGAACCAATACATGTTAGATGGTGTGAACAAATCAGACACAGTTAAGACTTAAGAGAAAGCACACACCCAGTGTCCGTGACTCTGCTCAACAGAAAAGCATTTAACTTTTGGAAAACAAATGCAACGGTAATGTTTATTTTAACACTTGACCCATCTCATTGTAGCTTAGTGCAATTGTAGGATTTCTCACATTTTCTCCGTTCTAGCACTAAACATCACTGTTTTATGTGATATGTAATGTTTTATGCGATGTGTAATGCTTGCTAACTTATGTCGGATTGCCAATCTTTGGATTCAGCTCGCAAACAGCTGCATTTATTCGTTCAAATTTCCCTCCAAATATCATATGTGTATGTGCTAATTTGACATAATTGCTAACTAACTATATTGAGCTTGCATATTTCAGAGGCAAATCAAGAAAAGATTGTAGAAGCAGGGGGGCTTACTTCCCTCCTAATGCTGCTCAGGAGCTCTGAGGACGAGACTATACGCAGAGTAGCAGCAGGAGCTATTGCTAATCTTGCAATGAATGGTTAGTGACCCAGTTCATAAAAAGAAGTTTTAAATAGTCATTATTTTCTCCGTGGTAGATACATGTCTTCTAATCTTATTGTGATCTACATATACAGAAACAAATCAAGATCTTATAATGGCTCAAGGTGGTGTAACCTTATTGTCAATGACAGCATCTGATGCGGAGGATCCACAAACTCTAAGGATGGTGGCTGGAGCTATCGCTAATCTGTGTGGCAATGGTAACCATATTCTTCTAGTTTGCTGAAGCTAGCATTCTATTTAATTAAGAATTTAATGTGCTGAAAGATATGCATCAGAAAATGTGAGAAACAACAGTAATTTTAATGCTAACTTGCTTATTTTTCAGGAACATGAGTTGAATAGTAGACCACTTTTCTCGAAAAAGAAGTAAATTACCTTTTGTTGAAAAAATGTAGATTACATGAAGGGTCATCTAGGCACCTACATATATTCTACAAATAATTGGACATAAGAGAAGACAGTAAACAACATTTCTATCCATATGGTATGTCCTTAAGTTCACCTTTTCCTTTAACCAGACAAACTGCAAACTCGTTTGAGGGGAGAAGGTGGCATTAAAGCATTGCTGGGAATGGTCAAGTGTGGCCATCCTGATGTCCTTGCTCAAGTAGCTCGTGGCATTGCAAACTTTGCAAAATGTGAATCTAGGGCAGCTACTCAAGGTAATTGATCAACAGTACCGATATAAACTTTCAAGTTCATTTAGACTTTGTACAGTATGCCTGCATTGTTTGGAAATCATTGGAGTGCCCCAATATCCTTCTGATGTTGATCTTTTATGCAACTAATATAAAATGTATACTTGTTTTCCACCAGGAAATAAGGTCGGGAGATCATTGTTGGTAGATGATGGGGCACTTCCTTGGATCGTAAAGAACGCGAATAACGAGGCTGCTCCAATTAGGCGGCACATTGAGCTTGCACTCTGCCATTTGGCACAACATGGTTCGCCGCTCTTTCTCTCACACACACTCAATCAACTCAGTCATAGCAATTGCTATATCTTACATGTGCTTATGCACGTGGTGCTAACTTGTGGCCTTTTACAGAGGTGAATGCAAAGGATATCGTGGGTGAAGGCGCACTGTGGGAACTTGTTCGGATCTCGAGGGACTGTTCTCGAGAAGATATAAGGATGTTAGCATACCGCACACTGACATCCAGCCCCACTCTTCAATCAGAGATGAGAAGATTGCGGATAGAATGCTGATGATGTAACCTAAAGATGCAGTTGGGTCTCACACCAAGTGGAGTCACACTACTCGTGCAAGTAGACGCGGTGTTCTGCAGGTGCTACTAGTAATCAAGCATACCAGCCCTTGACATGCCCAGTTTTTGCAACTGGCGACCGGCAAGGGCCGGCACCTTTGTTCTCTCCCTCAATAGTCCGTTTTTGTTCAACTGAGGAGGGGCAGTTGGAACTCTTGGCGGCCATTCATTTTATTCAAATCCTAGTGTGCGACAGGTTTCACTTTTTATGTAGTTTGTAGAATTATAATTGTTGTAAAATCCAGTGAGGCCACAAGGAGCGTGGTTCGACATGGGAGAGTGAGTGAGAGAGGCTGCAGATAGCTAGGTAGAGTTGTGTGGGCATGAACCATATATATATATACTTGTATTAATTGTACAGTAGCCATTCTGTTGGCTGTAACTTGATACTACTGGAAAAGAGTGGTGTTAATTAGTTGGTTTCTTGCTCTCTCTTTATTCTGGGACGGGAGTCTCGTGTATGGACAGACGACCGTGTGCACTGCGCACCATGTTTTCTACTACTTCATGGTACTCCCACTCCAGTATGTTCAGAAGTGAAGCAGCAAGGCTGTACATCACTTGTGGTACTTGCAGAATTGTAGAAAATCTGCAGGGTTCATGCCTCAAATCTGGCCATGTCCATCTTCAGTCTCTTGCTCCGCAGATAAAGTGCGGGTTATCGGTACAGTACCGGCCGGTTCTAGTTTTGACCAGAATACTACCTCCTACCAAGACTTATGGCCTATATTTTTTTTTTGAAAAGTCAAACTATACAAAGTTTGACCAAGTTTATATAAAATATATTGATATTTACTACTCCCTTCGATCCTAAATAAGTGTCGCCATTTTGAATTAGAGTTAGTTTAAAACCGTGACACTTATTTAGGATCGGAGGGAGTATATAAAATACATACTCTTTGATACATTATGAAACATATATTCACATGATACCTATATAATATTATAGTTTTTGATAATTTTTTATAAAAGCTTGGTCAAACTTTTCGTAGCTTGATTTTTTTTAAAATATAGTTTTTAAGCCTTGGGACGAAGGGAGTATGTAGGTGCATGAGAGCTTCTTGGAGTAGTAATAATAACAAAGAAAAGTTTCCAAAGACTGTTGGTTAGTTTTGGTTTGGCCGTACATGGAGCCGTAGGCCGTGAGATCCGGCTCAACAGTGGGGAGGAGCGCATGTCTGCATCTGCAGCGGACAGGTAGAGAACAGAAGCGGATAAGCGCACGGTTTGTTAAGCGATATATAACGATAATGACAAGCACGTAGGGCCGGCCTTACCACCACCACATCAAACTCCAAGAAAGTGCGATGACAGCGAGAGATAGACAGAGACCGTGTCTACTTAAAAATAGAACCATGACAGTACCGCATGAAAAGGTGCCATCTGTGAGGTGAGGAGCCGCTAGCTAGTGGGTCCCAGCAGCGGTCGGCGTCACCGTTCATCAGAGTGGTTGCGGAGGATGGAGGGAGAGTTGCCTGCAGGGCATGCATGCACATACCATACCACACAGAGCTAGGCAAGAATCTGCCTTCACACACACTCTCTCCAACTATCTCTTACACTCGGTGGATTCTCATTTTAAAACCATGATACGTATCGTTGATACGCCAATCCTCTAAGTGTTTGTAGGGATTAAAAAAATCCTTCACAAAAGAGTGAGCGGACAAGAACACAGTGAGTGCACAATTTTCATTTGATGCTTGTGATTCTTGGCTACACAAATGACCTGTCTCAATCTTCACAAAAGAGGGATCAAGGTATTGTCGTCAACGCAACGGGACTTGTTGGATTGGCAAAGGATAAAACGGCAACATATGAGGTCTCATGGATGGGAGGGATTTCTTACGGAGGCGCAGGGACGAAGCTGGAAAAAATTGTACTGGGGTTATCACTATAGTCTCTCTATTAGAGTGGGGTCATCCTTCATAAATCAACACTAACTAGTACTAATTAGTGAAAGTTTTTGCATTTTCCATTGGGGTCAGCTGACCCCATTGGCCTTAAGGGAGCTCCGTCCCTGCGGAGGCGGCATTGTTTTGCAACAAACATGACACTGAAGTTCCTTCGCCGCGGGAGAACTATGTGGCTCATGGAAGATCACGTCGGTATTATGAAATGCAAACATATGATGATCGCTGTAGAAGAGAGGACAAGCGTATCTTGGTGTCATTGATCAGATTATTCGAGAGCTTGACAATCGGTTCGATGAGCTCAACATGGAGCTGCTTATTTGCATGTCAGCTTTGAATCCCGTGGATTCATTTTCTTATTATGGTGCACAAAAGGTAATGAGACTTGCCCAATTCTACCCCGATGACATATCAAGCATGCATTTGATAAGACCTTGAATTCTAACTTTGAAACTTTTGTCGAAGATATGAGAAGAGATGATAGGTTCAAAAGTGTAAGTCATCTTGGTGAGCTCTCCATTATGTTTGCTGAAAAAAAACATCTTGTTTATGGTTTAGTCTATTTTTTTCTCAAATTGATATTGCTCTTACCGGTGGCGACGGCAAGTGTTGAAAGAGAGTATTTTCCGCAATGAGTCTAGTAAAAAATAAGTTCAGAAATAAGATGGGTCATGAGCTCTTAAACCATTTTTTGGTGACATTTATTGAGCGAGATGTGTTCTCGAAGGTAAGCAAAGATGACATAATTGAAACTTTCACGCGAATGCGAGGACGTAGAGTTCTCAAGTAAACTCTATTGATGGGAGACTATTTATGTTATATTACATTATGTAAGACTTAGTTGATGTTTTGGCCTATTTGTATTGGAATCACGCATATTTTGAAACATATGTATTGACCTACAATGCTGTGTGTAACGTTTTAAATCAATTGGCTACTTATATCTTCATTTGATAAACTTTTTTTTTGCAAGTGTGCCTACCCTCAGAGTTTTTTCCCACTGTCTCACACATACACAAACTTTCTGTCTCTGAAGTGGCGAATGAGACACCCACCGAGCTCAACTCGTCACTCGGCCATCAAGTCCGGTCGCCCTAGCTAGGATGGATGCGCTAAATACCCAGCTAAATAGTGTAGGCTGCCAAGCTGTCCATGGAACATCTGGTGGTGCTGCTACTACTACTATGCCTTCTGACCTTGAGCTTTGGATTACTCTGTATCGTTGTCCTTGTCCTGGACAGCTACTCATTACTCCCTCTGTTCCATATTACCTTGCGCGAATGAATAGTACACGCAAAATAAGGTGGCCGATTTCTCTCAATTTTTACTTATTTGCTCCTCGGTTTTTTGGGATGTATAGCTCCGTGTTTACTCTACCCATTTCAAAAATCCTAGAATTTTTTTGATGAAAAAGAGAGAGAAATGGGCCGCCTTGTTTGTGTGATAAACAGTAACGCGCAGAGCTTTTTGAAACAGAGGGAGTAGCTAGTTGCATGTTGTCCATTGTCTTACCCTCGAGCCGTATGCTCATGCTTCGTCGATCGCCCCACCCAGAGAGAGTGAGAATAATCATTTTCCTAAATACATCGATCGTCCTCGTACAAAAGTAAGTGAATCGATCGTATTTTTTTTCTCAAATCTGTCCAAATCTAAAAAGTTCAACCGAATCTAACCCTCTCTCAAAACTAATTCGAAATCTGACCCCTGAGGTCGGCGCCGTTTAAAATGGTGTCGAAGTTGTACAGGTCAGCGCACACACATCAGAAAACCGAACCGAAGGAGGTCGTCTGCGTTTAAAATGGCGGCGACGTCAGCTCCGTTTAAAATGGCACCGACGTCGGCTCCGTTTAAAACGACGCCGACCTCCCTAGTTTGCCTCCCAGCTGCTTCATCTTGGCGCCGACCTATACAACTTCGGCATCATTTAAAATGGTGTCGACCCAGGGGTTAGATTCCGAATTAGTTTCGAAAAAGGGTCAGATTTGAATGAACTTTTCAGATTTAGGCATATTTGGCAAAAAAAAAACGAATCGATCGTATTTGTCTGAAACCACATGCGATTTAGACGTGTTTTTATTGTGAAATACATATATTGGCCGGATCGGATTGTATTTGTAGTACGTTCAGGGTAATTAATTAACTCGCTCCGTGGGTTAGTCGGTGAAAACGGAGGCCAGAGCGAGCCTGCAGCTCGTCCTCTTCGTGTTGCATCGTACAGCGAGATCGACAGTCCGAGAAGGGGGGACTTTCTCCACGAACTCTCGTGTGGACGGACCAGACCACGCAGCATGTGGTCGTACTAGCAGTAGCAGTAGTCCAAGTCCCCAGCCAGCCAGCCAGCCAGAGCCAGTCTTGGTGACGCCATCACGTACATTCCAGGCAGCCAGCACATACGTACGTACGGCTACGTATGTGCACGTCCCCGCCGATGCCTGCCACTGACACGCTCGGATTCTTTTTTCTGAAGCAGTCTGCGGCGGACCGACGACCGACGGCGATCGACCATGTGTGTGTGCCAGCACGGCACGGCGCACTGTTGACCGTTTTCGCCTCGCCGATCGACGCGCACGCACGCACGCGTTAAACCCGATCTTGTCTCGGACATGTGCACGCATGTGTGTTGTGTTGCGTAGAGATGGACGGAGAAATTATTCAAGTGTCGCCGTCGCCGGAAAGCTGTCGTGTCGCTCCGGCGGTACGGTGCATGTGCGGTGGCAGTCGCCCGGCCCGTGTGTCGTCGTCTTTCGCTGACGACACAGGCCGGAGACCAAATCTAGGTCTCTCGCGCTCGCGTAGATCGCAAGGGCCACGTCTCGTGCTTCCACGGTACGGACTTTTCTTTTACAAAGGTAACGACAAATCTAGTTACACTGAGTGCTCAGCCAAGAGCACCTCCACTCGTTGCACATTCTCAGCGTGAGATGGATGCAGCTTTCAGACCGAGAATGATCGATTTCCCACTCATTTTTCACTCAGTTCGGCAAAAAATTGAATATGAAGCACTGTTTGGCATAAAATGAAACACAACATAGTTCAGCATAGAGTGAAACACAACATAGTTCGGCATACCTTGGCTAGATCATATGCAGCTATTAACGCAATGTCCGGTTTCGGATCTCCTGACGCATAGCAGTGAAGGCAGCCCACGATGTCAGCACCTGGTGATCACGCTCTGCAAGAGGCCCCTGTCTGTAGTATATGACTGCTCCTGCTCGGCGACGGTGGACCTTTCTACCGGCATGGGTTCGGCGGGGTAGCGCGGGGCATCGCCGGCGGCGACATGGTGGCGAGGATGGGTGGGGAGAAGGCTCTATGTCACAGGAGAACCGAATCTCCATAGGGAAATGGGATGTATCGCCGATAGGGTAGGCCCACCAGTTTTTTCTTTCATCCGACGTTTCCAGCCAACACTTGGCACGTCGGGTTCGCCTGGGAATGCCGGATAAAAGTTAGGCTGTATACTTGGAAATGGACAAATCCAGTTCTTCGTTTGTGATGGATCCTTATTGGCATCAGACCTATAGTCCGACTCGTTACTATAAACATTGGCAACCGGCTAATGTTTCAGCCATTGCCGATGCATATGGGCCATCCATGGCCCAGTATTGTTAGCTCTGTATGCCCACAAGTGAACTTAGCAAATTGTTGGTTGTAGCGCTGCCGTTGCCATAGGGGGATGTCCTTAGTGTCGCTCTATACTAGTATTGTCCCTTCACCTACCTCCTATATATAGGTTGGTGGTAGGGTGGTGGCAGAAAGTGTTAGACTAAGTCCGAACCCTAGTGGTTCATGCAGAAGTCACCACCTCCACCTCGTCCAAGGGCAGCGGATAAGAGGCTAGCACCTCTCGCCGCTGCTCCACCTTGTATATGTGGATATCAGAAGAGGCATCTCAGTTGAGGTGCTCAGCGGTGAAAAGTGAAGGTGATAGTCGCCAGAGTGAAGCGGTCGACCGAACGCATGCCGCTAGCAGGGAACACCATCACCGCGTCGCCCGTTGACATGCTACATTATCGGCGTCACCACGTCGCCGCTGGTCAAGCTTGTCACCGCTCCATGGCTTCCCTGACACACCACCAGATCTCCTTCCAAGACTCGCTCACTCCGGATAAAGGAGGGCCCGCCGCCACCAACAAGACATGGTTGTTGCATTGTTGTGTTTGCCGGTGATGGCGGAGAGAGGGGGCTCGCGGTGGCAGTGGCTAGGGTTCTCTCCTGGTCACCCGGGCGATGGGGAACGAAGGACTCATGGGGAGTTTTTCCCGTGAAATTAGGAATATGCATTGCTCTAGTTATGATGTTGCACATGACATCAAGACCAAATCATAGGGCACCCTGCCTTGGTCCTTTCTCAATCTTTCTACATAGTTTGTCCAAGTCCATGGAAAATTTAACGTTATTGATTGGTATTGCAGTAGGCGTTGACATTTTTCTCCAAATATTGAAAAGTCTGACTTGGGAGAGAAGTTTTACTAGTAGTGACCCTAAACCCTAAACCCTCTCATGCGTATGAGAACTTCTTATGTCTCAGTCACCTCTCTCATTATCGGATTACCTCACGATTTGTGCAACATGGGACTTACCTATGAGTTGCGACTAGGTTGCAACTGAGAATTTAATGCTACAACTGTATTGCAACTGAGTATTAGTATAAATTTTATAAATTATAACTAGGT
Source organism: Avena sativa (assembly GCA_916181665.1). Classification (NCBI taxonomy): domain Eukaryota; kingdom Viridiplantae; phylum Streptophyta; class Magnoliopsida; order Poales; family Poaceae; genus Avena; species Avena sativa. The sequence continues at coordinate 512,518,664 of OV702299.1, forward strand.
TGTAACTGAGTATTAGTACAAATATATGTCAATGACTTGGGGCGTGGAAGAAGTTCTTAGACATCTGAGATCTAGACGCTCCCTATATATTTACACTTGGCGCGTGTACTAGTGGACTAAAAAGTTGTGGGGATAATTTCATCCTGGCAAACTAGTTTTACAGTTGGCGGCAAGAAGCATGGGTGCATGCTATGCCTGCCATATCCACCGCGCTCGCAGCTCGCTTCACACAACTCCCATGGCGATGGATTAAATGGCGCCAGAGAGGGAGAGGGAGAGGGAGAGAGGGAGAGAGAGAGAGATTTTACAGGGTTGGATGGAGCAGGAGCAGCAAGCGCCTGCCCCGGCCTCGCGCACCGCACGCGCGCAAGAAAGTCCCTCTCTCTCGCTAGGCTAGGGCTAGGCTGGTAGGGGGGTTGTGGCCGTCGTCTGGACTGGACGTCCCATCTCAGTAGTAGTAGCTGTTGCGCGCCATACCTCCCAACTGTTGCTGCCTCGAAAAGGCGCCACCTGCACGTGTGCCCCTGCCCTGACCCCCACCTCCCCGGCCCCTCTCACATCACCACTACTACTACACACCCACACACGTCACATCCCCCCCCCCCTCCCCCTCTTTCTCTCTCTAGATTCTTCAGGCGACCCATGCCACCACCTCTGCGTGGCCATTGCATCCATGTCTTCCATCCATCTCCATGCCTGTTAAATTACCACTGACCGCGTCTCCCCTATCCTCCTCACCGCCACTGCCATGACTGAGCCGGTGCAGAAGGGCTGCATGCTGCCACTGTTCCTTGCATCAGCCTCGAACTCGGCGCCATCCCTCTTCCTCCAAAGCCGATGATGCAGTGCGTGCGGTGAAAGGGAGAACCTGCGTCTGCTCGATGCATGCACATGCAGGCAGGATCATTCTATTATCTCGCTAGTTTTACCGCTGGAGGGACGCTGATCCGATTAACAAACTTGGGCATCCGCATGCATGCATGCACGCGCCCGATCGCATGTTGGCATGCGGCATGCAGGGGTGTGTGTGTCACTGTGCCCTGGTCGCGAGCAGCAGCACGCAGGTCGCAGGGAGGGACCGGACCGGACGTGAGCGTGCATGCATGAATGCATGCCACAGTGCCCTTGTGTGCTTCCGGAGAAGGAAATGCTCGGAGGCAAGTACGCATGGATCATCCATCCATCCCTAGCTACCCTGCCCGGCCTGCACCCACCACAACGACACCTGTTGTCTGCAGCTAGCCTCGCACCATCACATTCATTCATTCATCGCCATCGGTCACTAGTAAGTGTACTTTGAACTTCCACGCATGCATCGCATCACATCTAGTACTATTAATTGTTAGCACTGCAACAACAACAAATCAAGGCTCTATATATTTCGGACAAAAATGGACATATATAAGAACCTACACAAAGAAAATAAACTCTATATGGTGCTGACTGGGACAGAAGACTAGGAGTCTTATATTTCATTGGAATCTCTATGGAATGAACTCGCTGGACAACCTCTGTTTCTTTTGGTGCTTCGGTGTCCTCCCTCTCTTCCAAACTTACAAAACTGAAAAAACAAGGATGAACAGAATTGGCACATACCCCTTCGATTCGGAGGGCAGAAAGAGGTGTCGGCCAATCCTAAGTATCCGTATGTTTTCAAAAAAATAGGGGAGGGGGAGGGGTGGTGGTGGACACTAAAGCAAAAGTCTTCCTACAATTTTTTTATTTTCGTGCGTTACCCTTCTGTAATATTTGACGCAACCGAAGCAAAAGTCCTCCTACAATGTTTTGAGTTTCGTGTGTTATTCTTATGTAATATTTGACGCAACTATTCACCCCGTAAACTAACTTAGCGTATGATCGACCTTATTTTAGCAATAAACTAAACCATGTAATCCTAAATCACATCGACAAAAACAAAACAAGAAAGAACCATGGTAAAACAAAATGTTACATAAAAGAATTCTTCAAAATCGTCGGCCGGTTACGCCACCATCTCCCAGTATTTAGATTTTCCACCGTACATCTCGTGAAATAAAACCCCACACAAGTTATATTGATCTCAAACATTTCAAAGAGTTGCATATGCAGTCCACCCCTGAAATGTGAGAAATTTTAAGGTCTATGAGCGCACTTTGGACGGGGGCACATGGCACACCCTTAAAAGGAAGGTTGCCGGATTGTTATTTGGCTTTCGACTACCAAGGAAGTAGATCATGGGAACACAAGAAGAAATGAGAGATGAGTTGAGAAAATCATTCTTGACACCACCATCACTTCCACCACAAAAAGACATTCCAAAGCATCGCGGGGTAATCCCCGACATTGGGAGTTGTCGATATACGCGATAAAAACACCACGAGCTCCTCGGTGTTAGTCACACCAGTAAGGCGATAGAGAGTCTTGTGCCATGTCGCCTCCAGAATTTAGAAGTTCAAACATAGTGCACATAAACCTAATTTAGATAACAAAAAGTAAAGTGCTCACAATGTGTTGATTATATTCTTGGTTATTCTCCCCCTTCAAGATCCAAATAAGACATTAAAGAAGTGGGGAGACCAACAAGAACCAGGGCCTAGATGCCGCTGGCTGGGTCTTTTTTCCGTTCGCCTCTCCTCCTCCTCTGGTCGCTCTTTTACGCTATGCTAGGATTAGCATGATGGTATCCATGAAAATGTGCATTTTTCACTCTCAGCTCTCAAGCCAATGGTTAGGATTTCTTTCTCCAAAATAACTTTCGCTCGCACTTAATTTTACTACTAAATTAAATTTTCCGAAATGTTTTGTCTGTTCAATTTTTAGAAAGAAAGAACTATATATTTACTAGAAAAGAACTGAAGAAAATAATCTTGCACATGTAGAGTATGAATTACAATCTTAGGAATTCTTTCTGTACACATTTTAACCAAAATTTGCACCTATGTCACCTTACAACTTGCAAGCATTACTAACTTTACTTTTGCTTCGGTGTCCCCTCCTTTTCAAACTTTGACAACAAAAACTCGATAACGATTCATTTTGAAGACCGTACGAACCTATCTGAAGCCTGTACGATCTTTTGAGACGTATACTCACCTTACACGTATACTCACGTGCCTGTGGGAGGCGGAAATCAGGAGGTATATAGCAACAGAAACAAAATTTCAAAACGTGGCATGCAAACAAGTAGATCGCGATAACGGCGGTGGGATCAACCGATGAGAATGTGGAGTATATCCTGCTCGATTGAGTACACCTACACGGAGGTATACATAGCCTAGATATGAGTTTCGACGGATCAAAAGAAAACTGGGCAATGCAAACTTAAGTTTGAATGAGGGGGACACCAAAGCACACATCTTATTAACTTCACTTTGCAAAAAATTTATAAACTAACTAGAGGGCTCGTGCACTTCTAAATCATGCAAAAGGTAAGTGTACGCGGGGCCAGGATACTTACAGCTTATGGGGTTAAATGAGACCCCAAAACATTTAGGGAGTAAAGTGAGTCAAGCAAATGGCCTACGGGAGTAAACTACATTTTTATTCACAACATTGCATGCAAATATAGGCCAATAGTATTTAATGTAGAAATGTCAATTCCATGTAAATCGTATGTAAAAGATCTACAAAAATCACACCTAAGTATAATTGCATGGTTATCCACTGGCTATTGTTCTACAAGTACTTTTCACTACTTTTATTCAAAATTTATATCCTTTTCATGCTTGTGTTGATAATATACTTCCTCTAGTTTTGCATAAGGTGTGTCATTATGGTTGTTGACACTTGCATATGCATGACCAACGTAACACGGCCACTGGGTTACAAAATAAAATACAAGATTAGAAAGGCTCTACTATGTGAACAAGGAAAATCAGATTCAAACCGTGTTATTTTAAATTTCCCTAAAGTCTTTGTTTATATGCACGACATTGGACGAATCAAGGATTTTGGCCTCTAGCTAGCCTTTCATATGGGGTTCCCAAAAATCATGTGCACGACTTCGAAACCACAACTTTGACATCGAACAACACATCTTTTTCGGAAGTTCGACTCTATTAGCTAGCACCTCCAATTAAAACGACAGAACTGGAGCCTATTTTTGAGTTAACTGGCAAGGCTGTTGATTGATTCCTAGTTGTTAGCCAGGTATGTGTGTCCAAAAAAGAATCAAGCAAGCACAGACACCTGTAAGAATATGTCCTGGTGCGACATAAAATATAGCAAGGGCTGTGTTTCATCTGCGTGGTGACTGGTGAAGTGGTTGGGGTTTGCTAGCTAGCTTGTGCAGTGTTGCTGCAGCCAGCAAAACAAGCAACTGAAATGGGAAAGGAACAGATGAGAATCGGTGTGAGAAGTGGTTGTTGTTCATGTTATAACATCTACATCTCTCTTAGTTTTTTTGTGCGTGTGGGTGTGTTTCTCTCTCTAGCAAAGTCGTCGATTCAGACATCAAACACATATATAGTATAAAAATATGAACTGAACCAAGAGAAACAACAACGAACTCACCCATCATTCTCCATAAAATACGCAGGCTTGTTCAAAGGCTAGCTGCTAGTCATGTAGCTTGAAGCCAAGACAGAGACAGGGACAGAGATGAATTAAGATATGATGAAGCTACTTAATTATAATTACCACTAAGCCCTTCCTCTCCATCCTACTAGCATGATCCATGCCATTGTTGCATAGGTAAAAGGGTAAAAAGTGAAATAACACACTAATTAAGAGCAGGAACACTAGTTTTTTAACCATCTATCCCCTTGCTACTAGCAAGCAGATAGTAGATTATAACAACACGAGATGGATCGATCAAGAGCATAATTAGCAAAGGGCGGGAGGAATTGGTAATGAGCTCTTAGCTTCCGTTCGATCCATTTTGTCCATCGATGGATGATTGATCAGTAGGGCGCGACGCGGCTGCCGCCTCCGGGGTTGGTCCAGCCGTAGGCGTCGCCCGGGAGCTGGAGGCCGTTCAAAAGGTTGTGGGGGAGGTGGTGGTGGTCGGGCACCTGCGCTAGAGATGACGACGACGGCTGCTGCTGCTGCTGGTGGTGTGTCGGCAATGGGAGCGGCGGAGGGGAGGAATGCGCCGGCGCGAGGCCCTGCGGCTCGTCGTCGTCCAGCGGGAGGCGCTCGTAGGAGGCGTTGCCGAATGAAGCGGCCATGATGATGACGGGCCCGGCGGCCACGAGCGCGCCGGCGACCGCGCCGCCCACGACCTGCCCCTGGCCGCCGGAGACGTATACCGTGAGCCCCGTGGCGGAAGGAGGCGCCGGCGGCGGGAGGAAGGAGCCGGAGAGGGAGAGGATGTCGAAGCTGCCGGCGAGGCTGGCGACGGTGCCGCCGGGCTGGCGGACGGAGACGTTGGCGACGGCGCCGGTGCCGCTCAGCACGCAGACGCCGACCTGGCGGCGGCGCGCGAAGGCGGCGACGCTGTCGACGACGTCGCAGCCGGCGGCGACCTCCAGGACGTGCGCCCGCAGCGCGGACGCGCTGTCCCTTGTGATGATGACGGGCGGCTTTGGCTTGTTCTTGGACCCCGCGGGCCGGCCCCTGGGCCGCCGCATGACCGCTAACGCTTGCTGCTGCCCCTCCTCGTGACCGCCGCCCGCGTGCAGCTGCTGCTGGACGGATCCTCCTGCGATGTGGTCGCCCTCGCCGCCGCTGTTGGCGTTGTTGCTGCCGCCGCTGTTGATTGTGGTGGCGTTGCTCTCGTCGACGAGCTCCTGCTTGGCCATCATGCCGTCGAGCAGGTGCTGCTGGTGGTGGTCCTGGAAATGCTGGAACGCCGGATGCTGCTGCTGCTGCTGCTGCTGGCCGGGGAAGTGGCCGTGGTAGGGGTGGAAGGGCACCTGGGGCGCGAAGTGGTGCCCTCCTCCGTGCGCCGCCGCCGCCGCCACGGGATCCATCGATCGACCAAGAAGAGAGAGCCCCCCTCCTCGGTTGCCTCGGAGTTCCTGCACGCCTCCGCCGCTGATGCAAGCTGCGTGCGACGGTGGTGGATGTGGATGGTCAAAGGCCGGGTTTTGCGTTGGGTTTGGTTTGGTGCGGTGCTCGGAGCTAAGGGGAGGGGGGTTAAGACAAGCGCGTAGATTGGGGCCGCGGGAGAGGGGTTGCGGGGCCCACGAGGGAGGTGGGGTGGGGCCCACAGGGACGCGCGCGGGGGTGGTCGTCGTCTCCGTCCCCGTCCCCGTCCCCTGTCCTGAGCTGCTGCTGATGGCGATCGCGCGCGTCGGGTGATCAGATCAGTAGGTACTACTGCTGGTGCTGCCCACGTCTCGCCCCCCGTCACTGACATGTCTGATTGCGCGCGCGGCCGCGGCTGGTGTTGACCGTGCGCCCATGCATAACTCTTCAAGCAGCCACATCGCCCTGAGAGATGGCCCCCCGTTTCGTTGACGTTTTAATTCTAATGATGACGAAGTTTCTTCATGTGTGTATTGACATGACACTTATATATTTCATACAACCAGATTATTCAAACTGAATCAGATATATATCTTTATATGGAGCTTGTCTCACCGATTTCAAGAGGATTTTTCCTCACGGAGTAATAATTCCAACAGTAACAAAAATTAGGATATTCTAACACATTGGGCTAGAGTATTATCGTTATAACTTGATTGGTACTACCGCTGTTTTATAATACTCCCCCGGTCAAAAAATAGATGTCTTAGATTTTTTAAAAATTGGATGAACCTATATAATAAATAGTGTTTAGATTTATCCAAAATTTGACAAATTCGAGACATCTATTTTGAGACGAGTATAAATCTTTCTAGCAGTTTAAATTAAGCCGCTATATATTTTATTACATAGGTACTCCCTCCGTTTTAAAATATAAGATGTTTTAGCTTTATAAAGCAAATATATCTAGACCATTTTTAGTATGTAGATTCATTTAAGTTTAAAGTGAGTCTACACACTTAAAAGAAGTTTAGGTACATTTTTTTATAAAACTAAAACATCTTATATTTTGAAACGGATGAAATAGTATTTAACAGATGCGCTCCACTTCACCCTTCGTCACGTGTTGTTGATCGTGTGCCATTCATTTCAGTTATGGGCTAGTACTCCACCGCAGTCTCTCAACAAAGCTATTAATTCACCATTATTACTTCGTCAGAGCATAAGTTACACGTGAGAAAAGTGGAAAGCTTTTCTGGTAACAAAAGGATTGAACTACATAGGAATTTGGAGGGTTGCATTCTTAGGAATATTCTCTCTATAGAGTTTGTTCAGTTTAGAAAATATGCGTTTTCCCACATTACGTCTGTGTGCTAAGTAGGGCATAAGATACATACTAGGGGAGTGTAAAGCTTTTTTCAGGAAGTAAAAATTGGACTACTTTGGACATAATCGCTTAAATGCGGAATATAGATGAGCTGCACTGCCCAATAGATTGTGTGACACAATATCCCAACTCAAAACTGCATATCAAATTTGAACTATATTCAGAATACCTGGCCAAAAGTCTTTTATTAGTGCTGGCTTCACCATCTGCCACTCTTTTCATTTACAAACTAGTATACCTGTTCTTCTTCTTGGATGCTAATTAGAACGTGTGATAAACACAGGGAAACTGGAAAGTATTAATGGCAAGAAAAATCTGAATATCCTGGTCATTATAGGAGAACATGGGATCTATATGAAACAATTGATAGAATGATACCGGAAATGCAAACAAAGCGTAGAAATGTTGTTCCATGCTGTTTTGGTGGGAGGAAAATCTTAAAATTGATTTCTGGTTCTGACAATGAGAGAGAATTGACTAGATGTATATTCATGTGGGTGCATTACATAGATGATCTTACTACACACAAAAACATTTGTGCTGCAAACATGACAAATATGATTCTACTTCCATAAAATGATGTGTTCAAGACCGTGTGCAATTAAACTTCTCTAAATACAACTAAAAAGGTTGTCTAACTATGACTTAGATCATATGAAAAAAATGCTTTGTTTGATCATACAAGCTAGTCCTAACCCCCTTTTACTTTTTATAAAGTGTATTATTTTATAAGAATTCAAACTTTATTGTCCTTAACCATGTTTTTAGGAAGAACTAACATTTGTGATACCGGATCAATACCATTAGGTTCTTCACATTATGCCACGCTGCTAAAATGGAACATCACGCACGCACGCACGCACGCACGCACGCACGCAGTAATCCACATAGAATAGAAACCAAGGAGCGAATCAGTATGTGAGGAGATCAGGCAATTTGGCGGTGACAACCTTAAAAACGATCTAGGGTTCACCGTTTCCTCTCGTCGGTGAAGCTGCCGGTCCGCTCTGCCTCTGGTGGCCCTGGGCCCTCGGAGGTGTGGCAGACTGCGGCCCCTCACCAGCGGGAGGGTTTTCCCCTGCTTAGACTATTTTTATGGAGTCAGCTATATCATTATTATGGAGTCAGAATAAATTTCTCTCCGTCCTATCCTCGTGTCATCTCCTCGGAACCGGGGGTGCCCGGATCCAACATGTGGACCAGGACTCCGGGAGAGAACGACCCGGGGGCGATCTCAACCGGGATCCTTCTCTAGATCCCGATGATGTCCTTCTCGGGAGAAAGAGTACCCGACAAGCAACCTTAGAACCGAGACAGACCGATGGACATAACCTGCACTTCACTTCACATTCGGACAATAGCAGACCATGCGTCTGACAAGAAGTGCCCCGCCACGTTGTGACCATGCAGGCTGCGCCTTGCCGCATCGTGACCGGCCTATTTTGTGTCCTCTTGGTCCTATAAAAGGAGTCCCAGGCCGGTCGAGAAAGGGGGTTAGAGAAGAGAGAACTAGTGAGTACATTCGTAGGAACAATCTCTATAACTAGATTTTTATTTTTATTACTTTTGGAACTTTTTGTACTGTTGTTGATTGATTATTAATAGATCGGTGGAATTTCATAAAGAAAAACCAGTTCATCATCCACCAGAAAGATCATAGGTGCAGGACGTAGGGTTTCACAAAACACGGTCTAAACCTAGGTAAAAACACATTTGTCTCGGTGTGCTTCCGTGTTCTTCTCGTCCGTCGATCGAGATTGCCGCACTTTCCGCCCCTAGCTGAACTAAATAGGGGACCTCCCACCCCCCTTGTCAAAACCTTGGACACGACACCTCGCTCCGGTGATGCGTCTAGCGCCAGCGATGGATGCGTGGAGTCGTTTATCCGCCGGATCTCCAGGGATCCGGTCGGTTTTCGTTTTCATTGTCGTGGTTTCAGGTCAGTCTCTACGATCTATGATTGTCATCATTGGAGATGGTTGTTGCTCTACTGTGTTGGTCCTTTGGTGTCTTAGCACTATGACTTTCTGTCTGTCCACTACAACAAATTATACTACTACGAGCTTTGCCGGTCTCCGGCGATGGAGGGGCAAAGACGACAATGCGTCTTTGGCTTGCCTTAGTGTTTGTAGTCGTCGCTAGGTGGTCCTTGGGCCTATTTATATTTTTTATTACTTTTAGGTCTGTTTGTACTGTTGGTGATAATTAGTTGATAATTTTTACTAGATCGGTAGAATTGCGCAAAAAAGTGCACCTGCATGAGGAGGGAGGGGGCGGTAGTTGGAACTTTTTTATGTAAGAAAATTTGGATCACACAATAGATAGGAGGAAAATGTCGAAAACCATGCGGAGAATTTTTGTTTGATGAAAGAAATCTGGAAATTTACTATGGGTTCCAAGCACGGGAAGATGTGACTATATGCACATCCGTAGCAAAGCATATTTTTATGTAGATGATTCCATTCCAAATAGATTATGTTCAAGTGTGCAATCGAACTTATCTAAGTTTGACTCGTATTATATGAAACTTATACTTAGTTGGGTTACGCGAATTTGTGCTTGCCATGAACATATATTTATAATCTCGAATTTGTACAACCTTTTTACTTGCATATCCACAAGAGAAGGTGTCTATGTCTAGAACTTCATTTATTAGCAAACATAGCGGTTTTATGATATCATACATATGTTGACTATAATTCAGTGCGACAGTTTCCATGTAGAAGATATATCTGGATAGATAGGATGAATTGCAGGAGATAGCCTATATTTGTCGGGTTACAGTTATTTGTGTTGGCGAGGGGATCAAATTCTAGAAGATCGTCCACCAAAAAAGGTACACATATGCAAAGTCAGAGATTTTTTTCCTGCGTGGTACATGATGAATGCTGAAGCTGACTGTACTGGCTTTTGAACTGACCGTTCAAACTTCCGCTCATGTGAAACATGTGGATCGATGTAATTCCGTCACTACATCTGCAAACTTTATAATGGGTAGTGACATGAAACTTACTATCTGCAGCGGTCCTTTTGATGCATGAGATATAGAAGTGATTTAAATAGCAAGAGATAGTTCGCGTGACGTTGTGCCGTTACTTTTTAGAAGAAAAGGACCTCGTCCCGGTTCCCATTACTTAAACCAAAGAGTCCGTTACAACACTATCCACGCATTTGGAGAACTACATGGTGTAAAACTCAGATTGTCTCGGAGGCTCGACGCACAGTCCAGCTCTACACACCCGCTCAAAAAAAACTACTATCACATACAGCAAACAACTAAAGCAACTAAAGCATACAACCTCAGAGGGGGTAGAAGCAGATTAATACATTCCACGCTCAACTTTGAAACGCTCGCCATATCCCACCAAGATCAGTGCATTAGACTCCAACGTACGCGCCAGGTTTGCTGCTGAAATCTCCCAGTCTTCACCCTCTTAACGACCCCGGTTCCGACGCTCAATCTTTGATTGCGTCTTAGCATTCTTCATCGGCTTCATCCAGAATCCGGCCACAACAGCAAAGGTGGAGCACGAACCAAATATTCCACCCGTGTCACTATTGTGTTTAGCTTTTCTCTTGGTCCTTCTGTTAGCAGTATGCTCCATTGAGCAAGGTTGTAAGCAGAGTGTCTCCATACTTCGTGCATACCACACCACATAGAATGATTGAAACACATATCATTTCTAATCGTCCAGATACTCCACATAGATGCTGCATATATCGCATTATCAACTTTGAAAACTTTTCCTCTATACCACATGCCAGCAACATCATTTAGAGAAACAGGTTTTTTGACCAACCTAGTAATGTTAAACATATTATTCCACATAGTTGTGGCTACAACACACTCAAAAAACAAGTGTGAGCAGGTTTCGGGTTCATTGCAGAAAAGGCATGTAAAATCATAACCCTTTGTCTTTTAACCAGATCGAGAGTTTTATTGTGAGCAATCAACCAAAGGAAAAAAGTGTATTTTTGGAGGAACTTCAATTTTCCACACTAAATGCACATGAACAGTTAGCACCCCTTTAAAGTTGATTATTGCATAAAGAGATCCATCAGAATCAAATTTCCAAACCAAGGCATCATCCCCATCATCAAGCTATAAAATTTGAGCAACCTGTGCAAGATTTAATACCACCGGATCATTAGTTTGTGATCAAAGCATCTCCTAAAGGTAATTTTAAGATTTTCCCCATCCCAGATATCCGAGATACACTTATCTTTTTCATTAACAATCACATAAACTTTTAGGAAATGAATATCCAAACTACACGAACCAAACCAATGGTCTTCCCAGAATTTGACCTTTCTCCCATTCCACACTCTCCATTGGTACCCCATATTTGCTGCCTTAGCAGCCCACAACACACCTTTCCAAAAAGGTGAGGCACTAACCTCAGAGTAGGAGAACAAATTAGGATGATTAATATCATAAGTGTGGTCGATAACCTGCTTCCACAATTTATTACTCATCTATATGGTATCTCCTAATCCAAGAAGCTACTCCCTCCGTTAGGGATTATAAGGCCCGAGAGCTTTTTTAAAAAATGTTAGATATTATAAGTCCCCTCTCATTTATTAGTCTCTCTCCTCCAATGCATGCTCTTCTTTTTCTCTATCTTCTCTCATGCATGTGTAACTATTGGTGCATGTAGTAATCAAGAGGGTGAGTTATTGATTTTCTTAATCCTATCAAAATGGTCCATAGGCCTTATAATCCCTAACAGAGGGAGTAGTAAGCACATGTTCATCACAGACAAGTCTGGAATCCCACGCCCATGAAACTCCTTTTTCCGAGCCACCAAACTCCAATTAGACAAGTGGTATTTATGATGAGCCATTTGGGAGTTAATTAGTGTAATAGCCCACTTATGGAACTTAATGACACTTACAGATATAGAGGCATACTTGATAGCACACTCCTAGCTAATTCAAGTTTAGCAGCATGATTTAGCAACTTCCCCTCCATATAGAAGATTTTCTAATGGTTTTATCCATAATAGGTTGCAGATCCTCTTTTCTCCTCTAAAGGACAGGGAGGAGGTGGCGCGCGGGGAGGAGGCGGTGCGGGTGGCCGGCCGAGTGGGCCCCAACCCGCACACAGACCAAGATGGCCCAGCGGCTGGGCGGGACCCACCCGCACGGCGGCTGCTCCGTTGCCCATTTTGGGTGGCTTGCCCTTGCGGTCCTTTTCCCTTCGAGGTTTTGGCCAATTAGGGAAGTTGACCCAAATTTAATAATAAATATTTATTTAATATCAGTTCCAATAATTAATATATAGATATATATTATCAATTTACGCTTGTCCCGAAACACCTTTCGGTCTGCTCCGAACGACTTCGGATCCACGTGGAATAATTCCAGTTCTCACTCTGAACAATTTCGGTATTCTCTCTTTCATACTTCATTGATTTCGTTCAACCAAATGATCTCCAAATGTCATCATACTCTTAAGTGTGTTACCCCTCACAGACATGATTGAGACTCTTCTTAGAGGAGGTGCCGTTTTGATGCTGCCGGACATGAACCCAGAGGAGGCCTAACACCACATTGTGGCGCTGTCCGAGGAGTAGGCCCAACTAGAGGAGATGTCTGAATGCGGCACATGCGCGCTCGAAGTTGTAACACCCCATCCAACAATGGGCCCTAGGGGTGTCACTCCTGGCAGCATACTAGGATCTCTAGACTGGGCCCACATACCAGCACTAGTCTTTTCTATGGTCCTTACTCGTGCGCACCCGGTACCCACTTCTCGGTCGGTCATCTATCCTCAAATTGCTCCAGGGCAAGCACACCTAACCCGGAGGTTCATTTTGAATGAGCTTCCGGAAAAGAAGTTTTAACTTGTTGGTATAAGTATCCTATCAATCCTATTAAGCTATGTGTCTGGATCATGCAGGTGCACCTTTTTATTATTGTGAGACCCTGACACATGGCTTAATAGGATTGATAGTATATCCATATCAACAAGTTGCAACTTCTTTTGCGGAAGCTCATCTGAAAAGAACTCTGAGGTTAAGCGTGTTTAGCCTAAAGAAATTTAAGGATGGGTGACCGACCGGGAAGTGGGTACGGGGTGCACACGATTGAGGACAAAATGACAGAAAAGACTAGTGTTAGTCTGTGGGGTTAGTCTAGAGATCCTATTGAGCTAGACTAGTATTGGTCTATGGGGTTAGTCTAGAGATTCTATTGAGCCGCCAGGAGTGAAAAACGCTGGTCGGGAGAGGCCAGAGTGTTACAAGTGGTATCAGATCTGACCCTCGTGGTTACACGGGCATGTGCGGGTCAGTGGCGGACATGTGGAGCATGGCGTGTGTGGCCCGAAGTGGACATGACATGGCACATGTGCCGGTACTCGACGCACAGATGTGTGTCAAGAGGACTCGTTCATGGCTTGTGGTTGATCAATGAGGGCGTCGGTCTTCTAAGGGTGGGTGTATGTGAGACCCTATGCATGGCTTAATAGAATTGATAGTATATCCATATCAACAAGTTGCAACTTCTTTTCTGAAAGCTCATCTGAAAATAACTCTGAGATTAAGCGTGCTTGGCCTAGAGCAATTTGAGGATGGGTGACCGTCCGAAAAGTGGGTACCGGATACGCACGAGTAAGAACAAAGTACACAGAAAATACTAGTGTTAGTTTCTGGGGTTAGTCTAGAGATCCTATTGAGCTGCCAGGAGTGACAGCCGATGGTCCAAAGAGGCCGGGGTGTGATAGGTATGGCGGTATCTACGCCGACGGCAATGCCGTCATCCTAGTGTTTTTCAATTGTTTGACTCGTTAATCTCACAAGCATCTTTTTTGGATTGTTTGACTCGTTAATCTCACAAGAGTCTTTTTTAACTCTAAGTACGCTCAATCTGTGGTCAAATTGTACTCATGGTTAAACTTTCTGATCGGTCACCCATCCTCGCACTACTCCAGCCCCAGCACGCTTAACTTTTTTGTTCCTTTCGGACGAGCTTCCGATAAGAAAATTAGACTTTATAGATAATACTACCATATCACGTCTATTAACCCTTTGACCATGGACTCACATGCCTTTTTTTAAAAATTTCAAACAATTATTTAAGTAAACAAAAAAATCTTGAATTCAAATAACAACAAAATTAATTTTTTATTTGTCTTTTTATTTAATATTGAATCATTCATATATTTAAATCTATAAATCGGAATTTGACAAATAATATATCTAAATCGATCAGAAAAATGAGAAAAATCCAAACATGACAAATTTCAAACAATTATCTTTTTAATCATGCATCATGTATTTTTAAATAAAATTCATTTAATAGTGTTCAAATCTTCAAAAACTCATATCAGATTATAAAAAATCCTTAGCTCGGGGCTGAGCCTTGCTAAACTTGAAGTGTATATCTGATGAAATAGCATATTGTGAACCTAAAAATGTTTTTCCAAAAAATCATGAGTTTTAGATCATGTACCTGTAGTTCAAATCGGACCTACTTCTTACATATTTGGCAAGAATTTGTCTTTTTCACGAGGGATAGACAAAAAGGTTTAATATACCCCGGTTTGGACATTGTCGATGCAAGGTGTTCTAGTATTTTTGAAAAATAGGGTGGTACCATTTTAAATCTTTCATTTGGTTGTTGCTTCACAAAACACTCTATTTTTTGCACTCCCAAAATGGAAAATGGCCTTTTGGTGCGTCGAAAAGGAAAACTTCCTTCTGTAACATTATTCACCATCCTAAGATGCACATGTGTGCACAATATGAGAATATTATCATAAACTATGTCGTGATTCTAGCCATAACATTGGCCGTTTGGCCTAAAAACCATGAAACCTCGAACATGATAGCTCATTTTCGAGAAGGTTTTTTGAGATATTTGTAGTATACCAAGTTTGATATTTATCCTTGCAACTATGTCACATAATATGACACCACGTGAAGGTTTTATATTGTTTGGATCATTTTTGAATTTCTTATGCCCGATTCAAACTATGGTCAAAATGGCGGGCATGAAGATTCTTAGCTCGGGGCTCAGCCTAGCTAAACTTGTAGTGGATCTCTGATGTAATAGCATATTGTCAACCTAAAAATGATTCCATGAGTATCATATCATGTACATATAGTTCAAATCTGACCGACTTCTTGCTGATTCGGCATGAATTTATCTTTTGCACGACGGGTGGACGGAAAGGTTTGAGATACCCCAGTTAGGACATTATCCAGGCAAGGTGTCCTAGTATTTTTGAAAAATGGGGCAGTGCGATTTTAAAACTTTCATTTGGTGGTTGCTTCACAAAACACCCTATTTTTTGGCACTTGGAAAATGGAAAATGATTTTTTGTGCAACGAAAAGGAAAACTTCCTCCTATAAGATTGTTCATAATCCCATGATACACATGCATTCACATTATCGCAAACTATGCCACGATGTTACCCATAATATTGCTCGTTTGGTTTGAAAGACATGAAAACTCAAACATGATAGCTCATTTCTGGAAAAAAATTGAGATGCAACCAATATACCAAGTGATATTTTTCTTGAAAATATATCACATAATAAGACACCACGTGAATGTTTTACATTGTTTGGATCTTTTTAAAAAAAATTATGTCCGTTTCAAACTATGGTCAAAACGGAGGGTATGAAGATACTTAACTCGGGGCTGAGCCTCGCTAAACTTGCAGTCGATATCTGATGAAATAGTATATTGTGAACCTAAAAATGATTTTTCTATAAAATCATGAGCATCAGATCATGTACCTGTAGTTCAAATCTGACCCACTTATTACCGATTCGGTAGGAATTTATCTTTTTCATGAGAGGTAGACGAAAAGGTTTAAGATATCCTGGTTGGGAGATTATCCATGCAAGGTGTCCTAATGTTTTTGAAAAATGGGGCGGTACCATTTTGAAAATTTTATTTGGTGGCTGCTTCATAAAAAACCTTGTTTTTGGCACTCGGAAAATGGAAAATATGTTATATATGAAAGTATAGGTAATGTTTTTATGTTTTACTTAATTTTTTCAACACAAATGTGTAAAATTTGATTTTAGATACATGGATCTTATTTTTCTACAAATTTTGATGTATTATTTGTATTTTATTAAATTAAAATGATTTAGTTATATTTTTTCCAGGATTAATGTGGAACAAAGGGAAAAGAGCTACGGTAACCGTCCGTCTCGTGCCTAACGTCGTCCCCCATGACCTAACATCGACGACCTTATCTATGCTGACGGTAACCGTCGGGTCTATCTAGGCCTACGTCCACGGTGGCCATCGGAGCTGCCTGGCCTATGCTGGCAGTAAAATTGGGACTACGAGCACGTCGCCCGGCTTCCTAGCCCAGCCACCATCACCGATGATAACTGGAGACAATTGGAGAATAATAGTTGTACTGACTTAGGCCTAAATGGGATGGTTATATGGATTACAAAACTTGGAGTGCAAGACTAATAGATATAGAATTACAATGTTCAAAGAGGAGAGGCCAAACCGGCCAGGCCACGGACCTATACTCTAGTATCCTCTCACAGTCTCAATGCCAGGAGTAACGATGTTGAGACTAGAGCATATGTCGATGAAGGACACAGTCGGTAGCCCCTTGGTGAAAATATCAGTAAATTGCACACTTGTAGGAACATGAAGAACATAGACTTCGCCAAGAGCCACCTTCTCACGAACGAAGTGTATGTCAATCTCAATATGTTTGGTGCATCGATGGTGAACTGAATTGTAGGGCATATAAACTGCTGAAATAATATCACAATAAACAATGGTTGCACGCTTAGTTGGGCGATGAAACTCGATGAGGAGCTAACGCAGCCACACCGCCTCGGCCACTACATGAGCCACCGACCTATACTCAGCCTCAACGAAAGACTTTGAAACTATGACCTGCCTTTTAGAAAATCAAGAAAAAATATTATTACCCAAATAAACACAATAGTCAGATGTGGATCATCGAGTGTCTGGACAACCTGCCCAGTTTGCATTAGAATAGACTGTCAAGCTTGTTGGAAAGTAAGAATTAATAAAGAGACCATGATCAAGAGTGCCTTTAATATATCGAAGAATTCGTTTGGCATGAGCAAGATGAGGGGCGCGAGGATCATGCATAAAAAGACAGGCTTGTTGGACAGAATAAGAGATGCCAGGGCGAGTAAGAGTGGCATATTGGAGAGCACCAGTGATGCTAATGTAGAGAGTGGGATAAGGAACAAGATCACCATCAGCCGACAAGTTGGCACCAATGTCGGCTGGAGTATGAGAGGGTTAATAATCAGTCATACCAAAACGAGTAAGCAAATCTAAGAGATATTGGCATTGAGAGAGAAAAATTGTAGACTTTGTATGAGAGACATTAATACCAACGAAGTGATGAAGAGGACCGAGGTCGGTCATTAAAAATTCATGATTAAGAGAGGATATAATATGGTGGAGAAGAGAATCAAAACCAGCAGTGAGAATTATATCATCAACATAAAGCAATACATATGCGGTGTGGTCAGAAGATCAAAAAATAAAGAGGGAGGAATCAGATTTAGAGGGAATAAAACCAATTGTTTGAATAAAGGTGGCAAAGCATTGAAACCATGCACGGGGAGCTTGTTTGAGACCATAAAGAGATTTTTTAAGGAGACAAACAAGATTAGAAGAGGAGGTATGCTCAAAATTAAAGGGTTGCTGACAGTAGACTGTTTCATTGAGAGTGCCTTGAAAAAAAGCATTTTAACATCTAGGCGATGAATAGGCCAAGAAGAGGAAACAACAAGACTAAGAATAGCACGAATAGTGCTTGGTTTAACAACAGGAGAGAAGGTCTCATCAAAATCAATACCATGTTGCTGGGAAAAACCACGACAAACCCATCTAGCTTTGTAACGAGTAAGAGTACCATCAGTGTGAAATTTATGTCTAAAAACCCATTTGCCTGAAACAACATTAACACCAGGTGGTTTGGGAGCGAGAGTCCAGGTGTTATTTTGCTGAAGAGCATCAAATTCATCACGCATAGCTGAAAGCTAAAGAGGATCAAGAAGAGCACGTTTGTATGAAGTGAGAATAGAAGAAATTGTTGGGGTGGCCATGAGATTAAGACGTTTGGTTGGGTTAATAAATCCTCTTTTTTCCGTGTGTGCACATGACATGATCGTTTGTAGGGGTGGAATAGGTACTACATTGGGTGGGAGTTGTGGTGTGGATGAGGTAGGGCTGGTGGGTGAAGAGGACGAAGAGCTAGAGGTGTCTGGGGTTGCGGTGGCTGCCGCAGCAGGATTTGGTGAGGAGAAGTCTACCGAGTAAAAGGGGGTGGACGTGACAAAGGGGGGTAGACGCGACAGGAGATTTGTCTACCGTGACAGGGGAGAAGTCTGCCACGGCAGGATTTGGTGAGGGAATGTGTGCCATGGTAGCGCGAATTTCTGCCATGGCAGAGATGGCAACAGGATTTATTAGAGGAGGGGTTGTGGGTTGGTGGTGGGTGTCGGTTTTGTGGGTGTGACCTTAGTGGCAGCATAGGGAAACATGTTTTCATCGAAGCTAACATGACGAGAAATAAGAACACGACCAGAAGAGGGATCAAAACAACGATATCTTTTATGATCATCAGAAAGACCAAGATGGATGCAAGGCAAAGAAAGTGGTTCGAATTTCTTAAGAGGAGGTGGAGGATGTGTTGGGAAAACAAAGACAACCAAAAACACGTAGAAAAAGGTAGTCCGGATGCAAGAGAAAAACAGATTGAAAAGGTGTATAAAGAGGGCATGTTTTCGTGGTTCAGATATTAATAAGTAAAGTGGCGGTGCGAAGGGCCTCAGCCCAAAAACGAGAAGGAAGAGAAGCTTGAATAAGCAACGTGCGAAGAATGTGGTTGATGGAACAAAGTGAGTGTTCAGCTTTGCCATTTTGATAGGATGTGTATGGGCATGAAAAACGAAGAAGAATGCCTTGAGAGAGAGAGAAGTTGCGGTTTGGAGTGTTGTCGAATTCACAGTCGTTTTCACATTGAATAAAACGAATATGCAAGCCAAAGTGCGTGAGAACATACTATCGAAAATTAAGAAACATTTCATGGACATCGAATTTAGCACGTATAGGAAAGGTCCAAATGTAATAAGGATAATCATCCAAAATCACATGATAATATTTATAGCCCGAAACACTAGGAATTGGAGAGTCCATAGATCATGATGTGGTAATTCAAAAGGAAAAGTGCTAGTAGTAGTAGATGTCCCAAAGGGTAACTAAACATGTTTGTTGCATTGACAGTCATTACAAAGAGAGGAATCATGAGGAGAACTAGAACTAGGAATACAGAATTCTTGAAGTAAAGATGACAAAGTGGTTTTATTGGGGTGGCCAAGATGACGATGCCACAAATCAACTGATGTAAGCATGGCACGGGGGGTGGATGTGGGCGCGCTATGAAGCGGATAAAGATCACTCGTGCTATTGTACCAAACGAGAACCTCTCCTGTTTTCAGATCCTTCATAGACAAACCAAAAGGGTCAAAATCCAGAATAACTTGATTGTCAATGGTGAATTGGCAAACGGAAATAAGATTTTTAATAAATGAAGGAACAACAAGAATATTGCGTAAAATAAAATTGGAATAAGAAGAGGAAATATAAGAATGACCAGTACAAGAGATAAGAATTATTGAACCATCGCCAATGGTGATTGTAGAGAAAGTAGAAGGGAAACAAGCTGACAACAAATTCATATTTGAAGACATATGCAAGGATGTACCAGAATCAAAAATCAAATCCGTACCGTCGTGATGTAGGGTGAAGTTGTTCATGGTGTTGATGAAGGTGGTCTGATCCCAACCGGCTGCTGTGGTGGAGCTTAGGGGCAGGAGCATGCATGTTGATGTAGGGAAGAGGAGGTAGTGGGGCAGGAGTCCTGGTGCGTCGGGAGGTGGTGTAGCAGTGGTGATGTACACGTGCGCCGGCGGCCTGGGTTCGAGGAGTCTAGGGGAGACGGTGGCGGGGCGAAGATCGGGGCTCCACGTGCCCGTGTATGCAGGAGGGGCACCATACGGCAAAGGGGCCGACCAGGGAATCGACCGTGCCTGCACAAGGCCGGTCTAGGGGTCGTGCGTAAGTGGCCACGTCGAGGGAGCTAATGCTGTCGGGGCGGGCGTTGATGATGGTGCAGTGGCGGTGGGTCGAGGTTGAGGAGGACGGTAGATCGGGTTCTTTCCCCGATAGTTAGGGCTCGGGCGATAGCCTGGTGGCGGTTGAGGAGGCGTGACACGTCGGAAACGTATCTATAATTTTTGATGCTCCATGCTTGTTTAGTATCTACTTTGGTTTGTTTTGTCTACACTTTGAGGTGTTTTCATATCTTTTCTGGAACTAACCTATTAACAAGTTGCCACAGTTCCAGTTGCCCGTTTTCTTCTGTTTTTGGTTCCAGGAAGGCAGAAAATCAATATTCACGGAATTGGACGGGACAAAAGCCAAAGTCAATATTTTACCGTGAAGGACACGAATCCAGAAGACGAGACAGAGACGCAAACCAAGGCGGCCAAACCCCCCTAGGAGCGGGTGGGCCCTGCCCCGCGCCTGGGTAGGGTGTGGCCCCCCTGGCCGCCTCCCAGCCTCGCCTCTTCGCCTATAAGAAGCCCCCGATGCAGAAACTCTAAGTACCCGATCAAATCTCCATGAAACCTTATGTAGCCGCCGCCACCATCGTCCCTAGATCGGGTGGGATTTGAAGTTCTTCCCGACACCCTGCCGTAGGGGAGATCATCCCGGAGGCCTTCTCTCCGGTATGATGCGTGAGTAGTTCCACCTTTGACTATGGGTCCATGTAGTAGCTAGATGGTTGTATATCCTCCTTGTGCTTTCATGTATAGATCTTGTGAGCTCCGTTCATGATTAAGATCTAATTTATTTGTAATCATGCATGTTGTGTTTGCGGGGATCCGATGGATATTGAGATTATTATGTTGTTTTTATTAATGGTTTTGTCTTTATAATTCTATCAGTTCTGTGTTGTTTGTGATCTTGCATGCTCTCCGTTGTTAGTAGCTATCTTGGCCGAGTAGTTGCTAGTGACTCCAAGAGGGGGTATTTATGCTCGATAGTGGGTTCATGCCTCTAGTTTCCAAGGAAAGTGACAATAATATCTTCGGTTGTAGATGTGTTGTTGCTACTAGCGAGAAAACAACGGTCTCTTTTCATGGAACATGTGGACTGTTTACCTTACACACTTTGCTTAAAATAGTTGTCTGTTGCTTGCAACTTAATACTGGAGGGGGTTCGGATGATAACCTGAAGGTGAACTTCTAGTCATAGATGCAGTTGGATGGCGGTCTATGTATCTTGTTGTATTGCCAATCAAATATCATAGGATCTTTCTGACTAGTAATTGCATTGTTATGCCTTGCTCAGTTCCTACCAATTGCCCTTCTGTAATTTGTTTACCCTTCATTCCATGTTGTTTATCTAAGAAGAGCTGTTGGAGATATGCCCTAGAGGCAATAATAAATATAGTTATTATTATATCTTTGTGTTTATGATAAATGTTTACATTCATGCTATAATAGTATTAACAAGGAAACATTAATACTTGTGTGATTTGTAAACTTAAATTGAAGTCCCTAGTAAAGCCTCTTTATAATACTAGCTTGTTGGTTAATAAATGATTGTGGTTTCCCTATCATGAACATTGAGATGTTATTAACAACAAGATCATATCGTTAGGAGAATGATATGGTGGACATACTCCTATAGATAAGCGTAGCATAAAGATCAAGTCATTTTAATAGTTCAATTGCTATATGCTTTCTGATACATAGTAACCTAATTCCTTCGACCATGAGATCATGCATATCACCTTCACCGGAAGGATGCTTTGATGACATCAAACACCACACCGTAACTGGGTGGCTATAAAGGTGGCATTGAGTGTTCGGAAAGTATTGGTTGAGACACATGGATCAAGAGTGGGATTTGTCCATCCATATGACGGATAGATATACTCTGGGCCCTCTCGGTGAAATGTCATCCAATTATCTTCCAAGCATGTGACTGGCTCACAAGGGATCACATATCACGGGAATGAGAAAAGAGTACTTATCAGTAACGAGGTTGAACTAGGTATGCAGAGATACCGACGATCATAACCTCGGATAAGTAAACTATCGTGAGACAAAGGGAAATTGGTATCGTATGTAAGTGGTTCATTCGATCGCAAAGTAATCGTAGAAATATGTGGGAGCCATATGAATTTCCAGATTCCTCTATTGGTTATTGTTCGGAGAAGTGTCTCGATCATGTCCGCATAATTCACGAACCGTAGGGAGACACACTTAAGGATTCGACGTTGTTTGAGTAGTTATGGAATGATGAGAAAGAGACCGAATGTTGTTCGGAGTCTCGGATGGGATCCAGGATATCACGAGGAGATCCAGAATGGTCCGGAGAATAAGATTCATATAAGGAAAGTCCTGTTTCGGGGTTGGAGAATGGTTCCGGTGTTTTCATCAGGAATGTTCTAGAAGGTTCCAGAATGTCCGGCACTCCGGAGGGGAAGGGTACATGAATGTGTTATATCAAGTTGGTATGATTGCATCATGTACTTAGTGTCATCGCTGAACAAAATAAAGGGTTTAATCAAATCCTAGTTTGAAAAAGTCAAACGCCAATTTGAAAGTCAAACGGCTATTTTGGGAAGTGGAGGGGAGGTTGAAACCGAGTTGGGGGAGGAGTTCCTCCCCCCACCGCCGGCCCTCCTTGGCCGAGTTGGGGAGGGACTCCCCTCCCCTGGCGCGCCTCCCTCCATCTATATAAGGAGGGGCAGGGCTCCCCTCCTAGAAACACAATCCCTCCACCTCTAAACCCTAGCAGCCGCCGCCCACCATAGCCGCCGCCGCCCCCTAGGGTTTCTCCCCTAGCCGCCGACTTGGGCACCTCCAAGCCCTAGCCGCCGACCTTCCCCGGCCCTAGTCTAAACCCTAGATCGTCGAGGGCTCTCTCATAGTCCACCATACTCGCTCCGGCTTAAGGCGAAGCCCTGCGAGATCTCCCCTCTACTTCCGGTACTACGCCATTGTGCTGCCGGAATAGTAGGAGAGTGCTACAACCTTCGCTGCCTGCTGGAACAAGGGAGAGGAAGGTCTTCGTCGAGTACCGAACGTGTGACCGACTGCGGGAGCGCTACCGGAACGCAGCGCCGGAAGGATCGTCTACGTGATCTTGAGATCGGGAAGAGTACGACTACATCACCCACGAGAATCCGCTCTCGTTAAACACTTTGGAATCTTTGAGGGTGAGTTATTCCATCGACTCGTTGCTACAATCTAGTAGATAGATCTTGGCTTGTTTGTTTGTATGCGATAGAAATTTTTTGTTTTCCATGCTACGAAACCCTACAGTGGTATCAGAGCCGTGTCTATATGTAGATCTGTTACACGAGTAGAACACAATGGTCATTGTGGGTGTTGATGCTTTTATTGTCGATTGCTTCTTGTGTACTTTGCATCTTGCGGGATTTTGGGATGAAGCGGCCCGGGCTAACCTTACATGACATTGTTCATGAGACTTGCTCCACGCTTGACATGCAACTTGTATTGCATAAGTGGCTTTGCGGGTGCCTGTTTCTCCTAGCATAGTTAAGATCCAATTTACAACGGGTGATTAACAATACTAGTATCAATATTGTGGTTCATGTTCGTAAGTTAGAACGACACTTATTGAAAGCCCCAAACCATGTAAAACATGCAAAGAAAGTAGAGGCGTCTAACTTTGTTTTGCAGGGGTGTGCAGTGATGTGATATGGCCATGATTGTGATTATATTTGATGTATGCAATGATCCTTATTGTAAGTTGGGAACCGGCAGGAGCCATATGCTTGTCTTTAATTTATGTTAAGACCCACGTGTCTATTCAAAGTAGTTGTAATAGTTGAAGCCGGTGGACGACAACCATGGAGAAGCGTCATTGACCTTGATGCAATGCCGGTGATGATGGAGATCATGTTCGTGCTTGAAGATGGAGGTCGGAAGCACAAAGAAGAAAGGCCATATCATATCACATATTATGAATTGCATGTGATGTTAATCCTTTATGCATCTTGTATTGCATAGTAGACGATGGTAGCATTATACGATGATCCCTCATGCACATGAATTTCAAATCATAAAGTGTTGACCCTTAGTGAGCACCGTTGCTAAAGCTTGTTGTTTCGAAGCACCACGTGATGATCGGGTGTGTTAGATTCTGCAAGTGCATACAACGTGAGCAAGCCAGATTTGCTCATGCGGAAACTAAGGTTTGATCTTGACGAGCCTAGCATGTACAGACATGGTCTCGGAACACGGATCACCGAAAGGTAAAGCATGAATCATATAGTAGATATGATGAACATGTCGATTGTTCGCCATTGAAACTATATCAACTCTCGTGATGATCGGTGTTGATGTGGTGGATTTGGTTCGTGTGATCACTAAAACAATGTGAGGGATATTGTTTTGAGTGGGACACCTAGATTAATTTTATTATTAATTTGAACTCAATTTGTCATAAACTTAGTCTGAACTATTGCAAATATGTTGTAGATCAATGGCATCCCCTACCATCAATTTTAATGCGTTCCTAGAGAAAGAAAAGTTGAAAAACAATGGAAGCAACTTCGCGGATTGGTTCCGCAATTTTAGGATTGTCCTCACAGCTGGTAATTGTTGGAATTATGCCCTAGAGGCAATAATAAAGATGTTATTATTATAATTCTTGTTCATGATAAAGTTTATATTCCATGCTAGAATTGTATTAAGCGGAAACATTAATACTTGTGTGGTTTGTAAACAACACCGTGTCCCTAGTACGCCTCTATGGACTAGCTCATTGATTAATGATGGTTAAGGTTTCCTAACCATGGACATGAGTTGTCAATTAATAATGAGATCATATCATTGGGAGAATGATGTGATGGACAGACCCAAACTAAGCGAAAAAATTAGATCGTGTCATCGTGTTCGTCTTTGCGAAGCTTTTCTTATGTCAAATATTTTATTCCTTAGACCATGAGATAATACAACTCCCTGGTATCGGAAGAAAGCTTTGAGGTCATCAAACGTCATCCTATGAGAGGGTGATCATAAAGGTGTCTCTCAGGTGATCGGAAAGTATCTGTTGGGTTGTATGTATCGAGATGGAATTTGTCCCTCCCAAGTCGGAGAGATATACTTCGGGCCCACTCGGGTAATCGATATCAGCACCGCTTGCAAGCATGTGGTTAAGGAGTTAATCACAAAGTGATATCGGATTACGGAACGAGTAAAGTACTTGATGTGAACGAGATTGAACTAGGTATGACGGTACCGACGATTGAATCTCGGGCAAGTAAAATATCGCGAGACGAAGGGAATATATATATGGGATTGATTGAATCCTGGCATCGTGGTTCATCCGATATGATCATCGATGAATGTGTGGGAGTCAATATGGGTTTCCAGGCCCCGCTGTTGATTATTGATAGAAGATCATGTCTGCATATTCTCGAACCCGCAGGGTCACACACTTAACGTGTCTCGACGCTAGGATAGATTGGATAATTGGTTTATGAGTTTTTGTTCGGAGTCTCGGATGGGAGGTTCCGGAGTGGTCCGGAGAATAAGATTCATATAAGGCAGTGCAGTTTTTGGAGTTCGGAATTGTTCCGGGTTAATCGGTATTGTACCGGAAGCTTCTAGAACCTTCCGGAGGGGGACCAACGTGGTCCCACCTGTCGGGAGGGGGCATGGGCCTATGAGGGAGTGCCCTGGCCGCATTGGTCCAGGGGCACAAGGCCCCATAGGGCCCAGCCGGCCTAGAGGGGTTTAAACCCTGGATAGACCTTCTAGAAGGGGGAGAGTCCTTGCCCCCCACTTCTCCCTCCCTTGGCCGTCGGCCCAAGGCTTGGAGGAGGGGCTAGGGCTGGCCGCCCCCCTCTATATAAAGAGGGCTGGGGCGCCCCCTCCCACACACCTTCCCTCCAAACCCTAGTCGCCCTGCTGCCCTTCCTCTCTCCCTCCCGACTGTTTGTAGGCGAAGCCCTGCTGCAGAAATTCTCCACCATATACACCACGCCGTCGTGTTGTAGATCCAATCTATCTCTCCACCATACTTGCTGGTCCGAGGAAGGAGGAGACATCGAGGTGCTGCACGTGTGCATCTCACGGAGGCACCGCCACTTGTGGTGCTAGATCGGATCGGATCGCGAGGAGGAGAAGCGAGTACGACTACATCACCCACGTTCCGACGAACGTTCTGCTGTGTGAATCTTCAAGGGTATGAAGATCTAATCCAATCTCTCTCGTTGATTGCATCTCCTAGATTAGATCTTGGCTTTCCCTCTGTTCGCATCCGTAGAAAATTTTGATTTACTATGCCGCGAAACCCTTCAGTGGTATCAGAGCTAGATCTATGCGTAGATGTGTTTCACGAGTAGAACGCAACATGGTTGTTGCGGGCGTTGATGTTTTCTGTTGCAAGCCTCTTGTTTGTGTTCTTCTTATGACGCGGGATAATGAGATTGAAGCGGTCCAGGCCAACCTTATGCGACGTCGTTCGCGAGACCGGCTCCGCACT
This sequence comes from Avena sativa, assembly GCA_916181665.1. Taxonomy (NCBI): domain Eukaryota; kingdom Viridiplantae; phylum Streptophyta; class Magnoliopsida; order Poales; family Poaceae; genus Avena; species Avena sativa. The sequence continues at coordinate 512,545,510 of OV702299.1, forward strand.
TGACGTGTGGCTTGTTTCCACACATGCGGCTGGTGGATGTCAGTTTCTCTCACTATAGTTGTCATGGGATTAACACCGGAGTTTGGCAACCATAATATCACCGTTGTGGCTTTCCGTAGGTAAGAATCGTTCTTAGCATCTACTCCCATAAGCCACGTAAAACATGCAACAACAAAGTAGAGGCGTCTAACTTGTTTTTGTAGGGAGTGTTTTCTGTGATATGGTATGGCCCAAGATGTGATGTGTATAATGTATGCGATGATCATGTTTTGTAATGTTTCACGACTTGCATGTCGATGAGTACACAACCGGCAGGAGCCATATGGTTGTCTATAATTGTGTATGACCTGCGAGTCAACTTCTTATACGCCATGTAATAGTTTTACTTTATCGCTAAGTAGTTAGCAATAGTTGTAGTTGCTATTCATGGTGGAGGCAATCATGGTAGAGTGATGGAGATCATGCCGTAACGCACAAGATGGAGATCATTGCTCGAAGATTGGCTATACCATGTCACATAAAGTTATATGCATGTGATGTTTATCCTTTTATGTATCTTATCATGCTTAGATCGCGACGGTAGCATTATAAGATGATTCCTCACTTAAAGATCAAGATAAAAACTGTGTTCTCCCCAAGTATGCACCGTTGCGAAAGTTCGTCGTGTCCAAGCATCACGTGATGATCGGGTGCTATAGACTCTACGCTCACATACAACGGGTGCAAGCCAGTTTTGCACACGCGGAAATACTTGGGTCTAACTTGACGAGCCTAGCATGTACAGACATGGCCTCGGAACACAAGAACCGAAAGGTTAAGCATGAGTCATATGAATGATATGATCGACACTTCGTTGTCCACCATTGAAACCACATCTCTTCTCGTGATGATCGGATTAGGTGTGGTGAATTTGGATCGTGTTCACTAAACAACTTGAGGGATGTTGAATTTAGTGGGAGTTCATCTAGTAATTTGATTAAGTTGAACTAGTTATCATGAACATAGTCTAATTTGTACTTGCAAATACTATAGATCACATGGCCAAGTCCAACTTCAACTTCAACGTTTTTGCTGAGAAAGAAAAGCTTAGAAACAATGGGTCTAACTTCACCAATTGGTTCCGCAATCTAAGAATCATTCTATCTGGCGGACAAAAGGACTATGTCCTTGGGAAAGCGTTAGGTGACCCCCCTGCTGCAACTGCGCCGGCTGATGAGAAAGCTGTCTATCAGTCGCGTAAAGATGATTATGGTGTGATTAAGAGCACCATGTTGTTTGCTATGGAACCGGAACTTCAAAATCGTTTTGAAGACTATCCCGGGCCCTTTGAGATTCTCGAAGAGTTGAAAACCATGTTTCAGACTCAGGCCCGTTCTGAGAGATATGAGATCTCTGAGAAGTTCTTTAACTGCAAGATGGAGGAAGGGAGTTCCGTTAGTGAGCACGCCATTAAGATGACGGGCTACACTCAACGCCTTGAGCAACTGGAATGCACGATTCTATAGGAGCTCAAGATTGACAGGGTTCTGCAATCACTCCCTCCCAGCTACAAAAGTTTTGTAGTAACTCATAATCAGATTGGTTCCACTGATACGATCACCGAGCTCTTCGCAAAGCTGAAGGCTGCGGAGGTGGACATCAAGAAGGATAATCATGTGTTGATGGTCAACAAGCCCTCCTTTAATAAAGGTAAGGGTGCAAAGAAGCCCTTCAAGAAAGGCGGCGGCAAGCGCGTTGCCCCTGCTAAGAAGAAGCTCAAGTCTGGTCCTAAGCCGGACACTGAGTGCTTCTATTGCAAGGACAAGGGTCACTGGAAGCGCAACTGTCCGAAGTACTTAGCGGACAAGAAGGCTGGCACCATCAAAGGTATATTTGATATACATGTTATTGATGTTTTCCTTACTAGCCCTCGTTGTAGTGCCTGGGTATTTGATACCGGTTCAGTTGCTAATATTTGTAACTCGAAACAGGAGCTACGGAATAGACGGCGGCTTGCGAGGGATGAGGTGACGATGCGCGTTGGCAACGGATCAAGAGTTGATGTGATGGCCGTCGGCACGCTCTCCTTAGTTTTACCTTCGGGATTAGTTTTAAACCTTAATAAATGTTATTATGTGCCTGCGTTGAGCATGAACATTATTTCTGGATCGTGTTTATTGCAAGACGGTTATTCATTTAAATCGGAGAATAATGGTTGTTCTATTTATATGAGTAACATCTTTTATGGTCATGCACCTCTTGTGAATGGTTTATTTCTTCTAAATCTCGAAAGGGATGAAACACACATCCATAACATTGAGGCTAAGAGATGCAAAGTAGATAGTGATAATACTACTTATTTGTGGCACTGTCGTCTAGGTCATATTGGTGTAAAGCGCATGAAGAAACTCCATTCTGATGGACTTTTGGAGTCTCTTGATTTTGAATCATTTGAAACATGCGAACCATGCCTCATGGGCAAGATGATCAAAACCCCGTTCTCCGGTATGATGGAGCGAGCAACAGACTTGTTGGAAATCATACATACCGATGTATGCGGACCGATGAGTGTTTCGACGCGCGGTGGATATTGCTATTTTCTCACTTTTACCGATGACTTAAGTAGATATGGGTATATCTATTTAATGAAACATAAATCTGAAACATTTGAAAAGTTCAAAGAATTTCAGAATGAAGTGGAGAACCATCGTAACAGAAAGATTAAGTTTCTACGATCCGATCGTGGAGGTGAAAATTTGAGTTATGATTTTCTCACGCATCTTAAAGCAAGCGGAATCGTTTCGCAACTTACGCCACCCGGAACACCACAGCGCAATGGTGTGTCTGAACGCCGGAATCGAACCCTATTAGATATGGTCCGATCAATGATGTCTCTTACTGATTTGCCGTTATCATTTTGGGGTTATGCATTAGAAACCGCTGCATTCACTTTAAATAGGGCTCCATCTAAATCCATTGAGACGACACCGTATGAACTGTGGTTTGGTGCTAAACCTAAGTTGTCGTTTCTTAAAGTTTGGGGATGCGAAGCTTACGTCAAGAAGTTGATGTCGGACAAGCTCGAACCCAAAGCGGAGAAATGCGTCTTCATAGGATACCCTAAGGAAACTATTGGGTATACCTTCTATCACAGAACCGAAGGCAAAGTGTTTGTCGCAAAGAACGGTTCCTTTCTTGAGAAGGAGTTTCTCTCGAAAGAAGTGAGTGGGAGGAAAGTAGAGCTTGACGAGGTTATTGAACCTTCTCTTGAATTGGAGAGTAGCGCAGCACCTGAAATTGTTCCAGTGCCGCCTGCACCAACAATAGAGGAAGCTAATGACAAGGATCATGAAGCTTCGGACGATGCTGCTACTGAACGTCACAGGTCGACAAGGTCGCGTGCCCCTCTTGAGTGGTACGGCAACCCTGTCTTGACTGTCTTGTTAGTAGAAGACAGTGAACCTACGAACTATGAGGAAGCGATGATGAGCCCAGACTCTGAGAAATGGCTGGAAGCCATGAAATCCAAATTGGGATCCATGAGCGAAATCCAAGTATGGACTTTGGTGGACCCTCCTAGCGACCGAAAGGCCGTTGAGTGCAAATGGATCTTCAAGAAGAAAACGGACGCGGATGGTAAAATGTTACCGTCTATAAAGCACGGCTTGTCGCAAAAGGTTTTAGGCAAGTTCAAGGTGTTGACTACGATGAGACTTTCTCTCCCGTATCGATGTTTAAGTCCATTCAGATTTTATTAGCAATTGCTGCGTTTCATGATTATGAAATATGGCAGATGGATGTCAAGACTGCGTTCCTCAATGGCAACATTGATGAAGAGTTGTATATGATGCAACCCGAAGGTTTTGTCGATCCTAAGGATGCTGATAAAGTATGCAAACTTCAGCGTTCCATTTATGGACTGAAGCAAGCATCTCGGAGTTGGAACCTTCGTTTTGATCAAGTGATCAAGAGCTTTGGATTTGTTCCAAATTGCTACGAAGCTTGCATCTACAAGAAAGTGAGTGGGAGCTCGGTGACGTTTCTGGTACTATATGTGGATGACATATTGATTATTGGAAATGACATCAACATGCTTAACGATGTGAAGAGTTATTTGAACAAGTGTTTTTCAATGAAAGACCTAGGTGAAGCTGCTTATATATTGGGCATCAAAATCTATAGAGGTAGACAAAGACGCCTGATAGCTTTAAGCCAGAGTACATACCTAGACAAAGTTCTGAAAAGGTTCAGAATGGATAAGGCAAAGAAAGGTTCAGTGCCTATGTTGTTAGGTAAGATATTGAGCAAGGCTCAGTGTCCAGCAACGGTAAATGATAGAGAAGCTATGAGCAAAGTGCCATATGCCTCGGCCATAGGTTCTATCATGTATACCATGCTGTGTACTAGACCGGATGTGTCCAATGCTCTTAGTTTGACGAGCAGATACCAAAGTGATCCAGGAGTGGAACACTGGACAGCCGTGAAGAACATCCTAAAGTACCTAAATAGGACTAAAGAAATGTTCTTAGTCTATGGAGGTGATGAACAGCTCGTCGTAAAGGGTTACGTCGACGCTAGTTTTGACACCAACAAGGATGATTCTAAATCTCAGACAGGATACGTTTATATTTTGAATGGAGGAGCTTGAGCTGGAGAAGCTGCAAGAAAAGCGTGATCGCAGGATCTACAGTGGAAGCGGAATACATGGCTGCTGCAGAAGCGTCAAGTGAAGGAGTTTGGATCAGAAACTTCATCACTGAGCTTGGCGTGGTTCCAAGTGCATTGGACCCACTGGAGATATTGTGTGATAACACTGGCGCCATAGCACTTGCCAAGGAACCAAGATATCATCCAAAGACCAAGCATATCAACCGCAAGTTTCATATAATCCGAGATTATATAGCAGATGGAGATCTGAAGATTAGCAAAGTACATACAGATCTGAATGTCGCAGATCCATTGACTAAACCTCTTCCACGTGTAAAACATGATCAGCACCTCAGTGCCATGGGTGTGAGATTGTTGCCAAATGTAAACTAGATTATTGACTCTAGTGCAAGTGGGAGACTGTTGGAATTATGCCCTAGAGGCAATAATAAAGATGTTATTATTATAATTCTTGTTCATGATAAAGTTTATATTCCATGCTAGAATTGTATTAAGCGGAAACATTAATACTTGTGTGGTTTGTAAACAACACCGTGTCCCTAGTACGCCTCTATGGACTAGCTCATTGATTAATGATGGTTAAGGTTTCCTAACCATGGACATGAGTTGTCAATTAATAATGAGATCATATCATTGGGAGAATGATGTGATGGACAGACCCAAACTAAGTGAAGCAATTAGATCGTGTCATCGTGTTCGTCTTTGCGAAGCTTTTCTTATGTCAAATATTGTATTCCTTAGACCATGAGATAATACAACTCCCTGGTATCGGAAGAAAGCTTTGAGATCATCAAACGTCATCCTATGAGAGGGTGATCATAAAGGTGTCTCTCAGGTGATCGGAAAGTATCTGTTGGGTTGTATGTATCAAGATGGAATTTGTCCCTCCCAAGTCGGAGAGATATACTTCGGGCCCACTCGGTAATCGATATCAACACCGCTTGCAAGCATGTGGTTAAGGAGTTAATCACAAAGTGATATCGGATTACGGAACGAGTAAAGTACTTGCTGTGAACGAGATTGAACTAGGTATGACGGTACCGACGATCGAATCTCGGGCAAGTAAAATATCACGAGACGAAGGGAATATATATATGGGATTGATTGAATCCTGGCATCGTGGTTCATCCGATATGATCATCGATGAATGTGTGGGAGTCAATATGGGTTTCCAGGCCCCGCTGTTGATTATTGATAGAAGATCATGTCTGCATATTCTCGAACCCGCAGGGTCACACACTTAACGTGTCTCGACGTTAGGATAGATTGGATAATTGGTTTATGAGTTTTTGTTCGGAGTCTCGGATGGGATCCGGGACATCACGAGAGGTTCCGGAGTGGTCCGGAGAATAAGATTCATATAAGGCAGTGCAGTTTTTGGAGTTCGGAATTGTTCCGGTTAATCGGTATTGTATCGAAAGCTTCTAGAACCTTCCGGAGGGGGACCAACATGGTCCCACCTGTCGGGAGGGGGCATGGGCCTATGAGGGAGTGCCCTGGCCGCATTGGGCTAGGGGCACAAGGCCCCATAGGGCCCAGCCGGCCTAGAGGGGTTTAAACCCTGGATAGACCTTCTAGAAGGGGGAGAGTCCTTGCCCCCCACTTCTCCCTCCCTTGGCCGCCGGCCCAAGGCTTGGAGGAGGGGCTAGGGCTGGCCGCCCCCCCTCTATATAAAGAGGGCTGGGGCGCCCCCTAAAGGGTTTCGCAGCATAGTAAATCAAAGTTTTCTACGGAAGCGAACAGAGGGAAAGCCAAGATCTAATCTAGGAGATGCAAACAATGAGAGAGATTGGATTAGATCTTCATACCCTTGAAGATTCGCACAGCGGAACGTTCGTCGGAACGTGGGTGATGTAGTCGTACTCGCTTCTCCTCCTCGCGATCCGATCCGATCTAGCACCACAAGTGGCGGTGCCTCCGTGAGATGCACACGTGCCACACCTCGACGTCTCCTCCTTCCTCGGACCAACAAGTATGGTGGAGAGATGGATTGGATCTACAACACGACGGCGTGGTGTATATGGTGGAGAATTTATGCAGCAGGGCTTCGCCTACAAACAGTCGGGAGGGAGAGTAGAAGGCAGCAGGGCTACTAGGGCTTGGAGGAAGGTGTGGAAGGGAGGGGGCGCCCTAGCCCTCTATATATAGAGGGGGAGGGGGCGGCCAGCCCTAGCCCCTCCTCCAAGCCTTGGGCCGGTGGCCAAGGGAGGGAGGAGTGGGGGGCTAGGTCTCTATCTCTAGTTTAAACGATTTAAACTCTCCCTCTTCTAGAAATTCTATCCCGAGATTTAAACGAGTTAAATCCCTCTAGGATCGGCTAGGCCCTATGGGGCCTTGTGCCCCTGGCCCAATGCGGCCAGGACACTCCCTCATAGGCCCATGCCCCCTCCCGGAAGGTGGGGCCACGTTGGTCCCCTTCCGGAAGGTTCTAGAAGCTTCCGGTACAATACCGATTAATCCGGAACAATTCCAAACTCCAAAAACCGCACTGCCTTATATGAATCTTATTCTCCGGACCATTCCGGAACCTCTCGTGATGTCCCGGATCCCATCCGAGACTCCGAACAAAAAATTCATAAACCAAGTATCCAATCTATCCTAGCGTTGAGACACGTTAAGTGTGTGACCCTGCGGGTTCGAGAATATGCAGACATGATCTTCTATCAATAATCAACAGCGGGGTCTGGGCACCCATATTGACTCCCACACATTCATCGATGATCATATCGGATGAACCACGATGCCAGGATTCAATCAATCCCATATATATATTCCCTTCGTCTCGCGATATTTTACTTGCTCGAGATTCGATCGTCGGTATCGTCATACCTAGTTCAATCTCGTTCACAGCAAGTACTTTACTCGTTCCGTAATCCAATATCACTTTGTGATTAACTCCTTAACCACATGCTTGCAAGCGGTGTTGATATCGATTACCGAGTGGGCCCGAAGTATATCTCTCCGACTTGGGAGGGACAAATCCCATCTCGATACATACAACCCAACAGATACTTTCCGATCACCTGAGAGACACCTTTATGATCACCCTCTCATAGGATGACGTTTGATGACCTCAAAGCTTTCTTCCGATACCAGGGAGTTGTATTATCTCATGGTCTAAGGAATACAATATTTGACATAAGAAAAGCTTCGCAAAGACGAACACGATGACACGATCTAATTGCTTCGCTTAGTTTGGGTCTATCCACCATATCATTCTCCAATGATATGATCTCATTATCAATTGACAACTCATGTCTATGGTTGGGAAACCTTAACCATCATTGATCAATGAGCTAGTCCATAGAGGCGTACTAGGGACATGGTGTTGTTCACAAACCACACAAGTATTAAAGTTTCCGCTTAATACAATTCTAGCATGGAATATAAACTTTATCATGAACAAGAATTATAATAATAACATCTTTATTATTGCCTCTAGGGCATAATTCCAACAGTCTCCCACTTGCACTAGAGTCAATAATCTAGTTTACATTTGGCAACAATCTCACACCCATGGCACTGAGGTGCTGATCATGTTTTACACGTGGAAGAGGTTTAGTCAATGGATCTGCGACATTCAGATCTGTATGTACTTTGCTGATCTTCAGATGTCCATCTGCTATATAATCTCGGATCATATGAAACTTGCGGTTGATATGCTTGGTATTTGGATGATATCTTGGTTCCTTAGCGAGTGCTATGGCGCCAATGTTGTCACACAATATCTCCAGTGGGTCCAATGCACTTGGAACCACGCCAAGCTCAGTGATGAAGTTTCTGATCCAAACTCCTTCACTTGACGCTTCTGCAGCAGCCATGTATTCCGCTTCTACTGTAGATCCCGCGATCACGCTTTGCTTGCAGCTTCTCCAGCTCACAGCTCCTCCATTCAAAATATACACGTATCCTGTCTGAGATTTAGAATCATCCTTGTCGGTGTCGAAACTAGCATCGACGTAACCTTTTACGACGAGCTGTTCATCACCCCCATAGACTAAGAACATTTCTTTAGTCCTATTTAGGTACTTTAGGATGTTCTTCACGGCTGTCCAGTGTTCCACTCCTGGATCACTTTGATATCTGCTCGTCAAACTAAGAGCATTGGACACATCCGGTCTAGTACACAGCATGGCATACATGATGGAACCTATGGTCGAGGCATAGGCACTTTGCTCAAAGCTTCCCTATCATTTACCGTAGCTGGACACTGAGCCTTGCTCAATATCTTACCTGAAAACATAGGCACTGAACCTTTCAATGCCTTATCCATTCTGAACCTTTTCAGAACTTTGTCTAGGTATGTACTCTGGCTTAAAGCTATCAGGCGTCTTTGTCTATCTCTATAGATTTTGATGCCCAATATATAAGCAGCTTCACCTAGGTCTTTCATTGAAAAACACTTGTTGAAATAACTCTTCACATTGTTAAGCATGTTGATGTCATTTCCAATAATCAATATGTCATCCACATATAGTACCAGAAACGTCACCGAGCTCCCACTCACTTTCTTGTAGATGCAAGCTTCGTAGCAATTTGGAACAAGTCCAAAGCTCTTGATCACTTGATCAAAACGAAGGTTCCAACTCCGAGATGCTTGCTTCAGTCCATAAATGGAACGCTGAAGTTTGCATACTTTATCAGCATCCTTAGGATCGACAAAACCTTTGGGTTGCATCATATACAACTCTTCATCAATGTTGCCATTGAGGAAAGCAGTCTTGACATCCATTTTCCATATTTCATAATCATGAAACGCAACAATTGCAAATAAAATCCGAATGGACTTAAACATCGCTACGGGAGAGAAAGTATCATCGTAGTCAACACCTTGAACTTGTCGAAAACCTTTCGCAACAAGCCGTGCTTTATAGACGGTAACATTACCATCCGCTTCCGTTTTCTTCTTGAAGATCCATTTGCACTCAACGGCCTTTCGGTCGCTAGGAGGGTCCACCAAAGTCCATACTTGGTTTTCGCTCATGGATCCCAATTCGGATTTCATGGCTTCTAGCCATTTCTCAGAGTCTGGGCTCATCATCGCTTCCTCATAGTTCGTAGGTTCACTGTCTTCTACTAACAAGACAGTCAAGACAGGGTTGCCGTACCACTCAGGAGGGGCACGCGACCTTGTCGACCTGCGACGTTCAGTAGCAGCATTGTCCGAAGCTTCATGATCCTTGTCATTTGCTTCCTCTATTGTTGGTGCAGGCGGCACTGGAACAATTTCAGGTGCTGTGCTACTCTCCAATTCAAGAGAAGGTTCAATAACCTCGTCTAGCTCTACTTTCCTCCCACTCACTTCTTTCAAGAGAAACTCCTTCTCAAGAAAGGAACCGTTCTTTGCGACAAACACTTTGCCTTCGGTTCTGTGATAGAAGGTATACCCAATAGTTTCCTTAGGGTATCCTATGAAGACGCATTTCTCCGCTTTGGGTTCGAGCTTGTCTGGCATCAACTTCTTGACGTAAGCTTCGCATCCCCAAACTTTAAGAAACGACAACTTAGGTTTAGCACCAAACCACAGTTCATACGGTGTCGTCTCAACGGATTTAGATGGAGCCCTATTTAAAGTGAATGCAACAGTTTCTAATGCATAACCCCAAAATTATAACGGCAAATCAGTAAGAGACATCATCGATCAGACCATATCTAATAGGGTTCGATTCCGGCGTTCAGACACACCATTGCGCTGTGGTGTTCCGGGTGGCGTGAGTTGTGAAACGATTCCACTTGCTTTGAGATGCGTGAGAAAATCATAACTCAAATATTCGCCCCCACGATTGGATCGTAGAAACTTAATCTTTCTGTTACGATGGTTCTCCACTTCATTCTGAAATTCTTTGAACTTTTCAAACATTTCAGATTTATGTTTCATTAAATAGATATACCCATATCTACTTAAGTCATCGGTAAAAGTGAGAAAATAGCGATATCCACCACGCGTCGAAACACTCATCGGTCCGCATACATCGGTATGTATGATTTCCAACAAGTCCGTTGCTCGCTCCATCATACCGGAGAACGGGGTTTTGATCATCTTGCCCATGAGGCATGGTTCGCATGTGTCAAATGATTCAAAATCAAGAGACTCCAAAAGTCTATCAGAATGGAGTTTCTTCATGCGCTTTACACCAATATGACCTAGACGACAGTGCCACAAATAAGTAGTATTATCACTATCCACTTTGCATCTCTTAGCCTCAATTTTATGGATGTGTGTTTCATCCCTTTCGAGATTTAGAAGAAATAAACCATTCACAAGAGGTGCATGACCATAAAAGATGTTACTCATATAAATAGAACAACCATTATTCTCCGATTTAAATGAATAACCGTCTTGCAATAAACACGATCCAGAAATAATGTTCATGCTCAACGCAGGCACATAATAACATTTATTAAGGTTTAAAACTAATCCCGAAGGTAAAACTAAGGAGAGCGTGCCGACGGCCATCACATCAACTCTTGATCCGTTGCCAACGCGCATCGTCACCTCATCCCTCGCAAGCCGCCGTCTATTCCGTAGCTCCTGTTTCGAGTTACAAATATTAGCAACTGAACCAGTATCAAATACCCAGGCACTACAACGAGGGCTCGTAAGGAAAACATCAATAACATGTATATCAAATATACCTTTGATGGTGCCAGCCTTCTTGTCCGCTAAGTACTTCGGACAGTTGCGCTTCCAGTGACCCTTGTCCTTGCAATAGAAGCACTCAGTGTCTGGCTTGGGACCAGACTTGAGCTTCTTCTCAGCAGGGGCAACGCGCTTGCCGCCGCCTTTCTTGAAGGGCTTCTTTGCACCTTTACCTTTCTTAAAGGAGGGCTTGTTGACCATCAACACATGATTATCCTTCTTGATGTCCACCTCCGCAGCCTTCAGCTTTGCGAAGAGCTCGGTGATCGTATCAGTGGAACCAATCTGATTATGAGTCACTACAAAACTTTTGTAGCTGGGAGGGAGTGATTGCAGAACCCTGTCAATCTTGAGCTCCTCTGGAATCTTACAGTCCAGTTGCTCAAGGCGTTGAGTGTAGCCCGACATCTTAATGGCGTGCTCACTAACGGAACTCCCTTCCTCCATCTTGCAGTTAAAGAACTTCTCAGAGATCTCATATCTCTCAGAACGGGCCTGAGTCTGAAACATGGTTTTCAGCTCCTCGAGAATCTCAAAGGGCCCGGGATAGTTTTCAAAACGATTTTGAAGTTCCGGTTCCATAGCAAACAACATGGTGCTCTTAATCACACCATAATCATCTTTGCGTGACTGATAGACAGCTTTCTCATCAGCCGGCGCAGTTGCAGCAGGGGGTTACCTAACGCTTTCTGAAGGACATAGTCCTTTTGTCCTCCAGACAGAATGATTCTTAGATTGCGGAACCAGTTGGTGAAGTTAGACCCATTGTTTCTAAGCTTTTCTTTCTCAGCAAAAACGTTGAAGTTGAAGTTGGACTTGGCCATGTGATCTACAGCATTTGCAAGTACAATTTAGACTATGTTCATGATAAATAGTTCAACTTAATCAAATTACTAGATGAACTCCCACTAAATTCAACATCCCTCAAGTTGTTTAGTGAACACGATCCAAATTCACCACACCTAATCCGATCTTCACGAGAAGAGATGTGGTTTCAATGGTGGACAACGAAGTGTCGATCATATCATTCATATGACTCATGCTTAACCTTTCGGTTCTTGTGTTCCGAGGCCATGTCTGTACATGCTAGGCTCGTCAAGCTAGACCCAAGTATTTCCGCGTGTGCAAAACTGGCTTGCACCCGTTGTATGTGAGCGTAGAGTCTATAGCACCCGATCAACACGTGATGCTTGGACACGACGAACTTTCGCAACGGTGCATACTTGGGGAGAACACAGTTTTATCTTGATCTTTAAGTGAGGAATCATCTTATAATGCTACCGTCGCGATCTAAGCATGATAAGATACATAAAAGGATAAACATCACATGCATATAACTTTATGTGACATGGTATAGCCAATCTTCGCGCAATGATCTCCATCTTGTGCGTTCCGGCATGATCTCCATCACTCCACCATGATTGCCTCCACCACGAATAGCAACTACAACTATTGCTAACTACTTAGCGATAAAGTAAAGCTATTACATGGCGTATAAGAAGTTGACTCGCAGGTCATACACAATTATAAAGACAACCATATGGCTCCTGCCGGTTGTGTACTCATTGACATGCAAGTCGTGAAACATTACAAAACATGATCATCGCATACAATATACACATCACATCTTGGGCCATACCATATCACAGAAAACACTCCCTGCAAAAACAAGTTAGACGCCTCTACTTTGTTGTTGCATGTTTTACGTGGCTTATGGGAGTAGATGCTAAGAACGATTCTTACCTACGGAAAGCCACAACGGTGATATTATGGTTGCCAAACTCCGGTGTTAATCCCATGACAACTATAGTGAGAGAAACTGACATCCACCAGCCGCATGTGTGGTACAAGCCACACGTCAAGTGCGGAGCCGGTCTCGCGAACGACGTCGCGTAAGGTTGGCCTGGACCGCTTCAATCTCACTATCCCGCGTCATAAGAAGAACACAAACAAGATGCTTGCAACAGAAAACATCAACGCCCGCAACAACCATGTTGCGTTCTACTCGTGAATCACATCTACGCATAGATCTAGCTCTGATACCACTGAAGGGTTTCGCAGCATAGTAAATCAAAGTTTTCTACGGAAGCGAACAGAGGGAAAGCCAAGATCTAATCTAGGAGATGCAAACAACGAGAGAGATTGGATTAGATCTTCATACCCTTGAAGATTCGCACAGCGGAACGTTCGTCGGAACGTGGGTGATGTAGTCGTACTCGCTTCTCCTCCTCGCGATCCGATCCGATCTAGCACCACAAGTGGCGGTGCCTCCGTGAGATGCACACGTGCAGCACCTCGATGTCTCCTCCTTCCTCGGACCAGCAAGTATGGTGGAGAGATGGATTGGATCTACAACACGACGGCGTGGTGTATATGGTGGAGAATTTCTGCAGCAGGGCTTCGCCTACAAACAGTCGGGAGGGAGAGTGGAAGGCAGCAGGGCTACTAGGGCTTGGAGGAAGGTGTGGAAGGGAGGGGGCGCCCTAGCCCTCTATATATAAGGGGGAGGGGGCGGCCAGCCCTAGCCCCTCCTCCAAGCCTTGGGCCGGCGGCCAAGGGAGGGAGGAGTGGGGGGCTAGGTCTCTATCTCTAGTTTAAACGATTTAAACTCTCCCTCTTCTAGAAATTCTATCCCGAGATTTAAACGAGTTAAATCCCTCTAGGATCGGCTGGGCCCTATGGGGCCTTGTGCCCCTGGCCCAATGCGGCCAGGACACTCCCTCATAGGCCCATGCCCCCTCCCGGAAGGTGGGGCCACGTTGGTCCCCTTCCGGAAGGTTCTAGAAGCTTCGGGTACAATACCGATTAATCCGGAACAATTCCGAACTCCAAAAACTGCACTGCCTTATATGAATCTTATTCTCCGGACCATTCCGGAACCTCTCGTGATGTCCCGGATCCCATCCGAGACTCAAAAAATTCATAAACCAAGTATCCAATCTATCCTAGCGTTGAGACACGTTAAGTGTGTGACCCTGCGGGTTCGAGAATATGCAGACATGATCTTCTATCAATAATCAACAGCGGGGTCTGGGCACCCATATTGACTCCCACACATTCATCGATGATCATATTGGATGAACCACGATGCCAGGATTCAATCAATCCCATATATATATTCCCTTCGTCTCGCGATATTTTACTTGCCCGAGATTCGATCGTCGGTATCGTCATACCTAGTTCAATCTCGTTCACAGCAAGTACTTTACTCGTTCCGTAATCCAATATCACTTTGTGATTAACTCCTTAACCACATGCTTGCAAGCGGTGTTGATATCGATTACCGAGTGGGCCCAAAGTATATCTCTCCGACTTGGGAGGGACAAATCCCATCTCGATACATACAACCCAACAGATACTTTCCGATCACCTGAGAGACACCTTTATGATCACCCTCTCATAGGATGACGTTTGATGACCTCAAAGCTTTCTTCCGATACTAGGGAGTTGTATTATCTCATGGTCTAAGGAATACAATATTTGACATAAGAAAAGCTTCGCAAAGACGAACACGATGACACGATCTAATTGCTTCGCTTAGTTTGGGTCTATCCACCATATCATTCTCCAATGATATGATCTCATTATCAATTGACAACTCATGTCTATTGTTGGGAAACCTTAACCATCATTGATCAATGAGCTAGTCCATAGAGGCGTACTAGGGACATGGTGTTGTTCACAAACCACACAAGTATTAAAGTTTCCGCTTAATACAATTCTAGCATGGAATATAAACTTTATCATGAACAAGAATTATAATAATAACATCTTTATTATTGCCTCTAGGGCATAATTCCAACACCCCCTCCCACACACCTTCCCTCCAAACCCTAGTCGCCCTGCTGCCCTTCCTCTCTCCTTCACGACTGTTTGTAGGCGAAGCCCTGCTGCAGAAATTCTCCACCATATACACCACGCCGTCGTGTTGTAGATCCAATCTATCTCTCCACCATACTTGCTGGTCCGAGGAAGGAGGAGACGTCGAGGTGCTGCACGTGTGCATCTCACAGAGGCACCGCCACTTGTGGTGCTAGATCGGATCGGATCGCGAGGAGGAGAAGCGAGTACGACTACATCACCCACATTCCGACGAACGTTCCGCTGTGCGAATCTTCAAGGGTATGAAGATCTAATCCAATCTCTCTCGTTGATTGCATCTCCTAGATTAGATCTTGGCTTTCCCTCTGTTCGCATCCGTAGAAAATTTTGATTTACTATGCCGCGAAACCCTTCAGTAATTTGACCTATGTGCTGGATGCACCGCTGGGTGACCCACCTGCAGCTACTGCTACCGATGAAGTAAAGAATGTTTACCTTACTCGGAAGACTCAGTACTCTACAGTTCAGTGTGCTATCTTGTATGGTTTAGAATCGGAGCTTCAGAAAAGGTTTGAGAATTCAGACCCACATGATATTGTCCGTGATCTCAAATTGATCTTTGAGACTCATGCGGAAATTGAGAGTTATGAGGCTTCTGAAAAGTTCTTTAACTGCAAGATGGAAGAGGGCAGCTCCGTCAGTGAGCATGTGCTTAAGATGTCTGGGCACGCAAACAAACTTCAAAGCTTCGGTATAGTGATTCCTAATGCTTTGGGGATTTACCGTGTCCTCCAATCACTACCACCAAGTTACAAGAACTTTGTGATGAACTACAACATGCAGAACATGAACAAGACATTGCCAGAACTCTTCGCCATGTTGAAATCTGCAGAAGTGGAGATCAAGAAAGAGCACCAAGTGTTGTTGGTCAATAAGACCACCAAATTCAATAAAGGCAAGTCTAAGCAAAAGGGACACTTCAAGAAGGGTGGTAAGAAAGTTACCGCGCCGACGAAGAAGACCAAGGCTGGACCTAAGCCTGATACTGAGTGCTTTTACTGCAAGGAAGAAGGTCACTGGAAGCGGAATTGCCCAAAGTACTTGGCGGATTTGAAGAACGGCAACATCAAGAAGAAAGGTATATCTGATATACATGTTATTGATGTGTATCTCACTAGTACTCGTAGTAGTGCCTGGGTATTTGATATTGGTTCGGTTGCTCATATTTGTAACTCGAAACAGGTGCTGCAAAATAAACAGAAGCTAGCGAAGAACGAGGTGACGATGCGCGTGGGAAACGGATCAAAGGTTGATGTGATCGCGGTCGGCACGCTACCCCTTCATCTACCATCGGGATTAGTTTTATACTTAAATAATTGTTATTTGGTGCCTGTGTTAAGCATGAACATTACATCGGGATCTTGTTTATTGCGAGACGGTTACTTGTTTAAATCCGAGAATAATGGTTGTTCGATTTATATGAGTAATATGTTTTATGCACATGCACCTTTGATAGATGGTCTATTCTTATTGAATCTCAATAGTGGAAATACACATATTAATAACATTGAGGCTAAACGTTTGAAATCGAGCGATAACTCGACCTATATGTGTCACTGTCGTCTTGGTCACATTGGAGTGAAGCGTATGAAGAAACTCCATTCCGATGGACTTCTTGAATCACTTGATTTTGAATCACTTGAAAGATGCGAAGCATGTCTGATGGGAAAAATGACTAAGACTCCATTTTCTGGTATGATGGAGCGAGCTACGGACTTATTGGAAATCATACATACCGATGTGTGTGGTCCAATGAGTGTAGCATCGCGCGGTGGTTATCGTTATGTTCTTACCTTCACGGATGACTTGAGTAGATATGGGTATATCTATTTCATGAAACATAAGTCCGAAACTTTCGAGAAGTTTAAGGAATTTCAAAGTGAGGTAGAGAATCAACGTAACAAGAAGATTAAATTTCTACGTTCTGATCGTGGAGGTGAATATCTAAGTTATGAGTTTGGCGAGCATTTGAAGAAATGCGGAATACTTTCACAATTGACACCGCCGGGAACACCACAGCGTAATGGTGTGTCCGAACGTCGTAATCGAACTCTCTTAGATATGGTTCGTTCTATGATGTCACTTACAGATTTACCGCTATCATTTTGGGGTTATGCATTAGAAACAGCCGCATTCACTTTAAATAGGGCACCATCTAAATCCGTTGAAACGACACCGTATGAATTATGGTTTGGGAAGAAACCTAGACTGTCGTTCCTTAAAGTTTGGGGGTGCGAAGCCTATGTAAAGAAGTTACAGCCGGACAAGCTTGAACCCAAAGCGGAAAAATGCGTCTTCATAGGATACCTGAAGGAAACTATTGGGTATACCTTCTATCATAGATCCGAAGGCAAAATCTTCGTTGCCAAGAATGGATCCTTTCTAGAGAAGGAATTTCTCTCGAAAGAAGTGACTGGAAGGAAAGTAGAACTCGACGAGGTTGTCGAACCTTCTCTCGAAATTGCGAGTAGCGCAGCATCAGAAGTAGTTCTTGTGACGCCTGCACCAGTAAGAGAGGAAGCTAATGATGATGATCATGAAACTTCGGTTGTAGTTGCTACAGAGCCTCGCAAGTCAACGGGAAATCGTACCACTCCAGATTGGTATGATTCTGTTATGAGTGTCATGTTGGTGGACAACACCGATGACCCTGCGACATATCAGGAAGCGATGATGAGCCCAGATTCCAATAAATGGCAAGAAGCCATGAAATCCGAGATTGGATCCATGTACGAAAACCAAGTATGGACTTTGGTGGACTTATCGGATGGCCGGAAGGCTGTCGAGAACAAATGGATTTTCAAGAAGAAAACAGATGCTGATGGTAATGTTACTGTCTATAAAGCTCGACTTGTCGCAAAAGGGTTTCGACAAATTCAAGGAGTTGACTACAATGAGACTTTCTCACCTGTAGCGAAGCTAAAGTCTGTGAGGATTATGTTAGCGATCGTTGCATATTATGATTATGAGATATGGCAGATGGATGTCAAAACAGCATTCCTCAATGGAGACATTGATGAAGAGTTGTATATGATCCAACCCAAAGGTTTTGTCGATCCTAAAAATGCTAACAAGGTATGCAAACTTCAATGGTCCATCTATGGATTGAAGCAAGCATCCCGAAGTTGGAATCAACATTTTGATAAGGTAATCAAAAGATTTGGTTTTATACAAACTTATGGAGAAGCTTGTATTTACAAGAAAGTGAGTGGGAGCTCTGTAGCGTTCTTAATACTGTATGTAGATGACATATTGTTGATTGGGAATGATGTAGACCTTCTTAATAGTGTCAAGGAATATTTGAATAATAGTTTTTCAATGAAGGATCTTGGCGAAGCAGCTTACATATTAGGCATAAAGATTTATAGAGATAGATCGAGACGCCTAATATCATTGTCACAAAGTACATATTTGGACAAAGTTCTAAAGAGGTTTGGAATGGAAGATAGCAAGAAAGGGTTCTTGCCCATGTTGCCCAATACGACCTTGAGTAAAACTCAAAGTCCGACAACGACAGAAGATAGAGAGAGGATGAGTAAGACTCCCTATGCCTCAGCCATAGGATCTCTAATGTATGCCATGCTATATACTAGACCCGACATTGCATATGCTGTTAGTTTAACTAGCAGATATCAAAGTGATCCAGGAGTGGATCATTGGACAGCGGTCAAAAACATCCTTAAGTACTTGAGAAGAACTAAGGATATGGTTCTTTCTTATGGAGGTGATGAACAACTCATTGTTAATGGTTACACCGATGCTAGTTGGAACACCGATCCGGATGATTCTAAATCACAATCTGGATATGTATTTACTTTGAATGGTGCAGCAGTTAGCTGGAGGAGTGCAAAGCAAAGCGTTGTGGCGAGATCTTCAACTGAATCGGAATACATGGCTGCTTCGGAGGCTTCACAAGAAGCGATATGGATGAAAGAGTTCATTACAGAGGTGGGTGTGGTTCCTAGTGCGCTGGACCCTATGTCTATCTATTGTGATAACATGGGCTCCATAGCCAATGCGCAAGAACCAAGGTCACACAAGAAGCTGAAGCATATCAAGCTACGTTTTCACGCTATTCAAGAACATGTCCAAGATGGGGACATAAAGATTTGCAAAGTACACACAGATCTGAATGTGGCGGATCCGTTGACTAAACCTCTCCCGAGGGCAAAACATGACCAACACCAAACTGCCATGGGTGTTCGGTATATTACCATGTAATCTAGATTAGATGACTCTAGTGCAAGTGGGAGACTGTTGGAGATATGCCCTAGAGGCAATAATAAATATAGTTATTATTATATCTTTGTGTTTATGATAAATGTTTACATTCATGCTATAATAGTATTAACAAGGAAACATTAATACTTGTGTGATTTGTAAACTTAAATTGAAGTCCCTAGTAAAGCCTCTTTATAATACTAGCTTGTTGGTTAATAAATGATTGTGGTTTCCCTATCATGAACATTGAGATGTTATTAACAACAAGATCATATCGTTAGGAGAATGATATGGTGGACATACTCCTATAGATAAGCGTAGCATAAAGATCAAGTCATTTTAATAGTTCAATTGCTATATGCTTTCTGATACATAGTAACCTAATTCCTTTGACCATGAGATCATGCATATCACCTTCACCGGAAGGATGCTTTGATGACATCAAACACCACACCGTAACTGGGTGGCTATAAAGGTGGCATTGAGTGTTCGGAAAGTATTGGTTGAGACACATGGATCAAGAGTGGGATTTGTCCATCCATATGACGGATAGATATACTCTAGGCCCTCTCGGTGGAATGTCATCCAATTAGCTTCCAAGCATGTGACTGGCTCACAAGGGATCACATATCACGGGAACGAGAAAAGAGTACTTATCAGTAACGAGGTTGAACTAGGTATGCAGAGATACCGACGATCATAACCTCGGATAAGTAAACTATCGTGAGACAAAGGGAAATTGGTATCGTATGTAAGTGGTTCATTCGATCGCAAAGTAATCGTAGAAATATGTGGGAGCCATATGAATTTCCAGATTCCTCTATTGGTTATTGTTCGGAGAAGTGTCTCGATCATGTCCGCATAATTCACGAACCGTAGGGAGACACACTTAAGGATTCGACGTTGTTTGAGTAGTTATGGAATGATGAGAAAGAGACCGAATGTTGTTCGGAGTCTCGGATGGGATCCGGGATATCACGAGGAGATCCAGAATGGTCCGGAGAATAAGATTCATATAAGGAAAGTCCTGTTTCGGGGTTGGAGAATGGTTCCGGTGTTTTCATCGGGAATGTTCTAGAAGGTTCCGGAATGTCCGGCACTCCGGAGGGGAAGGGTACATGAATGTGTTATATCAAGTTGGTATGATTGCATCATGTACTTAGTGTCATCGCTGAACAAAATAAAGGGTTTAATCAAATCCTAGTTTGAAAAAGTCAAACACCAATTTGAAAGTCAAACGGCTATTTTGGGAAGTGGAGGGGAGGTTGAAACCGAGTTGGGGGAGGAGTTCCTCCCCCCACCGCCGGCCCTCCTTGGCCAAGTTGGGGAGGGACTCCCCTCCCCTGGCACGCCTCCCTCCACCTATATAAGGAGGGGCAGGGCTCCCCTCCTAGAAACACAATACCTCCACCTCTAAACCCTAGCAGCCGCCGCCCACCATAGCCGTCGCCCCCCCTAGGGTTTCTCCCCTAGCCGCCGACTTGGGCACCTCCAAGCCCTAGCCGCCGGCCCTAGCACCTCTTCCTCGGCGTGTCTAAACCCTAGATTGTCGAGGGCTCTCTCATAGTCCACCATACTCGCTCCGGCTTAAGGCGAAGCCCTACGAGATCTCCCCTCTACTTCTGGTACTACGCCGTTGTGCTGCCGGAATCGCGAGGAGAGTGTTACAACCTTTGCTGCCTGCTGGAACAAGGGAGAGGAAGGTCTTCGTCGAGTACCGAACGTGTGACCGACTGCGGGAGCGCTGCCGGAACGCAGCGCCGGAAGGATCGTCTACGTGATCTTGAGATCGGGAAGAGTACGACTACATCACCCACGAGAATCCGCTCTCGTTAAACACTTTGGAATCTTCGAGGGTGAGTTATTCCATTGACTCGTTGCTACAATCTAGTAGATAGATCTTGGCTTGTTTGTTTGTATGCGATAGAAAATTTTTGTTTTCCATGCTACGAAACCCTACAGTGGTATCAGAGTCGTGTCTATATGTAGATCTGTTGCACGAGTAGAACACAATGGTCATTGTGGGCGTTGATGCTTTTATTGTCGATTGCTTCTTGTGTACTTTGCATCTTGCTGGATGTTGGGATGAAGCGGCCCGGGCTAACCTTACATGACATCGTTCATGAGACTTGCTCCACGCTTGACATGCAACTTGTATTGCATAAGTGGCTTTGCGGGTGCCTGTTTCTCCTAGCATAGTTAAGATCCAATTTACAACGGGTGATTAACAATACTAGTATCAATGTTGTGGTTCATGTTCGTAAGTTAGAACGACACTTATTGAAAGCCCCAAACCACGTAAAACATGCAAAGAAAGTAGAGGCGTCTAACTTTGTTTTGCAGGGGTGTGCAGTGATGTGATATGGCCATGATTGTGATTATATTTGATGTATGCAATGATCCTTATTGTAAGTTGGCAACCGGCAGGAGCCATATGGTTGTCTTTAATTTATGTTAAGACCCGCGTGTCTATTCAAAGTGTTTTCTGTGATATGGTATGGCCCAAGATGTGATGTGTATGTTGTATGCAATGATCATGTTTTGTAATGTTTCACGACTTGCATGTCGATGAGTACACAACCGGCAGGAGCCATATGGTTGTCTTTATAATTGTGTATGACCTGTGTGTCAACTTCTTATACGCCATGTAATAGCTTTACTTTATCGCTAAGTAGTTAGCAATAGTTGTAGTTGCTATTTGTGGTGGAGGCAATCATGGTGGAGTGGTGGAGATCATGCTGGCACACAAAAGATGGAGATCATTGCGTGAAGATTGGCTATACCATGTCACATAAAGTTATATGCATGTGATGTTTATCCTTTTATGTGTCTTATTATGCTTAGATCACGACGGTAGCATTATAAGATGATTCCTCGCTTAAAGATCAAGATAAAACAGTGTTCTCCCCTTGTATGCACCATTGCGAAAGTTCGTCGTGTTGAAGCATCACGTGATGATCTGGTGCTATAAACTCTACGTTCACATACAACGGGTGCAAGCTAGTTTTGCACACGCGGAAATACTTGGGTTTGACTTGACGAGCCTAGCATGTACAGACATGGCCTCGGAACACACGAACCGAAAGGTTAAGCATGAGTCATATGATTGATATGATCGACACTTTGTTGTCCACCATTGAAACCACATCTCTTCTCGTGAAGATCGGATTAGGTGTGGTGAATTTGGATCATGTTCACTAAACAACTTGAGGGATGTTGAATTTAGTGGGAGTTCATCTAGTAATTTGATTAAGTTGAACTAGTTATCATGAACATAGTCTAAATTGTACTTGCAAATTTTGTAGATCAAATGGCTAAGTCCAACTTCAACTTCAACGTTTTTGCTGAGAAAGAAAAGCTTAAGAACAATGGGTCTAACTTCACCAACTGGTTCCGCAATCTGAGAATCATTCTCGCTGGCGGACAAAAGGACTATGTACTTGAGAAAGTGCTAGGTGACGTCCCTACTGTAGATGCGCCGGCTGATGAGAAAACTCTTTATCAGTCGTGCGAAGATGATTATGGTGTGATTAAGAGCACCATGTTGTTTGCTATGGAATCGGACCTTCAAAATCGTTTTGAGGATTTCCCCGGGCCCTTTTAGATTCTTGAGGAACTGAAAACTATGTTTCAGACTCAGGCCCGTTCTGAGAGATATGAGATCTCTGAGAAATTCTTTAACTGCAAGATGGAGGAAGGGAGTTCCGTTAGTGAGCACTCCATAAAGATGTCGGGCTACACTCAACGCCTTGAGCAACTAGACTGCAATATTCCAGAGGAGCTCAAGATTGACAGGGTTCTGCAATCACTCCCTCCTAGCTACAAAGGTTTTGTGGTTACTCATAATCAGATTGGTTCCACTGATACGACCACTGAGCTCTTCGCTAAGCTGAAAGCTGCGGAGGTGGACATCAAGAAAGATAATCATGTGTTGATGGTCAACAAGCCCCCCAGCTTTAAGAAAGGTAAGGGTGCAAAGAAGCCCTTCAAGAAAGGCAGCGGCAAGCGCGTTGCCCCTGCTGAGAAGAAGCTCAAGTCTGGACCTAAGCCGGACACTAAGTGCTTCTATTGCAAGGACAAGTGTCACTGGAAGCGCAACTGTCCGAAGTACTTAGTGGACAAGAAGGCTGGCACCATCAAAGGTATATTTGATATACATGTTATTGATATTTTCCTTACTAGCCCTCGTTGTAATGCCTAGGTATTTGATACCGGTTCAGTTGCTAATATTTGTAACTCGAAACAGGAGCTATGGAATAGACGGCGGCTAGCGAGGGATGAGGTGCCGATGCGCGTTGGCAACGGACCAAGAGTTGATGTGATGGCCGTCGGCACGCTCTCCTTAGTTTTACCTTCGGGATTAGTTTTAAACCTCAATAAATGTTATTATGTGCCTGCGTTGAGCATGAACAACATATCTGGATCGGGTTTATTGCAAGACGGTTATTCATTTTAATCTAAGAATAATGGTTGTTCTATCTATATGAGTAACATCTTTTATGGTCATGCACCTGCTGTGAATGGTTTATTTCTTCTGAATCTCGAAAGGGATGAAACACACATCCATAACATTGAGGCTAAGAGATGCAAAGTGGATAGTGATAATTCTACTTATTTCTGGCACTGTCATCTAGGTCATATTGGTGTAAAACGCATGAAGAAACTCCATTCTGATGGAATTTTGGAGTCTCTTGATTTTGAATCATTTGACACATGCGAACCATGCCTCATGGGCAAGATGATCAAAACCCCGTTCTCCGGAATGATGGAGCGAGCAACGGACTTGTTGGAAATCATACATACCGATGTATGCAGACCGATGAGTGTTTCGACGCGCGGTGGATATCGCTACTTTCTCACTTTTACTGATAACTTAAGTAGATATGGGTATATCTATTTAATGAAACATAAATCTGAAACATTTGAAAAGTTCAAAGAATTTCAGAATGAAGTGGAAAACCATCGTAACAGAAAAATTAAGTTTCTACGATCCGATCATGGAGGTGAATATTTGAGTTATGATTTTCTCACTCATCTTAAAGCAAGCGGAATCGTTTCGCAACTCACGCCACCCGGAACACCACAGTGCAATGGTGGGTCTGAACGCCGGAATCGAACTCTATTAGATATGGTGCGATCGATGATGTCTCTTACAGATTTGCCGTTATCATTTTGGGGTTATGCATTAGAAACCGTTGCATTCACTTTAAATAGGGCACCATCTAAATCCGTTGAGACGACATCGTATGAACTGTGGTTTGGTGCTAAACCTAAGTTGTCGTTTCTTAAAGTTTGGGGATGCGAAGCTTACGTCAAGAAGTTGATGCCGGACAAGCTCGAACCCAAAGCGGAGAAATGCGTCTTCATAGGATACCCTAAGGAAACGATTGGGTATACCTTCTATCACAGATCCGAAGGCAAAGTGTTTGTCGCAAAGAACGGATCCTTTCTTGAGAAGGAGTTTCTCTCGAAAGAAGTGAGTGGGAGGAAAGTAGAGCTAGACGAGGTTATTGAACCTTCTCTTGAGTTGGATAGTAGCGCAGCACCTGAAATTGTTCCAATGTCGTCTGCACCAACAATAGAGGAAGCAAATGACAAGGATCATGAAGCTTCGGACGATGCTACTACTGAACGTCGCAGGTCGACAAGGTCACGTGCCCCTCCTGAGTGGTACGGCAACCCTGTCTTAACTGTCTTGTTAGTAGACGACAGTGAACCTGCGAACTATGAGGAAGCGATGATGAGCCCAGACTCTGAGAAATGGCAAGAGGCCATGAAATCCGAATTAGGATCCATGAGCGAAAACCAAGTATGGACTTTGGTGGACCCTCCTAGCGACCGAAAGGCCGTTGAGTGCAAATGGATTTTCAAGAAGAAAACGGACGCGGATGGTAATGTTACTGTCTATAAAGCACGGCTTGTCGTGAAAGGTTTTTGACAAGTTCAAGGTGTTGACTACGATGAGACTTTCTCTCCCGTAGTGATGTTTAAGTCCATTCGGATTTTATTAGCAATTGTTGCGTTTCATGATTATGAAATTTGGCAGATGGATGTCAAGACTGTGTTCCTTAATGGCAACATTGATGAAGAGTTGTATATGATGCAACCCGAAGGTTTTGTCGATCCTAAGGATGCTGATAAAGTATGCAAACTTCAGCGTTCCATTTATGGACTGAAGCAAGCGTCTCGGAGTTGGAACCTTCATTTTGATTAAGTGATCAAGAGCTTTGGATTTGTTCCAAATTGCTACGAAGCTTGTATCTACAAGAAAGTGAGTGGGAGCTCAGTGACATTGTGTGAGCTTGGTGTGGTTCCAAGTGCCTTGGACCCACTGGAGATATTGTGTGACAACACTGGCGCCATAGCACTGGCTAAGGAGCCATGATATCATCCAAAGACCAAGCATATCAACCGCAAGTTTCATATAATCCGACATTATATAACAGATGGAGATCTGAAGATTAGCAAAGTACATACATATCTGAATGTCGCAGATCCATTGACTAAACCTCTTCCACGAGCAAAACATGATCAACACCTTAGTGCCATGGGTGTTAGATTGTTGGCAAATATAAACTAGATTATTGACTCTAGTGCAAGTGGGAGACTGTTGGAATTAGGCCCTAGAGGCAATAATAAAGATGTTATTATTATAATTCTTGTTCATGATAAAGTTTATATTCCATGCTAGAATTGTATTAAGCAGAAACTTTAATACTTGTGTGGTTTGTGAACAACACCGTGTCCCTAGTACGCCTCTATGGACTAGCTCATTGATTAATGATGGTTAAGGTTTCCTAACCATGGACATGAGTTGTCGATTAATAATGAGATCATATCATTGGGAGAATGATGTGATGGACAGACCCAAACTAAGCGAAGCAATTAGATCGTGTCATCGTGTTCGTCTTTGCGAAGCTTTTCTTATGTCAAATATTGTATTCCTTAGACCATGAGATAATGCAACTCCCTGGTATCGGAAGAAAGCTTTGAGATCATCAAACGTCATCCTATGAGAGGGTGATCATAAAGGTGTCTCTCAGGTGATCGGAAAGTATCTGTTGGGTTGTATGTATCGAGATGGAATTTGTCCCTCCCAAGTCGGAGAGATATACTTCGGGCCCACTCGGTAATCGATATCAACACCGCTTGCAAGCATGTGGTTAAGGAGTTAATCACAAAGTGATATCGGATTACGGAACAAGTAAAGTACTTGCTGTGAACGAGATTGAACTAGGTATGATGGTACCGACGATCGAATCTCGGTCAAGTAAAATATCGCGAGACGAAGGGAATATATATGGGATTGATTGAATCCTGGCATCGTGGTTCATCCGATATGATCATCGATGAATGTGTGGGAGTCAATATGGGTTTCCAGACCCCGTTGTTGATTATTGATAGAAGATCATGTCTGCATATTCTCGAACCCGAAGGGTCACACACTTAACGTGTCTCGACGCTAGGATAGAATGGATAATTGGTTTATGAGTTTTTGTTCGGAGTCTCGTATGATATCCAGGACGTCACGAGAGGTTCCGGAATGGTCCGGAGAATAAGATTCATATAAGGCAAAGCAGTTTTTGGAGTTCGGAATTGTTTCGGATTGTTCGGTATTGTACCGGAAGCTTCTAGAACCTTTCGGAGTGGGACCAACGTGGCCCCACTTGTCGGGAGGGGGCATGGGCCTACGAGGGAGTTCCCTGGCCACATTGGGCCAGGGGCACAAGTCCCCATAGGCCCAGCCGGCCAAGCCCTAGGGGAAACCCTAGGGGAGCTTCTAGAAGGGGGGAACTTGCCCCCCACTCCTCCCTCCTTGGCCGCCGGCCCTAGGCTTGGAGGAGGGGCAAGGGGCAGCCGCCCACCCCTCTATATAAAGAGGGCTGGGGGCACACCCTCCCCCCACCTCCTCAAGCCCTAGCCGCCCTACTGCCCTCCTCTCTCTCCCTCCCGACTGCGCGTAGGCGAAGCCCTGCCGCAGAAACTCTCCACCGCTTGCACCACGCCGTCGTGTTGTAGATCCAATCTATCTCTCCACCTCACTTGCTGGACCGGGGAAGGAGGAGACGTCGAGGTGTCGGACGTGTGCATCTCTCGGAGGCATCACCACTTGCGGTGTTGGATCGGATCGGATCGCGAGGAGGAGAAGCGAGTACGACTACATCAACCACGTTCCGTTGAACGTTCCGCTGTGCGAATCTTCAAGGGTATGAAGATCTAATCTACCCCCCCTCGTTGTTTGCATCTCCTAGATTAGATCTTGGCTTTTCCTGTTTGCATCCGTAGAAAATTTTGATTTACTATGCTGCAAAACCCTTCAATTATCCCGGAGGCCTTCTCTCCGATATGATGCGTGAGTAGTTCCACCTTGGACTATGGGTCCATGTAGTAGCTAGATGGTTGTATTTCCTCCTTGTGATTTCATGTATAGATCTTGTGAGCTCCGTTCAGATCAAGATCTAATCTATTTGTAATTATGCATGTTGTGTTTGCGGGGATCCGATTGATATTGAGATTATTATGTTGGTTTGATTAATGGTTTTGTCTTTATGATTCTATCATGTCTGTGTTGTTTGTGATCTTGCATGCTCTCCGTTGTTAGTAGCTATCTTGGCCAAGTAGTTGCTAGTGACTCCAAGAGGGGGTATTTATGCTCGATAGTGGGCTCATGCCTCTAGTTTCCAAGGGAAGTGACAGAATTCTCTTCGGTTGTAGATGTACTGTTGCTACTAGGGAGAAACAACGGTCTCTTGTTCATGGAACATGTGGACTGTTTACCTTACACACTTTGCTTAAAGCAGTTGTCTGTTGCTTGCAACTTAATACTGGAGGTGGTTTGGATGATAACCTGTAGGTGGACTTCTAGTCATAGATGAAATTGGACGGCGGTCTATGTATCTTGTTGTATTACCCAATCGAATCTCATAGGATCTTTCTGACTAGTAATTGCATTGTTATGCCTTGCTCAGCTCCTGTCAATTGCCCCGTTGTAATTTGTTTACCCTTCATGCCATGTTGTTTATCTAAGGAGAGAACCTCTAGTGAACTATAGACCCCGGTCCAATCTTTACCATTGATACATCTTCCATTGTTACTTGTTTACTTGCTGCAAACCACCATTACCTTCCACACCATACGTTTAATTCTTTGTTACAGCAACCGGTGAGATTGACAACCTCGATGTTAGTTGGGTCAAAGCCTTGAGTTTGTGTTGTGCAGGTCTCCGTGTTGCTTGCAATACCTGTGTGACGTTTCCTTCCTCCTTCTGGTTCGATAACCTCGATCTCTACTAAGGGAAAACTTGCTGTTGTGCTCATCACACCTTGCTCTTGGGGTTTCCAACAAAGTGCTCCACATCAAGCACCATCAAGGCGCTGCTTCCACGGTAGGATTTGGAGGCGCGGTAGCCTAGCTGCATGAATCGCTAACACAGCAGAGGGGGAGGCAGCGTGAAACACCTGCGGCGGCCGTTTCACCTTGCATGCAGGAGCGCACCTCTTTAAAGGTGGGGTAGGGCTTGAGCATGGGGATGAATGACTGCTGCTTCTCGAACTGGTCATCGAGGCCGACGAGGAGGGCGTTGATGAGGGTGCGGTCCTCGACGTGATCGCCAAGTTCACGGAATTCGTCGCTGATGGCCTTGATCCGCTGGAATAAGACGGTGATCGGGGCATCTCCCTGGGTGTTCATGTGGAGCTCGGTGTTGAGCGCGTTGATGCGCGCGTCAGAGTTGTCCCGGAACAGCTGTTGAAGAGAAGCCCAGAGCTCGGCAGCGGTGGCATCACCGGAGGTGATTAAGTTGAAGAGCTCCATGGAGATGTGGGTGTAGATCCACTGTATGATGGCAAGGTCGTATTTCAACCAACGAGTACTGGCGGGCTATAGAGGGTAGGATGGATCGATGTGGTGGCGGAGGCCGCAGCGGCCGAGATGGATGGTGAATAGGTGGCGCCAGTGGTAGTAGTTGTGGGCGCCAAGATCACGCGAGATCGGAATAAAGAGGGAGACGTCGGCGATGGTATCGACTAAGGAGATCTGAGGGAGTTAGGGATAGGTGTGTTGGGTGGTAGTAGAGGAGGTAGCAGTTGAAGCTGGGGAACCGGCGGCGCGGAACTCGGCCAGGGAGAAAAGGGGCAGAGTCGGCCAAGGCGGCGGCGCGGGCGGCGGTGCCATGCCGAGGGCAGAAATCTAGGCGTCTGATACCATGATAGTTGGAAACAATTGGAGAATAATAGTTGTATTGATTTAGGCCTCAATGGGCTATTTATATAGATTACAAAATTTGGAGTGCAAGACTAACAGAGATAGAATTACAATTCAAAGAGGAGAGGCCAAACCGGTCAGGCCACCGACCTATGACGGTCCTAACTTTTTGCCGTCGGCATAGAGATAAGCCATTGGCGTCTTCCACTTCTCCCGTAGTGTTTGTGGAGATGGTCAATATCTAGGACACGTTGCCCATATTAGCTTTCCGTGGGCACGGATTTAATATGACAATCTAGCTATGCATACATGCATCAGATCCAGTCACCACGTAGGATTCTTTTTGAGTTTTAAACTTTAAAATATTTTATCTCTTGAACCGTAATTCGAAATTCAGACCCGTCTTCATAATTTGCTTTTTCGTGTCGAGATCTTTAAAACTAGATCCCATGTTAATATATTTTGACAACTTTTTTTTTCGAGCTTAGTTACCAGATTACTAACACTTGGTTACCATGTAAAGTTAAGTTGGTTATCAGGTTAAAATCAAATGGCAACCAGAGGCTTTTAAACTTTGTTTCTTAATAATATAAGCCCTATATGATGGTAATACAGTAATTTATCTGTTTAGAATGGATCAAGTACCTAATTTCTGTATATACATATCATTGTTATCATAAGAAATATGTAAAAATTATCTGGTGACTGTGTATTACTTGGCTGGTAATTGTTAATTATCAATCTGGTAGCTATAATACAGTAATCTGGCAACTAGTGACGGAAAAAAATATTGTCAAAACATATTAAGATGAGATCTTGTTTTGCAGTATTCGTCGAGATGAATCCAGCGGTGAAGACGGATCATCAATCGGATTCATAGTTTAAGAAATAATTTATTTTGAACTTTTAGATCGCAAAAACATTCAATATGCATACGTGGTTGTTGGCTCTTTGCTTCTTAGGGTATCACCTATGTATAAGGTGAACCTTTGCTATAAGATGAGACCCACACAACTTATAAAAATGGCTACAATGTATAAGGTCAGGTTCACCATAAGCTAGAATTCACATGTCTGTTAAAAGTACACATAAGTAAAAGAGAGAAGAGAGTAAAATAATTGTTTATTGCTTGTGGACAACGCATAAGCTCGTAGGTCACCCTTAAGAAAAATCTTCTAAAGTAAACCTTCACTATGTATATGGATAGTCTTATGGACTACTTTTTGACTTATGAATAACCTTAAGAACTATATAGTGGATGCACTTATAAGCGCGAGGACTGACGCCACCCGGCATACCGGTGGAGTTTCTATGGGAACGTGTGTTCTTAGTAGATTAAAAACATAACCGTTTGCCTATCTCTACAAACGTGATCAGTCAGATGATAGTACCTGAACCATGTCAGTGTCGCTCAATACATATAGATTGAACATGCCACATCATATCTGGCCCTCACATACGCACAATTATGTATTGCTGGTGACAGTAAGCAGACATGTCGTTCACTGTGATCTGAATCATTACTGTTGCCGATGGATCTAATCGGATCGATGTCTGCGCACACGTGCATGTGTTACAGATTCATATTCTCGGGATCAAGTAACTTCTAATTAAAGCCGATCGATCGACCAGGACCCCAAATCTAGCCGTGCGTACGTACTGGACCTACTATGAAGTACCATCGCTCCGTGCATTTGACGTAGGTACACCAGTACAACACAAAGACAATTCAATGCGGTTACAAAGCTATTACTCCTCCGGCCCATATTAATTGACTTGGAGTTGTTAAAATTTGAATGAACCTATATTCTAAATAACGTTCAGATTCATTTAAATTTAGACAAATGTGAGTCAATTAATATGGGTCGGAGGGAGTACCCACAAGAATCTTTGATCAAATGAAATTTTTAACATGTGTAAATAAATAAATATTATTTTTAATTAACAAGATGTCCTCCACATAATGTATTAGAAATATGTCTTAGCACTTTCACTTAATTTTTTGTAAATATAAGCATTTTCAGCGTCTTTTATGAAATTAAACTTTTTTAACAGTTTTATCACGGTGAAGATTCCAACTCCGCGAGGCTTACTTTAATGATTAAAGTTTGCATGTGCTTTTAACATCCTTTAAATTAACAAAACTCTTTGGATTGTGTCATGTACACGTCCTAGGTAACCATTCTATTAGAAGAACTTTATTTTGTTTGTTCAACTACCATATACTAGAATTATATGTAGTTGTTGCTATATTAATCCATTTAGACTAAATATCGCTATGAAGGATCAAATCTTGTCATAGTCAATTCCTTGAACATTATCGTCAACTCTTTCTTGACATGTCGACAATTTTATAAATGTGAAACATCCATGCTTATTTCTTTATAGATCCTATCAACCGTTCTCAACATCAACTAAGATATTCTCATGCGAATGAGAATTAGCAAACTGTTTATGAAAATGTTACTACATTAGTTTCACAGTACCTCCCTTCTTAACTCCCGCCATCATGAGCAGCGATAATCAGGACCGGCTGCATGTCTTGATCCTCACGTCATACGAGCTCTCGCGGTCTGCGCTTCTCTCCCCTCCCCCTCCCCTCCCCCTCACCCGTGTCGCGGGCGTGCGGCGCCGGTGGCGGTGGAACCCTTGGCTCTCCCCTCTCGGCGATGGATGATGGGCGGGGCTCTTTGGCTCCGGGAGGTGCAACAAGGTAACGCGCGGTCTGGGACAGCGACGGGGATATTGTAAGAGGCTAGGTGGCTGTAGGGTGCGCTGGTGCTACCGGTTGGCGACGCACATGGGTAGGAGGCGGCAGAGCCCATTCAGCCGGATCTGGCCCCTTTGGGACCCATCTAGGCCGAGACAGGCTGGCAGGTCTTCCCGTAGTGGTGACGCCTCCTAGAGGTGGAGATGGCAAGCTGCCACACTAAGTTAGTGGCGGCGCCTACCGGCCTGCTGCAACAATGGTGGCGTGGACTTTGCGGCCCGATATGGGCCCGGTGTGCCCCTGCTATAGTGTCTGGTCAGCTACCTCGATAGTGGTGGAGGTTGTTCCCTCCTGCTCGGCTGTAGTGTTGCCACCCCCCGACTCTTTCTACGCTCTCCCCTTCCGTGCTCTAGGCCTCGCGACAATGACAACGGTGATGCGATGAAGGTGACATCAAGATCGTTGTGGCGCATGTTGGTGGGCGACAAGTTGGGTGGAGTGCTTGGAAATGTCCGGGTTATTGGGTATTTTGGGGTCGAGAGAAGTCCCGTCGGCTCATCTGGCATCGACACGGTGACGCATGTGCGTGCCTCCATCCCTTCGTGAAGGGCATCGGGTACCCTTTCCACACTTACGTCAGCCTGTTGGGGAAATCCTAGGACTTGTCTGTGTAGCAGCAGCAGAAGCGTCGTCGTCGCTTTTCTTCTTGAATGTGTTGTTTGGTACGAGTCGGTCCTTGTTTTTGTTGATCTGACGGTGTTGGCATTTGTTTTTTTTACTTTCTCTCTATTTTTTCTTTCGATCTTGATTGTCCTAGCAGCGATCTCGATGTTGTACGGTGTGGTTGCTATATTAATATAGTGTGATGAAAACCTGGAGGAACTCCCGCCATCATCTTCACCTTTTCTCCCTTGTCACTCATATTCAATCGAGCAGGCCTACCTGGGCGCCCCCACTGCGAGTGACCGATCGACGGGCCGGGGAGCATGGATGATATGATGCATGAAGTGAACCCTTCCATCGGCGGCCCGGACCCCTACCTCTTCTAGTACGCACGTACCCGTCCCATGCATGCATGCACGCACGCACGCCCCCACGCTAGCTAGCTAGCTCACCTGTACAGCAGCCCCTGCATGCAGAAAGGGATAGATAGATACGTGTGGCCATCCAAGTACAGACAGAGCACGGCTACAGTTTCGACTTTCCGGCGAGCGCCAACGCCCATATATATATATATAGAGAGAGAGAGAGACGACGACGAAGCTCCGCTATATATCCATCCATCATTCACTGCACAAATTGACACACATCTGCACGTACGCATCCGCTGTCCCGTCGCGCGGGCCGGGGCAGGCAGAGCTATATAGGTACTGTTAAGCTACATATATACTAGCTCGCTGTGGCGTTGATCGACCGCGTGTCGTCGTTCTCGATCGAGCTAGCTAGCTAGTGAACGCGCGCGCGGCAGCGTCGACGTCGCACCTTGTGAGATCGATGCTGCCGGCTCGAGATCACTGATAGATCAGATCGACGACGTGCGGTGCGTGCGTGCGTGTCTGCGCCGCGCCGCCGGCTGCACGCACGCCTGCATGCCCTGCCTCGTGCTCCGCGCGCATGCAACCTGCCGCGAGGCTTATATGTAGCATGTACGTACGCGCTTGATCGACGCGCGGGGAATTTACGGCGCAGGTGCCGTGCGGGTCGGCGCCGGCCGCGCGGTGCGAGCCCCCACTGCTAGCTCCGTCCGTCCGGCCGGCCGGGGCCGTTCCAAGATAGCGGCAGCGGCAAGGGACTCAGGGTTTCTCTCAGGAGTAGCTAGCAGGTTGGTTCTTGGAGAGCGTCTATACTGACAACTTAACTGTAGGTAAAATAAGTGTGCCAAAAATAACGTTGGCTGCTGCTGCTTCTGGGGGTTGCTGGCGGTCTGGGGACGCGTCTCCTGCTGCCGACACCGGCAACAACGCCCGGCGGGGGACGAACAGTAATATGGGCGCGGGGACGCACGCACGTACACGTATATATCGTCCTGACGGTGCGTACGTAATCGTGTTGGATCCGGCCGGCCAGGCGGGCGGCGGAATGATGATATGGAATCTTTGACGTGCGCGACGGATCAGGGCATGGCATGGCGATAACCCCAGACGGCAGACACCAGAGGACCCCGAGTGCGTGCGTGCGTGCGTGACCAGCAGAGACAAGTGCTGTCGCTTCGCTCCATGGCCATGCATGTATATCCTGCACACCATGCATGCCTCGCGTTCTACGCGACGAAGACCGCCAGTCCACCTCCGCCACGCACGTACGTACTGCTGCCAGAGCAAGCTGGGAGGCTCGCTCGATGGCCACACTCGATCGGATCGAGAGTCAGAGCAGCGATCGTGCACCGCCCTGACCACTGATGACCAGACTCCATCTATCTGCGTTTCTGGCACACGCCTCCTCCTCCTCCTCCCGCCATCCCCTTGCTCTCTGCGCGTGTCACTGAGACCGACCGACCCATCCATCCATCGCCGTGCCCCGGCCGTGCGTTGCGTCCACCGCACGTACGGTGTTCACTGCTGCACCGGCCCGGTGCGTGCGTGCTCAGCTGCGCTCCAAACTCAAACTTTATGCTCTGGTCTGAGGAAAGCAGACGCTCCTCTGAATTTTCAGGCCCCGGGTCGTGGATCTGCCCGAACCTGAATAAACGCGTCGTCTGCTTTCCTCAGACCACAGCTTGACCTCCTCGTCCCCGTGGCAAAGCTGCATGTCTGCCTTTTATTATCGGTTTTGCTACTAGTATTATTTCTCGTTCGACTCAGATTTTCTTAAGTCTTAGGCCCTCTTCTTTTCAGCTTCTTGGTCAGCTTCTCCCAGAAGCTACCCTCGACCAGCTTCTCCCAGAATTTTATCTGCCAAAATCGTTTATACTTTTAAATTGAAATTGAAACTACTAGTTAAGAAGTTTGAACGAATTTTAAAGATGAGATTCTGGGAGAAGCTGGTCGAGGGTAGCTTCTGGAAGAAGCTGGCCAAGAAGCTGAAAAGAAGGGGGCCTTAGACGTCTAAAAAAAGTGCAACCATCTGTTTTAAAAAAGTGTGCAACTTTCAGTTGCATGCACTTCTCTCACAAAAAAAATGCAATTGCACTTTTCTAACACTGAAGCGAGTTGTAAATTCCTTTTAATTACGGTTGCACTTTTATTATTCACAAGGTGATGCCAGGGTGAAGCGTCGGTCGCCAAGAGCTACCCTGCCCCGCTCCTCCCCCCCCCCCCACCCGCCAGGCGGCAGCGAACACTCCTCGCGTCCGAGACCTGGGAAGGCGGCGGCGACGACGACGCCCTCACGCCCTCATCAAGGACGGTGACGGCGGATGGTGGTGGTCAGCGGCCTGGACGATCGATGGCGGTCCATTAGATGGTGAAGGCAGGAGCGGGAGATGGCCACGCGCCCGATCTCGGTCGTTTACTGCCGGATCTGTCGTTGCCGACGATTCGCGGTGGCTTCTGGGTTCGTCCGGATTCACGAGGTCACCCGGGGCTACGAGCCTGGGCATGGTGGCGGTGTCCTTCTCTCCCGTCAGAGTTGGTCGGGCGGTTGAATAAAGGTGGTTGACCTAGGGTCCTCTTGTGCGAAGATGAACACCTTCCTGATGCTGGTCCTTGCACCTGGCTGGGGTGGGGAGTTCTAGAAGGCTCCGCCGACGAATGTAACAAAGCTCCTATGCCTGCAATTTGCTGGATCAGGTGGTATTCGATCGTGCGCACACATGTTTTATTCCGACCGTTTGGTTCAGGAGGGAGCGGCGCGAAGCTCTGTCTTTTGTTGCCACCAGGAGAATTTTGATCCATGGTGAAGTCAGAGGTGGAGAATATAATGAAGGCCGTGTTGGAGATCTATCAATGGAGGTTCGAGTCACCGCATTGTTGAGGGACTTGCTTTGTGTTCTGGGCTTCACAACAACAGTATGTAAGTGGGGGTGGCAACATAGGTGAAGTTCAGAATCTTACTTTTCAGGGTGAAAATCCAAGGTCTGGCCTTAGCTGGTTGTGTCTGGCAATGACCTTGTTGAAGGCATTGTTTTGAGAGCGGGGATTATCTTTAGGGTGAAAACCTAAGATCTTTGATCGGACGACGACGACGCTTGTGCATTGTTTCCTTCTTGGAGGCGTCGTTTTTGAAGAGCCTGGAGTTCAGGTGTTGTATTGGTGGTGGTTGTACTATTGCTGCTAGGACCGGAACACTGTAGTGGGTCTTTTATTTTCTTAGTTTTTTTCTCTTTTGTTGGATGTGTGCATCCGTAATGCCAATAGGGTATTGCGTTGTTGCAGAAGCCGGGTGTAACTGGTATATTTTGATATTAATATATGATCCTTTCCAAAAAATTATTCGAAAGGTCTAAGACCATATATTATTTCAAACCAGTCCTTAGAACAACTCGTCCTTACAAGCAAACACCCCCCCCCCCCCCCCACACACACACACATAGAGAGGTTCTTAAGAAGGTCGACACCATGATCCTTTTGCATCCCTAGACGGAGTGAGCAAAGCTCGATGCTGTCTCTGGGAATCCGACGTAGCAACGTTTCGTGCCGGAGAAAGCTTGAAAAAACCTATACACATGTGAGACAGTATCAATGAAGCCATTGACGTAGACCAGAAGATGCCGACGACAACGAGAGATTGTTGTCCTAAAATGATAGTATTGAGATGCGCCAGAAGATAATCCCAACTCCATCTAGAAAGAGATAGGTGACACAAAACTCCCTAGCGAAGATGTACCTGCATGAGCCTCATCGGGTGGAGGTGGAACTTGAGGACACCCATCATCCCCTCAACAGAAAGTTGCCGACCCAAATTAGATCTAATGCCCGACGATCGACTCAAAACCCATCATACCCTCAACAGAAAGTTGCCGACCCAAATTAGACCTAATGCCCGACGATCGACTCAAAACTCTAGCCTTTCAACACTCCTCTGGTGAAGATCTGCCGAGGGTAGATGGGATCGCCTCCTTGTCGCCTCTCTCCGGAAGCCCTAGAAAAAAGCGTTTCGTAGATTAAAAAAAACCGCATGTCTTACACGCATATGTTTTTAGACGAACCTTGTTTTTTCTACACGCAGCAGAAGCGAAAATAATATTTGCTACATAGAAGCAAAAGTGGGCATTCGTGGCAAAATGGGACACGTGTGAGCAGCGGAAGTCGGAGGCTGGGATTTCTTGGATCCTCCTACGAACGCTCAGCCCTGTCCATAAAAAAACCGCATGTCTGTTGTGGACTCTGTCAGCGCTGTTCGTGATAACCCACATATGCCAAGCATGCGTTTCTGCAACTTCTGCTTGGTAGCTTAGCTAGCGTAATTATGCTCGGCCTACCGACCAGCCAATTTCAATCAATCATTTCCCCGTCAATAATGTACGCTGCGCGCGCGCGGCGTTGCTTGCCCACAATCAGCGTTTGCTCCTGCAAGCTTTGTTGTTGTTGTTGCCCCCAGCCCAATGATCATCATCTTCCTTCAAGCTGTACTGACCAAAACGTGGGCACCTGATACTATAATGATTGGAATGATCGTAGTAACAGCTAAGGCTTCGATTCCCCTCTCTCTCTCCATTGGTCTTTCTCAACGCCCAATTCGCCAGAATTGTCCTAGTATACTCAGGTTATATGTTGTCAGTTGGCACGCAGTTGGCATAGTGCAGACAACAGCAAAACCATTCTGAAAAGATTCAGACAGCACATTGCTCCAGCAGCATTCTTCAACGGAACTACCAAATGTATGCCGCGTGTTCCTTGGTATGTTAATAAAAAACTGCCACAGGTATCACTTGTGCATCCTAATATTGCTGTCTGAAGTCTAGGGACACTGGGAGAAAACAAACTACAAAATCTCATAGCTCCACATGAACTGAATAACGGAAGCACCGAGGCTTCAAAGCAGGATCAGACGTGGAAAAAATAGTGGCGGTCTAACGCTACGACTCCGATACGCTAGCCAACATCTACGATTAGCCAAGCCCCAGGTTCCGCAGATCCTTCTTCTGGCCCATGGTCGAGCCGCCCTCTTTCTTGATCCGAGAAGGCCTGACGATGCGGTCGATGATCCCGTAATCGAGGGCTCCCTCAGCGTCGAAGCGCTTCACCCTGGATAGGTCCTCATGAACCTGCCACCAGAATAAGCAAATTCTTAGGGATCAGATGAATGCTTAGGGTTGCAAATGCAGAGATAGACTGACCATGCTGAAGCACGCTACGATACATGAAAATTCAGAAACACGAACAAAACCATATGCATACTTAAAGCAAGCAGGAGTGCAGGGCACACCAAAAGGCGTTTCCAGAGTAACTGAAAGGTAAACTATGGTAGTAGAGGCCAAGCTGGTGATGAAGGTCAAAGTAACAAGAACATCGCATAGAAAATGCTTACCTGTTCAACAGTATGGCCTGTGTGCTCTGCTAACTTGCCATAAAGATAGTTTTTTATTCGATTAAGTTCGTTTGCTTCATTCTCTATGTCATCGGCCTGCCGGAAAAAAGCAACTGACCAATAAGCCACTTAAATAATAACTGCAAACTAAACTTTAGAGATTTTTAACAGCAAACTGATTAGTAAGCTTCTTCTTATCCCTGACCTGGCCTCGAGCTGCTCCAGCAGGTGACTGAAGTGAAACCCGGCAAAGAGGCATACCAGTTCGTGAACCCTAGATTGTATAAAATAGAAGAAAGCATTATAGTCGGCATTAAAACCCAAACAAATTTCTGAAAGAAGTTGTAAGTACCAATACCTTTTGTCCAGCTGCAAGAATGAATCCTGCCAAGTTGAATGCAAAGCCCAGGCAATGAGTACCAATAGGACTTTTTAGGCTTAGCATGGTATCGTATAACGCCATGCATGGTGTAAGCTGCAATATCATCAAAGAGAAATTAGAAAGCTACTCCTAGACAATATTAGGAAGTGGAGTATTTGTTTGGTGAGAATACTTCAATAGCTCTGTTAGCCATTCTGGAACATCAAAACAAACGTATATTCAGAAGCTATAAGGTACACTTAAAAAAAGGGATAGTAAATTCCAATTGCTGCGCTTACCAACAGTGTGAACATTATTTTACAGTGAGCTTTCCAAAAAATTAGGGCTACTACATTCGGAATATTTTTTATATATTTTCACCACTTAATTAATTAATTAATTAATTTTGCCTCCAAGATGATCACACTAGAATAAGATTCTCCCTTTCCAGAATGAGTATTTCCATTTCATAGCTATACATGTTTTCGCACAAGTTTTGTCCCATAAGAGGACAGAATATATAGCTCAGCACAAGACACTAAATTCAGAAAATCCTGCTCTTTCTAAGCTACAGAGTAGCACTAGCAGACCCTTAGATCCGATAAGTTCATCTCAATTTTATCTTTTACAGATAAACTATGGGACATCACGTTGTTTTCTGAATTCATTTTGGAAGATAATACAACTTGCAGGAAACAGGAACATGACCCAATTTTTTTAAAACAAGTGACATAAAAGGACAATCGATAAGAACACAATGGTAGTGTCGTTAAGTTCTTACATCGCCTCCTGGACCATTGATGTATAGAAGAATCTTTTTTGAGTCATCAACACTGTCAAGATACAGCATGCTTGCCAATAGTTGGTTACTAAATTCTTCATCAATACTGTCCCCAATGAAGATAATACGTTCACGATACTGCATACAGAAGATCAATATCAGTTCACAGGTGTAACAGAATTAATCATTGCATTAGGTACTGCGATGTCTTACTAAAGCATTCCATATGTCAAGCCATTGCCAGGTTCCTTCACCAGGTGTTCTGTAAGGTACCCGTGGTGTTCCGACAGGCATCATTGAAATACGTGCCCTAGTAGCCCTCTTGTTTGATAACCTATTAAGTGTAAATACGAGTAGGATGAGGCATTTAAGGGAAAAAATGTGTCGATAAAACCACATAATTTTTTTATGTAGAGAGTAAAGATCTACGATAAATGTTAAAAGTTCTACGGTCTCTAGATAGAACGGTAACAAATGAAGCATTTCTTTGATACTTGACTGGTACAAGCTCCCATCTTGGTTTACAAACAAAACAATTACTTTGATGAACTGAACAACATCTTGTCAACATTCTCCGTCCATGGAAAATGAACATAAAGGTGGCCAATGTACACAACCACTCACACAATTAAATCTCAAAAGCATCCATTTACATGATAAAGAAAGTCTATAGGTATTTCGATGCAAATCCCGACCACCTGATAATTACATGAACAACCCACGCAAGCATAACT
Source organism: Avena sativa (assembly GCA_916181665.1). Classification (NCBI taxonomy): domain Eukaryota; kingdom Viridiplantae; phylum Streptophyta; class Magnoliopsida; order Poales; family Poaceae; genus Avena; species Avena sativa. The sequence continues at coordinate 512,586,097 of OV702299.1, forward strand.
ATGTAACTACAGCTGTAAATGGAGACTGAACATAGCAGCTGACGAATGTGCAGCACTGCAGAACATATAACTGCACACCAATTTCGAAACACAATCATATCGATACTATAAGCAAAGTGAGGCTACGCATAAAGGCAGAGCACATACCCCAGGGATACCCTCCGGTTGACCGCAGTGTAGAACCGGGCGTTGACATTGGGGCAGGACGACTCCGACGAGCCTGCGGCAGCATTTCCAAATCCCCCAAACCAAAATCAAACACCGAAAAAACGAACCCCAGAGTAAATTGGGAAGGTTCATTTTCATTATTGCTCACCGAGCCTCGTCTGTGCCTTCAGTCCGACGAAGACCTTGGTGCCCACGCTGCAAAAGGGTAGAGACAGAGGTGAGAGGATGGGAAGCGGAGTTAGCTAGGGTTTAGGGGAGAAGAGGAGGGTACGGGCGGAGAAGGGGCGGCGGGGGTGGCTGACCTGAGAGAGGAGGCCGGGCTGGCGAGTGCGCGGGGGTGGAAGCAGGAGGAGTTGGCGGGCGCCGTCGGGGACAGCGCCATTGGAGCAGGTCTGCGGAGTGACCGGGACTGCCCGAACGGATAACGCAGGGAGGAAGAGGGTAGATATGCGCCAAGATTCGTGCATCTCCTCATCAAGCAGTTTTGTTTTTAAATCATTGAGGCCTGATCAGATTTGCCACATTTAGCATTGATGCGATATGCTCCTTGAGAATTTCAAAATCATCGAATTGCCATGTGGGTACCCGAGGTTCGTTCCTCTTTTTTTTGAAAACGAGGTTCGTTCCTTTTATAGTAGTATCACCCCGGAAACTGCTCATGTAGGTCAAGCTGCATATAGCTCGTTTAATCATCTTTTAAACTTTTTAAAGGACTACGAACAATTCTATATATTGACAATGACCTATTAACGTGTAAATCTCGACTCGAAACCCCTTGTATTTTACTCCCCACAAAAATGATAAAACCTGATAGGTTTGAAAATAGGGGTTTTTATTCTCGTGCCATATTATGGCCTCTATTACTCAATTTTGTCCACAACGTCTATCTTTTCTCACTTTTGTCCTCTTCGCTCGAATCCGGACTCTCAAACAACCAAACAGAGTGTTACCCTTAGAGGATATTTGGTTGTGCTTATTTATGCATTTTTTCTTTTGACTTATAAGCCACAAAATTATCTAAATAGGTGCTTTTCATTTTGGCTTTTGGCTGATGTCATCATACTACTATGTTTACTTAAAAGCCAAATCTAAAAACATCTATTTTGGTGCTTTTGTGGCTTATAAGCCAAACTCCAAAAGCTATATTTAAGCCTAACCAACCAGACCCTTAGTCCACGCCCTTGACCGTCACGTGCCCCTCCCCTTACATGTGGGACATGCGCTTAGAGCAAGACTAGCACTACATGTAAAAGTGGCAAACCCGTATAATAATTGCTTTTTTTAGGTTTCGAACCCGTAAACGCCGCAGATCAGAGCCCATAAAACGCTCGAACTATAAAAAAATTAAGGGCCCGGCCCAGTTCCGAGCCACATCCTAGTGGGGGTTGGAAGCACGAACTGAATCCTAGCCCCTATTCCCCTTTTCTTTGCACGCGAGGGAGTTTCCAGCTCCATCCTCCACGCCGTCGCCGCCGCCGCCACCAAATCTCCCCGCCCCACAATCGCCGCCAAATCTCCAACCATGGACCTCTCTGGTGCCGTGTCGAACGCTGGAGACGCACCGCCGCCGGTTTTGACAACCGTGGTGGATGTCTCCGTTACCGTCGCGCCATCCGCCATGGTCGGAGCCCCCACCAGCGCCGATGTCGCGGCCATGATCTCCTCCACCCACCTCGTGAAGAAAAGGAAATGGACGGGCTACCACGTCGTTCCTCAAGCGGCACGGCCGGAGGCCACGACGATCGCCCCGACGGTGGCACCCGTTGCGGTGCAGCAGCTCCCTCCTCGTGGCCGGACCAATTCGCTCTCTACGGGGCCAAAGACGAAGGTAAAGCGGGCGGCGGTCCGCAAACCCCCATCGACACCTCCATCTCCGAACCCATCGCCGGTCATTTCCTCGTCTCCTCCGCCGCTCGTCGTTTCCTCCAGGTAATCCCTCCATTGGATTTGTTTCCTCGTCTCCTCCTTGTGCACTGGAATTTGAACTTCGCTTCAATGTAGGAATAATGGGGGTGGTGAAACATCATTCTTGGATCTCCTCAACGGTGTCGCGGTTGACATTGGGGGTCCTTGACTCCCTTCGTTCAACGTTTGATGTGAATGATTATGACGAGGAAGATGAGGAGGAGGAAGTGAGCGAGATCAGGGGAAGCATTTGCTGCCAGCCAAGGCGAAGGGAGGAAGAAGCACGCGAGCAACTACAACGATGTGGAGGATGTGTTGTTGGTTCGAGCGTGGTCACAGGTGGGGATGGATGTCGTAACCGACACTGATCAAACCGGCAAGCGGTATTTGCAACGCATCGAGAATAGGTACTTGATACGTCGAAAACGTATCTATAATTTTTGATGCTCCATGCTTGTTTAGTATCTACTTTGCTTTACTTTGTCTATACTTTGAGGTGCTTTTTACATGTTTTCTGGTACTAACCTATTAACAAGTTGTCACAGTGTCAGTTGCCTGTTTTCTGCTTTTTTGGTTCCAGAAAAGCTAGTAAAGAAATATTCTCGGAATTGGACGGGACAAACATCAAAGTCAATTACTTTCCGTCGGGAACAAGAAGCACAGAGGGGAGACGAAGAGGCATGCAAGGGCATCCACACACCCCTAGGCGCGGGTGGGCCCTGCCCTGCACCTAGGCAGGGTGTAGGGCCCCTAGCCACCGCCTCTGTCTCCCCCTTCGCCTATAAGAAGCCCCCGATACAGAAACCCTAAGGACCCGATCAATATTCCACGCAACCTTCTGTAGTCGCCGCCACCGTCGTCCCTAGATCGGGGGGATCTGAAGTTCTTCCTGGCACCCTGCCGGAAGGGAGATCATCTCGGAGGCCTTCTCTCCGGTATGATGCGTGAGTAGTTCCACCTTGGACTATGGGTCCATGTAGTAGCTAGATGGTTGTATCTCCTCCTTTGTGCTTTCATGTATAGATCTTGTGAGCTCTGTTCATGATCAAGATCTAATCTATTTGTAATCATGCATGTTGTGTTTGCGGGGATCCGATGGATATTGGGATTATTATGTTGGTTTAATTAATGGTTTTGTCTTTATGATTCTATCATGTTTGTGTTGTTTGTGATCTTGCATGCTCTCCGTTGTTAGTAGCTATCTTGGCCAAGTAGTTGCTAGTGACTACAAGAGGGGTATTTATGCTCGATCGTGGGTTCATGCCTCTAGTTTCCAAGGGAAGTGATAGAAATCTCTTTGGTTGTAGATGTGCTGTTGCTACTAGGGAGAAAACAATGGTCTCTTGTTCATAGAACATGTGGACTGTTTAGCTTACACACTTTGCTTAAAGCAGTTGTCTGTTGCTTGCAACTTAATACTAGAGGGGGTTCAGATGATAACCTGAAGGTGGACTTCTAGTCATAGATGCATTTGGATGGCGGTCTATGTATCTTGTTGTATTGACCAATCGAATATCATAGGATCTTTCCGACTAGTAATTGCATTGTTATGCCTTGCTCAGTTCCTGTCAATTGCCCTGCTATAATTTGTTTACCCTTCATGCCATGTTGTTTATCTAAGGAGAGCACCTCTAGTGAACTATGGACCCCGATCCAATCTTTACCATTGATACAACTTCCACTGTTACTTGTTTACTTGCTGCAAACCATTACTTTCCACACCATACGTTTAATCCTTTGTTACAGCAACCGGTGAGATTGACAACCTCACTGTTAGTTGGGGCAAAGTATTGAGTTTGTGTTGTGCAGGTCTCAGCGTTGCTTGCAACACCTGTGTGACATTTCCTTCCTCCTAATGGTTCGATAACCTCGGTTTCTTTCTGAGGGAATACTTGCTGTTGTGCTGCTTCACACCTTGCTCTTGGTGTTCCCAACAGACTCCACGTCAAGCACCAAGTTCTCTGGTGCCATCAAGGAGTCACCAACAAGTTTTCTAGCGCCGTTGCCGGGGAGGCTAAGGACGTCTTCACTAGGGGAGTCCTTCACTTCCTTTCTCTTTACTTTGTTTTTAGTTTGCTTTGTTCCTTTTGCTTGGTTTTGTTTGTCTCTTTTCAAAAAAAAACAAAAAATTAGTGTAGTTTGGTTTGCTTTCTTTATTCAAAAACACAAAAAATTAGTTCATGTTCTAGTTGCTGGTCTGTTATTGCCTTGCTTGGTCATGCTTTCTATCAATGGATGGTTTCTTTGAAACTAGTTCTTATTGGCAAGGTGGGTTCACAGAAGAACAAAAGTATTATTATAAGGAACACTGTTTGTCATAAAAAGGGAAACACTTATGGGAACAAATTGATAAGTTGAATACTATTGCTAGAGACTTGTGCTCTACTTATAATGTTACTTATTGCTTTGATAAATCTTGTTGCTGTAGGAGGTATAAACACCTGCCTTTTCAATGTGAGTATAATGATAATATTACCATATCTTCTTATGTTAAAGGAAATTGTGACTTTTATGATGTGAAACAAATTGAAGAATTTATTGCTTTCAAGGGTGCATTTGAACTTGCTAGTTTGCTTGAAAATACTGATGATGCACCTTATGAATATGAGATTTATGAGATACTTAAATTTTTCTTTGATAATTACAAGGAAGCAAATGGCTATATTCTTGAATATTTTAATAGATGCTTTCCACAAATGGAAGAGACCAATGCCTTGCAGGAGCCTATGGAAGAAGAAATTATTGAAACTGGAAGCTCATTAGATGAAAAGAGGAGGAGAGTGATGAACAAAAGGAGGAAGAATGGATCTACCCATGCCTACCTTCTAATGAGAGTAAATCTTTACCTCTAATATTATTTGATTGTCCCCCATGCTTACCAAAGGAGGATGAATGTTATGTTCCTGTGGATCATTTTGAAATATCTACTTTGGATAAGACCTGTGGAGGTTTTAATCCCACTGTTTTTGAGCTTGATAGAAATTATGTGTTTGTAGATCATGAAAAGCATGCTTTATGTGATAGCTATATTATTGAGTTTATTCATGATGCTACTGAAAATTATTATGAGAGAGGAAAGTATGGTTGTAGAAGTTTTCATGGTACTAAAACACCTCTGTATGTGCTGAAAGTTTTGAAGTTGCTCTTGTTTCATCTTCTTATGCCTATCATTTTGTTCTTTGTGAATTTATTTGCATACAAGATTCCTATGCATAGGAAGTGGGTTAGACTTAAATTTGCTTCTTGATGCTCTCTTTGACTTCAATTCATAATTCTTATGTGAGCATCTTCTCAAGCTTTAAAGCCTAACTTAAAGGCGTTAAAGAAAAGTACTTGTTGGGAGATAACCCAAGAGTTTCCTTGAGTCTTGGAAGTTATTACTTCACTAATGACCTCTCCTTATCCTTTTTGTTTGCTTTTTGTGCCAAGAATGACCTCTAATGAGAGGGAAGTAAGATTTGGGGAGTTGTTGTCCCGAAACAGATTTCTGTCCTCCACCAAAAATATTCGTGAGGAGTCTCTGTAACTAGGATTGAGTTGAAGATTCATGAATAAATCCCCCAGTATGTTAGATAACTTTCTTTAGTTCAACACTTTTTGATTTGAGCAACAGAAGATGTTCGAAAAAATCGGTTTCTACCTGCTGGTCTGTTTTGACAAATTTCTGCCATTATTTGCATTTCCTTCTTATTGATTCCTTTTTGAGTTCTCTGTAGGTGAATTGAGATTTTTGAAGGAGTTACTACAGTATCTTGTGTTTTTAGTGAAAAGCCTTGTTGTTCCAAAGCTTTGCCAGAGGTCTAATATCTTTTAAATAAGCTAATGTTGCTAATGAAGATTGTGTGAAGTTTTGTATGAAGGAAAAATTCCAGGTGTAGAGAGAGAATGATGCAATGAGATGAAGAATGGACAAAAGCTCAAGCTTGGGGATGCCACCATGGTGTCACCCTAAGAAATATCCAAGAGGTACAAGCGTCAAAGCTTGGGGATGCCCAAGGCATCCCCTTCTTCATCAATAAAAAGCTCAAGTATATCTAGACACTTCGTTTTTATTGTTTCATGCATAGTTGTGTTGTTCTTGGAGCATCTTAGTTTTCGTTTGGTTTTCTTAGTTTGTTTAGTTTGCTTGAATAAAGTAGTTTGGACCCCCATTCTCGATGTGTTGTTTGTAAATAAGTTGCTTGGTGTTGGAAAGGAGTAGTAAGTTCTTGCTTGTAAGTGCAAGGGGAGCTTGCATTGACTGTGACTTAGACTTTAGCATGACATGCTAGGTGTTGTTTTGACCTTATGCTTAGTAATTATTTCTGTAGCATGTCTTGTTCCAAACAATTGGGATTTCTTAGTGTGCCTTGAAGAAATTATGCGTTCTTTTAGCATGCAAAAGCATAGTATTGTGGTATTCTCCTTTGATGCTTTGCTTGGGTTGACTTGGCACATTCTCACACCATGTTATGACTCTCACAAGTCACCATTAGCCTCTATGATCATTTAGTACTTGACTTGTAGTACCACTCTTTCCTTTCATTAGTAATGCTTTGTTGCACTGCATGATTATGGCTATTATTGCTCTCTTGGTTGGTTGCTCCCAATATTTTGTAGCCTCCACTTGTATGAGTAAGCTCTACTCATGCTTCAAACTTCCAAGAAACCAAGTTTTTCCAAATTGTCCACTATAAACTCCTATGCATGGTGTGTTACACCATTCCAAAGTATACTTTTTTCAGCTATCTTCCAATTAAAAACTATTTTGTTATGTGAAAACTTAGTGATTAAAGCCCTCACAAACTTGATGTCACACTTTATATTATTTGCACCTAATAAACTTGAACCATTGTGTCATCTTTGTTGTATATGCTTGCACTTATACGTTGGAATTAGCAGAACCATGCTGTCATGGGGAACATTTTCAACATTTCACTTGTACTTTGTACTCAGTTGATATCATGTTCTTTTGTCTATGGATGTCACCGGTGTGAAATAAAAAGGGAACATGTAAGTCCATGGAGTTTGTATTATGTGTTAGAGAAACGCCTGGGCCGCTAGCCTAAGCCATGCCTAATCATGGCGGAAACTTGCAGCATCACCATAGTGACATCTATGAAGCATTCTTCTTATAAAAAAAGATGCACATTGAGAAAGGAGGAAAGAGAGAAAAAAGCACCATATTCCCATGGTAAATAAGAAGATTGCTGAGATGCTCATTGTCTGCTTTCCTTTTCATGTTGGTTATGGGATAGCTTCTGTACCATGTGCAAGGGGTACCTCATTGGCGGTTCTCTATTATATGCAAATACTTATAATGACAAGAACTTACAGGTGATTGAAGTTAGTAGCATGAGGTGTGGCCCTCGTATTAGAGGGACTTGAGATTGCCAACTTATACTTTGTCAAGCATATACTCCATCTTTGTTCAATTTAACCACTTCAATATGCTTATGATAGGGGCAATGAGGGCTGAAAGCTAACAAGTACCATAATTTTTGGAAGCTCTTTTTGAAACTTGAAATCCCTGCTTCCTTTATAAAATGATTTTCTTCCACCATTATATTGAGTCTCCACCTTCTACCTTTAGGCACCATTAAGAGATCATAATTGTCATTCTGTGTGTAGTGTTCCAAAGCTTATTGATTGATGCATATTGTGATATTACTTGTTCTTGTGCTACTTGTTTCTAGTCACCCTTGTGAACTTTGAAGGTGTCCTATGCATCTATTTGCTACTCTGTGATGGACAAACTGATTGCCACTATGCCATGTTTTCTGTATGTGAAACAAACAAACCTTTTTCAATGCATGTTATTCATGATATTTGTTTGTAGCATTTCATGTTGCATGCATAGTTACTATATCCTGTTGTTAGAACTCCATGTTTCATGATCATGTTTAGAGTTCTTTGATCCCAGCTTTCAATGCTTGCAAATGGTTAGATCTTCATTGTGAAGGTGCATGTCACCTAAAAAATTATTCTTTTATCACTTACCTACTCGAGGACGAGCAGGAGTTAAGCTTGGGGATATTTGATACGTCGAAAACGTATCTATAATTTTTTATGTTCCATGCTTGTTTAGTATCTACTTTGCTTTGCTTTGTCTACACTTTGAGGTGCTTTTTACATGTTTTCTGGTACTAACCTATTAACAAGTTGCCACAAGGCCAGTTGCCAGTTGCCTGTTTTTAGCTGTTTTTGGTTCCAGAAAAGCTAGTAAAGAAATATTCTCGGAATTGGACAGGACAAACACCGAAGTCAATTACTTTTCATGGGGAACAAGAAGTCCAGAGGGGAGACGGAGAGGCGTGCCAGGGCAGGCACACCCCCTAGGCGCGGGTGGGCCCTGCCCCACGCCTAGGCAGGGTGTGGGGCCCCTGGCCACCGCCTCGGCCTCCCCCTTCACCTATAAGAAGCCCCCGATGCAGAAACCCTAAGGACCCTATCAATATTCCACGAAACCTTCTATATCCGCCGCCACCGTCGTCCCTAGATCGGGGGGATCTGAAGTTCTTCCTGGCACCCTGTCGGAGGGGAGATCATCCCGGAGGCCTTCTCTTTGGTATGATGCATGAGTAGTTACACCTTGGATTACGGGTCCATGTAACATCCCAAAAATATTAAACTTGAATCATCAAACTCTAATCATCAAAATTAGGGTTAACAAAAACTTTCCAATTAAAATATGAAAGCATGCATATGTGTGTGTATTAAAATTTGGATTCTTTTGAATTGCCTTGGTTCTGTGTTTATTTGCTTGTAAAATGATTCTTAGGTGAAATAAACATCATCTAAACAATCCCCACACTTTTCCCAAAGACAAACAAATCAAAACAAACAAATTAAGTGAATGGTCACTTTGGCCAAATTAACTCCCATGCCTACTTTGGTTATCTCTAACTTTCAGAACTTAACAGAAACATGTATAGATCTTTGCACCCCTTGATATTACTCATAACAAGGTACCAAGGCTCACTTTGTGATCATGCAAAAACATTTAAAAGCTTAGTTTAAATGACAGTTTAAAATTGAATCTATTTCATATGGGAAGATCCCACTATTTCAAAAACCACTCAAACAAGCTCAATTTTCAAAACCCAAGGATCCACAGAATCCTCAACACATGCCTAGCACACCCACCAAAAATCTTTTCAAAATTCAAAACACAAGTTCTTGCGGCCATTTCATCAAACACTTGGAGACAACAAATCAAACTGGCCAAACTTCACTGTTTTGAGCAGTAATTTGGCTAAGCATTGTTCACCATTGATCACACTTGTCTCCCCCAATGCCAACCAGTGCCTTGACCACCCCTAGCCCCTACCCTTTGCACCATGCCATGCCAACCCTAAGAAACCCTTGCCAGCCGACCATGGCTAGCTAGCCAGAGCAAGCACCAAGCCTAAACACCATGTCTAAGACACAGGCCACCGTCCACCGCCACCACCTGTCCAGCGCTCGAACCCTGCCAGCCACTGGACCACACGCCCAAGCCATGCCAAGCTTCTCTGAGAGCATGCCGAGAGCGCGCCAGAGCAACACCCTCGACACGCGCCCACAGACCGTGCGCCGCCCTCGCCACGTTCACGCGTGATCACCACCGCCCCAGCAACCCCGCAGACACCCCCGTTCGTCGCCCCATGCCTCACAGCCACCGCTCGCCGTCAAAGACGCCGCCTCTGCCGCGCAGAGCACCGCACGTTCCCGACCATTTTCCACCGCCCCTACATGCGCATTTAAACCTTAGAGCATCGCCAGGAGACCGCCCGTCGATCGCCAACCTCGGCCATGCCTCTAGCCGCCCGTAGCCGTGTCGCCACCGTCGCCTGCCCATCCCTCTCGGTCTCGCCATCGAGCCTATAAAAGGAGACGACCCCCGCTCGATTTCTTCACACCATCTCACTCCCCTCACCTCACTGATCATTCCACCCCTTAGCCGGATCAAGGCGAGCAGCGCCGGAATTTTGCCGGAGCTCGCCACTTCAGAGGAGAAGAGGAGCCGTTGATTTCGTCCACCCCCGGAGCTGCCGCGACCAACATTGAGTTCGTCGTCGTCGACTTCGTCGTTTTCCCGCCTCGTCGTCGTCACTGGAGCCCCGGTATGCCCCCTATGCACCCCCACTGAGCCGGTAGGGTTCGAGCTCGCCGGTGACCTGTTCATCATTGACGATGACCCTCAGCCGTCGATCTTCATTCTAATCCAACGCACCACATCGCCCCGTACCGCTTCGCGTTTAAAGAGACACTGACCAGTAGACCCCCCCATGTCAGTTGCGCCCCGCTCTGCGGAGTGACACTGGGCCGGCCCATTAACCCTTCCCGTGCAGCCCACTCGTTTGAATTTAGCTTTTTCTATTTTCTTTCAAACTCAGTTCTGTACCTAGTTTAAAAAATCAACCCAGCTCGATTCAGTGAACCAAATTGCATGAAACCAATTTTTTTAGAAAGATATTGAAATGCTTAATCCAAGACCGTTGGATTCAAATCATTTGGATCTATAGATCAACCTTGGTAAAAATAACAAGGCAGAAGCTTTTCTGCATTCAAACATTTTTTAAATTTCAACCATAATAGCTTTTGAGTTGATTCCAACTCTCAAAAATCACATTTGATCATACCTTTCAGAATATATAAAAACATATGTATTTACTTACAGAAATAATGTTCAAGTAATAAAAGAATGCCACATAGGCATTTCTAGTCACTTATTTTATTTAAATAAAAAGGGTAAACCTTATTAAATTGTGACACCACTTTAAATCACATTCCCATGGACTGAAATATGTGGTGATGACATGTGTCAACATGATCCCATGTTTGAGTTGGAGAATATTAAATCTTAAGTAGTTTTTCAATGAGTAGAAATTACTTTTCTAAAAATAAAATAAATAAGACAAATGCTTTAATCTTGTAATGTTAGTGATGATGCTAGATCATCTATAAAACCCTTTTGTGTGATGATTGAAAATAGTTAAGTATTGTTTGGTGATTGTGTACCTCGTATTTATTCATAGACGCTAGTACCGACCAAGGATACAAGGATGAAGGAGGATACTACGAAGAAGAAGCCGAGGAGAACTTCAACCACTGCTCTGCACAAGGCAAGCCTTACTAATCAAGTTGACCTATGCAAGCAAATACTTGCTTGTTACCATGCCAACTATATGCCTTAAGCATATGTGATTATACTCACTTGATAACCCAATCCTAGTTTTACTTGCAAGCTTTCTACTTTATTTCTTTATCAAAGATATTTCTTAGAGTTTATTTAAGTGACTTGTAGATTCTAGGAAGATAATTGAAGGTTGCATAAAGAGCATTAAATTTGTCCTAAGCTAGATAATCTTGATGTCATCCTAAGGCATGAGATTGAACTTAGTTAATCCCCACTTGTTTACCACCCCTCATTAGTACTTACCCCACTTGTAGATGCTAGTGCTAAGCATAAAACTTGATCAACTTTAGATGGGAATACTTGGTGAAAATGGTTATGAAAACCTTGGAATGATGAGTCATTCTACTGAAATGTTTTGACATGTGTTTCCGAACACCAGATAATTTTGATGATGAAAATGTTGAGGCATGAGCCTTAGCCCTTTATAAAACTGATGGTTGTCTGGATGCGATACCATTCCAATTTTACCGTACAACCACAATACCCAAAAACTGAGTAGGGCTTGACTAGAAACTTATATACTTTAGTATGGGTTCCCTCACGACCAAGGTCTGAGCTGAGGCTACCTTGTAAAGATTTTCCACCTATGCAGTACCCAAGATGACAGTTGGTCATGGTTGGGAGGCCAAACTCACAGGAGAGGTGCCTATACTAGGGCGTGTAATTGAAAGGTTAGGATTGATTATCCGCATACTGAGTATGGTGAATTCAGGATTTGTTCCTGACGGATGTATTGAATGTTGTGGTGAAAGTGTACAATCTCTGCAGAGTGTCAAACTATTCGAATAGCCGCGTTCGCGGTTATGGACAGTTGGAGTGGCCATACTCTTCCCCCGTCAGATGTTTTCGAAATGACTTGTGAAATGGATTGAGATTTTGACTTGACCACAACAGAGTTGTGATATGAAGTGCAAGTTCCCTCTTAGGTGTTATAAAACGTCAACTAGCTTTTCTTGCTTCTGAACTTAGTAGAGGTAAATCTGGCCTTTTGCAAGACAACCCTAGAGCTTAATGTCCTACTACAAAAACCCCTTTAACTTGTTAGTATTAGTTTGCGAGTATTTAAAGAGTACTCATGGCTTTGTCCCTGGCTATTCCCGTGGCCAGACTATGAAGAGGAGTACCAGGATGATGGACCCCAGGAAGGTTACGACAAATAGGATCATCTCCCATCGTCAGCATTGCCTGTGACCCCGAAGATGGAGCTTCGCCTATGCTACCTTTATTATTATTACGTATTTCCGCTGCTTGAGTTGTATTAAGAACTGGATCATGAGATCCTTATTTGTGTAAGACCTTACGTATGGTTTGTAATGGATGATGTACTGTGGTATCCAATTCTGTTATGTCTCGCAAAAATGGTAATCCTGGGATTGCGATGTATGGCATAACAGGCATCTGGGATTAAAAGTTCGAGTGTTGACAAGTTGGTATCAGAGCGATCCTGACCATAGGAGACCCTAGTTAGACTGGACGTTTGAATCAAAAACTTAGTTTCAAAACCAAAGGAAGCAAATATTTACAAAAACTTATTCCCATTCTTATCACCTTGATTCTTTCATAAAAATTCATGTTCCTCAAAAACTCTTGCAAAATACATAAAATTTGACACATTTGATCACTCTACTAACTTACTCATCCTATATTATTAATAGATGGACGTGAAGTACAACAAGTTTTATCAGTTGGGGAATGGAGGAGACCTTATCTTTGAGCGGGATTTGGACCAGATTTCAGAACTTCTGGAGCGTCCGCACCCCGAGTTCTTCAGAGCTCAGCTCAATAATCAAGGAGGAGAAGATCTGCAGTGGCTAATTGTTGCAAGTCTTCGAGGAAAGATTGAACCTCCCACTGCCGAGGGAATTCAATTCACCTTAAGAGAGAACAACTGGCTCGATGGACTTGCCAGGGCCATGCAGGAAGCTCTTGCCCGTCTGTGTGGGCAGAGTATCAACCAGATCAAGGGTACCCTCTTTGAGTTTTTTCCAAGGCGTGATGCTATGGGACAACCACTAGAAGCCCCATACCACCACGAGCTGAAGACCCAGTTGGACCACCTTAGCTTCATGATGTACGATCGTCAGCAGGAATTGGACAATTGTCGTGACTATTCCAACCACAAGTCCGCCATCATCAAGATAAAGGATCAGACCATCGCCATGCTAGCAAAGTATCACAAGTCTCGCCGCTGTCAGCTCGACAAGAAGGAGCGCATCATTGCCTGTCTTTGCCACCGTATCTCGGATTTGGAGGAGACCATCCACGAGAGAGACATGTAGTTGGAAGAAAGGGAGAATGCCGGAGAAGACCTTCGTGGAGACCCCTACTCCTATCTCAGCGATGATGATGATTTTCTGGAAGATCAGGCTATGGAATTCTTCACCGATGAGGATGACTTCTCCTTCATCAATGACGACGATGATGATGAGGATGACGACTACACCGACTCCGAGGAGTAGTAGCACTTGAGCACTAGCGTAGTGAGTTGTATTCGGTCCCACTGTATCGTAGTTTCCAGAATGGTTCTTAAAACCATATTCTCTTCTTGTTTTGTGGTGTGTCTTTGTATCGTGTGCTATGAATGAATGAAAAGCAAGTTGCTGGAAAAATCTGAGTCAAACTTTAAAAACTTTCAAAGTCCCGGAACCTTAGAAATTTCCCTCTTTTCTCATGATCTATCTCAATCTTCAGATGCCACGCGGAGGAAGTGGTTCATCCCCGGACCCGATGTTGCAGATCCTGCAAATGTTGGTTTCTGATCGTGAAGCTAAAAGAGACGAACGTCAAGCCAACCTAGCCACCCTTTAGCAGATAGCTCAGCTAGCCCACAACAATCAAGGCCAAGGAAATCAGGACAACCATGGATCTAAGCTCAAGAATTTCCAGAACACCAACCCACCTGTTTTCACTAAGTCGGAAGAGCCCTTAGGCGCCGATGATTGGCTGCAAACCATGGAGAATAACCTGGAAGTCGCCGGAGTGGAAGCTAACGAGAAAGTTCTGTTTGCCACCCATTATCTAGCCGGAGATGCAAGAGCATGGTGGAACAGTGTTCGTGCAATGACCGGAGGTCCGATGATGACCTGGGAGGAATTCAAAGTCAAGTTCAGCAGAACCCATGTGCCATCGGGTTTGATCAAGAGAATGAGAGATGAGTTCAGAGAACTGAAGCAAGGAAGGATGACCGTAGTGGAATACCGTGACAAATTCTTATCATTAGCTAGGTATGCCCCGGATGAGATCGACACCGAAGCCAAGAAGAAAGAGAGATTCCTGAATGGTTTGCATGATGAGATGCAGACTGTGTTGGTCAATATCCCCTTTGCAGATATTGAAGCCCTTGTCGACTCTGCCATCCAGATGGAAGGAAAGATCAACCAAGCCAATGAGAACCGCAAGCGTCACATGATGCATCAGGCAGGAACCCATCAGACCCCAAAGTATCGCCCTAACCCATCTCCAGGATTTGCCCCAAGAACCAACAGACCCCCAATGAACCGACCGACCTATTCCAACTGTGGAAACCCAAGGCCCAGAGGAAATCACAACAACCCCGACAACTCTAGCAATTTCAACCGTGCACCACCCAAGTTCAACAACAACAATGCTACCGCCAACACCAACACTGCCCCGAGGACTGGAAGCAATGTTGTGCCTGTTGCAGCAAAGGGCAAGTCGCAAGTGACTTGCTATGACTGTGGAAATAAGGGTCACTAATCCAATGAGTGCCCCAAGAAGAATGCCACAGCCCCCAATGCCAATGCCCCAGCTCAGCAGCAGCGTCGTGTTCATCCTGGAAGAAGGTTTGCCCTAGGGAATTCGCTCAACCGCAACGACCGTCTTTTTCTCATGCATGCTGAAGAAGCCCAGGAAGCGCCAGACGTCGTGGTGGGTATGTTTTCTGTTAATTCAGTACTTGCTCGAGTGTTGTTTGATTCTGGTGCATCGCACTCATTTGTCACCGAAGAATTTGCATGCACTAGTAAGATTCAACCAACCAAACTGAAGCATGTTATGATTGTTCAAATCCCCGGTTCCACCACCAAAGCTAGGCAAATTTGCAAAGCCATCCCCATCCGAATCCATGTCATAAATCCCCCATGGATACGAAGTACTACCAAGGACTTCAATCGTCGCACCGTAGGTCACCATACAGTGGCAGGCATGGTACCATACACATTTGCACCCATGAAAAAGGTTGTAGCTTCACATGCGAGAAACAGTCCCGTGAGAAAGAACATAACCATATAGAAATGAGTATGTACGACTAGCTACCATATAATAGCATAAAAAATAGCGCGCTATTTTTTTGCTATAGCGCCGCTATAGCTCGAACGCTACTATATGCAAAATCTGCTCACTATAGCGCTAATTACGCTTTAGCGGCGCTACGCTATAACGTCACAACGCAATAGCGCCGCTAAGAAAATCTATGAATATAGCGTCACCCCATAAGCCCATTGAGCCCATGACTCCACCACTCCCAACACTCTATGTCTAAATCTATGTCAACTCAACCCTATTTCCTAGTTCTCCCTCCTCACATGACGGTGGCGGCTTCTAACAGACTGCAACACCCGTCTCCTCCAGGTCCAGCCGGTCGGCCACCTCTCTTCTTGGAACGTCCACCAGACACAGTGAAGCACCAGGAGGATGCGCATCTCAAGTTCTCGACTAGTGAGCTGACCTAACGCAGGTCTTGTCCTCTAACTTGTCTTGCACCGGATGTCAAGCAAACTTTGTCATTTGCCACTACTAGTTAATTGATTATGCATGTATTACTCAAAAAAATAGCTGCTGAAATTCCTAGAAATACATGCTAGACCTTTTATTTTTATTTTTTTACCCACGCTATTTAAAAAATAGCGCGTTATTAGCACGCTATAACTTGCATAGCGTTCGAAGAAGGGTCACGCTAAAAGAAATAGCACGCTATTTTTTTCCTTGTATAATAGTACATTAGATAATATTCATCTAAGACACAAGAAACAGATATAGATATGTAAAGTCAAATAGATAAGATCCAAATATATATATATATATATATATATATATATATATATATATCAAAGAGAGGACATGTGTCCCATCATTACACTAATCATTAAGCAGAATCTAAAGTATAGAATCCAGGTCGGATCAAGAGTATAAATGGGCATAAGATGCCATAAAAATAATCGAGCAAGAACTCATATCAAAAGTGTCTCATGATTCTGTCTAGGATCTCCTCGAACTACTAAAAGCAGTAGTCCTTATTGGCGAAGAGCACATACTAAGAGCTAGTGTTATCCTCAAAACCAAATGTGCCCGCTAATAGGCCAAAGTAACCACGACAGAAAGAAAGAGAACAGTAAGTATCAAGATGCGTACTTGTGAGACTTAGAATTTGATTGCCCTCCCCTACATGGTATGATGGCATTAAGAGGCAGCAAAGCATGCACTAAAAAAACTATCGAGACACGCTATAACTTAATTCTATTTGATATGAATAAGAGATAAATATTCGGATACAACTATAAGTAACACAAACATAACACATCCCGAGATTTCTCCTCTAAACCAAACAAGGAAGTCATCCAAGGGAATACACGCTTTGGCAACTTTATTGAGGTGAGCTTAAAATAAGTTTAGTGGGTGATGTGGGAAATAGACTTTCCTCCTCTAGAACAATCAAGCATGGAGAAAAATAAATCTTATGTGACCCGGGTCAATCCGTACGGACCATCTCCCGCAAGTGACTTGTTGCCCTCAGATTCGGGCTGCCATGTGTCGCATGGGATTTTTCTCCTTGCTACAACACACCACTTCC
Source organism: Avena sativa (assembly GCA_916181665.1). Lineage (NCBI taxonomy): Eukaryota > Viridiplantae > Streptophyta > Magnoliopsida > Poales > Poaceae > Avena > Avena sativa. The sequence goes on from OV702299.1 coordinate 512,603,139, forward strand.
TTGCCATCATCTCGTTAGGTACCATCCTACCCGCGATCGACCGGCAGAGCACAGCCACCGAACCATAGCCGCGCCATGGCCACCTCCTGGACTCCGTCTTCCTGGTCACCCGCCGACTTCCTCGCCGAGCCGAGCCGCGTCCAAGCTCCCCGCACCATAGCCGACGACGACTACGACGTCCCGCCCTGGCGGATCGCCTCGCGGGTGCGAAGCGGAGAAACCCTCAGAGCCATCTGCAGGAAGTACTCCATCCCCGGCGGCTTCACCCCGATCCTCGCCGGAGACCGGTCCCCGCGCGCGCCGCCTCCGCCAGGGTCCGTCTGCGTGTTCGTGGACGCGCTGGAGGCCGGGATGCGTCTGCCCCTCCACCCCTTCTTCGGCGCGGTGCTCGACCACTTCGAGATCGCCCCGGGCCAGCTCGCGCCTAACGGCTGGCGCGTCATGGCGGGCTTCGTCGTGCTCTCCCACTTCGCCGGCGTGGCGCCGGCGTGGCGCCGTCGCTGGCCGTGTTCCGGCACTTCTTCGCGCTGGCCGCGTTCGGGGACAACATGCTCTACTCCTTCCGCAGCAAGGTCGCCGTCGGGTCCCTCTTCGGCCGATTGAACGCCAAGAACGCGGGGTGGAAGGAGGAGTTCTTCTTCCTGTCGTCATCGGCGCCGTGGCCATGCCCCGTGCAGTGGGGCGTGCCTTCCAGGTCCGCCACCTTCGAGGCGGCGCTCACGGGTGAAGAGAAGGGCGTGGCGGCTAAACTGCTGCTTGTCCGCGGAGGTTCCCCGATCGATCTCTCCACGTATCTCCACCGCAGCAACATGGCCGCGGCCAAAATCATCCGGGCACCATCGCCCCCGCCGCCGCCACCAGTTACACGTCAAGGTGGTCTACTGAACACCCCAGCGCGCTTCACGGCGGGCGCGGAGAAGGTGAAGAGCGAGACGGACTGCGACGACGTCTCACTTCGTGCGCCTTCGTTCGGGAAGAATAAGCGGAAGATTCCGGAGCGCCGCGCGAACGGCGAGAGCTCAGCGTCGGAATACCTCTCTTACCCGCCGGGCTTCTCCCCGCATCTCCGGAAGGCGCGGACCACCATCGCCACCACAAGCAGACATGGGAAGGTAGCGACGCCGGATTGCCATGACGACGGGGACACGGGCGGCTGGAAGGCGGCGAGGCAGCTGCTGCAGGGCATCGTCACGCCGGCGCGGCAGCGCAAGCACGCGGCGTCCAGGCCTGCCGACGTCGTTGCCTCGAGCTACGTGTCGCTGCTCCAGGTAAATTTACCTAACCAATGATCCGTTCGTTTGCATTCGATTCCGATCCGAGCATGATGTGTGTTGATCTGTATGGCGCCTGTCTCGATGAGTGCGCCGCGCAGACGGCGAACGATGTGGCGTTCTCGCTGGACTACGCTCTGGAGCTCGAGGGCAGGTTGAGGGACGCCGATGCCGAGCTGCGCAAGGTGAAAGCCGAGCTCGCCGAGGCCAAGGCGGCGGTGGTGCAGGAATCCATGGGATCCAGGGAGTAGGCGGCCGCGCTAGTTAAGCTCGTTTTGGATGCATCTCCGGCGGTGTCTCCAACGGTTCTCTGATTTGCTTTACTGTTCCTTTTCTTCAGACATTTAATTTAGGGGTGTCCGCAGCATTTCAATTGACATTTGTTTTAAGCGTGAAAAATGTTGCATCAATGCATCATACGAACTTTGTATGTATGGTCGTATCGAGAGTCTGTATCTAGTCTAGGTATATTTACATCATGTAGTACATTAAAATACTTTGTATGCCGGGGTTTGAACTCCTGGCCTTCACCTGGCATTAGGCATTTGTTTTTGTAATTGTATTTGCATGAGTTTTGACTATTTTTTATTTTTTTGGCCATATACATTCGTTGTTTATTAGGTAGTTGGCCATGTCCATTTGCACTTATATTCTAGCTAGAAAAGTGCCAAGAATGGCTGCCATTCATTTCATTAAGAGAGAATAGAGAAAATCATTCAAGATTGGCGACTCGAACGGGCTTTTTGGCACCTTTTGATGGTAATCAAAGTCGTACTAGATGTACGAGGTGTCATTGCTCCGGTGGTGATTCCAGCAGTTTTACCTAAACCTTGGAAGAGTTTTGTGTTACAAAGATTCATATCACGGAGAATATGGATTCAAGAGATTTTACTATGATTATCAGTTATAGGAGTAACTTTATAAAAAAAATCAGTCTGTTATGGAAAGGATGTCCCTTTAATGGTTTTATCAAGAATGAATAAGTTACAAGTGATTGAAAAAAGGGCAACTTTTCTAAGTGTATTTTGGTCCAAAGCAAGTCTAGACCATATATATGTGACGAAGGTATGAATTGCAGATTTAGAGTCAACTAAAATCCTTAATAAGAAAGACTGAAAGAGTATTATATTTTAGTTTGGTCATTTTTTTGAAGCAACAACAAGATGTATAAAGACATCAAGGATGCATACAACCCAAAAAAAATTATATAAAGAAAAAAAATCCAGTCATGGTGTTGACTACTCGCAAGAGTAACACTCTGAAAACCATCAAAGACAACACCTGTATTATAGACGAGATTCCCCAAAAGGAACGCCTCCAAGAAGGAAGCATAAGAGTTGTCGTCGCCAGATCGAAGATCTTGGGTTTTCATCCTGGAGAAAAGTCCAAGTTTCTAAAACAATACAATCAACAAGGTCATTGCGAGATACAACCAATGAGGCCCAAAACTTGGGGTTTCACCCTGAAAATCGGGTCTCAGTACTCAAGGAGTACCAACAAGAATGCAGTGCACCTGTGTTGCCACCCCCACTTGTTAAGGCTGCTGCTACAAGTCGGCGAACACCCGGTACACAGGGAAAACTTGTGCCACATTATCTTCATCAGAACCAGTACTCTCTCTGCAAGCACGGCTCCTGTTGGATGTTCCTCCCGTGCAAAGAAAAAGATCTGCTTGATGTTGGCCCTCGTGGATCTGGCTGGACTATCGAGTTCCGGAAGGTTCCGCCGGCCAACTCTCATGGGCACATCAGGCCTAGAGATTGCTGGATCAGAAGGTATTCGATCGTGCGTACCTTGTTTTTTTGGCCATTTGGTTTCAGCGGGAGCGTCACGAAGCTCTGGTATTTGTTTCCATTAAGTGCCATTCATCGAGCCATGGTGAAGTCAGATGCGGAGAATGTCAGGAAAACGGAAACATGAGGGCAGCGATGGTGATTTGAGTCTTTGTGGCGACGACGAACTGGCTATGTGATCTGTGACTTGCAGCAGTGACTGTTTGTGGGAGAGAGAACACTGGATGAGTTTCTGGTCTTATCTTGCAGGGTGAAAATCCAAGGTCTAACCTTAACTGGTTGTACCTGGCAATGGCCTTGTTGAAGGCATTGTTTTGCGAGCGAAGACTTTCTCTAGGGTGAAAACCTATGATCTTTGATCGGGCAACGACGGCGCTTGTACACTGTTCCCTTCTTGAAGGCGTTGTTATTGGAGTGGAGAACTACTGGTGTTGTTCTGGTGATGTCAGTGTCGTTGCTGTAAGGAATAGTTCTCTGTAGCAGGACTTTTCTTTTTTGTAATTTTTTTCTGGGTTGTGTGCATCCGTAAGGCCGCTAGGGCATGCGTTGTTGCAGAGGCTGGGTGTAATTGATATCTCTGTGATATTTATATATACTCTTTTTCAAAAAAAATACTCTCTCTAGTCCGTATTAATGACATCAACTTGTCTAGATACAAATGCATCTAGCATAAATACTTACTAGATACGTACACACATATATATACAAAAGGAAGTACTATGTTACTTGATATTTGGTGTTTATTTCATATTATTTGATCTTTTATCTATGAAACTCGTGTATATTAATTAAGGCACTCCTCTCAAAAGAAATTAAGGCACTATGAAATATTTTAATTCTTTTGTAACATTTTTTTCTAGGATACACCCTAGGAGGTGTACCAGACATATAGAAGAAGCTGCCGACGGCAGTTACAACGCCGCTAGGCGGCACCCACTGCTACCAACAGAGGAGGGTGGTAGCTCCCTCACACCCTGAGCCTACTCTCCTAACCACCCCGCGGTCACCGGCTCTGGAAAGCCAAATCTATCTCTACGAAAGAGCCCAGCTAGCCGCCACCGCCTGAATTCTTTTGTAACATTTAAGTAAAATTTAACTCTTATGCTCGTGCCATATTTGTGAAATTTTCCATTGTTAAAGTACTTCTACGTATGGAAAGGATCATAAACAAGAGTAGTACAACAATTTATGGACCGGTTTGCTTATGCATACTAACCATGTTGTATCTTGATGTTAATTAACTATTGAATATATGCTTCACCGAACAAATAACCACGGTCGACAAATAATGGTGTATCTAGAAAAAGTGGGACCCGACATCCATAGCAAGGAACTGCTCAAGCAATTTCTCATAGTTTCGACAAAATTTGGTCCCGCAAAACTACACTTAAAAGGAGATACATATTAAAGGTAACATATGAATATATGATGATTGTGCAGCATTACACGCCATATTGTACACTGTATGACACAGCTTGACAAACATCATCACAATCGTACACAATACAAGAACACTAGCTAGGCTGTAATTACATCATCTAAAAAAGAGCAGGACCGCGCGGCCAATCGAAGTGTTGACAGCATTATCGCAGCGTACATATATATACTCTCCTTTCGTCTTAAAATATAAGATGTTTTAGCTTTGTAAAGCTTTACAAAGTTAAAACATTTTATATTTTAAAACTAAGGGAGTAGAATAGAAAAGCAACAAAGCCAATCAATCGATCAATAAGGATTAATTTCGTCTTGAATTCGATTAAGGAACGAAGCAACTAAACATGAACACTAGCTAGGCTGTAATTACATCATCTAAAAAAGAGCTGGACCGCGCGGCCAATCAAAGTGTTGACAGCGTTATCGCAGCGTACATATATATATACTTTTTCGTTTTAAATATAAGATGTTTTAGGTTTGTGAAAAAAATGTATCTAAACTTTTTTGTGTGTGTAGATTTACTAAAAACCTGAGTGAATCTACGTACTAAAAAAATAAATATATTTATTTCATAAAACTAAAACATTTTATATTTTAAAACGGGAGGGAGTAGAATAGAAAAGCACCAAAGCCGATCAATCGATCTTCTTAATAAGGTCGATGATTAATTTCCTCTTGAATTCGTTAAGGAACGAAGCAACTAAACCTGAACCACGTGGACGGTGCAGTGGTGCAGGCCGAGATCCCGGAACGACGTGGAGGAGCTGGCGCGTACCTCGTCGGACGCCGCGCCGGCGAGCCTCACGACCCGGAACGCCCGCCCCCGCGCGGCGGCGCCTCCCGCGAGCAGCACCGAGCGGCAGTAGCGGTACAGCTCCGCGGTCGGACGTCCGGCGCCGAAGCTCCTGCAGAGGACGCGCCCGTCCGGGAACCGCACCCGGAGGACGCACGCCTCCTCGCCCTTCGCCGGCTCGGCGCCGTCGTCGTCTGGGGAGCCTTCACTGGACGTCGTAATAACGGGGTTGGCGGCAGGAGGCGGGGCGGCGTGGTTGTTGTTTCCGCCGGACATTGTGAGGGACGCGGAGAAAGACGCGACGAGCTCCTCCACCTGAACGGGTTGCCCCTGCCCGGCAGGAGGCGGGACGTTGTTGCCGGACATGGCGGCGAAGGCGTCCACGAGCTGATCCATCTCCATGCTTGTCGCCTTCTATCTTTTGATCGATCGATCAATCGCGCCGACTTGATCTTGCGCTCTTGTCTGAATTACGGTAGACTGCTTGCCGTGGAGATCAACGCGTGCGTGCGCGTGTATTTGTATGGAGCATTATTGCGGCGAGCGCTCGTATGAGTCCGAGTCCGCGTTCCACCCGGTGTCGGTATATATCGAATAGGAGTTCCACCCGGCGGCGCCGGTGTCGAGTTCGATATGGATTCGGCGTCCGCCGGCCGGGCACATGTACGTAACGTGTTAACACGTGCGGACGCTCTTTTTTCCTTCTGGGGATAAACTGTGCCTTTTTTTCAGCAGGAATACGGGTGGGATTATATATCACAAGTAGGATCCTAAATATAACGAAAATTACATCATAGTCCTCCAATTTTGGACAGGGGACCTCAAAACAGAAAGAAAAACGCCATTATGTCCTTCCCCACTAGAATTAAGGAAAATGATACTATACCCCGGGGGATTGCGCGTTCCGATCCCCCGGGTCGCTCCATTTCCGTTTCATGCGCTGGTTCCACCATCTACAAACGACCTTTTCCTTATCCTCAGTACAATACGCATATACTCCTCGCGTCATCCTGCAGGTCGCGTCGCACGACGCCGTCGCCCGCTCACTGCAGGTCGTGTCGGCGCGCCGCACGCCGCCGTGTGCCATGCGTCGTTAGAATCTCGTGCAGCCACGCCGCTGCTTGCGTGCCGCCGCCGGACGAGGCTGCCAGAAAAAGATCTTCCGCGCCGGCTCCGAGCTCCGACGAACTCCGGCCATCGTACACAAACCTCCTCCTTCTGCATCTGCCCCGCGTCCCTCCGAGTCGGGCTGAATCGACCGCTTCCTTGGCGTCGCAGCCTCCTTGCACCACCGTCGCGTCTCCTCCCACCCATAGCTACAAGCTGAGGTACGGCTTGCTACCACAGTGGTGGCGCTTTGCTACAAGCGGCGGCAGCGCTTGCTACCATGGCGACGGTGAAAGTGGCGACGACGCTTGCTACCACGACGGCAATGGAAGTGGTGACGACACTTGCTACCACGGCAGCAGCGCTTTGCTACAAGCTACGGCGGGGCTTGCTACCACTGCGGCAGAAGCACTTGCTACCATGGCGGCAGTGGATGCAGCGACGGCGCTTGCTACCACGGTGGCAGGGCTTGCTACCACAGCGGCGAGGCTTTGCTACAAGCGGCGCCAACACTTGCTACCATGGCAACAGTGGAAGCGACGATGGCGCTTGCTACCACGGTGGCAGGGCTTGCTACCACAGCGGCGAGGCTTTGCTACAAGCGACGGCAACATTTGCTACCATGGCGACAGTGGAAGCGGCGACGGCGCTTGCTACCACGGTGGCGGGGCTTGCTACCACATCGGCGAGGCTTTGCTACAAGGGACGACAACGTTTGCTACCATGGTGACAGTGAAAGCGGCGACGACGCTTGCTACCACGGCGGCAGGGCTTGCTACCATAGCGGCGAGGCTTTGCTACAAGCTGCAGCGGCGCTTGCTACCATGACGACGGTGCATGCTTTGCTAGAAGAGGCCATGATGCTTGCTACCATGCGTGTGCGGGCTTGCTACCGGGACGGCGCTGCTACTACCATGGGGACTGGTGAGGATGGACTTGTTGCGGCTGGTCTCGCCGGAGCTAGATGGCAGGGTTGCGACCTTCCATAGCCGGAGTTGGATCGCGGTTAGGCTCCCACGGCAACGGCGAGACATGGTCTGGACAGCTAGCCCGAGAGGAAGGACGAGACTAAAGATTGATTGCATTAATTTTGGATGGAGCTGCGCTTCCCGTTTTTCTCCATATAAGTGGTGGTCCCAGAGGACACGCGTCGGACGGGGGAGCCGGGGGATCGGAGGTTTTGATCCCTCGGGGGACGCATAGCACTTGCCTAGAATTAACCCTCTAGCTTCAGAGCAAGGGTACCACGCCATAGTCAAGGACTAGACCACTTGAGGTGTTGCAGGTGGAGATCGCCATGCCAAAGCTGATGAAAGGCCTCCAAGAACCAATATGGCTCGATGACCTGGAGTTTGCAAGGTAGATAGTACCGGGTAGCATCTGGTATAGAGCCACCATTCGGCCATAAAAGGTAGTGGCAAGCCAGCTCTTAGCCGACGGAGGGTCAGTGAGGATGTGCTCCAGAAGACCGTTGCATCTCCACACCTTCCCGCTCTGTCAATCTGCAAATGTGGAATGTAGATTGATGATCCTCATCTTCTCCGCCACCTCAATGGCCTGAAAGAGGAGGAACAATGACCATATAACCCTGATATGGGAGAGCATGTGCAAAAGGATCTCGTTAGATTTGCCCTCTAATTCGACTTCCACCATTAAGTTCATGAGGATGAAGACGATGGTAACCAGCAAGTGCCGCGCGAGGGCACCACAACACCAATCCCCACGGCATGGCGCCAAACATGATAAACGCAAACCAGACCCAAACCCTAGACCTGACCCTACCACTAATATGGCCAAGTTGCACCTCCCCTCACCAGAAGGCAGAGCCACCCGAGGAGGGGTGGGCTGCAAGCATGGATACAACTCTCAAGCTTACGGGCTAGGAGAGAGAGGAGGGGAAAGGAAAGGAGAGCCTCAAAAGATAAATAGTCCCCGTTAAAAAAAATAGATAAATAGTCTAATCTGTTGCAAATATGGTTGTTGCTGCATGAAGCCTCCCACAAATGGGCTGGCCCAAGTTCGGCACGTCGTCCCTCTTTTATTGTTTCATTTTTATTGCTTTCCTTTTTCCATTCTTTTTTATTTTTAGCTTTATTTTTGTTTTCTTATGTACGTCGTTAGCTGTTGAGCTATTGGAGGTGCTCTTAAATCCGGTATGTATGGGTTAGTTAGTCTTTAAGCTAGAATAATATTGTCGTTTGGTAGTACAAACACACATGTGCGTCACATATACAGTACCAGTTAGGGATTATTCCCTAGCTACGTTGCTCGTTGCCTCCTTAACCACCGATGCTATCAGGATGTAATCTCTTGTGGTGACAAGACCATCAATCGTCATCGATTAAGTATAAATTATAAGCACCATACTATATCTAGCTAGTTTTAAATACTAGGACTATCATACCAAAGTTACAAAAACCTTTTCTAAAGATTGAGGTAGATAGTCGTCATGTATATAAACAATGTTGTATAATTGCACGTACATAAATTCGCTATCGCCGGCCACAAATACACCACGGAGTATGTGCTAGAGAATCGGATCAATTATTGCCAAAAATAACTAAAGTTTAGACTTCAGGATGATGATGCCAGCTTAACGTAACATAACACGCCGCAGAAAGAACTGTCTAGAGACGGAAATTTGTAGTCTTGAGATGGACAGGACAACAGCCTATTTACGGTTGGTCAACGAGGCATGCAGATTGCTAGAAGTCCTCTAGAAGACTGAAACAGTAGGTCGCCCCAAGCCAACAATAACTGGCCAGCTTTTGTGGAAAGAAAGCTTTATGACAAACTTTTAACCTATAAAATTTAAACCCTGGCTACGTTCGTCGATGAATATTTCCTTTGTTCTAGTTCTTTGGGCTGGAGCCGGAGAAACGACTCTTTTAACACTTGAGGATTTCCAGCGTGCACATCTCACATGGATTGCTTTGTAAGCGATTTGCCCCTTTTTTACTTGAAAAGGTGCCTGAGCTCAAGTGTCCATTTTCTAGATGTTAGATCAACCGATGCGTTTGTCCATCGAGACGGATTAACACAAAATATTTGGTACTACAACACACCCATGTGGTTCCTTTTATAAAGCATGGTCGACGCCAACACCTGGCTCAGGGTGAACTGTGAGGCAAATCCACCAAATGCGCACATCGACAGAGGGAGATAGAGGAGACCACAACAACTGTCTATGGTTGCTAGGTGGATCTGCATGTGACACGGGCACACGGCAACAACAAACCGAGGCAGTTTTGAGGAAAGGGACCTCAACGACATTAGGGGTTAGGTTTAGGGTTGGGTTGGGGTGTGCGTCAGGGTGAGACATGTATATGATGGTGGTGAAGCCTTTTGGCCAGAAAACTAGTAGGATTTACAACGCTACAACTGTCCGGGAGTGCATTCTAGGCTTTCGAGCCATGCACAAGGACATTTTCAACATTGTGGGCCGATGATCACCGACAATGGCACCTTCTTGACCGGCCAGTTCAAGGCAGACTTTTGATTGCAATAGCTAATGATGCCAAATAACCAATTGTTGTCTTTGGCTTTTGCTTTGGTTACGGCTGAGAGCAACGATAGCCTGGAGCCGGTCATGTGTGTCTATTGGGTACTAAATTAAAATGTTCAACTTCTACGAGTTATTCTATCACAACTTCTACACATGTTCCACCCTCAGTTTAACAACACACATACACATTTCATCATATTTCCTAATGTGAACAAAATCAACCACCATATAACTTTCGGTTCTAAGAAAATATGAACTAAATTAACCACCATATATTTCCTGATGATTCCAATTGCAATGCAAATGCTAAAGACCCAGGAATCATCACATTGTTACATACAAATTTCAAAATCTAATATAAATTAGGGTTTCACCCAAACTTGCACAAATAGGGGCAATGTGATGGATTTGTCGAATAAAATTGAAGGGATTGAAGGAGAATACCTTGTGAGAGGGATGGGGCCAAAATCCATGGAGAAATCTTTCAGATCTAAACGATTGTGGAGAAGGATTTGAGAAGGGGAGAGAGGGGAGCTGCCGCCACCATGGGACCTTCCCTCAGTTCTTCTTCTGTATGTCATGGTCGAGCGAATGGACCGGCTACGGCCTTAAGTGAATAGGAGGGTAGCGCCCCGACCAGGGCGCTACACTAGGTAGGGTAGAGCTCCTCTCTCAGTGGCTACCTAACACAGACGTGGGCCTGACAAGGACCCATGTTTCCACGATGGAGGGAGGGTATCACCCCTGGGCGTGGCGCAATACCATGTGGAAGGTAGCGCCCTTGCCACATGCGCAACCCAAAAGGGCTGTTTTGTAAATTTGTTTAGGCGAAGGTTTATGTTTTGCTAATTTTACGCAATAAGGATATTTTTGTCGTTTTGACACAATAGACAGTTATGCGTGTTCGTGTGAACCAACCAACGCTGGATAATGGGCCGGAAGTTCGGCGTTCACATAGTCGCAAAGTACAAGTCAACTGGTCATTGTCCCGTGCTCTGGTTTTCACAACACACTCAGCTGTCACATGCATTGGGATGCATGAATGCGAGAAAAATGTTGCTGCATGCTGGCTGCGTGGGGAGCCAATAGATCGCGAGGGAGGAGTGTGCATGTGGAATGATTGAGGAGGAGGAGGAGGCCGGAGCCAACATCGGCATTGGCTTGAGAAATCGAGAGAAAGAGAAATCAAATGGCTACACATTGAGAGTGTTTTTATGAAGTAAATTGAACGATGGCACCATTATAGTGTTGTGGTTATAGAGAGCGACCACTTTCGGAATTAATTTTGCATAAACCATCACTTTTGAGGCATTGAGTTACAAATAATCTGAATATAAAGGTAAAAGCGTTTTGTTTAAGTAGTGGCTCTGTTTTAGTTACAAATCCGCTCAACGGCTCAAGTTGCAGATATAACATGTATTAGGCCACCTACAACGCATGGTGCTTAGGGCCGGTACCTCAGAAAAAAACCTGGTTTTTTCTGCCACTATAGAATCATCAGGTGCTTATATATGGCAAGAAATGCCTAGTTTAGCTTGGATGCTTCATCGGTGCTAAAAAGAGGAACGATCACTTTTCTATGTACCAAAACAAGATCAGGCCCACGACTCAAGCACCCACGTAGAGCTACTAGCAAATAAGAGCAGGATGCTTAGGCAGGTGCTTTGCCTTTCTCTCTGTTTAAGCACCTGTGTTTAGGCACCACCCTCCGGTGTACATGCCCTTAGTGGTGTGTTATTGGTGGTGTGTTAGTATAAGCCTAGTATGCCAGCAGTTTAGCCAAATCACAACGCAACTAATTTTCGCTTAGTATGCCGTGCGTCCCTTTTTTCAAGAGCAGGCCGACCCTCGGCAGCCAGCGGCAAGGGAATTTCTTGGCCACCGGCACGAAATATTAAAAAAAAACTCTATAGCTAATTGTGTATGGGGCCCATAATTTTGTCATGCACCGGGGCCCTAAATTGTGTATGGGGCCGGCCCTGATTGAGGGCGATAACCATACTCGACGAGCCCAAGTTCCACTTTGTCTCCCTCCGTTTTCTTTTCTTCCAAAAGTACCACGATCTTCTTTTCTTTTCTACCAAGCCACCACCAGATGATTATGTTGAAGAAGCAGGAATGTTTTTCGAGAGGCCGAGACATCGTCTGTTCCTCGATCGCTGAAATTTCCAAGGTGAGTAGACTTGCTTTACACGAAAGAAGCAACTACGGCGGCGTCGATCCGAGACCAGGCAAATTGAAACCAGAGCAGACATGCATGCCTAACTTAACTTTCCATGTCCCCTCCTCCAAGCAACGACGCTGGCCAAAGTTTCGCCACCGATCGAGACGCTGACAGGTGGGGTCGGGTAAAACCACGTGCGCGCGCCCACCGGAGCTCCTCCACGCCCCTGCTACCAGTGGCGGAGCCAGCCGGCTCACACAGCCGGGGCAAAGCAAGCACATGCCACAACAGCCAGACCGAGCGCCTTGTCTCTAGCCACCAAGGAACAAAACAACACACGCACGCACGCACGCACGCGGGGTTAGGTTAACTTCCTTGAAGACAGAACGCGCGAGAGTCGTCATCAGCTCCATCCATCGATCGAATCGAGTGAAGAAGCATGGCGGCGGTGACGATCCAGTGGGTGAAGGCGCGGCAGATCTTCGACAGCCGCGGCAACCCCACCGTCGAGGTGCGTGCGTGGGGAATTAGCTTCTCACTCTGCCCTTCCTTTCAAACTGATTATTACTCTGTTCTGGATTCTGTTGCTGCCGTTCCACCCCTGTTTCTGAACCCGTTTGCTGTTTCTGAGATTGATCTTGTTTTCGGTGCGCAGGTTGACATCGGGCTCAGCGACGGGAGCTTCGCCAGGGGCGCCGTGCCCAGCGGCGCCTCCACCGGTACGTGCCCACGTCCACAGATGACACGGCACACTCTCAGTAGCCATGTTCTTTTTTTCTCTCAAACTGGTGTTGGAATCTGCTAGAGACAACACATCAGCAGAGTCATACACACCAGCCATCGCCATCATGGTGGTGGTGGCGCGTGTGTTGTTTTTCTCTCGCGGAAAATTTCTCTTCTGTCACTGTCAAGATTTAGGGTGCCCCCTTGTTGCGTCATCCTACCTCTAGATGTAAAAAAAAAAAAAAAAATTTCTCTTATATAATCTTCTGAAACCTTGGCTGCCTGTAGGAATATACGAGGCCTTGGAGCTAAGAGACGGAGGGTCTGACTATCTTGGCAAAGGTGTTCTCAAGGTTAGCTCCACTTCCACTGGCCTGGACATACTTTCTATCCGGTCTAGTACAAAAAGTTCACCTCACAAGCTCAAGCTCCTTTCACCAACAACTGATTCAGTTATCACGATTACTTACTTAACTATGTGATGGGATTTGGTAACTAGTATAAATAAAGAATATTGTAGAAACAATTTGTGATTGGGAGATCGCGCTTGAACACTCAGAATGCACTATATGCAGACACAGGGAATGGTGCATGTAATAACGAAAAGTCAATTCCTGGATATATTACAGTACATTACATGATATACTAGAAGTTTAAGAATTAATGCAACATAATTTGGGTGAAACTGTATACTGGATCGACACTGATTATTGGACCATACCTTTATTTGTTAGGCCGTGAACAATGTAAACTCTGTTATCGGGCCGGCGCTGATTGGAAAGGTATTTATCCCAATTCTCCAAGTAACCAACCAATTCTCTTTTACATTACATATATAGCTTGTGATTAACTAATGACGAGTCATACATTGCTGCAGGATCCAACCGAGCAGGTTGAGATTGATAACTTCATGGTCCAGCAGCTCGATGGAACCTCAAACGAATGGGGCTGGTGCAAGCAGAAGGTGTGGTCGAATGGTTACTTCGAACCTTTGCATAAAGTATTCCCCGCTTTCAGTACATGTTCATACTGATGATTTTCATTTGGATGTGGAAGCTTGGGGCAAATGCTATTCTCGCGGTCTCACTTGCAGTGTGCAAAGCTGGAGCCATGGTGAAGAAGATCCCACTTTACCAGGTAAGTTCAGTACACTAGAACCTGAACAAATTGTTCAGTTAAGTTTTCAAGGGGTGTACTGAAATGTCATTTGTTTGCAGCATATCGCGAATCTTGCCGGAAACAAGACACTTGTGCTGCCTGTACCTGCTTTCAATGTGATCAATGGAGGTTCTCACGCTGGGAACAAGCTTGCCATGCAGGTACTACTATTATTGCTTGCAGACCATAGTTAACATGTTCCAGATACATGCGATTCTCATCTAGCTGTTGTATATATAGGAGTTCATGATCCTCCCAACTGGTGCCTCCTCGTTCAAGGAAGCCATGAAGATGGGAGTTGAGGTGTACCACAACCTCAAGGTGAACAACCAGCCGACACTTTTCATAATATATATCTGAACTTCAGAATTCGCATCTGACGATTTCATACGCAGAGGATCATCAAGAAGAAGTATGGTCAAGATGCCACAAATGTTGGGGATGAAGGTGGCTTTGCACCTAACATTCAGGTAAGGCCCATATTTTTTTCCAAGTGCGGTTATAGGATTGAACAAAGGAGAAAGTTGTGACTGAATTTTTTGCACAAAAGTTGATGATATGCATCAATAAGTTGGTAGGGAACCCTTGTGGAAGGCTGAGTGCAAAGCAGAATATGTTCTTTTTTCATGAAATAAAGTACAGTCTGTTCTAAATCACACCATGGAGTACTTTATGGATGATGAATTTCTGAGTACAGCTACGAATTCCACTTAGCAATGGGCCGTGACTGATTTGTATTGGCTTATGTCAAATACGTGGGTAAAAATGCCCGTATATGATATTTTCATATGTATAATTATTATGCAGGAAAACAAAGAGGGCCTTGAACTATTGAAGGCAGCTATAGCTAAGGCTGGCTACACTGGAAAAGTAGATTCACATTTTCTCTTTACTGATCTCATAATTCAGCCATTGCATTTATTTATTTGTTACTGTATAACATTGAGTTTATTTACATGTGGCAGGTAGTCATTGGAATGGACGTTGCTGCTTCTGAATTTTTCAGTGAGAAGGACAGGACTTATGATCTGAATTTCAAGGAGGATGTAATATTTTTGTAACTTTTTCTCATGTTCTCGTTTCAGATAGCTTGTGTCATTAAAAATAAGATTAGCATGTTATTTAACATCATATGACTTCACTGAACAGAACAATGACAGTTCCCACAAAATCTCGGGTGACAGCCTGAAAGATCTGTACAAATCGTTTGTTTCCGAGTACCCTATCGTGTCGATCGAAGATCCATTTGATCAGGATGACTGGGACACCTACGCCAAAATGACCGATGAGATTGGGCAGCAAGTGCAGATTGTAGGAGATGACCTTCTTGTTACTAACCCCACTGTAAGCTATATCACTGCATTTACTGCTGCAAACCTGAGGGATAACATTTACGAGCTTTTCACAATGCCTGTTTGAATTGTGCAGAGAGTTGCCAAGGCAATCAGTGAGAAGACCTGCAACGCTCTTCTCCTGAAGGTAGCACCATCACTGCCTGAAATCAATAATTCTTTTACTAAGAAACCATAATGCTAATACCAAAATGTTTATGATGGCAGGTGAATCAGATAGGCTCAGTGACAGAGAGCATTGAAGCCGTCAGCATGTCCAAGCGTGCCGGGTGGGGAGTGATGGCAAGCCACAGGAGGTAAAAGCATTGTAATCCTGTTCAACTTACTCTTAAATGGTTAGAATTTGTCACATGATCTGTATGCACTCAACTCTTTTTCGCTCTTCGCAGCGGTGAGACCGAGGATACCTTCATTGCTGACCTCTCTGTCGGTCTGGCCACGGTACTGCCCTCTAGCTAAAGCAGATATTAATTTCATATACCGTTGAGTGCCTCTTGGCTTCAGTGGTGATTTTTCCTCCATGTGTTTGTTACAGGGCCAGATCAAGACAGGAGCTCCCTGCCGGTCTGAGCGTCTAGCCAAATACAACCAGGTTTCCACTAAGCTTTTCCAAACTTGTCACTATTTCATTTTGGTGACGTAATAATAGGCTTCTACTCGTTGTATTTTTGTGTTCTGAGCGACAATTGTGTCTGGCTGCTGCAGCTGCTGAGGATCGAGGAAGAGCTTGGCGATGCGGCGGTGTATGCAGGAGCAAACTTCAGGGCGCCCGTGGAGCCATACTGAAAATCCTGCGTTGCTGGGATCTGGAGCAAGAGAAGAGCCATGAGTTTTTGTGATGCTGCTAGTTTATTACTGCTGCGTTTTTATCCAAGTCTGGTAATGTCGGACACAATAAGAGGGAGTTCTTGTTCATTCGAGAGCTAGCTGTGAGTGCTCATACGGTTTTCCGTAGTTGGTGTGATTTACTGGAATAAAAAGGTGTACGTTATTCTGAAGTTCTACAATACCAAATCAGTATCAATGTATCATAATATAATGTATTTTTATAGTGTTTTATTCAACATTTTAGGTGTTGGTGTTTTCAAAGTGTTTTCCAAGGGTGTGTTTCCCTTCTTCATGACTTTTTGCTGCGGAAGATGTGGACTTAGTCGTATGTGTTAATTTCGTACTATCTTTTAATGGTTATGTCGTGCTTGTTGATGTATCGGTAGAGATGGTGCGTGCATTATTTTGATGTATCGGTAGAGTGTCAACCTCCTTTTCGAAAAAACAATTGCGTCCCTGCAAAGTCAGATCTGTGCAATTGAGATGTTCCTTAATTAAAAACTTCATGCTGAGACATGTATTCAACTGCGGTTTCATGAAGTTGAGGCACATCGCTCCCATATACTAAAAACATGTATTTGTAGGTGATTTTTGAATGGAGCGCCAATGCCGAAAGTACAAAACTGATTTCATTGTCTGAACAAGTTGCTACCAAGTTTGAGTGGAGACACGTCAAGGAAGAGGTGGCAGGGATCGATTTTGTGTCGTGTATGCAACATCTTTGAAACATTGTTTCTGTAAAATCCGCACCATGTAAGTTGGATGGAACTTCTGGGAAAACTCTAGGAACCTATTGTGAAACAGTTCCGGTAGGTAGAGACCTTGGTATGAAGCTGCTTCTCACAACGTATTCCCTGTGTCTAGAATTAACTGACTTACATTTGATGGCTGGTCCGAGGTCAACTAAGGAAGCACTGGAAGCCACCACTTGATGGCTGGTTCAAGGTCAACTTGGACGGTGCTCTGAATGTGTGCACCATGAGTAATTCATGTGATGTTGTTTCCTATCGAATCACGCCGTGCCAAAAAAATTTCTAAAATTTCAGAAATAATCATCAAAACAACGGTACAAAGAGTTCCAAAAACTTTGCTTTTCAAGTCGATATTATTACACAATTCTTTGGATTAAGGTCAACTAGGAAAGATGATGATTCTTTCGACACGCGAGGTAAGAGTTCCCCGAGACGACGATTTATTACTACTTGCATCTTTGATTTGGCGGACCATTATTTCTGATTTTCTTGTTGGTGTTTTGGCGGACCATGTATCTTTGATTTCTAGTTCTAATAGTAAATAAAATCCACCATGATAGCTTCCCTAAAAAAAATGATCATGGTCAACTAGGGCCGATGGCGACATGGAGGCGACCCAGCAATCCACGCCAACTGTCCCTAGCTGCGAGTCCTTCGGAAACACTCCATATCGAACAAATGCACGGTACAAAGACAAAGCTGCGAATCCCTTGCAAATACAAGCGCAGAAAGCACACGAGAGGAAGCACCAAGCCTTGCAGGCAGCGGCAGGACCATGGCTCCTGCATTGCTCTACCAGTGCCTCGTCTGCCTCGCCGTGCTAGCCGGCAGCGCCGCCACCGCCGCCTCTCACTCTCAGTGCCTTGACAACCCGCCGGACCTGACGGCCGGCGGCGACCAGGCCGGTGTGGTCGTCGACGACCTCGCCGGCTTCAAGGCCTATGTCACCGGCGCCGCCCGCTCCCACAGGGCCATCGTCCTCGCCTCCGACTTCTTCGGTTAGTTAATTTTACTGTTGACTAGATGTGCAAGCGAGCACGCCCTCACTAAAAAAATGTGTAGTAGTAGCAAAGTTTTGCTGGTGCATTATTATTTTTTTATTTTATTTTTTTCAGGATTCGAAGCTCCATTGTTGAGGTACGACCTTCTTCTTGCCGGATTTCCTTTCCCCATTTTCCTTACTGCTCCGTTCTTCCCTCGTGACGACTAGAAAAATTGTGAAATCCATAAACAGCTCGTACATAGAAGCACAAAGTAATGAAGTCAATGAACTGGTATTCTGTCCAACTGTCCACTAGAGATGTATAAATGTATTATCCACCACGCAACATCACCAAATTGGAGGAAGTTTGTATAGCTGTTATGGAGTGGCACCATGTGAACTTTAGCTACTGGTGGCATTTAGGAATTCTTGCAACATTCCCTCTCCAGCTAAAAGTTGGCAATGTATTCACCCGAGGAAATCGAGAACTGTAATTCCTCTCATTCCACTTATTACGGTTCAATCTAGCATGAGTTTCTATTTGTCTTCCTCTTTTGTAAAGCAAAGCCAAGAGCTATGCGCCACCGATGATCTTTCTTACAGCAAAGAATAGAGGCCATGAACAGATAAAAATTTATTTCGATATGACTGAGCCTTAAATCAAATTGAAACGCCTACTTATTTCGATATATGATTGAGCCTTACATCAAATTAAAATGTTTATGCTTCTTGGCTGGTTCATGGAAATGAAGGAAAATTGCCGACAAAGTTGGTGAAGCTGGATACTAGCAAAATTTATTTTGATATATGATTGAGCCTTAAATCAAATTAAAAAGCTTATTATGCTTCTTGGCGGGTTCATGGAAATGAAGGAAAATTGCCGACAAAGTTGGTGAAGCTGGATACTAGGTTGTGGTGCCCGATTTCTTCAATGGAGAACCTTACACGGATGGCGCAAACAGAACAGAGTGGCTCCAGGCCCACTCTCCGGTAAATTGATTTCATCGCTACTCATTCTCTGAATAATTCAGTTTCACCCATACAGTGTATCATTCTTACAGGTAAAGGCAGCTCAAGATGCAAAACCAATCTTTGCAGCTTTGAAAAGGGAACACAAATCTCTTGTCGGAGTTGGGGGCTATTGTTGGGGAGGTGAGTGAAAACCAACAGAAGAGAATCATGTTCATATTGTACTAGCTAGAAGCCTAGAACAGAATTCAGCAAACATAATTCTGCAAACAGAATTTAGCTCATATTGTACAAGATCCTGCAGAGGAAAATACTTACGAATTCAGCAAACAGAATTTAGCTCATACTCATTATTTTTCAAGGCAGATGTTTGGCTCATACTCTCTTCCTGTACTGAATAACCGACAGGGAAATTCGCGGTGGAGGTGGCGAAAACGGACGGGGTAGAGGCAGTTGTCATCTCACATCCTGCAGCAGTCACTGTTGACGATATGAAAGGTGAGCTTCTCTATCTTTCGGTACTCTTGCTGGTGAAGGAGTAATTAAAACCTGTCTTCTGACTCTTAAGTTCGACTGCCGCTCAGAGGTCAAGTACCCCATTTCGATTCTTGGAGCTCAGAATGACACTAGTACGACGCCGAAATTGGTGTATCAGTTTGTGCAGACCTTGCGTCAAAGAAATGAGGTGAGTTCCAAGTGATTCCCTTCTCCAGTTAGAATAACTAAAACTTGAACAACATACAAAGAAGATAAAATAAAATGTAGTTGTAGATCAAGAGGCTTTTCTTGTTCTTTAACAAAAAAGAAAATAAAGTTAACTGCTAGTAAAAGCCTCATATGACTTTGCTTGTTGCAGATTCCATACTATGCAAAGATCTTTCCAGGAGTTGCACATGGTTTTGCTTGCAGATACAATGCTACCGACCCGTTCGCAGTCAAGACAGCTGAACAAGCGCTTGCCTTAATGCTTGACTGGTTCCACAAATACTTGAAATGAAAGTACCTCATCATGCAAGTCATGTACATTTTAACATCCAAATAAAAGTCTACCTGCTTCCATATATGTGCTGGAGGGGGTGATAGTCATGGTGTTGCCCTGGATGATGATGACTATGATGTAGTATATTTTGGAGTAGTTAGACTTGATGAAAACTTGTGCCAGGTTTGTATATTTTGGGAGGTGGTATTTAGTTATAACCCTTGGTTTGATGAACTTGTGTTGCATCGGCAATTGCTCGTTAATCGTGCCGCAGCACAAACGTCGTGGCTGTTTAGACTAAGTCGTACCACTACTAAGCTTGTTGTTCTCTGAATTGCAATTGCTAAAACCTTGATTTATGTTGTGTTCTTGTCATGGGTAAGCTCAGCACACTGCCGAGGAGGTAAATCTATCAGGTAGAATGCAAGTTACCAAACGATTAGCAACTTGCCGACAATAGAAAAAACATGCTAGCAAACAAATGGGTCTTGGCTTCCTCATCGGCCCAGAAACCTAAATATGGGTAACCAAACGAAATGCCCTTTAGGCATGAGAGGTTGAATTGACGCGTACAACTTCCACAGAGCCATGATCCACAGGTTCGCCAAAAGTGCACGAGCAAGCATACACGCTCCATATATAGCCTCACTTGAACAACCAAACACATTTTTTTAATCAGTGCACCAGAAAAGTGTTCTACCCAAGCCGTCCCTCACCCTCCTGTTGTACGCCATCACCTAGGCCAAGCCTCAGCTCAAGACGTCTACCTTGCACCTCAGTCTCCTCGGCTGCACGTTTCACCAAAATCGTATCAGCCAGGACCATGTCCACGTCGCTTGCCGAGCCAAAGGAAACCATCAAGTTGGACAGGTCCTTGATCACCCGTATCATACCACTGGACGTCGGTCCATGCCCAAAACTGCCGCTGGCTAACGCCGAATAGGAATAGAGTCAAGGACAATCTCTGAAGGTTGCACTTTAGTGTTGATATCCTTCACTAGCAAGGCGTTCTGCTGATAGATCCATGGACCTCCACGTATGACAAAATCAAAATCCCCTTTAGAGAAGAGCGTAATCATATAGTAATTCCCTCCCCGTTCTGCATATCTGATGCCAGCTCTTAGCTTCCACACCTCGGTGGAAAATTTATCAAACATGGCTATAGTGTTCGGCCTAAAATTTGCTATGTACCTTGCCAAGATTCTCCATGTGTTAGGCTCTGGGTCTTCCTCTACCGCCACGGCCTCGTCCTCCTCATCGAATTCAAGGTACACATCATCCTCCATATCTACCTCTCCTCCTAGCTGCGATGACATCCCCTGCCTGAATCCGACACCCTCCACTTCTTTCTGACGATCATCCTAGTTTCCGTCCTCCTTCGCCACCATATCCGAAGAAAGGAGCGCCTGGCTACGAGCTACTGTCGCCAACACATGGTCACCATTGGGCTTCGGGAGGGCAGGCCTCTCAACGAGTCCCCCATAATCCCCCCACCCTCCGGCTTCGCCATCAGTACAGCAGAGTGTCGAGCATCCGCCTGACCTCTCCCCATCGGACGCTGAGCAGGGACGCCCGCAGACCCGCGCCTTGGCTCATCTGCACCTCCACCTTCGATCTACCCCTCCCGGCTTGATCCCATCTCCGCCTGATGCAGTGCTGAGTTGACGGGAGGAAGAGGTTGAAGTAGATTCCTCCATCAACGGCGCCAGAAAACTTGTTGATGCGCCAGTGTAGATCACTTCGTTGGGAACCCCAAGAGCAAGGTGTCAAGCAGCAAGAAGCAAGTCTTCCCTCAGTAGAGACCGAGGTTATCGAACCAGAAGGAGGAAGGAAACGTCACACGGGTGTTGGAAGCAACGTGGAGACCTGCACAACACAAACTCAAGACTTTGCCCCAATGAAACAGTGAGGTTGTCAAGATCACCAATTTGCTGTAATAAAGGATTAAACGTATGGTGTGGAAGGTAATGGTTTGCATCAAATAAACAGATAATAGTGGAAGATGTATCAATGGTAAAGATTGGACCGGGGTCCATAGTTCACTAGAGGTGCTCTCCTTAGATAAACAACATGGCATGAAGGGTAAACAAATTACAACGAGGCAATTGACAGAAACTGAGCAAGGTATAACAATGCAATTACTAGCCAGAAAGATCCTATCAAGTTGATTGGGCAATACAACAATACACATAGACCGTCATCCAACTGTATCTATGACTAGAAGTCCACCTTCAAGTTATCATCCGAACCCCCTCCAGTATTAAGTTGCAAGCAACAGACAACTGCTTTAAGCAAAGTGTGTAAGGTAAACAGTCCACATGTTCCATGAACAAGAGACCGTTATTTTCTCCCTAGTAGCAACAACACATCTACAACCGAAGAGATTATTGTCACTTCCCTTGGAAACTAGAGGCATGAACCCACTATCGAGCATAAATACTCCCTCTTAGAGTCACTAGCAACTACTTGGCCAAGATAACCACTAGCAACGGAGAGCATGCAAGATCACAAACAACACAGACATGATAGAATCATAAAGATAAAACCATTAATCAAACCAACATAATAATCTCAATATCCATCGGATCCCCGCAAACACAACATGCATGATTACAAATAGATTAGATCTTGATCATGAACGGAGCTCACAAGATCTATACATGAAAGCACAAAGGAGGAGATACAACCATCTAGCTACTACATGGACCCATAGTCCAAGGTGGAACTACTCACGAATCATACCGGAGAGAAGGCCTCCGGGATGATCTACCCTCCGGCAAGGTGCCAGGAAGAGCTTCAGATCCCCCCGATCTAGGGACGATGGTGGCGGCGGCTACAGACGGTTTCGTGGATTTCTGATCGGTTACTGGGAGTTTCTGCATCGGGGGCTTCTTATAGGCGGAGGGGGAGACCGAGGCGGCCGCCAGGGCGGCCAAACCCTAGCCAGGCGCGGTCCCACCTCTGGCCGCGCCTGGGGAGGGGGGGGTCTGGCCCCTCTGGCCGGCCCCTCGGGCTCTCCTCTGGACTTCTTGTTCCCCACGGAAAGTTATTGACTTTGTCCTTCGTCCGGTCTAATTCCGAGAATATTTCTTTACTAACTTTTCTGAAACCAAAAACAGCAGAAAATAGGCATCTGGCACTGTTGCAACTTGTTAATAGGTTAGTACTAGAAAACATGTAAAAAGCACCTCAAAGTGTGGACAAGTAAAGCAAAGTAGATACTAAACAAGCATGGAGCATCAAAAATTATAGATACGTTTCCAACGTATCAGCATCCCCAAGCTTAACTCCTGCTCGTCCTCGAGTAGGTAAGTGATAAAAAGAAATTTTTTGAGGTGACATGCACCCGCACAATAAAGATCCAACCATTTGCAAACATTGAAAGCTGGGATCAAAGAACTCTAAACATGTGCATGAAAGATGGAGTTCTAACAATAGGACATAGTAATTATGCATGCAACATGGCAAGCTACAAAAAAAGATCATAAATAATATGCATTGAAAAACGTTTATTTGTTTCACATGCAGAAAACATAGCATAGTGGTAATCAGCTTGTCCCTCATAGAGTAGCAATATAATGCATAGGACACCTGCAAAGTTCACAAGGGTGACTAGAAACAAATAGCACAAGAGCAAGTAATAACACAATATGCATCAATTAATAAGCTTTGGAACACTGCACACAGAATGACAACTATGCTCTCTTAATGGTGCCTAAAGGTAGAAGGTGGAGACTCAATAGTGGTGAAAGAAAGGCCTTTTTGTAGAGGAAGCAGGGATTACAAGTTTCAAAAAGAGCTTCCAAAAATTATGGTACTTGTTAGCTTTCAGCCCTCATTGCCCGTATCATAAGCATCTTGAAGTGGTTAATGTTAAAGTGGCAAAGCTGGAGTATATGCTTGACGAAGTATAAGTTGGCAATCTCATGTCCCTTGAATATGAGGTCTACACCTCATGGATACTCAACTTAGGGCCCAAAAAAGTTCTTGTCATTGTAAGTATTTGCATATCATTGAGAACCGCCAACGGGGTACCCCTTGCACATGGTACATGAGCTTTCCCATAACCAAAATGACAAGGCAAGCAGACAATGAATATCTCAGCAATTCTTCTTATGTACCATGGGAATATGGTGCTTTTTTCTCTCTTTTCTCTTTTCTCAATGTTTCTCTCTTTTTTTATAAGAAGAATGCTTCATAGATGTCACTATGGTGATGCTGCAAGTTTTCACCATGATTAGGCATGGCTTAGGCTAGCGGCCCAGGCGTTTCTCTAACACAGAATACAAACTCCATGGACTTACAAGTTCCCACTTCATTTCACACCGGTAACATCCATAGACAAAAGAGCATGATATCAACGGAGTACAAAAGTACAAGTGCAATGTTGAAAACGTTCCCCGTGACAGCACGGTTCTGCTAATCCTAACTTATAAGTGCAAGCATATACAACAAAGTTGTTTCAATGGTTCAAGTTTATTAGGGGCAAAGAATAAAGTGTGCCATTAAGTTCTTGAGGGCTTTAATCACTAAGTTTTCACATAACAAAATAGTTTTTAATTGGAAGATAGTTGAAAACAAGAATATACTTGGAATGGTGTAACACACCATGCATAGGAGTTTATAGAGGACACTTTGGAATAACTTGGTTTCTTGGAAGTTGGAAGCATGAGTAGAACTTACTCATACAAGCGGAGGCTAGCAAAAGACTGGGAGCAACCAACTAAGAGAGCAATAATGGTCATAATTATGGAATGCAACAAAGCAAACTAATCAAAGCAAAGAGTGGTACTACAAGTCAAGGACTAAATGATCTTAGAGGCTAATAGTGACTTGTGAGAGTCATAACATGGTGTGAGCATGTGCCAAGTCAACCCAAACAAAGCATCAAACGAGAATACCACAATACTATGCTTTTGCATGCTAAAACAACGCATAATTTCTTCAAGGCACACTAAGCAATCTCAATGACTTGGAGCAATCCATGCTACATCAATAATCACTAAGCATAATGCCAAAACAACACCTAGCATGTCATGCTAAAGTCTAAGTCACAGTCAATGCAAGCTTCTCTTGCACTTCAAGCAAGAACTTACTACTCCTTTCCAAACACCAAGCAAACTTATTTGCAAAACAACATAGCGAGAACGGAGGTCCAAACTACTAAAGCAAACTAAACAAACTAAGCAAATCAAACAAAAACTAAGACGCTCCAAGAACAACACAACTGTGCATGAAACAATAAAAGTGAAGTGTCTAGATAGACCTGAGCTTTTTATTGATGAAGAAGGGGATGCCTTGGGCATCCCCAAGCTTTGACGCTTGTACCTCTTGTATATTTCTTGGGGTGAAACCACGGTGGCATCCCCAAGCTTGAGCTTTTGTCCATTCTTCATCTCATTGCATCATTCTCTCTCTACACCTAAAATTTTTCCTTCATACAAAACTTCACAAAATCTTCATGAGCAACATTAGCTTATTCAAAAGATATTAGACCACTGGTAAAGCTTTGGAACAGCAAGGCTTTTCACTAAAAACACAATCTACTGTAGTAACTCCTTCAAAGAAACTCAATTTACCTGAAGAGAGCTCAAAAAGGAATTAATAAGAAGCAAATGCAAATAATGACAGAAATCTGTCAAAAACAGACCAGCAGGTAGAAACGAATTTTTTCAAACATCTTCTGTTGCTCAAATAAAAAAGCGTTCTACTAACGAAAGTTAGCTAACATACTGGGGGATTTATTCGTAAATTTTTAGATCAGTCCGAGTTACAGAGCCTCCTCACGATTTTGTTTGGTGGAGGACATAAATCTGTTTCGGGACAGCAACTCCCCAAATCTTACTTCCCTCTCATTAGAGGTCATTCTTGGCACAGAAAGCAAAAAAAAAGGATAATGAGAGGTTATTACAAAAGTAATAACTTCTAAGACTCAAGGAAACTCTTAGGTTATCTCCCAACAAGTACTTTTCTTTAACGCCTTTAAGTTAGGCACAAGAAGCAAGAAGAATCAAGTATTTTCAAATGAAGAATTGCCCCTCTTGTTCCTTCTTTTCTTACCTTTCTTTTTCTTCTTAGGGAAGATATGATTGTTTACCGGGGGAGTAAAGTGCATGATGCCTTCTCCCACGTCTATTACTGCCCAAAGGTGTTTTAGTAGAGATCTTCCAAGTGTGATTTGTCCTTTGCCTACACATTCAATAACAAGATAATCAGTAGACACCATTTTCCCTAAGATTTTTGTAAACACACCTTCAGCTATTCCAATGGGCAATATAGGAGCATTGTTGGTAAGAGAGATTTCCTCTCCTCCTTTAGTAATCCCCCAAAGACTCAAGGAATCAAAAATATCTTTAGGCATGAGACAAAATTCAGACATGATATCACAGCGAGCATCAAAAAGTGTAGTGTTTATTGAGACTTTAATTGTGGGAAACCAATTTGAAGGCTTAGAATTTATGGGAACATAATCATGGTAAACCCTAAGAGTGTGATAGCAACTATTCATGGCAGCAATACTGGTCTCAAGATGGTTCAACCTAGCAAAAATACTTGTGAAAGAGGAATCAGACTTGCTAGGTGTACCATAGATCATGATTAGTTTCCTTATAGCATCATAAGCTTCATCCTCAGTACAAAGTAAAAAATCTTTTTCAGCCACAACATCCAAAGCATATCTATAACGAAGAGCAATACCGCGGTAGAAACTATCAATAACCAAGCTAAGACTCATCTTAGGCTCAGTTTCCCTTTGTAAAGCAAAGATTCTAGACCAAGCTTCTTTGGAACTCTCTTCACGTTTTTGCTTAAAAGTAAAGATCTTTTCCATAGGTGTCACAGAGATTGGACCAAAACCAGACATGGTAGCAACTAAGGTAGGAACTAATTTTTTTGTGTTTTTTTAATAAAGCAAGCAAACCAAACTAGACTAATTTTTTTTGGGTTTTTTTTTGAAAAGAGGCAAACAAAAGCAAGCAAACTAAAAACAAAGTAAAGAGAAAGGAAGTGAAAGACTCCCCTAGTGAAGACGTCCTTGGCCTCCCCAACAATGGCGCCAGAAAACTTGATGCAGTGCTGAGTTAACGGGAGGAAGAGGTTGAAGTAGATTCCTCCGTCAACGGCGCCAGAAAACTTGTTGATGCGCCAGTGTAGAGCACTTCATTGGGAACCCCAAGAGCAAGGTGTGAAGCAGCAAGTCTTCCCTCAGTAGATACCGAGGTTATCGAACCAGAAGGAGGAAGGAAACATCACACTGGTGTTGGAAGCAACATGGAGACCTGCACAACACAAACTCAAGACTTTGCCCCAACGAATCAATGAAGTTGTCAAGCTCACCGGTTTGCTGTAACAAAGGATTAAACGTATGGTGTGGAAGGTAATGGTTTGCAGCAAATAAAAAGATAACAGTGGAAGATGTATCAATGGTAAAGATTGGACCGGGGTCCATAGTTCACTAGAGGTGCTCTCCTTAGATAAACAACATGGCATGAAGGGTAAACAAATTACAACGACGCAATTGACAGGAACTGAGCAAGGCATAACAATGCAATTACTAGCCAGAAAGATCCTATGAAGTTGATTAGCCAATACAAAAATATACATAGACCGCCATCCAACTGCATCTATGACTAGAAGTCCACCTTCAGGTTATCATCCGAATCCCCTCCAGTATTAAGTTGCAAGCAACAGACAACTGCTTTAAGCAAAGTGTGTAAGGTAAACAGTCCACATGCTCCATGAACAAGAGACCGTTGTTTTCTCCATAGTAGCAACATCACATCTACAACTGAAGAGATTATTATCACTTCCCTTAGAAACTAGAAGCATGAACCCACTATCAAGCATAAATACTCCCTCTTGGAGTCACTAGCAACTACTTAACCATGATAACCACTAGCAACAGAGAGCATGCAAGATCACAAACAACACGGACATGATAGAATCATAAAGATAAAACCATTAATCAAACGAACATAATAATCTCAATATCCATCGGATCCCCGCAAACACAACATGCATGATTACAAATAGATTAGATCTTGATCATGAACGGAGATCACAAGATCTATATATGAAAGCACAAAGGAGGAGATACAACCATCTAGCTACTACATGGACCCACAGTCCAAGGTGGAACTACTCACGAATCATACCGGAGAGAAGGCCTCCGGGATGATCTCCCCTCCGGCAGGGTGCCGGGAAGAGCTTCAGATCCCCTCGATCTAGGGACGATGGTGGCGACGGCTACAGACGGTTTCGTGGATTTCTGATCGGGTACTGAGAGTTTCTGCATCGGGGGCTTCTTATAGGCGAAGGGGGACCGAGGTGGACGCTAGGGCGGCCAAACCCTAGCCAGACGCGGGCCTACATGTGGCCGCGCCTGGGTGAGGGGGGGTCTGGCCCCTCTGGCTGGCCCCTCGGGCTCTCCTCTGGACTTCTTGTTCCCCACGGAAAGTTATTAACTTTGTCCTTCGTCCCGTCTAATTCTGAGAATATTTCTTTACTAACTTTTCTGAAACCAAAAACAACAGAAAACAGCCATCTGGCACTATTGCAACTTGTTAATAGGTTAGTACCAGAAAACATGTAAAAAGCACCTCAAAGTGTGGAAAAGTAAAGCAAAGTAGATACTAAACAAGCATGAAGCATAAAAAATTATAGATATGTTTCCAACGTATCACCGCCTCCATCTTCCGTCCTGGATTCGACATCAGCACCTCCGCTACCTCCCGATCCCTACCATGACTAGATTTGGTCGCAAGGCAACATAAGCAATCCTCGCTGATTGTTGATTCGAGGGCTTCCTTTGACCCGGGTTTTAAGGATCCCCCCGCCGCCTCTCCTTGTGTGAGAAGACCACGGACTCCTGCCGGAGTTCCCTTCTGAATATGCCTGGTAGATCTCCAATACTCCCGCAACGCCTTCTGGTGCGCGGACGGACTCTCGTATAGGGGAGGCGGTGTCGGCGGAGCGGAGTCGCCCATCGCTAGTGTGGCACCCCGGGTTTACGGTCCGAGAATACCCATTATGCCTACAATTCACGTTTCCATGATTAGTGAGTCATGAGCATAACCGACGAGTATCATTACTACATCCATAATTAATGAATACAATTACTTACATTTATGCCATTATTATGGCGATACAACATCAATAGCGGAAGTCTTCAAGCGAAGAGCCCATGTCATGCCTTAACCTATAGGCGGCTGACTGGGAGACAACCTTGTTCGCATAGATGCCAACAAACTCCATTGATCCTCTTACTTCTGAAAGCTTGGCCAATTAAATAGCCAGGGACAATGCTGGTGAGTACTTTGAATGTACTCGCAAAACGCCTTAAGAGAACAATAATAATTGATATGCAATATGGCTGTAGTAGGATGGCTCCATGAGAGGTTCTTTTATAAACTAGTTTCTCTTGTAGATATAGCATATCTCTATATCTTTGTTGAAAAAAATTTGTAGAACATTTTTGGAAACCTTTTTGAAAAGTTTTAAGAAAACACCAGGATTGGGTCACCCATTTGTTTTTCCTTCCGGTCATCTCATGACCAAACTCCTTCCTCCTTTTTCCCGACCATCTCATGGTCAAATCATTTCCAAGCCATTGCTTTTCTGAAGTCCTTTTTGAAAACAAAACCATCACCTGGCATACAGCCGCCAGCACAACCGTCCATGACCAAGAACTTGACTATTCGAATAGATTTACACTCTATAGATGTTGTACACTGTACCCACACCATCCGATTACCCGTCCCTGATCTACACTGGGGTCGAATAACCGGTCAAGACCTTCCGGATGTCCTCTCCAATACAAGTGCCTACCCTATGAGGTTAATCCTCTCAGAACCGGGACTCCCTATATATTAACCAGTCAACCGGAGCGTGTTTTGCACCTCGACAGGTGTGCGCTTTCAATGAGGGGCTCATAGTATCGCGCGGAGGCCCATAGACCCTTTGTTCCTTCTCCTGATCGATGCTACGCATGGACCGTTGGCCGGAGAAGGCCCACCCTCCGGGGATTGTTTGCCCCTGTAGTAGTGTGAGGCACCTATATTAGATTAGACAAGCTTCCAGCCCAGCCCCGTCCCATTACAGAGTAATGTGGTTGCACAGGTTAATTGTTCTAGCATAGTAAACTATAAAGCCTAGCGTGTTTTCGTAAACATTTTTCCTCCATCACTTGTCCAACCATTTTGTAAAACCAAGACCTTCCTTATTTTCCAATCCACTTGGTAGGCCAAACCTCACCAAGGTTTTCTCATAAAACATTTTTATAAGCCTTTTTCCGGGGTCTTCCCATCCCATAGTTTTGCTTTGGCTAAACGGGGTTTCCAAGGGTTTATGGTGCTAAGACACCATCTACCATACCAGGACAAGCATGTGTCATAAAAAAGGGGGTTGCACTTAATAGTGCAAGTGGTATGAACTGGAGGAGCCAAGCCACTACTAGATATAAAGTCATCATAAGTAAAACAATGTAGTTTCATAAACAGTAGATAAACATGCAAAAGAAAAATGGTAGGACAAGGGCTTATGTGCAAGATGGTGACTTGCTGTGACCAGCGATATGTCTCGTGACATCTTTAGAATACCAGAATACCAATTACAATAATAATAAGAATAACCCAATGCTTCCTTCTTCTCAGTGTCACACAATCGCAACTATCGCCGTTATTGAGCATACATGCAAACGAACAACACCACAATCAATACATTGTATACGAGCATCAATACATACAGCAAGCAACATAATCACATGCTATACATCAGTAGGGTGTTGGAGGTTTGATTTGATTGGGTTGGGAGAAGATTTGGAGGCATTGGAAAAGGGATCCTCTTTGGATTTAAGGTTTAGGAACTACCTAAGCGAGGGTTTTTGACCAAGGGCTTGATATGTATGATACCATTGTATGAGAATGATACCACCAGATAGGTATTGATAAAATGAATCCAACTAAAGTGGTTTCACTATTTTATCAATTTCCATTGATTTATAAGGATTTTTATAGTGGATAAAACTCTAGTTTTAGGAAATAATTCACTAGATAAATTCTGGAGATGTAAAAATTATTTCCTTGGGTGATTGGGTAGTATTTAGTGGACCGAATCTGTAGGTATTGGAATCACCTCAAAACAATTACCAGATTGCCCCTGAGAAATTCCCAAATACAATACTTGATGGGATATGTCCTTTTCAACTTATTTAAACTACAAAAGCTTTTGATGTGATTCCAAGGACACATGTTAGGTATTTAGATTACCTTTCTGTGGAAATTGTAATCACCCTTTTTGGTTTTATAGATCTACTGTTATGAATTTATTGGTGGATAATCAATACACAGAACAGTTTAATTCACCAAAGTTCAACAGCTGTTCATAAAATTATGAGCTTCTAGGTTTTTAAATATGTTGATAGATAGGTGTGCAGGGAGATGGAATTAGGTCAAAAGCTCATTTGGTTTAACCTAGCGAAAATCCTAAAGCAGAATTGGCCAAATTTTGTTATTTTTCTTGTGGGCAAACCAGGAAGCCATTTTAGGTGGGACCAGTGGGACATGCAAGGTATGGCCAATACCTTTTAGTACCAATTGGATTTGCTCCATTTGGAAAAACCAAACTCTCTGGAAGATTTTATTAGTGAAAAGGACACATCTAAGTAGTAAATCATCTAGTCATTGATTTGGTACAAAACTGGGTATGCATGTTAGGTAAAACATCCAGGTACTTGAGGATTTTTGAATCTGAGCATAAACATCCACTTTTCAATTTAATTTGTATTTAAACCAACTAGGCATTTATCTATATCTCGGGAAAATAATAAAAAGAAAAGGGTTTCCAGGCCAGATTTGGGGAATGCTGGGCCGCATCAGGCAGATCCGGCCCAGCTCAAAGGGGGCGTGCGCGGGTTGTGCCCCTTCGAACCTGGCAAGAGGGGCCCGACGGTCAGCGACCCGTGGCCGCGAAGGGGTAAGGGGAAATTGGGGTCGTCCGATCTAGTGGGGATCGACGGCCCCCAGTCGTCGTCCTCGGGGGAGCCAGGCGGTGGTGAGCAAACCCTAGGGCGGGGCTGATAGGGGCAGGGGAGCTCACCAGGGGCTCGAGGGAGGCTGGGAGGTGGCGAGGGTGACACGACACTCGGCGATGGCCCTGGTGATGGGCGGCAAGTAGGGGTTCATCGTCGGGGAGGAGTTCGCGTGATGGTGCCCGAAGGGAGCTTGCCGGAGCTTGATGGAGAGGCCACCTGCAGGCGTTCCTGTACCAGAGAAGGGGTGGGTCAGATGCAGAAAAGAGAGGGGAGCTCGAGAGAGTGACATGCAGGGAGGGAGAGTGCGAGGGGGAGGGGCTTTATCGATTTTGTGAGGGAGGCCGAAACTCCTTTCTTCCTCTCCCTCGAGAAGTGCAGGGCAAGAGGGAGGGAGAGAGTGGTCTGGAGAGGTGAGTGGGGAGTAGTGGGGGTGAATGAGACAGGAAGGGGTGCTCGGGTATAAACCGAAGGGGAGAGGCTAATGGTGGAGTAGGTGTGGGAGGAAAAAGGGTAGAGGTAGTGAGGGCCAGCCATTGGGAAGCAGGGGTGGTGCTGGGTGGTGGTGGGGCCCTATGGTCGAGTACTGAATGGGGGAAGGGGTGGTGTGGCTATTGCTGTCTTTATTCAACAAGATATTTATCTCCCTCTCTCTTTATCCAAAAGATAAAGGGGCAAGGGGAGGGTTGTACTAAAGTGCTACTGTGCACAAGACCAGGGAGGGGTTGGTTTGCTGTGGTGAAAACCTTGACAAGAGTTGATGACGTTTGGAGTTGTTTTGGGTCAAGGTTGGATTGGTTTTACAAACTTGATCAAATTGGTGCTTGTGAAGGACGTTGAAAAGGTTGTATTGAGGAATGTGGGGAAATGGTACTGGTGGATAGATAAGGTCAAATAATCCATTCAAGATTTAATTGGGATTTTTCTAATGATTAAAACCCCATTTAAATGCATTTATTCAAAAAGTGCAGAAGTAGATTATAGAAGCTAATGTGATATTTTTACATTAGCCAATGTTGGTTTTTGATGTGAGATAGTCCCTAATACCATATCACACATTGGGGAATTTTATTGGAATTTAATGAGATGATAAAATATTTTTAAGGAATTATTTCTTGTTTCTTCCATTTAAGAAAAAGGGCAAAAATAAATAATAAGGAATATCAAAAATATTAATTTTTGAGTTGGAAGGGTGGCATATGATACATAGGCAAAAAATGTGCCTTGAGTTGGCAAGGTGATTTGTAGAAAAACAAACTTGCCTTTATAGACAGAGATTTTAGGGTGTTGCCAGAAAAAGAATTTAAATAGCTTTAGGCTCCAAATAATTATGGAAATTATTTGGAAAATGATTATATCCAAAGTAGGTGATTTATACTTGATTCATACATCATTTTCCACTAGGGTTTTGAAGGATTTTGGTGAAATGGGAGAAAACTAGATTTTAGGGAATCTAGGGTTTTGTTATTTTCATGTCATCTAAACATGGTTGGATTGGTGAGCTCAAAGGTCACCTTGGTGCAAGGGATATATGGATAGCTGGAACATGTTATATAGATGATCAAGGAATCAAGGGTTGGGCTTGGTTGGATTTGAGGTGATGTAGGAGTGATGTCAAACTTTGATGAAAATAAGGCTGCCATAACATAGTGGTCATGATGCCTCATTAACCATGGTGGTTGAAGAAGCACAAGGTTCCAATGGAAACAAGTGAAGAGTGGATTGAGAGACCCTGATTAGTAGATCATAACCATGCAAGGATTTGGTTAAGGGAAGGTAGCATATAGATGTGAGCTTCTGCCAAATTAGACAAGATGATAAGATTTGTAGAAAAGACTATTATCTTGACTACCAAACCATCATGGATGAGTGGGAACCAGAATGGTTTAACCAAGGACAAGAGTGGGCTTTGGTAGTACTAATGATTTACTACAATATGTTTCAAGTACATTCTCAAGAATGCATATAGGATGGAAAAAGGTAGAGCTCCAAAGACTGAATCTAGGTAAGAATTCCAGACTTAGCCATTTTGGCATAGTTGGGGATTTTGACTAGTATGCAAGAGGGAAACATTTGAGAGGGTGGCCAGGGTTTATCCTTCCCATCAAGTGATTGATGTTGGGGTATAAATTCAATAGAGGGGATCCATGCTTGGATTCAGTCTTCACTGAGTTGGAAACTATCAAAGGGGATTTTCCCTAGATTGATCTGGTGAGGGGATGAGATGGTTACTTTAGTGGCTAAGGATAGATCCAGATTTGGATGCTTAGTTTGAGATTGATGAACACAAGCAAAGACTGGGTCCTAAGGAAGGAGCTACTAGATTAGCTCACTCTAGTTCCTAAGAAAATAAGGCAATCATCAGATCAAGGCAATTCATCAGACAACAGATCAAGGGAATTCATCTTATCAACTTATCCAACTACTACTAAGGTTACCATCAAGCCTAGCTTGAGGTAAAGATGGGAATATTTGAATTGGTTATGCTTATTTGAAATCAGATAAGGGCCATCTTGGTATTGCTACCAAGATTGGAATGAAAAGGTTTTAATAAAGGTTTTGGAAAACCTAGGGATAAGAGCAGCTGGGAGTTCTGTGTTGAAAACATAAGGAGATTATACTTAGGTCTCCATAGTTTTGTTAATAGAACTAGTAGAGTATTTTGTTGTGTCAAAGTCATCTTGGCTCAGGTTTTGAAATGCCAGAACATTTGAGGATATGAAAGATGAGCCAAGACATCTCTAGAATTAAAATAGCCTTTGGTAAACTAGTGTTGAGTTAGGGAGTACATCACCTAATACACAATCAGTTGCATACACTCAAGCAAACAAGTAATCAAACATTGCAAAACTTGGCAAGAAAAAGTTTTTTTCCCCATAATTTTTGCCTTCTGGACAGCAAATCAGGGTTGCTGAAATTGGGATGTTACAGCTAGAGCCAACCCTAAACAGATAGACTTCTACTCTTCAATGGCTTCCCTTTCTCGTGGTCGTCTATGTTATAATAGTTTGCTTGTTGATGTGTCGGTAGAGATGGTGTGTGCATTACTTTTCGAAAAAACCATTCCATCCGTGCAATTGAGATGTGCCTTCACAACTTCATGTTGAGACATGTATTCAACTGCGCTTTCATGAACTTCAGACTTCTTTTGAGGCACCTCGCCCCCATACCCAAAACATGTACTAGTATTTGTAGGTGATTTACCAATGGAGCGCCAGTGCCGAAATTATAAAACCGATTTCAATGTATGAATACATGTTGCTAGTACCAAGTTGGAGTGGAGACACCTCAAGGAAGAGGTCGCAAAGGATGCTTTTTGTGTTGTGTATGCAACATCTTTGGAACATTGTTGTTGTAAGATCCGCACCATATAACTTGTAGTATTGAACTTCTAGGGAAATTAACTCTAGGCATCTATTGCGAAACAGTTCCGGTTGGTAGCGACCCTGGCTAATAATCATTTTGTTTTCCAATATGAAGTTGCTTCTTGCAATGTATTACTATGAATTTGTGGCATGTCTGCAGTCCACGGGGAACCGTTGGCTTCGCCTTAAAGCACCGTTATAGGTATGCGTAGTATACTTTAAGGTCATGTACAACAAGGAGCGCTAGGATCAATGTCCTAACTGATCAGTAGTTACGGTTTAGAATCATGGAGTTCCCCTGGCGTCGACGCAAGAAAAGGAGTCGAGCACTTTTCCAGGCATGGTGAATCAACGAGCAATGGGGGGGCACCAACAGGTCAGTTTTCCATCCATTGTTAGCATCCAACATTGAGAAGGCAGGCACTTGGATTATTTCGATAATATTATTTTTTCTTTGTAAACGTCAGGATATTACATGGCCTAAGAGTGGGATGAATTAAGAAAAAAACACCTAAAGTCCCCGCCGTTAACTAAGGAAGCACTGGAAGCCACCACTTGATGGCTGGTTCTGTTAGGAATAGGCAACCTGTATTCCTCAGGGGCCAAAGGCCACAATATATAGTAGTACATGTATAGGTGGAAATATGCAGGAAAACCCCCTAACAAGTGGGGACATACAATATATAAATATACATCTACCCCCCCCCCCCTCAAACTCATGGTGGCTCCACAACACTGAGTTGGAGAGAAAGAAAGTATGCTGCCGCAATGATCTGTGCCTTCATAAAGAAATCCGCCAACTGTAACTCTGAAGGCACATACTGAAGTGCAACAACCTGAGCCTGCACCTGAGCACGTGTATAGAAAGCATCAACACCAATATGCTTGGTAAGCTCATGCTTGACCTGATCACGTGCAATACTAATAGCACATGTACTGTCAGACAAAACCAGAGTGGGTGTGGTAATAGAGACCCCAAAATCCACAAGAAACCACCGTAACCAGGTTACCTCAGCAGTCAACACGGCCATAGCACGCAACTCAGCCTCAACACTCGAACGGGAAACCGCTGTTTGTTTCTTTGTCTTCCAAGCAATGAGCGAACCACCAAGAAACACACGGTAAGCAGAAAGTGAACGGTGATCTGTAGGATCACTAGCCCACGTAGCATCCGAATAGCACTGGAGCTGGAGGGAGCTGGAACGAGGAAAGAAAAGACAACGAGTGATCGTGCCACGAAGATAACGAAGAACATGGAGAAGATGACTATAGTGAACAGTAGTAGGAGCGGAAATAAACTGACTCAGAATATGAACAGGATAAGATATGTCAGGACGAGTGACACCAAGATAAACAAGACTCCCAACAAGATGGCGATAACGCGTCGGATCAAGAAGAGGATCACCATCAGTAGGACGAAGCTTGATATTAAGCTCCATAGGGGTCTCAACAGTGCGCTCATCATCCCCAAGAGCAGCACAGGCAAGAAGATCCTGAATATACTTTTCCAGGGAGATGAAAAAGCCATCAGAAGTGGAGGAAACCTCAATCCCAAGAAAATATCAAAGAGGACCAAGATCAGTCATAAGAAACTGATCACGAAGGCGAGCCTTAACAAAGGCGATATACTCAGGATCATCACCAGTAATGATCATATCACGAACATAGAGAAGGAGAAGAGTGCGTCCACGAGGAGAAGTGTGAACAAACAGCGCTGGATCATGAGCACTAGGAGAGAAACCAGCAGCAGTCATCACAGAGGCAAAGCGCTCAAACCAGACACGAGGGGACTATTTCATGCCATAAAGAGAATGCCGAAGATGACAAACCATCCCAGCGGGAACAGAATACCTAGGAGGAGGCTGCATATAAATGTAACATCCCAACATTAGAGATTAGAAATAAGCTGAACACAGATGTGTGCATTGCATTCATGCATAGAAAATCCGAATAATTTTCACGCTTTTAAATAAAAAAGTTGTCAAAGTGATTAAAGCTTCTATCACCTTGATGGAACTGAAGTAGATCATCAAGTTGACTGCGATAAGTTTCAATATGACCTTTGATAAACCTTATTTTGGGTAAGGGAGATTTGATCTAAGGTTAGAACAAATGTAATTAAGGTTAAACCCTAATACATTATTTAATAGTTAATATTTGATTCTTAAGTAATAGGAGTGTAACAACTAAATCTTGATCAATCTTAATCTCATCTACTTATACCATGAGTATCATGGTAATACCTAACCTTAACTCTTTAGTGAGTTTGAGTAGGAAAGAAACCAAGTCAAGATCATTCACCATATATCTTTCTTTCCATATCAATCTTTATCATCTCTAATGAACCCTATCTCAATATCTGTTGTTCATCAATGTTGAGTAATCAACTATTGATTCACCAATTCTTAATCTATCAACTCTTGACCTTATCATAGCATACATTTAAGTGCCTATAAGGAAACAACTAAGAAGAGGTAAATAGTAATGCTAGTTTTAGATATCATCTATAGGATGGGAGGGATTGAAGAGAATCAAATCAATATGATAATTGATGGAGTTAAACTCACTCCTGAAATGATAGAAGAGTTAATGGAATATATAATTATATGATAGTAAAGAAGATTACAAGGATGAATCCTGAAGATAGTTACCAGTAGTAATTATATTGGATCAAGTGGGCATAGTCCATGAATAAACAACCCTTAATCCAATAAGAGATAATAAGAAGATAATTTCAATACAATTGTAAAGTTGTATTGATGAAGCCTTGATTATCCAACTGGAAACCTAAGCTATAAATGATTAAAGGATTATAATGATCATGCTTTTGTCACCAAGATTGAATGCTTATATCATGTATAAGTGACATTGGTGAATAGAACATGATTGAACCCTAGTATAGATATGTTATTCTAGAGTAGTCATTACAAGTCACATTAATATATGTGAGGTTGGAGTATGAGTTACTGGAGTAAAGTAAATATAAAATAGTATGACCAAGCTGAAGCTAGAGTAGCATTGAGTTATTGATGTAGTATTATTCCTCTTAAAGGATAGTAAGCATTTTAGGGAAGTATAACTTGATATATAAATCTATTGGAATAATATTAGTGCTGAGTAAAGAGGAAGGTGGATAAGAATATTCTTGTGAAGTAAAGATCATCATGCTAACACATGATGATGGATAGGAAGAAGCAATATATCTAGGAAAGGAATTCCTTAATTAGAAGTCTAGGATTGTGAATTATGGAAGGTAGGAATTCTTGGTAAACACTAAACCCTAAATCTATAACCAAGCTTAACATCCATCTCATCTGTTGGATAAATAATTTTATTTTCACAATGCTTTATAGTAATATTTTCCTATAGCAAATCACTTAAGCACATCCTTGTCATTTCCAATTATCATAACCATATGTGCTTAGGAGTTATCTTTATCAATTATTTTCCATAATACATTCCAAGAAAATAACTTTCTATTTAAAAGGGTGATACCATTAAAGATCACAAACATAAAAACAATATGTTTAGTCATTAATCCTTATTCACATTAACAAAAGAATATAAGTATAGTAAGTACCCTAAAAACTAGGGTAAGCAATTACAATTTAGAACACTAAAGTTATTAATGAGTTTTATCCTCAACATCTCATAAATATTCAATTTATATTCATTAGGCAAATTCTTTGATCCATTTCTCTAATCACTCATTCCATATGAGCATTGAATAAGTGGGGATACAATAATTATAAACCACCCTATACTTTACTATGTGATTAAATACATAAAAATAAACCCTATGAGTATTACTAAACATTTTAAAACTTCATTACTCCAAAAAAGGTAAAAAAAACAATGTTATAGTTAATTTTTAAGATCTTAAACAAATCCTAAGAACCCTAAACCCTAGGATAATCATTTACCATTCAAACCCTAACTCTTTTGTTAGTTATAATAAAATATATATACCTTGTTATTCCCTAGATTCATGGGAGTAATATTAACCATGTTAAATCTTTAGGCTATTATGCATCAAATAATAATAAAGGATCACATATAAAAATTTCCTCTATATTATAAATAAATAAGAATCAAAACTCATGTAGTTAATAGTAATGCATTCTATAATAAGTTTATGGATATTAGCTCAATTAAATGCGTATCAAAAGCCCTTACAAATAATAATAGGAAAAGTATATATATAAAGAAAATAAAGAAACTATAGCACTATATAATAAAAACTCACAAAATCATTTTAAATACCATTTATCATTGCTGCAAGTATTAGCAAAGTAATTCCATAAAGATAAATCAAAATTATTTCTTAAATAAAATGTTAGAAAATAAAACAGATAATAGAAATCGAAAAAAAAACCGAGAGAAAAAAATAAAGCAATCAGCTCCTGGCCCATGGCCCATTTCCCCTCTCTCTTACTCGTCGCTCATGAGCAGCCAAATGCAGCCCATCTGGCCCAAGTGCGGCCCGGCACTGGCCCGTACCCCTTTGACCTTCTATCCGCGTCGTCTTCCTCGCGTCACCGGCGACCTCATGATGCGGTGAAGCAGCTCGCTGGCAGCCACCCCGTCGCCGGCCATGTCAAGATCCGCGCCACCGCTCCCGGTCGTCTACAATAAGCCCTGGATGCCGCCGAGAAACCCTAGCACACCACTCCGCATCTCTTTCTTCCTCTCTCGCACGAACAGTGAACCCTAGCTTCGGACAGAGAGGTTCGTCGTTGTCAATAGAGCTCATTCCAAAGGTCGTGGAGTGGTCGAGGAGAAGCGCTAGCATGCGTAGATCATCTGTGAAGAATGCAGCACCAAGGGGAGCTCGGAGACGATCGAATTTTACCGTTCCCCTCCGTTGTGCTTCATCGGAAATCCTGTCAAATAGCACACCTCCGACCGCACATGTCTTCATCAACCACTTCGCTGCAATACTGGTGACCTTGTGATGCTAGGGCACCATTTAATTTGCTCGCTCTCGTCCCAGTTTGTTTCCCCGACGAGCATCTACCATCGCCGCCGTTAGCCACCGTCGCCACCACTGTTCTGACGACCTAAACCGAGCGGCACCGGCACTATAAGGTCCACTGCAACGCCCTCTTTCCAACGCACCTAGCCACAGCCCCGCGCATGCACCCGATTCACGGATCCAACCATGACCTGAGGATGATCCAGGAATGATGTCAGCGTGACATCACACTGATGTCATATTTCTATTTTTCTTTTATCATTTTAGAAATTGTGATAAGATTTCTATAATAAATAAAAAAACACTAGTGATGACATGGCAAAGGTCCCACCAGTCACTGAATGGGGTAGGATTATCTCTGGTGAGAAAAACCCCATCACTTCATGCTGACATCAGCACTAGTGCTGACACATGTAGTTATTTAATTAAAAAAATTCATAAAATGATTAAACCTTATAAAATCAATAACTTTAGTTTTGTAATTCAGAAAAATGTGTATAATATATGAAAATTTGTAGAAAAATAAAATCTATAACTTAAAACTATTATCAAACATTATTATGTTAACAATTTAAATAATTATTATTTAATAAAGATTTTATAAGTATTAATACTTTCATAATTCATAGTTTAATAATGGTAAATGTTAAAAATATAAATAAAATACCACAAATCTTAGAAAAATAAGAACTATAATTTAAAACTATAATCATGCATTATTATTTCACTTAATTAAATATTTATTATTTATTAAGTATTTATAAAGTAATAAACCTTGTAAAAATCATATCTTATTATTTATAAGTCACAAAAATAAATGTAATATACCAAAATGATCATAAAAATAAGACCTACATGTTAAAAATATAATATTCCACTTTGAGTTAAATAAAAAGTTAAACACTTTAATAACTTGAATTTAAACCTATTTCTTTAGTTAATAATTCATATAAGGGTAAACAAAATTTGCAAATATTATAAAATTAACTAATTAAAGTCTAATAAATAAAATTAGTCTTGAATAATGATAATATGAAGTCAAATTGGTTTAACACCTTTTAAATACAATTTTATTGAATTATCCTTCAACCATAAGTGTAGATTATTTTATAAAAGGATTATTATCCAATATAAAATCTCCAAGAATAATTTGTAGTGAAATAAAACCTATTCCTTTACTTTAACCGCAAGTTTATCAACATATCAAAACACTATAGTGAATCCATAAGTAGTTAAGTAATATTATTACCTTGATTACAAATCATAACCATACCTTAATAAAAAGATAAATGATTTTATTCCATTATACAATTAAGAAACCACTACTCAAATAGAGGTAATTCCATTCTTAAGTAACTTTAAGGAAACAGTATAAAATGAACAAGATACAAGTATCATAAGAAATACACCTTAAATCCAGCTATGTCTTTAAAGTTAACTTTAGTCTACAAGACTTTAAATATAAGACTAAAGACTTTATTATATGTTTTATAGTTAACTTTGGTCTATTATAATTAAGTCGTAAAGCATCTCAAGTACAAACTATTTAAGCAAGAACAACAACATCAACCACATCTGATTAACCACAAAGATTGTTTAAACCTTAATAAAGAAATATTTTCTTCAAAAGTTATTCGTTTTGCCACATAAGACAACAGATGACAATTAATCATAATCACATTACTTTATACTTTACTCGTAGCTTAGGATTGTTAATACTTAAGTCCTTTATAAGTGACATTACTTGTAAATAAAAAAATTGAAGATAAACAATTATAGTATGAGCAGTCTTGAGTAACATTTCACATTTGGGTGTATCTCATTGTTTGATGATATTGTAATTACATGTTGTTTCACACACACTCACAAGCCTTAATAAGAAAACACAAGTGTGAAACTTATCTAAAAGGACAACACATTCTAAAGAAACCATTTACAGTTTCCAAACCCTAGATCAACGTTATCCCCGGGATTCGAGTTTACGAAAATGCATTACATTACTTATGCATAATAGCATCTTGCTTCTTTAAACATTAGTTCTTACCGGACCAATGATGTTGATTTCAGATATTGGATCTTATATTGTCTTGAAGACCGTGAGTGCATAATCTTGCAATCACAAAAGGCAAGTTCACACTTGCTCATGTCCTTTGATTATTTTCTGTAAAGTATTTTGCAAATCTAGTGTTGTCATCACCTGCATTTGAAAAAGGTCAAAAAACACTATTTTCATAATAATATGATTATAGGTTATTTACCGGTAATAACCTACTATAAAAGTTTCGGTGGTAAAGGAACATATTATCTAGGACTTAACAACCAATGTCGGCAGTGATTCTTGCGCCGAGTATCACGCGTTAACCATGAGATTTGGAATGGGATGGTGTAACATCCCAAAAATATTAAACTAGAATCATCAAACTCTAATCACCAAATTTAGGGTTAACAAAAACTTTTCCAATTAAAATATGAAAGCATTCATATGAGTGTGCATTAAAATTTGGATTCTTTTGAATTGCCATGATTATTTTTTTCCTTTCTTGTAAAATGATTCTTAGGTGATATAAACATCATCTAAACAATCCCCACACTTTTCCCAAAGATAAATAAATCAAAACAAACAAATTAAGTGAATGGTCACTTTGGCCAAATTAACTCCCATGCCTACTTTGGCTATCTCTAAATTTCAGAACTTAACAGAAACTTTTTTGGATCTTTGCACCCCTTGATAGTACTCATAAAAAAGTACCAAGGCCCACTTTGTGATCATCTAGAAACATTCAAATGCTTAGTTTAAATGACATTTTAAAATTGAATCTATTTCATATGGGAAGATCCCACTTTTTCAAAAAACCCTCAAACCAACTCAACTTTCAAAACCCAAGCATCTACAGACTCACCAGCACATGCCTAGCACACCCACCAAAAATAATTTCAAAATTCAAAACTTGAGTTCATGCAGCCATTTCATCAAACACCTTGCAGATGCATATCAAACAAATCCTAAACACTAGAGTGTGTAGTGATTCTGGCCTAACTTGTTCCCTCTCTGGACACCACTAGCCTTAGTAGATCATCTAACAACCTTAACTAATCTCTAGCACCACTGTAAGCTGGCCATTGTCATCAATGGTGAGCAGGCCGAGTGCACCATTGCCACCCCATAGCCGACAACAAGCTATGAGCAACACTAGCCTCGCCAACCTTGTCTGGGAGCAAGCTAGCACCCCACCGCCACTCCGTGGCCCAGCCGTGAGCGATGCCAGCCCCTGGACCACACGCACAGACCATGCCAAGCCGCTCTGCAACCATGCCGAGAGCGCGCCCCGTGCGCCATGCTCGACAAACGCCCACAGACCGCGCGCCGCCCTCGCCGCGTGCACGCGTGATCAGGACCGTCCCAGCAACCCCGCGGACACCCCCGTTCGCTGCCCCATGCCTCACAGCCACCGCTCGCCGTCGAAGACACCGCCTCTGCCTCGCAGAGCATCGAGCGTTCCTGACCATTTGCCACCGCCCCTACACGCGCATTAAAGCCCTAGAGCATCGCCAGGAGACCACCGATCGATCGCCAACCTCGGCCATGCCTCTAGCTGCCCGTAGCCGTGTCGCCACCGCCGCCTGCCCATCCCGTTCGGTCTCGCCGTCGAGACTATAAAAGGAGGCCACCCCCAGCTGATTGAAGCACACCATCTCACTCCCCTCACCTCACTGATCGTTCCACCCCTTAGCTGGAGCAAGGCGAGTAGCGCATCGCCGGAATTGCACCGGAGCAGGCCGCCTCTGGAGAAGAAGGGCGCTGTCGATTTCGTCCACCCTAGGAGCTGCCGTGACCACCCCTGAGTTCGCCGTCGTCGACTTCGTCTTTGGCCCGCATCGCCGACCTTCGTCTGAACCCCGGTGAGCCCCCTACGACCCCCACTGAGCTGCTAGGGTTCGAACTCGCCGGTGACTAGTTCATCATCGACGACGACCCTCAGCTGTCGATCTTCATTCTAATCCAACGCACCATATCGCCCCATACCGTTTCGCGTGTTAAGAGTCACTGACCAGTAGACCCCCCTGTCATTGGTGCCCCGTGCCGTGGAGTGACACTGGGCCGGCCCATTAGCAGTTCCCGCGCAGCCCAGTCGTTTGAATTTAACTTTTTCCATTTTAATTCAAACATAGTTATGTACCTAGTTTCAAAAATCAACCCAGCTCGATTCAGTGAACAAAATTGAATGAAACAAATTTTGTTAGAAAGGTATTGAAATGCTTAATCCAAGCCCGTTGGATTCAAATCATTTGGATCTGTAGATCACCCTTGGTAAAAATAACAAGTCAGAAGCTTTTCTGCATTCAAACATTTTTCAAATTTCAACCATAATAGCTTTTGAGTTGATTCCAACTCTCAAAAATCACATTTGATCATACCTTTCAGAATATATAAAAACATATGAGTTTACTTACAGAAATAATGATCAAGTAATAAAATAATGCCACATAG
Source organism: Avena sativa (assembly GCA_916181665.1). Taxonomy (NCBI): domain Eukaryota; kingdom Viridiplantae; phylum Streptophyta; class Magnoliopsida; order Poales; family Poaceae; genus Avena; species Avena sativa. The sequence goes on from OV702299.1 coordinate 512,647,803, forward strand.
GCATTTCTAGTCACTTTATTTAATTAAAATAAAAGGTTAAAACCTTATTAAATTGTGACACCACTTTAAATCACATTACCATGGACTGAAATATGTGGTGATGACATGTGTCAACATGATCCCATGTTTGTGTTGGAGAATATTAAATCTTAAGTAGTTTTTCAATGAGTAGAAATTACTTTTCTAAACAAATGAATAACTAAGACAAATGCTTTATTCTTGTGATATTAGTGATGATGCTAGATCATCTATAGAACAATTTTGTGTGATGCTTGAAAGTAGTTAAGTATTGTTTGGTGATTGTGTACCTCATATTTATTTACAGACGCTAGTACCGACCAAGGATACGAGGAGGAAGGAGGATACTACGAAGAAGAAGCCGAGGAGAACTTCAACCACTGCTCTGCTCAAGGCAAGCTAACACTTGCAAGATACTTTAGCTATGCAAGCCTAATACTACTAGTTGATTGAGCAAGCCAATACTTGCAAGCTATTAACTTAGCAAGCTGATACTGATACTTATGCAAGCTAATAACTGCTTGTTACCATGCCACCTATATGCCTTAAGCATATGTGATCATACCCACTTGATAACCCAATCCTAGTTTTACTTGCAAGCTTTATACTTTATTCCTTTATTAAAGCTTTTCTCTTAGTGACTTGTAGATACTGGAAAGATAATTGAAGGTTGCATAAAGAGCATAAAATTTGTCCTAAGCTAGATAATCTATATGTCATCCTAAGGCATGAGATTGTACTTAGTTGAAACTCCACTTGTTTACCACCCCTCATTAGTACTCACTCCCAATTTTAGATGCTAGTGCTAAGCATAAAACTTGCTCAACTTCAGATGGGAATACTTGGTGAAAATGGTTAAGAAAACCTTAGAATGATGATTCATTCTACTGAGATGTTTTGACATGTGTTTTTGAACACTAGATGATTTTGATGATGAAAATATTGAGGCATGAGCCTTAGCCCTTTATAAAACTGATGGTTGTCTGGATGCGATACCATTCCAATTTTACCGTACAACCACAATACCCGAGAGTTCGGTAGGGCTTGACTGGAAACTTATATACCTTAGTATTGGTTCCCTCACGGCCAAGGTCTGAGCTGAGGCTACCTTGTGAAGATTGTCCACCTGTGTAGTACCCAAGATGACAGTTGGTCATGGTTGGGAGGCCAAACTCACAGGAGACGTGCTTATACTAGGTCTTGTAATTGAAAGGTTAGGATTGATTATCCGCATACTGAGTATGGTGAATTCAGGATTTGTTCCTGACGGATGTATCGAATGTTGTGGTGAAAGTGTACAATCTCTGCAAAGTGTCAAACTATTCGAATAGCCGCGTCCGTGGTTATGGACAGTTGGAGTGGCCATACTGTTCCCCCGTCAGATGTTTTCAAAATGACTTATGAAATGAATTGAGACTTTGACTTGACCACAACAGAGTTGTGATATGAAATACAAGTTCCCAGTTAGGTGTTATAAAACTTCAACTAGCTTTCTTTGTTTCTAAACTTAGTAGAGGTAAATATGGCTTTTTGCAAAAAAAACTCTAGAGCTTAGTGTCCTACTACAAAAACCCCTTCACTTGTTAGTATTAGTTTGCGAGTACTTAAAGAGTACTCATGGCTTTGTCCCTGGCTATTCTTGTTGCCAGACTATGAAGAGGAGTACCAGGAGGATGGACCCTAGGAAGGTTACGACAACTAGGATCATCTCCCATCGTCAGCATTGCCTGTGACCCCGAAGATGGAGCTTCGCCTACGCTATCGTTATTATTACGTATTTCTGCTGCTTGAGTTGTATTAAGAACTGGATCATGAGATCCTTATTTGTGTAAGACCTTATGTATGGTTTGTAATGGATGATGTACTGTGGTATCCAAATCTGTTATGTCTCGCAAAAATGGTAATCCTGGGATCGCGACGTATGGCATAACATGCATCTGGGATTAAAAATCCGGGTGTTGACAAGTTGGTATCAGAGCCATCCTGACCATAGGAGACCCTAGTTAGACTGGCCGTTTGAATCAAAAACTTAGTTTCAAAACCAAGGTCACAAAAACTTATTCCCATTCTTATCACCTTGTTTCTTTCATAAAAAATCATGTTCCTCAAAAAACTCTTACAAAATACATAAAATTTGACACACTTGATCACTCTACTAACTTACTCATCCTATATTCTTATAGATGGACGTGAGGTACAACAAGTTTTATTAGTTGAGGAATGGAGGAGACCTTATCTTTGAGCGGGATTTGGACCAGCTTTCGGAACTTCTGGAGCGTCCGCACCCCGAGTTCTTCGGAGCTCAGCTCAATGATCAAGGAGGAGAAGACCTACAGTGGCTAATTGTTGCAAGTCTCCAAGGGAAGATTGAACCTCCCACTGCTGAGGGAATTCAGTTCACCTTAAGAGAGAACAACTAGCTCGATGGACTTGCCAGGGCCATGCAGGAAGCTCTTGCCCATCTGTGTGGGCAGAGTATCAACCAGATCAAGGGTACCCGCTTTGAGTTTTGTCCAAGGCGTGATGCTATGGGACAGCCACTGGAAGCCCCATACCACCCCGAGCTAAAGACTCAATTGGACCACCTCAGCTTCATGATGTATGATCGTCAGCAGGAATTGGATAATTGTCGTGACAACTGCAACCACAAATCCGCCATCATCAAGACGAAGGATCAGACCATCGCCATGCTAGCGAAGGATCGCAAGTCTCGCCGCCGTCAGCTAGACAAGAAGGAGCGCATCATTGCCCGTCTTCGCCACCGTATCTCGGATTTGGAGGAGACCATCCACGAGAGAGACATGCAGTTGGAGGAAAGGGAGAATGCCGGAGAGGATCTTCGTGGAGACCGCTACTCCTATCTTAGCGATGACGATAATTTTCTGGAGGATCAGGCTATGGACTTCTTCACCGATGAGGATGATTTCGCCTTCATCGATGACAATGAGGATGACGACTACCGACTCTGAGGAGTAGTAGCACTTGAGCACTAGCGTACTGAGTAGTATTCGGTCTCACTGTATCGTAGTTTCCAGAATGGTTCTTAAAACCATCTGTTTTTCTTGTTTTGTGGTGTGTGTGTTTGTATCGGGTGCTATGAATGAATGAAAAGCAAGTTGCTAGAAAATCTGAGCCAAACTTTAAAAACTTTTCAAAGTCCCCGAACATTAGAAATTTCCCTCTTTTCTCATGATCTATCTCAATCTTCAGATGCCACGCGGAGGAAGTGGTTCATCCCCGGACCCGATGTTGCAGATCCTGCAAATGTTGGTTTCTGACCGCGAAGCTGAAAGAGCCAAAAGTCAAGACAACTTAGCCACCCTTCAGCACATAGCTCAGATGGCCAACAACAACCAAGGCCACGGAAATCAGGACAACCATGGATCTAAGCTCAAGAATTTCCAGAATACCAACCCACCTATTTTCACTAAGTCAGAGGATCCCCTAGATGAAGACGATTGGCTGCAAACCATGGAAAACAACCTAGAAGTAGCCGAAGTGGAAGCTAACGAGAAAGTTCTGTTCGCCACCCACTATCTAGCCGGAGATGCAAGAGCATGGTGGAACAGCGTTCGTGCAATGACCGGAGGACAGATGATGACCTGGGAGGAATTCAAGGTCAAGTTCAGCAGAACCCATGTGCCATCGGGTTTGATCAAGAGAATGAGAGATGAGTTCAGAGAACTAAAGCAAGGAAGGATGACCGTAGTGGAATACCGTGACAAATTATTGTCATTAGCTAGGTATGCCCCGGATGAGATCGACTCTGAAGCCAAGAAGAAAGAAAGATTCTTGAATGGTCTGCACGATGAGATGCAGACGGTGTTAGTCAATATCCCTTTTGCTGATATTGAAGCCCTAGTCGACTATGCCATCTAGATGGAAGGAAAGATCAACCAAGCCAACGAGAACCGCAAGCGTCGCATGATGCATCAGCCAGGAACCCATCAGACCCCAAAGTATCGCCCCAACCCATCTCTAGGATTTTCCCCAAGAACCAACAGACCCCCGATGAACCGTCTGACCTATCCCAACCGTGGAAACCCAAGGCCTGGAGGAAATCACAACAACCCCGGCAACTCTAACAATTTCAACCGTGCCCCACCCAAGTTCAAGAACAACAATGCTACCGCCAACACCAACACTGCCCCGAGGACTGGAAGCAATGATGTGCCTGTTGCAGCAAAGGACAAGTCGCAAGTGACTTGTTATGACTGTGGAAATAATGGTCACTACTCCAATGAGTGCCCCAACAAGAAGAATGCCACAACCCCCAATGCAAATGCCCCAGCTCAGCAGCAGCGTCGTGTTCAACCAGGAAGAAGGTTTGCCCTAGGGAACTCGCTCAACCACAACGGCCGTATTTTTCTCATGCATGCTGAAGAAGCTCAGGAAGCGCCAGACGTCGTGCTAGGTATGTTTTCTGTTAATTCAGTACTTGCTAGAGTGTTGTTTGATTCTGGTGCATCGCATTCATTTGTCACCGAAGAATTTGCCTACACTAGTAAGATTCAACCAACCAAACTGAAGCATGTTATGATTGTTCAAATCCCCGGTTCAACCACCAAGGCTAGGCAAATTTGCAAAGCCGTCCCTATCCGAATCCATGGCATAGATTTCTATGCTAATCTTATAGTACTCGGAACTAAAGGTTTGGAAGTGGTACTAGGAATGGATTGGATGGCCAAACATAAAGGTTAATCGACTGTGCCAAGAAAGTCATAACCATGACAAGTACAGCCAGAATAACAGTCGAGCATATATCTGAAACCTTACCTCGTCAATTCAAGTGAAACAAGAGTATAGCCCAACCTACCATTGACCAAGTCCGGATAGTATGTGAATACCCCGATGTATTTCCAGATGTTTTGCCTGGTATGCCCCTAGATCGGGATATCGAGTTTATCATTGAACTAATCCCCGGAACAGGACCCATAGCCCAGAGACCATATAGTATGAACCTGTCTGAACTAGCAGAACTGAAGAAGCAACTAGATGCCATGTTGGAAATTGGATTGAATCAACCAAGTGCGTCACCTTGGAGATCACCCGTCTTATTTGTGGACAAGAAGGATGGAGGTAACCGTCTGTGTACGGATTATCGGAAGTTGAATGATGTCACTATCAAGAACAAATACCCATTGCCCAAGATAGAAGATTTGTTTGATCAGTTGACCGGTGCCAAAGTATTTTCTAAGATTAATCTTAGAACAGGCTATCATCAACTCAAGATTCGCGTAGAGGATATTCCAAAGACTGCTTTTACCACCAGATATGGATTATACGAGTATACTGTCATGTCTTTTGGATTCACCAATGCCCCCCGCTTATTTCATGAATCTCATGAATAAGATTTTTATGGACTTCTTGGATAAGTTTGTCGTTGTTTTCATCGATGACATTCTGATTTATTCCAAATCAGAAGAAGAACATGAGCTACACCTAAGGATCATTCTTGGAACCCTTAGAGAGCATCAGTTGTATGCCAAGTTTAGCAAATGTGAATTCTGGTTACAGGAGGTAGGATTCCTCGGCCACATTGTCTCAGACGGAGGAATTGCCGTTGACCCTGCCAAGGTGGAAGATGTCGAGGATTGGCAAGCCCCAACCACTCAAACCCAAGTTCGTGCATTTCTCGGATTGGCGGGATACTACCGCAAGTTCATAGAAGGATTCTCGAGCATCGCCAGACCCATGACCCAATTGCTGAAGAAGGACAAGAAGTTTGAATGGATGGACAAATGTGAAGCGAGTTTTCAAGAACTCAAGAGAAGATTGATTTCAGCCCCAATCTTAATCATGCCGGATAGCACGAAGCCCTTTGACGTGTATTGTGACGCATCCAAGATCGGTCTCGAATGTGTGCTAATGCAAGAAGGCAAAGTTATATCTTATCTATCTCGACAACTAAAACAACATGAGCAAAATTACCCAACCCATGACCTCGAACTCGCAGCCGTAGTTCTGGCCCTAAAGACATGGAGGCATTACCTGATGGGAAATCGTTGTGAGATTTATTCGTATCACAAGAGCCTGAAGTATATATTCACTCGGAAGGAGATGAATATGAGACAGAGAAGATGGATTGAGCTAATCAAGGATTACGATCTGGACATTCACTATCACCCCGGTAAAGCCAATGTAGTAGCAGATGCCCTTAGCAGATTGCCGTGTCGCTTAAACTCCATGATTTTGAAGGAGCAACCAAGCTTGCACAAAGAGATGGAAGATTTTCGAATGGAATTAGTGAGTGAAGGATTTTTGTCTAGCATAGAACTTCAACCCACTTTGATCAGCCAGATCAAAGAGGCGCAGAAAGGAAATGCTAGTATCGACGGAATCAAGCGTCGTATCGGTACAGGCAAAGTACCTGGATTCACCAAAGACGAAGAAGGAGTTCTGTGGTACAAAGGACGCCTTTGTGTACCAGCAGATTCTGAGTTGAAAGAAGTTATTCTGAAAGAAGCTCATGATACTCTTTATTCTATCCATCCCGGAGGAACAAAGATGTATCAAGATTTGAAAGAAAAATTTTGGTGGCATAAGATGAAGAGAGAAATTGGAAGCTATATCGCCAAGTGTGATATATGTCAGAGAGTCAAGGCGGGACATCAAAGACCCGCTGGATTGTTGCAACCCTTGTAGATTCCTGAATGGAAATGGGATTCCGTTGGAATGGACTTTATCACCGGATTACCTACTTCTAGTAGGGGAAATGACTCTATCTGGGTCATAGTGGACAGATTATCCAAAGTCGCCCATTTCTTACCAGTCAAGACCACATATCAGAGTTTGAAGCTAGCGGAGTTATACATCGCTAGAATCGTCAGTTTGTATGGAGTCCCCAAGAACATCGTATCCGATGGAGGAACTCAGTTTACCTCGAATTCTGGAAGAAAGTCCAAGAAGGGTTAGGAACCCGACTAGATTTCAGCACCGCATATCACCCTCAGACCGACGGACAAACAGAGCGAGTAAATCAAATACTCAAAGATATGCTGAGAGCATGTGTGTTAGAATATGGATCTAAGTAGGAAGACTGTCTGCCATTTGCAGAATTTTCATACAACAACAGTTATCAAGCCAGTTTGCAAATGGCCCCATTTGAATTCATGTATGGAAGAAAGTGTCGCACCCCTTTGAACTGGTAGGAAGTAGGAGAGAGTCAGATTTTTGGACCCGACATCCTACGAGAAGCAGAGGAGAAGGTTCACAACATTCGCGAGCACCTCAAGACAGCCCAGTCTAGACAGAAGAGCTACGCCGACAAGAGACGTCGAGACCTCGCCTTCAACATAGGAGATTTTGTGTATCTGAAGGTGTCGCCATTGAAAGGAATGCAGCATTTCCAACTTAAGGGAAAGTTAGCCCCCAGATATATCGGACCCTTCAAGATTCTGAACCGTCGAGGAGAAGTGTCGTATCAATTGGAACTACCCGAAGAGATGTCAGCAGTGCACAATGTGTTCCATATCTCATTACTTCGCAAGTGCCTCGAAGTCCTGGAGAAGACTGAAGTGTTCAAGAATATCGATCACCAGACCATAGAGATCAACGATGACCTGACCTATCCTGAAGTACCCATCCGTATTTTGGAAGAAGCCTTCAGAACTACCAGAACCAAAAGCATCAAGTTTCTCAAGATTCAGTGGAGAAACCACACGGAAGAGGAAGCTACCTGGGAGCACGAAGATCACATCAGGACGGAGTTTCCCGATCTCTTCAAATCCTAGGTAAATCTTTTTCCTCCTTTTTCAAATCTCGGGACGAGATTTTTGTTTAAGGGGGGAAGGTTTGTAACATCCCAAAAATATTAAACTAGAATCATCAAACTCTAATCACCAAATTTAGGGTTAACAAAAACTTTTCCAATTAAAATATGAAAGCATTCATATGAGTGTGCATTAAAATTTGGATTCTTTTGAATTGCCATGATTATGTGTTTCTTTGCTTGCAAAATGATTCTTAGGTGAAATAAACATCATCTAAACAATCCCCACACTTTTCCCAAAGATAAATAAATCAAAACAAATAAATTAAGTGAATGGTCACTTTGGCCAAATTAACTCCCATGCCTACTTTGGCTATCTCTAAATTTTAGAACTTAACAGAAACTTGTTTGGATCTTTGCACCCCTTGATAGTACTCATAACAAAGTACCAAGGCCCACTTTGTGATCATCCAGAAATATTCAAATGCTTAGTTTAAATGACAGTTTAAAATTGAATCTATTTCATCTAGGAAGATCCCACTTTTTCAAAAACCCCTCAAACCAACTCAACTTTCAAAACCCAAGCATCTACAGACTCACCAGCACATGCCTAGCACACCCACCAAAAATAATTTCATAATTCAAAACTTGAGTTCATGCGGCCATTTCATCAAACACCTTGCAGATGCAAATCAAACAAATCCTAAACACTATAGTGTCCAGTGATTCTGGCCTAACTTGTTCCCTCTCTAGACACCACTAGTCTTAGTAGATCATCTAACAACCTTAACTAATATCTAGCACCACTGTAAGCTGGCCATTGTCATCAATGGTGAGCAGGCCGAGTGCACCATAGTGTTAATAATTCATATAAGGGTAAATAAAATTAACTAATTAAAGTCTAATAAATAAAATTAGTCTTGAATATTGATAATATGAAGTCAAAATGGTTTAACACCTTTTAAATACAATTTTATTGAATTATCCTTCAACCATAAGTGTAGATTATTTTATAAAGGGATTATTATCCAATATAAAATCTCCAAGAATAATTTGTAGTGAAATAAAACCTATTCCTTTACTTTAACCGTAAGTTAATCAACATATCAAAACACTATAGTGAATCCATAAGTAGTTAAGTAATATTATTACCTTGATTACAAATCATAACCATACCTTAATAAAAAGATAAATGATTCTATTCCATTATACAATTAAGAAACCACTACTCAAATAGAGGTAATTCTATTCTTAAGTAACTTTAAGGAAACAGTACAAAATGAACAAGATACAAGTGTCATAAGAAATACACCTTAAATCCATCTATGTCTTTAAAGTTAACTTTAGTCTACAAGACTTTAAATATAAGACTAAAGACTTTGTTATATGTTTTATAGTTAACTTTGGTCTATTATAATTAAGTCGTAAAGCATCTCAAGTCCAAACTATTCAAGCAAGCACAAACAACATCGACCACATTTGATTAACCACAAAGATTGTTTAAACCTTAATAAAGAGATCTTTTCTTCAAAAGTTATTCGTTTTGCCACTTAAGACAACATATGACAATTAATCATAATCACATTACTTTATACTTTACTCGTAGCTTAGGATTGTTAATACTTAAGTCCTTTATAAGTGACATTACGTGTAAAGAAAAAATTTGAAGATAAACAATTATAGTATGAGCAGTCTTGAGTAACATTTCACATTTGGGTGTATCTCATTGTTTGATGATATTGTAATTACATGTTGTTTCACACACACTCACAAGCCTTAATAAGGAAACACAAGTGTGAAACTTATCTAAAAGGACAACACATTCTAAAGAAACCATTTCCAGTTTCCAAACCCTAGATCAACGTTATCCCCGGGATTCGAGTTTACGAAAATGCATTACATTACTTATGCGTAATAGCATCTTGCTTCTTTAAACATTAGTCCTTACCGGACCAATGATGCTGATTTCAGATATTGGATCTTATATTGTCTTGAAGACCGTGAGTGCATAATCTTGCAATCACAAAAGGCAAGTTCACACTTGCTCATGTCCTTTGATTATTTTCTGTAAAGTATTTTGCAAATCCAGTGTTGTCATCACCTGCATTTGAAAAAGGTCAAAAAATACTATTTTCATAATAATATGATTATAGGTTATTTACCATGAGGTAATAACCTACTATGAAAGTTCCGGTGGTAAAGAAACATATTATCTAGGACTTAACAACCAATGTCGCCAGTGATTCTTGCGTCGTGTATCACACGTTAACCATGAGATTTGGAATGGGACGGAGAAGTCAGCTGTATCTTCTTCCTCTCACATGTAGCCGGATGGGCGGGTCATGGCTGTTATCCTCATAGCGTGCATATTAATTGGTAATTCGTAGAGGATATGCAGCATATGGGTGGGAACCCTCAACGTCCCACGATAGTTCTGGCATCTAACAATTTGTACAAACCATTGCCGTAATTCAATATGTGGGCATGGTGTACACCAAGGAGGCATGGGAGGTCGCGAAGGGGGCAGTGATTGGCTTGGATCATCTACTAGGCCCCACACCATAGGAAGTGTGGACGGGAAAGATCGCCCGGTTGTGAAACAAGGATTTGATCTCTCATGGGTAAAGTAACGCACCTCTGCAGAGTGTAAGAACTGTGACTTGTTACTCCCTGTTCTGGGAAGGAGCTGCGAACGCGGCGAGAAAGGAACTCCATGAAAGTTCTGGTAAACCCGTGAAGGCTGACGGACATAGCTTTTCAGAATAAAAGCAACCTTTGAAGAAATGTTTACGAAAACTTGCATTGCCTACGACCTATGGTCTGTGGCTGTAAATATAGTGCATCGAACACCCCTTTTCCAGTGAACTTGCTGAGTACGCTCATACTCAAAGTATCTTCTTAACCCTTGCTAGGTTCTAAAGCCAGAACAAACGACGTCTACATCAAGTTATGTTCCAGGAATCATCATCAAAAGCTAAAGCTCTTTAATGAAGTCAAGAAAGTCAACATATACATTAACTCTAGTGAAGACGAAGTTACTGACTAGATAGGAATATAATCTCTAGCCATAGAACCTATTTCTGTAGCGTATTGCAATAGCAGCAATGCCAGACCATTAGTTAAGATACTAGTCTTAATAATATGATAGTTTTTGAGTTGTTTATTTCTGATTCTTCTTTGTAAAAAATTTCTTTCTCTCTCTTTAACCTAGAGTGTTCTCTGGATCTTGTGTAAAGAGTTGAGTTATAACCTATAGTCATGTATTGGACCTGATGTGTTTCTGTTGTACCACTCAGAGGGATGTAATACTAGTGAACGGTGTTTCATTGGTGTTATGTCAACGACTATAGTGTACTACATCATGCAGTGGTATGCTGGGTCACCGCAATAAACGTCCTCACTCAACTCACCATTGATAAATGCATTCTGAACATCAAGCTAGAACACAAACCAGTGACGAACAAAAGCGACATCAAGAAGAGTGCGCATAGTGGTCATATGATCCACAGGAGCAAAGGTCTCATCATAGTCACGACCATGCTCCTGATGAAAAACACGAGCCACCAGACGCATTTTATAGCGCTCAAGAGATCCATCAGAGCGGGTCTTAATTTTATAGACCCACTTACACGTGATAGGACAAACACCGGAAGGGGGAGAAACAAGATCCTAGGTGCCAGTGCGCTCAAGCGCAGGAATCTCCTCAGCCATGGCCAGCTGCCATTCAGGATGATGCTCAGCATCCCGATAAGAAGTCGCCTCAGAGGCAACAGAAAGACCATACTGACTAGTAGAGTAACGGTTGGGGGCACGACGCTGACGAACAGGACGAGTAGAGGGAAGCTTATCAGAGGAAGATGACTCATGAGACGATGATGAGGAAGAAGGAATAGCATAGGAAGGCTCCGGAGAACGAGGAGAACTAGGGGAACTAGACGGAGCAGAGGAGGATGGTGTCGAAGAAGAGACATCAGGGAGAGTGGGTCCTGAAGAAGACGCAATAGGAGTAGAAGGAGGTGTGTCGGGAAAAAGAAGAAAAGAGATATCTTCCACCGGGTAGATGCCAGCAGTGGGACGAGGATAGAAATGGCGCGTCTCATCAAAAGTGACATCACGAGAGATACGCATCCGACGACCAACAGGGTCCCAACAGCGATAGCCCTTATGCTCATCACTGTATCCAAGGAAGGCACACTCAATAGACTAAGCGGTCAGTTTGGTGCGTTCGCGAGGGGCAAGGAGAACATAGCAAACACAACCAAACAAGCGAAGCATGAAGTAGTCTGGAGAATGACCAGATAGGCGCTCGAGAGGGATACCACCCTGCAGAGCGGCAGAAGGCTGAATATTAATGAGGTAAGCCGACGTAGGGACAGCCTCAGTCCAGAAATGCGGCGGAAGGGAAGAAGCAATCATTGTGGCACGAGTGGTCTCAAGAAGATGGCGATGCTTACGCTCAGCAACGCCATTCTGGGCATGTGCGCCGGGATAGGAGAACTGAGCTAGGGTACCCTTCTCAGCAAGAACACCGTGTGACATCTGGGAGATATACTCACTAGCAGAGTCAGCACGAAACACACAAATGGGTGTAGAATATTGAGTACAGACCATGGCCACAAAATGCTGATATATGGAGAGCACCTCACTGCGAGAGCGTATAAAATACAACCAAGTGTACCGAGAAAAATCATCTATGAATAAAATATAGTATCGATGGCCCCCTTTCGAAGCGAAAGGAGCCGGACCCCAAACATCGGAATGAACTAAATCAAAAGGTCGATGAGATATAGACGCGCTAGTAGGATAGGGTAGCTGAATCTGTTTTCCCAACCTACAGCCCTGACAATGTAAATACACATCTCATGAGACAGACCCCAGAAGACCACGATGAACTAATGACGATAGGCGAGAGCCATAAAGGTGACCAAGACGATGATGCCACTGCTGAAAAGAGCTGGTAGCAGAGGCGACACCGGAGAAGAACTGGCAGGTGAAGTGGCAGCGAAAGGAACACGAAGCCAGTCTAACTCCCAAAGTCCTAACGAGTCACGGCTGCAAGGGCCAGCTCCACCAGGGCCTGTGTGCGACAGTCCTGGACAACACAAGAATCAGCATCAAGAATGACGCGACAACCAGATTCAGTAAGCTGGTTAGCAGAAAACAGGTTTGTCCTAAGACGGGGAACATGAGAAATATCAGGAACAGAAAAAGAAGAAGTAGAAAGGGTGCCCCGACTAGAAACGGGAAGAGAGGTACCATCGGCCGTGAGAACACGGACAGGAGAAGTGAGAGAAAGAATAGCGGACTGAAAAGAAGACTCAGAGGTCATATGAAAAGAAGCTCCAGAATCCAGATACCATGGGGACATACCTGACTGTGTAGAAGGTGGTGGTCGCGCAGTGCCTGAAGAATCAGTCACAGAACCAATAGTGCCCGTCGAAGAAGAGTCTGTAGCAGCAAGCAGACCACGAAGACTCTTGATAATGTCCTGATCAGAGAGAGCAACTACTGAAGATCCAGAAGGACCAGACTGCACACTAGCCTGGTGCTGCTGACGTAAGTTGGGATCCCGCGTATAACAGGTGGCCCAAGTATGGCCATCCTTGTTACAGTAAGTGCAGTGATGAAGAGAACCACGGTGACCCTGACCACGAGACTACTGGTGTGGTATCTGCTGGTGCTGACTCTGGCCCTGAACTGGAGTGGGTAGTATCGACGATGGCATAGAGGACCGCGGCTGAATCAAGGGAGCAGACGATAGAGGAGGACCACGAGCAACAAGCATAGACGGAACCTCAAGAAGACCAGCACCACGAAGACGAGTCTCCTCAGCCCGAAGCTCAGACAGCACCTCAGAGAGCGGAAAACAACCACGGGCATTCAACTGAGCACGGAGGGGCTCGAACTCCTTGTGGAGCCGAGACAGAAACTCATAGATGCGGTGGAACTCCAAATCCGAGCGCACAATCTGGCAGCACGGGCATGTGCCACAAACAACAGTATGGAGAGAATAAAGTTGACGCCAGATAGCAGCACTCTGAGTATAGAACTCATCAATAGTAGAATCACCCTGCTGAAGAGCATGCTCCTGGCGAACCACAGACAGGTAAAGAGCATCCCCAGACGGCTGATAGCGCTAACGGAGATGTGCCCACAACTCAGCAGCAAACTGGGACAGAACACTGGAGGTGAGAACAGCAGCAGCACGAGCATCCTCATCTACCCACTGAGTGTAGGCGGTCAGATAGAGGCGATAGGTCTCGAGATCAGCAGAGTATTGTTTGAGCTTTAGCTCATATGCAGCAACAGCACTATCATCGGCATTCTGAGCAGCATCCTTGGCTTCCTGAGAAGCATCAGCGCCGAGAACAATCGGCAGAGGCAGAAGATGAGCCACAGTAGTAGTGGGGCTGTAGGGTTCGCATCATAGAAAACAAAAAATTTCCTACGATGGGAACTATGTACCAAGATCTATCTACTAGATACAAACAACGGGAGGATGTATATCCGTAGAGAACATAACTTTGAAGACCGACAAAGCTTAACGAGTTCAACTTGTGGTTGATGTAGACGATCCCTTGCCGATCTCAAGATCGAGAGGAAGTCCTAGCGCCGCAAAGCAGCAGCGCATTCGTGCTCGCACACACGTACAAGACACCGGGCAACCTCCGCCTCCTCGCTCCAGCGATGCAGCGGAAGCACAACCCTTTCTTGCCGAATAGCCACCGGGAACATGTATCTCGCTAGTCCGAGACCATGGGGGATAAATTCTAGAGGGGGAGAGAGATCCTTCATGAGGAGGTGTGAGTGAGAGAGAGGAGAGGGGGCTCCTTTTATAGGAGGAGAGGGGAACCCCAAGGGGGTGGCCGGCGCATGGGGCTGCCCCCTTGCCCTCCCCTCTTCATGTGGGTGGACACTCCACTCACAAAATTCCTTTAAATTCCCTCCACTCAAAATCCCACTCAAAAATGTCATTAAATTTCCACCAAATTTAATGCAAACTCTCATTAAATAAAACTCTTTTATTTTATTCAGAATTTTGTCAATTACTTTAATGACAAACATTCACAAATAACCCCTTGCTAGAATTCCATTTCACATGCATAACCTCTTTATGCAATTTCACCCAAAAACCTGTTTCGGTATCTAGTGAAATAAATTCCTGCGCTTGTTTATTCTTTCGGCATGAAACATTTGCTCCAACTGGATGCCAGTGTCCCTTAAGTGTGTCACCCTACGGTTCGTGAATAATGCGGACATGATCGAGACCCTTCTCCGATCAATAATCAGTAGCGGGACCTAGAGATCCATACTGACTTCCACACATTCAACGATGACTTTTCCTGTGATCGTCGGAACCTTTTATGCTTATATCTTAATCCCTTTGTTTTACGATATATTACATGCCCAAGATTCGATCATCGGTATCTCCATACCTAGTTTGATCTCGTTACTAACATGCACTCTTTTCTCATTCCCGTGATATAACATTCTAGTGATCAAATCACTTGCTTGCAAGCTAACCAATGTGATATCACCGAGAGGGCCCAGAGCATATCTATCCGTCATCGGGATGAACAAATTCCACTCTTGATCCATGATTCTCAACATAACACTTTAGTAGCTTTGGATCCATCTTTATAATCACCCAGTTACGGAGTGACGTTTGATGTCAACAAGAAACTCTTCCGGTGTTAGTGATTGGCATGATCTCATGGTCTAAGGATTAGGATTACTTCGTAGTTTGTTTATAGCAATATAAACTCAATGACTTTGATCGTAATGCTATACTTCG
Organism: Avena sativa; assembly: GCA_916181665.1. NCBI lineage: Eukaryota > Viridiplantae > Streptophyta > Magnoliopsida > Poales > Poaceae > Avena > Avena sativa. Next base: position 512,663,327 of record OV702299.1, read on the forward strand.
GATGAATGTTCATCACACCATTACACTAATGTTGTGATCTCATTATTAACAACATCCAATGTCTATCATCAGGAAACCTTGATCATCTTGTTAATCAACGAACTAGTTTATGAGAGAGGCATAACTAGGAACTTTCTGTTTGTTTATTAAACACACATGTATTAACGTTTCCGTATTAATACAATTATAGCATGTAAAATAAACATCTATCATATACTTGGAATACACATAATAAACATTTTATTATTGCCTCTCAGGGCATATTCCCTTCAGTCTCCCACTTGCACTAGAGACAATAATCTAGTTACATAGTGATGTATCTAACACCCATGGAGTTCTGGTGTAGATCATGTTTTGCTCTAGGGAGAGTTTAAGTCAACGGATCTGCTACATTGAGATCCGTATGTACTTTACAAATCTTTATATCTCCATCTTTGACATGCTTGCGGATGGAGTGAAACTGGTGCTTAATATGCTTGGAATGCTTGTGAGACCTTGGCTCTTTGGCATTGGCAATGGCACCATTGTTGTCACAATAGATCACCATTGGGTCCACCGCATTTGCAACCACACCTAGTTCGGATATGAACTCCTTCATCCAAACTGCTTCCTGAGCCGCTTCTGAAGTAGCAACATATTCGGCCTCCGTTGTTGATCCCGCCACCACAGGTTGTTTCGAGCTCCTCCAACTAACCGCTCCGCCATTCATGAGAAATACGTATCCGGATTGAGACTTAGAGTCATCCGGATCGGTGTCAAAGCTAGCGTCGACATAACACTTAGCGACGAGCTCTTCTTCACCTCCGTATACAAGAAACATATCCTTAGTTCTTTGCAAGTACTTAAGGATATTCTTGACCGCTTTCCAGTGTTCTGAACCTGGATCCGATTGGTACCTACTAGTCAAACTAATATCATGTGCCACATCCGGTCTTGTACATAGCTTGGCGTACATTATAGAGCCTATGGCTGAAGCATAGGGGACTTTGTCCATTATCTCTCTGTCTTCCGCCGAAGCCGGACTTTGAGTCTTACTCAATGTCGTGCCTTGTGTCATAGGTAAGAACCCCTTCTTACTATCCTCCATTTTAAACTTCTTTAAAATCTTATCAAGGTATGTACTTTGCGATAGCCCTATTAGGCGCCTAGATCTATCTCTATAGATCTTTATGCCTAATATGTATGACGCTTCACCTAGGTCCTTCATTGAAAATTTGCTGTTTAGATAACTTTTAACACTGTTTAAAAGATCTATATCATTTTCAATCAATAATATGTCATCCACATATAATATCAGAAATGCCACATTGCTCCCACTCACTTTCTTGTAAATACAAGCTTCTCCATAAGTTTGGACAAATCCAAACTCTTTGATCACCTCATCAAAGCGGAGATTCCAACTTCGTGATGCTTGCTTCAATCCATAGATGGATCGCTGAAGCTTGCACACCTTGTTAGCATCCTTAGGATCGACAAAACCCTTTGGTTGTATCATATACAACTCTTCCTCAATATTACCATTGAGAAATGCAGTTTTTACATCCATCTGCCATATCTCATAATCAAAATATGCAGCAATTGCTAACATAATCCTAACTGACTTTAGCATCGCTACGGGAGAGAATGTCTCATTGTAGTCAACTCCTTGAATTTGTCGAAACCCCTTTGCGACAAGTCGAGCTTTATAGACGGTCACATTACCATCAGCATCAGTTTTTCTTTTGAAAATCCATTTGTTCTCCACGGCCTTTCGGTCGTGAGGTAAGTCTACCAAGTTCCAAACTTGATTTTCATACATGGATTCCATCTCGGATTTCATGGCTTCTAATTGATGAGGTTTAATCTCGTCAATGCCCATTGTTATGGACTTGGGTTTTGGAGAAGATGGGGATGCTGGAGATCGTGGCACGGTTAACAGACAAGCAACCAGGGGACACTAGATTTACCCAGGTTCAGGCCCCCGGAGGGAAAACCCTACTCCTGCTTGTCTGCTCTTGATTAAGGCGGAACCGAATGTTATAGGGTGCGCAGATTCAATCTGGCGTGGAGGTGTGTGCGAAAGTATGAGTTTAGAGATCTAGGACGTGCCCTCCTGGCCTTTATATAGACTTAGGCAGGTCCCGGGCATAATCCTAGTCGGTTACATGTTCTAGGGTTTTACCCCTTTGAATTTCCTATCTGCGCTAGTCTTGTTCTCCAAGGACTCGAAGGCGTCATGGGCCTTGGCCACCCGAAAATCTTCATGGGCCGGCGTACATCTGCCGTGGGCCTTCCTTGGGCTGGACCAGGTATGCTGAAGTCACGTACCCGCAGGGTATAACCATGCCAGTAGCCCCCGAGTGATCAGTCGAATCGTAGATTCGGCTGAGGACTCTTCAATCCTTCGGGTGCAACTGGGTAGTAACAGTATATGTGTGTAGGGATTGTTGATACATGTGCCCGACTCACCCGACGGATCAGGGTCTGTTAACTGTCTTAGGATGAAACAACATGATCTTCGTCAGGTTCGAGTCCCTAGACTTGAACCTGGAACATATGCTGGCGGAATTCGACTCAGGCCGCGGAGGACTTACAGGAGTGGAATTCTAGTGTTTTTTGATTGATGTACCCAACGCGTCCATCGGGATTTTTCATCATGCCTGTTGGCATGGATTTATACTAGCAGAGCGCAGTCAGGTGCGTTGCCAGGCCATCAGATGATATCTGCAGGTCTTTTCTTTTTCCAAGTCCGAATCTGTCTAGTACTGGCGGAGGCGATGGTTTTATATCCGCCACTCCATAGTGCCCGGGCAAGATTTTGGTCTTGTTCCCTTTGACCCTTCCCAAAAGATTGAGCCGAAAAGGTCCTGGAAAAACCAAATCCTGGACGGTGAGAAGGCGGAGATAGAGGCCCTTTACCGTCGGGTGGAGGATCTCCAGCTGATTCCGGAGGAGGTGAACGGCGTGGACATCATCCGGACATTTCTTGAGCGTCGGGTGCAGCCTCTCCAAGCGAGGGCGCACCCGATGTTTCTTTATTCTGGGCGCCGTGATCCGACTAGGGTTTCGGCTGAGAAAATCTCCAAGGGGGATCTTGACAAGGACCTTCGCGCGCTGCTGAAGTTCAAGGCCGGAGAAGAAATAGCGGGGAAGTCGCTAACTCCTCCATTTTCTTCGACGTTGGCCGTACCGCAGGTGTAGATTTGTGCACGTAGTGCTTTTTGTCGGCTGTGTATTTATTTCCTTTGTTTGCTAACAAAGTTTCTTCTGGTTTTGTAGAGCTTCAAAGTTCCGGGCATGGTACCGCCTTTGCCCGAAAATTATCCGAATGCCCCGGATAATGAAGTGGTTGAGTCCATGTCCGAGCTGCCATCGGCGCGATCTCCGGTGGAGGATGCCGACAAGTCGAGTGAGGACCGTACTCGCAAGCGATCACGGAGCTCCAGCGAGTCTTCGGATGCTTCGACTCCTCCGACTCCCAGAGACCCTCTGGGCCTTGAGCGTCATAGTGACGGTCATGGGGATTCTTCCTCTCCCATTCCTGCCATTCCTGTGCGGGCTGTAGCGCCGCACCCGCCAACGAAGCGGAAGAAGGAAGAAAAGAATGAGGAGAAGAAGGAAGAAAAGAATGAGGAGAAGAAGGAAGAGAAGAAAGAGGAGAAGAGAGCCCGAAAGGCTCCTCCTGTCTTCGACCTGAGCTCGCTCGGCTCGTAAATTTCTTGTTGTGCTATTGTCCTTTTTTCCTTTATGATTTTTGCACTTGTGCTGATTGGTTTGTATGCGGGCATTCCTCCCATGATTCCAGTGATGGTGCGCGGGAGATGATGGGGGAGTCGAACATTGCGTCTCCTCCTCCTCAAACGGTGGCGACTTCGGGTGGCGCCACTCCGGATCCTCCTATGCAGGAGGTGCAGGTGGTTGCGCCTCAGAATTTCGCAGGCGGGTCTTTGGAGTCGCCATCGGAGCATGTAGGTTTTTCTGCTTCATGTCACGGGGGGAGCCCCCGAGTGTCTTCGTGTGCTGATATTGTTTTTACTCCTTTGTGTTGGGCGTAGCCCCCAAGTCCTTTTCTTACTGCTATCTCCTTTTTCTGCAGCCTTTTGTGCAGGAGGCCAAGCGGCTAGTGCAGGAGCATCTGGTGCTGGAGGCTAACCTTCGGCAGCTTCAAGGTACTTATTCTCCTTCGGTTGCTTTTCCCGGTTAGTCTAGTCTTGCTTCCTGACGTTTCTTGTTTTGAATGCAGAGGAGCATAATAGTTCTCTCCGTGAGGTCGACGCTCTCAAGAAGAAGGCTGAGGCTACCGTTGGTGCGAAAGAACGCCTCGAGCTAGAGCTGACTAAGGCAGCCGAAGCGAAAGAGCGTCTGCAGCAGGAGGCCGCGGACCGTGAGGAGCAGCTGGCCACTGTTGCGGCTGCACGCGAGAGGGAGGTGGCGACGAAGCTCATGGTTGTTGCCAAGGCTATTTCGGGTAAGTACTATATTTCTGCCTGTTTCTTCGTGCTTCCTTTGCTCTTCTGTGCTGCCTTTCTTCATGTCTTCTCTCTTTTTATATCTCAGATGCCGCAGGCATCGAGTTTGACCGCGGTGCTCTAGAGCACGGGAGTGCTCTAGATGATGCTACTGTGGCGGTCGAAGGCCGCTGCAGCACCGTCGTCAGCTCCCTTGCCAAGGCGAAGGAGGTCCTTGGCCGCTTCTACAGGGAGCTTTTCCCTAAGGGCGTGGCCCTCGATGATGTGGATGCCCTGGCGGAGGCTTTATCAGCCGAAGCGCCTGCAGAGTACAAGCGCAAGCAGAAGGGCATCGGCGCGTCCGTCGGGCTGGCGATGGCCTTGGCGTCTGGAGCGGAGCTGGACCTGCCCCAGATCACCTCTCGGATGCCGACGACTGCAGATGGATCCGAGGTAGCCTTCGCTGCCTACTCCGCCCGCTGCAAACGATATGGGCCCAAGCTCATTGATTTGCTGTCTGAGTATGCACTGCGGCAGCAGGGCGGGGCCAAAGCTAGGCAGTCTGGCTCTAAGGCGACTCAGGGTGCCGCGTCTTAGGCTTTGTAGACGTAGGATAGTTTGTAGTTTGCTTTTGCTGTAAATATTTTGAAGAACACCATCCTTGTGCCACGTAGTGGCCTTTTATGTTAATGAATTCTTCTGAGTTGTGCTCTGCCATTGTCTGAATGTTTGTGTCCCTTTCTTTTTCTGCTGCTCTAGGTTCCTTTGGGTGCTGACCCTGTTGACACCTCGTCCGCAATGCCGCCGCGACCATCTTTGGATGATTCCTCGCAGCTCGCTTTTCTTCGAGATCGTGTGCGTAGTCTGGAGAGGGAGTTGCTCGGGTTGCGCGGTCATGCCGATGTTTCGAAGTCCAAGGCAGATCGTGGTGCAGCCAGAGAGGAGTACTTGATGGCGGAACTGGTTCGGCTGTCCGAGCAGCTGCAATGTAAGTTGTTCTTTGGTTCGAGCTATAGCTCAGTTTTTCGGATGAGCCTACTGGCCTTTCGCTTATTTGCAATTGTCACAGGTGCGAACCTTGCTCCGAGGGAAGAGAAGGAGCGTGTCGCTGTTCGAGTCAATTGCTTGACTCAACAGGACATGGAGGCCGGCGGCTTCTTCTGGATGGATCGTGATCGCGCCATAGCCCTGGCGACGGTGCAGGATCGTGTTCATCAAGTTTCGGGGGTGCTTCGCCAAGTGCAGACATCACTTGCCTCGGTGCTGCACGTCATGTTCCCTTTGGATGCCGTACCGACAAGCCTTGCGGGTCTTCTGTCGAAATTTCGGAACGTAAGCAATGTCAAGGAGTTGGTGCGGCAGCAGCTTGTCGCAGGAGTGAAGGCTGCGTTGTCCCTTGTGAGGCTGCACCGGCCTGACGTGGATTTGGCTATTGTGGCCGCTGGGCCACCTCTTCGACCGGATGGTGGCGAGTGGGACATGCATCCGCATTACGCGGCAGTAAGGCAGTATGCCGAAGAGATTGTAGATTTGTTTGAGCAGCGTGCCCAGGTTATTCTTCAACATAGGTAGTACCTGTAAAAAGAGAGAGATGTAAAATTTGTATATTTCGGCTGGGCGTGTTGTGCCCTTTGTTGTAAAGGTTTGTTTGTTTGTGAGCACGCAGTGCTTTGATTGAGTGCGTGTCCTTTTCGTTTGCTTGACGTTGTCAGCTACTCAGGTGTACACGTTGGGTCCTCAGTCGATGAAATCGTGAGGTGGGGGGAGCCCCCGAGTGCGTTTGTAGCATATAGTAAAGTTGCAGAAAATAGTGAACCGAAGTTTTGGGGCGAGACACTTAGCTTTATTTATATCGTAATGGAGGAGGTACATTGTTCGGCTGAGTAGCCTTGGCTGAAAGCCTTATTGAAATTAAAAGGGGGTAGGTTGCTACTGATAGAATCATCGCAGGTGCGAGATATTCCATGGGTTGGAGTATGCGACTCCAGACTCCACATGCTTGAGGCGATAGGCGCCACCTGGGATGACTTCGGTGATGACGTAGGGTCCTTCCCATGGTGACTCGAATTTATTCGGTCGATTTTGCTTGAGTTGCAAGACGAGGTCTCCTTCGACGAAGGACCTTGGGCGCAGCCGGCGGCTGTGGTAGTTGCGGAGACTCTGCTGGTACACCGCTGATCGAGCTGCTGCTATATCCCGTGCTTCGTCGAGTGTATCGACAGCGTCTTCAAGTGCGATCGTGGATTCGACTTCGCTGTAAGCGACGACCCGCGGGGCCTGGTGGCGTACTTCGGCTGGTAGAACGGCTTCGGCTCCGTGTACCATGAAGAACGGTGTGTAGCCGGTGGAGCTGTTTGGCGTAGTCCGTAAGCTCCACAGGACGGATGGTAGCTCTTTCGTCCGGTTTCCAGCTTTTTGTTCGAGTGAGCTCATGAGGCGCTTCTTGATGCCGACGCCGATTAGGCCGTTGGCCTTTTCCACTTGCCCGTTCGTTTGCGGGTGTGCCACCGAGGCATACGTGATGTTGATCCCAAGGCCTTCACAGAAGTCCTGGAATTCTTCGGAGATGAAGTTCGATCCATTGTCGCAATCAAATCTCTATGAGAAGTTCGATCCGTTGTCGGTGATGATGCTGCACGTCCGTCGGGCTGGCGATGGCCTTGGCGGCTGGAGCGGAGCTGGACCTGCCCCAGATCACCTCTCGGATGCTGACGACTGCAGATGGATCCGAGGTAGCCTTCGCTGCCTACTCCGCTCGCTGCAAACGATATGGGCCCAAGCTCATTGATTTGCTGTCTGAGTATGCACTGCGGCAGCAGGGCGGGGCCAAAGCTAGGTAGTCTGGATCCGAGGCGACTCAGGGTGTCGCGTCTTAGTCTTTGTAGACGTAGGATAGTTTGTAGTTTGCTTTTGCTGTAAATATTTTGAAGAACACCATCCTTGTGCCACATAGTGGCCTTATATGTTAATGAATTCTTCTGAGTTGTGCTCTGCCCTTGTCTGAATGTTTGTGTCCCTTTCTTTTTCTGCTACTCTAGGTTCCTTCGGGTGCTGACCCTGTTGACACCCCGTCCGCAATGCCGTCGCGACCATCTTTGGATGATTCCTCGCAGCTCGCTTTTCTTCGAGATCGGGTGCGTAGTCTGGAGAGGGAGTTGCTCGGGTTGCGCGGTCATGCTGACGTTTGGCAGTCCAAGGCGGATCGTTGTGCAGCCAGAGAGGAGTACTTGATGGCGGAACTGGTTCGACTGTCCGAGCAGCTGCAATGTAAGTTGTTTTTTGATTCGAGTTGTAGCTCAGTTTTTCGGATGAGCCTGTTGGCCTTTCGCTTATTTGTTGCAATTGTCGCAGGTGCGAACCTTGCTCCGAGGGAAGAGAAAGAGTGTGTCGCTGTTCGGGTCAATTGCCTGACTCAACAGGACATGGAGGCCGGTGGCTTCTTCTGGATGGACCGTGACCATGCCGTGGCTCTGGCGACGGTGCAAGATCGTGTGCACCAGGTTTCTCGAGTGCTTCGCCAAGTGAAGATGTCGCTTGCCTCAATTTTGCATGTCATGTTCCCTTTGGATGCCATACCGACGAGCCTTGCAGGTCTTCTGTCGAAGTTTCGGAACGTAAACAATGTCAAGGAGTTGGTGCGGCAACAGCTCGTCGCAGGAGTGAAGGTTGCTTTGTCCCTTGTGAGGTTGCACCGGCCTGACGTAGATTTGGCTGTTGTGGCGGCTGGCCCACCTCTTCAGCCTGATGGTGGTGAGTGGGACATGCGTCCACATTACGCGGCTGTAAGGCAGTATGCCGAACAGGTCGTAGATTTGTTTGAGCAGCGTGCTCAGGTTATTCTTCAGAATAGGTAGTACCTAAAAAAAGAGATAGATGTAAACTTTGTATATTTCGGCTAGGCGTGTTGTGCCCTTTGTTGTAAAGGTTTGTGAGCACGCAGTGCTTTGAATGAGTACGTGTCCTTTTCGTTTTCCTGACGTTGTCAGCTACTCAGGTGTACACGCTTGATCCTCAGTCGATGAAATCGTGAGGTGGGGGGACCCCCGAGTGTGTTTGTAGCATGAAGTAAAGTTGCAAAATAGGGAATTCGAAGTTTTGGGGCGAGACACTTAGCTTTATTTATATCGTAATGGAGGAAGTACATTGTTTGGCTGGATAGCCTTGGCTGAAAGCCTTATTGAAAGTAAAAAGGGTAGGTTGCTACGGATAGAATCGTCGCAGGTGCGCGATGTTCCATGGGTTGGAGTATGCGACTCCAGACTCCACGTGCTTGAGGCGATAGGCGCCACCTGGGATGACTTCAGTGATGACATATGGTCCTTCCCATGGTGACTCGAATTTATTCGGTCGCTTTTGCTTGAGTCGTAAGACGAGGTCTCCTTCGACGAAGGACCTTGGGTGCAGCCGGCGGCTGTGGTAGTTGCGGAGACTCTGCTGGTACACCGCTGATCGAGCTGCTGCTATGTCTCTTGCTTCGTCGAGTGTATCGACGGCATCTTCGAGTGCAGCCGTGGATTTGGCTTTGCTGTAAGCGACGACCCGTGGGGCCTGGTGGCGTACTTCGGCTGGTAGCACGGCCTCGGCTCCGTGTACCATGAAGAACGGTGTGTAGCCGGTGGCGCTGTTTGGCGTAGTCCGTAAGCTCCACAGGACGGATGGTAGCTCTTTCGTCCGGTTTCCAGCTTTTTGTTCGAGTGAACTCATGAGGCGCTTCTTGATGCCAGCGCCAATTAGGCCGTTGGCCTTTTCCACTTGCCCGTTTGTTTGCGGGTGTGCCACTGAGGCGTACGTGATGTTGATCCCAAGGCCTTCGCAGAAGTCCTGGAATTCCTCGGAGATGAAGTTCGATCCGTTGTCGGTGATGATGCTGTGCGGTACGCTGAACCTGTAGACAATGGACTCGAAGAACTTGACGACGGTTTTGCCTTTTTGGTTGGTGACCGGCATGGCCTCGATCCATTTGGTGAATTTGTCGACTGCAACCAGGAGGAAAACGTGTCCCCCTTTCGAGGATTTTGGCAGTTTGCCGATCATGTCGAGGACCCATTGAGCAAAAGGCCAAGCTATGGGTATGGGTCTGAGCTCGGACCCGGGCGCGTGCGGTTTGTCGGCGAACCGTTGGCACCCGTTGCATCTTCGGACGATGTCCTTTGCGTTGCTCATGGCCGTTGGCCAGCAGAATCCTGCTCGTAGAGCTTTGGCGACAAGGGAGCGACTGCCTGCGTGGTGGCCGCAGATGCCCTCGTGGATGTCTTGGAGGATTGTTTTGCCGTCGTCGATGGTGACGCACCGTTGTAGTACACCCGTGATACTGCGCTTGTACAGCTCGCCATTGATGGTGGTGAAGGCCTTTGACCGACGAGATATGCGTCGGGCATCTGTCGGGTTGTCAGGCAGTTCTCCATTTAACAAGAACTGGAGGTATGGGTGCGTCCAGGTTTCTTCGACTGCCATGACCTACATTAGGTTGACCATGGCGACCTCGGTGTCCAATTTTTTGGGTCCTTCATGACCTTCGGGTAGCGTAGCCCCCGAGTGTTCTGCTTCTTCGGGTGATCCCTTGGCGAATTTCCGCTTGATGGACGGCACACAGATCTGTTCGAGGAACACACCTGGTGGCACCTTTGCGCAAGTGGAGCCGATGTTGGCGAGTCTGTCGGCTTCCTCGTTGCTTTCTCTTCCGACGTGTCGAAGCTCGCAGCCGTCGAATTCTCCTTCGAGTGCGTTGTAGAGCGCACGGTACGCGATCATGTTTTCGGCGTGTGCGTCGCACTCGTTCATCGTCTGCTGGACGACGAGGTTGGAGTCACCATAGATGACCAGGCGCGTTGCGCCGCATATCTTTGCCATCCTCATGCCATGGATGAGGGCTTCGTATTCGGCCTCGTTGTTGGAGGCTCGGAATTTCATCCGGAGGACGTACTTCATCTTGTCGCCTTGCGGGGAGGTCAGTATAACCCCTCCTCCTGCTCCGGCTTCTCTCTTGGAACCATCGAAGTGCATCGTCCATGACTGCGACATGTCTGGGGTGTCTGGCAGCTGCAGCTCCATCCAATGTACCAGGAAGTCCGGGAGGACTTGAGATTTGATTGCGAGTCGCTTCTCATAGACGATGTCCAGAGGTGACAGTTCGATGCCCCACAGGGCCACGCGTCATGTGGCCTCCGGGTTATTCAGGATGCTGTTCAGGGGTGCTTCATTGACGACCATCACCTGATGCTCCTGGAAGTAATGGCTCAACCGTCGATCCGTCATGAACATGCCATAGGCTAGCTTTTGGTAGTGAGGGTACCTCTGCTTTGTTGGTGTCAGTACCTCGTTGAGGTAGTAAATTGGGCGCTGGACCCCGTGGGTCTTGCCTTCTTCGGGTCGTTCGACCACGAGTACGGTGCTGACCACCTGGTGTGTGGCTGCTATGTACAGCAACAGGGGCTCGCGCTCCTTTGGCGTGACCAAAATGGGCGAGGTGGAGAGGAGCCGCTTGAGGCTTTCGAATGCGTCGTTGGCTTTTGGTGTCCACTCGAACTTGTCTACCTTGCGCAGCAGCTGGTAGAATGGTAGGGCCTTCTCGCCCATGCGGCTGATGAACCTGCTTAGCGCCGCTACTCGTCCTGCGAGCTGCTGGACGCCTTTGAGGTTTTCGGTTTCTCCATTGCCATGATGGCTCTAATTTTCTTCGGGTTCGCCTCGATCCCTCGCTGAGACATGAAGTACCCAAGCAGCTGACCCAATGGGACGCCGAAGGCGCACTTTTCGGGATTGAGCTTGATCCTGTAGCGATCAAGATTGTCGAACGTCTCGCGGAGATCATCGATAAGTGTCCTTGCCTCCTTGGTTTTTATTACTATGTCGTCGACATAGACTTGGACGTTGCGACCGATCTGGTCCTTGAGGCAGGCCTGCATGCATCGCTGGTACGTGGCACCTGCGTTCTTTAGCCCGAAGGGCATTGTATTGTAGCAGAATACTCCGAACGGTGTGATAAACGCCGTTTTCTCTTGATCTTCGACCTTGAGTCGAATCTGGTTATAGCCTGAGTAGGCGTCGAGGAAGGAGAGTTTCTCACAACCTGCAGTCGAATCGATGATCTGATCGATCCGAGGAAGAGGGAAGTGGTCCTTTGGGCAATGCTTGTTTAGTGACGTGAAATCCACGCACATCCGCAGGATGTCCGTGTCCTTCTTTGGGACCATGACTGTGTTTGCCAGCCACTCGCTTTCCTTGATTTCCCGGATGAAGTCTGCTGCGAGTAATCTGTTGATTTCCTTGCCGATGGCTTCGGCTCGTGGTTCGGACAGTCTCCGGATGGACTGTTTGACTGGCTTGGTGTCTGGAAAGACATTGAGTGCATGCTCGGCGAATTCCCTGGGAACTCCTGGCATGTCCGCACGACACCAGGCGAAGATTTCCCAGCGCTCACGGAGGAATTCGACGAGCGCGCCTTCCTATGCGGGACTGAGGTCATTGGTGATCAGCGCCGTCTTGGAGGCATCCGTCCGATGGACCTGCACTTTCTTGGTGTTGACGATGGAGTCAAAGGACATGTCAGGTGCGTTCTGCCTTGTGACTGGGGGTGCCCCATTATCCGTCACCTCGCGGAGCCTTATAAGCTCGTCCTGCATGCCGAAAGACTGGGAGATTTTGTTGAAATCCCTGTCGCATTGGTCCGATCGGGTGAAGCTCCCGTGGATCGTGATGACGCCTCTCGGTTCTGGCATCTTGAGTAGTAGGTATGCGTAGTGTGGGATGGCCAGGAACCTTGCGAATGCTACACGCCCCAGGATGGCGTGGTATTGCGACGGCCAGTCCACCACTTCGAATTCGAGTCGTTCCTGCCGAAAGTTGTCCGGCTTCCCGAAGATGACATCGAGCCCTATTTTGCCCAGAGGAAATATGCCCTTCCCTAGGACGATGCCGTGGAACGTTGTGTCCGACTGTTCCAGGCTGCATTGTGGGATCCGCATTGCTGCTAGGGTGCTTGCGAACATTAAATTGATGCCGCTTCCGCCGTCCATGAAGACGTGACTCATCTCGAAGCCTCCGATCTGCGCCTCCAGCACTAGGGCAGCATGACCTGGGCGAGGGATCTGGCAAGGGTGATCCGCGCGAGTGAATGTGATGCAGGACTCCGATCCACTGAGGTACTCAGGGATTGCAGGCGGAGTTGCCACGGCCAAGTTGATTTGTCGGGTGATTTTCTTCTGCACTCTATTCGTGGGGCGTCCCTTCTGGATCATGTTTAGTGATCCTTTCGGTGGAGGTACCCGTTCCCAGCGTTGTTCTGTGCCGGTGCGACTGGATGGTTTGGGCCTCCAATAGGTGGCGGTGGAGGAGCTCCGAGCGCTATTTCTCCTTGCACGGGTGTGTTTCCAAACGCAGGGATTAGGGCTTGTTGCCTCATCTGCACCATGCTTTCACTGAGTTTCTGGAACTCGCGGCAGTCCTTGAGCATGTGGCTGGCTTTCTTTTTGCCATCATGTTTGTCGATGTAGAAGTGGATGGTGCATGGACCCGAAAGTTTGTCGTATGCTGAGGGTCCGTTGTCGCGGTCGCGGTGTTGCCACGGCTGCGCCGGGCGTCCGTTGTCGCGGGTGTTTCTGCCGCGGTATCCTCCGCTGTTGCGGCTGTTGTCGTTGCGGCGGTCGGCGTAGCCGGCCGCGACCATGTCAGGTCCGTCGTGGTCCTCGTAGACGCGCGATCTCCTCTTGTTGCAGCGTTCCCGTCTTCGGCCGTAGTCGTCCTCTTCATCCGATTGTGCTCGGTGAATGCAATCTTTGCCGTCCGCCCACCTGTTGGCGATGTCCATGAGGTGATCGAGTGTCTTGGGCTTGACGCGCCCAAGTTCCTCCTTGAAATCTTGTCGTTTGACGCCGTCCCTGAAGGCGTCGATGGCCCTATCTTCGGAGATGTGTGCTGCGGAGTTCTTGGTTGTAGACCAGCGTAGTATGTACGAGCGAATAGATTCACCCGTTCTCTGAGTGTAGGCTCGCAACTCTTCGATTGAGGCGGGACTCTTGCTAGTGCCCTTGAAATTTCGGATGAAGCTGTAAGCGAGCTCCTCCCAGCTTCGGATGGATCCTGATGATAGGCTGCTGAGCCAGACCCGCGCTGCGCCTGTCAGCTGCAGCTGAAGGCATTGCATGGCGGTTTCTTTGTTGCCTCCGTGAAGCTTGACGGATGACAAATGGTCGCTGAGCCATGATTTTGGATCTTGCGTGCCGTTGAATTTCGGAGTATCCGAAGGAAGCTTGAAATTGCGTGGCATCTGTGTTCGCCGAACAGATCTGCTGAAACATCGGGCTCCGCAGAGTTCTCCTTCATCTTCGTCCATCTTGGATTCAGACGAGCATGCACGTTTGGCCCGTGCTTTGTCGATTTTGCGCTGTGTAAGCTTGTCTCTGGCGTCGTAGTCGCATTTATGATGACGCGAGCTCTTCTTCCTCCGAGGAAGGTCGTGTTCCTCCTCTTCTTCGGATGAAGGGGTGGGACTCCGGTCGCGCCTGGCCGGAGCTTTCTTCTTCGGCTCCGCAGGAGCGTCTTCGTGGAGCGCAGCTCCGACGAGTCCGAGTCCGGTGAGTGCAGACTTATGCATGGCTCTTTTCGGGTCCCCCTCCGGAGGTGGGTGGGCCGCTAGATATGCAGTGGCTGCCGTGATCGCAGCTTGCGGTGTCTTCGGGATGATGTTGTCGTCGGCATCCATATCCATGAACGATGTGTGGAGAGTTCGGGTCACGTCACGGCGCTCCTTGGGATCCATGTTCTCCACCCGAGAGCGATGCTTGTTTCCCTGGTTTCCATTTGTGCTAGAGCCGGGTGCCATGGCGGAGAGCGTAGCTCGTCGCGCGCTGGACTCGGAGGCTGCTTGCTTGCATTTGTCGAGCATCTCCTGCATCTTGACTTGCTTCTTGTGCTCCTCGATGAGGAGGTAGTGGTATGCCATCAGTAGTTCACGTGAGGCATCGGCAGGCAGGACTATGTCGCCTGTGACGGCACGGCGTGCTTGGACCTATCCTTCTTTGCTAAGTTGGATGGCGTGGCCGTTGTTTTCCCCGTTGGGTGGGGGGACTGGCTTCTTCTGTTTTCGCCGTTTCCGCCGTTTTGGTTGGGTGGCGGGTTAGGTGTTTCCTCGTCACCTTGGATGACTGCAGCGCATAGATAGCACTCGTAGATTGGTCGGCTGCTGTCGCAGCTTTCGGATCCGGAACCGTAGGTCCCCTCATCCGAAGGTGGATCACACAGATCGGAGTTACAGCTGCTGCTGTCGTAAAACTCATCTGTTGATGGTGATGTGCATAGAACAGGGTGTGGAGCCCACGAGGCGGGCCTGATGGATGGTAGGGGCACCCGCTCAGGGAGACGGAGGGTGCCAGTTTGACCCACCTGGAAGCAGAAACTCCCGAATAGGATCTCGAGTCCGTCGCCTGCGGGCTCGAAATCTTTCATGGTGGCCAGCGAGTGGGCGGTGAAGTCGAAAGCGCCGAAGAGGAGGTGATTCTCCATCGCCGCAGAGTTGTAGATCGATCGGGTCGGGACCATCACGATCGCACAATCAGCAGCCCTAGTTCCCACAGACGACGCCAATTGGCGAGGTTTGATCTCGTCAATGCCCATTGTTATGGACTTGGGTTTTGGAGAAGATGGGGATGCTGGAGATCGTGGCACGGTTAATAGACAAGCAACCAGGGGACACTAGATTTACCCAGGTTCAAGCCCCCGGAGGGAAAACCCTACTCCTGCTTGTCTGCTCTTGATTACGGCGGAACCAAAGGTTACAGGGTGCGCAGATTCGATCTGGCGTGGAGGTGTGTGCAAAAGTATGAGTTTAGAGATCTAGGACGTGCCCTCCTGGCCTTTATATAGACTTAGGCAGGTCCCGGGCATAATCCTAGTCGGTTACAGGTTCTAGGGTTTTACCCCTTTGAATTTCCTATCTGCGCTAGTCTTGTTCTCCAAGGACTCGAAGGCGTCATGGGCCTTGGCCACCCGAAAATCTTCATGGGCCGGCGTACATCTGCCGTGGGCCTTCCTTGGGCTGGACCAGGTATGATGAAGTCACGTACCCGCAGGGTATAACCATGTCACTAACCATTTGCTGGAATCCGGGCTCATCATCGCTTCTTCATATGTCGCAGGGTCATCATTTTCATCAACCATGAAATTCATGACAGGATTTCCGTACAGCTCGGGAGTCTGCTTGACCTGCGAGGTTCGGTAGTACTCTCTTTCGGAGTTTCATGATCATTATCATTAGTTCCCTCTTCAACAGGTGGAGCCAACTCCGGAACAACTTCCGGCGCTGCGCTACTCGCCATACTTTTAAGAGAAGGTTCAATAACCTCTTCGAGTTCTACCTTCCGACTACTCACACCTTTCGCGAGAAACTCCTTCTCTAGAAAGGATCCATTCTTGGCAACAAAAACCTTGCCTTCGGATCTGTGATAGAAGGAATACCCAATAGTTTCCTTAGGGTATCCTATGAAGACGCATTTTTCCGCTTTGGGTTCGAGTTTATCCCGTTGAAGTTTCTTCACATAAACATCGCATCCCCAAACTTTAAGAAATGACAGCTTAGGTTTGTTTCCAAACCACAATTCATACGGTGTCTTTTCAACGGATTTAGATGGTGCCAGATTTAAAGTGAATGCAGCAGTTTCTAGTGCATAACCCCAAAATTACAATGGCAAGTCCGTCAGAGACATCATAGATCGAACCATATCTAATAAAGTACGATTACGACGTTCTGACACACCATTTCTCTGTGGTGTTCCGGCAGGTGTGAGTTGTGAAACAATTCCACACTCTTTCATGTGAGTGCTAAACTCGTAACTTAGATACTCGCCTCCACGCTCGGACCGTAGAAATTTGATCTTTCTATTACGATGATTTTCCACTTCATTCTGAAATTCCTTGAACTTTTCAAAGGTTTCAGACTTGTGTTTCATCAAGTAGATATAACCGTATCTACTCAAATCATCCGTGAAAGTAACAAAATAACGATATCCACCTCGCGCCGACACACTCATTGGACCACATACATCAGAATGTATGATTTCCAATAAATCTATCGCCCGTTCCATTGAACCGGAAAACGGTGTTCTAGTCATCTTGCCCATAAGGCATGGCTCACTAGTATCAAATGATTCATAATCAAGTGATTCCAAAATTCCATCCGAATGGAGCGTCTTCATGCGTTTAACGCCAATATGACCTAGATGGCAGTGCCACATATATGCGGATATATCATCATTTAGTTTAATCCTTTTAGCATCAACATTATGAATATGTGTAACATTATTATCGAGATCCAAAAGAAATAAACCATTCATCATCGGTGCATGACCATAAAAGATTTCATTCATATAAATGGAACAACCATTGTTCTCGTATTTAAATGAATAACCACTTCGCATCAAACACGATCCAGATACAATGTTCATGCTCAGTGCAGGCACCAGATAACAATTATTCAAGTTTATAACTAATCCCTACGGCAAGTGGAGAGGCAGCGTTCCGACGGCGATCACATCAACGCTTGATCCATTACCGACACGCATCTTGACCTCACCCCTATTGGAATTATGCCCTAGAGGCAATAATAAAGATGTTATTATTATAATTCTTGTTCATGATAAAGTTTATATTCCATGCTAGAATTGTATTAAGCGGAAACATTAATACTTGTGTGGTTTGTGAACAACACCGTGTCCCTAGTACGCCTCTATGGACTAGCTCATTGATCAATGATGGTTAAGGTTTCCTAACCATAGACATGAGTTGTCAATTGATAATGAGATCATATCATTGGGAGAATGATATGGTGGACAGACCCAAACTAAGCGAAGCAATTAGATCGTGTCATCGTGTTCGTCTTTGCGAAGCTTTTCTTATGTCAAATATTGTATTCCTTAGACCATGAGATAATGCAACTCCCTGGTATCGGAAGAAAGCTTTGAGGTCATCAAACGTCATCCTATGAGAGGGTGATCATAAAGGTGTCTCTCAGGTGATCGGAAAGTATCTGTTGGGTTGTATGTATCGAGATGGAATTTGTCCCTCCCAAGTCGGAGAGATATACTTCGGGCCCACTCGGTAATCGATATCAACACCGCTTGCAAGCATGTGGTTAAGGAGTTAATCACAAAGTGATATCGGATTACGGAACGAGTAAAGTACTTGTTGTGAACGAGATTGAACTAGGTATGACGATACCGACGATCGAATCTCGGGCAAGTAAAATATCGCGAGACGAAGGGAATATATATATGGGATTGATTGAATCCTGGCATCGTGGTTCATCCGATATGATCATCGATGAATGTGTGGGAGTCAATATGGGTGCCCAGACCCCGCTGTTGATTATTGATAGAAGATCATGTCTGCATATTTTCGAACCCGCAGGGTCACACACTTAACGTGTCTCGACGCTAGGATAGATTGGATACTTGGTTTATGAATTTTTGTTCGGAGTCTCGGATGGGATCCGGGACATCACGAGAGGTTCCGGAATGGTCCGGAGAATAAGATTCATATAAGGCAGTGCAGTTTTTGGAGTTCAGAATTGTTCCGGATTAATCGGTATTGTACCGGAAGCTTCTAGAACCTTCCGAAAGGGGGCCAACGTGGTCCCACCTTCCGGGAGGGGGCATGGGCCTATGAGGGAGTGTCCTGACCGCATTGGGCCAGGGGCACAAGGCCCCATAGGGCCCAGCCGATTCTATATAGATTTAACTCGTTTAAATCTAGGAATAGAATTTCTAGATAAGGGGAGAGTTTAAATCGTTTAAACTGGAGATAGGCTTGGAGGAGGGGCTAGGGCTGGCCGCCGCCACCCCCTCTATATATAGAGGGCTGGTGCGCCTCCTCCCCCACACACACATCTCCCTCCAAGCCCTAGTAGCCCTGCTGCCTTCCTCTCTCCCTCCCGACTGTTTGTAGGCGAAGCCCTGCAGCAGAAATTCTCCACCATATACACCACGCCGTCGTGCTGTAGATCCAATCCATCTCTCCACCATACTTGCTGGTCCGAGGAAGGAGGTGACGTCGAGGTGTCGCACGTGTGCATCTCACGGAGGCACCGCCACTTGTGGTGCTAGATCGGATCGGATCGCGAGGAGGAGAAGCGAGTACGACTACATCACCCATGTTCCGACGAACGTTCCGCTGTGCGAATCTTCAAGGGTATGAAGATCTAATCCAATCTCTCTTGTTGTTTGCATCTCCTAGATTAGACCTTGGCTTTCCCTCTGTTCGCTTCCGTAGAAAATTTTGATTTACTATGCTGTGAAACCCTTCAGTGGTATCAGAGCTAGATCTATGCGTAGATGTGTTTCACGAGTAGAACGCAACATGGTAGTTGCGGGCATTGATGTTTTCTGTTGCAAGCCTCTTGTTTGTGTTCTTCTTATGACGCGGGATAGTGAGATTGAAGCGGTCCAGGCCAACCTTACGCGACGTCGTTCGCGAGACCGGCTCCGCACTTGACGTGTGGCTTGTACCACACATGCGGCTGGTGGATGTCAGTTTCTCTCACTATTGTTGTCATGGGATTAACAACGGAGTTTGGCAACCATAATATCACCGTTGTGGCTTTCCGTAGGTAAGAATCGTTCTTAGCATCTACTCCCATAAGCCACGTAAAACATGCAACAACAAAGTAGAGGCGTCTAACTTGTTTTTGCAGGGAGTGTTTTCTGTGATATGGTATGGCCCAAGATGTGATGTGTATATTGTATGCGATGATCATGTTTTGTAATGTTTCACGACTTGCATGTCGATGAGTACACAACCGGCAGGAGCCATATGGTTGTCTTTATAATTGTGTATGACCTGCGAGTCAACTTCTTATACGCCATGTAATAGCTTTACTTTATCGCTAAGTAGTTAGCAATAGTTGTAGTTGCTATTCGTGGTGCAGGCAATCATGGTGGAGTGATGGAGATCATGCCGGAACGCACAAGATGGAGATCATTGCGCGAAGATTGGCTATACCATGTCACATAAAGTTATATGCATGTGATGTTTATCCTTTTATGTATCTTATTATGCTTAGATCGCGACGGTAGCATTATAAGATGATTCCTCACTTAAAGATCAAGATAAAAACTATGTTCTCCCCAAGTATGCACCGTTGCGAAAGTTCGTCATGTCCAAGCATCACGTGATGATCGGGTGCTATAGACTCTACGCTCACATACAACGGGTGCAAGCCAGTTTTTGCACACGCGGAAATACTTGGGTCTAACTTGACGAGCCTAGCATGTACAGACATGGCCTCGGAACACAAGAACCGAAAGGTTAAGCATGAGTCATATGAATGATATGATCGACACTTTGTTGTCCACCATTGAAACCACATATCTTCTCGCGATGATCGGATTAGGTGTGGTGAATTTGGATCGTGTTCACTGAACAACTTGAGGGATGTTGAATTTAGTGGGAGTTCATCTAGTAATTTGATTAAGTTGAACTATTTATCATGAACATAGTCTAAATTGTACTTGCAAATACTGTAGATCCAATGGCCAAGTCCAACTTCAACTTCAACGTTTTTGCTGAGAAAGAAAAGCTTAGAAACAATGGGTCTAACTTCACCAACTGGTTCCGCAATCTAAGAATCATTCTGTCTGGCGGACACAAGGACTATGTCCTTGAGAAAGCGTTAGGTAACCCCCCTGCTGCAACTGCGCCGGCTGATGAGAAAGCTGTCTATCAGTCGCGCAAAGATGATTATGGTGTGATTAAGAGCACCATGTTGTTTGCTATGGAACCGGAACTTCAAAATCGTTTTGAAAACTATCCCGGGCCCTTTGAGATTCTCGAAGAGTTGAAAACCATGTTTCAGACTCAGGCCCGTTCTGAGAGATATGAGATCTCCGAGAAGTTCTTTAACTGCAAGATGGAGGAAGGGAGTTCCGTTAGTGAGCACGCCATTAAGATGTCGGTCTACACTCAACGCCTTGAGCAACTGGACTGCAAGATTCCAGAGGAGCTCAAGATTGACAGGGTTCTGCAATCACTCCCTCCCAGCTACAAAAGTTTTGTAGTGACTCACAATCAGATTGGTTCCACTGATACGATCACCGAGCTCTTCGCAAAGCTGAAGGCTGCGGAGGTGGACATCAAAAAGGATAATCATGTGTTGATGGTCAACAAGCCCTCCTTTAAGAAAGGTAAAGGTGCAAAGAAGCCCTTCAAGAAAGGAGGCGGCAAACGCGTTGCCCCTGCTGAGAAGAAGCTCAAGTCTGGACCCAAGCCGGAAACTGAGTGCTTCTATTGCAAGGACAAGGGTCACTGGAAGCGCAACTGTCCGAAGTACTTAGCGGACAAGAAGGCTGGCACCATCAAAGGTATATTTGATATACATGTTATTGATGTTTTCCTTACTAGCCCTCGTTGTAGTGCCTGGGTATTTGATACCGGTTAAGTTGCTAATATTTGTAACTCGAAACAGGAGCTACGGAATAGATGGCGGCTTGCGAGGGATGAGGTGACGATGCGCGTTGGCAACGGATCAAGAGTTGATGTGATGGCCGTCGGCACGCTCTCCTTAGTTTTACCTTCGGGATTAGTTTTAAACCTTAATAAATGTTATTATGTGCCTGCGTTGAGCATGAACATTATTTCTGGATCGTGTTTATTGCAAGACGGTTATTCATTTAAATCGGAGAATAATGGTTGTTCTATTTATATGAGTAACATCTTTTATGGTCATGCACCTCTTGTGAATGGTTTATTTCTTCTAAATCTCGAAAGGGATGAAACACACATCCATAACATTGAGGCTAAGAGATGCAAAGTAGATAATGATAATACTACTTATTTGTGGCACTGTCGTCTAGGTCATATTGGTGTAAAGCGCATGAAGAAACTCCATTCTGATGGACTTTTGGAGTCTCTTGATTTTGAATCATTTGACACATGCGAACCATGCCTCATGGGCAAGATGATCAAAACCCCGTTCTCCGGTATGATGGAGCGAGCAACGGACTTGTTGGAAATCATACATACGGATGTATGCGGACCGATGAGTGTTTCGACGCGCGGTGGATATCGCTATTTTCTCACTTTTACCGATGACTTAAGTAGATATGGGTATATCTATTTAATGAAACATAAATCTGAAACGTTTGAAAAGTTCAAAGAATTTTAGAGTGAAGTGGAGAACCATCGTAACAGAAAGATTAAGTTTCTACGATCCGATCGTGGGGGCGAATATTTGAGTTATGATTTTCTCACGCATCTCAAGGCAAGTGGAATCGTTTCACAACTCACGCCACCCGGAACACCACAGCGCAATGGTGTGTCTGAACGCCGGAATCGAACCCTATTAGATATGGTCCGATCGATGATGTCTCTTACTGATTTGCCGTTATCATTTTGGGGTTATGCATTAGAAACCGCTGCATTCACTTTAAATAGGGCTCCATCTAAATCCGTTGAGACGACACAGTATGAACTGTGGTTTGGTGCTAAACCTAAGTTGTCGTTTCTTAAAGTTTGGGGATGCGAAGCTTACGTCAAGAAGTTGATGCCGGACAAGCTCGAACCCAAAGCGGAGAAATGCGTCTTCATAGGATACCCTAAGGAAACTATTGGGTATACCTTCAATCACAGAACCGAAGGCAAAGTGTTTGTCGCAAAGAACGGTTCCTTTCTTGAGAAGGAGTTTCTCTCGAAAGAAGTGAGTGGGAGGAAAGTAGAGCTAGACGAGGTTATTGAACCTTCTCTTGAATTGGAGAGTAGCGCAGCACCTGAAATTGTTCCAGTGTCGCCTGCACCAACAATAGAGGAAGCTAATGACAAGGATCATGAAGCTTTGGATGATGCTGCTACTGAACGTCGCAGGTCGACAAGGTCGCGTGCCCCTCCTGAGTGGTACGGCAACCCTGTCTTGACAGTCTTGTTAGTAGAAGGCAGTGAACCTACGAACTATGAGGGAGCGATGATGAGCCCAGACTCTCAGAAATGGCTAGAAGCCATGAAATCCGAATTGGGATCCATGAGCGAAAACCAAGTATGGACTTTGGTGGACCCTCCTAGCGACCGAAAGGCCGTTGAGTGCAAATGGATCTTCAAGAAGAAAACGGACGCGGATGGTAATGTTACCGTCTATAAAGCACGGCTTGTTGCGAAAGGTTTTCGACAAGTTCAAGGTGTTGACTATGATGAGACTTTCTCTCCCGTAGCGATGTTTAAGTCCATTCGGATTTTATTAGCAATTGCTGCGTTTCATGATTATGAAATATGGCAAATGGATGTCAAGACTGCTTTCCTCAATGGCAACATTGATGAAGAGTTGTATATGATGCAACCCGAAGGTTTTGTCGATCCTAAGGATGCTGATAAAGTATGCAAACTTCAGCGTTCCGTTTATGGACTGAAGCAAGCATCTCGGAGTTGGAACCTTCGTTTTGATCAAGTGATCAAGAGCTTTGGATTTGTTCCAAATTGCTACGAAGCTTGCATCTACAAGAAAGTGAGTGGGAGCTCGGTGACGTTTCTGGTACTATATGTGGATGACATATTGATTATTGGAAATGACATCAACATGCTTAACGATGTGAAGAGTTATTTGAACAAGTGTTTTTCAATGAAAGACCTAGGTGAAGCTGCTTATATATTGGGCATCAAAATCTATAGAGATAGACAAAGACGCCTGATAGCTTTAAGCCAGAGTACATACCTAGACAAAGTTCTGAAAAGGTTCAGAATGGATAAGGCATTGAAAGGTTCAGTGCCTATGTTGTCAGGTAAGATATTGAGCAAGGCTCAGTGTCCAGCTACGGTAAATGATAGGGAAGCTATGAGCAAAGTGCCTTATGCCTCGGCCATAGGTTCCATCATGTATGCCATGCTGTGTACTAGACCAGATGTGTCCAATGCTCTTAGTTTGACGAGCAGATATCAAAGTGATCCAGGAGTGGAACACTGGACAGCCGTGAAGAACATCCTAAGGTACCTAAATAGGACTAAAGAAATGTTCTTAGTCTATGGGGGTGATGAACAGCTCGTCGTAAAAGGTTACGTCGATGCTAGTTTCGACACCGACAAGGATGATTCTAAATCTCAGACAGGATACGTGTATATTTTGAATGGAGGAGCTGTGAGCTGGAGAAGCTGCAAGCAAAGCGTGATCGCGGGATCTACAGTAGAAGCGGAATACATGGCTGCTGCAGAAGCATCAAGTGAAGGATTTTGGATCAGAAACTTCATCACTGAGCTTGGCGTGGTTCCAAGTGCATTGGACCCACTTGAGATATTGTGTGACAACACTGGCGCCATAGCACTCGCTAAGGAACCAAGATATCATCCAAAGACCAAGCATATCAACCGCAAGTTTCATATAATCCGAGATTATATAGCAGATGGAGATCTGAAGATCAGCAAAGTACATACAGATCTGAATGTCGCGGATCCATTGACTAAACCTCTTCCACGTGTAAAACATGATCAGCACCTCAGTGCAATGGGTGTGAGATTGTTGCCAAATGTAAACTAGATTATTGACTCTAGTGCAAGTGGGAGACTGTTGGAATTATGCCCTATAGGCAATAATAAAGATGTTATTATTATAATTATTGTTCATGATAAAGTTTATATTCCATGCTAGAATTGTATTAAGCGGAAACATTAATACGTGTGTGGTTTGTGAACAACACCGTGTCCCTAGTACGCCTCTATGGACTAGCTCATTGATCAATGATGGTTAAGGTTTCCTAACCATAGACATGAGTTGTCAATTGATAATGAGATCATATCATTGGGAGAATGATATGGTGGACAGACCCAAACTAAGCGAAGCAATTAGATCGTGTCATCGTGTTCGTCTTTGCGAAGCTTTTCTTATGTCAAATATTGTATTCCTTAGACCATGAGATAATGCAACTCCCTGGTATCGGAAGAAAGCTTTGAGGTCATCAAACGTCATCCTATGAGAGGGTGATCATAAAGGTGTCTCTCAGGTGATCAGAAAGTATCTGTTGGGTTGTATGTATCGAGATGGAATTTGTCCCTCCCAAGTCGGAGAGATATACTTCGGGCCCACTCGGTAATCGATATCAACACCGCTTGCAAGCATGTGGTTAAGGAGTTAATCACAAAGTTATATCGAATTACGGAACGAGTAAAGTACTTGCTGTGAACGAGATTGAACTAGGTATGACGATACCGACGATCGAATCTCGGGCAAGTAAAATATCGCGAGACGAAGGGAATATATATATGGGATTGATTGAATCCTGGCATCGTGGTTCATCCGATATGATCATCGATGAATGTGTGGGAGTCAATATGGGTGCCCAGACCCCGCTGTTGATTATTGATAGAAGATCATGTCTGCATATTTTCGAACCCGCAGGGTCACACACTTAACGTGTCTCGACGCTAGGATAGATTGGATACTTGGTTTATGAATTTTTGTTCGGAGTCTCGGATGGGATACGGGACATCACGAGAGGTTCCGGAATGGTCCGGAGAATAAGATTCATATAAGGCAGTGCAGTTTTTGGAGTTCGGAATTGTTCCGGATTAATCGGTATTGTACCGGAAGCTTCTAGAACCTTTCGGAAGGGGGCCAACGTGGTCCCACCTTCCGGGAGGGGGCATGGGCCTATGAGGGAGTGTCCTGGCCGCATTGGGCCAGGGGCACAAGGCCCCATAGGGCCCAGCCGATTCTAGATAGATTTAACTCGTTTAAATCTAGGGATAGAATTTCTAGATAAGGGGAGAGTTTAAATCGTTTAAACTGGAGATAGGCTTGGAGGAGGGGCTAGGGCTGGCCGCCGCCACCCCCTCTATATATAGAGGGCTGGTGCGCCCCCTCCCCCCCCCCCCCCCACATACATCTCCCTCCAAGCCCTAGTAGCCCTGCTGCCTTCCTCTCTCCCTCCCGACTGTTTGTAGGCGAAGCCCTGCAGCAGAAATTCTCCACCATATACACCACGCCGTCGTGCTGTAGATCCAATCCATCTCTCCACCATACTTGCTGGTCCGAGGAAGGAGGAGACGTCGAGGTGCCGCACGTGTGCATCTCACGGAGGCACCGCCACTTGTGGTGCTAGATCGGATCGGATCGCGAGGAGGAGAAGCGAGTACGACTACATCACCCACGTTCCGACGAACGTTCCGCTGTGCGAATCTTCAAGGGTATGAAGATCTAATCCAATCTCTCTCGTTGTTTGCATCTCCTAGATTAGATCTTGGCTTTCCCTCTGTTCGCTTCCGTAGAAAATTTTGATTTACTATGCTGCGAAACCCTTCAACCCCTTGCTAGCGGTCGCTTGTTCCGCAGCCCCTGATTCGAGTTACAAATATTAGCAACTGAACCGGTATCAAATACCCAGGTGCTACTGCGAGCACTAGTCAAGTACACATCAATAGCATGTATATCATATATACCTTTGTTTGCCTTGCCGGCCTTCTTGTCTGCCAAATACTTGGGGCAGTTGCGCTTCCAGTGGCCTGTCCCCTTACAATAGTAGCACTCGGTATCAGACTTAGGTCCAACTCGGGGTTTCTTTTCAGGCACGACAACAGGCTTGCCGCCATTACTTCCCTTCCGTTTTCCCTTCTTGTCTTTCTTGAAACCAGTGTTCCTACTGATCATCAACACTTGATGTTCCTTTTTGATCTCCACTTCTGCAGTTTTAAGCATTGACAGAAGCTCGAGGAGAGACTTTTTCATGCCTTGCATATTATAGTTCATCACGAAGCTCTTATAGCTAGGTGGCAGAGACTGCAGAAAATGATGGATGCCTAAGTCAATGGGAATCGATATTCCCAAGGACACAAGCTTATCGGCGTAACCCGATATCTTGAGTACATGCTCACTAACGGAGCTGTGCTCTTCCATCATGCAGCTAAAGAACTTTTCTGAAGTGTTGTAGCTCTCTACAGCAGCATGTGTGTCGAAAATCATTTTCAACTCACCCATTGTATCAAATGCATTGCCATTTTCGAAACGCTTTCGAAGTTCCGGCTCTAGACCATACAATATGCCGCAATGAACTAAGTTGTGGTCCTCCTGACGAGTCTGATAGACATTCTTCTCCTTGTCAGGGGCATCATCTAAAGGTGGGGGGCCTAACGACACTTCTAGCACATATTGCTTTTGTGCAGAAGAGAGGAGAATCCTCAAATTCATGGCCCATTCGGTAAAGTTGCTACCGTTCGTTGCAAGTTTCTCTTTCTCCATGAACACATTGAAATTAAAAGCAGGTGGTGCCATCTACAACAGAATTTGTAAAGTTTAGACTAAGTGTATGATAGATTGAGTTCAACTAATCCATATTACGAATGAACTCCCACTCAAAAACGACATCCCTCATGCCTTTTTGGTGACTACATGAACCAAATCCACTACACCAAGTCCGATCATCACGTGAGTCGGTGTAGCTTCAAAGGCGAGCATAAAATGGGCATCATATCGACTATATGACTCATGCTTAACCTTTCGGTCCGTGTTCCGAGGCCATGTCTGTACATGCTAGGCTCGCCAAGTTAGAACCTTAGTATTCGCGTGTGTAACTGTTTTACACCTGAAATATGGTCGTGGATCCAAGAACACCCGATCATCACGTGATTTCTTGGAGCGACGAAAACATAATCGGTGCATACTAAAGGAAGAACATATTCTTATCTTGATATTTAAATGAGGGATCATCTTATTATGCTAACAAAGCGCTACACAAGCAATATAAGATGCTATCAAACATCACATGTTTATTAGTGAAATGATATGGTTCCCGCATATGATCTCTATCATGTGCACCGTGGTATGATCACTATCATACCTATATGTGTAAGTCCAAGGTCTATGGATATTACACGTTATGTATGTTGTAAGAGTATCATCTCATACTTCTACTTACAACATCACCATATCATAACACTAGCCCAGCAACAATCTAAACTAGACGCCTCTAATTTATCCATTGCAAGTTTTACGTGGCTTAGGGCTTTCGAGATAGAACCGTTCTTACCTACGAATATGAACCACAACGAGGATAACCAAATTGTTGACAACTCGCTTGCAAATTAGATATTGACTATAGTAGGAGAGACAGATACCCGCTAGCCACTTATGCAAACTAGTTGCATGTCAAGCGTGGAACAGGTCTCATGTGCGAGGACATGTAAAGTTTTTCCGGGCTGCTTCATCCCACTATGCCACCAATATCCAAAATTACAACAAAGGAGCAACAACATGATCATCATCGCCCACATACTCATATGTGTACTACCCGTGTAAAGTATCTACGCATAGATCCGGCTCTGATACCACTGTAGGGTTCGCAGCATAGAAAACAAAAAAATTCCTACGATGGGAACTATGTACCAAGATCTATCTACTAGATACAAACAACGGGTGGATGTATATCTGTAGAGAACATACCTTTGAAGACCGACAAAGCTTAACGAGTTCAACTCGTGGTTGATGTAGACGATCCCCTTGCCGATCTCAAGATCGAGAGGAAGTCCTAGCGCCGCAAAGCAGCAGCGCATCCGTGCTCGCACACACGTACAAGACACCGGGCAACCTCCGCCTCCTCGCTCCAGCGATGCAGCGGAAGCACAACCCTTTCTTGCCGAATAGCCACCGGGAACATGTATCTCGCTAGTCCGAGACCATGGGGGATAAATTCTAGAGGGGGAGAGAGATCCTTCACGAGGAGGTGTGAGTGAGAGAGAGGAGAGGGGGCTCCTTTTATAGGAGGATGGGGGAACCCCAAGGGGTGGCCGGCGCATGGGTCTGCCCCCTTGCCCTCCCCTCTTCATGTGGGTGGACACTCCACTCACAAAATTCCTTTAAATTCCCTCCACTCAAAATCCCACTCAAAAATGTCATTAAATTTCCACCAAATTTAATGCAAACTCTCATTAAATAAAACTCTTTTATTTTATTCAGAATTTTGTCAATTACTTTAATGACAAACATTCACAAATAACCCCTTGCTAGAATTCCATTTCACATGCATAACCTCTTTATGCAATTTCACCCGAAAACCTGTTTCGGTATCTAGTGAAATAAATTCCTGCGCTTGTTTATTCTTTCGGCATGAAACATTTGCTCCAACTGGATGCCAGTGTCCCTTAAGTGTGTCACCCTACGGTTCGCGAATAATGCGGACATGATCGAGACCCTTCTCCGATCAATAATCAGTAGCGGGACCTGGAGATCCATACTGACTCCCACACATTCAACGATGACTTTTCCTGTGATCGTCGGAACCTTTTACGCTTGTATCTTAATCCCTTTGTTTCACGATATATTACATGTCCGAGATTCGATCAACGGTATCCCCATACCTAGTTTGATCTCGTTACTAACATGCACTCTTTTCTCGTTCCCGTGATATAACATTCTAGTGATCAAATCACTTGCTTGCAAGCTAACCAATGTGATATCACCGAGAGGGCCCAGAGCATATCTATCCGTCATCGGGATGAACAAATTCCACTCTTGATCCATGATTCTCAACATAACACTTTAGTAGCTTTGGAGCCATCTTTATAATCACCCAGTTACGGAGTGACATTTGATGTCAACAAGAAACTCTTCCGGTGTTAGTGATTGGCATGATCTCATGGTCTAAGGATTAGGATTACTTCGTAGTTTGTTTATAGCAATATAAACTCAATGACTTTGATCGTAATGTTATACTTCGGATGAATGTTCATCACACCATTACACTAATGTTGTGATCTCGTTATTAACAACATCCAATGTCTATGATCAGGAAACCTTGATCATCTTGTTAATCAACGAACTAGTTTATGAGAGAGGCATAACTAGGAACTTTCTATTTGTTTATTAAACACACATGTATTAATGTTTCCGTATTAATACAATTATAGCATGTAAAATAAACATCTATCATATACTTGGAATACACATAATAAACATTTTATTATTGCCTCTCAGGCATATTCCCTTCAGGGGCACAGCGGACAGTAGACCTTGCCAGAGAGCACACTCCATAAACGGAGACCGCGCATGTGAACGCGCATAAAGGAAGCGAAATCAGGATAATTTGCGCCATCGAAGATCACCGGGCAGCGAGGAATCGCAACATAGCCCAATGCAGAAGACATCTCTCTCGAATTTTTTTTTTGAAACAGATCTGGTCAACCCACACCTGCAGGAAGATGCCGGCCAAATTCCGGCCAGCCGGGACGAGAGGCGATGCCTAAGGGTCGGGGGAGGCCAATTCCGGCCGCCGGTGATCGATTCCCGATAGCAGTGATGGTCGGCGGCGACGGAGGTCCGGCGACCTGAGAGGAGAGCGTTGGGCGGGCGGCTGGTCGAGTGGACCGAGGCCGGCTGGGCGAGCAGGAGGCCGGCTGGGCGAACAGGAGGTCGACGGAGATGCTCAGTCGACGGCGGACGGCGGGCGACGGAGATGCTCAGGCCCATCGGGTGGAGTCAGGCAGAGAAGCGGCAGGTGGCCCGCGCGCCCGAGGAGAGGAACGGCGGGTGGCCCGCGCGCCCGAGGAGAGGAACTGTTGGGAGATCGATCTCGATCTGGAGAGGATCGGCGAGCAGAGGAGGCCCGTCGGGAGCTGGTGGTGTCTGAATTGGGTGGGGTGTTTGGATCGATATGAATCGGGTAGGGTGTTTGCATCTGGGTGGATATGGATCTGGATCGAAACAAAAACGGGCGGCTACCGGCGGCGACGACGACGGCAAGGCCGGCGGCGACAGGGACGGTAGCGGCTGCGGTGACAAAGTTGCAAGGAAGAGGACGAGGCTAACTTGACTCTGATACCATGTTAGGAATAGACAACTTGTATTTTTCAGAGGCCAAAGGCCACAATATATAGTACATATACAGATGAAAATATGCAGAAAAACCCCTTAACAAGTGGGGACATACAATATACGAATATACATCTAACAGGTTCGGGGTCAACTAGGATGGTGCTCTCCATTGTGAGTAATTCATGTGTTGTTGTTTTCTATGGAATCACATGCCGCACGAATCCAAAAAAAAAAATTTCGAAAATTTCAGCAATCTATAAGTAATCATCAACAGCAGTATAACGAGTAAACATTATTACACAATTATTTGGATTAAGGTCAATTAGGGAAGATAATCATTCCTTCGACAAACGAGGCAAGGTTCTCCGTGACAATTTTACTCCTTGCAGGCTGCTAGGGAAATCTACCAGACTGTTTGGCAGGAGTAGGCCCTGATTTTCTTGTTGGTGTTTCGGCGTATGATGTATCTTTGAGATCTAATACTGCTTCCATCCGGTAATAACTGATTTGGTTTTGCCTAATTTCGAATGTATCTATACACTAATATGCGTCAAGATACATTCAAATCTAGATAACCTTAAGTCATTTATTTCTGGACGGAGAAAGTAAATAAAATTCACCTTGATGGCTTTCCCTCAAATCAAAGAAAAAAAGGAAGATGGCCAGGGTCAACTAGGGCCGATGGAGAGTTGGCGACATGGAGGCGACCCAGCAATCCACGCCAACTGTCCCTAGCTGCGAGTCCTTCAGAAACACTCCATATCGAACAAACGCACGGTTACAAGCGCAACGCGTCCATCCCAGCTACCGCTAGCATAGCAGCGAATCCTTTTCAAATACAAGCGCACGGCACCGCGCAGACAGCACACGAGAGGAAGCACCATGGCTCCGGCATTGCTCTATCAGTGCCTTGTCTGCCTCGCCGTGCTAGCCGGCAGCGCCACCACCACCGCCTCTCACTCTCAGTGCCTTGACAACCCGCCGGACCTGACGGCCGGCGGCGACCAGGCCGGTGTGGTCGTCGACGACCTCGCCGGCTTCAAGGCCTACGTCACCGGCGCCGCCCGCTCCCACAGGGCCATCGTCCTCGCCTCCGACATCTTCGGTTAGTTCATTCTTTGAGTATACTGGATGTGCAAGCGAGCTTGCCATCACAAGAAAAAAAAGTGCAGTAACAAAGTTTGGTTGGTGCATTATTTTGATTTAAATTTTTCAGGATTCGAAGCTCCACTGTTGAGGTAAGGCCTTCTTCTTGCCGGACTTCCTTTCCCCATTTTCTTACTACTCCGTTCTTCCATCGTGACGACTAGCAAAATTTATTTCGATATGACTGAGCTTCAAATCAAATTAAAATGCTTATTATGCTTCTTGGCGGGTTCATGGAAATGAAGGAAAATTGCCGACAAAGTTGGTGAAGCTGGATACTACGTTGTGGTGCCCGATTTCTTCAATGGAGAGCCTTACACAAATGGCACAAACAGAACAGAGTGGCTCCAGGCCCACTCTCCGGTAAATTAGTTTCAACATCAATATTGATTCTATGAATAATTCAGTTTCAGCCATACAGTCTATCATTCTTACAGGTAAAGGCAGCTCAAGATGCAAAACCAATCTTCGCGGCTTTGAAGAAGGAACACAAATATCTTGTAGGGGTTGGGGGCTATTGTTGGGGCGGTGGGTGAAACCAACACAAGCCGAGAATTATGTTCATATTTAGCTCATACTCATTATTTTTAAGGCAGACATTTGGCTCATACTCTCTTCCTGTACTGAATAACTGACAGGGAAATTCGCGGTGGAGGTGGCGAAAACGGACGGGGTAGAGGCAGTTGTCATCTCACATCCTTCAGCAGTCACTGCTGACGATATGAAAGGCGAGCTTCTCTACCTTTCGGTCCTTTCGGTACTCTTGTTGGTGATGGAGTAATTAAAACCTGTGTTCTGATTCTAAGTTCAACTGCCGCTCAGAGGTCAAGTACCCCATTTCGATTCTTGGAGCTCAGAATGACACTAGTACGACCCCGAAATTAGTGTATCAGTTTGTGCAGACCTTGCGTCAAAGAAGTGAGGTGAGTTCCAAGTGATTCCCTTCTCCAGTTAGAATAACTAAAACTTGCACAACATACAGAGAAGATAAAATAAAATGTAGTTGTAGATCAAGAGGCTTTTCTTGTTCTTTAACAAAAAAGAAAATAAAGTTAACTGCTAGTAAAAGCCTCATATGACTTTGCTTGATGCAGATTCCGTACTATGCAAAGATCTTTCCAGGAGTTGCACATGGTTTTGCTTGCAGATACAATGCTACCGACCCGTTCGCAGTCAAGACAGCTGAAGAAGCGCTTGCCTTAATGATCGACTGGTTTCACAAATACTTGAAGTGAAAGTACCACATCATGCAAGTCATGTACTTCCTCTGTCCTAAAAAGATGTCTCAAGTTTGTTTGAATTTGAATGTATCTATACACTAAATAGTGTCTAGATACATTTAAGTTTAGACAAATTTAAGACATCCTTTTTAGGACGGAGGAAGTACATTTTAACATCCAAATAAAAGTCTACTTGCTTCCATATACATATGTACTTATACCGCCAGCCATGCAGATAATGTGGTTGTGGTCTGCGTGCTTACCTTTGTAATCTGTTTACATACTTTATTGTACATTGTGATTGTCTATGCAGCTTTTTACCAAGTGCAATTTTCGTCTACTCACAGTGTCTTTATCCATACCAATGCACACGGTATATAACTCCATATATGTGTTTTTAGGCCGTTACCAAGCCCGGTAAATGAGGCTAGCTTGTGATAGGATGGGCGAGCCAATGTAAAAACCAGCTATTCGTATGGACATAAACCCAATAGAAAATTCATAGGGGAAGAACCATCTTATCGACGCGCCATCTCATAATCCGTGTGTAGTGTTAGGTGACCATGAGTCCGTCCACCACTGCCTTAGTGGTGTTACATCACGCCTAGGTTTAGAAGGGGAAGCTAGGGACTTAATGGATGGTGTCATTAGGAGACATGTAAAAATTCTTTGTACCCAAGAGACTAGATGGGCGGGCAGATGGTGATGGAGTAGCGAAAACTAGTCATTGTCAGGGATCCCGTTTAGCAGCACCCACGGGAAGGGCAACAACCCAGTCATGCTAGCATGCATAGAGGGAAACCCCGATTACTCATGAGATCTACTCCCTCCGTTTCAAAATATAAGATGTTTTAGGTTTGTGAAGAAAATATATCTAAACTTCTTTTAGTGTGTAGATTCGTTCCAAACTTGAGTGAACCTAGATACTAAAAGTAGTCTAGATACATCTGTTTTACGAAGTTAAAACATCTTACATTTTGAAACGGAGGGAGTAGGATGCAATTCCATGTCACCGTATCAAAAGCTTTGACGATGTCCAACTTAGCAAGTAGTGTAAGAGATTTGTTGCGGTGCAGGCGAGAGACAACATTGGACATACATGAAGTTGTCTTGAATGCGTCTTGACTTGATAAAAGCTCTTTGGCTACAGAAGATGAGCTCATTCATCTTGGGCCCAGACAAGATACCATGGCTCTTCGCAAAAAAATTGGGGATGATGTGGATCTGACTGATCGGCGGGAAGTCAGAGATGGAATCATCCCCATAGTTTTTCCGTAAAAGGATGTTGTTGGTCGTGTTGATGATGTGACTGCACATTCAACACGGAGAAGGCGTTGATCATAGCCATTAGATCACTTTTGATGATACCCTAGCAGTAGCGGAAAAATTACTAAGAAACCTTTTGGACCCATATCCTTGTCCATAGGCACATCAGCAAGAGCGTTCATGATCTCCAACTCAGAGAAAGGAAGTGCAAGATCATCTACTCCCTGCGTCCTAAAATAGATGTCTTGGATTTTTTAAAATTCAAATGAATCTATATGCTAAATAGTGTCTAAATTTATCTAAATTATGACAAATTTGAGACATCTATTTTAAGACGGAGAAAGTATATTTTTTATAGTAGGATTAATAGCAGCCTAGTTAGAGCCTGATTGCCTAGCGTGGGGACATCCAAACATGTGCACAAAATGATTGGTGACCTAGATAAGGATTGTAACCCCAGCTCTTGAAAGTTTATGGACCTGAAACCTTGTACAGAGGCAGACTGACAAGGGAGTTTATGATCTCCAACTAAAAAAACAAAGTGCATGATCATCTAGAATTTCCAAATTAGGATTAATAGCTGTCTGGAACGTCCAAACATGTGTGTAAAATGATCAGAGACCAAGGGTAAGGCTTGAAATCCCATCCCTTGAAACCGTACGGACCCGGATCCTTGTCGAGACACATATGAGCAAGGGCGTTCATGATTTCCAACTCATATAAAAATAAGTGCAAGATCGTCCAAAATTTCCAGAGTTGGATTAATAGCGGCATGGTTGGAGTCCAACGGCCTGGGTTGGGACGTCCAAACATGTGGGCAAAATGATCGGAGACCTAGGGATCCTTGCAACCCCAGCCCTTGAAATGATATGGACCCGAAGCCTTGTCCTGATGCAAATCGGCAAGGGCGTTCATGATCTCCAACTTAGAAAAAGGAACTGCAAGATCATCCAGATTTTCCATAGTAGGATTAATAGCATCCTAGTTGGAATCCAACGGCCTAGCGTGGGGACGTCTAGGCATTTGCGCAAAATGATCGGAGACATAGGGAAGGATTGTAATCCCTGCCCTTGAGGCCGTTTGGACCTGAAGCCTTGTCTAGAAGGTAGATCAGCAAGGGCGTTCATGATCTTCAACTCAAATAAAGGAATGCAAGATTGCATAAACTTTACATAATAGGATTAATAGCAGCCCAGTTGGAGTCCAACGGCCTGGCGTGGGGACGTCTAAACATGTGCTCAAAATGAACGGAGGCCTAGGAAGGCTCGTAACCACAACCCTAGGAAGGTCGTAAATGCAAGGGCAGGTCCATCACTCCCAAATTCCAACAAAACTATAAAATCTATTAGGAAAATAAGGGAGGAAGAACACAAGAGGAGAACACAAAAATCTACAAGATCTAGATCTCAATGATTCCTTCACAAAGAAGGGATTTGGTTTGAGGGGATTGTAGATCTAGACCTCCTCTCTCAAATTCCTCAAAAAGATGCAAGAATCATAGGAGGGGGAAGGGGAGAGGACAAACTTTTCAAGTTCAACAATGGAGAGAGAGAGAGAGAGAGATCCAAGAACCAAGAAAAGAGCCAGTGCCCCCGAAAGGGAAGAGGAGCCTCTTTTAAAGGGCTCCCAGATCTAACCGTTTGGGCATTTACGACCCTGACCGGAAATTTCGGTGGGAGGCCGGAACTTCCGGTGGCACCCAGTCAGCGGTCATAAAAACAGTGATGCGAGAGACAGAAAAACGAGCCTGGCCGAAGCCGGTCCACCGGAACTTCCGCTAAGAACGGTACTACCTCTAAAAATTCCGACCAAAGTTCCGACAAATAGAGCATACCAAACAGAGAAGATACTGAGGCTGAGCGGAAGTAGAGTTGGAATTTTACTCGGTACTATCGGCGGTAATTATGCCCGAGCGGTACTTCCGGTGCCTGGCCGGAACTTCCAGTGGGAACGGAACTACCGCCTTTACTTCCGACCAAGATTCCGCCAAACAAAACACACCCCAGACAGAGAGTTCACTGAACGCATCCCAGGGGCATCTGAACATTGGCCGGAACTTCCACCAGAACTACCGGCGGCAAAATGCCCTAGCGGTACTACCGGTGACGGGCCGGAACTTCCGCCCAGGGAAATTTCAGAAACCAAAAGTGCAATAACTTTCACATCCGAACGAGATGAAACCAATTTTGTTAGAAAGATAGAGATGAGTAGAATCCAATTTTGTTGGAAATATTGGGTATCACTTAGGGAGAAAATACCAAGAATATATATGCGAGATATCTCCTGATATGCAGAGCCAGAAAACTCGCAAGATCAAAAACTGCAATAAGATATGCAAGGGAAAACCCTATGTGATGAACTAGAAATTGTTATGATGATAACCACAAGCTCTAGATCCTCTCATGGACCTTGATGTGTGTCGTGTTCTTGTGACGGGTAAGCTCACCACACCGCCCAGAAGGTAAGGCTATCAAGTAGAATGCAAGTTACCAAACGAGTAACAACTTGCCTATAACATAGAAAACAAATGGGGCTTGGCTTCTCCATCGACCTAGAAATATGAATGCGGGCAACCAAACGAAATACCCTTTAGGGATGAGAGGTTGAATTGGCACGCATAGCTTCGGCAGAGCCATGATCCACGGGTGCGCGATCGAAAAGGGCACGAGCAACCATACACGCCCCATATGCAGCATCATGTAGACAACCAAACACCTTTGTTTTGCATGAGTGAAGCCCAAAAATATTATGTGCAGCCTACCAAACAAATGGACGTTAGTAGCGTTTTCACGGGGACATTGCCCCACGGGGCTTAACCCAAGCGAGCTTTAAAATCCATGCGATCAACCAAACACGCCCGTTCGGTTGAAAAGGTCTCAAATAATCTGACAGAATAAGGCTTGCACGTACGGGCCCTTGTGGTCAGAGAGCAAGAGCTGGTAGTGGCCGGAGAGAGACCACGTACGAGAGCGCGCCCGCAGACTCTTTTTTGGTGTGCGCCTTCGTACTACATACGCGCGCCTTCGTACATCAATCAATCAATCAATCAATCAATCAACCCAGCAAGACGAATAAAAAGAGTTGTCCGGCGACGGAGCGCGGTTGCGGCTGAAAGTGAAATAAGTGCGGTTGCGGCAGATGAGCAGCCATACGATCGATCGATATACGTTGCCGGCCGCGCGCGCGCCTCAGAATCAAAATTTATGCGTGATCACGTGATTGGTACGTGCTCGATCCACGACACTAGTGATTTGCCGACGCTTTTCCATCGATCGGGATCTTGCATGCATGCGTGGCCAGCCAGCCATCGATCGGGAGAATTTCTGATCAGGAATTATTTTTTGTAAAAGTTGCAATAATGCCCACACGTACGTACGTGGACCATCTGGTCTGGTGTCCTACGTCTCTTTGACCTGAAAAGGAAAACATGAAATTCCCATATACGGGCAACTCAGCAATAGCATATGTCTGTCCGCATCTGATCAACAAAAGATACCTGCCCTCGGAATATGTGCAGTGTCCGTAGCTTTTCAAAAGCGATCGACAAGAAAGAGCTAGGGCCGGTGCACCATGCAGATTGTAGCGCGCGGTAGGAGATGCAACACAGCAACAGTCGATCGAGATATATATGCTCTGGCGGCAACACCTTAGCCATCCGATCTTAAATTCTGGCAGCAGAGATCGAGCGGGTGTCCCTTAATCTCTGTGTGGCATCAATCTAGCTAGGATCTTTCACTTTCTCTCCCTCAAAAGTAAGGATCTTTCAAAAGTTTCATCAGAAAGAAAAGGATCTTGCCTTTTTCCCCTTCAAATTTTGATTGGATTAGGACCGAGACACCGAGACGATGATTGTCGGAACACACTGCACCGCACTCCAGACTCGCGTACAAGGCCTATAAATAGCGGCTGGAAGCATTTTCATATACCATGCCAATTGACTAACACCATCCCCTACAGTACATCATAGCCAGTGTGGGGCTTCAACTAGCTAGTAGTACGTGAACAAGTCCACAGGAGGCCGGCCGGACGGCCGGCGATCAGCAATGTCGAGGGACCCGCTTATAGTTGGGAACATCGTCGGCGACATCGTCGACTACTTCGACGCATCAGCACGGCTGAGGGTGTTGTATGGCAACCGCGAGATCACCAACGGGTCCGAGCTGAGGCCATCGCAGGTGGCGAACCAGCCGACGGTCAAGATCACAGGACTAGCCAGATCACTTTACACACTCGTGAGTGACTATTATTTTTGACACATCTCATGCGTGCCTTGCCTGCATGCATAAACTGAACGGTTTTCACCATATTTTCGTTGCTACTAGGTGATGGTAGACCTGGATGCACCTAGCCCAAGCGACCCTTCCGCGAGGGAGTACCTCCACTGGTACCCAATCCATATTTATAAGTTCCTATATACATCTTCGTTTTCAGCTTGCACATTAGTTATCATGCGTTATATTCAAGAGAAATTAATTGTTCACTTACGTACGTTAACTTGTTGATAATTAACTGCTTCGGAGTTTTCTTGTGTAGGTTGGTCACAGACATACCAGAAGGAGGTGACGTGTGCCGTGGTAAGAAGCAAGTTTACAGAAATACATACAGAGATATATTCCCTCCGTTTAGAAATATAAGATGTTTTAGATTTATAAAGGAAATGTATCTAGACACGTTTTAGTGTATAGGTTCAAACGAATATAGACACTAAAAGATGTCTAGATACATCTCATTCATAAACTAAAACATCTTATATTTTTAAACGGAGGGAGTACACAAGTACAAGATCAAGCATATATATCAATCTCGCCTAGTATGGCAATGTCGGCTGAGCTAACTATCTTCTTCTTCTTCATGGATCAGGAACTGAGGTGGTGGCGTACGAGAGCCCGCGGCCGACGGCCGGGATCCATCGCCTCGCCTTCGTGGTCTTCCGCCAGACGGCGCGGCAGGAAATCTACGCGCCAGGGTGGCGCGCCAACTTCAACACGAGGGACTTCGCGGAAATCTACAGCCTGGGCGCACCTGCTGCGGCGGCCTACTTCAACTGCCAGAGGGAGGGCAGCTGTGGTGGCCGGAGGTACCGGTGAAGGACTGAAGCTCAATAGCTGTACGAGTGTGAATGGCCAACGAGTTTCATCTGAAAAAAATGTGAGACATCGTTCGATCCAAATCTGCGAGACCAAATAAATACATGTATAGCCGCTACCGCATAACGTGTCTGTATGGTACGGTGTCTTTCTTCCTCTCTTTTTTTTGAGCGGAGTGTCTTTCTTCCATATGTACTCCTTTCGCCGCATATATATGCCCTTGCTATATTTATCTACAAAGTCGATCAAAGATTAACTTAGGGCAAAACCTATAAATATACTTATATGTGGATGGGGAGTACCATCAATTGTGTGCATTTTGGTGCTCGAGAAGAACCTACTATATGTTATCCTTGTCTTTATTTTAACACATAACGCCATGAAGGGTGTGCAATTACAATGAGGTCCAAACCGAAAAAAGAAAATACAAATCAACCCCTACAATTTGCAAGCACCACCCTAAAAAGATTGCAGAAACGCAATCGGGTCCAAAGCAACCGCCGGCGACGAACAGCGGCGAGGCAGCGCCACCTATACAGCAGCCGGGGACGAAACCACTTGGCTGGAGGAGGTGCTTCAGTGCTGCTCCGCCGCTGAAGGAAATCCTCCCGAAGAGGATGCAGAGGCTCACGCAATCGATGCCGAGAATGGCTAGGCCACCCTTCTGGACATGGATAGCGGCAGCGGTCCTTCGCCGTCTCTTGGAGAACGCCACGGGGAGAAGAAGCTCCAAGAACTCCCTAACAACCCGCTCCGCAAAAGCCGTCCACCATGAGCTCGCTCCCACCTCCTCGCCTCCAGGCCAGGTGCTCTCGAGCCGCAGAAGGACCGCCAACAGTAGTGTGGCGGCCACGCGAGATGCTTTGGGAGTTGGTCGTCCGCCTTCTTTTTCTGTTCTTGATCTCCTCGCCTCCACGGCCGGCCGGAAGAAGCAGAGAAGCAGCAAGCACAGACAACTGCTTGCTGGCGTCGCACGTATACGCCAGCAAAGAGGAACTCCCGTCGTCCCCCAATCCACACCTCGACATGCTCTGAGACGCCATCCCCCCGCCTCCAAGCTCGGTCAGATGTTATCCTTGTCTTGCTTAATTAAAAAAAGCCACTCTCGACTCCGGAGTGAAAGGAGTATCTTCCTTGAAATGCAAAACGAATGTGCATTCGGGGTGCATTTGCTTGACGACGGAGAGTTTAGCTATCCTACCAAGGTAATGTGTATTTCGTATGAGCCAGCTGGGCGTGTACATACATGGGTTGAGGTATGCGCTTCTTTAGCCGCCACCCCCGGGTCACTCGCGTGAGGCAACTCCGAACCCACCTCCTAACCCCAGCAGGCCGCCGCAGGGCCCTCTCCCTCCGCCCGCTGTCGTCGCGCTCTCTTCCCGATTGGCGGTGGCTGCCACGCCTTGGTCACCGAATGTGACGGGCGGTTTGCGCGGCCTCCGTCGATCTCCTTCGCGCGGGGGGTAGGCACCTTGGGGCTGTGCCGGTGGATCCGGGTTGCGGGCGGCGACGCTCCTGTGACGCAGGCTGGTGGCTCGGATGGGAGGCGCGAAAGAGCAGAAGGGGATCTGGTGTGGACCTGGAGGCGGCGGCTGCCCTACGGCGATGCTGCTCCCAGCGTCGGCTCAGTCTCTGGGTTCGTCCATGGCCTCAAGAGCTAATGGCTGACCCGCTCATTCTGATTGCCGGTAGCCACCAGCGGTGTGGGGACTGCTGGTTCGGCCCGAAAAATGGAGGCGGTCCTAGGGTTCTTTCCATGCGAAGAAGAAGATCTGCTTGATGCTTTCCCCCGTTGATCTGACTGGAGTGTCGAGTTTCGGAAGGCTCCGCCGGCGAACTCCCATGGACGCATCAGGCCTATAGATTGCTGGATCGGAAGGTATTTGGTCGTGCGTACCCATATTTTTCTGGCTGTTTGGTTTCAGCGGGAGCGTTGCGAAGCTCTGCTGTTTGTTCCTGCCAAGTGCCATTCATCAAGCCATGGTGAAGTCAGATGTGGAGAATGTCAGGAAAGCGGAAATATGAGGGCGGCGATGGTGATTTCAGTCTTTGTGGCGACAACGAACTGGCTACTGATCTGTGGCTCGTAGCAGCGACTGTCTATGGGGGGAGGCAACACAGGAGGAGTTCCCACTCTTACCTTGCGGGGTGAAAATCTAAGATCTGGCCTTAACTGATTGTGCCTAGCAATGGGCTTGTTGAAGGCATTGTTTTGCGAGCGAGGACTTTCTCCAGGGTGAAAACCTATGATCTTTGATCGGGCAACGACGGCACTTGTGTATTGTTTCCTTTTTGAACGCGTTGTTATTGGAGTGGAGGACTATTAGTGTTGTTTTGGTGGTGTCAGTGTTGTTGCTTTGAGGAATGGTTCTCTGTAGCAGGACTTTTTTTAAATTCTTTTTTCTGGGTTGTGTGCATCCGTAATGCCTTTAGGGCATCTTGTTGCAGAGGCTGAGTATAATTGGTATCTCCGTGATATTAATATATACTCTTTTCCAAAAAGAAATATATATGGGTTGGAAGGATTCAAAAAGCTTCGTCGAAGGCCAGCGGAAGGTACATCATGTTGACGGATAGGTATTGTCCTACCTGACAGTGTGTTGGCCAGCTAGGCTTACATGCAATAGGTCAGAATCATCTCCCAAAGGCAGGCCATGAGTTTAGAGGAATTACTTGTAGTGGAGTAAGGGATACCGGAAGACCCACTCATATGCGCATGGAACTCTCAATTCTAGACCTATAGAACCCCCGACACATCATCATCTTCCACAAGCCAAGCCTATCTAGGGTTCATAGCCTTAGTTCATTCATAGCCTTAGTTCATCCACCTTGAAATATCGTTGAGAGCGTCTCCCAATCTCACTGAGTCTCACTCCATGTTGTAATCATGTCATCTTGGATAGTGTAGACCTTCTTGGTGTCAACAAGTGCGTACTTGTTCCCGCAGACAAAGAGGGTGCGGCTACCGATGCTTCTAACCGACTCGAGTAGATTCTTGGTGTCCACTCGATAGACTACCGGTTTGCCATTGTAAATCCACTTGCTCACCACAAGCAGCTGTTGTCCCTTAGACTCAACAAGGTAGAACAAATTGATCGGCTAGAGTTGGCACTGCAATGGTGGTGTTCATTGTTCATCTTGAGAGTCCTCGTGGAGTGTTGCAACTGGGTGCCTTCCTCGACGGTGCAAGTCATGGTCAAAATCATGGACCCGTCACTAGTAGGAAAACCATTATAACAGTTATTTTTTTAGTAGCGTTCCAAACATAATGCAAGCCACTACTTGCAACCGAAATAGTAATGACGTTGAAACAATTAGGAATGCTACCACTAAAAGGTAGTAGTGACGTCCGAGGATAGTAAGAGCCACAAATGGGTGGGTACCCCTACACAGCCGGACCAAAATGTTGTAGTGGCGTTCCACCTATAGGAACGCCGCAAATATTAATTGTATTGGTGTCGTTGGAGTCAGGGCAACGCCACGGTTACCCACCACCCCGCACGCCGGCCGACACCCTTAATTAGAGATCTTCTCTCTTCTCCTCTCACAGCGCCAATCATTCACACACTCTTCACCCTCTCTCCCTGCCGCTACCCCGCATCTGCTCCCCGCACCTGCGACTGCACCCGATCGACCCCCCCCCCCCCCTGCACCGGACACACATATCCTCTCTCGTCATCGCTCCTGACCGCGCGCGTCCGCCGCCACCTCGGCTACATCTGATGACGCCACTCGATCTGCTGCCGCCGGTCGCCGCAACCTCCCCCTCCTCGAGCCGCCACGTCGCAACCTCCCATTTTCTAGCAATTCAGAAGTTATAGATGTACATATATGGTAGATAATGATCTTACAAATTCTAGACATAGGAATGTTAGATAGTGTTTAGATACTACACTTACGATCAAATTCTAGGTATAGGAATTTTATATAGTGATAGTAAAGGCCGACATTTCTATCTACTTGATGCTTTTTTTGTTTTTTCCTTCCAACGGTCGATGATTACACTATGACACAATCTAATGTGAAAAGGTGCCCATAAGACCTTGTTGTATGTCCATGAATATCTTGCACATTTGGTTTGGTCTTATAGACACTCAGTTTTGTCTTGTGTGTCTCTATATGAGACCTTTCTTGCCTTTATGTTTTAGTTTCCTACAAAAATGATTTACAACTTTGGATACTTGAACATATTTAATATATTAGATGAACATGCAGCAACTGCATCCCTGTATCAACTGTGGCCATGAAATTTGTCAGGATAAGAAGTTTATCATAGTGCTTCCCGAAGACTTTGAGACTATGGCGGTATGTTCAGCTTAATTATGATTTCTAGCCCTGCATGTATTTTTATTAAAACTAATTAACTATTGTTTGCATATAACTTTTCTCGGACCATCTCTTGTCACGTAAGAAATGACTTTTTAAACTATGTAAACAGACGTGTCAATCATCAAGGACAATTTGAGGTCACTTTGGTGGAAGAGATAATACTTGACAAGAGCTACAAGATTCTAGTTGTCAACGAGACGAACCAAACTTACTTTACAGGACCACTTTAGACAGAATTGATAGAAAGGTATGGGATGGATGCGAGGATGAGGTTAAGAATCTACCTCGACTAAACTTGTAGAGTCATCTTTTTCTCGTACGATATACCTGACTCAGAGTCTTCTAACTTTGATTATCATTCCCTTAGGTAAAACTAGTTTTCTAACTTTGAAGACCATGTTTTAGGTAGAACAAGCTATATAGTCTTCTAAGTTAGTTGTTGTATCGTTGTATTCTGAATGCTATACAATATTAATTATTATATCATGTT
This sequence comes from Avena sativa, assembly GCA_916181665.1. Taxonomy (NCBI): domain Eukaryota; kingdom Viridiplantae; phylum Streptophyta; class Magnoliopsida; order Poales; family Poaceae; genus Avena; species Avena sativa. The sequence continues at coordinate 512,707,051 of OV702299.1, forward strand.
GTTGTATTATGAATGATGTTTAGTATTATTGTATCATGTTATTTGATATTGCTGATATAATCAAAAATTTCAGTATTTTTTTAATTGCCAAATTACTATTAATGGTGTTCAAGAAGTTTTGGACACCACTACAACTTATCTTACTAGTGGCATTTAGAAAAACGCTACTAGCTAACTTAGTATTGACGTTCATCCCGAACACCACCACTATCTGCTACCAGTGGTGTGAAATTAGTGGCGCGAGGGTTGAACCCCCTTTTTCGAACGCCACCACTAGGCATATCCTACTAGTGTGTATTTATCGGTGACAAGCACATTCGCGTAGTGCATCATGCACTAGTGAACTCCAAAACAATTTTCCGCCATGTACATTATTCCTTCTTCAAAGCCTTAAGTTGTGGTCCCTTCCTTGATGTTCTCTCTACCTGGCCGCAAGGCCTGATTTTGAAGGATAGATATGAAGACCGTAAAAAACAGGGACATAGTCAGTAGAAAATTCTTCAGACGTTATCTCTGCCCTAAGGCGCTTGATGGCACATGTTCTTAAGGCTAGCAGTCCAGGCCTATGGAAGTGTCACAGGGCAGCTTATTAAGACTGGTCATAGTGCTAAATAATTTAGACTAGTAACATACACATGTTACTAGTTCATGTTACTATTTTCATAGTGGGTAGTACATGTGTGTGATGTCATGAAAGGACGAATTAATTAGGTTCTAAACTCATATGGCCTTGGTATGTGTGATGTTATGGTACTCCCTCTGTTAGGGATTATAAGGCCTATGAACCATTTTGATAGGATTAAGAAAAGCAATAACTCACCCTCTTGATTACTACATGCACCAATAGTTATACATGCATGAGAGAATAGAAAGAAAAAGAAGACCATGCATTTGGATGAGAGATAGTAATAAATGAGAAAGGACTTATAATTTCTAACATTTTAAAAAAGCTCTTAGGCCTTATAATCCCTAACGGAGGGAGTAACTACTATCTCCATACCGGTTTATTGGGCTAACACGGAATTCGAGAAAAAACTTTGACCATAAAATTGGTCGATAAAATATGAATTATATATTGTAAAAAATTATACCATTGCATTCATGTTTAAAATATCTTTTCAATGATATAATTTTTGTGACATATGATTCATATTCCATTGATTAAATTTATAGTTTAACATATTTCTTGAACTCCGTGTTAGTTCAATAAACCGTTATGGAGGGAATAGTTAAGTAACTACCTCTCTCTCTTCATTTATTATCATGTCATGTCATCAATTTGCTTACTTGGCATTGCATGTATATGCATGTTAATAGCTAAGTTACTTTCACTATGACTAGCCTGGCAAAATGCTCAATTAGGTTTGGCACTCACTATCTGGCAGCGGTTCAAGAAGAAGTAAAGAATGTCATAATCGCATGCACAAGGGGTACATAATTTACAGCAGAGGTTGACCTAGTTGATCATGGTGTTAGGAGATGGGCGTGTTGAGGCATCCTAGATCAGCTTGTGATGATCTAGCACGGCTTGTGAGAAATTTCTAGTGGGATTCAGGAGAGGGAACGCGGAAGACGCATCGGCAATCATGCTACAAAGTGATGTTACTGAAAGCTATGCCGGAGAAGCATTAGCTATGGGTTCATTGCATTATATGGCCACTCTTGCACCCCAAAGGAGTTGTCGGAATTTCACCCTAATTGCACTGAGAAAATCAATCAACAGAAGCTAGAACTAACCCTGATTTCACTCAGGGACTGAAATGCCAACACTTCTCGGTCAACTAAAACAAGAATCGGCCTTGGCATCAAAATAATCACTGGCATCTCACGGCAGCACAAAGCATACAAAACTCTGAGAACCAGATAATGTTGCGAACCAACCTAATTGCACACAGAATTACAATCAGTCCGCATAAAGAACCAACCCCGACTGCAGTCAGAGTTGCACTAACATCTGAAATACAGGTACTTCCCTATCAGCTTAAACAAGAATCGACCCTGAGATCAACATGATCACCATTTGCACACAAAATTCGTTGTAAACAAAATCATGCACAATTCAGCACAACAATTTCATTGCCCCATATAACCAGATGTGCGATCAGATAAGTAGGCAGTGGCTCCTAACTTACATTACATGCTACAACAATAGGAGCTTTCACTAAACTTGAGCAACAAACAGCTCCCCAGGGCATGCCTGCCTTCATTTCTCCACATAACCTGCATTTACCCAAAATATTTCGATATGAATAATAATGACACGGGCTATACTAGAGTTTAGCAGGCCATAGGGACCACATAGTAATACCTAACTAATGGCTGCGGAACCGGATTGGGCTACCATGGTCTTTTTTCTCATTCTACTCGTCCTCGTCCAATAACACATTCCAAATCATCCTGTAGACAAACACAGAAAAAAGAGGTAATTATTTTCCTTCTTTGCTGGTTGCAGACTTGCATACAAAAGGTTGTTCTTATTTTCCTTCTAATAGAAAAATAACGTTTGGTGTCTGTTCTCCTTACCAGAACAAGGACAAGAATAGGAAGATGACAAGAGCCCCTATCTTAAAAAGACGGCGCTTCTTCTCCCGGGCTAGGTGATTAAATATCTCTGTCACATCTACTAGATGCTGTCGCCGCTCGTACCTGTAAAGATCACAAAAGGTTGTACTTATTTGCAACAGATAAAACACGGCAAACCAGGAATGGCGCATAAAAACATGCAATGAGCACCTCCCAAACAATTCGAGCTAATTATGAGTTCAAATTGGATACGGTAGGGCTATGTGTGGCCCCATGTATTTATTTAGGTGGCACAAACAAGTGCTTGAATATCTGACAGTGTGTCAGTACGCTGCATTCCAAAGTCAATGTATGGTGACAGATAGCGGAAGTTTTGGACAGGGCAAGCCCTGTTGTTACAGAACAAGTATTGATAATTTCAGGTGAGGTGTAATTCATGTTTTTCTATGGCTAGTTGCTTTAGACCTACCATTTAGAATTTGTACACTCCTATAAATACTCCATTCAGTTACAAGATATTCGAGCTGGTTAACATGAGAATATGGTAGCACTTAGGTGCATCCAAATATCGCAAAATAAATCAATAAATGCCAAGACCATAGATCATGAAAATTTCTTCAGAACATTCTAGGCACTAAATATTCTATCCAAAAAGTTTAAGGACCAACAGTCTAACAGCAAATAAAAATAGGTGTATCGGCCTTGAGCACCCTTTCCCCCATTTTCTTTTGGTTCTCAATTTTCACGTAAGATGAGACATGAAGAAGGCTACCGCTTCTAACTTGTAATAAATCTGTTTAAAGTACATGATTGGTTAGTAGCAGCTAATATTCAATAAAGCATATATTGACCAATGATTTTTCATAAGTTGAGCCTACAGAATCATATCAGTTGTTTTACAAATTATAAGGAAAAAATAAGACCGAGAGGCACTTACAATGTATAATTATAGTACACCATTGGTGCAGAAAGCAAGAACATTGCCCAATGCCCAGATACGAGGAATAATACACTTAGAAGAGCTTGCACTATAAATTCTGGCATAACCACTCTATTTATTCGAGACGATGAATCAAACGGGTTGATATAATCGAACTCCAGATCTGCCAAGCACATTAACTGCAAAAGAAACATTAGGAAAAAACCATCAGGAATAAGAACAATTCTTGCTAAGCTAACTTATCAATGTTGTTGTTTAAAACATGAGTAAAGAGTCATGTAATCCTCCCTAAAGCCAAAAAAAAGGAGCAAGGAGGAATGATTGATCCACATCACTCAACAATTACAGTCAGGTTCAACACTTAAGCAAGACATTAGGAAATTCTAAATGCCAAACTAAGTCAACAAGAAAAACTAATGGACATATATCAATGTTTTCCCTTTGTCCCACAAGTTTAAACAAGTTTGCTGCAAAACACAACGTATCTCATGAATGGTGCATCTAAGCACTGCAGAAGTTGCAGGTACGACGAACAGGTTTCAAGACCTAGAGAACAGGAAAAAGTAGCTAGGAAAGCTAATACAAAAGCTAGACACTTCATCCAATCTATGGGCACAGATCAGAATCCATTGCCAAAGATGTAAACAATGAATACTGAATATTCACATCAAGCAAGCTGCAAAGATATAGTAGTATTAAGTTTCTAACCCTCCACTATGCTGCTCTCTACCGATTTCATGATAGACTAACAACTACTACCTCCGTTCCAAAATAAATGTCTCAGCTTTGTCTAGATTCATATATATATCTACACACTAAAACATGTCTGATACATGCGTATCTAAACAAAGTTGAGACACTTATTTTGAAACGGAGGTAGTAAAACATAAATAGGACTTCCAACAATACAACACCGCATCTCATAGCTCTAGAAAACTGGGAAGAGTTTGGTTGCACATTTATATTGAATAAATGGACCTTCAATACGACCTCAACAACGATCGATTCTTTTACTGAGCATACTCTGCCAAAAAGGTTTAACAGAGCACACCTAATAATGCTTCTATCAATCAACAAAATAAAGGGAAAAGGACATCTCGACAGGCGAGAGCTAGTGGGGAAAACAAATGTATGCAAGTATGTACGAACTGAAACAAGGCTAGAAACGGTTGTCGAGTGTTAATTTGGAGTTACAGCACAAGGCGCGTAGAACATGTCGAGATCTCGACACAGATACCGCACATAAACAAGCCCTTAGCGCTCCGCCACTAACCCCAAGCAAGCACTAGAACACGCATCAGTCAACCCTTTGGCGCTACGCCGCTAACCAATATCAGTTCCAAGTCACGAGCCGTTCCGAACCGCCGAATAATTGCACAACTCGAGCCTGTAAAGTGTAAATTTGCTGCCCTCTTCTTCCAAGATTTCCCCGGAATTTTCCAAGGTATAACAGCGTAACACGCCACGGCAAGATCGCATCGAGCGCCAAGCGGTTCCGTATGGCTCGAGCCGATGAGGGGCAGAGATGCGGACCTGGAAGATGACTAGCACGATGAGCGTGACGACGAGGAAGAAGGCGATGAGCCAGACGAGCACCATCTCCCCCGGCCCTGGCCTCTCCGGCCGGCGCGGCTCTTCCTAGGGTTTGGTGTGGCTGGCGCCGCCGCGGCCGCCGGCGAGGTGGGGAGCGCGCGTCGGGGGAGGTGAGGCGTGGGGGAGATGCAATGGGAAAGCCGCCGCGGTGAGGCTGGGGTTGGGGCAGTTGGAGTTTGGACAGGGAACGCGTGGCCTGCGATGCGAAAGAAAGAGAGATCGGGTCACTGGGTCAGTGACGTGCGGTGCGTGGTTTGCGTAGCGTACGTGAGCTGGCACGGAAAAGTGGGCCGGAAACTTACCGAAAACGGTGAAAAGTGTCATGAAACTGAGAGCCGCCGAAAGAACTGAGTTAATCAGATAAAACTATCATAATTAAGAGGCTGTCGGAATGGGTCAATACCATCTTCGGTAATTTTGGCATGTCAGTACCAATTTTGGGGTACAAGTGTTGCGAATCAGACTAATTCATAACTAGGAGCATTTTGACACGCTTTCTGATTGCTCGGGCTAAGTGCTGAGTTGGCGCCACGTGTCTAGGAGAAGCTGAGGTGTAAATCAAGCCCACCTGTCAGACATATCTGATGTTATTTTTTATTTTTCTTTCCAATGTTACTACTTACAGTGGGTCCTACATGTCGGTCTCACTAATTTTTTCCCATACACCTTCTTCCTCCAATCGATCTCCCTGCGCCCTGCGCTCCCGCCGACGACCTGCTCCCGCCGTCACTCCGCAACAACGAACTGGCCGACCACGCTCCCGCCGACGACCTGCCACTGCCCGACGACGAGGGGCCTCGCCGCTAGGGCGCGGGCTGACGAGGGACGGCTTCTGGTCGGCGCCGCCTCCATGGAGCTCGGCATCGGCCCTCGGCCACGATGCAGGCACCACCTTGGGCTGCTTGGGCTTCTCGGATCCAATCTCATGGCGACGCTAGGCGGCTCCGGCGGGGCAGGCATCGCGAGGCGGCCTGTGCTGGAGACGGGGGGCTTGTCCCTGAGCCGGGGGAGCAGCGCCAAGGCGGAGGGCGATACGAGCAGAGCGCGGCGGCCGGGAAGTCGAGCACCGACAGCGGGGGGAAGGGGGCACCGCAGAGGTGAGGGATGGTGGTGGCGCCTGGGATTGGGAAGAGCGGGGCGAAGGGAGTTGGTAGCGGGGGTGGCGGCGGCGCGACCGTCAATAAGGACCGAAACGGTAGAGGAGGGTGCCCTGGCGGAGGAGCTCGGGGCCAAGGCCGAGGGGAGCGCGGCGGATCCCGCGGTGGCTCTTACGGGAGGAAGGAGGCGGCGCGACACGGTTGGGGATCGTGAGGGCGGCATACGACGCCGAAGGAATTCATCAGAGTGTCCAAGAACTCGCTCAGCGCCAAAGGAATTCATCAGAGTGTGGGGCGAGAGGCCGGTAGCGAGTAGCAGCACGCGGGCGCGGGACGGCAGCACGCGGGAAGGGCGAGCGGTGGGCGCGGGGCGGCAACAGGCGGCCGGCGGCAGCAGGGAGCGGTGGCATCATAGGCTTGGCAGGATGGAGGAAGAAGAAGGGGGTGGGGGAAAATTAGTGACGCTGACGGGTGGGACCCACTGGCAGTAAATAGTAAAATAGGAGAGAAAATAAAAAAACATAAAAAAATGTCTGACAGGTGGGCCTGATTTCTACCTCAGCTTCTTCTAGACATGTGGCGCCAACTCAGCACTTACAGCTGGGTCCGAGCCGTCAGAAAGCGTGTCAAAATGCTCTTAATCGTGAATTAGTCTGATTCGTAACACTTGTACCCCAAAATTGGTACTGACATGCCAAAAATACCGAAAGTGGTACTGACCCGTTCCGTTAGCCTCAATTGTGGTAGTTTTATCAAATTAACTCGCAATTTACCTGTGGCTTTTCTTCACTGATAAAATGTGAACCTTCTCATATTCCAAATTAGTGTAGATTCGAAAAAAAAAGTAAAACTTATAATAAAACGTGTCTAGATACTTGTATTTTCAAGAAAAGTCAAGGGGTCTTATTTTAGTGAACGGAGTGAGTGGTACATTTGTGCTACCCTTGCGGTGGCGGTGGCGGTAGCAATAGCTTGGCCGAGCTTGGCGAGTCGACGGTGCAGTCGAGTGGCGGAACATAGCAGTGAAAATGCTTGTCTTGCGCTGACTACAACAATGTCTGATGGTATCACCCTCTTCTTGGAGGCGTTGACATGGCCTAGATTGTGCTTTCCCTTTCTCGAGCAACGGGGAAACCATAGATCTGCCTCGCTAGACCAAAATGTGTCGTTATCTACTGTCATTATCTCACGAGGGGGCTCTATCTGAGTTGTTCCAGGGGTCACCGAAGTTTTTGGCGGAGTTGGTTTGGTCTCCTACCAGGGTGTGGGCTTTCGATGCGCAATGTACGAGAATGTCAATGTTTCCTAGCAGCGTCTTCTTTAGGTCTGGTTGGATATTGCCCTCCACGTGTTGACTCCTTCTAGGGGCATGGGTGAGGGTACATTGCTCAGAGCGGCGTGGAGTCATGGTCGTCCTTTCTTTTCACATTGGTCATGGCGCGGCCTTAATGCTCTATGTTGTGGATCTTCGCCATTGTTGGCTAGAGATTTGACAACTCGAGATGTGTGCTATCGTAGTTTTTTTTAGAGTGTTGTCGTTGTTGTTGGGAGTGGTCTCTCACGCTTTCCCTCTAATTAACTGATTTTTTTATAGTTCTCTTCTTTCTGCTATCGTGGAAAGGAGGTGAGTATCTATCGGTTGCACTCTCCTTCGTCCATCGCCCCCACAAAGTAACATCGGTTAGGATCGGTTTAGGGTTCCCGACAACATCATTTAGGCGATAGTGACGAGACATGCATAAAATCATCCGGCTTCATGCCCACCTTTGGATGCTCAACATAGTGGCATTGACAAGTTGGCGGCTCGTATGTGTGTGGTCCACCAAAATGTGGTTTTCTAGGCACAGTAGACGAGGTGGTTGTGACAATGATCTCCTTCAACTTATTTATGGTAGCGCCAACTCCATTGTTGCTATAAAGCCTATGGGTTTGTATAGCGATTGAACGACATGCACCTTATGTGGCAACATTGGATGGCTTTCGACACAAGATGGCTAGGGTTGAGGAGGGTACAATTCGTGGATGGGGTGTTATATTAACCATATCCAAACATTGCACGATATTATTCTTATTATCTCATTGTGGAAACATGGCATTGTGTGTGCATGGAATTAACATCTTCAATGGATGGATGGACCTCCTTATTACTGAAATTTGTATCGCTTATAAACCAAAGTTTCACTGCCATTCATATATAATCTATCTCTACATACAAATCCACATCATCCATTCTTGTCCATGTCATCCGCTAATATTCAAACGCAATCTATCAACATCCTCAGTTTTAACTCCAAATAGTAGCATTGATGTAGGAAGAGCACGGCCTTATCCTCTCTCCACCCTCCCCCCCACCCCACACACACACACCGTCTGTATCCTCTTGCCCCCAGTTTTGAGAGTCAACCGCCAGCCGCTGGCCTGATGCGGCTCAGATCACTGTAGAGCTTCGTTGGAAAACTCCAAGAGGAAGGTATGATGAGTACAACAATAAGTTTTCTCTCAGTAAGAAACCAAGTTTATCAAACCAATAGGAGGAAGGAAACGACTCAAAGGTGTTGCTAGCAACTTGGAAACCTGCACAACACAAACTCACGACTTTGCCCTAACAAATAGTGAGTTTGTCAATCTTACCGGTTTGCTGAAAACAAAGGATTAAACGTATGGTGTGGAAGATAATGATGGCTAGCAACTTGGAAACCTGCACAACACAAACTCACGACTTTCCCCAACAAACAGTGAGTTTGTCAATCTTACCGATTTGCTGAAAACAAAGGATTAAACATATGGTGTGGAAGATAATGATGGCTTGCATAAAGTAAACAGTAACAGTGGAAGATGTATCAATGGTAAAGATTGGACCGGGATCCATAGTTCACTAGAGGTGTTCGCCTTAAGATAAACAACATAACATTCTAGGTAAACAAATTACAGCGGGGCAATTAACAGGACGGAGCAAGGCATAACAATGCAATACTAGACATTCTGATCCTATGAGATTGGATTGGGAATTACAACAATATATATAGACCGCCATCCAACTGCATCTATGACTAGTAATCCACCTTCAGGTTATCATCCGAACCTCTTCCAGTATTAAGTTGCAAGCAACGGACAGCTGCTTTAAGCAAAGTGTGTAAAGTAAACAATACAATTGTTCCATGAATAAAATATCGTTGTTTTCTCCCTAGTAGCAACAACAAATCTACAACCTTAGAGATTTCTGTCACTTCCCCAGATTCAATAGAGCCATGAACCCACTATCGAGCATAAATACCCCCTCTTGGAGTCACTAGCATCTACTTGGCCAAGATAGCTACTAGAAATGGAGAGCATGCAAGATCTCAAACAACATAGACATGATAAAATCAATAAGATAAAACCATTAATCAATCTGATATAGTAATCTCAATATCCATCGGATCCCCGCAAACACAATATGCATGATTACAAATAGATGATCTTGATCATGAATGGAGCTCACAAGATCTAGACATGATAGCACAAAGGAGGAGAAACAACCATCTAGCTACTGTATGGACCCATATTCCAAGGTGGAACTACTCACGCATCATATCGGAGGATGGCATGGTGATGAAGAAGGCCTCCGGGATGATCTCTCCCCTCCAGCAGGGTGCCGGAAAGAGGTTTAGATCCCCTCGATCTAGGGACGATGGTGGCGGTGGCTATGAACTGTTTTGTGGAGATCTGATCGGGTACTTTGGGTTTTGGCATCGGGGGCTTCTTATAGGCGAAGGGGGAGACCTAGGGGGTTCCCGAGGTGGCCGCACCCTCTCAGACGCGGGTTAGGCCTAGCCACGCAGCTAGGGGTGTGGGCCCCTCGTGGCCCTCCTCTGTCTCTGGCTCTGTGTTCTCCTTGGTAAAATATTGACTTTGGCTTTTGTCCCGTCCAATTTCGAGAATATTTATTTTCTGGCTTTTTTGGAACCAAAAATAGCAGAAAACAAGCAACTGGCACTGTGACAACTTGTTAATAGGTTAGTCTGAGAAAACGTATAAAAATACCTCAAAGTTTAGACAAAGCAAAGCAAAGTGGATACTAAATAAGCATGGAACATCAAAAATTATAGATACGTTTATGACGTATCATGGCCTGATCCTCTGCCCTCTCCGCCGGAATAGCCGGTCGGAGTAGGGAGGGAAGGGGCGCCGGAGCTAGTAGGGGTAGGTTGTGGCTTGATGTCGTTGTTTGACGTTCTGCCGTGAGTAGGAGGCGAGTTCTCCGGGCCAAGCTCCTTCCCTGTTTATTGGTCGTGCTCCTCCTTGTGCTCCGGCCGCGGGAGCTAAGGGTGGAGGGCGGCTATGGGAACTCCTTGAATAAGGCCTTGGGCATCCTTCCTCTCTATGTGCTTTTGTTGCTTCTTCTCCTTCCGTCGGCCGTCTGTGGCGGCGAGGGACTGGGGGATGGAAGCGGGGCGGAGCACCGGAGAGGAGGAGGCTGGGAAGGTTCTCCCGCGGTGGCGTTCGGGCGCGGCTCCGCGGCGGGGTGCTGCTGAGCTTCTGTGTCAAGCCTACATGGAGGAGGATGGCAAGTTGCTTCTCGGCGGTAAGCTTTCTGAATAAGCGTCTCCACCGCCTTCACAGTTGTGTGTTTGTCGATTTCTCCTTCTTGGTCAGTCGGGATGGCGAGGGAGATGGTGGAATCGACTTTGATGCAGCTGGCTTTCACTGTGCATCACCTTGCAGTAAGCTCCAGATGGCGGGATGTCATCGTCGCTATATTCGGCCACAAGGTTGGCCATGCTGCGCTCAACAAGGTTGTGTTGAGCATGTTCATCCTTAGAGAGAGGATTCTCTTCGGCACAGGTGTGGCGGAGTCCGATGTATCCGACGTCCCAAGTGGTCTCGTCCCCGGTGGCGTCTGGAGTGGCCACATATGGAGGCACGACGGTAGTGAGCAAGGACTCGGTCGCGTCCAGCGGGCCGGCGCGATTTTTCTAGGATGCAATATGTAATATTAAGAACCTGTGTGTATATAGAGGATATTGTTCAGGTCCTTTCTGTAAAATTATATCCATTGTCTTAATACAGTTTCCAAGTCCTTCGGGGCCTTTATCTTTCAAAAACAAATCTATCAACATCCTCCATTGTTCTGGTCACCCAGTTATCCACATCACTATTATTATTTTTGCCAAATACACAGTGATTTCACGTAGGTTAAATTTAGGGTGTGTTTGGTAGACTGGGGCAACCCAGATATTCTCACCTCATACACCGCTTTGTTGTTTGTTAGGTCGGGTCGTATGCCTCCGGCAGTGCCCACCTTATACAAAAATAGCCTCTCGGCACTGCCCAACTATGAAGCTCGAATCGAGCTTCACAACTCGGCAGTGCTGAGTCCATCCCGCGAAGAGCCCCACGCACCGCTTTGGCCCGCTAGGGGTCATCGCCCGCACGCCCACATCTCTCCATTTTCCCCCGCGCGCTCGCATCTCGCGATTGATCTCTCCTCGTCAAACTGGCCCGCCACCGCACTAGCTCTCCAGGCCTAATCTCTCTGGAGCTCTCCGCCGGCAACCGCCTCGTTTGGAAACCGCCCCGCTTTGTTGGAATTATGCCCTAGAGGCAATAATAAAGATGTTATTATTATAATTCTTGTTCATGATAAAGTTTATATTCCATGCTAGAATTGTATTAAGCGGAAACTTTAATACTTGTGTGGTTTGTGAACAACACCGTGTCCCTAGTACGCCTCTATGGACTAGCTCATTGATTAATGATGGTTAAGGTTTCCTAACCATAGACATGGGTTGTCAATTAATAATGAGATCATATCATTGGGAGAATGATATGATGGACAGACCCAAACTAAGCGAAGCAATTAGACCGTGTCATCATGTTCATCTTTGCGTAGCTTTTCCTATGTCAAAAATTGTATTCCTTAGACCATGAGATAATACAACTCCCTGGTATCGGAAGAAATCTTTGAGGTCATCAAACGTCATCCTATGAGAGGGTGATCATAAAGGTGTCTCTCAGGTGATCGGAAACTGCCTGTTGGGTTGTATGTATCGAGATGGGATTTGTCCCTCCCAAGTCGGAGAGATATACTTAGGGCACACTCGGTAATCGATATCAACACCGCTTGCAAGCATGTGGTTAAGGAGTTAATCACAAAGTGATATCGGATTACGGAACGAGTAAAGTACTTGCTGTGAACGAGATTGAACTAGGTATGACGGTACCGACGATCGAATCTCGGGCAAGTAAAATATCGCGAGACGAAGGGAATATATATATGGGATTGATTGAATCCTGGCATCGTGGTTCATTCGATATGATCATCGATGAATGTGTGGGAGTCAATATGGGTTTCCAGACCCCGCTGTTGATTATTGATAGAAGATCATGTCCGCATATTCTCGAACCCGAAGGGTCACACACTTAACATGTCTCGACGCTAGGATAGATTGGATAATTGGTTTATGAGTTTTTGTTCGGAGTCTATGATGGGATCCTTGACATCACGAGAGGTTCCGGAATGGTCCGGAGAATAAGATTCATATAAGGCAGTGCAGTTTTTGGAGTTCGGAACTGTTCCGGGTTAATCGGTATTGTACCGGAAGCTTCTAGAACCTTCCGGAAGGGGACCAACGTGGCCCCACCTTCCGGGAGGGGGCATGGGCCTATGAGGGAGTGCCCTGGCCGCATTGGGCCAGGGGCACAAGGCCCCATAGGGCCCAGCCGGCCAAGAGAGGTTTAAACTCTAGATAGAGCTTCTAGAAGGGGGGTTTCCTTGCCCCCCACTCTTCCTCCTTGGGGCCACGGGCCTTGGCTTGGGGGAGGGGCTAGGGCTGCGCCCACCTCTCTATATATAGAGGGCTAGGGGCGCACCAACCCCCTACACCTTCCCCTCCAACCCTAGCCGCCCTGCTGCCCTCCTCTCTCCCTCCCGACTGCTTGTAGGCGAAGCCCTGCTGCAAAAATTCTCCACCAATTGCACCGCGCCGTCGCGTTGTAGATCCAACCCATCTCTCCACCATACTTGCTGGACCGAGGAAGGAGGAGACGTCGAGGTGCCGCACGTGTGCATCTCACGGAGGCATCGCCACTTGTGGTGCTAGATCGGATCGGATCGCGAGGAGGAGAAGCGAGTACGACTACATCACCCACGTTCCGGCGAACGTTTCGCTGTGCGAATCTTCAAGGGTATGAAGATCTAATCCAATCTCTCTCGTTGTTTGCATCTCCTAGATTAGATCTTGGCTTCCCTCTGTTCGCAACCGTAGAAATTTTTGATTTACTATGCCGCGAAACCCTTCACGCTTCTGCTGGCCTCGTCCGGCAACAGCCCCGTCTCTCCTGGCCTCGTCCGGCAACCAGCAGCAGAAGAAGTTCAACCTCATGGGGACCAAGCAGGAGGAGCAAATCGGCCTCACCGCGCGTGGAGAAGGAGCGGCTTGACCTCCTGGTGACGTCTCTGCCTCCCAGCGGTAGCTCCTCTCGCCGGCGGCGGCTCCTGTAGCCGGCGGTGGCGCCGGAGCCCAAGCCCAACGCTCTCAGGACCTGATTGCTTTTGAGTTCTCTGTTTAGGGACCCGATTGCTTTTCCGTTTTGTATTTAGGGACCCGATTGATTTTTATTTTTGTATGGCATGGCTGAAGTCATACAGGGCACCAAACAGGATCTCAACGGAGCTTAGCTCAGCTCATACGACCTACCAAACACAACACAAAAACACACATTTGTATATGGTTGACATAGCTGGACTCAGCTTGTATGAGTTAAGATAGTTCACACGGGCTACCAAACACACCCTTAGCCTCGCGATCATTGCAATCACTTGCTTCGCCACGCGCCGCTTGTAAGTGCGTTCAATTTACCTTTTTTTGCGAATCAAGTTCATTCAGTTTCACGGGCCTAAGAAAAAGAAAGGACAAGCACGGGCCAATCGAGCTAGACAGGGATCATCTTTATTTATTGAAAAAATTGGTTATTTATCCAAAAATTTCGTTTCCCTCACTGTCTTTCTCTTGAGATGAAGCACAGAGCACATGTTCGCTCCACGGATCTGTGTGCGACAGTTTTTAGTATTACTCCCTCCCTCTAAAAATAGATGTCTCGGACTCTTTAAAATTTGGATGAATCTATAGGATAAATAGTGGTTAGATTCATTCAAATTTTGACAAATCTGAGACATCTATTTTGGAACGGAGGAAATATTTTATTTTTTCTGGCACTATCTTCCTATGCTAGCTGCGGTGGAATCGTGTGATGCAGCACTTTTGCTTTCGTGTCACTCCTTTCTTTAAAACTTATAGACAAACAAAAACTCGATACCGATTGTTTAGAGGACTCATACAAACCCATCCAAAATCCGTATGGTCCTTTAGATGTATACTCACCATATACATATACTCATGTGCGTGCGGAAAGAGAAAATCAAAAGTTATATAACAACAAAAAAAAAATAACATGCAAAGACATAGATCGTGATAATGGGAGATGGGATCAGCCACCGAAACATGGATTATATCCAGTTCGACCGAGTACACATATACACAGATATACGTGGCCTTTATATGGGTTTCGACAGGTAAAAAAAATAAAACGCCCATGCAGCTTAAGTTTAGGAGGGGGGTGGGGGGGGGTAGGGGGGAGACCGAAGCACACCTCATATCCTAACTCGTATGGGAAGAGACCAGCCACCTCATATATATATGAGATAGGTGATGGCCGATTGAGATTTGAACGCAAACAATCAACAAAATCCAATACCTTTACTTTTGTTCTTAAAGATCCAAAAGGGTACATACGTGGCAAACAAATACATATATATATGTATCTTGATGAAAACCTTATCCTGGTTTTCACGTTAAAAAGAAGAAGATAGGTATATCCTGGTTTAGGGAGAAGAACCAACGAAACACACACAAGGCCGGCGAGCAAGGGTGACTTTATTTTTTGTGGATGAGCGGCGGGAAGGGGTTGAGGCGCGGCGAGGCGGTGAGCAAGAGTGGTTTCTTGCGCGCGCCGACCAAGCCTTGTCCTTCCTCCATGTCAATCGTGGAGTTCACCACCTCCCAGTCAAAACACTGCAGCAGCGCGGCCACCACAGCCGGCGAGAACTGCAGCACCAGCCCCATGCCGGGGCATGCCCGCCGTCCGCTCCCGTAAAGCAACCGGGACTGATCGCTCCGAGTGGCATCGATGGAAACCCTGTTTTCTACTAGTGATGGCTAAGATTTATCAAGAAATCTTGAGCTATGTGCTATGGAAACGATAGAACCGTCAGCCAGCCTATATCCAGTCCACGTATGTAAATCGTAAATCAGCGACTTGCAACAGACCACGCCGATGGTCTATGGATGCATTGCATGAAAATTAGGGCAATGAGCAAGAAGCAATTTGTGCAAATGCGCATAGAGAATGCAGCTAGACACTGCTTTACGTCCATCAGCCTTTTTGGTCTTTGATTTTTTTTCCTTTTTCCTTAAGATGTTGATTAATATTGTGCACCACAGAAATTTCATTAATTCCATATTCAACACGTATGTGCAGATCGTAACAGATATTGATGATTAAACCTTGAACACGAGCAATCAAAATAAATATTAAATCCTAGTGGTTATAAAAATTTCTAAGCTATTAAAATTAATATAATTTATTAGGTGCTTGATTTATATTTTGCGACTCTGAATCATGCTTGAGAGAGAGAGAGTTGCCTTGAGTTGTATTTTTGTCAATAAGTTTAATTAGTTCTGACTAAACTTTCCACCATAGACAAAAGTGATCATTTAAGTTTGGTGGAAGGATCAAAAGATATGCATATATATGTAAAAAAGATGATATGCATCTGACTGGATGTTTTTCCTGACCTCCGTTATGTCTTTAGAATAGTTGTCACTGTGATACGTCGGAAAGGTATCTATAATTTTTTATGTTTCATGCTTGTTTAGTATCTACTTTGCTTTGCTTTGTCCATATTTTGAGGTGTTTCTATATGTTTTTTAGTACTAACCTATTAACAAGTTGCCACATGGCCAGTTGCATGTTTTCTTCTGTTTTTGGTTACAGAAAGGCAGAAAATCAATATTCTCGGAATTGGACGGGATAAAAGATAAAGTCAATATTTTATCTACAAACACGACCTTAGTTGCAAGGAGACGAGACGGAGGGGCGCCACTGGGTGGCCACACACCCCCCAGGAACGGCCTTAGTTGCTCAGGTGCTCTATAAAAATGAGCACCTTAATTTCCAGTAGTTTCCTAGAGGCCCCGCTGCCACGGGCTAGCTGGACAGAAGATTGTTGGAGATATGCCCAAGAGGCAATAATAAAGTGGTTATTATCATATCTTCATGCTTATGATAAATTTTTACATACCATGCTATAATTGTATTAACCGGAAACATTAATACTTGTGTGATTTGTAAACATAAAAGAGTCCCTAGTAAATCCTCTTGTTAAACTAGCTTGTTGGTTAATATATGATCATGGTTTCCTGATCATGAACATAGAGATGTTATTAACAACAGGGTCATATCATTAGGAGAATGATGTGATGGACATACTCCTATAGTTAAGCGTAGCATAAAGATCAAGTCATTTAATATAGTTCACTTGCTATAAGCTTTCTGATACATAGTAACCTAATTCCTTCGACCATGAGATCATGCTAATCACCATCACCGGAAGGATGCTTTGATGACATCAAACACCACACCGTAACTGGGTGACTATAGAGGTGGCATTGAGTGTTCGGAAAGTATGTGTTGAGGCACATGGATCAAGATTGGGATTTGTCCATCCATATGACGGATAGATATAGTAGAGCACCTTAATTTCCAGTAGTTCCCTAGAGGCCCCGCTGCCACGGGCTGGCTGGACAGAAGATTGTTGGAGATATGCCCAAGAGGCAATAATAAAGTGGTTATTATCATATCTTAATGCTTATGATAAATGTTTACATACCATGCTATAATTGTATTAACCGGAAACATTAATACTTGTGTGATTTGTAAACATAAAAGAGTCCCTAGTAAAGCCTCATGTTAAACTAGCTTGTTGGTTAATATATGATCATGGTTTCCTAATCATGAACATAGAGATGTTATTAAAAACAGGGTCATATCATTAGGAGAATGATGTGATGGACATACTCCTATAGTTAAGCGTAGCATAAAGATCAAGTCATTTAATATAGTTCACTTGCTATAAGCTTTATGATACATAGTAACCTAATTCCTTCGACCATGAGATCATGCTAATCACCATCACCGGAAGGGTGCTTTGATGACATCAAACACCACACCGTAACTGGGTGGCTATAAAGGTGGCATTGAGTGTTCGGAAAGTATGTGTTGAGGCACATTGGATCAAGATTGGGATTTGTCCATCCATATGACGGATAGATATACTAGAGCACCTTAATTTCCAGTAGTTCCCTAGAGGCCCCGCTGCCACGGGCTGGCTGGACAGAAGATTGTTGGAGATATGCCCAAGAGGTAATAATAAAGTGGTTGTTATCGTATCTTCATGCTTATGATAAATGTTTACATACCATGCTATAATTGTATTAACCGGAAACATTAATACTTGTGTGATTTGTAAACATAAAAGAGTCCCTAGTAAAGCCTCTTGTTAAACTAGCTTGTTGGTTAATATATGATCATGGTTTCCTGATCATGAACATAGAGATGTTATTAAAAACAGGGTCATATCATTAGGAGAATGATGTGATGGACATACTCCTATAGTTAAGCGTAGCATAAAGATCAAGTCATTTAATATAGTTCACTTGCTGTAAGATTTATGATACATAGTAACCTAATTCCTTCGGCCATGAGATCATGCTAATCACCATCACCCGAAGGATGCTTTGATGACATCAAACACCACACCGTAACTGGGTGGCTATAAAGTTGGCATTGAGTGTTCGGAAAGTATGTGTTGAGGCACATGGATCAAGATTGGGTTTTGTCCATCCATATGACGGATAGATATACTCTGGGCCCTCTCGGTGGAATGTCATCCAATTAGCTTGAAAGCATGTGACTGGCTCACAAGGGATCACATATCACAGGAACAATAAAAGAGTACTTATTGGTAATGAGGTTGAACTAGGTATGCAGAGATACCTAGTTCATTCGATCACGAAGTAATCGTAGAAATATGTGGGAGCCATATGAATTTCCAGATTCCTCTATTGGTTATTGATCGGAGAAGAGTCTCAATCATGTCTGCATAATTCACGAACCGTAGGGAGACACACTTAAGGATTCGATGTTGTTTAGTAGATATGGAATGTGGGTAAAGAGATCGAATGTTGTTCGAAGTCTTGGATGGGATCCGGGATATCACGAGGAGATCCGGAATGGTCCGGAGAATAAGATTCATATAAGGAAATTCCAATTTCGGAGTTCGGGAATGATTCCGGTGTTTTCACCGGAATGTTCTAGAAGGGTCTAGAAGGTTCACCGATCCATAAGGGGAAGGGTACATGGATGTGTCATGACAAAGTGTAATGGTTGCATCATGTCCTAGGTCACTTGGCTGGACACTTGGAAGAGACAAATCAAACTCTAATTTGAAAGTCAAAAAGGTAGTTTGAAAAAGTCAAATCCCAACATGGTTTCCGAGTTAGGGAGGGTTTCTGAGTTAGGGAGGGTTTCCACCTGGGTTGGGAACACCCTTGGACGCCCCCCACCTATATAAGGAGGGGTAGTGGCGCACCCCAAGGTATACCCCTTGCCCTAGGCGCCCAAGAAACCCTAGGTTGGCCGCCGCCCCCCTCTCTAGTTGCGACCAATCTGGATCTCCTCTAAACCGCTACCGACTAGCTAAACTCTAGTTGCTAGCTACCTCTAAACCTCGGCCCTCTAAACCCTAGATCGTCGGGGCTCCCTCTGTAGGGTTCGCAGCATAGAAAACAAAAATTTTCCTACGATGGGAACTATGTAGCAAGATATATCTACCAGATACAAACAACGGGCGGATGTATATCCGTAGAGAACATACCCTTGAAGACCGACAAAGCTTAACGAGTTCAACTCGTGGTTGATGTAGACGATCTCTTGCCGATCTCAAGATCGAGAGGAAGTCCTAGCGCCGCAAAGCAGCAACGCATCCGTGCTCGCACACACGTACAAGACACCGGGCAACCTCCGCCTCCTCACTCCAGCGATGCAACGGAAGCACAACCCTTTCTTGCCGAATAGCCACCGGGAACATGTATCTCGCTAGTCGGAGACCATGGGGGATAAATTCTAGAGGGGGAGAGAGATCCTTCACGAGGAGGTGTGAGAGACAAGTGAGAGGAGGGGCTCCTTTTATAGGAGGAGGGGGCACCCAAGGGGGTGGCCGCCGGCCATGGGGCTGCCCCCTCCCCTCCTTCATTCATGTGGGTGGACACTCCACTCACAAAATGGCACTTCAATTTTCTCCACTAAAAAATCCACTCAAATTCCCATTAAATTTCCACCAAATTTAATGCAAACTCTCATTAAATAAAACTCTTTTATTTTATTCAGAATTTTGTCAATTACTTTAATGACAAACATTCACAAATAACCCCTTGCTAGAATTCCATTTCACATGCATAACCACTTTATGCAATTTCACCTGAAAACCCGTTTCGGTATCTAGTGAAATAAATTCCTACGCTTGTTTATTCTTTCGGCATGAAACATTTGCTCCAACTGGATGCCAGTGTCCTTTAAGTGTGTCACCCTATGGTTCGCGAATAATGCGGACATGATCGAGACCCTTCTCCGATCAATAATCAGTAGCGGGACCTGGAGATCCATACTGACTCCCACACATTCAACGATGACTTTTCCTGTGATCGTCGGAACCTTTTACGCTTGTATCTTAACCCCTTTGTTTCACGATATATTACATGTACGAGATTCGATCATCGGTATCTCCATACCTAATTTGATCTCGTTACTGACATGCACTCTTTTCTCGTTCCCGTGATATAACATTCTAGTGATCAAATCACTTGCTTGCAAGCTAACCAATGTGATATCACCGAGAGGGCCCATAGCATATCTATCCATCATCGGGATGAACAAATTCCACTCTTGATCCATGATTCTCAACATAACACTTTAATAGCTTTGGAGCCATCTTTATAATCACCCAGTTACGGAGTGACGTTTGATGTCAACAAGAAACTCTTCCGGTGTTAGTGATTGGCATGATCTCATGGTCTAAGGATTAGGACTACTTCGTAGTTTGTTTATAGCAATATAAACTCAATGACTTTGATCGTAATGCTATACTTCGGATGAATGTTCATCACACCATTACACTAATGTTGTGATCTCGTTATTAACAACATTCAATGTCTATGATCAGGAAACCTTGATCATCTTGTTAATCAACGAACTAGTTTATGAGAGAGGCATAACTAGGAACTTTCTGTTTGTTTATTAAACAAACATGTATTAACGTTTCCGTATTAATACAATTATAGCATGCAAAATAAACATCTATCATATACTTGGAATACACATAATAAACATTTTATTATTGCCTCTCAGGGCATATTCCCTTCAGTCTCCCACTTGCACTAGAGACAATAATCTAGTTACATAGTGATGTATCTAACACCCATGGAGTTCTGGTGTAGATCATGTTTTTCTCTAGGGAGAGTTTTAGTCAACGGATTTGCTACATTGAGATACGTATGTACTTTATATCTCCATCCTTGACATGCTCGCGGATGGAGTGAAACCGGCGCCTAATATGCTTGGAATGCTTGTGAGACCTTGGCTCTTTGGCATTGGCAATGGCACCATAGTTGTCACAATAGATCACCACTGGGTCCAACACATTTGCAACCACACCTAGTTCGGATATGAACTCCTTCATCCAAACTGCTTCCTGAGCCGCTTCTGAAGAAGCAACATATTCGGCCTCCGTTGTTGATCCCGCCACCAAAGGTTGTTTGGAGCTCCTCCAACTAACCGCTCCGCCATTCATGAGAAATACGTATCCGAATTGAGACTTAGAGTCATCCGGATTGGTAACAAAGCTAGCGTCGACATAACACTTAGCGACGAGCTCTTCTTCACCTCCGTATACAAGAAACATATCCTTAGTTCTTCGCAAGTACTTAAGGATATTCTTGACCGCTTTCTAGTGTTCTGAACCTGGATCCAATTGGTACCTACTAGTCAAACTAATAGCATGTGCCACATCCGGTCTTGTACATAGCATGGCGTACATTATAGAGCCTATGGTTGAAGCATAGGGGACCTTGTCCATTATCTCTCTTTCTTCCGCTGAAGCTGGACTTTGAGTCTTACTCAATGTCGTGCCTTGTGTCATAGGTAAGAACCCCTTCTTACTATCCTCCATTTTAAACTTCTTTAAAATCTTATCAAGGTATGTACTTTGCGATAGCCCTATTAGGCGCCTAGATCTATCTCTATAGATCTTTATGCCTAATATGTATGACGCTTCACCTAGGTCCTTCATTGAAAATTTGATGTTTAGATAACTTTTAACACTATTTAAAAGTTCTATATCATTTCCGATCAATAATATGTCATCCACATATAATATCAGAAATGCCACATTGCTCCCACTCACTTTCTTGTAAATACAAGCTTCTCCATAAGTTTGGACAAATCCAAACTCTTTCATCACCTCATCAAAGCGGAGATTCCAACTTCGTGATGCTTGCTTCAATCCATAGATGGATCGCTGAAGCTTGCACACCTTGTTAGCATCCTTAGGATCGACAAAACCCTTTGGTTGTATCATATACAACTCTTCCTCAATATTACCATTGAGAATCGCGGTTTTAACATCCATCTGCCATATATCATAATCGAAATATGCAGCAATTGCTAACATAATCCTAACTGACTTTAGCATCGCTACGGGAGAGAATGTCTCATCGTAGTCAACTCCTTGAATTTGTCGAAACCCTTTTGCGACAAGTCGAGCTTTATAGACGGTCACATTACCATCAGCATCAGTTTTCCTTTTGAAAATCCATTTGTTCTCCACGGCCTTTCGGTCGTGAGGTAAGTCCACGAAGTTCCAAACTTGATTTTCATACATGGATTCCATCTCGGATTTCATGGCTTCTAACCATTTGTTGGAATCCGGGCTCATCATTGCTTCTTCATACGTCGCAGGGTCATCATTTTCATCAACCATGAAATTCATGACAGGATTTCCGTATAGCTCGGGAGATGCATGCGTCCTGCAAGACCTGCGAGGTTCGGTAGTACTCTCTTTCGGAGTTTCATGATCATTATCATTAGTTCCCTCTTCAACAGGTGGAGCCAACTCTGGAACAACTTCCAGCGCTGCGCTACTCGCCATACTTTGAAGAGAAGGTTCAATAACCTCTTCGAGTTCTACCTTCCGACTACTCACACCTTTCGCGAGAAACTCTTTCTCTAGAAAGGATCCATTCTTGGCAACAAAAACCTTGCCCTCGGATCTGTGATAGAAGGAATACCCAATAGTTTCCTTAGGATATCCTATGAAGACGCATTTTTCCGCTTTGGGTTCGAGTTTATCCGGTTGAAGTTTCTTCACATAAACATCGCATCCCCAAACTTTAAGAAATGACAGCTTAGGTTTGTTTCCAAACCACAATTCATACGGTGTCTTTTCAACGGATTTAGATGGTACCCGATTTAAAGTGAATGCAGCAGTTTCTAGTGCATAACCCCAAAATGACAACGGCATGTCCGTCAGAGACATCATAGATTGAACCATATCTAATAAAGTACGATTACGATGTTCCGACACACCATTTCTCTATGGTGTTACGGCAGGTGTGAGTTGTGAAACAATTCCACACTCTTTCATGTGAGTGCTAAACTCGTAACTTAGATACTCACCTCCACGGTCGGACCGTAGAAATTTGATCTTTCTATTACGATGATTTTCCAATTCATTCTGAAATTCCTTGAACTTTTCAAAGGTTTCAGACTTGTGTTTCATCAAGTAGATATAACCGTATCTACTCAAATCATCCGTGAAAGTAACAAAATAACGATATCCACCTCGCGCCGACACACTCATTGGACCACATACATCAGAATGTATGATTTCCAATAAATCTGTCGCCCGTTCCATTGAACCGGAAAACGGCATTCTAGTCATCTTGCCCATAAGGCATGGCTCACATGTATCAAATGATTCAAAATCAAGTGATTCCAAAAGTCCATCCGAATGGAGCTTCTTCATGTGTTTAATGCCAATATGACCTAGACGGCAGTGCCACATATATGCGGATATATCATCATTTAGTTTAATCCTTTTAGCATCAACATCATGAATATGTGTAACATTATTATCGAGATCTAAAAGAAATAAACCATTCATCATCGATGCATGACCATAAAAGATTTCATTCATATAAATCGAACAACCATTGTTCTCGGATTTAAATGAATAACCACTTCGCATCAAACACAATCCAGATACAATGTTCATGCTCAGTGCAGGCACCAGATAACAATTATTCAAGTTTATAACTAATCCCGACGGCAAGTGGAGAGGCAGCGTTCCGACGGTGATCACATCAACGCTTGATCCATTGCCGACACGCATCTTGACCTCACCCCTTGCTAGCGGTCGCTTGTTCCGCAGCCCTTGATTCGAGTTACAAATATTAGCAACTGAACCGGTATCAAATACCCAGGTGCTACTGCGAGCACTAGTCAAGTACACATCAATAACATGTATATCATATATACCTTTGTTTGCCTTGTCGGCTTTCTTGTCTGCCAAATACTTGGGGCAGTTGCGCTTCCAGTGGCCAGTCCCCTTACAATAGTAGCACTCGGTATCAGACTTAGGTCCAACTCGGGGTTTCTTTTCAGGCGCGGCAACCGGCTTGCCGCCCTTACTTCCCTTCCGTTTTCCCTTCTTGTCTTTCTTGAAACCAGTGTTCCTACTGATCATCAACACTTGATGTTCCTTTTTGATCTCCACTTCTGCAGTTTTAAGCATTGACAGAAGCTCGGGGAGAGACTTCTTCATGCCTTGCATATTATAGTTCATCACGAAGCTCTTATAGCTAGGTGGCAGAGACTGCAGAACACGATGGATGCCTAAGTCAATGGGAATCGATATTCCCAAGGACACAAGCTTATCGGCGTAACCCGACATCTTGAGTACATGCTCACTAACAGAGCTGTGCTCTTCCATCATGCAGCTAAAGAACTTTTCTGAAGCGTTGTAGCTCTCTACAGCAGCATGTGTGTCGAAAATCATTTTCAACTCACCCATTGTATCAAATGCATTGCAATTTTCGAAACGCTTTCGAAGTTCCGGCTCTAGCCCATACAATATGCCGCAATGAACTAAGTTGTGGTCCTCCTGACGAGTCTGATAGACATTCTTCTCCTCGTCAGGGGCATCATCTAAAGGTGGGGGGCCTAACGGTGCTTCTAGCACATATTGCTTTTGTGCAGCAGAGAGGAGAATCCTCAAATTCATGGCCCATTCGGTAAAGTTGCTACTGTTCGTTGCTACTTTCTCTTTCTCCATGAACACATTGTATTTAAAAGCAGGTGGTGCCTGAAGGGTTTCGCGGCATAGTAAATCAAAATTTTCTACGGATGCGAACAGAGGGAAGCCAAGATCTAATCTAGGAGATGCAAACAACGAGAGAGATTGGATTAGATCTTCATACCCTTGAAGATTCGCACAGCGGAACGTTCGTCGGAACGTGGGTGATGTAGTCGTACTCGCTTCTCCTCCTCGTGATCCGATCCGATCTAGCACCACAAGTGGCGATGCCTCCGTGAGATGCACACGTGCAACACCTCGACGTCTCCTCCTTCCTTGGTCCAGCAAGTATGGTGGAGAGATGGGTTGGATCTACAACGCGACGGCGCGGTGCAATTGGTGGAGAATTTCTGCAGCAGGACTTCGCCTACAAGCAGTCGGGAGGAGAGAGGAGGGCAGCAGGGCGGCTAGGGTTGGAGGGGAAGGTGTAGTGTGTTGGTGCGCCCCTAGCCCTCTATATATATAGGTGTGGGCGCAGCCCTAGCCCCTCCCCCAAGCCAAGGCCGGCGGCCCCAAGGAGGAAGAGTGGGGGCAAGGAAACCCCCCTTCTAGAAGCTCTATCTAGAGTTTAAACCTCTCTTGGCCGGCTGGGCCCTATGGGGCCTTGTGCCCCTGGCCCAATGTGGCCAGGGCACTCCCTCATAGGCCCATGCCCCCTCCCGGAAGGTGGGGCCACGTTGGTCCCCTTCCGGAAGGTTCTAGAAGCTTCCGGTACAATACCGATTAACTCGGAACAATTCCGAACTCCAAAAACTGCACTACCTTATATGAATCTTATTCTCCGGACCATTCCGGAACCTCTTGTGATGTCCCGGATCCCATCCGAGACTCCGAACAAAAACTCATAAACCAATTATCCAATCTATCCTAGCGTCGAGACACGTTAAGTGTGTGACTCTGCGGATTCGAGAATATGCAGACATGATCTTCTATCAATAATCAACAGCTGGGTCTGGAAACCCATATTGACTCCCACACATTCATCGATGATCATATCGGATGAACCACGATGCCAGGATTCAATCAATTCCATATATATATATTCCCTTCGTCTCGCGATATTTTACTTGCCCGAGATTCGATCGTCGGTACCGTCATACCTAGTTCAATCTCGTTCACAGCAAGTACTTTACTCGTTCTGTAATCCGATATCACTTTGTGATTAACTCCTTAACCACATGCTTGCAGGCGGTGTTGATATCGATTACCGAGTGGGCCCGAAGTATATCTCTCCGACTTGGGAGGGACAAATCCCATCTCGATACATACAACCCAACAGATACTTTCCGATCACCTGAGAGACACCTTTATGATCACCCTCTCATAGGATGACGTTTGATGACCTCAAAGCTTTCTTCCGATACCAGGGAGTTGTATTTTCTCATGGTCTAAGGAATACAATATTTGACATAAGAAAAGCTTCGCAAAGACGAACACGATGACACGATCTAATTGCTTCGCTTAGTTTGGGTCTGTCCATCATATCATTCTCCCAATGATATGATCTCATTATCAATTGACAACTCATGTCTATGGTTAGGAAACCTTAACCATCATTGATCAATGAGCTAGTCCATAGAGGCGTACTAGGGACACGGTGTTGTTCACAAACCACACAAGTATTAATGTTTCCGCTTAATACAATTCTAGCATGGAATATAAACTTTATCATGAACAAGAATTATAATAATAACATCTTTATTATTGCCTCTAGGGCATAATTCCAACAGTCTCCCACTTGCACTAGAGTCAATAATCTAGTTTACATTTGGCAACAATCTCACACCCATGGCACTGAGGTGCTGATCATGTTTTACACGTGGAAGAGGTTTAGTCAATGGATCTGCGACATTCAGATCTGTATGTACTTTGCTAATCTTCAGATCTCCATCTGCTATATAATATCGGATTATATGAAACTTGCGGTTGATATGCTTGGTCTTTGGATGATATCTTGGTTCCTTAGCGAGTGCTATGGCGCCAGTGTTGTCACACAATATCTCCAGTGGGTCCAATGCACTTGGAACCACGCCAAGCTCAGTGATGAAGTTTCTGATCCAAACTCCTTCACTTGACGCTTCTGCAGCAGCCATGTATTCCGCTTCTACTGTAGATCCCGTGATCACGCTTTGCTTGCAGCTTCTCCAGCTCACAGCTCCTCCATTCAAAATATAAACGTATCCTGTCTAAGATTTGGAATCATCCTTGTCAGTGTTGAAACTAGCGTCGATGTAACCTTTTACGACGAGCTGTTCATCACCCCCATAGACTAAGAACATTTCTTTAGTCCTATTTAGGTACTTTAGGATGTTCTTCACGGCTGTCCAGTGTTCCACTCCTGGATCACTTTGATATCTGCTCGTCAAACTAAGAGCATTGGACACATCCGGTCTAGTACACAACATGGCATACATGATAGAACCTATGGCCGAGGCATAAGGCACTTTGCTCATAGTTTCCCTATCATTTACCATAGCTGGACACTGAGCCTTGCTCAATATCTTACCTGACAACATAGGCACTGAACCTTTCTTTGCCTTATCCATTCTGAACCTTTTCAGAACTTTGTCTAGGTATTGTAACATCCCTAAAATCATGATTTCAAAGATTGCATATCATTCATGCATGCATGTAGAATTGAGATTAATTTCAAACTCATTTCAGAAAAACAGAAGCACATAGTGCTATCATTTTATGTGAGCAAACTTAAATCAAATGGTCATCCCCATTTGAAAGTTTGAATGTTTATGAACCTAGATTGTTTGCCTTCCTTGTTGAAAAGGATTGATTGCAGAATTTAAACCAAGATTTACAAATTGGAAATGTTTCAAAAACCATTTTTCAAACATTGCAAATCAAGTGCCAAGTCTCTGATATTTTTGTTTCTCCAAGAGTGACCAAGCCTTTTGCAAAGCAACCACATGGTTTTATGCCTATATTTGAGACTATTGCACCCTGCAAAAACCCCAGAATGATTTGAATTCAAAAAGAGTTTGAATTCATTTCAAAACCATTCCTGAAAATCAAAACAGAAAAAGAAAAGGAGTAAACAAAAGGAAAAGGCCAAGCGCTCCTAATCTAGCCCAGCAGCAGAACCGGCCCAACTAGCCCACCCGGCAACTCTCTCGCTCGCTCGCTCGCACGCGCGGACGCACCCACACAGACGCTGACACTCGGACCCCACCCCCTCTCCGTAGCACTCGCTGACTGGTGGCCCTCTCCATGTCACCCTCGTCTTCCCCAAAACGCGCCCGCAGACCACGTCACCGCTGCTGTCGATGCCGGTAATGGCGCGGCGTAATTAGCCTTGATGCCGCAAGCATTTCCTGTCGCGCTTGGGCCTATTTAATCCCCTCTGCACCGCGGTCATTTCCCCCCACTCTCCTCGCTCACTCCGCCACCAGGCTGCGCGCATTTGACCTCGAAGCCTCGCAGTACTGACGACTCCGGCGACTAATTCCGGTGAGCCTTGACCGCACCCCTCTCTCTCGTTCAAACCACTGCAACCAGCTTGATCTCGCACACCCCCTGATACTCTTCGTTTGCATTCTTGTGACCCAGGCCATCGTCACCGTACGTTCCTGCAACCACCTGCGCCGCCGCTAGACTCCGGCGACCAATTGAGGTAAAACCCGAGCGCCCCTTGCCCCCTCTTTCATACGAGATTGTTCGCCTGCGTCTTGTGCATCTCCTGATCCCTCTGGTTCGTGCTAGGGCGACGCCAAACCTCGGCAACAACCACGACTGCAAGCGACAGACACCGCCCGCAACTCCGACGAGCCCCAGCGACCGTGCCCGTGCGCCCCTTCCCAAGCCATCGCCACCTTGAGCATCAGCAGCCTCCTGCGGTTCTGGTAAGCCACTTTCCCCACTCCCGCGTGACCTAGAACGCCAGCGCCGCCACTGTCAGACGCGCCGCCGCCAGTCGCCGCCGCTAGCGCCGCTCGTGTTTGGTCAAAGCAATTAGGAGCGTTAGATGCAGATCCTGCGGCTGAGATTAGAACTTAAGCGAAGAGGTAAGCGCTCATCTGAGCCGCCAGATTTGACTTAGATCCTACGGCCCGTAGAGCTCGATCCGTCCGAACCGGTACGCGCCAGTAGGGTTAAGACACGTGGCTAGGGTTAGATTCAAAAACAGATTTGAAATCAGATTTTGATCCAAAATTGAAATAGCTATAACTTTTGTTTCCCACGTTAGATTTTTGCAAATTTTATACCATTGGAATCAGGGAGACAAGCCCTTTTTGAATCTGCAATGTGTTTAGTGAAAAGTTTCTGTTAAAATGACTTTATTTGCAGTAACTTGTTTAAAGCTATTTTGAGTATAGAAATTGTTTGGAAAATTGTTTAAGTGTAAAATAAACTTGGTTTAGCAAGTTTTTGACTTGTTTATAGATCAGTACTTTGCAATTGCTTGGTTAGATTTCAAAAATCATCACTTAGCATTTTCTTTTGCATGCATGCATATATTTATGTTTGTATATGAATTGTGTGTAAATTGTGTGCTACCATTTTTGTGTAGACTTTGGTGCTAGTGACTGTGATTGTGAAGAGTGCTACTCTCCCCATTACCAAGGCAAGTGGTACTTCATGATTATTTCCATCCCTATATTTTGTACAAGCATTAGAAATATTTTGCTAAGTCTTGCATGTTACTTTTGCCAAATGCTATGTTGGGAAATCCTAAGTAGTTGTAGAATTGCTAGGAAAATTCCTAAGTTAAGATACTATGCCATGCTTAGCCTAGCTAGTAGCAAACAAGGGTTGGTAAAGTTTATACATGCTATGATGAAAATATTTCTAAGTCTTTGGACTTATGTTTTTCTTAATAAAACAACTAAGTCAATAAATCTCCTGGGTGGAATGGGACTTGAATGGTGGTTTTTGGTTGAGTGGTTACACAAGGCCCATGGATATGGTTTACCTTGTGTATCTCACTTGTGGTATGCCACCCAGGCACAAAGGGATTTTGGAGGCCAAGTGTTGAGAAGCTTATAGTGCAGCCACTTGGCAATATGGGCTCTGCCTTGATCATATAGGTTGCTAGAACTTAGTCATTTGGATAGTTGGTGGTAGTGGGAATGATAGGTTGGAACGCGTCCATTTGGCTAAAGGAAGGATTCTGAAAGGTCCTGTCTTGGGAAACCAAGTCTGGTGGGGAAAGTGCACAACCTCTGCAGATGGAAAATCTAAGTACTTAGCCAAGTCCATGGCAATGGACAACTTGAGCATCAAGACATGGAAGCTATCAAGAATCTCATCACTCCAACTTCTAAGTAAAACATGTGGGTGAACAAGGGTGAAGGACCTCAATGTCTATTGATGGTTTCTTGGGAAAAGTTTTTGACAAAGAAAAACTTAGTGATTTCAACTAATAGGAAAAACCTATTTTGAGCAAAGCAAGCCAAGCTACACTTAGCCAAATTGCATATAGTAATATAGACCACTTAAAAATTTACTAAGGTATCACTTGCCAATACTATTCCAAAGTATTGACCCACTGTGGCTGTAACTTGTGATGTTGCAGGTTATTCTGATGATGATTAGGTGTCATGAGTCTACACTCAACATGCTTGCCTGTGGCACATGAAGATGAAGACTTATGTTTATTTACTTATTCGTATTAGGCCTGTGGCCTTGAGTTGTAAAAGACTATGTTTTGTCTCTGGAATGGATGTAATAAATGACCTTTGTATCTGTGTACTTCATCTTAAACTGTGGATGCTAGCAATGATCCAGGGACTAGCATTGCAATCATAGGGATCCTTTTCTTTTATAAAGGAGG
This sequence comes from Avena sativa, assembly GCA_916181665.1. Classification (NCBI taxonomy): domain Eukaryota; kingdom Viridiplantae; phylum Streptophyta; class Magnoliopsida; order Poales; family Poaceae; genus Avena; species Avena sativa. The sequence continues at coordinate 512,737,497 of OV702299.1, forward strand.
GATCTTACAGATGGTATCAGAGCACTGTGTTGCCTGTAGGATTATGACCCTAGGATTGGAAACCACTAAGGAAAATTTTCTTTTCAACTACTTCTACACTTGTCTATTCTTCTCGTAAACTTTTCTAATCTTCTTTCTCATCTCTATTTGTTGATGAACTCCATCAACAAAGCCGTAAGGAAAGGACCACTCATGACCATGACCTTAGAGTGTGAGACAGAGTTCCCCAAAATTCTCAAGGACCTCATGGTGGCAATGGAAATACATGGTGCAGCTGTGTACAAAGGCTTTCCAGTGATGGATGAAGGAGTTGAGTACTGGTGGGTGCAAATTCACTTGTACAAAAACAAGGAAGACAACCACAAGGAAAAAGGATTCTGCATGTACACCAACACTGTGGTGCACACCACATTCTTTGAGTCAGCAAGAGAAGCAGCTTGGAGGACTATCAAAGAACTTAGTGCCAGAGTCAAGTGCAGAATGCTCAATCTCCAAAAAGACTTGAAGAAAGAGAAGGAACATACTCAAGAGTTGGAAGATACCAACCAAACCTTAAGAGGAGACATTATAGACTTAGTGATGGAGTCGTGTGAGCAAGATAGGCTAATTGCTTCTAGGAACATTGTGTTAGCCAACAGATCCAGTGAGATAGGATTGTAAACGTACTTCCTTAGTTGGACCACCACCTATCACCCTATTTTCCAAAATGTTGTCTTAAAATAAGAGTGAATCTTGATTGATGTAATGACTTCATGTATGCATGACTTGTGTGTTTTGTTTCCCAAGGATATGTATGTGGTGTTTTGTCTTTTGTCTATCTTAAATTGTGTTGTTCTAACTTTTCTATCTTATAAATAGATGCCTATTACCATCAGCACTGTTGAGGAGTTCCAGGCTACCCGCTTTGGTCCTCGTATTGTTGAGCTTACTACTTTGCTCAATCTCCCTCTTCCCACCATCATGGTGCACCCACTCACCAAGTTCAAGAGGAAGGACCTCTGGGGCTTCAAGGTGAACCAGCCAGGACGCCAGACAGAGCCTACTACGGAGGCCATCGTCTTCAAGCTTATGCACGATGACAGGGAGAGAGGCATGGAGGTAGTTATGCAGGACCTGATAGGACGTCTGCTAGGACGACACTCCCGACAGGTTAGAGGCACTCACTTCCACGTCTTCGGAAGACGTGATGACGATGGAGAGTCCATCGACTTCGAGGACGACTCGAGGGACGCAGCAGAGCCGATACGTCTGTACCTTCAGGACTTAGAGTCTCTCATTAGGCACGTGGACACTGACAGGACCAATGTCATGCTCAGTAATGACGAGCTCCAGGTGCAGCTTCGCGAGAAGGACAAGCTCTTCGCGCAGCAGGACGAGATAGTCAAGGAAATGGAGGCGAAGTTCGAGACCCAGGACAGGAAGTTCAAGAGTCAGGAGAAGCGTGTCCAGGATAGGAACAAGAAAATCCGGGATATGACTGAAGAACTGCAGTCCAAGGACTTCGAGCTAGAGCAGCAGCAGACAGTGATTGAGAGACTTCGTTCCTAGAAGAGGGATCTCAAGGCCAAGATAGAGTCCTTGACCACTACTATTGAGGAGAACAAGACCGCGATGGAGAACGCAGGTTTTACCTTTGTCGAGGAGGAGATTGATGTTGATGAGTAGACTTGACTACTCGTTTATATTTTATTATCAGACCTGTTATGTTGAGAACTTGTTATTGGACCATCCGACATGTGGATGGCTTGCTACTTGTGTGTTTTACTTTGTGAACTTATTATCTTGTTGTTGATCTTTTGTCTTTTGTTGCATGTTTGTGTTTGCTTATGTGATGTAATGTGCATGAAAAACATCTATGGGTATCTCATTCTTATCTCTATTTGAACAAACCACAGATGCCTCCCCGTCGTGCAAACCCCAACCCCAACAACATCACCCCAAAAATGCAACAAATGATGACTGCCCAAACTCAGTTGATGCAGATGATGACAACGTTCATCCAAAACCAAAACAACAACAACAACAACAACAACAATAACAACAACAACAACCCTCCGGGCTTTGATATGCTCACCAGATTCTTGAGGTTGAGGCCAGCTAAGTTCTCGGGGACAACTGATCCCATGGTGGCCAATGATTGGCTACGTTCCGTAAACAAGGACTTAGTAACCGTGGGCTGCACGAATGCTGAAAAAGTCAGATTTGCAGCACACCTGCTGGAAGGGCCAGCCACCACTTGGTGGGACAATTTCCAGATCACTACTCCTATTGATGAGGTGACTTGGGCTATCTTTGAGGATGGCTTTCGCACTGCTCACATCTCATCAGGAATAATGAGCCTGAAAAAGAAAGAGTTCCACAATCTGAGGCAGCGCCACCGTAGCGTGGCTGAATACATTGAGGAGTTCAACAATCTGGCGTGCTATGCACCGGATGAAGTTGACACTGATGCCAAGAGAAAGGAAAAATTTCTGGAAGGCTTGAATGATGAGCTAAACCTGCAGTTGTCTGTGGCATATGTTCCAACTTATCAGTCTCTGTGTGACAAGGCTGCTATTTTGGAGAACAAAATGAAGCAAGTTGAGAGTAGAAAGAGAAAGCACTCCGACAAGCACAGCTCGGGATCGTCTCACAAACGATCTCACCTTGATGACAGTGGAAGCTCAGGATCCCACAAGCATGGGAAATTCAACAAGCACCACAACCACAATCGTCATGACAACAAGCATCATCGCAGTCATGACAATGATAAGTATAAGAACCACAAAAGTGGACATAAGAGCCACCACAGTGGCAATGGAAGTGGAAGTGGAAGTGGAAGTCAATCTGCTAAGAGAGACATCAGTCAGGTTGAATGCTTCAAATGCAAGAAGCTGGGGCATTATGCAAATGAGTGCCCTGAAAAGAAAGTTGAAGGACCTAACAAGCCCAATCCTTTTCAGAAAGGACAGGTTAACCACATCAATGTGGAGGAGGTCTATGAGGAGCCTGATGTTGTTGCTGGTAAGTTCAGACTCAATTCTATTCTAGCATTTGTACTCTTTGATACTGGTGCATCTCATTCATTCATATCAAGAGCATTTGTTGAAAGAAATGAACTACCGGTAGAAATTATTGGGTGTCCTATAAGAGTAAGTTCTCCTGGTAGAGAAATGATAGTGAGTTCAGGATGTCATGACTTAGTCATAGAGTTTGGAAAGCATAAGTTTCCAGTGAGCCTGATAATCCTAGATTCCCAAGGATTGGATGTAATTTTGGGAATGGATTGGATGGTTAAATGTGAAGGAGTACTAGATTGTGCCAATTGTGAGTGAGTATCCGGATGTGTTTCCGAAAGAATTACCGGGAATGCCACCCGATAGAGATGTGGAGTTTCTGATAGATTTGGTACCAGGGTCTAGACCAATAGCAAAGAGACCGTATAAAATGTCAGTTGATGAACTAAAGGAGCTCAAGAAACAACTTGGAGAACAGTTGCAGAAAGGATTCATCCAGCCAAGTTCTTCATCTTGGGGAGCCCCAGTTTTGTTTGTAGAGAAGAAAGATAGAAGTCAAAGGTTATGCATAGATTACCGTTCACTCAACGAGGTAACTATCAAGAACAAATACCCTTTGCCTAGAATCAACGACTTGTTTGATCAGCTAGAAGGAGCATGTGTGTTCTCGAAGATTGATCTCCGATCAGGCTATTTTCAACTCAAGATAAGAGAACAAGACATACCTAAAACAACATTCACCATAAGGTATGGATTGTATGAGTACACCATGATGCCTTTTGGTTTAACCAACGCTCCGGCATACTTCATGAATATGATGAACAAGGTGTTCATGGAATTTCTTGACAAGTTTGTTGTCGTTTTCATCGATGACATCTTAGTCTACTCCAAGAGCAAAGAAGTACATGAAGGACACTTACGTTTGATACTTGAGAAACCGAGGGAGCATAAACTTTATACCAAATTCAGCAAGTGTGAGTTCTGGTTAGAGGAAGTTGGTTTTCTTGGTCATGTTATGACAAAGGATGGTGTAGGAGTTGATCCTGCTAAGGTTTCAGCTGTGACTGAATGGGAATCTCCCAAGTCCGTGAAAGAAGTTCATAGTTTCCTTGGCTTAGCAGGTTACTACAGAAGATTCATTGAAAATTTCTCTAAAGTAGCTAAGCCCATGACTGAATTGTTAAAGAAAGATAAAAAGTTTGCTTGATCTGAAGGTTGTGAAGCCAGCTTTCAAGAATTGAAGAAAAGACTTGTGACAGCACCAATTTTGTGTCTGCCGGATTTGGAAAAGGATTTCCAAGTATATTGTGATGCATCTCATCAAGGTTTGGGTGCAGTACTTATGCAAGACGGTAAAGTTGTGGCTTATGCCTCGAGACAACTCAAAACTCATGAAGTAAACTATCCTACTCATGATTTAGAGTTAGCCTCTGTTGTCCATGCACTCAAAACATGGAGACACTATCTTTTGGGAAAGCGTTGTGAAGTGTTCACGGATCACAAAAGTTTGAAGTATGTCTTCACCCAGAAGGAAATCAATATGAGACAAAGGAGATGGCTAGAACTTATCAAAGACTATGACTTAAGTTTGCAATACCACCCCGGTAAGGCAAATGTTGTAGCAGATGCCCTAAGTCGTAACGTATTTGTGAATGGCCTTACCAAATAAGAATTGCCCGATGATTTGTGTACCCAATTCAGAAAACTCAGATTGGAGATTGTGCCTGAAGGACATCTCATGTCTTTGGATGTTCAACCCACTCTGTTGGATAAGATCAAAGAATCCCAGAAGACTGATAAAGAAATTGATGAGATTAAGGAAAAGATCAGCCAAGGAAAAGCCAAAAGTTTCCATGAAGACGAACAGGGTACCTTATGGCATGGGAAACGTATTTATGTTCCACAAGATCCGGAGTTGCGGAAACTGATTCTGCAAGAAGCCCACAACTCTCCATATTCTATTCACCCGGGAAACACCAAAATGTACATGGACATGAAAGAAAGAGTTTGGTGGAACAATCTCAAAAGGGACATCGCCGAACATATTGCTTTGTGTGATGTGTGTAGTAGAGTAAAAGCGGAGCATCAGAAACCAGCAGGTTTGCTTCAACCACTACCTATTCCTGATTGGAAGTGGGACAAGATCGGTATGGATTTCATTACCAGATTACCAAGGACCAGGTCAGGATATGATTTCATATGGGTAGTAGTGGATCGCCTTACCAAAGTGGCTCATTTCATACCCGTGAAGACAACTTATACAAGTGCCAAGTTAGCCAAAATCTACATGAGTAGAATTGTATGTCTTCATGGTGTGCCTAAGAGCATTGTGTCTGATAGGGGAACTCAGTTCACTTCTCATTTTTGGAGACAGCTTCATGAATCATTGGGAACGAGGTCGGAATTCAGCACTGCTTTTCATCCTCAAACCGATGGACAAACAGAAAGGACTAATCAAATTCTTGAAGACATGTTGAGGGCCTGTGCCCTAGACTATGGAGCAAGTTGGGATGAAAGTCTACCTTACGCAGAATTTTCTTATAACAATAGCTATCAAGCTAGTATTGGGATGGCACCATTTGAGTTTCTCTACGGAAGGAAGTGTACCACCCCATTGCTATGGAATGGTGTGGGAGAAAGAAGTTTATTTGGACCGGATCTTATCAAAGAAGCCGAAGAGAAAGTCAAAATAGTTAAGGACAGATTGAAGATAGCACAGTCCTGACAAAAAAGCTACGCAGACCCTAAGCGTAGAGAAGTCACCTACGAGATTGGAGATAGAGCCTATCTTAGAGTATCACCACTTCGTGGAGTGAAAAGATTTGGAGTCAAAGGAAAGTTGGCACCAAGATATGTTGGGCCATTCAAGATTCTGAGTCGCAAAGGAGAAGTTGCTTATGAAATTGAACTGCCAGAATCTCTGTCAGCAGTCCATAATGTGTTTCAACTATTTGCTTATAATGGAGTCGCAAAGGAGAAGTTGCTTATAATGGAGTCAACTTAAGAAATGTCACCCAGAAATGGAAGAAACTTCCTTGAAAGATACTATACCTTTGGAAGAAGTGCAACTAGAAAGTGATCTCACTTATGAAGAGAAACCTATCAAGATTCTTGAGACTGCAGAAAGAGTCACAAGGACAAAGACTATCAAGTTTTGCAAAGTGCAATGGAGTCATCATTCCGAAGAGGAAGCAACATGGGAAAGAGAAGATGATCTTCGGAAAGACCACCCTCACCTATTTGCTAGCCAATTCGAATCTCGAGGGCGAGATTCACCTTAAGGGGGTTAGATGTTTAACATCCCTAAAATCATGATTTCAAAGATTGCATATCATTCATGCATGCATGTAGAATTGAGATCAATTTCAAACTCATTTCAGAAAAACAGAAGCACATAGTGCTATCATTTTATGTGAGCAAACTTAAATCAAATGGCCATCCCCATTTGAAAGTTTGAATGTTTATGAACCTAGATTGTTTGCCTTCCTTGTTGAAAAGGATTGAGTGCAGAATTTAAACCAAGATTTACAAATTGGAAATGTTTCAAAAACCATTTTTCAAACATTGCAAATCAAGTGCCAAGTCTCTGATATTTTTGTTTCTCCAAGAGTGACCAAGCCTTTTGCAAAGCAACCACATGGTTTTATGCCTATATTTGAGACTATTGCACCTTGCAAAAACCCTAGAATGATTTGAATTCAAAAAGAGTTTGAATTCATTTCAAAACCATTCCTGAAAATCAAAACAGAAAAAGAAAAGGAGTAAACAAAAGGAAAAGGCCAAGCGCTCCTAATCTAGCCCAGCAGCAGAACCGGCCCAACTAGCCCACCCGGCCACTCTCTCGCTCGCTCGCACGTGCGGAGGCACCCACACAGACGCTGACAGTCGGACCCCACCCCCTCTCCGTAGCACTCGCTGACTGGTGGCCCTCTCCACGTCACCCTCGTCTTCCCCAAAACGCGCCCGCAGACCACGTCGCCGCTGCTGTCGATGCCGGTAATGGCGTGGCGTAATTAGCCTTGATGCCGCAAGCGTTTCCTGTCGCGCTTGGGCCTATTTAATCCCCTCTGCACCGCGGTCATTTTCCCCCACTCTCCTCGCTCACTCCGCCACTAGGCTGCGCGCATTTGACCTCGAAGCCTCGCAGTACTGACGACTCCGACAACTAATTCCGGTGAGCCTCGACCGCCCCCCTCTCTCTCGTTCAAACCACTGCAACCAGCTTGATCTCGCGCACCCCCTGATACTCTTCGTTTGCATTCTTGTGACCCAGGCCGTCGTCCCCGTTCGTGCCTGCAACCACCTGCGCCGCCGCTAGACTCCGGCGACCAATTGAGGTAAAACCCGAGCGCCCCTTGCCCCCTCTTTCATACGAGATTGTTCGCCTGCGTCTTGTGCATCTCCTGATCCCTCTGGTTCATGCTAGGGCGACGTCAAACCTCGGCAACAACCATGTTTGCAAGCGACAGACGCTGCCCGCAACTCCGACGAGCCCCAGCGACCGTGCCCGTGCGCCCCTTCCCGAGCCATCGCCACCTTGAGCATCAGCAGCCTCCTGCGATTCTGGTAAGCCACTTTCCCCACTCCCGCGCGACCTAGAACGCCAGCGCCGCCTCTGTCAGACGCGCCGCCGCCAGTCGCCGTCGCTAGCGCCGCTCGTGTTTGGTCAAAGCAATTAGGAGCGTTAGATGCAGATCCTGCGGCTGAGATTAGAACTTAAGCGAAGAGGTAAGCGCGCATCTGAGCCGCCAGATCTGACTTAGATCCTATGGCTCGTAGAGCTCGATCCGTCCGAACCGGTACGCGCCAGTAGGGTTAAGACACGTGGCTAGGGTTAGATTCAAAAACAGATTTGAAATCAGATTTTGATCCAAAATTGAAATAGCTATAACTTTTGTTTCCCACGTTAGATTTTGGCAAATTTTATACCATTGGAATCAGGGAGACAAGCCCTTTTTGAATCTAGGTATTGTAACATCCCTAAAATCATGATTTCAAAGATTGCATATCATTCATGCATGCATGTAGAATTGAGATTAATTTCAAACTCATTTCAGAAAAACAGAAGCACATAGTGCTATCATTTTATGTGAGCAAACTTAAATCAAATGGTCATCCCCATTTGAAAGTTTGAATGTTTATGAACCTAGATTGTTTGCCTTCCTTGTTGAAAAGGATTGATTGCAGAATTTAAACCAAGATTTACAAATTGGAAATGTTTCAAAAACCATTTTTCAAACATTGCAAATCAAGTGCCAAGTCTCTGATATTTTTGTTTCTCCAAGAGTGACCAAGCCTTTTGCAAAGCAACCACATGGTTTTATGCCTATATTTGAGACTATTGCACCCTGCAAAAACCCCAGAATGATTTGAATTCAAAAAGAGTTTGAATTCATTTCAAAACCATTCCTGAAAATCAAAACAGAAAAAGAAAAGGAGTAAACAAAAGGAAAAGGCCAAGCGCTCCTAATCTAGCCCAGCAGCAGAACCGGCCCAACTAGCCCACCCGGCAACTCTCTCGCTCGCTCGCTCGCACGCGCGGACGCACCCACACAGACGCTGACACTCGGACCCCACCCCCTCTCCGTAGCACTCGCTGACTGGTGGCCCTCTCCATGTCACCCTCGTCTTCCCCAAAACGCGCCCGCAGACCACGTCACCGCTGCTGTCGATGCCGGTAATGGCGCGGCGTAATTAGCCTTGATGCCGCAAGCATTTCCTGTCGCGCTTGGGCCTATTTAATCCCCTCTGCACCGCGGTCATTTCCCCCCACTCTCCTCGCTCACTCCGCCACCAGGCTGCGCGCATTTGACCTCGAAGCCTCGCAGTACTGACGACTCCGGCGACTAATTCTGGTGAGCCTTGACCGCACCCCTCTCTCTCGTTCAAACCACTGCAACCAGCTTGATCTCGCACACCCCCTGATACTCTTCGTTTGCATTCTTGTGACCCAGGCCATCGTCACCGTACGTTCCTGCAACCACCTGCGCCGCCGCTAGACTCCGGCGACCAATTGAGGTAAAACCCGAGCGCCCCTTGCCCCCTCTTTCATACGAGATTGTTCGCCTGCGTCTTGTGCATCTCCTGATCCCTCTGGTTCGTGCTAGGGCGACGCCAAACCTCGGCAACAACCACGACTGCAAGCGACAGACGCCGCCCGCAACTCCGACGAGCCCCAGCGACCGTGCCCGTGCGCCCCTTCCCAAGCCATCGCCACCTTGAGCATCAGCAGCCTCCTGCGGTTCTGGTAAGCCACTTTCCCCACTCCCGCGTGACCTAGAACGCCAGCGCCGCCACTGTCAGACGCGCCGCCGCCAGTCGCCGCCGCTAGCGCCGCTCGTGTTTGGTCAAAGCAATTAGGAGCGTTAGATGCAGATCCTGCGGCTGAGATTAGAACTTAAGCGAAGAGGTAAGCGCTCATCTGAGCCGCCAGATTTGACTTAGATCCTACGGCCCGCAGAGCTCGATCCGTCCGAACCGGTACGCGCCAGTAGGGTTAAGACACGTGGCTAGGGTTAGATTCAAAAACAGATTTGAAATCAGATTTTGATCCAAAATTGAAATAGCTATAACTTTTGTTTCCCACGTTAGATTTTTGCAAATTTTATACCATTGGAATCAGGGAGACAAGCCCTTTTTGAATCTGCAATGTGTTTAGTGAAAAGTTTCTGTTAAAATGACTTTATTTGCAGTAACTTGTTTAAAGCTATTTTGAGTATAGAAATTGTTTGGAAAATTGTTTAAGTGTAAAATAAACTTGGTTTAGCAAGTTTTTGACTTGTTTATAGATCAGTACTTTGCAATTGCTTGGTTAGATTTCAAAAATCATCACTTAGCATTTTCTTTTGCATGCATGCATATATTTATGTTTGTATATGAATTGTGTGTAAATTGTGTGCTACCATTTTTGTGTAGACTTTGGTGCTAGTGACTGTGATTGTGAAGAGTGCTACTCTCCCCATTACCAAGGCAAGTGGTACTTCATGATTATTTCCATCCCTATATTTTGTACAAGCATTAGAAATATTTTGCTAAGTCTTGCATGTTACTTTTGCCAAATGCTATGTTGGGAAATCCTAAGTAGTTGTAGAATTGCTAGGAAAATTCCTAAGTTAAGATACTATGCCATGCTTAGCCTAGATAGTAGCAAACAAGGGTTGGTAAAGTTTATACATGCTATGATGAAAATATTTCTAAGTCTTTGGACTTATGTTTTTCTTAATAAAACAACTAAGTCAATAAATCTCCTAGGTGGAATGGGACTTGAATGGTGGTTTTTTGTTGAGTGGTTACACAAGGCCCATGGATATGGTTTACCTTGTGTATCTCACTTGTGGTATGCCACCCAGGCACAAAGGGATTTTGGAGGCCAAGTGTTGAGAAGCTTATAGTGCAGCCACTTGGAAATATGGGCTCTGCCTTGATCATATAGGTTGCTAGAACTTAGTCATTTGGAAAGTTGGTGGTAGTGGGAATGATAGGTTGGAACGCGTCCATTTGGCTAAGGGAAGGCTTCTGAAAGGTCCTGTCTTGGGAAACCAAGTCTGGTGGGGAAAGTGCACAACCTCTGCAGATGGAAAATCTAAGTACTTAGCCAAGTCCATGGCAATGGACAACTTGAGCATCAAGACATGGAAGCTATCAAGAATCTCATCACTCCAACTTCTAAGTAAAACATGTGGGTGAACAAGGGTGAAGGACCTCAATGTCTATTGATGGTTTCTTGGGAAAAGTTTTTGACAAAGAAAAACTTAGTGATTTCAACTAATAGGAAAAACCTATTTTGAGCAAAGCAAGCCAAGCTACACTTAGCCAAATTGCATATAGTAATATAGACCACTTAAAAATTTACTAAGGTATCACTTGCCAATACTATTCCAAAGTATTAACCCACTATGGCTGTAACTTGTGATGTTGCAGGTTATTCTGATGATGATTAGGTGTCATGAGTCTACACTAAACATGCTTGCCTGTGGCACATGAAGATGAAGACTTATGTTTATTTACTTATTCCAAACTCTTGTATTAGGCCTGTGGCCTTGAGTTGTAAAAGACTATGTTTTGTCTCTAGAATGGATGTAATAAATGACCTTTGTATCTGTGTACTTCATCTTAAACTGTGGATGCTAGCAATGATCCAGGGACTAGCATTGCAATCACAGGGATCCTTTTCCTTTATAAAGGAGGGATCTTACAGGTATGTACTCTGGCTTAAAGCTATCAGGCGTCTTTGTCTATCTCTATAGATTTTGATGCCCAATATATAAGCAGCTTCACCTAGGTCTTTCATTGAAAAACACATGTTCAAATAACTCTTCACATCGTTAAGCATATTGATGTCATTTCCAATAATCAATATGTCATCCACATATAGTACCAGAAATGTCACCGAGCTCCCACTCACTTTCTTGTAGATACAAGCTTCGTAGCAATTTGGAACAAATGCAAAGCTCTTGATCACTTGATCAAAACGAAGGTTCCAACTCCGAGATGCTTGCTTCAGTCCATAAATGGAACGCTCAAGCTTGCACACTTTATCAGCATCCTTAGGATCGACAAAACCTTCGGGTTGCATCATATACAACTCTTCATCAATGTTGCCATTGAGGAACGCAGTCTTGACATCCATCTGCCATATTTCATAATCATGAAATGCAGCAATTGCTAATAAAATCCGAATGGACTTAAACATCGCTACGGGAGAGAAAGTCTCATCGTAGTCAACACCTTGAACTTGTCGAAAACCTTTCGCGACAAGCCGTGCTTTATAGACGGTAACATTACCATCCGCGTCCGTTTTCTTCTTGAAGATCCATTTGCACTCAACGGCCTTTCGGTCGCTAGGAGGGTCCACCAAAGTCCATACTTGGTTTTCGCTCATGGATCCCAATTCGGATTTCATGGCTTCTAGCCATTTCTCAGAGTCTGGGCTCATCATCGCTTCCTCATAGTTCATAGGTTCACTGTCTTCTACTAATAAGACAGTCAAGACAGGGTTGCCGTACCACTCAGGAGGGGCACGCGACCTTGTCGACCTACGACGTTCAGTAGCAGCATCGTCCAAAGCTTCATGATCCTTGTCATTAGCTTCCTCTATTGTTGGTGCAGGCGGCACTGGAACAATTTCAGGTGCTGCGCTACTCTCAAACTCAAGAGAAGGTTCAATAACCTCGTCTAGCTCTACTTTCCTCCCACTCACTTCTTTCGAGAGAAACTCCTTCTCAAGAAAGGAACCGTTCTTTGCGACAAACACTTTGCCTTCGGTTTCCGTGATAGAAGGTATACCCAATAGTTTCCTTAGGGTATCCTATGAAGACGCATTTCTCCGCTTTGGGTTCGAGCTTGTCCGGCATCAACTACTTGACGTAAGCTTCGCATCCCCAAACTTTAAGAAACGACAACTTAGGTTTAGCACCAAACCATAGTTCATACGGTGTCGTCTCAACGGATTTAGATGGAGCCCTATTTAAAGTGAATGCAGCGGTTTCTAATGCATACCCCCAAAATGATAACGACAAATCAGTAAGAGACATCATTGATCGGACCATATCTAATAGGGTTCGATTCCGGCGTTCAGACACACCATTGCGCTGTGGTGTTCCGGGTGGCGTGAGTTGCGAAACAATTCCTCTTGCTTTAAGATGCGTGAGAAAATCATAACTCAAATATTCGCCCCCACGATCGGATCGTAGAAACTTAATCTTTCTGTTACGATGGTTCTCCACTTCATTCTGAAATTCCTTGAACTTTTCAAATGTTTCAGATTTATGTTTCATTAAATAGATATACCCATATCTACTTAAGTCATCGGTAAAAGTGAGAAAATAGCGATATCCACCGTGCGTCGAAACACTCATCGGTCCGCATACATCGGTATGTATGATTTCCAACAAGTCTGTTGCTCGCTCCATCATACCGGAGAATGGTGTTTTGATCATCTTGCCCATGAGGCATGGTTCGCATGTGTCAAATGATTCAAAATCAAGAGACTCCAAAAGTCCATCAGAATGGAGTTTCTTCATGCGCTTTACACCAATATGACCTAGACGACAGTGCCACAAATAAGTAGTATTATCACTATCTACTTTGCATCTCTTAGCCTCAATGTTATGGATGTGTGTTTCATCCCTTTCGAGATTTAGAAGAAATAAACCATTCACAATAGGTGCATGACCATAAAAGATGTTACTCATATAAATAGAACAACCATTACTCTCCGATTTAAATGAATAACCGTCTTGCAATAAACACGATCCAGAAATAATGTTCATGCTCAACGCAGGCACATAATAACACTTATTAAGGTTTAAAACTAACCCTGAAGGTAAAACTAAGGAGAGCGTGCCGACGGCCATCACATCAACTCTTGATCCATTGCCAACGCGCATCGTCACCTCATCCCTCGCAAGCCGCCGTCTATTCCGTAGGTCCTGTTTCGAGTTACAAATATTAGCAGCTGAACCGGTATCAAATACCCAGGCACTACAACGAGGGCTAGTAAGGAAAACATCAATAACATGTATATCAAATATACCTTTGATGGTGCCAGCCTTCTTGTCCGCTAAGTACTTCGGACAGTTGCGCTTCCAGTGACCCTTGTCCTTGCAATAGAAGCACTCAGTGTCCGGTTTAGGACCAGACTTGAGCTTCTTCTCAGCAGGGGCAATGCGCTTGCCGCCGCCTTTCTTGAAGGGCTTCCTTGCACCCTTACCTTTCTTGAAGGTGGGGGGCTTGTTGACCATCAACACATGATTATTCTTTTTGATGTTCACCTCCGCTACTTTCATCTTAGCAAAGAGCACAGTGATCATATCAGTGGAACCAATCTGATTGTGATCAACTACAAAACTTTTGTAGCTAGGAGTGTCAATCTTTAGCTCCTCTGGAATCTTGCAGTCCAGTTGCTCAAGGCGTTGAGTGTATCCCGTCATCTCAATGGCGTGCTCACTAACGGAACTTCCTTCCTCCATCTTGTAGTTAAAGAATTTCTTAGAGATCTCATATCTCTCAGAACGGGCTTGAGTCTGAAACATGTTTTTCAGCTCCTCGAGAATCTCAAAGGGCCCGGCGAACTCCTCAAAACGATTTTGAAGATCCGATTCCATAGCATACAACATGGCGATCTTAATCAAATCATAATCATCCTTGCGCGACTGATAAACATCTTTTTCATCAGTCGGCGCATCTATAGCAGGGGCATCACCTAGCGCTTTCTCAAGGACATAATCCTTTTGTCCGCCAGCGAGAATGATTCTCAGAATGCAGAACCATTTAGTGAAGTTAGACCCATTGTTTCTAAGCTTTTCTATCTCAGCAAAAAACGTTGAAGTTGAAGTTGGACTTGGCCATGTGATCTACAGTATTTGCAAGTACAATTTAGACTATGTTCATGATAAATAGTTCAACTTAATCAAATTACTAGATGAACTCCCACTAAATTCAACATTCCTCAAGTTGTTTAGTGAACACGATCCAAATTCACCACACCTAATCCGATCATCACGAGAAGAGATGTGGTTTCAATGGTGGACAACGAAGTGTCGATCATATAATTCATATGACTCATGCTTAACCTTTCGGTTTTTGTGTTCCGAGGCCATGTCTGTACATGCTAGGCTCGTCAAGTTAGACCCAAGTATTTCTGCGTGTGCAAAACTGGCATGCACCCGTTGTATGTGAGCGTAGAGTCTATAGCACCCGATCATCACGTGATGCTTGGACACGACGAACTTTCGCAACGGTGCATACTCGGGGAGAACACAGTTTTTATCTTGATCTTTAAGTGAGGAATCATCTTATAATGCTACCGTCGCGATCTAAGCATAATAAGATACATAAAAGGATAAACATCACATGCATATAACTTTAATGTGACATGGTATAGCCAATCTTCGCGCAATGATCTCCATCTTGTGCGTACCGGCATGATCTCCATCACTCCACCACGAATAGCAACTACAACTATTGCTAACTACTTAGCGATAAAGTGAAACTATTACATGGCGCATAAGAAGTTGACACACAGGCCATACACAATTATAAAGACAACCATATGGCTCCTGCCGGTTGTGTACTCATCGACATGCAAGTCGTGAAACATTACAAAACATGATCATCGCATACATTATACACATCACATCTTGGGCCATACCATATCACAGAAAACACTCCCTGCAAAAACAAGTTAGACGCCTCTACTTTGTTGTTGCATGTTTTACGTGGCTTATGGGAGTAGATGCTAAAAACGATTCTTACCTACGAAAAGCCACAACGGTGATATTATGGTTGCCAAACTCCGGTGTTAATCCCATGACAACTATAGTGAGAGAAACTGACATCCACCAGCCGCATGTGTGGAACAAGCCACACGTCAAGTGCGGAGCCGGTCTCGCGAACGACGTCGCGTAAGGTTGGCCTGGACCGCTTCAATCTCACTATCCCGCGTCATAAGAAGAACACAAAAAAGAGGCTTGCAACAGAAAACACCAACGCCCACAACAACCATGTTGCGTTCTACTCGTGAATCACATCTACGCATAGATCTAGCTCTGATACCACTGAAGGGTTTCGCGGCATAGTAAATCAAAATTTTCTACGGATGCGAACAGAGGGAAGCCAAGATCTAATCTAGGAGATGCAAACAACGAGAGAGATTGGATTAGATCTTCATACCCTTGAAGATTCACACTGCGGAACGTTCGTCGGAACGTGGGTGATGTAGTCGTACTCGCTTCTCCTCCTCGCGATCCGATCCGATCTAGCACCACAAGTGCGATGCCTCCGTGAGATGCACACGTGCAGCACCTCGAAGTCTCCTCCTTCCTTGGTCCAGCAAGTATGGTGGAGAGATGGGTTGGATCTACAACGCGACGGCGCGGTGCAATTGGTGGAGAATTTCTGCAACAGGGCTTCGCCTACAAGCAGTGGGGAGGGAGAGAGGAGGGCAGCAGGGCGGCTAGGGTTGGAGGGGAAGGTGTAGGGGGTTGGTGCGCCCCCAGCCCTCTATATATAGAGGGTGGGCGCAGCCCTAGCCCATCCCCCAAGCCAAGGCCTTTGGCCCCAAGGAGGAAGAGTGGGGGGCAAGGAAACCCCCCCTTCTAGAAGCTCTATCTAGAGTTTAAACCTCTCTTGGCCGGCTGGGCCCTATGGGGCCTTGTGACCCTAGCCCAATGCGGCCAGGGCACTCCCTCATAGGCCCATGCCCCCTCCCGGAAGGTGGGGCCACGTTGGTCCCCTTCCGGAAGGTTCTAGAAGCTTCCGGTACAATACCGATTAACCCGGAACAATTCCGAACTCCAAAAACTGCACTGCCTTATATGAATCTTATTCTCCGGACCATTCCGGAAACTCTCGTGATGTCCCGGATCCCATCCGAGACTCCGAACAAAAACTCATAAACCAATTATCTAATCTATCCTAGCGTCGAGACACGTTAAGTGTGTGACCCTTCGGGTTCGAGAATATGCGGACATGATCTTCTATCAATAATCAACAGCGGGGTCTGGAAACCCATATTGACTCCCACACATTCATCGATGATCATATCGGATGAACCACGATGCCAGGATTCAATCAATCCCATATATATATATTCCCTTCGTCTCGCGATATTTTACTTGCCCGAGATTCGATCGTCGGTACCGTCATACCTAGTTCAATCTTGTTCACATCAAGTACTTTACTCGTTCCGTAATCCGATATCACTTTGTGATTAACTCCTTAACCACATGCTTGCAAGCGGTGTTGATATCGATTACCGAGTGGGCTCGAAGTATATCTCTTCGACTTGGGAGGGACAAATCCCATCTCGATACATACAACCCAACAGATACTTTCCGATCACCTGAGAGACACCTTTATGATCACCCTCTCATAGGATGACGTTTGATGACCTCAAAGCTTTCTTCCGATACCAGGGAGTTGTATTATCTCATGGTCTAAGGAATACAATATTTGACATAAGAAAAGCTTCGCAAAGACGAACACGATGACACGATCTAATTGCTTCGCTTAGTTTGGGTCTGCCCATCATATCATTCTCCCAATGATATGATCTCATTATCAATTGACAACTCATGTCTATGGTTAGGAAACCTTAACCATCATTGATCAATGAGCTAGTCCATAGAGGCGTACTAGGGACACGGTGTTTTTCACAAACCACACAAGTATTAATGTTTCCGCTTAATACAATTCTAGCATGGAATATAAACTTTATCATGAACAAGAATTATAATAATAACATCTTTATTATTGCCTCTAGGGCATAATTCCAACAGTGCCATCTACAACAGAATTTGTAAAGTTTAGACTAAGTGTATGATAGATTGAGTTCAACTAATCCATATTACGAATGAACTCCCACTCAAAAACGACATCCCTCGTGCCTTTTTGGTGATTACATGAACCAAATCCACTACACCAAGTCCGATCATCACGTGAGTCGGTGTAGCTTCAAAGGCGAGCATCAAATGGGCATCATATCAACTATATGACTCATGCTTAACCTTTCGGTCCGTGTTCCGAGGCCATGTCTGTACATGCTAGGCTCGCCAAGTTAGAACCTTAGTATTCGCGTGTGTAACTGTTTTACACCCGAAATATGGTCGTGGATCCAAGAACACCCGATCATCACGTGATGTCTTGGAGCGACGAAAACATAATCGGTGCATACTAAAGGAAGAACACATTCTTATCTTGATATTTAAAAGAGGGATCATCTTATTATGCTAACAAAGCGCTAAACAAGCAATATAAGATGCTATCAAACATCACATGTTTATTAGTGAAATGATATGGTTCCCGCATATGATCTCTATCATGTGCACCGTGGTATGATCACTATCATACCTATATGTGTAAGTCCAAGGTCTATGGAGATTACACGTTATGTATGTTGTAGAAGTATCATCTTATACTTCTACTTACAACACCACCATATCATAACACTAGCCCAGCAACAATCTAATCTAGACGCCTCTAATTTATCCATTGCAAGTTTTACGTGGCTTAGGGCTTTCGAGATAGAACCGTTCTTACCTACAAACATGAACCACAACGAGGATAACCAAATTGTTGACAACTCGCTTGCAAAATAGATATTGACTATAGTAGGAGAGACAGACACCCGCTAGCCACTTATGCAAACTAGTTGCATGTCAAGCGTGGAACAGGTCTCATGTGCAAGGACATGTAAAGTTTGTCCGGGCCGCTTCATCCCACTATGCCACCAATATCCAAAATGACAACGAAGGAGCAACAACATGATTATCATCGCCCACATACTCATATGTGTACTACCCGTGTAAAGTATCTACGCATAGATCCGGCTCTGATACCACTGTAGGGTTCGCAGCATAGAAAACAAAAAATTTCCTACGATGGGAACTATGTACCAAGATCTATCTACTAGATACAAACAACGAGCGGATGTATATCCGTAGAGAACATACCCTTGAAGACCGACAAAGCTTAACGAGTTCAACTCGTGGTTGATGTAGACGATCTCTTGCCGATCTCAAGATCGAGAGGAAGTCCTAGCGCCGCGAAGCAGCAGCGCATCCGTGCTCGCACACACGTATAAGACACCGGGCAACCTCCGCCTCCTCTCTCTAGCGATGCAGCGGAAGCACAACCCTTTCTTGCCGAATAGCCACTGGGAACATGTATCACGCTAGTCCGAGACCATGGGGGATAAATTCTAGAGGGGGAGAGAGATCCATCACGAGGAGGTGTGAGAGACAAGTGAGAGGAGGGGCTCCTTTTATAGGAGGAGGGGGGCACCCAAGGGGGTGGCCGCCGGCCATGGGGCTTCCCCCTCCCCTCCTTCATTCATGTGGGTGGACACTCCACTCACAAAATGGCCCTTCAATTTTCTCCACTAAAAAATCCACTCAAATTCCCATTAAATTTCCACCAAATTTAATGCAAACTCTCATTAAATAAAACTCTTTTATTTTATTCAGAATTTTGTCAATTACTTTAATGACAAACATTCACAAATAACCCCTTGCTAGAATTCCATTTCACATGCATAACCACTTTATGCAATTTCACCCGAAAACCCGTTTCGGTATCTAGTGAAATAAATTCCTGCACTTGTTTATTCTTTCGGCATGAAACATTTGCTCTAACTGGATGCCAGTGTCCCTTAAGTGTGTCACCCTACGGTTCGCGAATAATTCGGACATGATCGAGACCCTTCTCCGATCAATAATCAGTAGCGGGACCTGGAGATCCATACTGACTCGCACACATTCAACGATGACTTTTCCTGTGATCGTCGGAACCTTTTACGCTTGTATCTTAATCCCTTTGTTTCACGATATATTACATATCCGAGATTCGATCATCGGTATCTCCATACCTAGTTTGATCTCGTTACTGACATGCACTCTTTTCTCGTTCCCGTGATATAACATTCTAGTGATCAAATCACTTGCTTGCAAGCTAACCAATGTGATATCACCGAGAGGGCCCAGAGCATATCTATCCATCATCGGGATGAACAAATTCCACTCTTGATCCATGATTATCAACATAACACTTTAGTAGCTTTGGAGCCATCTTTATAATCACCCAGTTACGGAGTGACGTTTGATGTCAACAAGAAACTCTTCCGGTGTTAGTGATTGGCATGATCTCATGGTCTAAGGATTAGGACTACTTCGTAGTTTGTTTATAGCAATATAAACTCAATGACTTTGATCGTAATGCTATACTTCGGATGAATGTTCATCACACCATTACACTAATGTTGTGATCTCGTTATTAACAACATCCAATGTCTATGATCAGGAAACCTTGATCATCTTGTTAATCAACGAACTAGTTTATGAGAGAGGCATAACTAGGAACTTTGTGTTTGTTTATTAAACACACATGTATTAACGTTTCCGTATTAATACAATTATAGCATGCAAAATAAATATCTATCATATACTTGGAATACACATAATAAACATTTTATTATTGCCTCTCAGGGCATATTCCCTTCACCCTCTACTCCACCATACTCGCTCCGGCTTAGGCGAAGCTGAAAGAACATATGGGCCCCCATGTGTGGTTTTGGTAATTAATGACCTCTTTATGGACTAATGTGTGTATTAAGTTGCACTTGTAGGATTTGTCCATTGGCCTCGCTTGGAGCATGTGTTGGCTTCAAGTTCGATGATATGAGGAGAAGATGTGTTGTGCAAGCTCAATATGCGCCATCTCTAGAGCATCTCACGTTTGATGCTTGTCATCCTCGGTGATCATGGATCTATGATGAGGAATCAAGAAAGGTGTTCCATCTTGAGAAGGTCAAGTTCGTCTACATCGAGCTCAAGTGGAATGCTCAAGGCAAAGGTATAATCTTGATAGGTTTTCCCTTTTGCCGGTCTCATGTTGTGTGTGGGAGACCGGGTTTAGGATAGATAACCGTACTATCAAGAGGGGCTCTCGAATGAATAACTCGGTCACATCGTTCGGAGAGAGCTCAAACCTTTGCATACTTGCATCATCGTATTTGGTTGTTATTTGTTCTTGTCCATGTGAGGATATAGAGATTGTTTTAATGTTCATAACAAGCTCTTGTTCATCAAAATCGGATTTCCCTTTTATATCTTATTGCATTTTGATCTTGGAGGTCTTACCGGTTTGTATTTTAGAGAGAGGTAAAACCTTACATTATTTGGTTCTTACTCATGTGAGGATTTAGAGCTTGTGTTAATCTCCATGACAAGCTCTAGTTCATCAAAAACGGATTTCATATGCATTTTCTATTACGTTTTTTATGTTGGAGGTTTTATCGGTTCGTCTTTTTATGAGAGGTTAAACCTTTCGTCATTTGGATCTATTATCCCTTGCTGTAATATTATGTTTCTTTGCATGATCTTTTAGAGCGTGTTATCCTCTTCGAAACGAGCCCAAGATCATCAAAATCGGAGTCCGGATGCAAAAGTTATGGCCCTTTTCATTCAGGGGTGACCGGTAGTACCGGACTAGGGTCCGGTAGTACCGGAGGTCCGGTAGTACCGCCCCTTAGTACCGGTTGGTACTGAATAAGGTGCGTTTGGCGTCCTGAGATCCCCAGGGAATGTCCAGTAGTACCGGGAAAAAGTCCGGTAGTACCGGGATTCGCGTTTTTGGGCTTCAACGGTTGGATTTTGGGGGGACCTATTTAAGGGACCTTCTTCCCCAATGGATACCCAACCATTCTTGCAAGTTTTCCCCTCCATTGTTGACCTTCTTGAGCTTGCTTTCTCTCAATCCCTCCAATGATTCTTGCATATTCTTGAGGGATTTAAAAGAGGAGATCTAGATCTACAATCCCACCAATCAATCTCTCCTCTAAGTGAGGGGAACATATTGGGATCTAGATCTTGGAGTCTTTTGTGGAATTCCTCCATTGTTCTTCCTCTCTTATTCCCCCATAAGCTTTTGTAGCTTTGGTGGAATTTGGGAGAGAGGGATTTGAGCACCTTTGTGGTGTTCTTGCCATTTGCATTTGGTGCATCGGTTTGAGTTCTCCTCGGAGGATTTGGTTTGAGTTGCTCATTGGAGCTTGTCCCTCTTGGGTTCTTGGAACCCTAGACGGTTTTGTGGCCTTGGTGGCATTTGTTGAGGCCTTTTGTGGCATTTGTTGGGAGCCTCCAATTAAGTTGTGGAGAAGTGCCCCAACCTTGTGAGAGGTTCCGGTTGCCACCGATAAGTGCATCGATAGTGGAAGCCTGGATCGATCCCGTTGGGGTGAGATTCACCGAAGAATAAGGGAGGCCTTTTGTGGCGTTGGTGGTTTAATACCACCCCCTCTCCAAACGAGACGTACTCCATGTTGGGAGGAACTCGGTAAAATATCGGTGATTTTTCACAAGGTAATGATATGGTGAGTGGTGATATAAATTGCAATATGGATAGTGATATTACTACTTGTAATCCTTCATCCCTATCTAGTTGCAATGATCTATCTTTGGACCTTAACACTTCTAGCACTCAAAGCTCCTTACATGCTTGTGTTAATAGTCCTTGCATATCATGTAGAAATGACTTAAATAAATCTCATGATTGTAGGGTTTCGTAGCATGGAAAACAAAAAATTTCTATCGCATACAAACAAACAAGACAAGATCTATCTACTAGATTGTAGCAACGAGTCGATGGAATAACTCACCCTCGAAGATTCCAAAGTGTTTAACGAGAGCGGATTCTCGTGGGTGATGTAGTCGTACTCTTCCCGATCTCAAGATCGCGTAGACGATCCTTCCGGCGCTGCGTTCCGGCAGCGCTCCCACAGTTGGTCACACGTTCGGTACTCGACGAAGACCTTCCTCTCCCTTGTTTCAGCAGGCAGCGGAGGTTGTAGCACTCTCCTCGTGATTTCGGCAGCACAACGGCGTGGTACCGGAAGTAGAGGGGAGATCTTGCAGGGCTTCGCCTTAAGCCGGAGCGAGTATGGTGGACTATCAGAGAGCTCCTCGGCGATCTAGGGTTTAGACACACCAAGGAGGAGGCTTGCCCGGCGGCTAGGGTTAGCTAGGCGGCGGCGGCTTGCCTGGAGCTAGGGTTTTGGGTGGAGGTGTTGGGTGCTAGGAGGGGCAGCCCTGCCCCTCCTTATATAGGTGGAGGGGCCGCGCCAGGGGAGGGGAGTCCCTACCCAACTCGGTTGCCCAAGGGGGCCGGCGGTGGAGGGGAGGAACTCCTCCCCAACTCGGTTTCCACCTTCCCCTCCACTTCCCAAAATAGCCGTTTGACTTTTCAAATTGGCGTTTGACTTTTCAAACTAGGATTTGATTAGACCCTTTATTTTGTTCAGCGATGACACCTAGTACATGATGCAATCATACCAACTTGATATAACACATTCATGTACCCTTCCCCTCCGGAGTGCTGGACATTCCGAAACCTTCTAGAACATTCCCGATGAAAACACCGGAACCATTCTCCAACCCCGAAACAGGACTTTCCTTATATGAATCTTATTCTCCGGACCATTCCGGATCTCCTCGTGATATCCCGGATCCCATCCGAGACTCCAAACAACATTCGGTCTCTTACTCATCATTCCATAACTACTCAAACAACGTCGAATCCTTAAGTGTGTCTCCCTACGGTTCGTGAATTATGCGGACATGATCGAGACACTTCTCTGATCAATAACCAATAGAGGAATCTGGAAATTCATATGGCTCCCACATATTTCTACGATTACTTTGCGATCGAATGAACCACTTACATACGATACCAATTTCCCTTTGTCTCACGATAGTTTACTTATCCGAGGTTATGATCGTCGGTATCTCTGCATACCTAGTTCAACCTCATTACTGATAAGTACTCTTTTCTCGTTCCCGTGATATGTGATCCCTTGTGAGCCAGTCACATGCTTCCAAGCTAATTAGATGACATTCCACCGAGAGGGCCCAGAGTATATCTATCCGTCATATGGATGGACAAATCCCACTCTTGATCCATATGTCTCAACCAATACTTTCCGAACACTCAATGCCACCTTTATAGCCACCCAGTTACGGTGTGGTGTTTGATGTCATCAAAGCATCCTTCCGGTGAAGGTGATATGCATGATCTCATGGTCGAAGGAATTAGGTTTCTATGTATCAGAAAGCATATAGCAATTGAACTATTAAAATGACTTGATCTTTATGCTACGCTTATCTATAGGAGTATGTCCACCATATCATTCTCCTAACGATATGATCTTGTTGTTAATAACATCTCAATGTTCATGATAGGGAAAGCACGATTATTTATTAACCAACAAGCTAGTATTATAAAGAGGCTTTACTAGGGACTCTATTTTAGTTTACAAATCACACAAGTATTAATGTTTCCTTGTTAATACTATTATAGCATGAATGTAAACATTTATCATAAACACAAAGATATAATAATAACTACATTTATTATTGCCTCTAGGGCATATCTCCAACAGTCTCCCACTTGCACTAGAGTCATCTAATCTAGATTGCATGGTAATATACCGAACACCCATGGCAGTTTGGTGTTGGTCATGTTTTGCCCTCGGGAGAGGTTAAGTCAACGGATCCGCCATATTCAGATCTGTGTGTACTTTGCAAATCTTTATGTCCCCATCTTGGACATGTTCTCGAATAGCGTGAAAACGTAGCTTGATGTGCTTCAGCTTCTTGTGTGACCTTGGTTCTTGCGCATTGGCTATGGCGCCCATGTTATCACAGTAGATTGACATTGGGTCCAGCGCACTAGGAACCACACCGAGCTCTGTATTGAACTCTTTCATCCATATCGCTTCTTGTGAAGCCTCCGAAGCAGCCATATATTCCGATTCAGTTGAAGATCTCGCCACAACGCTTTGCTTTGCACTCCTCCAGCTAACTGCTGCACCATTCAAAATAAATACGTATCCAGATTGTGATTTAGAATCATCCGGATCGGTGTTCCAACTAGCATCGGTGTAACCATTAACAACGAGCTGTTCATCACCTCCATAATAAAGAACCATATCCTTAGTTCTTCTCAAGTAGTTAAGGATGTTTTTGACCGCTGTCCAATAATCCACTCCTGGATCACTTTGATATCTGCTAGTTAAACTAACAGCATATGCAATGTCGGGTCTAGTACATAACATGGCATACATTAGAGATCCTATGGCTGAGGCATAGGGAGTCTTACTCATCCTTTCTCTATCTTCTACCGTTGTCGGACTTTGAGTTTTACTCAGTGTCGTATTGGGCAACATGGGCAAGAACCCTTTCTTGCTATCTTCCATTCCAAACCTCTTTAGAACTTTGTCCAAATATGTACTTTGTGACAATGATATTAGGCGTCTCGATCTATCTCTATAAATCTTTATGCCTAATATGTAAGCTACTTCGCCAAGATCTTTCATTGAAAAACTATTATTCAAATATTCCTTGACACTATTAAGAAGGTCTACATCATTCCCAATCAACAATATGTCATCTACATATAGTATTAAGAATGCTACAGAGCTCCCACTCACTTTCTTGTAAATACAAGCTTCTCCATAAGTTTGTATAAAACCAAAACTTTTGATTACCTTATCAAAATGTTGATTCCAACTTCGGGATGCTTGCTTCAATCCATAGATGGACCGTTGAAGTTTGCATACCTTGTTAGCATCTTTAGGAGCGACAAAACCTTTGGGTTGCATCATATACAACTCTTCATCAATGTCTCCATTGAGGAACGCTGTTTTGACATCCATCTGACATATCTCATAATCATAATATGCAGCGATTGCTAACATAATCCTCACAGACTTTAGCTTCGCTACTGGTGAGAAAATCTCATCGTAGTCAACTCCTTGAATTTGTCAAAACCCTTTTGCGACAAGTCGAGCTTTATAGACAGTAACATTACCATCAGCATTTGTTTTCTTCTTGAAAATCCATTTGTTCTCGACAGCCTTCCGGCCATCCGGTAAGTCCACCAAAGTCCATACTTGGTTTTCGTACATGGATCCAATCTCGGATTTCATGGCTTCTTGCCATTTATTGGAATCTGGGCTCATCATCGCTTCCTCATACGTCGCAGGGTCATCGGTGTTGTCCACCAACATGACACTCATAACGGGATCATACCAATCAGGAGTGGTACGAGTTCTCGTTGACCTGCGAGGCTCTGTAGCAACTACAACCGAAGTTTCATGATCAGCATCATTAGCTTCCTCTCTTATTGGTGCAGGCACCACAGGAACTTCTTCCGGTGCTGCGCTACTTGCAAGTTTGAGAGAAGGTTCGACAACCTCGTCGAGTTCTACTTTCCTTCTAGTCACTTCTTTGGAGAGAATTTCCTTCTCTAGAAAGTATCCATTCTTGGCAACGAAGATTTTGCCTTCGGATCTATGATAGAAGGTATACCCAATAGTTTCCTTCGGGTATCCTATGAAGACGCATTTTTCCGCTTTGGGTTCAAGCTTGTCCGGCTGTAACTTCTTTACATAGGTTTCGCAACCCCAAACTTTAAGGAACGACAATTTAGGTTTATTCCCAAACCATAATTCATACGGTGTCGTTTCAACGGATTTAGATGGTGCCCTATTTAAAGTGAATGCGGTTGTTTCTAATGCATAACCCCAAAATTATAGTGGTAAATCTGTAAGTGACATCATAGAACGAACCATATCTAAGAGAGTTCGATTACGACGTTCGGACACACCATTACGCTGTGGTGTTCCCGGCGGTGTCAATTGTGAAAGTATTCCGCAGTTCTTCAAATGCTCGCCAAACTCGTTACTTAGATATTCACCTCCACGATCAGAACGTAGAAATTTAATCTTCTTGTTACGTTGATTCTCTACCTCACTTTGAAATTCCTTAAACTTCTCGAAAGTTTCGGACTTATGTTTCATAAAATAGATATACCCATATCTACTCAAGTCATCCGTGAAGGTAAGAACATAACGATAACCACCGCGCGATGCTACACTCATTGGACCACACACATCGGTATATATGATTTCTAATAAGTCCGTAGCTCGCTCCATCATACCAGAAAATGGAGTCTTAGTCATTTTTCCCATCAGACATGCTTCGCATCTTTCAAGTGATTCTAAATCAAGTGATTCAAGAAGTCCATCGGAATGGAGTTTCTTCATACGCTTCACTCCAATGTGACCAAGACGACAGTGCCACATATAGGTCGAGTTATCGCTCGATTTCAAACGTTTAGCCTCAATGTTATTAATATGTGTATTTCCACTATCGAGATTCAATAAGAATAGACCATCTATCAAAGGTGCATGTGCATAAAACATATTACTCATATAAATCGAGCAACCATTATTCTCGGACTTAAACAAGTAACCGTCTCGCAATAAACAAGATCCCGATATAATGTTCATGCTTAACGCAGGCACCAAATAACAATTATTTAAGTATAAAACTAATCCCGATGGTAGATGAAGAGGTAGCGTGCCGACCGCGATCACATCAACCTTTGATCCATTTCCCACGCGCATCGTCACCTCGTTCTTCGCTAGCTTCCGTTTATTCTGCAGCACCTGTTTCGAGTTACAAATGTGAGCAACCGAACCAGTATCAAATACCCAGGCACTACTACGAGTACTAGTGAGATACACATCAATAACATGTATATCAGATATACCTTTCTTCTTGATGTTGCCGTTCTTCAAATCCGCCAAGTACTTTGGGCAATTCCGCTTCCAGTGACCTTCTCCCTTGCAGTAAAAGCACTCAGTATCAGGCTTAGGTCCAGCCTTGGTCTTCTTCGTCGGCATGGTAACTTTCTTACCACCCTTCTTGAAGTGTCCCTTTTGCTTAGACTTGCCTTTCTTTAATTTGGTGCTCTTATTGACCAACAACACTTGGTGCTCTTTCTTGATCTCCACTTCTGCAGATTTCAACATGTCAAAGAATTCTGGCAACGTCTTGTTCATGTTTTGCATGTTGTAGTTCATCACAAAGTTCTTGTAACTTGGTGGTAGTGATTGAAGGACACGGTAAATCCCCAAAGCATTAGGAATCACTATACCCAAGCTTTGAAGTTTGTTTGCGTGCCCAGACATCTTAAGCACATGCTCACTGACGGAGTTGCCTTCTTCCATCTTGCAGTTAAAGAACTTTTCAGAAGCTTCATAGCTCTCAATTGCCGCGTGAGTCTCAAAGATCAATTTGAGATCACGGACAATATCATGTGGGTCTGAATTTTCAAACCTTTTCTGAAGCTCCGATTCTAAACCATACAAGATAGCACACTAAACTGTGGAGTACTGAGTCTTCCGAGTGAGGTAAACACTCTTTATTTCATCGGTAGCAGTAGCTGCAGGTGGGTCACCCAGCGGTGCATCCAACACATAGGTCAAATTACCAGCTGTGAGGACAATCCTCAAATTGCGGAACCAATCCGCGAAGTTGCTTCCATTGTTTTTCAACTTTTCTTTCTCTAGGAACGCATTAAAATTGATGGTAGGGGCCGCCATTGATCTACAACATATTTGCAATAGTTTAGACTAAGTTTATGACAAATTGAGTTCTAATTAATAGTTAAATTAATCTAGGTGAACTCCCACTCAAAACAACATCCCTCACATTGTTTTAGTGATCACACGAACCAAATCCACCACATCAAAACCGATCATCACGAGAGTTGATGTAGCTTCAATGGCGAACAATCAACATGTTCATCATATCTACTATATGATTCATGCTTTACCTTTCGGTGATCCGTGTTCCGAGACCATGTCTGTACATGCTAGGCTCATCAAGATCAAACTTTAGTTTCCGCATGAGCAAATCTGGCTTGCTCACGTTGTATACACTTGCGGAATCTAACACACCCGATCATCACGTGGTGCTTCGAAACAACAAGCTTTAGCAACGGTGCTTACTAAGGGTGAACACTTTAGGACTTGAAATTCATGTGCATGAGGGATCATCTTATAATGCTACCGTCGTTAACTAAGCAATACAAGATGCATAAAGGATTACCATCACATGCAATTCATAATATGTGATATGATATGGCCTTTCTTCTTTGTGCTTCCGAGCTCCATCTTCAAACACGAACATGATCTCCATCATCACCGGCATTGCATCAAGGTAAATGACGCCGCTTCATGGTTGTCGTCCACCAGCTTAAACTATTACAACTACTTTGAATAGACACGCGGGTCTTAACATAAATTAAAGACAACCATATGGCTCCTGCCGGTTGCCAACTTACAATAAGGAACATTGCATACATCAAATATAATTACAATCATGGCCATATCACATCACTGCACACCCCTGCAAAACAAAGTTAGACGCCTCTACTTTCTTTGCATGTTTTACGTGGTTTGGGGATTTCAATAAGTGTCGTTCTAACTTACAAACAAGAACCACAACATTGATACTAGTATTATCAATCACCCGTTGTAAATTGGATCTTAACTATGTTGGGAGAAACAGGCACCCGCAAAGCCACTTATGCAATACAAGTTGCATGTCAAGGGTGGAGCAAGTCTCATGAATGTTGTCATGTAAGGTTAGCCCGGGCCGCTTCATCCCACCATCCCGCAAGATGCAAAGTACAAAAGAAGAAATCGATAATAAAAGCATCAACGCCCACAATGACCATTGTGTTCTACTCGTGCAACAGATCTACATATAGACACGGCTCTGATACCACTGTAGGGTTTCGTAGCATGGAAAACAAAAATTTTCTATCGCATACAAACAAACAAGCCAAGATCTATCTACTAGATTGTAGCAACGAGTTGATGGAATAACTCACCCTCGAAGATTCCAAAGTGTTTAACGAGAGCGGATTCTCGTGGGTGATGTAGTCGTACTCTTCCCGATCTCAAGATCACGTAGACGATCCTTCTGGTGCTGCGTTCCGGCAGCGCTCCCGCAGTCGGTCACACGTTCGGTACTCGATGAAGACCTTCCTCTCCCTTGTTCCAGCAGGAAGCGGAGGTTGTAGCACTCTCCTCGTGATTCCGGCAGCACAACAGCGTGGTACCGGAAGTAGAGGGGAGATCTCGCAGGGCTTCGCCTTAAGCCGGAGCGAGTATGGTGGACTATGAGAGAGCTCCTCGCCGATCTAGGGTTTAGACACACCAAGGAGGAGGCTTGGCCGGCGGCTAGGGTTAGCTAGGCGGCAGCGGTGGTTTGCCCTAGGCCGACAGCGGCTATGGAGGGCGGCGGCGGCTTGGAGCTAGGGTTTTGGGTGGAGGTGTTGGGTGCTAGGAGGGGCAGCCCTGCCCCTCCTTATGTAGGGTTCGCAGCATAGAAAACAAAAAATTTCCTACGATGGGAACTATGTACCAAGATCTATCTACTAGATACAAACAACGGGCGGATGTATATCCGTAGAGAACATACCCTTGAAGACCGACAAAGCTTAACGAGTTCAACTCGTGGTTGATGTAGACGATCTCTTGCCGATCTCAAGATCTAGAGGAAGTCCTAGCGCCGCAAAGCAGCAGTGCATCCGTGCTCGCACACACGTACAAGACACCAGGAAACCTCCGCCTCCTCGCTCCAGCGATGCAGCGGAAGCACAACCCTTTCTTGCCGAATAGACACCGGGAACATGTATCTCGCTAGTCCGAGACCATGGGGGATAAATTCTAGAGGGGGAGAGAGATCCTTCACGAGGAGGTGTGAGAGACAAGTGAGGAGGGGGCTCCTTTTATAGGAGGAGGGGGGAACCCCAAGGGAGTGGCCGGCGCATGGGGCTGCCCCCTTGCCCTCCCCTCTTCATGTGGGTGGACACTCCACTCACAAAATTCCTTTAAATTCCCTCCACTCTAAAGTCCACTCAAATTCCCATTAAATTTCCACCAAATTTAATGCAAACTCTCATTAAATAAAACTCTTTTATTTTATTCAGAATTTTGTCAATTACTTTAATGACAAACATTCACAAATAACCCCTTGCTAGAATTCCATTTCACATGCATAACCACTTTATGCAATTTCACCCGAAAACCTGTTTCGGTATCTAGTGAAATAAATTCCTGCGCTTATTTATTCTTTCGCCATGAAACATTTGCTCCAACTGGATGCCAGTGTCCCTTAAGTGTGTCACCCTACGGTTTGCGAATAATGCGGACATAATCGAGACCCTTCTCCGATCAATAATCAGTAGCGGGACCTGGAGATCCATACTGACTCCCACACATTCAACGATGACTTTTCCTGTGATCGTCGGAACCTTTTACGCTTATATCTTAATCCCTTTGTTTCACGATATATTACATGTCCAAGATTCGATCATCAGTATCTCCATACCTAGTTTGATCTCGTTACTGACATGCACTCTTTTCTCGTTCCCGTGATATAACATTCTAGTGATCAAATCACTTGCTTGCAAGCTAACCAATGTGATATCACCGAGAGGGCCTAGAGCATATCTATCCGTCATCGGGATGAACAAATTCCACTCTTGATCCATGATTCTCAACATAAAACTTTAGTAGCTTTGAAGCCATCTTTATAATCACCCAGTTACGGAGTGACGTTTGATGTCAACAAGAAATTCTTCCGGTGTTAGTGATTGGCATGATCTCATGGTCTAAGGATTAGGACTACTTCGTAGTTTGTTTATAGCAATATAAACTCAATGACTTTGATCGTAATGCTATACTTCGGATGAATGTTCATCACACCATTACACTAATGTTGTGATCTTGTTATTAATAACATCCAATGTCTATGATCAGGAAACCTTGATCATCTTGTTAATCAACGAACTAGTTTATGAGAGAGGCATAACTAGGAACTTTGTGTTTGTTTATTAAACACACATGTATTAACGTTTCCGTATTAATACAATTATAGCATGCAAAATAAACATCTATCATATACTTGGAATACACATAATAAACATTTTATTATTGCCTCTCAGGGCATATTCCCTTCAGTCTCCCACTTGCACTAGAGACAATAATCTAGTTACATAGTGATGTATCTAACACCCATGGAGTTCTGGTGTAGACCATGTTTTGCTCTAGGGAGAGTTTTAGTCAACGGATCTGCTACATTGAGATCCGTATGTACTTTACAAATCTTTATATCTCCATCCTTGACATGCTCGCGGATGGAGTGAAACCGGCGCTTAATATGCTTGGAATGCTTGTGAGACCTTGGCTCTTTGGCATTGGCAATGGCACCATTGTTGTCGCAATAAATCACCATTGGGTCCAACACATTTGCAACCACACCTAGTTCGGATATGAACTCCTTCATCCAAACTGCTTCCTGAGCCGCTTCTGAAGCAGCAACATATTCGGCCTCCGTTGTTGATCCCGCCACCACAGGTTGTTTGGAGCTCCTCCAACTAACCGCTCCGCCATTCATGAGAAATACGTATCCGGATTGAGACTTAGAGTCATCCGGATCGGTGTCAAAGCTAGCGTCGACATAACACTTAGCGACGAGCTCTTCTTCACCTCCATATACAAGAAACATATCCTTAGTTCTTCGCAAGTACTTAAGGATATTCTTGACCGCTTTCTAGTGTTCTGAACCTGGATCCGATTGGTACCTACTAGTCAAACTAATAACATGTGCCACATCCGGTCTTGTACATAGCATGGCGTACATTATAGAGCCTATGGCTGAAGCATAGGGGACTTTGTCCATTATCTCTCTTTCTTCCGCCGAAGCCGGACTTTGAGTCTTACTCAATGTCGTGCCTTGTGCCATAGGTAAGAACCCCTTCTTACTATCCTCCATTTTAAACTTCTTTAAAATCTTATCATGGTATGTACTTTGCGATAGCCCTATTAGGCGCCTAGATCTATCTCTATAGATCTTTATGCCTAATATGTATGACGCTTCACCTAGGTCCTTCATTGAAAATTTGCTGTTTAGATAACTTTTAACACTGTTTAAAAGATCTATATCATTTCCGATCAATAATATGTCATCCACATATAATATCAGAAATGCCACATTGCTCCCACTCACTTTCTTGTAAATACAAGCTTCTCCATAAGTTTGGACAAATCCAAACTCTTTCATCACCTCATCAAAGCGGAGATTCCAACTTCGTGATGCTTGCTTCAATCCATAGATGGATCGCTGAAGCTTGCACACCTTGTTAGCATCCTTAGGATCGGCAAAACCCTTTGGTTGTATCATATACAACTCTTCCTCAATATTACCATTGAGAAACGCGGTTTTGACATCCATCTGCCATATCTCATAATCGAAATATGCAGCAATTTCTAACATAATCCTAACTGATTTTAGCATCGCTACGGGAGAGAATGTCTCATCGTAGTCAACTCCTTGAATTTGTCGAAACCCCTTTGCGACAAGTCGAGCTTTATAGACGGTCACATTACCATCAGCATCAGTTTTCCTTTTGAAAATCCATTTGTTCTCCACGGCCTTTCGGTCGTGAGGTAAGTCCACCAAGTTCCAAACTTGATTTTCATATATGGATTCCATCTCGGATTTCATGGCTTCTAACCATTTGTTGGAATCCGGGCTCATCATTGCTTCTTCATACGTCGCAGGGTCATCATTTTCATCAACCATGAAATTCATGACAGGATTTCCGTATAGCTCGGGAGCTGCACGCGTCCTGCTTGACCTGCGAGGTTCGGTAGTACTCTCTTTTGGAGTTTCATGATCATTATCATTAGTTCCCTCTTCAACAGGTGGAGCCAACTCCGGAACAACTTCCGGCGCTGCGCTACTCGCCATACTTTGAAGAGAAGGTTCAATAACCTCTTTGAGTTCTACCTTCCGACTACTCACACCTTTCGCGAGAAACTCTTTCTCTAGAAAGGATCCATTCTTGGCAACAAAAACCTTGCCCTCGGATCTGTGATAGAAGGAATACCCAATAGTTTCCTTAGGGTATCCTATGAAGACGCATTTTTCCGCTTTGGATTCGAGTTTATCCGGTTGAAGTTTCTTCACATAAACATCGCATCCCCAAACTTTAAGAAATGACAGCTTAGGTTTGTTTCCAAACCACAATTCATATGGTGTCTTTTCAACGGATTTAGATGGTGCCCGATTTAAAGTGAATGCAGCAGTTTCTAGTGCATAACCCCAAAATGACAATGGCAAGTCCGTCAGAGGCATCATAGATCGAACCATATCTAATAAAGTACGATTACGACGTTCCGACACACCATTTCTCTGTGGTGTTCCGGCAGGTGTGAGTTGTGAAACAATTCCACACTCTTTCATGTGAGTGCTAAACTCATAACTTAGATACTCACCTCCACGGTCGGACCGTAGAAATTTGATCTTTCTATTACGATGATTTTCCACTTCATTCTGAAATTCCTTGAACTTTTCAAAGGTTTTAGACTTGTGTTTCATCAAGTAGATATAACCGTATCTACTCAAATCATCCGTGAAAGTAACAAAATAACGATATCCATCTCGCGCCGACACACTCATTGGACCACATACATCAGAATGTATGATTTCCAATAAATCTGTCGCCTGTTCCATTGAACCGAAAAATGGCGTTCTAGTCATCTTGCCCATAAGGCATGGCTCACATGTATCAAATGATTCAAAATCAAGTGATTCCAAAAGTCCATCCGAATGGAGCTTCTTCATGCGTTTAACGCCAATATGACCTAGACGGCAGTGCCACATATATGCGGATATATCATCATTTAGTTTAATCCTTTTAGCATCAACATTATGAATATGTGTAACATTATTATCGAGATCTAAAATAAATAAACCATTCATCATCGGTGCATGACCATAAAAGATTTCATTCATATAAAAGGAACAACCATTGTTCTCGGATTTAAATGAATAACCACTTCGCATCAAACACGATCCAGATACAATGTTCATGCTCAGTGCAGGCACCAGATAACAATTATTCAAGTTTATAACTAATCCCGACGGCAAGTGGAGAGGCAGTGTTCCAACGGCGATCACATCAATGCTTGATCCATTGCCGACACGCATCTTGACCTCACCCCTTGCTAGCGGTCGCTTGTTCCGCAGCCCCTGATTCGAGTTACAAATATTAGCAACTGAACCGGTATCAAATACCCAGGTGCTACTACGAGCACTAGTCAAGTACACATCAATAACAAGTATATCATATATACCTTTGTTTGCCTTGCCGGCTTTCGTGTCTGCCAAATACTTGGGGCAGTTGCGCTTCCACTGGCCTGTCCCCTTACAATAGTAGCACTCGGTATCAGACTTAGGTCCAACTCGGGGTTTCTTTTCAGGCGCGGCAACCAGCTTGCAGCCCTTACTTCCCTTCTGTTTTCCCTTCTTGTCTTTCTTGAAACCAGTGTTCCTACTGATCATCAACACTTGATGTTCCTTTTTGATCTCCACTTCTGCAGTTTTAAGCATTGACAGAAGCTCGGGGAGAGACTTCTTCATGCCTTGCATATTATAGTTCATCACGAAGCTCTTATAGCTAGGTGGTAGAGACTGCAGAACACGATGGATGCCTAAGTCAATGGGAATCGATATTCCCAAGGACACAAGCTTATCGGCGTAACCCGACATCTTGAGTACATGCTCACTAACGGAGTTGTGCTCTTCCATCATGCAGCTAAAGAACTTTTTTGAAGCGTTGTAGCTCTCTACAGCAGCATGTGTGTCGAAAATCATTTTCAACTCACCCATTGTATCAAATGCATTGCCATTTTCGAAACGCTTTCGAAGTTCCGGCTCTAGCCCATACAATATGCCACAATGAACTAAGTTGTGGTCCTCCTAACGAGTCTGATAGACATTCTTCTCCTCGTCAGGGGCATCATAAAAAGGTGGGGGGCCTAATGGCACTTCTAGCACATATTGCTTTTGTGCAGCAGAGAGGAGAATCCTCAAATTCATGGCCCATTCGGTAAAGTTGCTACCGTTCGTTGCTAGTTTCTCTTTCTCCATGAACACATTGAAATTAAAAGCAGGTGGTGCCATCTACAACAGAATTTTTAAAGTTTAGACTAAGTGTATGATAGATTGAGTTCAACTAATCCATATTACGAATGAACTCCCACTCAAAAACGACATCCCTCGTGCCTTTTTGGTGATTACATGAACCAAATCCACTACACCAAGTCCGATCATCACGTGAGTCGGTGTAGCTTCAAAGGCGAGCATCAAATGGGCATCATATCAACTATATGACTCATGCTTAACCTTTCGGTCCGTGTTCCGAGGCCATGTCTGTACATGCTAGGCTCGCCAAGTTAGAACCTTAGTATTCGCGTGTGTAACTGTTTTACACCCGAAATATGGTCGTGGATCCAAGAACACCCGATCATCACGTGATGTCTTGGAGCGATGAAAACATAATCGGTGCATACTAAAGGAAGAACACATTCTTATCTTGATATTTAAAAGAGGTATCATCTTATTATGCTAACAAAGCGCTAAACAAGCAATATAAGATGCAATCAAACATCACATGTTTATTAGTGAAATGATATGCTTCCCGCATATGATCTCTATCATGTGCACCGTGGTATGATCACTATCATACCTATATGTGTAAGTCCAAGGTCTATGGAGATTACACGTTATGTATGTTGTAAAAGTATCATCTTATACTTCTACTTACAACACCACCATATCATAACACTAGCCCAGCAACAATCTAAACTAGACGCCTCTAATTTATCCATTGCAAGTTTTACGTGGCTTAGGGCTTTCAAGATAGAACCGTTCTTACCTACGAACATGAACCACAACGAGGATAACCAAATTGTTGACAACTCGCTTGCAAAATAGATATTGACTATAGTAGGAGAGACAGACACCCGCTAGCCACTTATGCAAACTAGTTGCATGTCAAGCGTGGAACAGGTCTCATGTGCGAGGACATGTAAAGTTTGTCCAGGCCGCTTCATCCCACTATGCCACCAATATCCAAAATTACAACAAAGGAGCAACAACATGATCATCATCGCCCACATACTCATATGTGTACTACCCGTGTAAAGTATCTACGCATAGATCCGGCTCTGATACCACTGTAGGGCTCGCAGCATAGAAAACAAAAAATTTCCTACGATGGGAACTATGTACCAAGATCTATCTACTAGATACAAACAACGGGCAGATGTATATCCGTAGAGAACATACCCTTGAAGACCGACAAAGCTTAACGAGTTCAACTCGTGGTTGATGTAGACGATCTCTTGTCGATCTCAAGATCGAGAGGAAGTCCTAGCGCCGCAAAGCAGCAGTGCATCCGTGCTCGCACACACGTACAAGACACCGGGAAACCTCCGCCTCCTCGCTCCAGCTATGCAGCGGAAGCACAACCCTTTCTTGCCGAATAGCCACCGGGAACATGTATCTTGCTAGTCCGAGACCATGGGGGATAAATTCTAGAGGGGGAGAGAGATCCTTCACGAGGAGGTGTGAGAGACAAGTGAGGAGGGGGGATCCTTTTATAGGAGGAGGGGGGAACCCCAAGGGGGTGGCCGGCGCATGGGGTCTGCCCCCTTGCCCTCCCCTCTTCATGTGGGTGGACACTCCACTCACAAAATTCCTTTAAATTCCCTCCACTCAAAAGTCCACTCAAATTCCCATTAAATTTCCACCAAATTTAATGCAAACTCTCATTAAATAAAACTATTTTATTTTATTCAGAATTTTGTCAATTACTTTAGTGACAAACATTCACAAATAACCCCTTGCTAGAATTCCATTTCACATGCATAACCACTTTATGCAATTTCACCCGAAAACCTGTTTCGGTATCTAGTGAAATAAATTCCTGCGCTTATTTATTCTTTCGCCATGAAACATTTGCTCCAACTGGATGCCAGTGTACCTTAAGTGTGTCACCCTACGGTTCACGAATAATGCGGACATGATCGAGACCCTTCTCCGATCAATAATCAGTAGCGGGACCTGGAGATCCATACTGACTCCCACACATTCAACGATGACTTTTCATGTGATCGTCGGAACCTTTTACGCTTGTATCTTAATCCCTTTGTTTCACGATATATTACATGTCCTAGATTCGATCATCGGTATCTCCAGACATAGTTTGATCTCGTTATTGACATTCACTCTTTTTTCGTTCCCGTGATATAACATTCTAGTGATCAAATCACTTGCTTGCAAGCTAACCAATGTGATATCACCGAGAGGGCCCAGAGCATATCTATCCATCATCGGGATGAACAAATTCCACTCTTGATCCATGATTCTCAACATAACACTTTAGTAGCTTTGAAGCCATCTTTATAATCACCCAGTTACGGAGTGACGTTTGATGTCAACAAGAAACTCTTCCGGTGTTAGTGATTGGCATGATCTCATGGTCTAAGGATTAGGACTACTTCGTAGTTTGTTTATAGCAATATAAACTCAATGACTTTGATCGTAATGCTATACTTCGGATGAATGTTCATCACACCATTACACTAATGTTGTGATCTCGTTATTAACAACATCCAATGTCTATGATCAGGAAACCTTGATCATCTTGTTAATCAACGAACTAGTTTATGAGAGAGGCATAACTAGGAACTTTCTGTTTGTTTATTAAACACACATGTATTAACGTTTCCGTATTAATACAATTATAGCATGCAAAATAAACATCTGTCATATACTTGGAATACACATAATAAACATTTTATTATTGCCTCTCAGGGCATATTCCCTTCACCTTATATAGGTGGAGGTGTCGCGCCAGGGGAGGGGAGTCCCTCCCCAACTCGGTTTCCCAAGGGGGCCGGCGGTGGAGGGGAGGAACTCCTCCCCAACTCGGTTTCCACCTTCCCCTCCACTTCCCAAAATAGCCGTTTGACTTTTCAAATTGGCGTTTGACTTTTCAAACTAGGATTTGATTAAACCCTTTATTTTGTTCAGCGATGACACCTAGTACATGATGCAATCATACCAACTTGATATAACACATTCATGTACCCTTCCCCTCCGGAGTGCCGGACATTCCGGAACCTTCTAGAACATTCCCGATGAAAATACCGGAACCATTCTCCAACCCCGAAACAGGACTTTCCTTATATGAATCTTATTCTCCGGACCATTCTAGATCTCCTCGTGATATCCCGGATCCCATCCGAGACTCCGAACAACATTCGGTCTCTTACTCATCATTCCATAACTACTCAAACAACGTCGAATCCTTACGTGTGTCTCCCTACGGTTCGTGAATTATGCGGACATGATCGAGACACTTCTTCGATCAATAACCAATAGAGGAATCTGGAAATTCATATGGCTCCCACATATTTATACGATTACTTTGCGATCGAATGAACCACTTACATACGATACCAATTTCCCTTTGTCTCATGATAGTTTACTTATCCGAGGTTATGATCGTCGGTATCTCTGCATACCTAGTTCAACCTCGTTACTGATAAGTACTCTTTTCTCGTTCCCGTGATATGTGATCCCTTGTGAGCCAGTCACATGCTTGCAAGCTAATTGGATGACATTCCACCGAGAGGGCCCAGAGTATATCTATCCGTCATATGGATGGACAAATCCCACTCTTGATCCATGTGTCTCAACCAATACTTTCCGAACACTCAATGCCACCTTTATAGCCACCCAGTTACGGTGTGGTGTTTGATGTCATAAAAGCATCCTTCCGGTGAAGGTGATATGCATGATCTCATGGTCGAAGGAATTAGGTTTCTATGTATCAGAAAGCATATAGAAATTGAACTATTAAAATGACTTGATCTTTATGCTACGCTTATCTATAGGAGTATGTCCACCATATCATTCTCCTAACGATATGATCTTGTTGTTAATAACATCTCAATGTTCATGATAGGGAAACCACAATCATTTATTAACCAACAAGCTAGTATTATAAAGAGGCTTTACTAGGGACTCTATTTTAGTTTACAAATCACACAAGTATTAATGTTTCCTTGTTAATACTATTATAGCATGAATGTAAACATTTATCATAAACACAAAGATATAATAATAACTACATTTATTATTGCCTCTAGGGCATATCTCCAACAATGATGATATGCTTGTGTTGTCTTGTTGCCATGATAAAAATGCTTCCATTTCCTCTAGTGCTTGTGTTGCTAACCATGTAGAGGAAAATGAAGATTCTATGGGCCAAGACAAGGTCTTGAAGAGAGCTACAAGTGCAATCTCATCATCACCTTCCTCCGGTTCTCACATGTGCCTTATGGCTAAGGGAACAAAGGTAACCTCTTTGAATCCCATTGTATCTCATGATGATGATGATGAGGTTGAGAATGATTATGATGATTATAGAAGTAAGTATGATATTACCTCTATTAAGAAAATGGGAGAGGTTGTCTATAGCGCTCTCTTCAAAAATAAAATTGCTTCCTCCAACTTCCTTGAAATCTTGAATTGTGCCATAGAAGGCAATGATCTTATTGAGGAGCAAGAAAACTTAATTGATGAAAAGTTTGCACTTGAGTGTGAGTATGCTAATGAAGTTGCACAACTAAAGGACTCCCTTGAAGAATAACAAACCACCAAAGAATCTCTTGAGGAGACTTTTACTCTAGAATTATCTAGAGTAAAGGAATACCATGATAGAGAACTTGCGGTGGCTAACTCCTTCAAGATTAAAAATGATGAACTTGAAGTTTCTTATGCTAAACTTGTTGAGGATTTTGAGCACCTCGAAAATGGCTCTCGGGTCGTTAAGAGGGAGCTCATCAAACTCACTGAGTCAAATGAGCAACTTAAAGCTTCATATTTAAAAGAGCTTGACAAGTTGCCCTCACCTCTTGCTAATAATAATGATGCTTGTGCTACTAACTCTATTTCTTGTGAAGCATCTATTTTGAAGGAGAATGTTGAGCTAAAGGCTCAACTTGCTTTGCTAACTAGCAACTATGGGAAATTAGAAGAAAGTCATGATAAGCTCTCGAGCTCGCATGAGGATCTTCTAGTCTCCCATGGTAGGCTAAAGTTAGCTCATGAGGCCATCGTGTCAAAGGTAACATCTAGTGGGCCTCATGTGGACATTAGCACTACATATACTCCAAATGTTATATTGCCATGTGCTAGTCCTTGTAATTCATCCTCTCATAACCATGTTATATCTCGTGATGAATTACATTCCGTGCCTTGTTGCTCTAACAATGTAGCACCTACTTCCTCTAGTACTTTTGTTGAAACTAACCATGTAGAGTAAATCAAAGAGCTCAAGGCTCAAGTCACTTCTTTGAAGAATGACTTGAAAAAGGGTCATCAAGGGAAGGTCACAATCAACAAAATCATGAGTGTGAAAAAATCCCCCAATGACAAGAGTGGTCTTGGATTCAACTCCAATGTCAAGAACAAGTCCACTATCAATTTGAAGCACAAGGACAATAAGAAGAATGGCCAATATCAAGTCAAGAATCCAGCCAACATTGTTTGCTTCAAGTGCAAGGAAGAAGGGCACCATGTTAGATCTTGCCCATTGAAGAAAAAGCCTCTTAGTGTGAAGCAACAAGGGAAGCGGCCTCAAGCTCCACCTCAAGTCATTAATGGGCCTCTTCCTAAGAGGACTACTCGAGCTCTTCCTCGAGTTGTGGCTTCTCCTAAGAAGAAAGATGGCAAGAGTAGAACTTGCTACTTAAGCCGTGAGAAGGGGCATATTTCTTCCTCGTGCACTCTCGGTATCTCCTCATCCAATCCTATCATTATTGATGTAGGGTTTCGTAGCATGGAAAACAAAAAATTTCTATCGCATACAAACAAACAAGCCAAGATCTATCTACTAGATTGTAGCAACGAGTCGATAGAATAACTCACCCTCGAAGATTCCAAAGTGTTTAACAAGAGCGGATTCTCGTGGGTGATGTAGTCGTACTCTTCCCGATCTCAAGATCGCGTAGACGATCCTTTCGGCGCTGCGTTCCGGCAGCGCTTCCGCAGTCGGTCACACGTTCGGTACTCGACGAAGACCTTCCTCTTCCTTGTTCCAGCAGGCAGCGGAGGTTGTAGCACTCTCCTCGCGATTCCGGCAGCACGACGGCGTGGTACCAGAAGTAGAGGGGAAATCAAGCAGGGCTTCGCCTTAAGCCAGAGCGAGTATGGTGGACTATGAGAGAGCTCCTTGGCGATCTAGGGTTTAGACGCACCGAGGAGGAGGCTTGGCCGGCGGCTAGGGTTAGCTAGGCGGCGGCGGCTTGCCCTAGGGCGGCGGCGGCTGCAGGAGGGGCCGGTGGCTAGGGCTAGGGTTTGCGGGTGGAGGTGTTGGGTGCTAGGAGGGGCAGCCCTACCCCTCCTTATATAGGTGGAGGGGCGCGCCAGGGGAGGGAAGTCACTCCCCAACTCGGTTTCCCAAGGGGGCCGGCGGTGGAGGGGAGGAACTCCTCCCTAACTCGGTTTCCACCTTCCCCTCCACTTCACAAAATAGCCGTTTGACTTTTCAAATTGGCGTTTGACTTTTCAAACTAGGATTTGATTAAACCCTTTATTTTGTTCAGCAATGACACCTAGTACATGATGCAATCATACCAAGTTGATATAACACATTCATGTACCCTTCCCCTCCGGAGTGCCGGACATTCCGGAACCTTCTAGAACATTCCCGATGAAAACACCGGAACCATTCTCCAACCCCGAAACAGGACTTTCCTTATATGAATCTTATTCTCCGAACCATTCTGGATCTCCTCGTGATATCCCGGATCCCATCCGAGACTCCGAACAACATTCGGTCTCTTACTCATCATTCCATAACTACTCAAACAACGTCGAATCCTTAAGTGTGTCTCCCTACGGTTCGTGAATTATGCGGACATGATCGAGACACTTCTCCGAACAATAACCAATAGAGGAATCTAGAAATTCATATGGCTCCCACATATTTCTACGATTACTTTGCAATCGAATGAACCACTTACATGCAATACCAATTTCCCTTTGTCTCACGATAGTTTACTTATCCGAGGTTATGATCGTTGGTATCTCTGCATACCTAGTTCAACCTCGTTACTGATAAGTACTCTTTTCTCGTTCCCGTGAT
Organism: Avena sativa; assembly: GCA_916181665.1. NCBI lineage: Eukaryota > Viridiplantae > Streptophyta > Magnoliopsida > Poales > Poaceae > Avena > Avena sativa. Next base: position 512,779,916 of record OV702299.1, read on the forward strand.
ATGTGATCCCTTGTGAGACAGTCACATGCTTGCAAGCTAATTGGATGACATTCCACCGAGAGGGCCCAGAGTATATCTATCCATCATATGGATGGACAAATCTCACTCTTGATCCATGTGTCTCAACCAATACTTTCCGAACACTCAATGCCACCTTTATAGCCACCCAGTTACGGTGTGGTGTTTGATGTCATCAAAGCATCCTTCCGGTGAAGGTGATATGCATGATCTCATGGTCGAAGGAATTAGGTTACTATGTATCAGAAAGCATATAGAAATTGAACTATTAAAATGACTTGATCTTTATGCTACGCTTATCTATAGGAGTATGTCCACCATATCATTCTCCTAACGATATGATCTTGTTGTTAATAACATCTCAATGTTCATGATAGGGAAAACACAATCATTTATTAACCAACAAGCTAGTATTATAAAGATGCTTTACTAGGGACTCTATTTTAGTTTACAAATCACACAAGTATCAATGTTTCCTTGTTAATACTATTATAGGATGAATGTAAACATTTATCATAAACACAAAGATATAATAATAACTATATTTATTATTGCCTCTAGGGCATATCTCCAACAGTCTCCCACTTGCACTAGAGTCATCTAATCTAGATTACATGGTAATATACCGAACACCCATGGCAGTTTGGTGCTGGTCATGTTTTTCCCTCGGGAGAGGTTTAGTCAACGGATCCGCCACATTCAGATATGTGTGTACTTTGCAAATCTTTATGTCCCCATCTTGGACATGTTCTCGAATAGCGTGAAAACGTAGCTTGATGTGCTTCAGCTTCTTGTGTGACCTTGGTTCTTGCGCATTGGCTATGGCGCCCATGTTATCACAGTAGATAGACATTGGGTCCAGCGCACTTGGAACCACACCCAGCTCTGTAGTGAACTCTTTCGTCCATATCGCTTCTTGTGAAGCCTCCGAAGCAGCCATGTATTCCGATTCAGTTGAAGATCTCGCCACAACGCTTTGCTTTGCACTCCTCCAGCTAACCGCTGCACCATTCAAAGTAAATACGTATCCAGATTGTGTTTTAGAATCATCTTGATCGGTGTTCCAACTAGCATCGGTGTAACCATTAACAACGAGTTGTTCATCACCTCCATAAGAAAGAACCATATCCTTAGTTCTTCTCAAGTACTTAAGGATGTTTTTGACCGCTGTCCAATGATCCACTCCTGGAACACTTTGATATCTGCTAGTTAAACTAACAGCATATGCAATGTCGGGTCTAGTACATAGCATGGCATACATTAGAGATCCTATGGCTGAGGCATAGGGAGTCTTACTCATCCTTTCTCTATCTTCTGCTGTTGTCGGACTTTGAGTTTTACTCAACGTCGTATTGGGCAACATGGGCAAGAACCCTTTCTTGCTATCTTCCATTCCAAACCTCTTTAGTACTTTGTCCAAATATGTACTTTGTGACAATGATATTAGGCGTCTCGATCTATCTCTATAAATATTTATGCCTAATATGTAAGCTGCTTCGCCAAGATCTTTCATTGAAAAACTATTATTCAAATATTTCTTGACACTATTAAAAAGGTCTACATCATTCCCAATCAACAATATGTCATCTACATATAGTATTAAGAATGCTACAGAGCTCCCACTCACTTTTTTGTAAATACAAGCTTCTCCATAAGTTTGTATAAAACCAAAACTTTTGATTTCCTTATCAAAACGTTGATTCCAACTTCGGGATGCTTTCTTCAATCCATAAATGGATTTTTGAAGTTTGCATACCTTGTTAGCATCTTTAGGATCGACAAAACCTTTGGGTTGCATCATATACAACTCTTCATCAATGTCTCCATTGAGGAATGTTGTTTTGACATCCATCTGCCATATCTCATAATCATAATATGCAGCGATTGCTAACATAATCCTCACAGACTTTAGCTTCGCTATAGGTGAGAAAGTCTCATCGTAGTCAACTCCTTGAATTTGTCGAAACCCTTTTGCGACAAGTCGAGCTTTATAGATAGTAACATTACCATCAGCATCTGTTTTCTTCTTGAAAATCCATTTGTTCTCGACAGCCTTACGACCATCTGGTAAGTCCACCAAAGTCCATACTTGGTTTTCGTACATGGATCCAATCTCGGATTTCATGGCTTCTTGCCATTTATTGGAATCTAGGCTCATCATTGCTTCCTCGTATGTTGCAGGGTCATCGGTGTTGTCCACCAACATGACATTCATTATGGGATCATACCAATCAGAAGTGGTACGAGTTCTCATTGACCTGCGAGGTTCTGTAGTAACTTCAACCGAAGTTTCATGATCATCATCATTAGCTTCCTCTCTTATTGGTGCAGGCACCACAGGAACTTCTTCCGGTGCTGCGCTGCTCGCAATTTCGAGAGAAGGTTTGACAACCTCGTCAAGTTCTACTTTCCTTCCAGTCACTTCTTTCGAGAGAAATTCCTTCTCTAGAAAGGATCTATTCTTTGCAACGAAGATTTTTCCTTTGGATCTATGATAGAAGGTATACCCGATAGTTTCCTTCGGGTATCGTATGAAGACGCATTTTTCCGCTTTGAGTTCAAGCTTGTCCGGCTGTAACTTCTTTACATAGGCTTCACAACCCCAAACTTTAAGGAACGACAATTTAGTTTTCTTCCCAAACCATAATTCATACGGTGTCATTTCAACGGATTTAGATGGTGCCCTATTTAAAGTGAATGCGGCTGTTTCTAATGCATAACCCCAAAATAATAGCGGTAAATCTGTAAGTGACATCATAGAACGAACCATATCTAAGAGAACTCGATTACGACGTTCGGACATACCATTACGCCGTGGTGTTCCCGGCGGTGTCAATTGTGAAAGTATTCCGCATTTCTACAAATGCTCGCCAAACTCGTAACTTAGATATTCACCTCCACGATCAGAACGTAGAAATTTAATCTTCTTGTTACGTTGATTCTCAACCTCACTTTGTGTAGGGTTACCAACCTTGTTAAAATATAAGGTAAGGTAGAATCCCCTGTGTTTACAATGCTAGTCCCTGGATCAATAGCTAGCATCCACAGTTAAGATGTAATATCAAGAAACAAAGGTCATAGTATAACTTTATAACCAGGAATAACATAATTTTATTACATCTTACATAGCTCATTTGCTATTACATTACATTGCAGCGGAATAACTATAGTCATGGGGTCCTTCATCTTCAAAGTGCCACAGGCAGATGTTGGTTGTAGACTTTGTAATCCTAATCAATCAATCTTCACTAAAATCAATCAAACCTGCAACATTACAAGTTACAGCCACAAGGGTCAATACATTTGAATTGTATTGGCAAGTGATACTATGGTAGTATAGTAGAGTCTATCATCTATATGCATTTGGCTAAGTGGAGTTGAGGCTTGCATTGCTCAAAATAGATTTTCCTTAACATTTGAAAATACTAAGTTTTGCTTGGCAAAATCATTTTTCCCAATCAAAGATTTCAAGATCCTTGTACCAAGGCATCTCTCCATCAAAGATTGAAGATTTCAAACAACCCTTATTCAAACCACAAGTTTTACTTAGAAATTTGAATGATGAGATTCTTGATTGCTTCCATGTCTTGATGCTCAAATTGTCCTTTACCAGGGACATGGCTAAGTACTTAGATTTTACACTCTGCAGAGGTGGTGCACTTTCCCCACAAGACTTGGTTTCCCAAGACAAGATCTTTCAGAAGCCTTCCCTTAGACCAAAATGGACGCGTTCCAACCTATCAAACACTACCACCAACTGTCCATATGGCTAAGTTCTTGCAACCTATATGATCATGGCAGAGCCCATATTGCCAAGTGATTGCACTTGAAGCTTCTCAACATTTGACATCTCAAATCTCTTTGTTCCTGGGTGGCCATCCACAAGTGAGATACACAAGCCAAGTCCATGGCCTTGTTAACCACTCAACACAAACCATTCCTTCCATTCCACCCAGGTGATTCATTAGCTTAGTTGTTTTATTAAACAAAACACAAGTCCTCAGACTTAGAATATTTTTCCATAGTGTGAATATATATTCCACCCATGTTTTATATTAGCTAGGCTAAGCTTGATAGTAATAGGATTCTTAACTTAGGAAGATTTCCACTAAGGTTTCATCTACTAGGTTTTCCTATAGTAAGGTCTATACTTAGCAAAATCCATGCAAGTTTTACTTAGCAAAAACAATAATGCATAGTGAAAGTAATGGGATAGAAAGTATGAAGCATCACTTGCCTTTTAGGTAGAGAGTATAGGTTCACTCCTTGATCTTTGCAATGTTCACTCACTTCAAGTCACTACAATTCAATCAAGCAAACAATATTTCAATCTACCATTCAAGCAAAAAAACACACATAAAATAACAAAGTCAAAGTAATGCATGCAAGCATGCCAAGCTTTGTTTTGTTTTAAAAAGTGGTTCCTAGTGGGTCATAAACATTTGAAAACCCTAATGGTCATTTTGTAAAGTGGCAAAGTCATTTGCAAAAGGTTTTACTTCATAAACCATTTTTCAAAACAAAGTATTATTTTATGTGGTGTAGAAATATTTTTACTAAGGCATTTACCTATAGGGTTCACCAAGTATGTTTTCAAACCATAAAACTTGGTGTTTAGGGTCAGAGGGTTTAAAACAAAACATTTTCCAAATGTTTTCTTCCAAAATCATTTTTAATAAATAAACCACATTTCTATTTGACTAGAAATGGTTTTAAATCAAAGAATCCTTATTTTGTCTCACCAAATGAGTTGCTATTGCAAAACTTGGTGGTTTTGGTCAGTAGGTTTGGTTCAAAACATTTCCTATTAAGTTTTCCATTCAAAATCATTTTCATAAACAAATCAATAGTTTTATTTAGTTAGAAATGAACTAAACCAATTAATCCATTCTAAACTTTTCCAAATTCATTTTCCAAAACATGGGTTGGTTCCTAGGGTCAGTAAGGTCACAACAAACCATTTTGCAAAGGTTTTATCCCAAAAATCATTTTTAAATAATTTTTATACTCTAAACAAGCTCACAAAAGAATCTGCAAGAACAAGCAAACTAACAGATACTATTTGCTAAACTAAGGGCATGGTTGGCTAGGGCTTGCTCTCCTGAATCCAACGACATAAAATTTGTAATTTTTGGACGTGTGGATCCAAAGTTACAAGGGTTTGAACTTTGCAAATAATTCTGTTTTCAAATCTGATTTTAAACAGAATAGGTGACACGCGGCGCATTGTTATTCGCGGGTACCGGTTCGGTCGGATCGGCAGACACAGTGCGTTGTATCTAATCAAATCGTGCGGTCCAGAAAGCATACCCCTTCGCATTTAAGTGGTCTAATCTTGCTCGCCCGATCTAGATCGAACGGCTGTCATCGCATGGACCAAACTCGGGCGGCGCAGCGACGGTCGCTGGCGGCGGCGAGGTCAGACGGCGGCGGCGCTGGTGAAATAGGAAACGAGGGAGGAGGGAAAAAGTGCTCACCACGTTCGCAAAGGCCTGAGGAAGCTCGACGTGGTCGTGATAGTCCAAGGGGCGCACGGTGCTGTCAGGGATTGCTCGCCGGAGCTGTTGCGAACGGCGGGTACCTCTGGAGGTTGTCGTGGACAGAGTTGCAGGTCGCTCTGAGACAATTGGAAGGTAGCATTAGGTGCGTATGAGCATGGGGAGTAAGGGAGTGTCAATGAGAGGGTTTGGGGCGGTTTGGTTTACCAGGGAGGTTTCGCCGGAGTAGACGCGCCGTCGGGTGGTCTCTGTCGTGGTCGGAGTCGTCGCTAGAGGTCACGAGAGGAACAACCGAGGGTAGGGTTAGACGCAGGGGATCACGGAGGTGCTGTGTGCGTGAACGAGGTGAAGAGGGGCGGCCTGGACTTACCGGAGGAACTCGACGGAGTACGGCAGTAGACGGCGGCGCTCAGAAGCTTGATGTAGTCGACGCTCTGGGGCGCCCGCGGTCGAATGGGTGGTACTGGGAGATGCGTGTGGGAGTGGTGAACGTGCTCGAGTGCTCGGAATGGCAGGGGGTGGTGTGTACTGGCCTGAATTGGCCGGAGACGGTGGTCGGAGCTGTGGTGATACGGGCTCGAATTGTGCCAGCCTCGGGGCAGAGAGGTAGTGGTGACAGAGGGGAAAGGCGGAGAAGGCGCTGGCGCTTAATAGTGCGTGGTCGCAGCGAGGTAAAGGCACGGCATCAATGCGAATTGATCGCGGCATTCAAAGGCAGCAACGGCAGCGAGGTGATGGCGTGGTCGTCGCGGGGGTTGAAGACGATGAGCAGTAGTGGTGGGGTCCATCGGTCAGTGGGAAAAGAAAGGAGGGGAGGGTCCACTGGTCAGTGTCACTGTGGGTTTAATATTGCGTGCGAATCGTTTTACCGAGGGAAAAGAAACTGGGCTGGTTGGTGGGCTTCCTGGGCTTGGCCGGCTGGGCTGGTCTGTTTTCATATTTTTTCTTCTGAATTCTTTTTCCTTTTCTATTCTATTTTTCTGTTTTGAATTTCAATCAATTATTCAAACATTCAAACAACATTCAAATTGATTCAAACAAACATTAAACTTTTCATTTGAATTTGGTTTTGTTTAAGACATCAACCAAAGTCCAAAATGAAATAATATTTTTATTCATTTTAGGATCCATTCAATATTTAAATAAAATGGATCTTTAGTTATTTAATAAAATAGGGTTTGATTTAATTAATAAAATTTCCATTTGAAATCCAAATATTTTCAAAACCAAAACAGTAGGTTTTATTTGAAAATAAAAGATATTTGGAAAACTTGTTTAAAACAAAATAACCTTTTATTTTAGGTTCCATTAATAAATAAATATAATGGACCTTAGTTAATAATTCAAATAGGATTTGTTTATTTAAAAACTTTATTTTGAAATCTAAAATAAACCAAAACACTTCAGTAGGTTTTATTTTGAGAATATAAAATACTTGGAAAACTTATTTTAAATAAATAAATAAGTTTTGATGTTTTGGAAATAGTAAAACCTTTATTAACAAATCTTGGATATTTAAATCTTTATTTTATTTTATTTTAAATAAACCTCTACTATTTTAATCAAAGCAAAACCTTTTGTTTCAAAATCTTGGCCAAGGTTTTAATTTGGCTTTATAAAATAATCTTCATTTATGAATCTATCTTATATTTTGAAAAGCAAAACTCTTTACTTAAAGATCCACAAAACCTTTTCAGTAAGTTTTTATTCAAAAACCTTTGGAAAACTTATTAAAATAAATTAATAAGTTTTAGTGTTTATTTAAAAAGAAAAAGCCTTTACTTAAATAAACCTTTACTCATTTTATCAAAACAAAATATTTTATTATAAAAGATTGGCCAAAATTAATTTGGCTCTTTAAAATATAATCTTTATTTATAAAACTTCTATTTCCTTTGAGAACCAAATCCTTTTATTTAAAAGATCCAAAATAGTAATTCCAAAACATTTTATTTTCCTTTAATAATTGTTTTATGTTTTTAAATCCCTTTAGGATTTAATTGTTCAAAATAGGTTTGAAGATTCCCAATTGGACTCAAAAGTTTCTTCTGGCCCTGAAAATCAAACAAAGTTTTATTTTATTCATTTATTTTCACATTACAAGATTTGGAAAATCTTGGGATGTGACAATTTGAAATTCCTTAAACTTCTCAAAAGTTTCGGACTTATGTTTCATGAAATAGATATACCCATATCTACTCAAGTCATCCGTGAAGGTAAGAACATAACGATAACCGCCGCGCGATGCTACACTCATTGGACCACACACATCGGTATGTATGATTTCCAATAAGTCCGTAGCTTGCTCCATCATACCAGAAAATGGAGTCTTAGTCATTTTACCCATCAGACATGCTTCGCATCTTTCAAGTGATTCGAAATCAAGTGATTCAATAAGTCCATCGGAATGGAGTTTCTTCATACGCTTCACTCCAATGTGACCAAGACGACAGTGCCACATATAGGTCGAGTTATCGATCGATTTCAAACGTTTAGCCTCAATGTTATTAATATGTGTATTTCCACTATCGAGATTCAATAAGAATAGACCATCTATCAAAGGTGCATGTGCATAAAACATATTACTCATATAAATCGAACAACCATTATTCTCGTACTTAAACAAGTAACCGTCTCGCAATAAACAAGATCCCGATATAATGTTCATGCTTAACGCAGGCACCAAATAACAATTATTTAAGTATAAAACTAATCCCGATGGTAGATGAAGAGGTAGCGTGCCGACCGCGATCACATCAACCTTTGATCCATTTCCCACGCGCATCGTCACCTCGTTCTTCGCTAGCTTCTGTTTATTCTGCAGCACCTGTTTCGAGTTACAAATATGAGCAACCGAACCAGTATCAAATACCCAGGCACTACTACGAGTACTAGTGAGATACACATCAATAACATGTATATCAGATATACCTTTCTTCTTGATGTTGCCGTTCTTCAAATCCGCCAATTACTTTGGGCAATTCCGCTTCCAGTGACCTTCTCCCTTGCAGTAAAAGCACTCAGTATCAGGCTTAGGTCCAGCCTTGGTCTTCTTTGTTGGCGCGGTAACTTTCTTACCACCCTTCTTGAAGTGTCCCTTTTGCTTAGACTTGCCTTTCTTAAATTTGGTGGTCTTATTGACCAACAACACTTGGTGCTCTTTCTTGATCTCCACTTCTGTAGATTTCAACATGGCGAAGAGTTCTGGCAACGTCTTGTTCATGTTTTGCATGTTGTAGTTCATCACAAAGTTCTTGTAACTTGGTGGTAGTGATTGAAGGACACGGTAAATCCCCAAAGCATTAGGAATCACTATACCCAAGCTTTGGAGTTTGTTTGCGTGCCCAGACATCTTAAGCACATGCTCACCGAGGGAGCTGCCTTCTTCCATCTTGCAGTTAAAGAACTTTTCAGAAGCCTCATAGCTCTCAATTGCCGCATGAGTCTCAAAGATCAATTTGAGATCACGGACAATTCCATGTGGGTCTGAATTCTCAAACCTTTTCTGAAGCTCCGATTCTAAACCATACAAGATAGCACACTAAACTGTGGAGTACTGAGTCTTCCGAGTGAGGTAAACATTCTTTACTTCATCGGTAGCAGTAGCTGCAGGTGGGTCACCCAGCGGTGCATCCAGCACATAGGTCAAATTACCAGATGTGAGGACAATCCTCAAATTGCGGAACCAATCCGCGAAGTTGCTTCCATTGTTTTTCAACTTTTCTTTCTCTAGGAACGCATTAAAATTGATGGTAGGGGCCGCCATTGATCTACAGCATATTTGCAATAGTTTAGACTAAGTTTATGACAAATTGAGTTCTAATTAATAGTTAAATTAATCTAGGTGAACTCCCACTCAAAACAATATCCCTCACATTGTTTTAGTGATCACACGAACCAAATCCACCACATCAAAACCGATCATCACGAGAGTTGATATAGCTTCAATGGCGAACAATCAACATGTTCATCATATCTACTATATGATTCATGCTTTACCTTTCGGTGATCCGTGTTCCGAGACCATGTCTGTACATTATAGGCTCGTCAAGATCAAACCTTAGCTTCCGCATGAGCAAATCTGGCTTGCTCACGTTGTATACACTTGCGGAATCTAACACACTCGATCATCACGTGGTGTTTCGAAACAACAAGCTTTATCAACGGTGCTTACTAAGGGTGAACACTTTAGGACTTGAAATTCATGTGCATGAGGGATCACCTTATAATGCTACCATCGTTAACTAAGCAATACAAGATGCATAAAGGATTAACATCACATGCAATTCATAATATGTGATATGATATGGCCTTTCTTCTCTATGCTTCCGATCTCCATCTTCAAGCACGAACATGATCTCCATCATCACCGGCATTGCATCAAGGTCAATGACGCCGCTTCATGGTTGTCGTCCACCAGCTTCAACTATTACAACTACTTTGAATAGACACGCGGGTCTTAACAGAAATTAAAAACAACCATATGGCTCCTGCCGGTTGCCAACTTACAATAAGGAACATTGCATACATCAAATATAATCACAATCATGGCCATATCACATCACAGCACACCCCTGCAAAACAAAGTTAGACGCTTCTACTTTCTTTGCATGATTTACGTGGTTTGGGGCTTGCAATAAGTGTCGTTCTAAGTGACGAACAAGAACCACAACATTGATACTATTGTAAATCACCCGATGTAAATTGAATCTTAACTATGTTGGGAGAAACAGGCACCCGCAAAGCCACTTATGCAATACAAGTTGCATGTCAAGCATGAAGCAAGTATCATGAACGATGTCATGTAAGGTTAGCCCGGGCCGCTTCATCCCACCATCCCGCAAGATGCAAAGTACACAAGAAGCAATCGACAACAAAAGCATCAACGCCCACAATGACCATTGTGTTCTACTCGTGCAACAGATCTACATATAGACACGGCTCTGATACCACTATAGGGTTTCGTAGCATGGAAAACAAAAAAATTCTATCGCATACAAACAAACAAGCCAAGATCTATCTACTAGATTATAGCAACGAGTCGATAGAATAACTCACCCTCGAAGATTCCAAAGTGTTTAACGAGAGCGGATTCTCGTGGGTGATGTAGTCGTACTCTTCTCGATCTCATGATCGCGTAGACGATCCTTTCGGCGCTGCGTTCCGGCAGCGCTTCCACAGTCGGTCACACGTTTGGTACCCGACGAAGACCTTCCTCTTCCTTGTTCCAGCAGGCAGCGGAGGTTGTAGCACTCTCCTCGCGATTCCGGTAGCACGACGGCGTGGTACCGGAAGTAGAGGGGAAATCTCGCAGGGCTTCGCCTTAAGCCAGAGCGAGTATGGTGGACTATGAGAGAGCTCCTTGGCGATCTAGGGTTTAGACGCACCGAGGAGGAGGCTTGGCCGGCGGCTAGGGTTAGCTAGGCGGCGGCGACGGCTTGCCCTAGGGCGGCGGCGGCTGCAGGAGGGGCCGGCGGCTAGGGCTAGGGTTTGCGGGTGGAGGTGTTGGGTGCTAGGAGGGGCAGCCCTGCCCCTCCTTATATAGGTGGAGGGGGCGCGCCAGGGGAGGGGAGTCCCTCCCCAACTCGGTTGCCCAAGGGGGCCGGCGGTGGAGGGGAGGAACTCTTCCCCAACTCGGTTTCCACCTTCCCCTCCACTTCACAAAATAGCCGTTTGACTTTTCAAATTGGCGTTTGACTTTTCAAACTAGGATTTGATTAAACCCTTTATTTTGTTCAGCGATGACACCTAGTACATGATGCAATCATACCAAGTTGATATAACACATTCATGTACCCTTCCCCTCCGGAGTGCCGGACATTCCGGAACCTTCTAGAACATTCCCGATGAAAACACCGGAACCATTCTCCAACCCCGAAACAGGACTTTCCTTATATGAATCTTATTCTCCGGACCATTCCGGATCTCCTCGTGATATCCCGGATCCCATCCGAGACTCCGAACAACATTTGGTCTCTTACTCATCATTCCATAACTACTCAAACAACGTCGAATCCTTAAGTGTGTCTCCCTACGGTTCGTGAATTATGCGGACATGATCGAGACACTTCTCCGAACAATAACCAATAGAGGAATCTAGAAATTCATATGGCTCCCACATATTTCTATGATTACTTTGTGATCGAATGAACCACTTACATGCGATACCAATTTCCCTTTGTCTCACGATAGTTTACTTATCCGAGGTTATGATCGTCGGTATCTCTGCATACCTAGTTCAACCTCGTTACTGATAAGTACTCTTTTCTCGTTCCCGTGATATGTGATCCCTTGTGAGCCAGTCACATGCTTGCAAGATAATTGGATGACATTCCACCGAGAGGGCCCAGAGTATATCTATCCGTCATATGGATGGACAAATCCCACGCTTGATCCATGCGTCTCAACCAATACTTTCCGAACACTCAGTGCCACCTTTATAGCCACCCAGTTACGGTGTGGTGTTTGATGTCATCAAAGCATCCTTCCGGTGAAGGTGATATGCATGATCTCATGGTCGAAGGAATTAGGTTACTATGTATCAGAAAGCATATAGCAATTGAACTATTAAAATGACTTGATCTTTATGCTACGCTTATCTATAGGAGTATGTCCACCATATCATTCTCCTAACGATATGATCTTGTTGTTAATAACATATCAATGTTCATGATAGGGAAACCACAATCATTTATTAACCAACAAGCTAGTATTATAAAGAGGCTTTACTAGGGACTCTATTTTAGTTTACAAATCACACAAGTATCAATGTTTCCTTGTTAATACTATTATAGCATGAATGTAAACATTTATCATAAACACAAAGATATAATAATAACTATATTTATTATTGCCTCTAGGGCATATCTCCAACAATTGATGATGCTTATTCTCTTTGGAATGATGAGGTTGGAAATGTGTTTGCCAAATGTGTTGGTGCCCAATGTGGTGTCAAGAAAAGATCCATTTGGGTTGCCAAGCCTATTGTGACTAACTTCTTAGGACCCAACTTGGTTGGGGACCAACAAGCCAAAACTTGATCAATAGGTGTGTTTTGGAGGGCATCGGAGACTTGGCTACATCATGAAGAATTAAGGGATCTTCATTATTATATTTGTCAAGCCAAGTCATGTGGTTTATATTGCTCCTATTATTATTATATTTCCAATGTTCCTCCTTGCGGTAACATATGCTTAACTCATTTCATTGAAAGTTACTTGCCCCCTTGTGCATGTGTTGGTTTTGTATCTTCCATGCTTTTGTACATGTTGTGCTTTCCACTTAACTATCTTGAGGTATCAAGCATATTTGTGTATGATTAGGTGGCACACCATGTATGCGTGTTTCTTGTGTTTGAGCCTTACTTGGTTATATTTGGTATCTTATTTGGCTCGTTTGAGAGATTAATGGATTATCCCATTTTGGGGGAGTGTTATGCTTGGGCATTCCACAATCCTAAAAATTGTGTGTACATGAGGAATACCACCTAGTATTTATATTGGATTATTGTCTAGTCTCTATGTGGTATAATTCTCATGAGAAACTTAATTTTATAATGTCCATTAATTATCTCTATTTGTATCATTTTGCCTCGTGTTGGTTTTATGGTAGTATCACATTATGGGGGAGTCATATGCTTAGTGCATATTACAATACTAGAAAATGTGAATATGCGAGGTTGTGTCACTTAGAATTGATATTGATAATTATCTAGCACCTATATGACACATTTGCTCATACAAGTTCCAATTTGCTTGAATGTTGTTGTTGATCATATTTTGGATCTTGTATATGAGAGTGTTTCTTGGTATGTGTTTCCTCATATTTAGATCTCTATATTCTCATGGAAACCATTTACTTCAAGTCACTCTAATCACTATGATTGTGTGACTATTGGAAGCTACCAAGAATCTCTTTCGAAGCATCAAACTTAATCTGTATACTTTGTTACATGCTTCTTTGTGTGAATACGATCTTGGATATCCGTATGAACTACCTAGGGAAGATTATTCTCAATTCTTCTTGTCCTTGGACAATTAGTACCAAATCTACGGTAGACTTTATTGATCATATTCACTTTGGACTTTGCTTAATATTGTCCTATCTTTGGCCAAGTAAATTTTTTGTGTGCTCCCATGTATTCCTTGCTACTTTTGGATCCCTTTATTTTTATTGATATCCTCTTGTGTTTTATTTAATGTAGGTAGTAGTGATGATCTCATTTGTGTGCATTTTGCATTCAAAAGAAAAATTCTATATAATGTACTACTTATGGGTGAGCTCTCCTATATTATCTAGAATAATCCTTTTATGCTTCTTTGTTTGATCCATATCGAGTATTATGTGCTTGGATGCTCAATCTTTTTGTTTTGGTACTTTGTGCCATCATGAAAAGTTTGGGGAGTTTGGTTTCTTGTTGGAACCTTGCTCTTTTGGGGAGTTGGTTTTGTCTCATACCTTGTTTCTTGATTTGACCATTTTAGAATGAGATAAATCCTTAAGCATTTTTATTTCTATATATTTTTGCTCTTTTGGCCTTAGCCTAGTTCATTTGTTGAACTTGTGAGCTTTCATGTGTTGAATTGGTTCTTTAATACAATTTGGACACCGCTTGTCTTGTCACACTCTTGTGTGTGCCATCTCGGTTTACTTGGTGTTTTTGTTCAAATTGTATCTCATTTTTGTAGGGTTCACAACATAGAAAACAAAAAAATTCCTACGATGGGAACAACTATGTACCAAGATCTATCTACTAGATACAAGCAACGGGTGGATATACATCCATAGAATACATACCCTCGAAGACCGAATAGCGTTGTACTCGTGGATGATGTAGACGAATGCTTGCCGATCTCAAGATCGTGATGAAGTCCATCTGGTCCAGCCGGTCCAGCATGATCAAGTCTAGCACCTCAAAGCAGTGGTGCATCCGTGATTGCACACACGCACGGGTACCCCGACAACCTCCGCGCCCTCGCTCCAGCGAAGCAGCGGAAGCAACAAATCCTTCCAGAAAAAGCCACCGGGAACATGTATCTCGCTGATCCGAGACCATGGGGAATTTCTAAAGGGGGGAGAGAGATCCTTCGCGAGGAGGTGTGTGTGAGAGAGAGGGAGGGGGCTCCTTTTATAGGGAGAGGGGGGCACCCAAGGGGTCATGCGACCAGCCATGGGGCTTCCCCCTCCCCTCCTTTCATTCATGTGGGTGGACACTCCACTCACACAAAATCCTTTCAATTCCCTCCACTCAAAAACCACTCAAATTCCCATTAAATTTCCACCAAATTTAATGCAAACTCTCATTAAATAAAACTCCTTTTATTTATTCAGAATTTTGTCAATTACTTTAATGACAAACATTCACATATAACCCCTTGCTAGCATTTCATTTCACCCGAAAACCCGTTTCGGTATCTAGTGAAATAAATTCCTGCGCTTGTTATTCTTTTCCTGGCATATCATTTGCTCCGAATGGTGTCGGTATCCCTTAAGTGTGTCACCCTACGGTTCGCGAATAATGCGGACATGATCAAGACCCTTCTCCGATCAATAATCAGTAGTGGGACCTGGAGATCCATACTGACTCCCACACATTCAACGATGACTTCTATGATCGTGTGAACCTTTTACGCTAGTATCTTAATCCCTTTGTTTCACGATATATTACATGTCCGAGATTCGATCATCGGTATCTCCATACCTAGTTTGATCTCGTTACCGACATGCACTCTTTTCTCGTTCCTGTGATATAACATTCTAGTGATAAAATCACTTGCTTGCAAGCTAATCAATGTGATATCACCGAGAGGGCCCAGAGCATATCTATCCGTCATCGGGATGAACAAATTCCACTCTTGATCCATGGATCTCAACTTAACACTTTAGTAGTTCTGAAGCCATCTTTATAATCACCCAGTTACGGTGTGACGTTTGATGTCATCGAGAAACTCTTCCGGTGTTAGTGATTGACATGATCTCATGGTCTAAGGATTAGGATCACTTCGTAAGTTGTTATAGCAATATAAACTCAATGACTTTGATCGTAATGCTATACTTCGGATGAATGTTCATCACACCATTACACTAATGTTGTGACCTCGCTATTAACAACATCCAATGTCCATGATCAGGAAACCTATGATCATCTTGTTAATCAACGAGCTAGTTTATAAGAGAGGCATAACTAGGAACTACCTTTTTGTTTATTAAACACACATGTATTAACGTTTCCGTATTAATACAATTATAGCATGTAAAATAAACATTTATCATAAATAAGGAATACGATAATAACCACTTTATTATTGCCTCTCGGGCATATTCCCTTCAGTCTCCCACTTGCACTAGAGACAATAATCTAGTTTGAAAACTTTGCGTATTGAACACCTATGGCTTTCTGGTGTTCCATATACGCAATTGCAAGTGGTTAACATAATCTACGGATCTGACGCTTCAGGTCCATGTGTATTTGCATGTCTTTGCGTCTTCACGCATCACTCATTCTCCAATGAGATGGCATTGTATAAAATTTGGTCTTTTGGTGAGACCTTTAGTTCCTTGGGGTTAAATCACGTCGATACTTTTTTCATACAATATATCTTTAGTGTTAGCCCATTGCGAACCACACCTTAGTTTGATAACAAACTACTTGACACAAATTCCCTCCTTTGCTGCTACTATAGCAGTCATATACTTAGCCTTTTTGTTGTAGTATTCGTCACAATGTCTTAACTATAGATTTCATCCAAATCCATCATGGAATCTCCTTTCCATTACATTGTGCCACCCATAGTTTAAATTGAGATAAACTTAATTTGTATCTTGTGACAAAACTAGTATCAATGTAACGCTTTACAATGAACTATTTGTAATTATTTGTCACCTCTACACAAATATATTCTTAGTTCTTCCAAAAGACCATAAGAATATCCTTATTAGTCCAATGATCATTTTACGATTCATTCTGGTATATGCTCATAACACTTAGAGCATAGGACATATCTGGATGTGTACATATCATGGTATGATTGATCAAAACATTCTCGTGATTTCACTCATCAAGTGTCAAAGCACTTGAATCTTGTTTCACTTATCAAGTGTCGATACACTTGAATCTTGATTCAATTTTGTTTTCATGCGACAAGAACCGTTTCTTGTTGTTTCTATATTGAAATCCTTCAATATCTCATATATGTACGTTTGGCACAACCATATTAGCATCACAGTCTATCCACTATAGACATTCATGCTAAATATTCGGGTTTTGCCTAAGTCTTTCATCGAAATGAAATTCTTAACCTTTGTCAATGAAATATACATCATTTCTAATCAACAAGATGTCCTCCACATAATGTATTAGAAATATGTCTTAGCGCTCCCACTTAATTTCTTGCAAATGCAAGCATCTTCATCGTCTCCTGATGAAAAACTCCTTTTTCATCATGGTGAAGATTCCAACTCCGTGATGCTTACTTCAACCATTAAAGTTTGCATGCCCTTTTTAGCATCCTTTGAATTAACAAAACCCTTTGGATCGTGTCATGTACACGTCCTAGGTAACCATTCTATTAGAAGAACTTTGTTTTGTTTATTCATCTATCATATACCAAATTATATGTAGTGATTGCTACTTTAATCCGTCCAGACTAAATATCGCTATGAAAGATCAAATCTTGTCATAGTCAACTCCTTTAACATTGTCATAAAATACTTTACGACATGTTGACTATTTCATAGATGTGAAACATCCATGTTTGTTTCTTTATAGATCCAAATACGACCGATAGGTTTTTACACCTTTCCGGAGGGTCTTCCAAGTTCAAAACTTGATTTCTCGTGTATGGAACTATCACGGATTTTATGGCTTCAAGCCATTTGACGGAGTCAGGGGCCATCATTGCTTCTTTGCATGTAGTCGGTTCATCATTGTCAAACAATAATGATTTACTCTCAAATCTAAGTATTTGATTGTTTATCCGACCGACTTGGTTCAATAAGAACTTAGATCTCCGTGACCACAACCTTTGAGGCACATAATCTATGAGCATTATGGTAGCCTCCGGAACGATTTCCGGCGCTGTGCAACTCAGCACATTTAGCTAAGGTTCGTTAACCTTATCAAAGTTCTATTGTCCTCCCACTTAACTTTTGCGAAAAATTCCTTTTTCAAGAAACTTCACATTTCAAGCGACAAACCCTTTTGTCCTTGGTGTTATGGAGGAATACCCAATTGTTATTCGAAATAACCTACAAAGACATGCTTATCCGACTTTGGTTGTAAACAACTTACTTATGTTTAGCATACCAAAATTTAAGAAATGACAACTTGGGTTTTACCCCAAACCATAACTCATATGGTGTCATTTCAACGGATCAAGATGGAGCTCTTTTCAGTGTAAAAAAGGTAGTCTCTAAAGCTTTAATCTTTTAAAAACATAATGGCAGTTTTATAAATAACACCTTTGATCCAACCATGTCAAACAAGGTTTTATTACAAATCTCAAACACTCCATACTCCTATGGTGTTTCGGGAAATGTAAATCTAAGTGTTTTGCTAAACTTGTAACTCAATAAATCCCTTTATGATAAAATCATAATTCATTTATTTTCTTGTTACACTTGTAACTCAAACAAATCCCTTATGATAAAATCATAAACCATTTATTTTCTTGTTACAATGATTTTCCACTTCATCTTGAAAGTCTTTGAGACATTTTCAAATATTTCATACTTCATTCTCATTAAGTGAACATTCACTCAAATTTCCGGAGAAAGTATATGAAGTTGAAACCCATCGCTTACAACTATAAATAATGGACTACATACATCGATATGTATAAATTCCAATATTTGAGTCGTTCGTTCTTCTTTGGCCTTTGAACGAAGTTTTAATTATCCCGAGGAAAGTCTCACAAGCGTCACTTGATCAAATCAAAGACTCCAAAAATCCATGAATATGGAGATTCTTCATGTTTTCTTTCCAATATAATTTAAACGGCGATGTCACTTCGTAAGTGATCTTTCAATCATTTGTCTTGCAACATTTTAGCATTAGGTTTTATGCATGTGATTTCTCCAACTAGATTTGTAAATCATCCATCTTATATGGAATACGATAATTATTTGAACAACCTTTGTTCTCATAATACCTGATTTAAATAACTAAAACAAATCTTGAAGTCAAGCTTTGATGTCAACGAGAAATACAAACAACGGTTTGTTTGTTTTCGATGAACATCATCACATATTCTCTTGCTAGTTACTTAGGCCATTGTGGTTCATGAATTGCTGTAACATCCTAAAAATCATATTTCAAAACTCATTCATATCATCCTTGCATTCCTCATTCATTTAGGGTTTTTCTCAAAATCATTTAGAGACAGAAGTTTGAGCTATGATTTCATGTGTGCAAATTCAACTCAATTGGCCATCACCCTTTGAGATTGGATTGTGTAGGAACTTGTTTGCTTGCCACCATTGTTGGAAAGAGTAGGTGTAGCATTTTATCCCAAGTTTCCAATTTAGAAATAATTTCAAACCCCTACTTCAAACATTTGCAAACTAGAGCAAAGTCTCTGTTTATTTCAAAACCCAAGTTTGACCAGACCCTTGCAAGCTAACCACTTGGTGAATTGACTGTTTTTGAACCCACAGAACTCTGTAAAAATTCTCAAAGCTGTTTGAATTCAAAAGGATTTGAATTCATATCAAATTCATTCCAGAAAATGAATTTAGAAAAAGAAAAGGATTTCTCAAAGGAAAAAGGCCGCGCGGCAGAGTTCTGGCCCAGCAGTGGATCAGGCCCATCAAGCCCACCCGGGGTATTCTTTTCCCTCTCTCACGCGCGAGCACACGCAAACAGACGCTGACAGGCAGACCCCACCTCCACCTCGCGCACCTCGCTGACGAGCGGGCCTCCTCCACGTCAGCATCGTCTCCACCCGCACGACCAGTTCATCCCCAAATCAACGCGGGCGTTTTCTGTGTTTAATTCGCGGCGTTAATTCGATTCAATGGCCGAGTAATTCTCGCTTGTGACCAGGCTATATGAACCCCATCTGCCCCCTCTCTCTTCTCCCTCAAACCCTGAACCCAGAACGCCACCAGGCTGCGTGTATTACTCTCTATAGCCCCGCCGTATCCGACGACTGCGCCGGCGAATTCCGGTGAGTCCTGAGCTCCCCTCTGCCTCTCGTTCTTGCTATCTGGTTCAGTGAGCCTCTGTGCTTCTTTTAACACCCTTCGTTTGCCCTCGCATGAACCGTAGCTCCGGCAACATCGTCGACTGGCCGCCACCGTCTTCTGCACGAACTCCGGCGAGCTCTAGTGGTAAGACCCGACCGCCCCTTTCCCTCTCATTCACGCACACGACCTTGCCTTGGACCCGCGCATCTAACCGTGTCTTCACCTTGCCTTGGGGTGATCCACAGCGACGTCCACGACGACCACCTGACGCACCCGACGCCGTCCTCCACTCCGGCGAGCAATCGCAGCCGTACCCGAGCGCCCCTTGACCAACCGCGAGTACGACGAGCATCACCGTGACCCCCTGAGCCTGGTGAGCTACTCCTCTTTCTCACTCACCCCCTGTAGCGTCGCCTCCATCGTCGACCGACAGCTCCGCCGCCAGTAGCCACCGCAGCGCTGCTGCTTTTTGGCCAGGACAATAGGAACCGTTAGATCTGTATCTGATGGCTTGGATAGATTCACTTAACCGAAGGGGTACGCGTTGCTGAGCCGCACCTGCCCCTTTAAATCCAGCGGTCTGTATCACTCGATCCAGACGAACCGGTACCGACCAATCCCGAAGCGACGCGTGGCTAGGGTTAGATTCAAAAACAGAATTTAAACCAGATTTTGATCCAGGTTTCAAATGCCTATAACTTTTGAATGCCACGTTGGAATTTTGCAAATTTTATACCGTTGGATTCAGAAAAACAAGACCTTTCTGCCTATCCAATTTGTTTAGCAAATAGTAACCATTAGATTGGCTTAAATTGAAGAAACTTGTTTGAGGCCTTTTTGAAAATAGTTTTAGTTTAGTAAAATTGTTTTAGGGTTATTTAAGTTTGTCTTGGCTACTTTGTGACCTGTTTAGTTTCTGTAAACTTGCACTTGCTTGGTAGAGTTTTCAAAAATCACCACTTGGTAGATTCATGCATGCATGCATTCATATTATTTTTGTTTGTATATATATTGTGTGTAATTGTGTGCTACCACTTTGTGTGTAGATTTTGCTAGTGATTGTGATTGTGACGAGTGTTACTCTCCACACTACCAAGGCAAGTGATATCTTCATGAATATTCCCTTCCTATATTTTATACTTGCATTAGATATATTTTGTTAAGACTTGCATACTACTTTTGTCAATTATGTTGATGGGAAATCCTATATAGATTAGAATGCTAAAAGTTGCTAGGAAAATTCCCTAAGGATAAGTTGCCATGCCATGCTTAGCCTAGCTACTAGAAAACAAGGGTGGTTTATATATACTCACACTACGGAAAATTGTACTAAGTCTGAGGACTTGTGTTTTATTTAACAAAACAACTAAGTTAATGAATCTCCTGGGTGGAATGGGACTTGCTTGGTGGTTTTTGGTTGAGTGGTTCACAAGGCCCATGTTTATGGTTTACCTTAGTGTATCTCACTTGTGGATGGCCACCCAGGAAACAAAGAGATTTGAGATGTCAAATGTTGAGAAGCTTCAAGTGTAACCACTTGGCAATATGGGCTCTGCCATGATCTTAGGTTGCTAGAACTTAGTCTTTTGGACAGTTGGTGGTAGAGGGAATGATAGGTTGGAACGCGTCCATTTGACTAAGGAAAGGCTTCTGAAGGATCTTGTCTTGGGAAACCAAGTCTTGTGGGGAAAGTGCACCACCTCTGCAGAGTGTAAAACCTAAGTACTTAGCCATGTCCCTGGTAAAGGACAATATGAGCATCAAGACATGGAAGCTTCAAAAATCTCATCACTCCAATTTCTAAATAAAACTTGTGGGTGAACAAGGGTTAAAAGGATCTTCAGTCTTTGATTGGTAGATGCCCTGAGTGGATCTTCAGTCTTTGATTGGTAGATGCCTTGGGTGTTTTGTGCCAAGCAAAAAAACTTAGTGTTTTCAAAAGTTAAGGAAAAATCTATTTGAGCAATGCAAGCCTAAGCTCCACCAGCCAAATGCATATAGTATTATAATCCACTTAAAATATACTAAGGTATCACTTGCCAATACTATTCCAAAGTATTGACCCTCTGTGGCTGTAACTTGTATTGTTGCAGGTTACTCCGATGATGATTAGGAGTCATGAGTCTACACTCAACATGCTTGCCTGTGGCACATGAAGATGAAGACTTATGTTTATTTACTTATTCCATAAACACTTGTACTAGGCCTTTGGCCCTGAGTTGTAAAAGACTATGTTTTATCTCTGGAATGACTGTAATAAACGACCTTTGTTTCTGTGTACTTCATCTTAAACTGTGGATGCTAGCATTGATCCAGGGACTAGCATTGCAATCACAGGGATCCTTTCCTTTACGAAGGAGGGATCTTACAATTGCGTCGTTCCGTATGAAATTCCATACCAACCAATTCGGTATCCAATACCCAAGAACCACATTGTTTAACAAGCAAAGAATACAACCATAACCTGTATATCATCTATATACCTAAATTGGATATTTCCAATCTTTTCTTTTCTGCCAAATATATTTTATAGATTCTCTTTTAGCATTTCCTTTTCCTTTTTAAAAGAATCTATCAACATCAAAAGTGGCGCCATATACATGACACATAGTCCAAAGCGTGTATATTCAAATAATAATACCTTTGGACTTGCACTTTGAAGTAGATCACCATCATCAAAATGATCGGTATTCTTTCAAAATCCATTCTTTAGTAATCTTTTAGTGTAGTAAACACTTTACATACATCTTCTATTCATCCTTATCATGACGACTTTCATGATCAAGCTACTGTAGCTTATAAAGGCGAATCGTGAGTATAACATTACTTTCCAAAACCCTTTTGGATGATTAGGATGTCTAGCATCTCCAACCTTCGTAAATTCTCATCCTATATGAGAACACATATTATACTCTATCATATTGCAACCAAAAAATTGTTTCCGATATCGTTATATCTGTCACACATGATGGTTTCTGGAACAATTCTTTCAGCTCCTAGATAAACTTGATATTAAAACAATCAAGAATCATGGAGGCAAACATGATACTTAAGATACTAACACTGGAATTGTTACTCTCGATTTAATACCAATTATTAAATTTCACGGAGTAAATAGAATTTTGCTGAAAGTTTGCAATAGGACTTTAAACTTTAGATTGACACTCAACACAATACGATACCAGTTCGTAAAGTATATATCCAGAATTCTATAGTTCTATTATCTCAATTACAACTATGCATAAGGTGGTGAACGAATGCCAATGACTACAACAAATTATGCAAATTCACTTTGATTTAATTTATGATAAATTGAGTTCTACTAATCCAAATTAGAAATGAACTCCTACTCAAAAACGACATCCCTCGTGTCTTTTTGGTGATTACATGAACCAAATCCACTACACCAAGTCCGATCATCACGTGAGTCGGCGTAGCATCAAAGGCGAGCATCCATATGGTCATCATATCAAAACATATGACTCATGCTTAACCTTTCGGTCCGTGTTCCGAGGCCACGTTTGTACATGCTAGGCTCGTCAAGTAAGAACCTTAGTATTCGTGTGTGTAACTGTCTTACACCCGAGATATGCTCGTGGATTCAAGTATACCCGATCATCACATGATGTCTTGAAGCGACGAAACATTGTCGGTGCATACTTAAGGAAGAACACATTTTTATCTTGATATCTAAATGAGGGATCATCTTATTATGCTAATAAAACGCCAAACAAGCAATATAAGATGCTATCAAACATCACATGTTTATTAGTGGAATGATATGGTTCCCGCATATGATCTCTATCATGTGCACCGTGGTATGACCACTATCATACCTTTATGTGTAAATCCAAGGTCTATGGAGTTTACACGTTATGTGTGTTGTAAGAGTATCATCTCATACTTCTACTTACAACATCACCATATCATAACACTAGCCCAGCAACAATCTAAACTAGACGCCTCTAATTTATCCATTGCAAGTTTTACGTGGCATGGGCTTTCGAAGATAGAACGTTCTTACCTACAAACATGAACCACAATTAGGATAACCAAATTGTTGACAACTCGTTGCAAATTAGATATTGACTATAGTAGGAGAGACAGACACCCGCTAGCCACTTATGCAAAACTAGTTGCATGTCAAGCGTGGAACAGGTCTCATGTGCGAGGACATGTAAAGTTTGTCCGGGCCGCTTCATCCCACTATGCCACCAATATCCAAAGTACAACTAAGAAGCAATAAAATTATCATCATCACCCACATACTCATATGTGTACTACCCGTGCAAAGCATCTATGCATAGATCCGGCTCTGATACCACTGTAGGGTTCACAACATAGAAAACAAAAATTTTCCTACGATGGGAACAACTATGTACCAAGATCTATCTACTAGATACAAGCAATGGGTGGATATAAATCCATAGAATACATACCCTCGAAGACCGAATAGCGTTAACGAGGTTGTACTCGTTGATGATGTAGACGAACGCTTGCCGATCTCAAGATCGTGATGAAGTCCATCTGGTCCAGTCAGTCCAGCACGATCAAGTCCAGCACCTCAAAGCAGTGGTGCATCCGTGATCGCACACACGTACGGGTACCCCGACAACCTCCGCGCCCTCGCTCCAGCGAAGCAGCGGAAGCAACAAATCCTTCCAGAAAAATCTACCGGGAACATGTATCTCGCTGATCCGAGACCATCGGGAAATTCTAAAGGGGGGAGAGAGATCCTTCGCGAGGAGGTGTGTGTGAGAGAGAGGGAGGGGGCTCCTTTTATAGGGAGAGGGGGGCACCCAAGGGGTCATGCGCCCAGCCATGGGGCTGCCCCCTCCCCTCCTTTCATTCATGTGGGTGGACACTCCACTCACACAAAAGCCTTGCAATTCCCTCCACTCAAAAACCCACTCAAATTCCCATTAAATTTCCACCAAATTTGATGCAAACTCTCATTAAATAAAACTCCTTTTATTTATTCAGAATTTTGTCAATTACTTTAATGACAAACATTCAAATATAACCCCTTGCTAGTATTTCATTTCACATGCAGAAACACTTTCTGCAATTTCACCTGAAAACCCGTTTCGGTATCTAGTGAAATAAATTCTTGCGCTTGTTATTCTTTTCCTGGCATATCATTTGCTCCGAATGGTGTCGGTATCCCTTAAGTGTGTCACCCTACGGTTCGCGAATAATGCGTACATGATCGAGACCCTTCTCCGATCAATAATCAGTAGCGGGACCTAGAGATCCATACTGACTCCCACACATTCAACGATGACTTCTGTGATCGTGTGAACCTTTTACACTAGTATCTTAATCCCTTTGTTTCACGATATATTACATGTCTGAGATTCGATCATCGGTATCTCCATACCTAGTTTAATCTCGTTACCGACATGCACTCTTTTATCGTTCCCGTGATATAACATTCTAGTGATCAAATCACTTGCTTGCAAGCTAATCAATGTGATATCACCGAGAGGGCCCAGAGCATATCTATCCGTCATCGGGATGAACAAATTCCACTCTCGATCCATGGGTCTCAACTTAACACTTTAGTAGTTCTGAAGCCATCTTTATAATCACCCAGTTACGGTGTGACGTTTGATGTCATCGAGAAACTCTTCCGGTGTTAGTGATTGACATGATCTCATGGTCTAAGGATTAGGATCACTTCGTAAGTTGTTATAGCAATATAAACTCAATGACTTTGATCGTAATGCTATACTTCGGATGAATGTTCATCACACCATTACACTAATGTTGTGACCTCGTTATTAACAACATCCAATGTCCATGATCAGGAAACCTATGATCATCTTGTTAATCAACGAGCTAGTTTATAAGAGAGGCATAACTAGGAACTACCTTTTTGTTTATTAAACACACATGTATTAACGTTTCCGTATTAATACAATTATAGCATGTAAAATAAACATTTATCATAAATAAGGAATACGATAATAACCACTTTATTATTTCCTCTCGGGCATATTCCCTTCAATTTTTGGTTCTTGAAAGCCTTGTGTATGCATATTTACTACATATCTATATTATGGCATGCTTGCTTTCTTTGATCCAATAAATAGGGGAAACTCCACCAAATCCCATCGGCTAAGTTGTGCATGAAATTCAATTATATGCACATATTTATGTGGAGTATCTCCTATGTATTGTAGTTGCACTAACTACTTTGGTCCCAATAAGTTTGGAGACCATTTTGTACTTAAATGTGTTTTAGATACATTGGATATATATTGGATGTTTGTCTCTCAATCTTGAAGAAGTGGTGCGTTAATGAAAAGTGGAGGCATGCTATAGGATGTTCATTGATTTCATATCCTCTACATCCTACCAATTATATCTCGGTAACAAGTATCTCTTTCTCATGCTCATATATCTTGATTCCAACCGTTTGTCGGTTGCCTTCTAGCATGAATTCATGTATTTGTAATTGTTGTATCTCTAGCCATGGTATTAAGAGAACTCTCTATTGTATATGTGTATAAGTTGAGATGAGTATATATATTTGGGACTATAAAAAATCATGCATATGATCCTCCAATCCCAAATAGGTCAATCTAGCAATTTAATTGCCTATCTTTTCCTCAACTTCTCTCATGTGCAATAGTGAGATTTTGCTAGTTAAATTTTTCTTGTGATACTTGTTGCCTTTCTCCATATATTCCAACTTTCTCCTCTTCCCTTGGTGAAAGTTGTAATATATGTAGTGTGTTGGTGTTTGAAGTCCATTAATGTACAATAATACATATGTGAGCCTTTGGCCATGCTTTGAAGCAAAAAATCTTATTGATATATGTTATGACTTCATTTTTGCCTTTCATGTGCTTTCTTGTATAATCTTCTTTATGTGTGCATATTTCTTTTTTGGAATATGTCTTTGTGATATTTTCCACTTAGATACATATACACATATGAGAAGATAATTTTAGTTGATTTTTAATCCTTGGAGACCACCTTTCTATTCCTTTTGATTCTTCGGTGGCTTCCAAATTTAATTGCCTATGAGTGCTTGTTCCTCTTGTTTGCACATTTTGGAACTCATATATGTTCTCTCATGCCTTGTATTGTTAAATGAACATGGATGAGTGAGGATTCCATGATTATGCACCTTGTTCCCAAATGCAATTATCATAATTGGTGCATTATCTTTGGGGAGCTCATCCAATTCAGTTAATAATGCTCATTTGTCTTCTTTTTTCATTTGTTGTGTCTTAAATGATTATGGGGGAGCGAAGATTCCATATTTGTGCAATATGCATTCTAATGCATTTATTTTGAATTGTGCACAAATCTTGGAGATCTTCTCTATTTGTTATTTAAAACACTCTTTTGCTCATATCATAATATCTTGTTGTTTCCTTTTGGACCCATTTATTGTTTTCAATTGATTTATCGGATCTTGTGATTGCTTGCGTCATTTGTGATGCGTCATTTTATTTTATTTCTTTTGGAAATCTTTGGGTCCTCGATATAGTTCTACTTCCTCCCAATTATTCATCATTGGATTTGTGTGAATGCACACCTTTGGAGGATTTATCACTATATTGGCCTTCTAGAACTTGTCACCCATTTCGGCAATCGATGCCAATGGGGGAGAAGTTTTAGAGGGTTTAAGGGAAATAGTTTATGCTTTGAGTTTGTTCTTAAGCATTTGCCTTTCATGCTCTTGCATCGTTGTTATTGCTTAGCATGTGGTATATAGTCGAAACTCCACCAATGATAATGATTGGCAATATATGCAATGAAATTCAAGTTCATCACACATGCATAGATTGTGGGGGAGTTTGCTCTATATATGGTGGTGGTACCAATATCACATACTTATGTAGTATTTTATTCGTTAAAATTCCTTATATAAACCCTCTTAAAGGGATTGTCATCAATTACGAAAATGGGGGAGATTGAAAGAACATATGGGCCCCCATGTGTGGTTTTGGTAATTAATGACAATCTTTATGGACTAATGTGTGTATTAAGTTGCACCTGTAGGATTTGTCCATTGGCCTCGCTTGGAGCATGTGTTGGCTTCAAGTTCGATGATATGAGGAGAAGATGTGTTGTGCAAGCTCAATATGCGCCATCTCTAGAACATCTCATGTTTGATGCTTGTCATATCCTCGGTGATCATGGATCGATGATGAGGAATCAAGAAAGGTGTTCCATCTTGAGAAGGTCAAGTTCGTCTACATCGAGCTCAAGTGGAATGCTCAAGGCAAAGGTATAATCTTGATAGGTTTTCCCTTTTGCCGGTCTCATGTTATGTGTGGGAGACCGAGTTTAGGATAGATAACCGTACTATCAAGAGGGGCTCTCGAATGAGTAACTCGGTCACATCGTTCGGAGAGATATCAAACCTTTGCATACTTGCATCATCGTATTTGGTTGTTATTTGGTCTTGTCCATGTGAGGATATAGAGCTTGTTGTAATGTTCATAACAAGCTCTTGTTCATCAAAATCGGATTTCCCTTTTATATCTTATTGCATTTTGATCTTGGAGGTTTTACCGGTTTGTATTTTAGAGATAGGTAAAACCTTACATTATTTGGTTCTTACTCATGTGAGGATTTAGAGCTTGTGTTAATCTCCATGACAAGCTCTAGTTCATCGAAAACGGATTTCATATGCATTTTCTATTACGTTTTTTATGTTGGAGGTTTTATCGGTTCGTCTTTTTAAGAGAGGTTAAACCTTTCGTCATTTGGATCTATCCTCCCTTGCTGTACTATGATGTTTCTTTGCATGATCTTTTAGATCTTGTTGTCCTCTTCGAAACGAGCCCAATATCATCAAAATCGGAGTCTGGATGCAAAAGTTATGGCCGTTTTCGTTTAGGGGGACCGGTAGTACCGGACCAGGGTCCGGTTGTACCGGAGGTCCGGTAGTACCGCCCCTTAGTACCGGTTGGTACTGAATAAGGTGCGTTTGGCGTCCTGAGATCCCTAGGGAATGTTCGGTAGTACCGGGAAAAAGTCCGGTAGTACCGGGATTCGCGTTTTTGGGCTTCAACGGTTGGATTTTGGGGGGACCTATTTGAGGGACCTTCTTCCCCAATGGATACCCAACCATTCTTGCAAGTTTTCCCCTCCATTGTTGACCTTCTTGAGCTTGCTTTCTCTCAATCCCTCCAATGATTCTTGCATATTCTTGAGGGATTTGAAAGAGGAGATCTAGATCTAACATCCCACCAATCAATCTCTCCTCTAAGTGAGGGGAACATATTGGGATCTAGATCTTGGAGTCTTTTGTGGAATTCCTCCATTGTTCTTCCTCTCTTATTCCCCCATAAGCTTTTGTAGATTTGGTGGAATTTGGGAGAGAGGGATTTGAGCACCTTTGTGGTGTTCTTGCCATTTGCATTTGGTGCATCGGTTTGAGTTCTCCTCGGAGGATTTGGTTTGAGTTGCTCATTGGAGCTTGTCCCTCTTGGGTTCTTGGAACCCTAGACGTTTTTGTGGACTTGGTGGCATTTGTTGAGGCCTTTTGTGTCATTTGTTGGGAGCCTCCAATTAAGTTGTGGAGAAGTGCCCCAACCTTGTGAGAGATTCCGGTTGCCACCGACAAGTGCACCGATAGTGGAAGCCTGGATCGATCCCGTTGGGGTGAGATTCACCGGATAATAAGGGAGGCCTTTTGTGGCGTTGGTGGTTTGATACCACCCCCTCTCCAAACGAGACGTACTCCATGTTGGGAGGAACTCGGTAAAATATCGGTGTCCCCGCGTGCCTCGGTTATCTCTATACCCGAGCTCTTTACTTATGCACTTTACATTGTGATAGCCTTCGTGCTTGAAGTAATATATACATTGCTATCACTTTGTTGCTTGTATTGCTTAGCATAAGTTGTTGGTGCACATAGGTGAACCTTAGTTGTTCTAGGTTGTGCTTAACAAAGTAAACACTAGTTTTATTCCGCCTTTGTTGAGCCACTCTAGGAAAAGTTTTAATTGCCTATTCACCCCCCCTCTAGGCGACATCTGTTTCCTTTCAGAAGCCCTGCGGGATCTCCCCTCTACTTCCGACACCACGCCGTTGTGCTGCCGGAATCGCGAGGAGAGAGCTACAACCTCCGCTGCCTGCTGGAACAAGAGAGAGGAAGGTCTTCATCGAGTACCATACGTGTGACCGACTACGGGAGCACTGCCGAAACGCGGCGCCGGAAGGATCGTCTACGCGATCTTGAGATCGGCAAGTGAACGACTACATCACCCACGAGAATATGCTCTCGTTAACCGCTGTGGATCTTCGAGGGTTAGTACTCTATCAACTTGTTGCACTGATCTAGTAGATAGATCTTGGCTTGATCATAGATTAGATCTTGATTGTGTGTTCATGCGGTAGAATTTTTTTTCCCATGCTACGAACTCCTATGGTGGTATCAAAGCCGTGTCTATATGTAGATCTGTTGCACAAGTAGAACACAATGGTCATTGTGGGTGGTGGTGCTTTTATTATCAATTGCTTCTTGTGTACTTTGCATCTTGCGGTATGGTGGGATGAAGCGGCCCGGGCTAACCTTACATGACATCGTTCACGAGACTTGCTCCACGCTCGACATGCAACTTGTATTGCATAAGTGGCTTTTCGGGTGTCTGTCTCTCCCATCATAGTAAAGATTCAGTTTACAACGGGCACTTGATAGTTCAAGCATCAACGTTGTGGTTCTTGTTCGTAAGTTAGAACGACACTTATTGAAATCCCCAAACCACGTAAAACATGCAAAGAAAATTAGAGGCGTCTAACTTTGTTTTGCAGGGATGTGTTGTGATGTGATATGGCCATGATTGTGATTATATATGATGTATGTAATGTTCCTTATTGTAAGTCGGCAACTGGCAGGAGCCATATGGTTGTCTTTTAATTTCGTCTAGACCCGTGTGTCTATTATTCAAAGTAGTTGTAATAGTTGATGCTGGTGGACGACAACCATGGAGCGGCGCCATTGACCTTGACGCCACGCCGGTGATGATGGAGATCATGTTCGTGCTTGAAGATGGAGATCGGAAGCACAAGAAGAAAGGCCATATCATATCACATATTCTGAATTGCATGTGATGTTAATCCTTTTATGCATCTTGTATTGCTTAGTTCGTGACGGTAGCATTATAAGATGATCCCTCTCAAAAATATATCAAGTTATAGAGTGTTCGTCCTTAGTAGGCACCATTGCCAAAGCTCGTTGTTTCGAAGCACCACATGATGATCGGGTGTGTTAGATTCTGCGAGTGTATACAATGGGAGCAAGCCAGGTTTGCTCATGCGGAAGCTAAGGTTTGATCTTGACGAGCCTAGCATGTACAAACATGGTCTCAGAACACGGAATACCGAAAGGTAAAGCATGAGTCATATAGATGATATGATGAACATGATGATTGTTCGCCTTTGAAACTATATCATGTCACGTGATGATCGGACTTGGTGTAGTGAATTTGGTTCATGTGATCACTGAAACAATGTGAGGGATATTCTTTTGAGTGGGAGTTCAATAGCAACATGATTAAAAGTTGAACACTATTTATCATAAATTAAATCAAAGTAAATTTGCATAGTTGTTGTAGTCATTGGCATCCGTTTACCACCTTGCGCTTAGTTATAATTGAGATAATAGAACTATAGAATTCTGGTTAGTTACTTTACGAGCTGGTATCGTATTGTTTTGAAGTGTTAATCTAAAGTTTAAAAGTCCTATTGCAAACTTTCAGTAAGTTCCGGTTACTCCGTAAAGTTTAATAATTGGTATTAAATCAAGAGTGACAATTCAGTGTTAGTGTATAAGTATCATGTTTGTCTCCATGATTCTTGATATTCAAAAGATTGTTTTAATATCAAGGTTATCTAGGATCTGAAAGAGTTGTTTTAGAAACCATGATGTGTGGAAGATATTGCGATATCTGAAATGATGTTTTGGTTGCAACATGAGAGAGTATAATATGGCAAAGTTTATATTCTCATATTTGATGAGAATTTGAAAACGGTTGGAGATGCTTGTCGTCCTAATCCTCCAAAAGGTTTTGGAGAGCAACATTATACTCGCGATTCACCGTTATAAGCTAAAAGTAGCTTGATCATGAATAGTTCCATGATAAGAGTGAATATCTGATAAAATGTTTACTACACTAAAAGATTACTAAAGAATGGAATTTGAAAGAACACCAAGTATTTGATGATGGTGATCTACTTCAAAGTGTAAGTCCAAAGACATTGGTATTTAACTATACATGCTTTGGACTATGTGTCATGTGTATGGCTCCACTATTGATGTTGATAGATTCTTTCGAACAGAAAAGGAAATACTAAAAGAGAATCACAGAAATATATGGTAGAAAAGAAAAGACTAGAATTGTTCATCTTAGGTATATAGAGGATATACATGTTATGGCTATACTCTTTTCTTATTAAACAATGTGGTTCTTAAGTATTGGATACTGAATTTCTTGGTGTGAATCGTCAGACGAACAACACAATTCATGAACTACAATGGCCTAAGTAACTAGCAAAAGAATATGTGATGATGTTCATCGAGAACAAATAAAGGGTTGTTGTGTTGCTCTTTAACATCAAAGCTTGCCTTTAAGATTTTTTTATCAGGTATTATGAGAACAAAAGGGTTGTTCAAATAATTATCGTAATCCATAAAAGATGGATGATTTACAAATCTCGTTGGATAAATCACATCCATAAAAATATTACTAAAAATGTCGAAAGACAATTGATAAGAAAGATCACCTAGGAAGTGACATCGCCGTTTAAATTATATTGGAAAGAAAACATGAAGAAACTCCATATGGATGGAATTTTGGAGTCTTTTGATTTTTGATCAAATGACGCTTGTGAAATTTTCCTAGAGATAATTAAAACTCCGCTCATAGGACAAAGGGAACGGATGACTAGCTTTTGGAACTTGTACATATTGTTGTATAAACTCCATTATGTGTAGTCAAGAGCGATAGATTTCAACTTCATATGCTTTCTCCGAAAATTTGAGTGAATATATGAATATTTACTTAGCAAGGATGAAGTGTGAAACATTTGAAAAGTTTAAAGACTTTCAAGATGAAGTGCAAAATCAATGTAACAAGAAAATAAAGAATTTATGATAGGATCATAAAGGAAGATATTTGAGTTCTAAAGTTTAGCATAACACCTAAGATTTGAGGAATCGCTCCATGGATTTGCGTTTCCTGAAACACCATATGAATATGGAATAATCGAGATATGCAATGAAACCTTGTTTGACATGGTAAGATCAAAGGTGTAATTGATAAAACCGCCATTATATTTTAAAGATTAAAGCTTTAGAGACTACCGTTTTTCCACTGAAAATAGCTCCATCATAATCCGTTGAAACGACACTATATAAAGTTATGTTTTGGGATAAAACCCAAGTTGTCATTTCTTAAACATTGGTATGCTATGCATAAGAAAGATGTTTGCAACCAAAATGGGATGAACATATCTTTGTATGTTATTTTGAATAATCGTTGAGTATTCCTCCATAACACCAAAGACAAAAATGTTTGTCGCTTAGAACGTCAAGTTTCTTTGAGAAAGGAATTTTCCGTGAAAAGTTAAGTGGGAGGACAATAGAACTTTGATAAGGTTAAAAGAACCTTAGCTATATGTGCAAAGTTGCGCAGCGCTGAAAAGTGTTCTGGAGGCAGCAACAGTGCTCATGGCTCACGTGCCTCAAAGGTTGTGGTCACGGAGGTCTAAGTTCCTATTGAAACAAGTAGGTCGGGTAACCAATCAAATACCAATATTTGAGAGTTAAATCATTATTTGACAATAATGATACGACTATACGTAAAGAAGCGATGATGGACCCTGACTCCGTCAAATGGTTTGAAGCCATAAAATTCGTGATAGTTCCATAACGAGAGATCAAGCTTTGAACTTGAAAGACCCTCTGAAAAGGTGCAAGACCTTACAGTCGTATTTGGATCTATAAAGAAATAGACATGGATGTTTCACATCTATGAAATTATCGACATGTCGGGAAAGAGTTCACGACAATGTTCAAAGAGTTGACTATGACAAGATTTGATCTTTCATTAAGCGATATTTAGTCTAGACGGATTAATGTAGCAACCACTACATATAATTTTGTTATGTGGTAGTTGAATAAACAAAACAAGTTCTTCTAATAGAATGGTTACCTAGGACGTGTGCATGACACGGTCCAAAGGATTTTGTTAATTCAAAGGATGCTAAAAGCATATGCAAACTTCAATGGTTGAAGTAAGCATCACGGAGTTGGAATCTTCACTATGATGAAACTGTTAAAAGAGTTTAATTTCATCGGAGACGATGAAGATGCTTGCATTTGCAAGAAATTAAGTGGGAGTGCTAAGAAATGTTTCGAATACATTATGTGGAAGACATATTGTTGATTGGAAATGATGTATCTTTTTATTGACACAGGTTAAGAATTTCATCTCAATAAAAGGCTTAGGCAGAACCCGAATATTTGGCATCAATGTCTATATGGATAAATTGAGACGTTAATATGGTTGTGCCAGAAGTACATAGATGATATATTGAATGAGTTCAATATAGAAACTACAAGAAAGGTTCTTGTTGCACAGGAAGGATTGAATAAAGATTCAAGTATTTTTGATACTTGATATATAAAATCACAAAGAGTACTTTATCAATCATGTTGTGATGTGTACAAATCTAGATATGTCCTATGCTCTAAATGTTATGAGCGTATACCAGAATGATTGATAAGATGATTATTGGATGATAGTAAAGATATTCTTATGATCTTTTAGAAGAACTAAGAATATATTATTTTGTAGAAGTGACAAATAGATGGTTAGTTCATTGTAAAAGTATTACATTGATACTAGTTTTGTCACAAAGTACAAATTAAGTTTATCTCTATCTAAACTAAGGGTGGCACAATATGATAGAAAGTAAGTTCCATAATGGATTTGGATGAGTTACAAAGTTAAGACATTGTGACAGATACTACAACAAAAGGCTAAGTATATGAGTGCTATAATAGCAGCAAAAGAGGGCATTTGTGTCAAGTAGTTTGTTATCAAACTAGGTGTGGTTCACAGCGGGATAGTACTATGAAGATATATTGTACGACAATATTATCAACATGTTTTAACTCCAAGGAACTAAAGGTCTCACCAAAGGACCAAATTTATACAAAGCCATCTCATTAGAGAATGAGTGATGCGTAGAGACGCAAAGACATGCAATTACGCACGGACCTGAAAGTGTCGGATACGGAGATCAGTTGACCACTAGCAATCGTGTAAATACAACATCGGAAAGCCATAGGTGTTGAATGCACAAAGGTTTGAAACTAGATTATTGACTCTAGTGCAAGTGGGAGACTGTTGGAGATATGCCCAAGAGGCAATAATAAAGTGGTTATTATCATATCTTCATGCTTATGATAAATGTTTACATACCATGCTATAATTGTATTAACCGGAAACATTAATACTTGTGTGATTTGAAAACATAAAAGAGTCTCTAGTAAAGCCTCTTGTTAAACTAGCTTGTTGTTTAATATATGATCATGGTTTCCTAATCATGAACATAGAGATGTTATTAACAACAGGGTCATATCATTAGGAGAATGATGTGATGGACATACTCCTATAGTTAAGCGTAGCATAAAGATCAAGTCATTTAATATAGTTCACTTGCTATATGCTTTCTGATACATAGTAACATAATTGCTTCGACCATGAGATCATGCTAATCACCATCACCAGAAGGATGCTTTGATGACATCAAACACCACACCGTAACTGGGTGGCTATAAAGGTGGCATTGAGTGTTCGGAAAGTATGTGTTGAGGCACATGGATCAAGATTGGAATTTGTCCATCCATATGACGGATAGATATACTCTGGGCCCTCTCGGTGGAATGTCATCCAATTAGCTTGCAAGCATGTGGCTGGCTCACAAGGGATCACATATCAAGGGAACGAGAAAAGAGTACTTATTGGTAACGAGGTTGAACTAGGTATGCAGAGATACCGACAATCAAACCTCGGATAAGTAAAATATCGTGAGACAATGGGAAATTGGTATCGTATGTAAATGGTTCATTCGATCACGAAGTAATCATAAAATATGTGGGAGCCATATGAATTTCCAGATTCCTCTATTGGTTATTGATCGGAGAAGAGTCTCGATCATGTCTGCATAATTCACGAACCGTAGGGAGACACACTTAAGGATTCGATGTTGTTTAGTAGATATGGAATGTGAGTAAAGATACCGAATGTTGTTCGAAGTCTTGGATGGGATCCGAGATATCACTAGGAGATACGGAATGGTCCAGAGAATAAGATTCATATAAGGAAATTCCTATTTCGGAGTTCGGAAATGATTCCGGTGTTTTCACCGGAATGTTCTAAAAGGTCTAGAAGGTTCACCGATCCATAAGGGGAAGGGTACATGGATGTGTCATGACAAAGTCTAATGGTTGCATCATGTCCTAGGTCACTTGGCTGGATACTTGTAAGAGAGAAATCAAACTCTAATTTGAAAGTAAAAAAAGGCAGTTTGAAAAAGTCAAATCCCAACATGGTTTCCGAGTTAGGGAGGGTTTCTGAGTTAGGGAGGGTTTCCACCTGGGTTGGGAACACCCTTGGACGCTCCCCACCTATATAAGGAGGGGTAGGGGCGCACCCCAAGGTATACCCCTTGCCCTAGGCGCCCAAGAAACCCTAGGTTGGTCGCCGCCCCCCTCTCTAGTTGCGACCAATCTAGATCTCCTCTAAACCGCTACCGACTAGCTAAACTCTAGTTGCTAGCTACCTCTAAACCTCGGTCCTCTAAACCCTAGATCGCCGGGGCTCCCTCTACTCCACCATAGTCTCTCCGGCTTACGCGAATCCCTGCGGGATCTCCCCTCTACTTTCGACACCACGCCGTCGTGCTGCCGGAATCGTGAGGAGAGAGCTACAACCTCCGCTGCCTGCTGGAACAAG
This sequence comes from Avena sativa, assembly GCA_916181665.1. Classification (NCBI taxonomy): domain Eukaryota; kingdom Viridiplantae; phylum Streptophyta; class Magnoliopsida; order Poales; family Poaceae; genus Avena; species Avena sativa. The sequence goes on from OV702299.1 coordinate 512,816,610, forward strand.
AGAGAGGAAGGTCTTCATCGAGTACCGTACGTGTGACCGACTGCGGGAGCGTTGCCGGAATGCCGCGCCAGAAGGATCGTCTACGCAATCTTGAGATCGGCAAGTGAACGACTATATCACCCACGAGAATCTGCTCTCGTTAACCGCTTTGGATCTTCGAGGGTTAGTACTCTATCAACTTGTTGCACCGATCTAGTAGATAGATCTTGGCTTGATCATAGATTAGATCTTGATTGTGTGTTCATGCGGTAGAATTTTTTTGTTTCCCATGCTACGAACCCCTACAAAGATGTCGTGCAAGTTCTCATTGCGAGCACGTATGACTATATTTAGAGCATATGTCTAGGATTGTTTAGTACTTGGATGCTTGTTATTATTTATCTGCAATGCCCTAGATCTTAAAGTTACAAGTTTAGACTCGTTCATGCAACGCCCGTCCATCCATCCCTATGCCTACCGCACTCGAATCTCACTGTTTACTGTTACTGTTACTATTGCTTCTGTTTTACTGTTGCTGTTGCTACTATAAACTGTTGCTACTGACAAACTTCTGTGAGCAAGAACTATTTTCAGGTGCAGCTAAATTGACAACTCAGTTGTTAAGGCTTGCAAGTATTCTTTGGCTTCCCTTGTGTTGAATCAATAAATTGGGTAATACTACCCGTGAAGACTGTTGCGATCCCCTACACTTGTGGGTCATCACCCTTCATGCCATGTTCTTTATCTAAGGAGAGCGCATCTAGTGAACTATGGACCTCGGTCCAATCTTTACCATTGGTACTGGAGGGGGTTCGGATAATAACCTGAAGGTGGATTACTAGTAATAGATGCAGTTGGATGGTGGTCTATGTATCTTGTTGTATTGCCCAATCAAATCTCATAGGATCATGAATGTCTAGTATTGCATTATTATGCCTTACTCTGTCCTGTCAATTGCCCTGCTGTAATTTGTTTACCGAGCATGCCATGTTTGTTTATCTTAAGGAGAACACCTCTAATGAACTATGGACCCCGGTCCAATCTTTACCGTTGATACATCTTCCACTGTTACTATTTACTTTGTGCAAACCACCATTACCTTCCACATCATACAGTTAATCCTATGTTTTCAGCAAACCGGTGAGATTGACAATCTCACTGTTCGTTGGGGCAAAGTCTTGAGTTTATGTTATGCAGGTTTCCAAGTTGCTAGCAACACATTTGAGTCGTTTCCTTCCTCCTAATAGTTCGATAACCTTGGTTTCTTACTGAGAGAAAACTTGCTGCTGTGCTCATCATACCTTCCTCTTGGGGTCTCCCAACGAAGCTCAACAATCAGCTGAGCCATCGTCAGTGGCTGATAATTATGTAGAATTGAAGGTAAGATCTAAATTTAATTCCCATTATAGTTTTTTTTAATTTTTCCCTTTTTCCTTGAGATGTTGATTAATATTGTGCACCACAGAAATTTCATTAATTACATATTCAACACGTATGTGCAGCTCGTAACATATATTGATGATTAAACTTTGAACGTGAGCAATCAAAATAAATATTAAATCCTACTGGTTGTACAATTATAAAAAATTCTATGCTGTCAAAATTAATATAATTTATTAGGTGTTTGATTTATATTTCGGGACTCTGAATCATGCTTGAGAGAGAGAGAGAGAGAGAGTTGCCTCGAGTTGTATTTTTGTCAATATGTTTAATTAGTTCTCACTAAACTTTCCACCGTAGACAAAAGTGATCATTTAAGTTTGGTGGAAGGATCAAAAGATATGCATATATATGTAAAAAAGATGATATGCATTTGACTATATGTTTTTCCTGACCTCCGTTATGTCTTTAGAATAGTTGTGGTTGATAATTATGTAGAATTGAAGGTAAGATTTAAATTTAATTCCCATTATAGTTTTTTTAATTTACTAGAAAATAAGGCTTTGTAAACATTGGTATTATCAACAACATATGAAATTTTAAGGAGTGATAGCCGAGAAAAATAGGCAGCCACATTACGGAGCATCAGTAGAAGAGTGTGTGGAGGTGTGTAATATTAAACTGGGCACAAAAATTTATTTATGGATATCCATTACTTGGAACATATTTTGAACAAACTCCAAAGTTAAACTTGAAGATGGTGTCCCTTCCTAAAATATGACACATTACAGAGTGAACAGAAAACGCCAATGTTTCATATTTGAGGGGTAATGAGGAAATAAAATGATTCATTAGAGTGAGAACCTTACTTAGGCTTGACATGCTCCAGTAGGCCAGTACTCATTAGAGTGAGAACCTTACTGGGGCTTGAAGGCAACTCGAATATGCAGCTGTTATTAACACAAGACATCTCTTTGTTTCCGAGAATACAAATAATAGCTCCTTTCTAACAATACTAGATATCATCCTTCCCCCAAAAGACATACAATGCAACATCCATATTTGACAAGCAATCAGCCAAACATCATCCTATATAGTTTTATCATTTTCCTATACTTTTTACTTTACTTTACCACCTGAAACCCCTCTTTGTATTATAGTTGTTTTTTGTTATCATTCTTGGCATTATTTACTATCCTAAAAATTATTAAGTATGCACATATACCTGCATTTCTGCATTCATGTTCTCCTATGTATTTCACCTTACTTGTACCCTCTACCATTACATACTTGTCATTTTAAATTAATCTTCTCCCTTTTCATTTATTTCAGGTCAACAGGAGTGCAGACTAGTTTCTACCATACAAGACTGTGATGACACTGGTGGTTGGATTAGAGATCTCTTTTTGTTTTCCAGCAGAAGTGTCTTCAAATATTTATGAATGTTGCACTGTTAGGATATGTATTAGTCAGTAGCGATATAACTGGCATATGTACGTACTGTTAGATCAGCTAAACATATGACTGTTTAGGATCCTGAAGTAAATGACATGCATCACAAGCATGATGAAGAGGCTCACAGTTGTTACAATGAGGGACGTACGGTACAATAATAAATGATATGACCAGGCTGCTTGCATATCTAAAACAATTTGTTCTCTACTTTTTTTGCATGTATATTTGCATAAGTTTCACACTAGCTTGCACTCCTGCTACATGTGCTGGCGGCATAATTTGATGGGTTGTTGCACCACAACGGAAGGTGTTGTTGCCGTAGGTTACCCAATAATATCCTGTCCTGCTTGCCCTAATTAACACATAGCACATGTCCCCACCATTTCTCTTGAGATGTTCAGTGTTGGTTTCATCAGATAAGAAAAGCACATAGCACATGTTCGCTCCACGGATCTGTGTGCGATACTTTTTACTACTCTCTCCGATCCATATTAGTTGACTCAAATTTATCTGAATTTGGATGAATCTAGACACTATTTAGTATATAAATTTATCTAAATTTTAACAAACTCAAATCAACTAATATAGGCCGGAAGGAATATTTTATTTATTTTCACTATCTTCCTATGCTAGCATTGCCAATATTTTTGAAAATTGGTTACATGGTATAGAGCACAAGTTTAAGTTACTTTTTTGGGTTGGAGCGGTTGCTATTATATGGTCGTTAAGGCTATGTAAAAATAATAAGATTTTTAATGATAAACTTTGTACTTCTATACAGGTCATTTACACATGCACCAACGGCCTTCGATCATGGTCGGTGCTTTATCGTACGTACGTTCTTTGCAATCTTTTTATGGAGGTATGTTCGAGGCTGAAGGACACGGGTGTAATACTTAAATTTTTAAATAATAAAACGTCTTTTATCGAAAAAAATCTTTTGGCTGTGGTGAAAGCGTGCGATGCAGTACTAGGAGCATGTAGCTACAGGTACTAGGAGCATGAAAGCGTGCGATGCAGTACTAGGAGCAATCTTTTTTTATATATATAGGGGCGCGCGACACGTGTATGGTCTGTCATCCACGTCTGATCGAGGTGAGACGTAGGACAGGTGGTCAGGTGGATCAGTTTCAAATGTTCAATCCCTTGGCGGATCAGTTTCAAATGTTCAATCCCTTGGTCAAAGAACTGAATCTTCTATGTTCCCTCAATTTGTAAATAAATGTATTTCTAGCTTTTATATAACTCAAATTTTATTAAATTTGACCAACTTTATAGATAAATATAGCAACATATATTACATTAAATTAATATATTATAAAACTAAACTTAAAAACATATCTACCAGAACCAATTTAGAGTCATAAATATTACTCCATTTTCTTATAAATTTAGTCTAACTTTACTACTTTAAGTTAAGACAAGCTAGAAATATGCTTATTTGCGGACGAAGGGGCGGGCAGTGGGAGACGCCGAGGAAGCGGATCGGAGGACAGCCTGCGTGGCATGAACCATGATCTTCTTCTGCAGGTTACTGGCCGACCAATCAATCAGAATTCAGGATCTCCTGGCGCAGAGGAAGAAGTTTCGACACCCCAGATCCAGCACCTTCTCGTCGGGGTCCAGAGCTGCACAAGACATGGAGAATCCGCCGTCAGCGATCCATGCTGTACCAAACAGGGGGCCGGGGAAGCAGATCAGTTTCAGGAAACCGACGGAATTCTTCTCACCGTCGAGGGAGTACTTGGAGAGGTGCAGCTCGAACCGCGCGGCCGCGTCGTCGTTGGCGCCAGAGGCCGGGAGCGGCGGCCTGCGTCCCTCGGCGACGTAGGCGGCGACGGCGGCGCGCGCGAGGTCGGCCACGGTGGCGTCGGCGGCCAGCACGACGTGCACCGGCCACAGGCTCCGCTCCACCGTCACGTTCAACAGCAGCCGTGTGAGCCGCGGCGCCGGCCGCTCCGACAGCACCGCCAGCGGGTGGCCCAGCAGCGCCGCCACCGTCGCGCCCGCGCCCGCTCCGGCCGCCGCGTGCGCCACGGGGCTCCTCATGGCGATCGAGAGCGGAGAAAGCGAACCTTGTGCGAGCAAGCAAATGGATATCGATCTCGGTCGATGCTGGAATTTAGCGGTGTTCTGATCGGTGTTTGCAGTTTGCCCCGACGACGGACAGGCAGCGACGACGATGCTCATATATACACGCACGCCCGTGGCCGAGCGTGCGTGCTCACGGTGAAGGAATTCGATATCGTTTTGGTCGCCGTACGTCGCGCGGTAGGGGACGAGTGAATCAGCAGCACGGTGGTAGTGGTAGGTCCTCCGCCCGTAGCCGGCGTAGGTGGAGAGAGCTACGTAGATGCCGCTGACAGTGAAGAGGCACCTACGCTACGTAGGATTGGTGGCGCGGAGTTCAACCGGGGGAGGCGCTTTCGTCTTCAGTCGGGGCAACGTGTGTACAGACATGTCCACGTGTCAGCGCGGCCGTCTACCAGCGCAAAGGCGCGCTCTCCTATATGTTCGAAATTATAGGTCCTATATGCATACCTAGATTGTTAATTTAAGCAATAAAATATAACTTATATATCATAAAAATTATACCATTAGAAAATATAACCTCTAAGGTATCTAGTGGTATAATTTTTATGCTATAATATGTATATTTTGTTGTTTAAATTGGCAACCTAGTTATCCGCGCGAGACTTATAATTCCAAACGGAGGTAGTACTAGCAAAAGGAGTTGTCTACCAGCGCAAAGGCGCGGCTGTACTACATTAATAATCCTGAAACTTACCGACTATGTCTACGACAGTTCTGAAACTCAGGAGTTGTCCTAAGTCTGCTGTTTATAATATCATTCATATATGATACTATTTCTACAGTGCATGGTATTATACGATAGTTTATAGTAAAATTTAATAATTTATAGGTTGTATACACAATTTACATGTATTATGATTTTTAGTTTTACGTGCTATGATACTGTATTTACCTATGATACTCTAATTATCTTTTTTTTTGTTAACTGTTGTGCCACATTGGATTTTTGCCAACATGACATATATGATACTACTTATGATATTCCCCCTAGGACTAGTCTAATACTCACTCTCTTTTAAAATACAAGTGTTTTAGATTTGTGAAGGTTGTATCTATACGCCATTTAGTGTGTAGATTCACTCCAAATCCACACACTAAAAGACATTCTAGATACATTACCTTTATAAATCTAAAATATCTTATATTATAAAACGGGGGAGTACATAAGGATGTCAGTGGGTGTCTACAACAGTTCTGAAGCTTCGGAGTTGTCCTAAATACAGTAATACAATCGAGTACGTCGATTTGGAGGTCACGCTCTATGTAGAATTTTGTTTTATTTTATTTGAAAAAAAAACAAAATTTAAATATTAAAAATTCCAAAAAATATAGGAAGATAGGTAATGATTTATAATACGTGTTTGCAAAATATTATGTGAAAATACTTTGTATTCTTGCTACAGTAAAAAAGAAAACAATTGGGATCTGAGTGTGAAGAGTAAATTGCATCTCACACCAGACTTTGTGCAAACGTTGCAGAGAACACAAAAATAAACCTTTGCAGCTAGCACATGTTTGTGCCTAATTCGTTGCACCTAGCCCAAATCAACGTATTACTATTGCTAACAGGTAGTTTGACAGTCCGGGTGCTCGTTAGCTTCCGTGGCATCAATCGGCCCATCATAGGCCCTCTCTCGGAACCGACCAAGTTGAACTGACCCAGTCGATCTAAGAAAGAAAGAAAAAGAAAATTGAGAGCGACACCAGGCGATGCGACCTGGCGACAGGAGCGAGGCGAAGGCGGCGCGTCGGCAACGACGACGGTACCTGGTGACGCGACTGCGGAATCCAGCGACCCTCTCTATCCATTCTGTGGGTATGTGTCCCTCCTGCTCTCTCATGGAGATGGGGCACAGATGGTGCCGTCCGGGGACATGGTCGGCGGCAGTTCACGCGGCGCGCCGATTACGGCTCAGGCGGAATCCAGCGACCCCCTATCCCGGTCGTGTGGGTACGTTCTCCTCTGCCATCATCCGCCCCCTCTATTTAGTGATCTCGTGTATTTAATTCCGTAACTCTCTTATTGACGTAGAGTAATCGCAAGCTGCCTGAGAATATTGGGATATCGCCGCCACCATGCCAACCCTCGGCTCATGCTGCACCGCCACCACACCAACCCCCGGCTCATGCTGCACCAACACACCAACAACATGTTCATGATTTATGGACTGGAAGAGGACGAGTAAGGGGAAGTGACCATTACACCAATAGCAAGGGATATTCTTACTTCACAGTTGGGTTGGAAGCGCGACAGAGGGAGCAAGCCATGCAAAATAGTCAACAATAAGCCATTAAATCAAAAATAATTGTATGAAATGACACGAGCCATGTAATATTTGCAAGATCAGAAGACTCTATCTCTTTTGGATGTGCCACAAACACTACTCTTGGTGTTGGTAACTTTCGTAGCTTGTAATGTGCCCGGATACACTCTTTGGCTTAAATTGCTATCATTACAATGTTATTGATATATGGTGGTAATTGTGTTGCTGAAATAGATACCATTTTCAAATGTTATGATGCCAAATTTTCTAGTGTTATATGACAATTCTCTGGTATTATATGCCCAATGTTTCTCTTATGCAAGCTGGCAAGAGAACATTAGCAAGTTAATAGTATTATTTGGGCTAGGTGCAACGAATTAGAAACAAACCTGTGCTCGCTGCAACAGAAGGTTTGTTTTTGTGTTATGTGCAACGTTTGCCACAAAAGGGTGGTGTGAGATACAAGTGTGAACTCTGCAATTTTTAAATGGGCCTCTTTTTTTTTCAGAATTTGTCATATTTGTCTTTTTACTGCCCTTAAAATACAATGTATTTTACTTTTAGATTTTGTATACATGTATTTTACATTGTGGGCTACATGAATATATTTTCTTCAAAACAATTTGACGGTTTTTGAAAAATTTAAAAAAGTTCTCCATGAAGCCCATCCTCCAAATCGATTTTCCGTAATACAGCCCTTGATCTCGTTCTGAATATTGGGCCTCCCGCAACGCCTATCGCACCGCGTAGACTACAGACCCTCCACCCGGAAACCACCGGCGCCGCCGTGCCCGCTCCTTCCGTCAAGCCGTTCCGGTTCCTCCACCGCTATCCATGGCGGCGAAGCAGCCACCGCCGTCCGCTTCTACATCCGGGGCCGCGGTGTCCATGAAGGACTACCTCAAGCGGTACCAGTCGGGCCCCGCCGCCGGCGACCAGAAGAAGGCCAAGAAGAAGAAGAAGACCAAAGCCCCCGCCGCCGCGGGGGCAGGGGTGCTCATCGTGGACGAGGACCCCGTCTGGCAGAAGCCCGTGCAGATCGAGGAGGACGAGCCCGCGTCGTCAGGTTTGAATCCCCCAAACCCTAGCCGTAGCCCTGATAATCGAGGTTCCTGTCAGATTTGCGGTTGAGTTTTGATTCTAATTGGGCGCTTGCATTGGTTGCAGGGGACGAGAGGCCCCTGGTGGACGAAGACATTGAGGTCAAGCGGATGCGACGCATGGAGGCGATCCGCGCGGCGCGGCCCTACAATTCTATCGCCAACGATGGCAGCGGGTGGGTCACTCTGCCTGTCCCAGGGCCCAGTGGTTCGCCCCGCCGCCGCCGGAACGACACTCCGTCGCCTGAGAGGGGGAGGAAGGACCTCTCGCCCCCGCGGCGAAGGCAGCGGCAAGACACGCCCTCGCCTAAGCATGGAGGTGCTGCGGGGACCGACCTTTCGCCGCCGAGGCAGAGGCAAAGGCGACGTGACACACCGTCGCCGGAGGGTAAGGGCACAGCAGAGGGAGGCGATTTATCACCCCCACGGAAGTTCAAGCGGCAAGAAGATCACTCTCCTCCAAGGAGACGCTCTCGCCATGACTCTGAGGAACCCCAGGACCTCTCACCACCACGGAGGCGCACAAGGCATGACTCAGAGGAGCCTCAAGACCTCTCGCCCCCTCGACGAAGGACAAGGCATGATTCCGAGGAGCCCAAAGACTTCTCTCCGCCTCGACGACGGGCACAGCATGATTCAGAGGACCCCAAAGACCTCTCTCCACCTAGGCGCAAGACACGTCAGGATACAAAGGATCCAAAGGACATATCTCCTCCACGGAGACGGAAGCGCCAGGATTCGACACAGCTGGACGATCTGTCACCCCCAAGAAGGCAAAACTTGGGACAAAGCTTGGGGGATGGGGATATTTCACCACCAAGGAAGGGTCAGAAATTTGCATCGGACGATTTGTCTCCACCTCGTAAGGGGAGAGACCTTTCTCCTCCAAGGAAGGGTAGAAAGGAAGGAGCTGCAAAAGAGGCAAGGAGAGCTGGGTTGATGTCAGCGGAGGAAGTTAAAGAGGACATCAGAAAGATTAAGGAGGATGAGAAGCTCAAGTAAGTGATACTGATACTTCACGTCTTGGAATACATATGCTTACTCCTTTTGCCAAGATCTTAATATGTTATATGATATTTGTTTTTCAGGTTTGCAGCTCAAGATCCTTCGTTCACTGGTAAAGGGGCAAAGGCAGTATTCCGAGATAAGGAAGGTATGCACCATGTCTATGCATATCATATCTTTTTGGTATCAGTTACCTATGTAAACATTCCAGTTTTCTATGTTAACATTGCTTTTGTTACTTTACCCAGGAAGACGGATAAATCAAGAAGACATACAGAAGGCAAAGGGAGACGAGAAGCCAAAGGTAGATATATGCCTTTTTTCCTGAATTTTGGTGCCATCTTCTATTTTATCTGGTTATTTTTTGTTTGATGCCTGAACATTCAAATATTATTTCTAGCAGTAAGACGTATAGATTGAGGACTTCTTGGGTGTACTTCCTCCGTTCCCTTTTATTAGATATTTTGGCAAGCCAATTAGGCCTGCCAAAATGTCTTATAAAAGGGAACAGAGGCAATACTTATTTTTATCCTGATAGCTTGTCATTTTGGGAGATTCTTATGGCAGAAAATGCATTATGCGAGGAACTATTTTGCCTAATTTCTCTAGCGTCTGATGTACAATTTCTATTAAGGGTGAACATTTATTAACTTCTTTGAAGGAAAAAAGTTACCCTGGATGGCCAGAATAGAGGACGCACAGTGCCTGGGACAGTGGACACCTATCCTTTGTATATGAACAAACAAGGCTCTAAGTATTATAGGATAGCACTTGACCAGTTAATATAAAGCTGTAAATATGAACAGTCCACTACTAATAATTATTTTATTAAAAAGGGACGAAGCTTATTAATGTCAACTTTATTCTTCATATACTAGCTATCACTGTTGCGTAACCAAAAGCTATACCAAGTTCCCCTGTTTCCTGTGAGTGCTCTATTCACACCGTTAGCTATTCCCATATAAATCTAAATAAGACATCTGCTGGGGATGATAGAAATCCGACTAGTTCTGTTTAAACCATCGCATTTATTAGAGAGAGTATGTAGTATGGAACAAATGCAGCAAATGACGAAATGATCACCTACCATACCCCCCCCCCCCCCTCCCTCCTTCCTTCCTTGCTCACTTATCTGAACTCAGTTCAACATAGGATCTCGATCTTGGATGTTGCTGTTAATTATAGCCTTATGTAGTAACTGACGTTCTTCCTGTTGGCAGGAAAAACATATAGAATGGGGTAAAGGGTTGGTGCAGAAGCGAGCAGCTGAGGCTAGAGTGCAGGATCTTGAAGATGAGAAGAGCAAGCCATTTGCGCGATCAAGGTACTTCTTATTAAACTCGCACGAAAAGGGTACTTAGCACATAATCTTGTTGACTCGATTGAAGAATTTGTGTATTAGCTGATATAGTTCTTGCTTTGAACAGTGCAATCTTTATTTTTGGTATCTGTCTTGTCTGATTTTTTTTGTCCAATTGAACATGAAGTTTTCAAACTTCGCTTGCAAGTATTCAGAGTTGAGCTTGTTTGCATGTAGGGATGATCCTGAGCTTGACAGCATGCTGAAAAACAGACTCCGATGGGGTGATCCTATGGCTCATCTTGTCAAGGTAACTGTAGCTTTTTATTTGGAGTTGTTTAATTGAAATTATCAAAGCTACTTCTTCTGGTTAATGAATGATATCTGCTAATACATTGCAGCGCAAAGAGGACTTTCTGCTTGATGACTTGGGAGATGATGAAAAGATGAAAGAATCTGGCTTTATAGTTCCTCAAAATGTACCTACTCACAGCTGGCTGAAACGTGGTGTAGATCCTCCTCTGAACCGTTATGGCATAAAACCTGGTCGGCATTGGGACGGAGTGGATCGCAGTAATGGTATGTACCTTCCCAATTCATTCATTTTTCTCTTCTTTCTGTTATTCAACCACGTGCCTCTTCGCCATAGCCGGTGGCAAAATAAGAGCTTGGTTTAAATTTTTGTTATGAACATTGAACACCTTCCTGTGTGGGGTTGTGGTATGGGCAGAGACTGGTACCTTTAAATGAACCAGAACGATTGTTTGAGTTCCATTTTTCAGATTTATGTTTCTTCTAAGAGGAGCGCTCTTGTTTTGCTGCATTGTTACTGGTAGATGAGAAGGAAAAGTACATCATCTTAACATGCTCAACAACTGTAAACTGTTAAGTCATGCTGTCATGTTTCTGAGACATTTGCTGCAGTCTGTTCATTCATTTGTTTGCATATTGGGTTTGTCATAGTCATGCACCTGACTTACGTGAGCTGAATTATATTGACCTGAACAGAACATGTCATCGTTTTTCCATGGAAGATAAGCTGTTAGCAGAAAGTTTGTATAACCCTTAACAGTTGGGCTGTCAATGGGGAGTAAATGATGACTCATAGGTTATAGAGTTCTCTACAAACCACAGCCGGATATTTCAATTTTTAGGAAAGATATGTTTCTCAGCATTAAATGTTCAGAACCTAGTTTGTGTTATAAAAGGCAACTGTAAGATGGCTCCTCAAAGAAGTATGGAAAGCACAGAGAGTCAGACATTTTTGCGTCTTCATTTGTTTATTATCATAATCACCCCCCATTTCACCATATTAATTTGTCGGGTACTCCATATGAATTCACATAGTTCATCATGTGTTGTGTTTTTTTTGAACCAGTGCAATTTTCTGGCCCTTATTAGTTGGTGCAGGTGTCAGAGTTTGTCCTGCATTTTGCCATGCAAATGACTGCATGTTATATTCTCGCTGAATTGTAATGCGCAGTCGTCACTAAATTCATTCCCATGTACAAATGACTGCATGTTATATTCTTGTTCAATTGTAACGCACAGCCGTCACTAAATTCATTCCCCATGTGTTTCCAGGATACGAGAAGGATATGTATAAGCTGAAGAACGACAAACAAGCAATGGAGCAAGAGGCCTATCTTTGGTCTGTCGCAGATATGTGAGCGTCGCTGCTGTTCCAAGAACATGTATGTCTGATCTGATACATCAGTACACGTGGATCAGTTTTTGAAGTTGTGCAATGTGTCCAAAAAGGAAGATGACCGTTTCTTGTTCAAACATATTTTGATCACCGGGAATGTTTTGCTCGAGTAGCCCCATATAGTTTGCTCTGAAGAAGCTCGGGGGAGCAACGGTTTTGTTGTGTATTTGTTAGATTTTTGCTACACTCCACACACTTTACATACATTTTGTAACATGTAAGCGGATGTACATGTATGTTCAAAGATTTGATTTTAGCACAAAGAAGATTTTTAGTGCCATCTCACGCTTGCTCCGGCACGCTGCTGTACGTCTCAGCAAAGTATCCTCGCCCATTCCCGTGTCTCCCCTGTTGAAGTGTAGTGTTCTTCATGGCGACGTGCAACAAATTCAGAACTCGCTAGGTCTGCTGTTTTTGTGTTTGTCAGCATTGATTCAATGCATGATTTCAAAGTAGAAATAGATGTTCAGTTCTGAAATCCTCTTGAAATGCTGCTGAAATCTTGTTTAAAAGTTTCTTCTGTGTCTGTTTGAAAGGTAAGGCCTCTCAGCTGGGTCCATAGTGTTATTTTGGCAAGGTTATTTTGGAACTTTAGGCTTTGATGACTAGTGCTCAATTTTATTCTCGGTCAGATAAAACCTGATACTGAACTTAACCCCCAGACTGTTAGTCGAAGCCAGGAAAGGAGCCATGTCTTCGCGGCGGCGGCTGCTCTCGCTCCTGCGCAGCGCCCGTCTCGCATCGGCAGGTCGTCTCGCCGCCGCCCCGCCTTCCAGGACCTTCAGCCTAGCCCCCGCCGCGGTCGCATCCACCTCAGGCTCAGGTGAGCGCTTCCCCCGTGCCCGTATTCTCCGCTCCTCCTCGCATGATCCCCACGCCCGCGAGGGTTTGTTTAGCAGCGAGGCGAGGTGTTCGGCCTGCTGGATCGTGCGACCAACGCACTCTGTGTTGAATTAGCATGTGGATGTACAGGTTGCGATGATGTTCCGGATGCACTGAGAGAGATAGGTGGGGATCACGACGACCTAAGCCTAGATTAGGGGGAGTTTGGTGAGGCTTTGCTATTCTCCCACGATTTGGTAATGCCTTCGATACCATGGGGCCGGACTGGAGTCTGCAGTATACTACATTACTGTTGGAATTTGAATGCGAAAATTGCCAATTATTTCAACAATTACAACCTGCGTGTAGATTGGGTCGCCCACTACCACGGAATATGCAACACTAGCTAGCTCGTCCATGGTAGTAGGTTTGATGGCAAAACCGTTTTTGTTCGAATCGAGATCTTAGATTAAATTTGCCCTGCTGCTGTTGTTTCTACTGCAACTAAGAGTGGTGGTACTGCTGGTCATGATCATTTCAACAAGCTGCGTCATTTTTCTCCCTCAGGTTCTAGCGATGGCAACTTCAGCAAGAAGGGTTCGGCGTATGGCGCTATACTGATTGGGCAAGCAGGTATCATCTCTGCATATGCGCCCTCCCTTTTTCATGCATTCCATGCTGCTTGGCTGCTGCTTAATCTAGAAATGTCAGATCTGGTACCATGACAATCCTAACTTTATTCTTGTTTTCAGCTGTTTTTCTCGGCCTGAGCGGCAACACTGTATTGGCTCAGGATGATTCGGTTGCTCCAGCTGCTGCAAGTGAGGAAGCCGATGCAAATGCTGCTGGCCTACGTCGTATTGAAGATGGTTCAGTGATCTCAAACGAACACACCATCAAATGGAGACTGTGCACCGATAATGCCCGGGAATTTTTCCTGAAAGTAAGTATCTCATTATCCTTAGCTTCATCTGGAAAAGAAGTTACTCCTTCCTCCCTCGTTCGAACATAATTCCCTTTTCTAGATGCGTTCACCAAAAATGATGCAGAACTTGACCATAATCATCTCGATACATCATAGCCTAGAGAGAACAACTCTAGTGCTTAGTCCCCTGATGTTGACCGATTTAACCTGTTTGGTCTACACTTTTTGCATTACCTGTTGCAACTCTTGCTATGAGGGTCAGCCCTTCAGTTTCCTCATGAAATCATTTGGAACTGGAAGGTTTAACCTGCCATAAACTATGTGCTGTTTTGATGTTGATTTACTGAAGCTGGATTGCTGTTTTGATGTTTGGTCTACACTTTGATGGTAATTCGTCATTATGTTTTGGATTGCTGTCACTCGAAAAGTTTGGTTTTAGCAACTTCCCGTAAGTACATGGTCCAAGACTTGCTTCATTGAAGAAATCATGCAACTATTGAACATTTGCATTAAGTATGACTGTTTGGGCCATATGCCCTGTGCATTACAAGTTTTTAACACCTTAATGTTGCTTGGAGTATGACTGTATTAGAGGAAGAAAGGAGGGGCGTCCTTTTTAGCTATTTGTATGACTGTATTATAGTTGTTATTATCCTCTTATATTCATTTTCCAGGGAAAGCTAGATGAAGCTGAGAAATTGTTCAAGGCAGCCCTACAAGAAGCTAAAGAAGGATTTGGACTGAGAGATCCACATGTGGCATCAGCTCTGAACAACTTGGTAAGTGTTACTATTGACTATGAACTGAAGAGTGAAGTAACATTCTGTTTTCCTTTCCAATGAACGGAACTGCAGCTCATTTAAGTCCATCAGCCAAATTATGAGTTTTAGAGCCTGTTTGGGTTCATAGCAACACATGAAACATCACCACACTTTGGCACACTCCCAAGTTCAGCAAGTATGACCGCGTTAGTATTTTTTTTGTAGTCACATATTAGGTAATATTCCCTTTTCGGTCATGCATGTCATGGACTCAAAAGGTGTGGCAGATTCTCTTAGCAATGCGTAAGTGCGTGCAGATTTTGTTGCTCTAAACCATGCAAGTTTGGCAATAAGTGTGTGGTAAAGTTTAACAAGGTTGGACACTGAACTAAACAGTCCCTTACATATCCTTGTTCACTTGCCTGGTATGTTCAACTGCATTTATTATCATACCATTATATGCATACCTATGTCTATTTTGTAATAGTTAAACTGCACGCTGTACCGACAACTTAATGGTACCTATTAAATCAAATGTTCTGATAAGTCAACTAAGAGCTCTTGTTTTTATGATTTATAGATTTTTAAATACTTGGTGTATCAAGACTAAACTAGATTCTGTGCACTGTATTTTAGATTGACATTACAAATCTGCATGTGAAGTTTTATCTTGCCTGCTAGCATGAGATGCCCATTAAACCCGTAACCACTTAAGCTTCCTACCCAAACAACTTTAAAAGACCGGAGTTGTTTGTTTGTTGTACCAAATCCTCATATACAACTTTAAAACATCTTCAGCACGGTAGTTATCCCGTTGTGGATCTAAGTCCACAACAACTTTATTACCCCAGTACGTTAAGTTGTACCGGTTGCATTAGACACAGTGACACTCAAATGGTTTTTGTTTACAAATTTAAATAGGCAGGCAATGTCCTATCTTGTGGTACGCTTTTGTAAACCGCTCTTAACAGTTAATACTAGTCTTATCTGAAACAACATTCATTTTTGTTCCTTGTTTCTAATACTATCCTTAGTTTTGCAGGCGGAGTTTTATAGGTTAAGAAAAGAGTATGAGAAGGCGGAGCCATTATATATGGAAGCAATTGAAATCCTGGAGCAATCATTTGGACCTGATGATATACGGTACTTTGAGTTTTAAACTATATTGTTTTCTATCGCAGGGGTTTATAATTTACTGTTTAGGGTTGAATAACAGTATAGGTGACACAGTATTTTTCCTATTACACTGTACCGGTTATGCATCCCTGCCTGGTTGGTATGTACTATTGTTGTTGAGTGGAAGAACGGTGTGCACTTCCCTCTGTGTGTGTGCGTGATTTTTTTTTTGGAAAGAGTGTGTGTGCGTGATTGATCACACTAGTTGATGCATATGATGTTTCGTCTAAATTCCCTGTGTTGTAGAACTTCCTTAAATTTTTATTGCATAAAAGATACGTTACATGCCTCTTGTAGAGTTGGAACAGCTTTGCTAAATCTTGGGCTGTATTATCATATTCAGCGCAGGTTTGATCAAGCTCAAACATGTTATGAGGTACCTACTTTTAACTCATGAATCTTCTAAAGTTCAGCTCTTATGCTTATTGTAAGTGTTATTGCATAAAGTTTGACAAGCTTTTAAATGAAATGTTATGTAATAGCTCAGTAGGGCTCTCCCTTACAGTTCTAGGAAGAAAATGTAACAGCTCGCAGGCAGTAGTTTGTGAGGATTGAATATATCAGAGCAGTACCATTTTCTGTTGCTTACCTTTATATGTACTCCTTCTGTTTCAAAATATAAGATGTTTTAGCTTTTGTGGAACACATGTATCTAGACATCTTTCAGTGTATAGGTTCGGAGTGAACCACATACTAAAAGGCATATAGATACATTCGTTTCACAAAAGCTAAAACATCTTATATTATGGAACGGAGGGAGTAGTTGAATCTTGCTGGAGCAATGATGGAGCCATTTGTCAATAATCTTTGCAAAGCTGAATAATGTGCAGCATCTCATTCCAACTTTCTTAGGGCAGGTACAACGTGGCACTTATTTAGAGGCGCTAGGAGTAAAATCCTGCCTGTTTTGCCGGTTCTCATAAAGATCCCAGGTTCTTTTTAGACATCGACGCATAAATGAGAGTCCGACGCTTAGAAACCGCGTATGAGATACTGCTGCTAGCGCCTGACGCTTGTGCACCATCGGGGTTTGACCTTTTTAGCGCCTACGCAGGCGTTTTGCAGTGCACATGCCCTTAGAGCCAGGAAAATCGAAGATAGGAAATTAAAAGACTTTCTTAAAGAAACATAGCATCGTTGTAAATCATTAGACTTTCTTAAAGAAACATAGCATCGTTGTAAATAGACTTTCTTAAAGAAACATAGCATCCTCAACACTGCAAAAGCTCATGTGGATTCTCATTTGTGCTAGATGAAAGCATTAGCATGGTGCACATCTTCTATCTTGCTGTTACTGTTCATTAATTTAAGTTTCTCTACTTGTTTGAGTTGTGCTCCTTCTGGCCATGTGCAACCTAAAAGACTAAAGAAAGTCCTTGTGGAATGATATATTACAATTGAACCATGAAAGGGAAACATGTTTAGCCATTGTAATTCTTAATATAATTATTTCATAAATTTTCTATCGTTTATGCATGTTTTCTGACTGTAAACTTGCTTATATCATTTTATTTTTCTGTTGTTTCTTTTTGCAGCGTGCTTTGAAGGTAATGAATGTTAATTCTCTGGCCTCTTTTTTCTTTGCATGTTTGACATTCATTATCTGAATCTCATATATGTCACCTATGCCACCAAACTAATCAATATTACAACAATTGTAATTGTTTGTTGGGTGACGCATGGCACATAAGCAGACCAAACGACAAGCCACCAGAGAAATATATTATTATTTGTGTCATGACCAATTTGACGAAGCATTAGAAAATCTGTGCATGTAAATCGATGATGTGTACATGAAAAACTTTTCTAATTCACTGTTGAAGGCCAGCATGACTAAGCATCAGTTGATCTTGTGTATGGATAAAAACTTTATTGTTCCATGTGAATACTATTAATATCCAAGAGCTTGTAGTCTCCTTTCCCCTCTTGTTAGTATTCCGCTTACTTTAGCTTTATTTATTTTCTTTAATCATCTTAGTGATACATATCAGTTACTGATCTAACTAGAAATTAAAATAATATGTGCTAGCTTTTGTTCAGAAATAATATACTTGGCTGGTTTTTGGGGTAAGGTTTCTAGCCCTTCAATTTTAACTTGTCATGCAGATAGAAGGACGTGTTATGGGGTTTGGTCACCCAGATTATGCAAATACGATGTACCTTCTTGCCAAGGTACAACTGCTCTGTTGCTGTATAAGTTACTGTTCTATATTCTCTCTCATTTTTTTCACAGACATCTCTCTCGAAGGTCAGGAGCTCTGCATTTCATTAAGACTATAATTGCCGAGTTATTTAAGTGAAAACCAGACACAATGGACAAGCACCTAGCTAAAGTAGGTCCTGACTCCTGAGACCCACATGTCAATAAAGCGATGGAGACACTTTTGTGGTATGTTTATGTTTAGTTTGAGCGCAAGTTCACCATACCAAATATTTGGCTCGCCAGAATTTTGCCTAAGGTTTTGCTTGCCCATAATGCCAGTGTTGGCAATAATCTGAAGTAGATTTCGAATGGGCATGCGAAAAATTTGCAGCTATCCAAGCAAAGACCAAAATTCCATTTATGACAAAAACTTGGTGTTTTGGACACCAACGAAAGATACCCTATGTATTTCCTTTCCTCGGCCCTGAGCCATACAACACAGACACATCTAGTTTAACTAGTCCCTGTACCCCGCTGGCTTTGAGGGGAGATGAAAGGAAATGTGTTCATTAAGCATATATTGACGTTGTGAGTTGTGACACTGTTGGTGGAAACAATGTATACTTCATGGATGTTATTCAATGTCCATGACTCCATGCTAACTGAAATGTGCTTCTGAAAGGCAATCATGACTCATGACGGTCGTCAGTGACCTAACAGTACAGTGTTTGATTTATGAGTGAAGATATCAACTCGAACACGTCGCCTGATATGTCAGCGCCATCACCAAGAGGTTGTACAATACAGTTCGGAATTACTTTGAGCTATCTGCTGAAGTTCGATTACATTTTGAAGTCCAAACACACCCCTACAACCTGTAGAACGTTAGGTTTATGCAAAACATAAACTGTATAGGTTTTCCTTTTGCAACATTAATTCCCTCAGACAGTTATTGGATCACATAGTCCCAGTTGCTACAGCTTGGAGCTTGCAGCTGCCTCTACCATTACTGACAGCTGTCAGGCTCCAGAAAAAGTTTTATAATATCTTTCTATTCGTCAGCACTGTGTCCCGGTGCTTCCGCACCACCATTACCATGGTTCATGTGGCAAGCAACAAGGAAAATTTTACTCTGCTCCATGCATTGGAAGTTAGCAGTGCAGGCTCAAAACATTCTACTATATGATAACATAGCCAGAACAGTTCATCATTTTCTCACTTTGTTAATAACATAGCCAGAACTTGTCTTGAGAAACATGAGATTAGAATGCATTCTCAGAGTACTGGAGAAAACCTGGCTTTGATGATGTTGGTCAGCTGTGAAATAAACTCAATGGCTTTACCTGTATGCTGTGTGTACCATAGTTCACAATTTATGGATTTCCTTCAAGGCTCGCTGCACATAGCTCATTTCATCCTTGCATTAAGCACTTACACTCCTTGAGCTCACTTTAAACTGTGTGTTTTCTTGAGCATTTACCTCATTTTGGCGGTTCCCTTCTCCTAAATAGATGCAATCAATTGCAATTATTTACCAGAGAAATGCCTTTTCAAACTCTCTGACAGAAGGCTATCTCTGTGAAGCTAAGTTTTATACTGTTGTGCATGTTCTGCTTCATGTAACTTTATTTCATCTTTGCATGAAGTGCTTTCACATAATACCCTTCTTGAGCTCACTCGAAACTGTGTTTTCTTGAGCATTTCCCTCATTTTGCTGGTTCCCTTCTCCTAATAGATGGAATCATTTGCAAATTGCAACTAGTTAGTAGTTACTAGAGAAACGTTTTTTTCCAGCTCTGTAAACTGTCTTCTACTCTTCTGTCAGAAAAGGCTAAACCTTTCTTTTCCTGTCCATAGGTATTAAGTCAACAAAGAAAAGGAAATGATGCAGAAGCTCTTATCCGAGAATCAATTAGGATACTGGAGGTATGTTTCCATTTCAGAGTTGATTTTAATTTATTTCTTTTTTGTGTATGAAAGGGTTTAATGAGGATTAACTTAGGAAGCTGGACTTGGCGAATCACCCGCATGCATACAAAGAATGAGGTTTCTCTCTTTGGTAAGCACCTACTGTCAGAGATATCCTAGCTCTCAATAAACCAGTAGGCTTTTCAAACTCATGCATAGGGGGTTGTTCTATGTGGGTGTTCATAAAAGAAATATGGTGCCTTTTGCTATTCAGACACATGACATGTATATGCCCAAAGTTGCATATTAAATAGAAACTTCAATGCGACAACAATGCAACATGTCGAGCAAAAGCACACTATGGTCTTCACCTGGGAGAGGAAGCGCAGGAAGGAGGGGGGGTAGCTTGGCCTGGTTTATATGTCCAAACACGAGGCTGGTGTCTAATTTAGAGGTCTCTCATTTGTTGTTGCATCCTTTCAAGGTTCATGGATGATGGATTCTTTTAGTACTCCCTCCGATCCATAATAAGTGTTTCTGATTTAATGCAACTTTATACTAAATCAGCGACACTTATTATGGACCGGAGGGATTACTATATTTAGGATGGTTATGTACAATCAGTTGGAAGGACACTGTAAGGGTTGGGAAGATAGTGGAAATTGTGGATGACACCTAAAAGTGTCTCCAAAAGTTAGATATGCTCATTTCTTGTTCAAATCGATAATTCTTAGTTTCTCCAGGACTCGAAAAAAACAGCAGCCTCATTGAAAACGTTGTGTAACTGTTAAGGATCTGACAGGAATCATTACATGTCATGAAAGCCAATTCAATTATGAAAACGCTTCAGTTCAGGTGGAGGATTCCGCTCGCGCAATCCTCACCTGGTACCCACCACCTACCTTATCACCTCACCTGGATGTCTCCCGTCCACCTACCTCACCCTTTCCTTTCTCCTTCCTTCCGCCTCTGTCATGCATCCACACTTCCATGCCATGCCCTTTTTTCCTTCCTCGACAGCGGTGTCCCTGCACCTCCCGCTCCCTTGCGCTGGCTCGTTTTGCTGCTGCACAGATCTGTGTGGTGTTGCTGCAGAGGGGCTAGCCGGAATTGTGGTCACCGGCATTGCGGCGAGCTAGATCCGGAGCTGCAGCACTCAGGGGCAGTGCTGCGACCGCTTAGGGGAGGGGCTTCCAAGGGTGGGCGCTGGCTGGAACTGCAAGCCATCAGTGACGGAGCTGCAAAGGAGTGTTGCAGATGCTACGAGCTCCTACTGCCAGAGCTGCAACAGGACGACAGGGGAGCTACCAGCCCTTGACGTCGGAGCTGCAATGGAGCATCGACAATTGCTGCCAGGGGCGGATGCCGATGCTACCGTAGGCGGACAGCGTTGCTACCATGGGCAGACGGCGATGCTACCATAGGTAGACGGCGATGCTACCATGGGGCGGAGCTGGGGGCTGATTTTGCTGCATACTTGTTTCTTTTTTTCTACATACTTCTGCTACATCGACGTTTCCGAAATGCTGCAATGCTTTTTTGTGCATTTTAACACCACAGGAAAAGTTGTTGGGACGATGCTACAATAGCACACATTTTTTGCTACGAGTTCTCCGGCGACTTTTTAGTCCGACGTGTTCTTTTTTCTTTTATTGTGGTCGAACCGTTTTTGCTACAATGAACCAAAAGCAGGAGGATTTTGTGAGGAAATTGGACACGTGGCGGTCATTGGAGGCGGGGGTTCCGGGGGAAATATCCCCCAGGGGAAGCCCAGAACTGTCTTCAATTATTCTCACTCTCACCAATTGACAATGTGCATCTTAATCTCGCCATGACCCCAGATTGTGCCATAGATCACTCACATAACAGATGTCCACACCTCTAAAAAAGCTCTAAACTACCACATCATAAATTTTAGCTACTTAAAATGTCAAAATGGCAGAAAAAGTCACAGGTGTAGTATCTAAGGCAGTCTACATTTTTGGACATCTCAGGTTACATTTCAAGTCTTCGGAGATTCAGCGGCACCACACTAAAAGTTTAGGGACCTTTGATATAACTTTCTCTTTAATTAAATCTGCCTTGCTGAAAACATTTCTCTATCTGACTGGAGATAGTGACGTATTAAACTTAAAAAGTTGTCTAGATTCCCTAAGCTTAAAACGTTGTCAATCTTCTTAAGTTCTTTTTTTTTGAGGGAAAGCCTTCAGGCGCGCTTTATTTCAATTTGAACAAGGTTACATCATTTGTTACATCCGGTAAAATAAAACTGGGGGGTCGCAGTCCCAACAAATGAAATTATTAAACAAACCCTAGCAAGTTTATGCACCACACTGTTTGCCTCCCTGTAGCAGTGTTGTACAATTCTGCTGATCCTGCTCGCCATTTGAAAACAACCTGCTAATATAACTAAATAAGGGCTCCAAATCTCAGTGATTCCATTGAAATCCTGAACGAGTTCAAGAGAAGTTTCGATTGTAACCGGAGAGCAGTCCATTTGTTCAATCAACTGAAGTCTCTTCTGCAGTGGTTGCATCCCATAGATGATTCAAAGGGAATCTTGAGCCGGCAATGGCTTGGCCTCTGTCATCATGCAGAATCGCAGCAACAGCCCCTGATCCATGCATCAGTGTTCAGCTTGTATGTATTTGGAGATGGTCTGCACCACAACACATCCTTAGGTTCAGCTTGTGCTTCAGGTCTATCTTCTTAAGTTCGTAGCAATGAGCACATCTCTGTTTTCTCTTATTCCATGCTCTGTCCTGTTCTGTTCTGTGATCCTAGTTTTCGACTTCACTTTTATCTGCATGCATTATTTGTTCATGTTTAATGTGCCTTTTTTCCAGGAGTTGGTGAAGTCAAAGCGACTGGTTGAAGCTGAAAATTTGCAAAGGAAGATATTACATAATCTGGAGCTTTCGAAGGTATGCTCTATAGCTTTATTCCTATGCGAGTTTTTCAGTGTGTGCTGCGTGAAATTGATCATGGCCATAATTATGATTCTTAAATCGGGGCTGAGTTCTGCATTATCTTTGCCCTAAACACAAGTCTCTGTTGATTCAAGGTTGAGTGGACTACGAGGTGGACGGACAATGTTTCACTCATTTCCTAATTTCCACTGTATAGAAGTTAGCAAGCAAGTAAACTACTTCCACAACCAAGTGTATTGAAGCACAGGTCACAATATTGCATGTTGAATGTACGGGTGCATCAATGCCTCATTTCAGCTCTTGGCCTACTAGTTATGTATACTTGATGGTATCAACATAAACTAGAAGAAAAGTTCGACTGGTTAGCTAGAGGGGAACTTAGTTGAATAGAATCCTTAATGTGCAAATTTTGGTGATCATTGACATTTCGACTGGTATAAATTCTACCACAACATATTAATAGACCACTCATTAACATTTCAGATAGTACAAAATCTATGAAATATTGTCGCTGTCACATTCCGTAAGTTTCTAGTCCAACTAGCAGTCCATAATATTTCTGATAAAACATACTCCATCCGTCCGGAAATAAGTGACTTGAATTTGTCTAGATTCACATGTATCTAGACACGTACGTGTCTAGATACATGTGAATCTAGACAAATTCAAGTCACTTATTTCTGGACGGAGGGAGTATATGAAACAAAATAAAAGCCTACTGAAGAGCAGAAAAGGAAAAGGGGACATTGACACACACTATTGACCAAAGCCGATCACGAATTAGCCCTACGAAAACTACTGAAACATATCTGTGGAACTGTTTGATAGGGATGGGATTCCTTGGATACTACAATGGCAGCTGAAACCTTAAGTGTTACTCTTCAAAACACCGGAGAGTTGAAGGAATCAGAAGAATTATTAGAAAGGTAAGAAGGTTATTCAATAGGTTCCTTGGTTATTTTTTAAGTTTTCTTACTTAAAGGTTTCAATGGTTATGATGTTTAGATGCCTCGCAGTCAGAAGAAAGATTTTCTCTGAAGATCATTGCGAGGTTTGTCTCACCTTATATTTGGTTTTTGATGATTTTTTATTATAATATAATGACATCTTGTTTGACCAAATAAAAGCATCGTGACCAGTTATCTTATGTGCAGTGGACGATATAGCCTTGGTAGTATGATGTTTACACTTGGTAGTATGTCACAAGCTTTCTTACATGGACACTCTTACAATCATATGCATATTAAATATCCCTTTGTTGAGTGAAATATTTGTATATAGGATGTCTTATTTGACCCATATAGCCTGTCTAGGATGACTTGGCTTGGGTGGGCTATAACCCTACCGTGGGCTCGGACCCTGGAACCTGATACCCCCTACATAGCTGGATCCAATCTGAACTGAATTTTGAAACCTTAACATTTTTTTTTGAAACGATCGTATTTTATCAGTGGTTCATTACCCATTGTATGTTTTTCTCGTTGCTACAGGTAGCAGGTATATTGGTACACTTGGCAAGGCTAACTTTGCTTAAAATTACTAGAGACATCAAGTTGAACAATGACCTGTCTCCATCTCACCTTGTGAAGGCAAAACAACTTGTCAATGATTCAATAAGGTACTGTCTTTTAGCTCCAGTTTCTTACATTTTCTGATCCATAAACCCAATCAGCACGTCAAAAGGTAATTTTGTTTTTCAATAGTATGTCATAAACTCATAATGTAATGAATTCTCTTGGGATTTTCTCATATTTAAAGATTATCCTTTGAAAGGTAATCTTCTCATTGTTATCTATGGTTTTACCACTAAACTTGCTGGTGTCATATTTTACAAGTTACCCATAAAATGTGATTGTCTGAACAGTTCCATTGGTGAAATTTCAACTAAAAATTTCAAATAGGAAAAAAGGTGGTATCTAATTTCACAGATCTGTTTGAGAGACTGCTCGCCTTCATTGCTATTCCATGATGCTAGAATACCATTTAACGTAATGAATTGCTTGAATCTTATTGAAGTCTTATTTCATCATGGTAGGATAACAGAAGGAATATTGAATCCTTTGAGGGAGAATCAGAAAAAACTGAAAAGCACAATTGGTGTGGAAAGAGAGAAGATTGGGGCAACAGCTGTACTTGTATGTTTCTACTTCCTACTCACCGCAAGTAGGGAGTATATCTTAATATTTGCTATCATGTTCATGATTCTGAACCCTTCCTATTGTCATTCTTACATTTTTTCTCTCCTGCTTTTGTGTTTATTCAGTTTTGCTTCACGGATTAAGCATGGGTTCTATTCACAACCCTCAGGGTTTCATGGATTGCATTTTAGTTAAACCATTTGTGCTTTAAATTTTCAAGTTGATCAAAGTTACCATAAAACTTCCATTTAACATCAGCTTGCCTTTACCTTTCTTGTGGGTTCATCTTCTTAACCAGGCAGAGGCATGAATACCATGCTTTTTTAATTAATAATACCTATTATTGCAGTTGCAAGCACTTGAAGTTCTCGGACTTCTTGAAGCTGTAAGAAAGAGAAAACAAGAGCCAGGGGTATTCCTCTAATACTTCATTTATGCATGTGGCAGTGATCTAATAATATCTTACACAATTTATTTGTTTGCTTCTAATACAACAATGTCCGCTCTAGAAGTTGGTACTCTTGCTAAGGCTTCCTTGGGAACATATGAAGCATGGATACTTCAAAATTGCTGCTGTACGCATATCAGACACATGTCGGCTATTCATATGGCCAAATAAACAGCTGATAGGTGTTCGATATGCCACATTGCGTCTCCATTTTAAAAATAATTTTGAAAAGGTCTGATACAACACTGACTCATGTTCTAGTTTACTAAATCATGTATTTTAGTAATATATTTTAATTTATTCAGATATAATGGATGTCTTCCATTCTCGATGGCCAACACAAACGATCTTTAGAATTTGTTCGCAATGGGTGGGATGAGACTCATTGCTCTGATGCTTATTTCAATGGGGGAAATGCTGCCGAGTCTTATAAATTGATCGATTTAATAAAATTGAGGCACTAACTATAATAGTCGTAGTGAGCTTATGTATGGCAAACATTTGCTTGGTTGTTACGAGTTCTAGACTTTAAACTGTCAAATAAACATGGATATAGTTGCTTTTGCCGTACTTGATCAACTTTCCCCTGTATTGTGTTATTCATACCTAATTTTCCCCTGGTATCTTAGCTGACTGGGATCTCTTCATTTCAGTCTGATTATGAACAAGCTGAACAAGCTCTGCGCAAGTGTATTTCACTTTACAACGAGGTATATGTCAGATCTTCCCCATCATTTCCGTATTTATACAGAAGCAGTCAACAAGGCATCAGTCGTGCTGCACAATTGGATGTAAATTGGCAGGAACTAAAACAATAACCATTTTAAACACTATATATTTACTGTTGCAGCCTCGTACACGAAGTGTGGTGTCTAAATACCTCAGGCAGCAATATGCGAGATGCTTGAGCAGCCTCATGCTTATTATTCAGCATGATCCAGACATCTCGAACACGCCTCGGATGCAGGATCT
Source organism: Avena sativa (assembly GCA_916181665.1). Taxonomy (NCBI): domain Eukaryota; kingdom Viridiplantae; phylum Streptophyta; class Magnoliopsida; order Poales; family Poaceae; genus Avena; species Avena sativa. Next base: position 512,843,118 of record OV702299.1, read on the forward strand.
GCTAGGTGAAGCACAGCAAATAATGAAGGAATTGGGCGAAGAGAAAAATATGAAGTGATTTTTTGTATGGACGATATGGTGGTGACCAGAGGAATAAAACATGGCGTACAGAATCATATGGATTCACGGCTTATAGAAGAAACCAAAAGTCCAGTTTTTGCCAATTGTACAAAACGTTGATACATACACGATCAGTTCTATTGGTTTTGTTTATAGCTTTTGACCGTTTCTGCTCAGTAGTTTTAAAAATGTTAATCAAGTCTTTTTCTCCTATCTTACATCAATTTCTCCCAGCATTGTTTTCTCGGCTGGATTGCTCCTCCGATATAATACTATTATAAAATCTATGGAATAATGGCATGCATAACGATCCTTGTGGAGAATTCTCTGTGGATTTAGGGTGATATGAAAATTTATGTGGATTTAGGGTGGTATGGAGATTTCTGTGGATTAAGTGTGGTATGAAAATTTCTGTGGATTCAGGGCAACGAGGATTTTTTGTATTACCCTGAATCCACAGAAATTTGCGCATATGTTATGCCTTGTTGATTTACCTATGATTTCTGATCAAGTATATGTCATAGGGTTCACAGAAGAGGTATATACATCTTTAGTCTTACAACTTGCACCGTAGGATCGTTTTAGTCCCACATCTTGTAAAGTGAGCAAAATTAGTCCCACAACTTGCAACGCGGGAGTATTTTAGTCCAATTCATTTGAATTTTTACATTTTCACCAATTTTATCAACTCGTAGGCGGAAACTAATTTTGAAACCGAAATGTGCCATCGTAATTTTTGCAAAATAAACCCTATGTATTTCTCTCCAGTTGAGACCTTGATACAGCCCCATCTGATCAAATTAAATAATAAAATAACAGGTTACAGTGACAACAATCGAACTCAGGACCTGAGTGTTGAATTAGTATATTTTTGCCAATACAACGCACATAGACATTTGATACTAGAAGAACGCTTTTTAGGTTAATTTTAGGCTGACTCGTCTACCCGCTCGTCTCCAAGAATATACAAGTGTTAGGACATATTCACCGAGTCGACCTAATATGTCTAAGTGCGTTCGAACTCTTTCTTGCGAACGTGCACGACATGCGCGGCGTCCTAGCGGTATGACCTATCTGGCTTGACCTATCCGTGCACCAAATCTGGACAACGATTGCGTTGGCTTGAACGTGGACGGACCGCGTGAATGTCCTGCCAGTCGGCCAATCAGGACCCATATATAAGTGAAACATTAATACTTAAAAAATTAGATTAGCCCTGTTAGTTAAAAAGTCCGTTTAAATAAAATAAAGAGGGGAATGCTACTGCTGCTGCCGCTAGAGGAGGACGTCGCTGTTGTCGCGACCACCGTTGTCGCTGTTGCCGACCCCGTCGATCGCCGGTCTAGCGGACCAGATGGCCCGCTGCTGGAGGCGTTCGCGGTGACAGTCGCGCGACTGGCCACGAACCGCAGCCTTGCCCGTCGTCTTCCTGCGGTCCTCCGTCGCCCGGTTCGCGAGGGCCTTCTCTATCTTAGCGGCCCAGTGGTCCCTCGTCTCTTGGTCAGCGAGCTCTGTCCCCACCGTCGCTGCTAAGGCCTCTGCCTAGCGCGCGGCTTCTGCCTCAGCCGCGATCAACCCCCCGGAGCCGGAGCACCGTTTGGGCCGAGGCCCAGCACCTGCGCGATCTGCAGGGGGCGACGATCTCCTCCTCCCCTCCTTCGCCTCCGGCTGATCCACCTCCTCCCCCTCCTCGTCGTCCTCCACCACGAACCAAAATAACCGCGATCTGATCCAAACGGACAGAAACAGACCATTTAGATCGACTGGTTGGGTCGGTCCGATGAAGATGGCCTTACATACGTGTCACGCAACATGCTAGCTACTCGCTCACACGGACATGAAGCACACAAAAAAGTTAAGTATAGTAGCACACACGAGTGAAGTGAAGCTTTATTAATCGAGTGTGTACACCCGAGCTACATATAAGTCTTTATTTTGGGCATTCAAAAATACATGTTTTAACTTGGAAAATTTATAGAAAAATACAAATTTTTAATCAGAATAATTTGTATTTTAGGCTCAATAGAAAAGTTAAAATTAGAGATCCCGGTTTGTAAACGATGCACCATCAAATCTGTTAGAATTTTCTTTTTTTAGTGTAGCCCCAATACATATCAATCCGGACTAAAACTTTGCACACTAAAATATTATATCATTGTCCACATGTCGTATATTGAAAGATGTTTTTGATACTTTAAATTGTATTTTTTAAATATTCAAAATAAAGGGTCCGGGTTTCAAATAAAGGCCTCCATACATGACGCACAAGATTATGCTAGGAATGGATGTGACCATTTTTACATCTGCATGTGCGCTTTTATTGTATAAAAAGAGTTCTACCTTTTATAATAAAAATCACTATTCAACATAGTGGCTTGAGGAGTGGATTACCAATGCAGAGGTCGTGCGTTCGATTCACTCCCTTGTTAGAATTTTATTTATTTTGTACTTCTACTGACATAAGGACCCACATGTTGGTCAGAACCAAGGACATGAGTGCCATAGAAAAATACACGAGGGTTATTTAGAAAATATGACGCCATAGGTTGACGAATTTGGTCAAAATATGTCAAACTCAATTAAATTTAATTAAATTGGACTAAAAATATTCTTAGAATGCAAGTTGTGGGACTAGTATTGTTCACTTTGCAAGATGTGGGACTAAAACGTTTCCACGATGTAAGTTGTGGGACTAAAAGTATATATATCTCTTCACAGAAAAAAAAATATATGTCATAGGAACCTATTAGACCTATTAGGAGCACAGGCACCCTAGGCGCCCAAAGACGGGACCATTAATTCACTAAAAATCCTGATCTATATAGGTAATCGCTAATACCCTCTCGTCGTACTAATGGCAGTGGAACGTACTCCCTCCGTTTGGGATTATAAGTCCCGCGCGGATAACTAGATTGCTATTTTGAACAACAAAATATAAATATTATAGCATAAAATTATACCATTAGAAACTTTAGAGGTTATATTTTCTAATGGTATAACTTTTATAATATATAAGTTATATTTTATTGGTTAAATTAAGAACCTAGGTATGCGCATAGGACCTATAATCCCGAACAAAGGGAGTACGACATAGCTTGGGATCGCATAGCATCATCGTTGGGAAACCACTCTCGTCGTTAGAAAATGTATGCTGCCTTCTTTCCCGTTCGTTGGAAACCTACTGGACAGCAACACTAGGCACCGACAAACATTAAGTCAATAATCTGTGAAGAGGAATGAGAGAACTCTTGCTTATTTCATTACATAGTTTTTTTTCCTTTAAGGATTAAAGCCCCTTTTTCATAAGATCTAAAAGTACGAGTGTCTTTTGAAGATTGGAAATCTCCCATACTTGGAGAGAAGCAAACCAACCGGCCGATTTGCAATTGACTATGCGGTCTTCACATTTTCCCTTCCATTTTGTAAAGTTAGTACAAGAGGATAGATCCGGTGATCAATTGGCTAACATAAAATAAGCATCATCTACCACATTATATTAGGGTGATTTGAGTGGTTCTATTTTGCGCGTGAACGTGCCGAATTTTGCGCAGGCGAGACCCCCCACTGCCGTACGATGTTGAATCCGATGGCTCATGGAAAATCCTGAAAAAACAAGAAAAAATGTCAAAGTTGCCACGATCCACAATAAAATGACCCTGTCACCTTATGTTTGCCGTCGTGCTGAGCGTCTCCGGATGATTCTATGTTGCTATATGTATGGCAATTCAAGAGGCAACGCGATATTTTTATAGTGTAGTGATGGTGTATATTCGGCTTTGTTTCTAACATTGATTACACCCTCACATTGAAATTTCAATTCAGTGTATCTAACACATGAGACCGGTAGATTGGCATATACCGGTGGTACTTATTACCCTTCTTTTTGTGAATCTAACAACAAAACCAATGTGATATATCGAAACTTCAAGTACCATGTGAAAATTCTATAGAATATCCGGTTTGGATTTATGTATATTTGTTGTACACTCACTATCGCTAAAAAAATTATTTTATATTTTTGTGTCCATAACCTTTGCATAATTTTAGCACCGTTTTATGATAGTTGTGCATACTGGTCTCATAGTTGTGCATACAAGTAAGGTACTTCAAGCTCGATGGCTATCACAAGGAAAGTAAGCTCGGATATAGAGATAACCGAGGCACTCGGAGGCGAAGATGTATTCGGAGAGGTGTGGGATTCCATGAAGGATTTCCCAACGCTACAAAGGCTCACCTTCTTCTCCGAGTCTATCTCACGAAGGAATAGGCCCTTTCCTTATGGCTGGCTTTTCCTCCACTCCGGAGATGGCAAGCTCCACAACCACTTCACAAGCTCCACGAAGGAGAAGCCCGGGTCTCTTCACAATCTTTCACGAAGAGAACACCGCGGCACCAACCGCCAAGCCAACTAGGAGGTCACCCTCCAAGAGTAACAAGCTCACGGTCTCTCACTCGAACAAATCGTAATGGAGAGCTCAACACTTATGCAAGAATGCAAAACAAGAACACCAAGGAGTGCTCAAATCCTTCACTCTCAAATCCCACCAAAGCAACAAGTGCTAGGGAGGAATTAGAGAGGAAGAACAATGGTGGAAACCAACAAATAACTCCAAGATCTAGATCTAATGGGTTCCCCTCACTTAGAGGAGGAATTGATTGGTGGGGATTGTAGATCTAGATCTCTTCCAAAGCCCTAAAAAAGATGCAAGAATCATAGGAGGGAAGAGAGAGGAAGAAAGCTCAAAGAGGTCAACAATGGAGGTAAAAAACGTGCTCAAGAGCCTTAGAACTTTGGGGAAAAAGCCCCCCTTTTATACCCCTTCAAGGGGAATGACCATTGGAAGCAAGATGCGCTAGGCGAACACGTTCCGACGACGAAACCGGCGCCGCCGGAATTTCCGGTCAAAACCGAAAGTTTCGGTACAAACCGAAACAGCATACATAACAGTTTTTCGACGGTTTACCGGAAATTTCCGACGGTCGCCGGAAATTCCGGCCACAGACTCGGTCCGCCGGAATTCCGCTGGAACCAAACAGGACACGTGAAAACGGCGATAACTTTTGCGTCCGGACTCCGATTTCGATGATCTTGGGCTTGTTTTAACGAGGACAACAATCTATATAAGATGGTGCAGAGAAAAATCATAGTCCAGCAAAGAAGGATAGAACCAAATAAAGAAAGGTAAGAAGCCTCCCCACGCGAAGAACCGATAAAATCTTCAAACTCGAAAACGCCATAGAAGATGCATACGAATTCTGTTTTCGATGAACTTGGGCTTGTTGAAGAGCTAGAAACAAGCTCAAGAACCTCACATAGAGAAACACCAAGAAGCAACAAAATAGTAAGATGCAAAGAATGCAAGCCGGAATGCATCACTTAATCTTGAGACCGGTAAAAGGAAAACCTAGCAAGGTCATACCTTTGCCTTGCGTATCCCGCTTGATCTTGATGACAATACTTCAATCTCCATCCAAGCCGGAATGCATCACTTAATCATTGTTGCTTCGTGAAGACTCCTAATTTGCTCCCCCATACACCACTATTGGATAGCTTCATTAATACATGTCTTCACATGTCCATTATCACCAATATGGACAGCAACCTTCAAGCAAATGATCTTCTTGAGATGCTTATCTTGAACTTGCCCTTCTCAACCTTGATGACTATCACCACTTGATGTCATCCTCTCATGGGCTATATAAGATCTTTACTTTTGTATAGGTCAACCATGTATCTTCTCATGCTCCATCTCAATATCTTGAGGTATATAAAGAACTCTTAATTTAATTACATGCTCTAAATCTTAGTCAATCATAGCTCAACTAATGAGGCTATCATTACACCGTCTTAGAGACATATCTTGAATTCTTCTATTGAGATCACACTCTCAAGATCTTGATCATATCATATTCTTCTCTTCAACTCGATGATCTTGATGCCAATACTCAAGGTATATCTTTATCTTCATGGCATCCATACTTGAATCCAACACATAGACTAGAAACATGACCTATGGAATATTCCTTCATATAAAACTCAGTGAAAATATTAGTCCATAGGGATTGTCATTAATCACCAAAACCACACATAGGGGTAATTACTCTTTCACCCGCGTCTGTGTCGGTCGGCGCCCTCCTCTTCGTGGCGTTCCGGCGGCGCCCTCGGTGCTCTTCGGCGGTGTGTCTTCGGCGGCAGGCTGGTGCGGCCCGGCCTCTCTTCTCCGCGTGGTGCGGTTGGTGGCGGCCGTGGTCGTGGGGCTCTCCGGTCTGGTATGATGGTGGTGGTGGCTGTTGTGCGGCGTTTGGCGCTGCCGGCATGGCGAGGTGGAGGATGGTGGTGGTTGTGGTCTTCGTTCCTGTCTACGGCGACAGCTGCCCGGGTTCGCTCTGGTTGCTTCGGCAGCTAACTCGCGGGCAGCGGTGATGATCTGTACGGCGGCTTCTGTCGCAGCGACGGGGAGCCTAGGTGTGGCGGTTTGCAGGCGGTCGGGTCCAGCTGCCCTGTCGGATGGCTTCGACGGTGGACGTGCATGATGGTGATGGTGGTCTGGCCGGCCTCGAGTGGCGGGTGTGAGGTTGCGACTCTCTGCCGGACGAAAGCCTTGTTCTGGCTGCGGCTGGAGCCGACGATGGCGACGCCTTTTGGCGTTGTTTTCCTCCTTGGGGGCGTTGTCGTGGCGTTGTTCTTGCGCCTCCGCCCGGGTTCTCCGGGGGAAACCCTGATCCCTCGCGGGATCGGGCGAGGGAGGCACTTTCTTGTGTCTTTTGGCCTCCTGGGTCCTCGCCTTGGATGCTCCGTCGGCCAGAGGGACTTGCAGTTCGAGTTGGTTGCTGGCGTCGGCAGGCTGTTGGGCTTCCTCGTCTCGACGGTCTGGCGGACACGACTTCGGTTTGGTGTGCTCCGGGTGAAAACCCTGCTCTGGCCACGGCCGATGCCGGTGATGGCGGCGCTCTTGGTCGTCGCTCCCCTCGTTGGAGGCATCACTGTGGAGGCCCTTTTCTGTGTTGGTGTTTGGTTTGTCTGTCTTATCGGGTTTTTCCTTGGCCCGTTTTCGGCTAGGTGGTGCGCGGCCCTGAGGGTCGGCGTGGTTGTTGGAGCGGCGGCTCTGAGTCTTTGCCTCCGCCTTGTTGCGTTTTAAGGTGTTTTGGGTGTCGGCTTTGGCCATTTGGGTGGCTAGGCCTTCGGCTCGTGTGGTGTGTGGCCTTATGTTGTATCGGTTTTCGGCTGGTTTCCCTCATAAACTGGTCATCTCTCTTCTACTATATCAATAAATGGCAAGCCTCTTGCCTAGTTTCAAAAAAAAATCTAAAACAAATGATTTGCAAAAAAAAAAACAAATATCACAAGTAAGTGACGCAAGTTTGTGTCCAGATTTTTTTTTCGCGAAAAAAATGACATCTCTCCATAAAGTCCCAACTAACATTTTCAAATCATATTTTTTTAAAAAATATATCTCTCCACGGCGCCGATGGGGATAGTTAGGATCTTGAGTATACTTTAGCACGAGTTTGTTGCGATCGCTAATTCCGTGGAACATTTCGGTGAGCTGAGAAAGTCAAAAAGATAAGGAAAATGATTGCCTTCCCCCGGACGACCATCGTCCGGGTCGAGGAGGCGTTAACCGCTCGTACGCTCATTAATAGCAGGACCCACCACCTGCGTGCCTCTTTCTCTTTCTTTTTTCTTCCTCCCTGTATCGACTCCTTTTTTCTTCTCCCCGCATCGGCCATGGAGGAGCTCCAATCCCCTCGGAGAAGGTGAGCGGCGGGTGAGCCCCGGAGCCGGCGGCCGACAGCGCGCGGTGGAGGTCGTGCCCGACGAGGGCGGCGACATAGGCGCGCCTCCGGGGGCCGGCCAGCCGCCGGGGAGATCGTGGCCGCGGGCGTCCGCCCACCGCCGCACGGGCGCGGAGATGGTGGAACTCCAGCGACGGCGCCCCGCTCCGGTGGCCGCTTCCGCCGGCACCACCCTATAGGACATCGCCTCTCTACCCGCCTGTCAGCGGCGCACGCAGTCAGCACCTCACACCGCCAAGCCGCCTGCAGCTCATGCGCAGAGCTCTGCCACCACCTCGCTCATGCGGCTGCCGGCTTTGCTTCCTATGGCGAGCGGTGCGGCCTTTGCTTCTTGCGGAGAGCGGTCTTGCGCCATGTGGTGGGCGACGTTGCTACAAGCGGCGGCCAGAGTTGCTTCCTGCTGAGGACGGCGCTGCTCCGTGCGACAACCAACCCTAACTTTGATTTTGCTACATTATTATGTTTTTTTTGCTATCTCTGTTTTTTTGTTTTGCTACAATACCGTAAAATTTTTGCTACAAGTTCTCCGACGAGGCATTTCGGCTAAATTCTCCGGCAATGTCTCCGGCGAAGTAGGTTTTTTGCTACATTAGAAGAACTTTGTTGCTACAATCGTCTTGCGATTTTGCTACAACAGTGTCAATATTTTGCTACAAGGTCTCCGACGAGAGTCATCGGCGAGTTTTTTCCGACGATGTTTCCGGCGAAGTCGGTTTTGCTGCATTAGCATAATTTTTTTGCTGCATGGTCTCCGGCGAGGTCTCCGGCGAGACGTTCTATTTCTAAAACAAACCGTTTTTTTTTGCTTCGGAAGCAAAAACGGAGACATATGCAGCAAACACGGGATGTTTTGCAGCAAAAGCGGGATTTGGAGCAATTTTGTGGACACTGTCGCGCAGGGAAGAAGGACAATGGAAAAATGGAGGACGCAGAGCGTTATCCAAAAGATAAATAAAAAGTAATATTGTAACTCCCCCACGGCGATGGGATCAGTATACGTAACGGCGGGATGGTTATGAGTTGAGTTTGTTAGCACGAGTTTGTTGCGGCCGCTAATTGCGTGGAATATTTCGGTGAGCCGAGAAAGCATATTCCACGAATGGATCAGCCCCGCGCGATCCCTATATAAAGGAGCTAACAGCGACGAATTTGATATCTACTACTAGTATCTCACACCGCAACGTACGTACCGCAAAACATGGCGCGCATGCTGGCCGTGCTCCTCCTCCTGGCGGCGCACGCCGCCACGTCCGCGTCCGCCGGCGTGACGAGCCCGTACCGGCGTAGCCTCCTGATGCTCCCCGACATGCCGCTGGACGCCGACGTCTTCCGGGCGCCGGAAGGCGACAACGCGCCGGAGCAGGTGCACATCACGCAGGGCGACCTGACGGGCCGCGCCATGACCATCTCCTGGGCCACGCCCAAGCACCCCGGCAGCAACGTCGTCCGGTACGGCCTCTCCGCCGACAATCTCAACCTCACCGCCGAGGGCACCGTCCAGCGCTACACCTGGGGCGGGACGTACCAGTCGCCCTACATCCACCACGCCACCCTCACCGGTCTCGAGCACTCCACCGTCTACCACTACGCCGTCGGCCACGGGTACACCGTCCGGTCGTTCTCCTTCAAGACGCCGCCGAAACCTGGACCCGACGTGCCCATCAAGTTCGGACTCATCGGTACATATATATCCTTAATCTATCATCACATGGATCTATATTTTTATTTCGTATTAATCATATTGGTGCCGTATCTACGTATCTACCTGCAGGTGACCTGGGTCAGACTTTCCACTCGAACGACACGCTGAGCCACTACGAGGCGAACGGCGGCGACGCGGTGCTCTTCATCGGCGACCTGTCGTACGCCGACGACCACCCGGGCCACGACAACAGGCGGTGGGACTCGTGGGCGCGGTTCGTGGAGCGCAGCGTTGCTTACCAGCCGTGGATCTGGACGGCGGGCAACCACGAGATCGACTACGCGCCGGAGATCGGGGAGACGGTCCCGTTCAAGCCCTTCACCAACCGCTACCCGACGCCGTTCAGGGCGGCCAACAGCACGGAGCCCCTCTGGTACTCGGTGAGGATGGGCTCCGCGCACGTCATCATGCTCTCCTCCTACTCCTCCTACGGCAAGTACATGCCGCAGTGGACGTGGCTGCAGGACGAGCTGGCCACGCGCGTCGACCGCGCCGCCACGCCATGGCTCATCGTCTGCGTCCACACCCCATGGTACAACACCAACGACTACCACTACATGGAGGGGGAGACGATGCGGGTGCAGTTCGAGCGATGGCTCGTCGACGCCAAGGTCGACCTCGTCCTCTCCGGCCACGTCCACTCCTACGAGCGCACCCACCGCATCTCCAACGTCGTATTCGACATCGACAACGGCAAGGCCGCGCCGCAGATCAACGCCTCGGCGCCCGTCTACGTCAACATCGGCGACGGCGGAAACACCGAGGGCCTCGCCAACAGCTTCCGCTCGCCGCAGCCGGAGTACTCCGCATTCAGGGAGGCCAGCTACGGGCACGCCACGCTCGACATCAAGAACCGGACGCACGCATACTACGAGTGGCACCGCAACCAGGATGGCGTCAAGGTCGTCGCCGACAAGGCATGGTTCACCAACAGATACTACTTGCCAACAAACACCAACTAGATCTAGCTCGCTAGCTAGCCAATTTTTTTAGATTATTACTACTAGTAAGCGTTCGTCAGTTTTTTTATAATTAATTAGTCAGTCAGGAGAAATATTAGTCGAGTTATTAGCAACAATATTATTATCAGGCAGGTCAAACGATACAACTACTACTACCAGTGGACAATTTTGCAGCTATCTGTTATTCCCATTTGATGAATGAATGGTTTTACAGAGTTCTTCCTGTCGTTACTAACTAGTAGAAATTGACGAGCCACCAGATGTAGGTTATTAACAACGTTGAAATTAGTGGTAATACTTATATCTTGAGCTTGGAGAAATCAGACAAGAGGCATGAGATGTAGGTACGGATAGATCAATCGAGGGTACATGCATGCATGCATCAAGAATTTCTCCCTCCTTCCCTCCTTTTTAGCAAGAGGGCAGTGTTGGCGGAATTTGGCCAATGGAATTTTTGGTGTGCAAGTTCCCAAAAAGATTGATCCCTCTCATGATGTCGACCTCGAGGATATCCCAACACTTCTTGAAAAAGGCCCCCATGAACCATCGCGGACGGGTGCCTTAGGGTGTGTTTGGTAGACCGGGTCACTTCGAATTTACTCTCCCACCTAAGATATCTCACCTCATACAAGCTGGACTGAGAATTTGTGGTGTGTTTGGTAACCCGGGTGTGTTGAGAAAAGCTGCACTGATACTCTGTTTGGTAGCTCATATGGGGTGAGATTGGCTCAAAAACTGAGAAACTATAGAACAGTCCAAACTTTTATACAAAGCCCCCTAAAGAGAAACAAAAAAAGCAATCGGGTCCCGTCTTCACCACACCATCTACTGGGTGGCGTTCGTCGTCGGTGACGAGCAGTGGGGCGCCGACGGTGGGTGATGAGCGTTGGGGCGGCGCCGTAATAGGTGGTCTACACGACGGTGGGCGGCGGCGCGGCGTGCTGCTTCTCACGGCGGCGCGGCGGCGCGACCTGCTGTTCCGGCCTCTGCGGGCGGCGCGACCGACTGCTGCTACCTCTGCGGGCGGCGTGACCGACTGCTGCTGCTCACGGCGGCGCGACCTGCCTCTGCTCACGGTGTCGGGTTGGTCTAGGCCTGGCACATCGGGGCGGCCAGTGCTTCGGCGACATCAAATGCGGTCTACTACGCTCGGGCTCAGGGGGAATGAGCAGAAAAATGGAGAGGGGCTCGGGGGTCGGGTGCGGGAGCCCCGCAGCGCAACAGTGGTCTGCGGGGTGGACTCAGCCTGGGCGAGTTGCGAAGCTCGATTTGATCTTCTCTCCTCAGCCCGGCTGAGAGCCCTTTTCGGGATGAAGTGGGCAGTGCTGAGATGACCCGACCCGAGCTAACAAACAACAAAATTTTCACCATCTGCAAATGTGTAGTAACTAAGAAAACAATGTTCCTGATTGTTGTATTAACATCGTGATCTGTGCTAGCTCATAGTTGCATTTGGACTGCATATGTGTGATTTTCCCGTTACAAGTGGTTTGCGACTAAATTTTCTAGTTACAAGTGGGTTATAACAGAGAAACATGTTTAAAACCATTGTATCGACATCGTGATCCGTGCTAATTAGGAGTCGCAACTGGGTTGCAAGTGTGATTTTTTAATTACAAGTAGCTTGCAACTGAGAAGTGGATTAGCATTGTGATTTGTGTTGGCCGTGAGTTGCAAGTGGACTGCAACTGTGTTTTCCAGTTGCAAGTAGGTTGCAAGTAATGATTTTGAGTTGCAAGTGGGTTGCAACTATGAAAATAATGTTTTTGACATTGTATTAGGGTCATGATTTCTGCTATTTAGAAGTTGCAAGTGGACCGCAACTGTGATTTTCCAGTTGCAAGTAGATCACCACTAATGGTTTTTCAGTTGTAAGTGAGTTGCAACTAGGAAAATGATGTTTTCTACTGTTGTATTAGGGTCATGATTTGTGCTACTTAGAAGTTGCAAGTGGACTACAACTGTGATTTTGTAGTTGCAAGTAGGTCGCAACTAATAGTTTTCAGTTCCAAGTGGGTTGCAACTGTGAAAATAATGTTTTCGGCCATTGTATTAGGGTCATGATTTGTGCTATCAAGTGGGTTGCAACCGTGAAAGTAATGTTTTCGGCCATTGTATTATAGTCATGATTTGTGCTTTTTAGAAGTTTACAATTAATGGTTTTTCAGTTACAAATGGGTTACAACTGTAAAAACAATGTTTTTAGCCGTTGTATTGGGGTTATGATTCATGCTATCTAGAAGTTGTAGTTGGGTTGAACCATGATTTTAAAGTTACAAGCAGGTCTTAACTAAGTTTTTTTCCAGTTACAAATGGGTTGCAAGTGAGAAACCCCGGCCGAGGGATAAGCGTTGGATTTTTGTAGCGGCTGAAAGTTGCACGTGGACAGGATGATTGTAACTTCAAAAATTGTATCTCAATGATTAAAGTTGCACGAAGATATTATTTTAATTTTTCTATACTGCGTTTTTTTAAGAGAATCTCTTTTGCAAAGAGATATGCCAGGCCAGTGTCCAAGTCGATTGATTATTTAATTAGTTAGAAATATTAAAACAAAAAGAAATAGCAACTAATCTATACCTAATAATAAAGCACGAAGTGTTTCTCCCGGTCCAATACTTTTTAAACCGTTTTACCCTCCCACTATATATGAGCAATTAGCGTTAGCAGACCAGTTCGTACGTAGCCTGAAAAAAGAAAAACGTTAGGCCCATTCAATAAACTGGGCCGGTCAAAAAAAAAAAAATCGAGCTATACAAAGTTAGCTCCAAATCCAACAAACTGACCGGTTGGACAAAATTTCTCGGGGCTATGTGTCCTTCTAATCAATAGATTTTGACTACGTGTACCATATACTACGTTGAATAGTCCCACATTGATTCCTCACATCGAGTCCAACCAATTTATATACTTTCGTCGATTGACTGTCAACAAGCCAAGCAATAGGAACTCGATGAGATTGAATGAAACTTGGCTGGCTAGGCAGAGAGGAAATAGTGGATGAACTGGCGGAGGAGACAAGATTTGAAATAGAGGCAGAGAGAGAGAGAGCTTTGGCAACGGGATCCTCGGCCGATGGCGTTGGAAACTCCGGTAGCTTGGTGGCGCCCACGGGGTGACTGTGTGCGGGGCTGGCCGCTGGCGCAGAAGGGCGTGTGGGCTGCTCGATGGAAGAGGCCTGGCTTTGAGTTTTGATAGGTTCATCCGTTCGTCTCGGCCTGGCTTCAGTTTTGATGGAAGAGGCCTGACTTAGGTCTGCTTCATCCGTTCATCCGTTTGTCTCGGCCTAGTCCAGGGGGCCATTCTATTTATACTCTCCATACACTTCATGTCTCGTGTAGTTGAGGTATCCTAGATGTTAGATTATATTTACTTGCATATCAAGTTAGGGTTTAGGCCGATGCGCTGCATCTCCTCTCCCCCCTCTCCTATATAAACCATTGTATTATCTCATTGTACAATTTTTATTAATTATTATTATTATCATAAATTTACATGGTATTAGATTAAGGTTAGTTTCTAGGGCATGGCTCCCACGCCTCCCACCCCGTCGCCGCCCCCTCCGGGGTTCTTCGAGTGGTGCGCCGCCATGGCCGCCATCGCGGCTGCCAAACCATCCACCTCATCCGCCCCACCTCCTATCGTCACCACCATCAACTTCGCCGATACAATCTCCGACGTTACTCCATTGATTCCCATCACTTTAGATCTCCCCAAACACAACTACTACCATTGGAGGCACCTTTTTGAGGTGCACTTGGGCCGCTGCAACCTCATGGCGCACGTCGACCCCAACATCCCGCCGTCTCCCTCGGATCCCCGCTGGGTCAAGGATGATCTCGCTGTAATACAGTGGATCTACCAGCGGGTGAGCACCGAGATTTTCAATCTCGTTTTCAGGGCTGCCACCAGCGCCGCCGCCCTTTGGGCAGCCCTCCGTCAGCTTTTTCAGGACAACGCCGACGCCCGTGTCAACACGCTCAACACGGAGCTTCGGAACACCGCCCAGGGCGTCTTGCCCGTGGGGGTATGCTGCCAGCGCCTCCAGACCATCGCCGATGAACTCTGTGAACTCGGTGATCCCGTTGAGGACAAACAGCTCATCAAGATCCTCCTCGTTGGCCTCAATCAGCGCTTCGACAAGCAGCAGTCCTTCATCCCCATGATGCGGTCGTCTCCTTCCTTTGCAGAAGTCCGCTCCATGCTCTCCTGGGCGGACCGCGCCATGACCACTCAAGAGTCTCGCCCTCAGGCCTATGCTGCTGCTCCACGGCCTCCTGCACCGCCACCGCTGCGGCGCCGCTTGCGCCTGTTCCACCTCCAGGTTGGCGCCCCAGCCCCAACTATAGGGGCACCCGGCCTATCTATCGGCCGCCTGCACCACAGCCTCCTCCAACAGCACCGGCTCCTCCACCTGCCCCGGCACCACCACCGGCTCCACCTGCACCCCTTGGCGATCTTCTCAGGACCCTTGGACTGACATGGTTCAGGCTTAGCCAATGCCCTGGACCGCGCCCTCTCCTGTTGGCGCGCCACCTGCCTACACTGGTTCGTGGCAGCCCGGCGTGCATCCTCATACAGGCTCACCTGGCCTCCTTGCACCACGGGTCCCTGCACAAGCTCATTACGCCGCTCCTTCACCGCCCATGTATGCTGCACCATCGCCGGCTCCCTATGCCTCGCCGATGCACTCGTCGATGCCCTTTGCTATGGGTCCTTATGGCTCTTCGGCACCGGTCACTTATAATCCTGGAGGCTACTACTTGCCATACATCATGTACTCGACTCCTGCTGCACCGCCACCACCTGCGCCAGTACCTGCTCCGTCAACTGCACCGACTCCCTCTACTCCGAGCTGGGATCAAGCTGTGTTTCTACAGGCCATGAATAATTTTGCTGCTCAAGGTAACTCAGGTACTGATTGGATTTTCGATTCTGGTGCTTCTAGTCACATGTCTTCATCGAATACTATGCTGTCAACTTGCATACCATCTCAATTTTCATCCATTACATTAGGCGATGGTTCCTCCATACCAATTTCATGTGTCGGTCATACAAACCTTGCATCTTCCACTTCCAAACCACTCCTACTTAAAGATGTCTTAGTTGCACCAGCCCTCATTAAAAATTTAATCTTTGTTCGTCGTTTCACCAAAGACAACCATGTTTCCGTCGAATTTGACCCTTTTGGCTTGTCTGTGAAGGATTTCATGACCAAGGCGAAGATCGCTCACTTCGATAGCTCTGGCGACCTCTACTCTGTTCATGGCGCTCCTGCGGCCTCGTCTCCATCATCTATGCTCGCCTCCGTAGATCTATGGCATAAACGCTTAGGCCATCCCAATAAAGCCACTTTATCCTCTCTACTTAGTGATTTTTGATCCCTTGTAATAAAGAGGTTCATAATTCCTCCGTTTGTGAGTTTTGTCAACAAGGAAAACATGTTTGTTTACCATTTGCGCATTCTACTTCTCATAGTACTTATTGTAGGGGTTCGTAGCATGGAAAACAAAAATTTTCTATCGCATACAAACAACCAAGCCAAGATCTATCTACTAGATTGTAGCAACGAGTCGATGGAATAACTCACCCTCGAAGATTCCAAAGTGTTTAACGAGAGCAGATTCTCGTGGGTGATGTAGTCGTACTCTTTCCGATCTCAAGATCGCGTAGACGATCCTTCCGGCGCCACGTTCCAGCAGCGCCCCCGCAGTCGGTCACACGTTCGGTACTCGACGAAGACCTTCCTCTCCCTTGTTCCAGCAGGCAGCGGAGGTTGTAGCACTCTCCTCGCGATTCCGGCAGCACAACGGCGTGGTACCGGAGGTAGAGGGGAAATCCCGCAGGGCTTCGCCTTAAGCCGGTGCGAGTATGGTGGAGCTTATGAGAGAGGCTATTAGTGGTCTAGTAATTAGACACACCAATTAGAGGGCTCTAAACCAATTAGAAGGCTCTAAACCAAAATAGCTCTAAACCGGGGTTTAGATCTAGGGTTTAGTTTAGAGGGTAGGAACTAGTAGTGTCCAGAGAGGGGAGCCCTGCCCCTCCCTTTATAGGTGGGAGGGCCGGCGGCCAAGGGGAGGAGTTCCTCCCCAACTCGGCCTTGGGAGGTGCGCCGGCCAAGGGGAGGAACCCTCCTCCAACTCGGCCTCCACCTCTCCTCCTCTTTCTCCTCTTTCCGAAAACTGGCAGTTTGACCGAAAACTGGCAGTTTGACTTTTTCAATTAGGATTTGAATTAACCCTTTATTTCGGACAGCGAGAACACTTAGTACATGATGCAATCATTCCAAAATGCAATGACACATTCATGTACCCCTTCCCCCCCCCGGAGTGCCGGACATTCCGGGACCTTCTAGAATGTTCCCGATGAAAACACCGGAATCATTCCCGAACTCCGAAACGGGACTTTCCTTATATGAATCTTATTCTCCGGACCATTCCGGATCACCTCGTGATATCCCGGATCCCATCCGAGACTCCGAACAATATTCGGTCTCTTTCTCATAATACCATAACTACTCAAACAACGTCGAATCCTTAAGTGTGTCTCCCTACGGTTCGTGAATTATGCGGACATGATCGAGACACTTCTCCGAACAATAACCAATAGAGGAATCTGGAAATTCATATGGCTCCCACATATTTCTACGATTACTTTGCGATCGAATGAACCACTTACATACGATACCAATTTCCCTTTGTCTCACGATATGTTACTTATCCGAGGTTATGATCGTCGGTATCTCTGTATACCTAGTTCAACCTCGTTACTGACAAGTACTCTTTTCTCGTTCCCGTGATATGTGATCCCTTGTGACCAAGTCACATGCTTGCAAGCTAATTGGATGACATTTCACCGAGAGGGCCCAGAGAATATCTATCCGTCATGTGGATGGACAAATCCCACTCTTGATCCATGTGTTTCAACCAATACTTTCCGAACACTCAATGCCACCTTTATAGCCACCCTGTTACGGTGTGGTGTTTGATGACATCAAAGCATCCATCCAGCAAAGGTGATATGCATGATCTCATGGTCGAAGGAATTAGGTTACTATGTATCAGAAAGCATATAGCAATTGAACTATTGAAATGACTTGATCTTTATGCTACGCTTGTCTATAGGAGTATGTCCACCATATCATTCTCCTAACGATATGATCTTGTTGTTGATAACATCTCAATGTTCATGACAAAGAAACCACATCATCAATCAACCAACAAGCTAGTGAAGTATAGAGGCTATACTAGGGACTTCAAATTAAGTTTACAAATCACACAAGTATTAATGGTTTCCTTGTTAATACTATTATAGCATGAATGCAAACATTTATCATAAACACAAAGATATAATAATAACTATATTTATTATTGCCTCTAGGGCATATCTCCAACAGTCTCCCACTTGCACTAGAGTCATCTAATCTAGATTACATGGTAATATACCGAACACCCATGGCAGTTTGGTGTTGGTCATGTTTTGCCCTCGGGAGAGGTTTAGTCAACGGATCCGCCACATTCAGATCCGTATGTACTTTGCAAATCTTTATATCCCCATCCTGGATATGTTCTCGAATAGCGTGAAAACGCAGCTTGATATGCTTCAGCTTCTTGTGTGACCTTGGTTCTTGCGCATTGGCTATGGCGCCCATGTTATCACAGTAGATAGACATTGGGTCCAGCGCACTTGGAACCACACCCAGCTCTATAATGAACTCTTTCATCCATATCGCTTCTTGTGAAGCCTCCGAAGCAGCCATGTATTCCGATTCAGTTGAAGATCTCGCCACAACGCTTTGCTTTGCACTCCTCTAGCTAACTGCTGCACCATTCAAAATAAATACGTATCCAGATTGTGATTTAGAATCATCCGGATCGGTGTTCCAACTAGCATCGGTGTAACCATTAACAACGAGCTGTTCATCACCTCCATAAGAAAGAACCATATCCTTAGTTCTTCTCAAGTACTTTAGGATGTTTTTGACCGCTATCCAATGATCCACTCCTGGATCACTTTGATATCTGCTAGTTAAACTAACAGCATATGCGATGTCGGGTCTAGTACATAGCATGGCATACATTAGAGATCCTATGGCTGAGGCATAGGGAGTCTTACTCATCCTTTCTCTATCTTCTGCCGATGTCGGACTTTGAGTTTTACTCAAGGTCGTATTGGGCAACATGGGCAAGAACCCTTTCTTGCTATCTTCCATTCCAAACCTCTTTAGAACTTTGTCCAAATATGTACTTTGTGACAATGATATTTGGCGTTTCGATCTATCTCTATAAATCTTTATGCCTAATATGTAAGCTGCTTCGCCAAGATCCTTCATTGAAAAACTATTATTCAAATACTCTTTGACACTATTAAGAAGGTCTACATCATTCCCAATCAACAATATGTCATCCACATACAGTATTAAGAATGCTACAGAGCTCCCACTCACTTTCTTGTAAATACAAGCTTCTCCATAAGTTTGTATAAAACCAAAACTTTTGATTACCTTATCAAAACGTTGATTCCAACTTCGGGATGCTTGCTTCAATCCATAGATGGACCGTTGAAGTTTGCATACCTTGTTAGCATCTTTAGGATCGACAAAACCTTTGGGTTGTATCATATACAACTCTTCATCAATGTCTCCATTGAGGAATGCTGTTTTGACATCCATCTGCCATATCTCATAATCATAATATGCAGCGATTGCTAACATAATCCTCACAGACTTTAGCTTCGCTACTGGTGAGAAAGTCTCATCGTAGTCAACTCCTTGAATTTGTCGAAACCCTTTTGCGACAAGTCGAGCTTTATAGACAGTAACATTACCATCAGCATCTGTTTTCTTCTTGAAAATCCATTTGTTCTCGACAGCCTTCCGGCCATCCGGTAAGTCCACCAAAGTCCATACTTGGTTTTCGTACATGGATCCAATCTCGGATTTCATGGCTTCTTGCCATTTATTGGAATCTGGGCTCATCATCGCTTCCTCATATGTCTCGGGGTCATCGGTGTTGTCCACCAACATGACATTCATAACGGAATCATACCAATCTGGAGTGGTACGAGTTCTCGTTGACCTCCGAGGCTCTGTAGCAACTTCGACCGAAGTTTCATGATCACCATCATTAGCTTCCTCTCTTATTGGTGCAGGCACCACAGGAACTTCTTCCGGTGCTGCGCTACTCGCAATTTTGAGAGAAGGTTCGACAACCTCGTCGAGTTCTACTTTCCTTCCAGTCACTTCTTTCGAGAGAAATTCCTTCTCTAGAAAGGATCCATTCTTGGCAACGAAGATTTTGCCTTCGGATCTATGATAGAAGGTATTCCCAATAGTTTCCTTCGGGTATCCTATGAAGACGCATTTTTCCGCTTTGGGTTCAAGCTTGTCCGGCTGTAACTTCTTTACATAGGCTTCGCATCCCCAAACTTTAAGGAACGACAATTTAGGTTTCTTCCCAAACCATAATTCATACGGTGTCGTTTCAACGGATTTAGATGGTGCCCTATTTAAAGTGAATGCGGCTGTTTCTAATGCATAACCCCAAAATGATAGTGGTAGATCTGTAAGTGACATCATAGAACGAACCATATCTAAGAGAGTTCGATTACGACGTTCAGACACACCATTACGCTGTGGTGTTCCCGGCGGTGTCAACTGCGAAAGTATTCCACATTTCTTCAAATGCTCACCAAACTCGTAACTTAGATATTCACCTCCACGATCAGAACGTAGAAATTTAATCTTCTTGTTACGTTGATTCTCTACCTCACTTTGAAACTCCTTAAACTTCTCGAAAGTTTCGGACTTATGTTTCATGAAATAGATATACCCATATCTACTCAAGTCATCCGTGAAGGTAAGAACATAACGATAACCACTGCGCGATGCTACACTCATTGGACCACACACATCGGTATGTATGATTTCCAATAAGTCTGTAGCTCGCTCCATCATACCAAAAATGGAGTCTTAGTCATTTTACCCATCAGACATGCTTCGCATCTTTCAAGTGATTCAAAATCAAGTGATTCAAGAAGTCCATCGGAATGGAGTTTCTTCATACGTTTCACTCCAATGTGACCAAGACGACAGTGCCACATATAGGTCAAATTATCGCTTGATTTCAAACGTTTAGCTTCAATATTGTTGATATGTGTATTTCTACTATCGAGATTCAATAAGAATAGACCATCTATCAAAGGTGCATGTGCGTAAAACATATTACTCATATAAATCGAACAACCTTTATTCTCGGATTTAAACAAGTAACCGTCTCGCAATAAACAAGATCCTGATATAATGTTCATGCTCAACGCAGGCACCAAATAACAATTATTTAAGTATAAAACTAATCCCGATGGTAGATGAAGAGGTAGCGTGCCGACCGCGATCACATCAACCTTTGATCCGTTTCCCACGCGCATCGTCACCTCGTTCTTCGCTAGCTTTCGTTTATTCTGCAGCTCCTGTTTCGAGTTACAAATATGAGCAACCGAACCAGTATCAAATACCCAGGCACTACTACGAATACTAGTGAAATACACATCAATAACATGTATATCAAATATACCTTTCTTCTTGATGTTGCCGTTCTTCAAATCCGCCAAGTACTTTGGGCAATTCCGTTTCCAGTGACCTTCCCCTTTGCAGTAAAAGCACTCAGTATCAGGCTTAGGTCCAGCCTTGGTCCTCTTCGTCGGCATGGTAACTTGCTTACCACCCTTCTTGAAGTGTCCCTTCTGCTTAGACTTGCCTTTCTTGAATTTGGTGGTCTTATTGACCATCAACACTTGGTGCTCTTTCTTTATCTCCACTTCTGCAGACTTTAACATAGCAAATAGTTCTGGCAACTCTTTGTTCATGTTCTGCATGTTGTAGTTCATCACAAAGTTCTTGTAACTTGGTGGTAGTGATTGGAGGATGCGGTAAACTCCCAAAGTATTAGGAATCACTATACCCAAGCTTTGAAGTTTGTTTGCGTGCCCAGACATTTTAAGCACATGCTCACTCACGGAGCTACCCTCTTCCATCTTGCAGTTAAAGAATTTTTCAGAAGCTTCATAACTTTCAATTGCCGCATGAGTCTCAAAAATTAATTTGAGATCCTCGACAATATCATATGGGTCTGACTCTTCAAACCTTTTCTGAAGCTCCGATTCTAAACCATACAAGATAGCACACTGAACTATGGAGTACTGATTCTTCCGAGCAAGGTAAACATTCTTTACTTCATCGGTAGCATCAGCTGCAGGTGGGTCACCTAGCGGTGCATCCAGCACATAGGTCAAATTACCAGCTGTGAGGACAATCCTCAAATTGCGGAACCAATCCGCGAAGTTGCTTCCATTGTTTTTCAACTTTTCTTTCTCTAGGAACGCATTAAAATTGATGGTAGGGGCTGCCATTGATCTACAACATATTTGCAATAGTTTAGACTAAGTTTATGACAAATTGAGTTCAAATTAATTAATGAAATTAAACTAGGTGAACTCCCACTCAAAACAACATCCCTCACATTGTTTTAGTGATCACATGAACCAAATCCACTACATCAACACCGATCATCACGAGAGCTGATATAGTTTTAATGGCGAACAATCATCATGTTCATCATATCTACTATATGATTCATGCTTTGCCTTTCGGCGATCCGTGTTCCTGAGGCCATGTCTGTACATGCTAGGCTCGTCAAGATCAAACCTTAGCTACCGCATAAGCAAATCTGTCTTGCTTACGTTGTATTCACCCGTGGAATCAAAGACACCCGATCATCACGTGGTGCTTCGAAGCAACAAGCTTTAGCAACGGTGCTAACTAAGGGCGAACACTTTAGACTTGAAATTTATGTGCATGAGGGATCATCTTATAATGCTACCGTCGTCTACTAAGCAATACAAGATGCATAAAGGATTAACATCACATGCAATTCATAATATGTGATATGACATGGCCTTTCTTCTTTGTGCTTCCGATCTCCATCTTCAAGCACGAACATGATCTCCATCATCACCGGCATGGCATCAAGGTCAATGACGCTTCTGCATGGTTGTCGTCCACCAGCTTCAACTATTACAACTATTTTGAATAGACACGCAGGTCTTAACGGAAATTAAAGACAACCATATGGCTCCTGCCGGTTGCCAACTTACAATAAGGAACATTGCATACATCAAATATAATCACAATCATGGCCATATCACATCACTGCACACCCCTGCAAAACAAAGTTAGACGCTTCTACTTTCTTTGCATATTTTACGTGGTTTGGGGCTTTCCATAAGTGTCGTTCTAACCTACGAACAAGAACCACAACATTGATACTAGCATTGTTGATTACCCGTTGTAAATTGGATCTTTACTATGCTAGGAGAAACAGGCACCCGCAAAGCCACTTATGCAATACAAGTTGCATGTTAAGCGTGGAGCAAGTCTCATGAACGATGTCATGTAAGGTTAGCCCGGGCCGCTTCATCCCAACATACCGCAAGATGCAAAGTACACGCAAAGCAATCTACAATAAAAGCATCAACGCCCACAATGACCATTGTGTTCTACTCGTGCAACAGATCTACATATAGACACGGCTCTGATACCACTGTAGGGGTTCGTAGCATGGAAAACAAAAATTTTCTATCGCATACAAACAACCAAGCCAAGATCTATCTACTAGATTGTAGCAACGAGTCGATGGAATAACTCACCCTCGAAGATTCCAAAGTGTTTAACGAGAGCAGATTCTCGTGGGTGATGTAGTCGTACTCTTTCCGATCTCAAGATCGCGTAGACGATCCTTCCGGCGCCACGTTCCAGCAGCGCCCCCGCAGTCGGTCACACGTTCGGTACTCGACGAAGACCTTCCTCTCCCTTGTTCCAGCAGGCAGCGGAGGTTGTAGCACTCTCCTCGCGATTCCGGCAGCACAACGGCGTGGTACCGGAGGTAGAGGGGAAATCCCGCAGGGCTTCGCCTTAAGCCGGTGCGAGTATGGTGGAGCTTATGAGAGAGGCTATTAGTGGTCTAGTAATTAGACACACCAATTAGAGGGCTCTAAACCAATTAGAAGGCTCTAAACCAAAATAGCTCTAAACCGGGGTTTAGATCTAGGGTTTAGTTTAGAGGGTAGGAACTAGTAGTGTCCAGAGAGGGGAGCCCTGCCCCTCCCTTTATAGGTGGGAGGGCCGGCGGCCAAGGGGAGGAGTTCCTCCCCAACTCGGCCTTGGGAGGTGCGCCGGCCAAGGGGAGGAACCCTCCTCCAACTCGGCCTCCACCTCTCCTCCTCTTTCTCCTCTTTCCGAAAACTGGCAGTTTGACCGAAAACTGGCAGTTTGACTTTTTCAATTAGGATTTGAATTAACCCTTTATTTCGGACAGCGAGAACACTTAGTACATGATGCAATCATTCCAAAATGCAATGACACATTCATGTACCCCTTCCCCCCCCGGAGTGCCGGACATTCCGGGACCTTCTAGAATGTTCCCGATGAAAACACCGGAATCATTCCCGAACTCCGAAACGGGACTTTCCTTATATGAATCTTATTCTCCGGACCATTCCGGATCACCTCGTGATATCCCGGATCCCATCCGAGACTCCGAACAATATTCGGTCTCTTTCTCATAATACCATAACTACTCAAACAACGTCGAATCCTTAAGTGTGTCTCCCTACGGTTCGTGAATTATGCGGACATGATCGAGACACTTCTCCGAACAATAACCAATAGAGGAATCTGGAAATTCATATGGCTCCCACATATTTCTACGATTACTTTGCGATCGAATGAACCACTTACATACGATACCAATTTCCCTTTGTCTCACGATATGTTACTTATCCGAGGTTATGATCGTCGGTATCTCTGTATACCTAGTTCAACCTCGTTACTGACAAGTACTCTTTTCTCGTTCCCGTGATATGTGATCCCTTGTGACCAAGTCACATGCTTGCAAGCTAATTGGATGACATTTCACCGAGAGGGCCCAGAGAATATCTATCCGTCATGTGGATGGACAAATCCCACTCTTGATCCATGTGTTTCAACCAATACTTTCCGAACACTCAATGCCACCTTTATAGCCACCCTGTTACGGTGTGGTGTTTGATGACATCAAAGCATCCATCCAGCAAAGGTGATATGCATGATCTCATGGTCGAAGGAATTAGGTTACTATGTATCAGAAAGCATATAGCAATTGAACTATTGAAATGACTTGATCTTTATGCTACGCTTGTCTATAGGAGTATGTCCACCATATCATTCTCCTAACGATATGATCTTGTTGTTGATAACATCTCAATGTTCATGACAAAGAAACCACATCATCAATCAACCAACAAGCTAGTGAAGTATAGAGGCTATACTAGGGACTTCAGATTAAGTTTACAAATCACACAAGTATTAATGGTTTCCTTGTTAATACTATTATAGCATGAATGCAAACATTTATCATAAACACAAAGATATAATAATAACTATATTTATTATTGCCTCTAGGGCATATCTCCAACACTTATCCCTTTGAACTTTTGCACTGTGATCTATGGACCTCTCCAACCGTGAGTCTCTCCGGTTTCAAATACTACTTAGTTATTTTAGATGATTTTACACACTTCGTTTGGACTTTTCCACTTCGCAACAAATCTGATGTCCACTCACTTTTTATCAACTTTAAAACCTATGTCAACACACACTTCTTTTTACCCATAAAATTTATCCAATGTGACAATAGAAAAGAATTTAACAACTTTGCAAACCGTAATTTCTTTCTCCAACATGGCATTCTCCTTCGTTTCTCTTGCCCTTACACTTCCCCACAAAATGGCAAGGCTGAGTGATCACTCCGCACCATCAATGACATAGTTCGCACACTCCTCATTCAATCATCTATGCCCTCCACGTTTTGGGCTGAAGCTCTTAGAACCGCAACCTATCTCCTCAATATTCGACCATCTAGCACTAACCCAAACACCACACCTTTCTACTCCCTTTTTCTCTCTCACCCAAACTACACCGAGCTTCGCGTTTTTGGTTGCCTTTGCTTTCCCAATGTCTATGCAACTTCCCCAAACAAACTCTCTCCCCGTTCCCTTCCTTGTGTCTTCCTAGGTTATTCAGATGAACACAAAGGCTACCGGTGTTTTGATCTTGTGACCAGTCACATTCACATCTCTAGGCATGTCACTTTCGATGAAACCACCTTTCCTTTCGCCACTAGAACCCCTACATCTACTCCCACCACATCCATCCCTCGCTCAGCCAATTCCATAAAACCTCACTTTTTCGTTTCTAACCTGCCCTACAACCCTGCCACGGCTGCCCACTACCCTCCCTCGACCAATACCGCTCCCGATTCTCCTGCCACGGTACTCCCTAACCCTGCCCCGGCCGACTCGGCTGCCTCGATAGCCCCATCAGCACCCGTGTCTCGACCACCCATAACCCAGGTTTCCGCTCGCCGCCCCAAAACTCCTGCCCCCGACAATCAAACTACCCAATCCTCTGTCTCTCATGCTGCTGCGTCCTCCTCCTCCGCTGCGCCGGATGCAGCAGCTCCTCCTTCACATGCCGTTCCCATTATCGCACCTACCAACGACCATTCCATGCGCACACGTGCCAAGTCTGGTTTTCAACTTCCTCAAACACGCCTCAATATTCATGCTTCTCCAACTCTCTCACCTCTTCCCAAAACATACAAATCTGCTCTTCTTGATCCGAACTGGTCCGCTGCCATGCGCGATGAGTTTCAAGCACTCCAATCCAATAACACATGGCAACTTGTTCCCCGACCTCCTAATGCAAATGTTGTTTCTGGAAAGTGGGTGTTCCGTCAAAAAAATTATTCTGATGGCACTCTCTCTCGGTATAACGCGCGCTGGGTTTGTCGTGGGTTCTCTCAACAACACGGTGTCGATTACGACGAAACTTTCTCTCCAGTAGTTAAACCTAGCACCATCCGAACCATTCTTAGTCTTGCTGTTTCCTCTTCCTGGCCCATTCATCAACTCGATGTAAAAAATGCTTTCCTCCATGGTTCCTTAAACGAAGTCGTCTATTCTCAACAACCTTCCGGTTTCGAAGATTCTTCTTTTCCTGATCATGTTTGCCTTCTCCAAAAATCTCTGTATGGCCTCAAACAAGCACCCCGAGCCTGGTTTCAACGTTTTTCTACCTTTATTCAAACTATAGGATTCATTCCCTCTCGTTCTGACTACTCTTTTTGTTTACCACTCTAACACCCAGATTGCATATCTCCTACTTTATGTTGATGATATAGTTCTCACTGCCTCCTCCACAACTTTTCTCACTCATATTATTTCTCTCCTACAAACTAAATTCTCTATGACCGATCTAGGTTCCCTTCATCACTTTTTAGGTATAGCTATCACTCGTGATTCTTCTGGTCTTTTTCTCTCTCAACGTCAGTACTCTGTTGATCTCCTAACTAGGGCTGGAATGTTAGATTGTCAACCATCTCGTACACCTGTAGATACTTCTTCTAAATTTTCCTCGGATGGTGATATTTTTCCTGATCCGTCTCTATACCGTAGCTTAACTGGAGCCCTTCAGTATCTCACCATTACACGTCCAGAAATATCATATGCTGTCCAGCAAGCTTGTATTTACATGCATGATCCAAGAGTCCCGCATTTTAACCATGTCAAACGCATACTTAGATATCTCAAAGGTACATTAGATCATAGTTTGCATATCAACCACTCATCACCCACATCATTGACAGCATATTCCGATGCAGACTGGGCTAGTTGTCCAGACACTCGTCGATCCACTTCAGGATACTGTGTTTTTCTTGGCAATAATTTAATTTCTTGGTCTTCGAAGCGTCAGCTTACGGTTTCTCGCTCGTCCGCAGAGGCTGAGTACCGTGCTGTTGCTCACGCAGTTGCTGAAACAGTTTGGTTGCGTCAGTTGCTTGTTGAGTTACATCAACCTATTGGTCAGGCCACAGTGGTGTATTGTGATAACATTTCAGCTGTTTACATGTCTGGAAACCCAGTTCAGCATCGGCGGACAAAGCATATTGAGATTGACATCCATTTTGTTCGAGAGAAGGTCGCTTTGGGAGAAGTGCGTGTTCTCCATGTGCCTTCTACGATCCAGTTTGCAGATATTTTTACCAAAGGACTTGCTACTACACCATTTACAGAGATTCGTTTCAGTCTCAACGTTGTCGAGCCCACGGTTGAGACTGCGGGGATGTTAGATTATATTTACTTGCATATCAAGTTAGGGTTTAGGCCGATGCGCTGCATCTCCTCTCCCCCCTCTCCTATATAAACCATTGTATTCTCTCATTGTACAATTTTTATCAATTATTATTATCATCATAAATTTACACTAGGATGGCATTTAGCAGAATCAGTTTTCATCTTACAGCCTTGAGAATTTCTTCATAAGTGATATTTTCTAGAAGTTTCCAAAATACGGAGGAGAGATGAGAGCAAGTTTTAGAGAGATTTAAAAGGATAAAAATATTCAAAACTTTTAGAACTTTGCCAACTAAAATCCAACATGTTTTTATTTTATTTTCTTTGAAAACAAAAAACTGGGAAGCCTAGAAAATATTGCAAAACAAAAAAAGTTTTTAGCAAAATAACCAGTAAGTTTAACAAAACCTGACCTATCCTTGGTTCCTGTGCACACATGGCGGCTTATGCCAGTTGAACCGGCCCAAAATCTATTTCTGCACCTAGATGTGTTTGACACGCGGGC
This sequence comes from Avena sativa, assembly GCA_916181665.1. Taxonomy (NCBI): domain Eukaryota; kingdom Viridiplantae; phylum Streptophyta; class Magnoliopsida; order Poales; family Poaceae; genus Avena; species Avena sativa. The sequence continues at coordinate 512,871,373 of OV702299.1, forward strand.
TAATTCACACGCCGGCTGTTGCGTCTGAGTCAGCACTGGCTAGGTGTCCGTATCCAGTGGAAAAAAATTATTCTAATGTTTTAAAATTGAAAATCTTTTTCTTTTTCGTTGAAACGCATGGACGTCGCCGGTAAGTAAGAACGTCCAGTGCGTCGCGTCCTCAATGCATCCACACACTGGTGTCACCGTACCGGTTCGTTTTTCTTTTCTCTAATCCTGACATGATGATACCTCCCCGGCCTCTTCTTTCTCTCCGAGACCAAGTCTCGCATGAAAGGCCAACGCATGGTACTGCTTCGCCCTGTGGCTTTCGTCAGGAGGCCCTAATTCCCGCGAAAGTGAAGCGATGCACCTGGGCAGGCCGTCACCGGTGGTCAGCTAGGCGATGGGGCTGACCGGTCTTGATCTGGCGTGGTGCTAGGACTGGCGCGGGAGAAGTGACCAACGGGGCGAATCCTGGTGGTTAGAGCACACGGCAGGAGCGGCGTCTGACATGGCAGATCGGTGGTGGTGGCGGCCGTCTTGGTCGATGCGTTTGTCGAACGCATTTCCCCCTATTGCCTAGCTAGAGTGGATGGATAATGCGATTTGATATGGGTGTCCGTCCGCTCACACTATCCCACTTTGTTTTTAATGAAAACTATCACACTTTGTTTGATTTTATCTAGAGCATGATTGCAAGGCCCGGCCCAGCTTGCTTTGACAATGTAATTAAACTTATCAGCAAGATTAAAAGGAAAAATCAAGACGAAAAATCAAAACAAGCAGCAACTAAGCGTTGTGGGTTAATAATAAACTAAATGTGTGGGCTAATTAAACGGGATGATGCTAACCAGAGCCGGCAGCGGCACGCACTCAATGAGGAGACAAAAGGAAAGCATGTCAAGAAAGAGAAGAGGGGATTTGGAGAAAGGAAATGTTCTACTTGCTAATTTAAACAATCAATAATCGATTGATCGAGGAGCGGATGTCATCGAGCAAGTAAAAAGTTGTCTAGCTACGACGTGCCACCACCAGCACAACAACAACTAAATTCTTCCGCCGCAACGCGGACATTTTGCTAGTTAGCCTAAAATATAAAGGCCGGTGGGCCATGGGAAAGAGCACGATTAAGAATCATGAACCAAAGACCACAATCGCTCTAGGCATGAAAGCTCTATTGGAAAAACTACCGCTCGCTCGGGGGAGTAAGTTCTCAGTCGACTAAGCCGTAGACGGTCTCAAAGTTTAATCTCTCACTTGGGTCTTGTTTCAAGCAGGATGTTAAAATTTCTGACAGCTACTCCCGCAAATTATCTGCACTTGGTCCTGATGTTCTGAAGAAAATGAGGTTTCATAGTCAAGTTATATATAGTACATATGATAAAACATATTCTGAACAATCAGAACTCCCTGTAACATAAACTGAGTTTAAGGAAGACACAAAACTGCAAATTTTGTCAAGGGAGGGGGCAGTCTAGAAATGACCCTCAATCCGACAGCCAGATCACATTCTACAGGAGTGTCATAAGCCAGTAATTCTACAAGACCAAACAGTGTTTCATGACCTGGGCATTATTCCAAGCTGTATCTATTTCTCATGATAAGTATTGTATTCAAGATCCTTCCTTTCGGCTTTACAATACACTGAACGAACCAGGAGAATGCAAGAGAAATAGAAGGTATGGTTCTGCTTTATACAACGCAAAAATGTGACGACTCTCTTTTAAGGAAACGGGTACGTGTGCGTATCCTCTCTTGCCAACCACTAAATCTAGGTCAATCTGTAGAAATTAGCCACCATCCATCCTCCGCTCAAGAGAACATCAACTGAATACTATCGTATTATTGACTAATCAGATTCTTTGATTCTACTCCAGGATCAGCTGAATTAAGCAAAATCTGCAATTATCTTTCTTCTTCCCACCCTACGATGCTTGCAGTAGCCTCATTCACCATCTTTACAAGGGTGGCCTAGAAAAAAGCAACTCCAGTCAGCATGCAACGATAAGAATTAGGAAGCTACAATTTTTAGGAAACACTATTTTCTTTAGATTTAGCTCATTCAATTGAACTACGGTTTAGAGCATGTCAAACTGGAAAATAACAAGGTACTGATAAGGAATAAAGTCCGACATAAATTTGTGCAAGCTGGCCGGGTAAGAGTCCAAAGGTAGGGCACTCATCGTTGATTGACCGGTCATAGCACGTGCCAAGGCTCTGAGGCATGACGAAGAAGGGGAAATATCAGGAATTTCTTGTCTCTTCATTGTTTGAGCCCACATCCTTTTTTTAGATTATTAAGCCCACATCCTTTTAGGACTAACTAAACAGCTAATGCAACATAGTTATAAAAAAAACAGCTAGCCAAAAATCTCTAAACTAATTGTGTGCATCAGTTGTATCTGTAGGTGCTACATAGGACTAAAGCTATGGTGGACATGGGTTACAGAGACAAAAGAAAATTGTATCTCAGACAAGATATAGCTTTGGGAACAAACTTGAACATTTTGTGGGGTGGAGAAGGGAGAGAAAAGAGAAGAAAGAGTGTTGGTTATTAATTGTTGGGCCCATCTATATATAGGAGACACAGAAGACACTGATACAACAAAAGAGAAAACCATTAGAAGTGCCCTAAGTAGATCTTATTCCTAAAGAAAACTAACCTCACCTATCTGCATTCCTTGATGCACAACTGCACCAACGTCTCCTATGAACTGATGGATTATCGCTAAGCAATTAACTAAGGGAAATGGATGGTATACACTTGGGAAATCAATGTCAGTTCCTAGGCTTGCGGTATGCCAACTTTCATTAAATTGTCTGGGTGTTTAAATCATCGGGTACTTTCTCCCAGACAATTTAATCAGAAGTACCATAAGTTAATTCCTTCAATGTAGGCGGTATCGACTCTTCCAATGGGATGACATCAATGCCATTTCCTAGGCCTGCTGACTTGGCTATGAAGTACCAAATTATCCATTTATACAAACATAGTACTGATCCCAGAATGGCTAAGCAGCAGACTGACAACTTAGACCGAAAAAAGCTTTGAGTTCATGGGTGTTTTGAACTCAAGAAAGAAGCAAGTGAGCCATCAATGTAGACGCAAAAGTTAATATGCATATAGCAATGGGATCAACTTTTGCATAGACCAGCGCAAAACATAAGCTTCAATTCAATTGAGTCCTCAAAATAGTTTGACTACTGGATTATGAGTGTGCATGCGGCCAACTGGCTCAAGAAATAATCAACTGACTAAATGACTGAAGGCGTGCTACAGTAATTGCCTTCCCATCCCTTGCACTCCCACTGGCCCCAAGCTCAGATCAAGACCACACAACCAAACATCAACATTCATACCAAAGATAGTACTCCCTCCGATCCGAATTAACGGCCGCGTGGCTGTTTTGCAAAAATGTCCTTGCCTTATTCCCGACCAAACCCAAGGTCCCCGTCGTCTCTGTCCCCGCACCCTACATCTCTGCTACGTCGCCGCTCGCTCGCTCGCCCGCCTGCTCCACCGCTCCTCGCCGGCGCCGCCTACTCCTCTGCTCCCTCGCTGGCCAGCTTCTTTCCTCCTCAGCTCGCCCGCTTCTAGGATCCTCCAGAACCCAACAAGGAGGGGATATCAAGATAAAAGGGGTCCTCTTTTCTGCAAAGGGCACGACTTGGACACTCCACGGCACGGCGGCGCTCATGTCCCGGAGGCCATAGATGTCTGGAGGTCGGAGATCCGGTGGAGCATAGGAGGTCTGAAGGAGGCAGGCGGAAGGCTCGGAGGGAGTACCGGCTGGCGGGGCTACGCGGAGCTACCGGAGTACATGAAGGGGAATGAGTTCATCCTGAACCACTACCCATCGATTTCTTCATCCTGAACGATACCATCAACATCTGTGCGTCTACCATCAATTTCTTCACTTTCTTCTTCATTTTGATGTGATTTTTTAGCACGCGTGTAGTAGTTTCTTTTCTGTTCATTCCTTCCTACTCGTATGGGAGGCAATCTGATAGCTAACACTTGGGCTAGTTTCTTCATATGCTCGAGTGAGGGAGTATTTAAAAGTCTGGTAGTTGTAACATTCAACCAAAATAAATATACACTGAGCTATATGTGCAACAAGGATCATATGTTGCCTCTTGAACAATTTTCATAGTCTGCTACTGGGACCAAGACCATCAGGATCCAAATCTGAAGAAACGGTTCAGTACATGATCCTAGAGTATTTTGATTTCTTCGATATTTTTCTTGAAATCCTAGAGTAACAGGATTGTACCTGTCATGTTGCATCTCCTGAAGATTGTACCTGTCATGCTGTAGTTTTTTTTGGAAAGGAACCTGTCATGCTGTAGTACTTGAGTATTCTGCATTTTCTCGCAAGCATGAAGCATGTGAAATTGAGGTGTACATGAGCTTCTTGCACTTAGGTATCACAAGTAGTGACTGATGATCAGAATATGCACTTAGCCTTGCAACCTCTCGTGTCCCATCTCTTTGTTTTCTTGCCTATCTTCTCTTTGCAGAGATTGATGCTTGGTAAGTTAGATTAGCCGCAAATACTTTACCTATGCACTGTTCCTCATTTGTGTCGAGAGATGCACTGTTCCGCAAATATTAGAAGCATCTATGATGCCTAATATGAACCAATACAACACTAATTTGGCAATCTGCAGGTGTTCTCTGCTCAGCCACAATTGCGCAATCTGTATCAGCAGAAACAGTGAGTACTTGGTTACTTGGTATTTGCAAGATTATTTATTCTTTCTTGGTAACAAGATTATTTTCTTGATGATGGCATGCATTCTTTCTTGCATATTCGAGGGGGAGGAGTCGATGCATCCTTGTAGTCTTTAAAATATCCAGTAACTATGGTGGATGTTGATAAACTTTGTGGAAATCAATTGAAAGTTCTCTTCTTGGTTCTAGTCAAATGGAAGTTCCAGATTTTGAAGCATTAAGATGCTGCAGTCTATTAGACTTGTTCAGTTGCCAGTGTTATTGCTTGGATTAGTAAACTTATTGGCAGCTTGCCACATTGCAACTTCTTATGTTTGTTGACTGAATATGAAATTTAAGACTGAATATGTTCATTTCGCTGAATGTCTCAGTCAGTAATATTGACTGTAACACAATATTCAGTTGAGATGGAGTAGTGAATAAACACTATGCTAGCCAAATTATTCTTGATAATTATTTATTTCAGTACTGTTTATGTGATCATCCAGCTCTCTTAGAGAAAAGTGCTTAGTACATATATGATATTTTTTTTCAATGCAACCATGTTAATTAAAAGGCAATAGTGGCAGCGATAGAATTTCAATGGCAGCTCAGTATCAAGATACTGAATATCACTGAATTTTGAAACTACAATGCACTTTCCTGAAACATAGAACTTTGTCTTTTGCTCACAATCAGAAATCGGGACGCCTACTTTTGAACCCAACAAACTCAATGTGCAACATCCATCAGTGTGGTGATTTATTTGTCTGCTCTTGGTTCATATGCACTGGTATAACATACGATAGTCATTTTCTTGAGTATCCTCCACATCCATGGTGAAAGCCAGATGTTCATAATTTTCATTTGGCTTGTACATTTTCATCTCTATTTTTCTGAAGAATATTTTCTTTGCATCCCAGATTGGCTAGTATATCGCAACAAGTTGCTATAAAGTAAGAACTGATCGTTACAGTGGCAAACTCTACATTGTATGAAGCCACTGAATCTACATTCTCTTTATTTAGTGTCAATGCAAAATTACTGAATCTACTCATAGTGTCAATGCAATAACAGTGTCAGAGAGAGAAATGCAATAATTTCTGTCAGTAATTTTTGTGCATAATTCCTGTTGCACAATTTCCATTGATCAGGTTCAATGAATTTTACATGCAGGTTCATCTTGATTATATGGTGCACTCATGTTCAGATCGGGTACTGCAATCTCATCTCGATCATCTGGTGGAGTCATGTTTAGATCAGGGAATGCAGGTTCATCTTGATCATCTGCTGGAGTCATATTTAGATCTATTGAAACTGAACCGCTCTTTTGCTAAACTAAACTTCTTTGTGTGTTTTCTGTCTCCACTTTTCTGATGAACTGAATTTCTGTCTCCTCCGTGTTGGAACGGGAACAGGCAGGGATGAGCAAGGCAGGGATGAGCAGCGGCGAGGGGGATTCCGCGAGGAGTCTGGGATGCGCGCGACGGCCAGCCGAAAGTGGTGCTCGGGGCGGGGCAGTGACCCGGACTGAGCAGAGGGACGCGGGTGCGGCGCTACAACCGGGACTGAGCACAGGGGCATTGGGGCAGGCAACTGGGTGTGTTGCTGGAGCCGCGCGGGGCAAGATGGAGGCGGCGCTCTACGTGGAGGCAGCGGTCTGCTGAAGTCGGAGTAGCTTGGGTGCTCCGGCGGCGTGCTTGACGAGGAAGAGGCAAGAGAGCTCAACGTCAGGGACGGGAACATGGCGAGGAGACGGAGCGGGGAACGGCAGCGGCGCGACCTTGCTCCCCCGTGGCGGTAATAGCCCTCCGTCGGCCCGGCCAGAGGAGCGATCTCCACACGCGCGGAGGGGCGGCCGCCGCGGAAGCCCTCCGACGGCGAACAGCCAGGGAGCGGCGGACAGTGGGAGGACGGAGAAGATCTGACTTTGAAATTTCAATTTCCATGCCAAATTTGAAAGGATTTCAATATACTCGGGACTCTTTTGCAAAACATACTGTATACTATGCTCGCGGCCATTAATTCGGGCCGGAGGGAGTAGCTAAGATTCCTTCGTATTCAGTTGTTTTTTGCGACATTTAACATACATACAACTTATCCAACACAAGTAAATTTGCAGGAATGAAAAGTAGACTGAAAATGGATAAACTATTGACAACTCCAGTGAGATGAGATTTTATACTTTGAGCAAGGCAGTTCAGAAATTCCATAAATGTGAAGTCAGTCAACCCTTTTAAAAGGAAATGACAAAATTCCTACTAAAATAATGCTAAAGGCTGTGCACATACCACACTTTCAGGAACACTTGGAGGGGGTAATGAGAGATTTCTTGGTGGTGGTGAACGAATATACGATCTTTTGTCAAAACGCCATTCGCCAATTTTTCCATATGTCAGCTCACCCTACATTTGCATAAGACGATCATACAGAAGCTACAACAGGAAGAATATAAAATTATATTTTTTATAAGCCTGGATAGAAAAAGAGATTTCACGTAAAAACCGGGCATCATCAAGATCAAATGTTTAAGGTTAAACAGCACTCACCTTTAATGAATAATCACACCCATAAGTATAATGGATGATGAACGTGTTATCAGTTTTCGGATCAAAGGGAGGCTGCAATCAGCATTATAAGCACATCTTTATTGATGCGAACTCTCATCAAGAAACTATGAAAATACTTTATCAAGATAGAGAATTAGTAAGCACCTGAATCATAAAATCTTTACGGAGGTTGTGGTGCACACCATGCAATGCACTTGCAACAGCATAAGCATACCTATAAATATGGACAGGAAAGCAGAAATGAGTTAGCTCCACACATGTTGAATCGATCAGTAACAGTATACATAATCAGACTAACATTTCCAAGACCCATCCAAAAGCTTTGTCTGCCTCCACATCCTCTTTCATTTTTAGCGAAACATTCATCCAGGTTGGAGCAATCTTCTCAAGCTGGGCCTAAAGAAGTTTCGAAGACATTCAAGTGGGTTAAGATGGCCGTGGCAGGTGAATGTATTGAAATGGCACTGAACTATATCATTAAGAGAAAAATCATAAATATTTGCTGTATATAGTACAAGAATGAAGTATTGGGCACATAACGCCATCTTGGCATATAGTATAGCTGAACATGTCCTGGTAAAAAGGAACTATGTAGCTCAACCGAAGTATCCTATTAATATTCTGAGAGGAGAAGAGATATACCTTCTGGATAATCACTGGCGAGTTGCCGATGGGATCAATATTTGAGATGGGACCTTTTTCTTCCGGAAAGAACTTCCTTAGTACCTTCTCATTGTCAGTAGGTTTGATGTAGAAAAAGGGAAATGCAGCAGGTTGGTCACCACGAGCTAAGTTTGGCAATGGCTTCACAAAGATGTGATCTGGCTCAGCCATAAGTATATAGCTGCAAATCATCATTTCATTAGGAAACCAACGAAACAAAATGATGGATGAAGAAAAGAAAATCTGCTTACTCCTCCTTGATGTCTGCCTTTTGCAACCATTGGACGAATGCCCAAGGCCTATTGAGGACAATGTATCCCTGAGCAAAAACAATATATTAGCAAGAGTTCATCTCGACTCCACAACTGATAACAAAATGGAACATCCAAAAGTTCACCTTATCGACGCCTTCCGGGAGGGGGTCAACCACCAAGGTGGGTATCTCATCCATCAAACCATCCGGCTTCCCGGAGTGGAGGATCCGTGTGAAGCCGCCCATGTCGGAGCCAGGCCGGCGTCTCATCTCCGTGTACCAGTAATGCATGATCCGCGACTGCCACTGGCTGTACAGCGCATCCGTGGCCGTGAGGGCGACGTGGAACCTCTTGGACGGGTCCGAGCCAGACGTGAAGGATACAGCACCGCCGTGATCGAGCAATTTGCGTGGCCCGTCCCGGCCTCGGCCGTGGCCCACCATTGTCAAGAAGTTGTAGGTCGCGAAGAAGCATCCGACCGAGATCAGGACGAGCAAGCAGGGAGAGGCCTTGCCGGCATTCTTCCTCCCGCTAATCATGGCTTCGATCCGGTAAGGACCGGGTGCGCCTCGGGTCCCCTGGGGATCGCAGCAGGGGAGCTCTGCTCACCCAGTAGGGAGGTAGTTGGAGGCCTGGTTCTTCGGAGGCGGCGCAGAGGATTGAGGGTTTCGGGGCTGCCGGTCTGGCTCGACCGTGCCGGGGAATCGGATTCGGCGGATCTGAGATCGCGGTCTACCGCGGACACAGCAGAGAGCGCGGGAATAGCAGGAGGAGACTACTCACTACGACAAGGAACGCGACGGGAAGGAGTGACTGCTCGCCGGCCGCATCCGCCCCGGTGGTTTCGGCGGCCACCGCGAAGAGCGCTGACCTCCCTCCGGTAAGGAGTGGTGGAGTGGAGTAGACGAAGAAGAAACAGGAGAAGCTCGTTACGGCGATGAGGGGGCCGATAGTACGGGCAGAAATGAAATGGGCCGTGTGTGTAAGTGTTATCCAAAATCAATTCAGCTATAGTATGAAAAGGGTGTGTAGGAATTTGAATAACTAGAAGCATTTTTACTCTTGTCCATATTAATAATCTTAACTTTAGGGAATTGCTACCCGGCGGACGTTCTACGGAATGCAGAATCTGCGAGATCCAACGATTCATGCGTTCAGATCAGCTCTTTCGTGTATGTATGTCCTTGCATGCATAAAAGAAAAAAAAAGTGTGTATGTCCTTGCATACATAAAAAGATAAAAAATATTTGCGTGGAGCAATTCCTTTCTAAGGACTAAAGGACCATTAGCCAGCTCAACTCAAATACGAAAATTCAAAATGCTTTTTAGATTAAATCATTTGTCCGAATTAAGATCCGTTTTCACCGTTAGGTTAGTCGTGACGAGCTCTTCAAAACTAGATCCCATGTTGGTATATTCGGACAAAAAAAATTTAACCAAAAGTTATCCACCCGAAACACGTGAGTTATCAAGACTTCAACATGTAAGTTATCCACCCAAGAATATGTAAGTTATCCACCACTACAAAATTTACCCACAAATCACGTGAGATAACTTTTTTAACCCAAAACTTACCCATCAATAACACGAGAGTTATCCAACCTTCAGCATGCAAGTTACCCACCCAATAACATATAAGTTATCCATCAATATAAAAATTTATCCACTGTATAAAAATTATTCTAACGGCTTGGCCTCGTCGTTGGTACCTGCTCTCGCACATACGGACTACTCAACCTCGAATGTATACCACGTCAAACATCAAACTTCTTTAAATCACTTGGATGTAACCTTGTTTTACATATGATATAATACATGGGGTCTTATGAGTTATGTCCTACCCACCCACCACACTAAGCCGTAGTGAACAACATAATACACAATCAGTAGTTTAGCAGCTCGGTTTTATCGTCTGTCGATGTTACCGCGATGTACGGGTGACGAAGCCTGAAAGAGTTTTAGGGTACCGAGTATTTATGGCTCGTCTATACTAATGGATCAACATTAATAAAGTCTCGGTACCCTAATAACTAGGCTACCTTGTTTCAATTAAACTTGCTCAACATGTATGCGAGAACGTTTTTATCCAACACTTTTATATGGTGGGTAACTTATGTGTTAAAGGGTGGATAACTTATATAATATGACATAGATAACTCACGTGTTAGGGGTGGATAACTTTTTGGTCCGGAAAAAATTTCATCGAAACATATCAAAATGGGATCTAGTTTTGAAGATCTCGTCGCGACTAGTCCAACAGTGAAAACGGATCTTAAATCGGACAAACGGTTTGATCTACAAGTCATTTTAAAATTTCGATATGATTTTAAACTGATTGACAGCATGCGTTCACACTTCCTGCCAGGTTTTACAATCTACCAACCGGTCTGAGAGTAGAATTTCCGTAACTTTATCCAGATTCATACATATCTAGTTAAATATTTTGACTAGATGCATTCATATCTAAACATTGAGAACTAATATGGACCAGAAGGAGTATATAAAGGGAATATAGTAATATCCTGAGATACTACATCTAGGCTCTGCGCCAAACATAATGTCATAAAAGACATCCACACATCCTAGAAAAGAAAAGGAAAAAATGCCCTACCACGATGATTAACTCTTCCAACGGCCTCCACAAAACGTCGTCAAAGACAACACCTAGAATACAGAAAGGTTCTCCATAAGTGATGTCTCCAAAAAGGAAGATAATGCACAAGCGGCGTCATCGTTTGATCAAAGATCTAGGTTTGCACCCTGAAGAAACTCTGGTCCCTCAAAACAATACATTTAGAAGGTCATTGTCAGACACAACCGATCAAGGTTAGATCTTAGATTTTCACCCTGAAAGCCAAGAATCTACACTCAAGTTGCGCCACCAAACTTGACTTCCTCATGTGATGCCGCCCCACTTTGTCGAGGCTGCCCCTGCAAGTCATCAACCACCAGTCTCACAGGTACCTTATCCGAATTGGACCTGAACACTGGAGTCTACGAAGCAAATACTTCATCGCCTCGAAGACCCCCTCCGCTAAATTGGTCCTCCATTATTACACACCATGAACTTCTCCACCGTTGTGTACACCATTAAAATCGAGATACCTACATGTCCCATGGTTTCAACATCCAGCGGAGCTTCGCTTCGCACCTTCATGAAGTCATGCAGGATGATATGGTTGTGCACGACCGTATTCCATCATATCTGGATATCCAGGGGCTTTAGACTCCAATCCATGAAGATCTTTGACAGAAGATCTAGAACACGTTGATGACCAAATCATAGAGGATCAAATAGGCAACACTTATGTGAGAAGAGCACTAGGACCACCACCTTTATTCATAGGACTAGTAGGCCCCCACGTTGTCGCCCGCCCAATCCCCACACCAGCAGCATGGCCGACGGAGGAGAAGGCAGCCAGGTCGCGAGCTGCTTGGGCTCACCACCTCCTGACCGACTGCTGCCACCACCACGCCAGCGCGTGGTAGGAGGCAACCGATATCTCCACACCGTCGGCCACTTCACCACGCTCCATAGGCCTTCCCAAGGCCATCCTAGAGTGAGGCTACAGGAGACATGGAGTCCTAGTCGAAGATCTCTAGATCCCGACCTCCATCACCGACGCCTTTCTAGATCATATGTTGACGAGGCTTAATCTCGTCAATGCCCATTGTTATGGACTTGGGTTTTGGAGAAGATGGGGATGCTGGAGATCGCGGAACGGTTAGCAAACAAGCAACACGGGGACACGAGGTTTACCCAGGTTCAGGCCCCCGGAGGGAAAACCCTACTCCTGCTTGTCTGCTCTTGATTACGGCGGAACCGAAGGTTACAGGGGTGCGCAGATGCAATCTGGCGTGGAGGTGTGTATGCGGTGGTGTGCAAGAGATTGTCAGAGAGCCTCCTCGGTGTGCCCTCCTAGCCCTTATATAGAGATAGGCAGGTCCCAGGCACAGATCAAGTCGGTTACAGGTTTTAGGGTTTACCCCTTTGAATTTCCTATCTACTCTAGTCTTGCTCTCCAAGGATCCGAAGGCGTCATGGGCCTTGTCCACCGGAAAATCTTCATGGGTTGGCGTATATTTACCATGGGCCTTCCTTGGGTTGTACCAGGTATGCTGAGATCGTGTACCCGCGGGGTATAACCATGTCAGTAGCCCCCGAGTGTTCAGTCGAATCGTAGATTCGGCTGAGGACTCTTCAATCCTTCGGGTGCAACTCTGTCTTTTAAGAGAATGTGTAGGGATTGTTGATGCGTGTGCCTGACTCTCCCGACGGATCGGGGTCAGTTAACTGTCTTAGGACAAAACAACACGATCTTCTTCAGGTTCGAGTCGACTCGAACCTGGAACATATGCTGGCGTAATTCGAATCAGGTCGCGGAGGACTTACATGAGTGGAATTCCAGTGAATTTAAATGATGTACCCAACGCGTCCGTCGGGATTTTTCATCGCGCCTGTTGACACGGATTCATACTAGCAGAGCGCAGTCTTGTGCGTTGCCAGGCCATCAGATGTTATCTGTAGGTCTTATCTTTGCGTCGCAGACACAACATCCAAATGTTTATCACCGCGGAGGTGCTTCGGGTGGCCAAGGAGAATGTTGCTCACTCAGCATTTAATTAGGGAAAAGTTGCCAAAAAAATGTTGCATGTTGATCCGAAGGATCGCAGTCGAAGAATTCATAGGGTGCGCGACCAGCGCTCCCTATGGGAGTAGCCCCCGAGTGTCTGTTCGAGTCATAGACTCGAGCAGAGACTTTAATTCAGTCGTTGTTCGGCTTCCGGTCTATAGGACACAAATTTTTCGGATGCTTGAATCCATCCTCCCTATGGGAGTAGCCCCCGAGTCCGTAGTGGAGTCGCAGACTCGACGTAGGACTGGAAAATATAGTTCAGTGTTGTAGTGTTTTGTTCATTTTCGCGTGCGCGGCCAGCGCTCCTGATAGGAGTAGCCCCCGAGTAGTTAGTCGAATCATAGATTCGAGTGAGTACTTTTAGCTGTGTAGCCGAAGAATTGTGGCTTTTGCTAGTATAGCATTTGATGGCGTCAGTGCTGACGATCGGTGACCTCAAACGCCTGCTGCGCCAGAGATGACGTGACTGGACGAACATGGGTCCCACCTTCCGACCTTGAATTGGCCGGTCACGTGCATCGTGGAGATAATTACGGTGTCGCCTCGATTTTCGCGCATAGTGGACGGCGTGTGAGCGACGGTTCACTGTTGTACTGACACGTGGACGGTTAGATCTTGCATTTGGCGCTAGGTATTCTCGATGGACGGTTTCGTGCATCGTCTTTGTCCTTATAATCTATGGGGAAAAATTAATCTGTTTTCACCGCAGCCATTCTTGTTTCACTGCTCCAATCTTCTCTGAGCGTTCTTGCTGCACGCTGGAATATCCTCGAATATTTCCTTCTTTGATCCTGCGTTCTCACCGCCGGTGCTGCCGCACCGTAATGGGAAAACCTAAGAAGTCCTCTTCTGCGGTTGGCACCAGCGCTGCTGGTGGCAAGAAAGGTTCTACCGCTGCCCGTGTCACCGCGGTGGCTGGCGGCGATCGGAGACGCGGGAGAGTGATCTCCGCAAGCTTCGTGAGCGGGGCTTGATCCCGCAGGATAGGGAGGCTGTCAAACTTCCTGGCAACGAGGTAATTCCCCGTCCCCCCGCTGGGTTTCGGGTTATGTTCCTCGCATTTGTCCTTCGGGGATTTTCATTCCCAGTCCACAATTTCCTTCGTGGACTGCTTTTTCTTTACGACATCCAGCTGCATCATCTTTCCCCCAACTCTCTTCTTCATACTGCTTGTTTCGTTACTTTGTGCAAGTGCTGGCTCAGTATTGAGCTGCACTTTGGCCTCTTCTGGAAACCCTATTTCGTGAAGAGGCAATCTGGTTCTGATGGTGTTTATCCCATTGGGGGTTGCATCATCTCCCTTCGATCCAATCTTCTTTTCTTCTCCTTTTCCATGTCCGAATCTGTCCAGTACTGGCGGAGGCGATGGTTTTACATCCGCGACTCCACGGTGGCTGGGCAGGATTTTGGTCTTGCTCCTTTCGACCCCTCCCAAAAGATCGAGCCGAAGAGGTCCTGGAAGAACCAGATCTTGGATGGCGAGGTAGCGGAGATAGAGACTCTCTATCGTCGAGTGGAGGATCTTCAATTGACTCCGAATAAAGAGGTGAACGGTGTGGATATCATCCGCACTTTTCTCAAACGTCGGTGCAGCCGCTCCAGGCTAGGGCACACCCGATGTTCCTTTATTCTGGTCGTCGTGATCCGACTAGGGTTTCGGCTGAAGAATTCTCCAAGGGAGATCTCGACGGGGTCCTTCGTCCGCTGCTGAAGTTCAAGGATAGAGAGGATATCCCGGGGAAGTCGCTGACTTCTCCGTTCTCCGCTTCCCGTCCGGTTCCGCAGGTGTAGATCCGGGACATGCGCGTGGCGCTATTTTCGACTGCGTTTTATTTGTATTTATTTTTCTGCTGACAAATTTGCTTCTTTTGTGCAGGACTTCAAAGTGCCGGGCATGTCGCCTCCATTGCCCGAAGTATTCCCGGATGCTCCGGATAATGAGGTGGTGGACTCCATGTCCGAGATGCCATCGGTGCAGTCTCCGGCTGAAGAAACCAATGAGTCGAGCGAGGATCACACTCGCAAGCACACGAGGAGCTCCAGCGAGTCGTCGGATGCCTCAACTTCGCCGACGCCTAGGAACCCGCTGTGCCTTGAACGTCACAGTGATGGGCATGGGGGCTCTTCCTCTCCAATTCCTGTCGTTCCCGTGCGGGCTGTGGCACCGCACCCGCCAGTGAAGCGGAAGAAGGAAGAAAAGAAGGAAGAGAAGAAAGAGGAGAAGAAGGTCCGGAATACCCCTCATGTCTTCGACTTAAGCGAGCTTGACTCATAAGTTTCTTCAATCCTTTTTTGCTTTCTCTTGTCTGTTTACCTTGCACTGTGCTGATTTTTTCCTTCTGTAGCCACTCCTCCGACGGCTCCTCCAGTGACGGTGCTCGGGAAATGGTGGGGGAGTCGAAAGTTGCTCTTCCTCCTTCTCAGACGGTGGCCACCTCTAAAGGCGTTGCTCCAGACCCTTCTTCGTAGGAGGTTCGGGTGGTTGCGCCTCAGAAGACTGCGAGCGGACCCTCGGAGTCGCCGTCAAATCATGTAAGTAATTCTGTTTTCTGCCATGGGGGGAGCCCCCGAGCCTTTTCGGATGATCTGTTGATCTTTATTTTCTTCCCACCTTGGGGGGCATCTGTAGGGTATTTTGTTGTTCGTTTTCCCTTCGAGTCTCGAGGGGATCCCCCGAGCATTTTTCGTATGTGCAACCTGCTTCTGCTCCTTCTTTTGGGCGTAGCCCCCGAGCCATTCTTTTGACTAGTAGTTATTTTTGCAGCCTTTTGTGGAAGGTGCCAATCATCTGGTGCAGCAGCACCTGTCGTTGGAGGCCAGCCTCAAACAACTTCAAGGTATGTTTATGACCTGGTCTTTTGCTCCTTCTTGCATTTTTGTCCTTCGATCTGACAGGGGTGTTTCTGACTGCAGAGGACCACTGCGCCTCTCTTCGTGAGATTGATGCTCTCAAAAAGAGCCTTGGTCAAGCGGAGAAAAAGGCCAAGGTTGCCGTTGGTGCAAGGGAGTGTCTCGAGCTGGAGCTGGCCAACACGGCCGAGGCTAAGGAGCGTCTGCAGCAGGAGGCTACGGATCGCGAGGAGCAGCTCGCCACCGCCACGGCTTCGCGCGAGAGAGAGGTGGCCGGCAAGCTTATGGCGGCTGCCAAGGCTGTTTCAGGTGAGTATCTCCGCCTTCCTCTTTTTGAATTCCTTATCTTTCTTTTGCAGTGTTTTTATTCATTCTGCTTCCTTTTGTTTCTTTAGATGCCGCGGGCATCGAGTTTGATCGCGGTGCTCTAGAGCACGGGAGTGCTTTGGATGATGCTGCTGCGGCGGTCGAAGACCATTGCAGTACCGTCGTCAGCTCCCTTGCCAAGGCCAAGGAGGTCCTCAGGTGCTTCTACAAGGAGCTCGTCCCCAAGGGCGCGGCCCTCGAAGATGTCGATGCCCTGGCGGAGGCGCTGTCAGCCAAAGCACCTGTGGCGTACAAGCGCAAGCAGAAAGGCATCAGCGCGTCCGTCGGGCTAGCAATGGCTTTGGCGGCTGGAGCGGAGTTGGACCTTCCTCAGGTCACTTCCCGGATGCCGACGACTGCTGATGGATCCGAGGTAGCCTTCGCCACCTATGCTGCTCGCTGTAAGCATTACGGGCCGAAGCTGATTGATCTGCTGGCCGAGTACGCGCTAAGGCACCAGGGGGAAGCCAAGGCGAGGCAGTCCGGCTCCGAGGCTACTCAGGGTGCAGCTTCGTAGGCGTTGTAGTTATAGGATAGTTGTAGCTTCTTTTGTTGTAATTATTTTGATGAATGATCCTTGTGCCACGTAGTGGCTTTTGCTGCACTTAATGAATTTGCTGAGTTCTGTGCTCCTTCATCTGCTTGTTCATGTCTTTGTCTTTCTATTAATCTAGGGTCCTTCGGGTGATGATCCCGTTGACACTTCGTCTGCGGCGCAGCTGCGGCCATCCCTGGATGATGCGTCACAGCTTGTGTTTCTTCGAGACCGTATCTGTAGCCTCGAGAAAGAGTTGCTTGGGGTGCGTGGCCACGCTGATGTTTGGAAATCCAAAGCGAATCGAGGCGCTGCTAGAGAGGAGTACTTGATGGCGGAGCTGCTTCGTTTGTCCGAACAGCTTCAGTGTGAGTTTTTCGAGCTGTTGCTTGTTAGTTCGGATGTGACTGCTGGCCTTTCGTCTTACTCTTTTGCAAGTATTGCAGGTGTTAACATTGCTCCAAGGGAGGAGAAGGAGCATGTTGTTGTTCGAATCAATTGCTTGACTCAGCAGGACATGGAGGCTGGCGGGTTCTTCTGGATGGACTGTGATCGTGCCATGGTCCTTGCGACGGTGCAGGATCGCGTCCACCAGGTATCGCGGGTACTTCGTCAGGTGAAGTCTTCGCTCGCGTCGGTTCTGCATGTAATGTTTCCGCTGGATGATGCTCCGTCGACTCTCTCTGGTCTATTGTCGAAGTTTCGAAATGTGCATCATATCAGGGAGCTGGTGCGGCATCAGCTCGTCGCGGGGGTGAAGGCTGTGCTCTCCCTTGTGTGGTTACATCGTTCTGATGTAGATCTATCTGTTGTGGCGGCTGGGCCGCCTCTTCGGCCAGATGGTGGTGAATGGGGTATGCGTCCGCATTATGCAGCTGTAAGGCAGTATGCCGAACAAATCGTAGATCTGTTTGAGCAGCGTGCTCAGGTTATTTTTCAGAATAGATAGGACCTGTAAAAAATATAGATGTAAAATTTGTATATATTAGACTGGGCGTGTTATGCCCTTTGTTGTAAAGGTTATGTTGTTGTCTGGCACGTAGTGCTTTGATTATATATGTGTTATTTTCGTTAGCCTGACGTGGTCAGCTACTTAGGTGTACACGTGTTGTCCTCAGTCGACGAAGTCGTGAATTTGTCAACTGCGACCAGGAGGTAGACGTGCCCCCCTTTCGAGGACCTTGGCAGCTTGCCGATCATGTCGAGGCCCTATTGGACGAAAGGCCAGGCCAAAGGTATGGGCCTAAGCTCTAACCCGGGTGCGTGTGGTTTGTCGGCGAATCTTTGGCACCCGTTGCATCTTCGGACGATGTCCTTGGCATCGTTCATGGCCGTTGGCCAGTAGAATCCAACTCGTAGAGCTTTGGCGATAAGGGAGCGGCTGCCTGCATGATGGCCGCAGATGCCCTCGTGGATGTCTTGGAGGATGGTTTTTCCGTCGCCGATGGTGACGCACCTTTGTAGTACACCCGAAATGCTGCGCTTGTACAACTCGCCATTGATGATGGTGAAGGCTTTGGACCGACGAGATATGCGACGGGCATCTGTCGGGCTATCAGGAAGTTCTCCGTCTATCAAGTACCGGAGGTATGGCCACGTCCAAGTTTCTTCGACTATCATGACCTGCATCAGGTTGACCATAGCGACCTCTGTGTCCAGCTTTTCGGGTCCTTCTTGACCGTCGGGTAGCGCATCCCTCGAGTGTTATGCTTCTTCAGGTGATCCCTTGGGGAATTTCCGCTTGATGGATGGTACGCAGATCTGTTCGAGGAACACACCTGGCGGCACCCGTGCATAGGTGGAGCCGATATTGGCGAGTCTGTCGGCCTCCTCGTTGCTTTCTCTTCCAATGTGCCGAATCTCGCAGCCGTCAAAGTCTCCTTCGAGTGCGTTGTAGAGTGCGCGGTACGCAATCATGTTGGCGGCGTGCGCGTCGCACTCGTTCATCGTCTGCTGGATGACGAGGTTAGAGTCACCGTAGATGACCAGGCGTGTTGCACCGCAGATCTTTGCCATTCTCATGCCGTGGATGAGGGCCTCGTATTCTGCTTCGTTGTTGGAAGCTCGAAACTTCATCCGGAGGACGTACTTCATCTTATCGCCCTGCGGGGAGGTCAGTATGACCCCGACTCCTGCGCCGGCTTCACGCTTGGAGCCTTCGAAGTGCATCGTCCATGACTATGTTGTCACATCCCAATATTTTCCAAATCTTGTAATGTGAAAAATAAATGAATAAAATAAAACTTTGTTGATTTTCAGGGCCAGAAGAAACTTTTGAATCCAATTGGGAATCTTCAAACCTATTTTGAACAAATAAATCCTAAAGGGATTAAAAAGATAAATATTTAATAAAGGAAAAATAACAATATTTTATTACTACTTTGAAATCTTTTTATAAAAGGATTTGGTTCTCAAAATGAAAAGAAATATTTTTATTTTATAAAGCCAAATTAAACCTTGGCCAAGACTTTGAAACAAAAAGTTTTGCTTTGATTAAAATAGTAGAGGTTTATTTAAAATAAAATAAAAGGGACTTAAATATCCAAGTTTTATTAATAAAAGTTTTACTATTTTTAAACCATCAAAACTTGTGTTTAAAATAAGTTTTCCAAGTGCTTATAATTTCCAAATAAAACCTACTGAATGGTTTTGGTACTATTTTAGTTTTCAAAATAAAGATTTCAATAAAACAAATCCTATTTGAATTAAATGAATAAGGTCTATTCATTTAATTGGTATTGGACCCTAAAATAAAATGTTATTTTATTTTAAACAAGTATTTCAAGTATCTTATATTTTCAAATAAAACCTACTGATTTGGTTTTGAAAGTGTTTGGATTTCAAATGAGGATTTTATTAAATAAATCAAACCCTATTTGATTAAATAAATAAAGGTCCATTTTACTTATTTAATGAATGGATCCTAAAATGAATGAAAATATTATTTTATTTTGGAATGTTGGTTTATGTTGATAAATAGAACCAAGTTCAAAGTTGTGAAGTGTGGTGATTGTTTGAATGTTTGAATAATTGATTGAAATTCAAAACAGAAAATAGATTTGGAAAAAGAAAAAGATTTCAGACAGAAAAATAGAGCAGCCCAACCAACTAGGCCCAACAGCCCATTCCATCCCAGCTCCCCTCCCCGAAGCGTTTTCTTTTCCACTCAGAACCGCACCCACACAGGAACTGACCGGTGGACCCAACTCCCTTTCTTTCTCTAACGCTGACAAGACGACCCCACGCCACATCATCGTCTCCTTCACCCCCCCGCAGACCAGTTCTTCTCCTCGCCGTTTCTGCCGAATTTCCGCCGAGTAAATTCGTCATAAACGCTGCAGCAAATACACCCGCGTTTACTCTCGTTAACTCGCCTCTCCCTTCTCTCCATTTCCCCTCTGGTTCCAGCTCCTCTCCGCCCCAGGGCTACTCCAATTGGTCGCTGCAACCTCACCAACTCCGACGAGGTCCTGCTCGAATTCCGGCGGAACCCGACAACCCCACTACCTAGGGAGCACACGAGCGTGCTCTCCAGCACCAGGCGTACCTCCCAGTGGCGGTAGCTCACTAGCGCACGCCCCAGGACATCGCCCCCGACGACACCAGCACGCCACCACCTCCTTCTCCAACTCCGGCGACATCTACAGGTGAGACCAGACTTCCTCTTCACCTCCCTGTGATGCACACATACTCGCCTCCCTCTAGCGAACCTAACGGTGCAATCTACTGGTCTTAGGGCGCCCCCTATCCTCGCCCTCGACGACCTCCTGAACCGCCCGAAGCCTAGCTCATCTCCGGCGAGCGATTGCCGTCCACCCCGAGCGCCCCTTCGACGGAGACGACCACGTTGAGCACCAGCATTCCACGGCGATCACTGTGAGCATCTCCCCACCCTCCTTTGCTTCCTGTACCGCCGGCGCCGTCATCGACTGGCCGCTCCGCCGCCAGCCACCGCCGCTAGTTTAGGGTCGAGCTCGCAGCAGCCGTCCGATCTTGATCCGGTGGATAGGATAGAGTCACTTATCGAAGGGGTATGAGAGCATCTGCGTCGTAAGATTTGCTTTAGATCCAGCGGCCCACGTTGGTCGATCCACGCGAACCGTTTTCGGCCAATCAAAACATTCCACGTGGCCCAGAGTTGGTTTTAAAAACTGAATTTGATCTATTAGTTGTTCAATCTTGTAAAATCTATAACTTTCAAACCACACGTCCAAAAATTACAAATTTTATATCAATGGATTCAGTGGAACAAGCCCTAGCCAACCATGCCCTTGGTTTAGAAAAAAGCTTCTAGAAAAATGGTTGTTTTTGCAGAAACATTTGTATGCTTGTTAAGGTTGTGGAAATTGTTTAAAAATGAATTTGGGGATAAAATCTTTGGCAAAAGGTGTATTTTGAACCTACTAACCCTAGGAAACACTTTGTGGATTCAAAAATGTATTTGGTGAAACAAAATAATGATTCTTGGATTTAAAACCATTTCTAGTCAAATAGAAATGTGGTTTATTTATTAAAAATGGTTTTGGAAGAAAACCTTTGGAAAATGTTTTGTTTTAAACTCTCTGACCCTAAAAACAAGGTTTTGTGGTTTGAAAACATATTTGGTGAACCCTATAGGCTAATGCCTTAGTAAAAATATTTTTACACCACATAAAATGATACTTTGTTTTGAAAATGGTTTATGAAATGAAACCTTTTGCAAATGACTTTGCCACTTTACAAAATGACCAATAGGTGTTTCCAAAATGTCTATGACCCATTAGGAACCACTTTTTCAAATTAAACAAAGCTTGGCATGCTTGCATGCATTACTTTGACTTTGTCATTTTATGTGTTGTTTTGCTTGTTTGGTAGATTGAGTTTGTGCCTTGCTTGATTGATTTGTAGTGACTTGAAGAGTGTGATTGTTGCAAGGACAAGGAGTGAACCTATAGCCCCTACCAAAAAGGCAAGTGATGCTTCATATCCTTTTGTCCCATTACTTTCTCTATGCATTAGTGTTTTTCTCTAAGTAAACTTGCATGGAATTTTTGCTAAGTATGAACCTTGCTATAGGAAAACCTAGTAGATGAATCCTTAGTAGGATTTTCCTAAGTTAAGATTCCTACTACTATCAAGCTTAGCCTAGCTAATAGAAAACATGGGTGGAATATATATTCACACTATGGAAAAATATTCTAAGTCTGAGGACTTGTGTTTTGTTTAATAAAACAACTAAGTTAATGAATCACCTGGGTGGAATGGGACTTGCTTGGTGGTTTTTGGTTGAGTGGTTACACAAGGCCAGGGGACTGGTGAACCTTGTGTATCTCACTTGTGGATTGCCACCCAGGAACAAAGAGATTTGAGATGTCAAATGTTGAGAAGCTTCAAGTGCAACCACTTGGCAATATGGGCTCTGCCATGATCATATAGGTTGCAAGAACTTAGCCATATGGACAGTGGGTGGTAGTGTTTGATAGGTTGGAGCGCGTCCATTTTGGTCTAAGGGAAGGCTTCTGAAAGATCTTGTCTTGGGAAACCAAGTCTTGTGGGGAAAGTGCACCACCTCTGCAGAGTGTAAAATCTAAGTACTTAGCCATGTCCCTGGTAAAGGACAATTTGAGCATCAAGACATGGAAGCAATCAAGGATATCATCATTCAAATTTCTAAGATAAAAACTTGTGGTTTGAACAAGGGTTGTTTGAAATCTTCAATCTTTGATTGAGAGATGCCTTGGAAAAGATTTTGTCAAAACAAAAACTTAGTGTTTTCAAAATGATAAGGAAAAATCTATTTTGAGCAATGCAAGCCTCAACTCCACTTAGCCAAATGCATATAGATGATAGACTCCCCTATACTACCATAGTATCACTTGCCAATACAATTCAAATGTATTGACCCTTGTGGCTGTAACTTGTTATGTTGCAGGTTTGATTGATTTAGTGAAGTGTGTTGATTAGGATTACAAAGTCTACAACCAACATGTCTGCCTGTGGCATTTTGAAGATGAAGGACCCATACTTATAGTTATTCCGCTGCAATGTAATGTAATAGCCAAAAGAGCTATGTAAGATGTAATAAAACTTATGTTATTCCTGGTTATTAAGTTATATTATGACCTTTGGTTCTTGATATTACATCTTAACTGTGGATGCTAGCTATTGATCCAGGGACTAGCATTGTAAACACAGGAGGAATCTACCTTATTAGGTTGAGACCTCTACAGATGGTATCAGAGCATTGTGTTGCCTGTAGGATTTGTAAACCTAGGATTGGACAAAAACCCTTAGAAAATAGGAGTTGTATTTGTTCCAAAAACTTATTTACAAAAACACTTGTAAACTCTTTCCTCAACCATTTTGGTTTCAACTCTACATCTCTTCTATTTCAACTTGATGGAAAAACCTACCCATGGCCAAGGACTACACCATGTGCAAAGGACTTCTTCAACACTTTCAACTCTAATGACTTCAACTTCTTCAACTCTAATGACTTCAACATCTTCAGCATATTCACCAAGGACTCCCAACTTGGATGACACTAAGGACTACAAGTAAGACAAGGAAATCTTACTCAAGATTTAGAGACCGAGGGAATGCAAAAGTTAGAAGGAGCCTACATCATTTTAAGTATTGCAACCAAGAGTTTTTCTCAAGGAAACCAAGATCT
Source organism: Avena sativa (assembly GCA_916181665.1). Classification (NCBI taxonomy): domain Eukaryota; kingdom Viridiplantae; phylum Streptophyta; class Magnoliopsida; order Poales; family Poaceae; genus Avena; species Avena sativa. The sequence continues at coordinate 512,894,596 of OV702299.1, forward strand.
CATGCAAGAAGAATCAATCAAGAAGGAAGGAAAGATCACAAGTGAACCATATAGATGGACCACCATATTTTAGATAAGTCAAAACACACCAACTTATGTGGTGTAACAAAAATATTTTGTTGCCTAAAGTATGTGCTTGAACTTTGTTGTTTGAGTGAAATGTTTGACTTATGATTGCATGCACATTGTTTGTGTGAATTGAGATGTGTGTGATTAGAAATATTTCCTTAGAAATATCTTGCCTATTCTAATCTCCCTTCAACCCAAACAGATGACTACTCCAAGAGACTCCAACATCAAGATTGATGACAACAACAACAACCAAGAGGACAACATAAGAGAACTCATTGCAACCCAAAACCAGTTGAGCCAAGAAACAACTCAGCTTTTAGCCAACAACAATGGACTAGACCCAGCCATACAAAGGATTTTGAAACTTCAATCACAATTGATGCAAGGATTGGTTACTCAAATGATCAACATGAGAGAAAACTTTTCCCAAAGAGCTAATGACAACAAGGATGACAAAGATGCTAATCTAGAAGGAACCCAAGCTAGCAATATTTTTAGAGACAAGGATCATGCATCCAAGGAGCATGAAGATCAATGCCCCAAGAAGTGAGAAAGATCTCCCACCTATGAAGAACATGAACTAGAAGAACTCCTAGCTTTGGAGAGACCCAAAAAGATGAAGAAGGACATAAGCCAGTTGCAGTGTTACAATTGCAAAGAGATGGGACACTATGCCAATGAATGCCCAGAAAAGGAGAAGAGCCAAGAAGACAAACAAAGGCTAGTGAAACCCAAGATGAGGAAGGATATTAGCCAAGTGATGTGCAAACACTGCAAGGAGTTAGGACATTATGCATCATACTGTCCAGAGAAGCCACCTCAAGACCTCAAACTTATAACATGTTTCAAATGCAAGGAACTAGGCCACTATGCAAACAATTGTCCAGAAAAGATGAAGAACAAGTTAAACAAGTCTATGAAGGATCTCAACCTTGGCCCATGAGTCAAGCATTGAAACAAAGGACTCAATGCAAATGTTTGCTTAGAGAAGTTTTCCCAGGATCCCAAGAAGGACAATATGTAATTTTTGTTTGAAAATTTTTAAGGGTGGTAGTACCCTAGATGCCTTGAGCCAACTTGTAACCCTAACCTTCCCAAATCTCGGGACGAGATTTATTTTAAGGGTGGTAGCCTGTCACATCCCAAGATTTTCCAAATCTTGTAATGTGAAAAATAAATGAATAAAATAAAACTTTGTTGATTTTCAGGGCCAGAAGAAACTTTTGAATCCTGCAGTCGAATCGATGATCTGATCGATCTGAGGGAGAGGGAAGTGGTCCTTCGGGCAGTGCTTGTTCAGCGACGTGAAGTCCACGCACATCCGCAGGATGTCCGTGTCCTTTTTGGGGACCATTACTGTATTGGCGAGCCACGCGCTTTCTTTAATCTCCCTGATGAATTTTGCAGCAAGTAGTCTATTGACTTCAATCCCTATGGCTTCGGCCCGGGGCTCGGACAGTCGCCGGATGGACTGCTTGACGGGCTTGGCGTCTAGAAAGACGTTGAGTGCGTGCTCGGCGAATTCCCTGGGAACTCCTGGCATGTCCGCAGGACACCAGGCGAAGATTTCCCAGCGCTCACGGAGGAATTCGATGAGCACGCTTTCCTATGCGGGGCTGAGATCGTTGGCGATCAGCGCCGTCTTGGAGGCATCCGTCGGGTGGACCTGCACCTTCTTTGTGTTGACAGTGGAGTCGAAATACATATCAGGTGCGTTTTGCCGTGCAACTAGGGGTGCCCCATTGTCCGTCACCTCGCGGAGCCTTACGAGCTCCTCTTGCATGCCGAATGACTGGGAGATTCTGTTGAAGTCCCTGTCGTAGTGGTCCGATCGGGTAAAGCTCCCATGGACCGTGATGACGCCCCTGGGTCCTGGCATCTTGAGTAGCAGGTACACGTAGTGTGGTACTGCCAAGAACCTTGCGAATGCTACACGCCCGAGGATGGCGTGGTATTGTGATGGCCAGTCTACCACTTCGAACTCGAGCCGCTCACATCAGAAGTTATCCGGTTTGCCGAAGATGACGTCGAGCCATATCTTTCCCAGGGGGAATATGCCCTTTCCTGAAACGATGCCATGGAACGTTGTGTCTGACTGTTCCAGGCTGCACAGCGGGATACACATTGCTGCTAGGGTGCTTGCAAACATCAGGTTGATGCCGCTGCCACGGTCCATGAAGACGCGGCTCATCTCGAAACCTTCGATATGCGCCTCAAGCACCAGGGCAACAAGACCTGGGCGAGGGACCTGGCAAGGGTGATCCGAACGGCTGAACGTGATGCAGGACTCCGATCCGCTGAGGTACTCAGGGATGGCGGGTGGAGCTGTCATGGCCAAGTTGATCTGACGGGTGATTTTCTTTTGCACCCTATTCGTTGGGCGCCCTTTTTGGATCATCAGCGCTCCTTTCGGCGGGGGGTACCCGTGCCCGCCGTTATTCTATGCGGGTGCGACTGGGTGGTTCGGGCCTCCTACAGGTGGCGGTGGAGGAGCTCCATGCGCTATCTCGCCTAGTGCAGGTGCGTTCCCGAATCCAGGGTTTGGGGCCTGCTGTCTCATCTGAGCCATGCTTTCGCTGAGTTTCTGGAACTCACGGCAGTCCTTGAGCATGTGACTTGCCTTCTTCTTACCATCCTGCTTGTCGATGTAGAAGTGGATGGTGCATGGACCCGACAGTTTTTCGTATGCTGAGGGTCCGTCGTCGTGACCGCGGCGTTGCCACGACTGCGCTGGGCGACCTCCATCGCGGAAATTGCCTCCGCGGTATCCGCCGCTGTTGCGGTTGCCATCGCTGCGGCGGTCGGCGTAGCCAGCCGCAACCATGTCGGGTCCATCGCGATCGTCGTAGACGCGCGATCTCCTCTTGCTACGGCGTTCTCGCCGTCGGCCGTAGTCGTCCTCTTCCTCCGAGTGCGCTCGGTGGACGGAGTCCTCGCCATCGGCCCACCTGTTGGCGATGTCCATGAGGTGGTCGAGTGTCTTGGGCTTGACGCGTCCGAGTTCTTCTTTGAAGTCCTGGCGCTTGACGCCGCCCTTGAAGGCGTCGATAGCCCTTTCTTCGGAGATGTGCACCGCGGAGTTCTTGGTGTTGGACCAGCGCAGTATGTACGAGCAAATGGATTCGCCCGTTCGTTGAGTGCAGGCTCGCAACTCCTTGATCGAGGCAGGCCTCTTGATGGTGCCTTTGAAGTTTCGGACGAAACTGTACGCCAGCTCCTCCCAACTTCAGATGGATCCTGAGGATAGGCTGCTTAGCCAGATCCGAGCTGCGCCTGTCAGCTGCAGCTGAAGGCATTGCATGGCGGTTTCCCTGCTTCCACCGTGCAGCTTGACGGACGACAAGTGGTCGCTGAGCCACGCCTTGGGGTCCTGTGTGCCGTCGAATTTCGGAGTGTCTGAAGGAAGCTTGAAGTTTCACGGCATCCTTGTCCGTCGGACAGATCTGCTGAAGCATCGAGCTCCGCAGAGTTCTCCTTCGTCTTCATCCATCTCGGATTCAGACGAGCATACGCGCTTGGCACGCGCTTTGTCGATCTTGCGTTGCGTTAGCTCGTTCCGAGCGTCGTAGTCGCGGCCGCAACGGCGCGAGCTCTTATGCCTTCGGGGAAGGTCATGTTCTTCGTCCTCGAATGAGTGTGTGGGGCTGCGGTTGAATCTGACCACAGCCTTCTTTTTCGGCTCCACGGGAGCTTCTCTGTGGAGCGCAGCTCCAACGAGTCCGAGTCCGGTAAGCGCGGACTTGTGCATTGCCCTCTTTGGGTCCCCTTCCGGAGGTGGGTGGGACGCGAGGTACGCGGTGGCTGCCATGATCACAGCTTGCGGCGTTTTTGGGATGACGTTGCCATCGGCGTCCATCTCCATGAAGGACGCGTTGAGGGCTCGGGTCACCTCGCGACGCTCTTTGGGGTCCATGTTCTCCATCCGAGAACGGTGCTTGTTGCCGCTGTTGCCGTGCGAGCTAGAGCCAATGCCCATGGCGGAGAGCGCAACTCGTCGCGCACTGGACTCCGAAGCTGCTTGATTGCGCTTGTCAAGCACTTCCTGCATCTTGATCTGCTTCTTGTGCTCCTCGATGAGGAGCATGTGGTATGCCATCAGTAGATCTCGTGAGGCATCAGCGGGCAGGATCTTGTTGCCTGCCACGGCCTCGCGTGCTTGAGCCCATCCCTTCTTGTTGAGGTGGATGACTCGATTGTTGTTTTCCCCGTTGGGTGGGGGATTGGCTTCTTCTGTTTCCACCGTTTCTACCTTGCGGGTTGGGTGGCGGATTGTGTTCCTGATCCTAGATGACCGCGGCGCACTGGTAGCGCTCGTAGATCGGTCTGCTGCTGCCGCAGCTTTCGGATCCAGAACCGTAGGTCCCTTCGTCCGATGGCGGATCGCATAGATCGGAGTTGCAGCTGCTGCTGTCATAGGACTCGTCTGTTGATGATGATGTGCGTAGCACAGGGTGTGGAACCCACGAAGCGGGCCTGATCGATGGTAGGGGCCCCCGCTCTGGAAGGCGGAGAGTGCCGGTCTGACCCACCTGGAAGCAGAAGCTCCCGAATAGGATCTCGAGTCCGTCTCCAACGGGCTCGAAGTCCTTCATGGTGGCCGGTGAGTGGGCGGTGAAGTCGAAGGCGCCGAAGAGGAGATGACTCTCCGTCGCCGCGGAATTTTAGATCGCTCGGGTTGGGACCGTCACGATCGCATAATCAGCGTCCCAAGTTCCCACAGATGGCGCCAATTGACGAGGTTTAATCTCGTCAATGCCCATTGTTATGGACTTGGGTTTTGGAGAAGATGGGGATGCTGGAGATCGCGGAACGGTTAGCAAACAAGCAACACGGGGACACGAGGTTTACCCAGGTTCAGGCCCCCGGAGGGAAAACCATACTCCTGCTTGTCTGCTCTTGATTGCGATGGAACCGAAGGTTACAGGGGTGCGCAGATGCAATCTGGCGTGGAGGTGTGTATGCGGTGGTGTGCGAGAGATTGTCAGAGAGCCTCCTCGTCGTGCCCTCCTGGCCCTTATATAGAGATAGGCAGGTCCCAGGCACAGATCAAGTCGGTTACAGGTTTTAGGGTTTACCCCTTTGAATTTCCTATCTACTCTAGTCTTGCTCTCCAAGGATCCGAAGGCGTCATGGGCCTTGGCCACCCGAAAATCTTCATGGGCCGGCGTATATTTACCGTGGGCCTTCCTTGGGCTGGACCAGGCATGCTGAGATCGTGTACCCGCGGGATATAACCATGTCATATGTCACCGCCTGTCCACACTCTACTGTAAAAGAGAAAGACATGCTGCCGCCATGGAAGGGGATCCTCGTCGTCCCTACACGGGCTGCCCGACAGCGATCACTGGGGTGGCCTCGTGGAGTAAGACAAGGATATCCTATTTCACCACTATTTTCTTAATTGCATGGTGAGGGACTTTCATGCCCCTTAATCATAGTAATCATTCGTATAACCATAATCATAGAAGTCATTCATATAACGATAGTGAAATTGGTGTGGCTTCGTCGGCACCGTAGGTGTACCACCTTCTTTTTGCGGATGATAGCCTGATGTTTTTCAAAGAAAATGGTGAGGGTGCAAGTGATATTTCCGAGTCCTTAGATTGTCAAGCATCATGAGAGGATTAATTTGGGGAAATCTTCTATTTTCTTTCGCAAGGGATGCCCTAATACAATCCGTCAAGAAGTCAAAAGCATATGGAATCTGCCTAATGAAAGCCTTAGTGTCAAATATATGAATATGCACATCTCAGATGTAGGGAGGTCAAAGAATGGTGCATTTAAATATCTTAAAGATCAAGTGTAGAGTAAGATACAAGATTGGATGGAGATGGTACTTTCAGCGGGATGAAAGAAGGTGCACAAGTTGTCCCTATTTTTCATGGCATATTTTAAGCTTTCTCGTGTGGTCTATATCAATATATTGATTCATTAATTCAGAAATTTGTGTGGGAAAGCAAGGCTGGAGAAAGGAAAACTTTCATAGGTGTCTTGGAAAGAGATGACCAAACCAAAGTATATGGGAGGCTTGGGTCTTCTTGATACAGAGTTGTTCAGTCTCGCTCCTCTAGCTTGCCAAGCATGATGTATTTTGCACTCTCCATGGATGCTAAGTGCTAATCATCAAGGTGGTATATACGTCCCAAAATAAATATTTTCTACTCCATCTGTTTAGAAATATAAGATATTTTAGGTTTGTGAAGTAAATATATATAGACACCTTTTAGTACGTAGATTCATTTGAACCTGTACACTAAAAGATGTTTAGACACATTAGCTTCACTAACCTAAAACATCTTATATTTTTAAACGGAGGGAGTAGATGCTAAATTGGGAACGCATGGAGAGGGATCATTGAAGGAAAGAAGGCTCTCATGTTGGGTCTTAGTCGTCGCATTGGTGATGGAAAATCAACCAGAATCTAGACTCGAAACTTTTTTCAAGAACACACAAGTTGCGTGTCTTCTCCATTAAGATAAAAAGAACCACTCCGATACAACACCAATAGATGGAGGCCACTCCACACACGCCCTCTCAAGCCTCACACCATGCCAAACGGATTACAAATTCGCAAGAACCGAATACTTGCCTTGCCCAACCTCCAACCACTATGGCGAAGAGATGAGGCGCAAAGCCTCAGAACCGCGCCACTACCAAGTCTGAAAGCCTTGCTACACGATCCTAAACCAAAATGGCACGGATCAACGTACCAACCACCCCAAAGATCCAAGAAGAAGTCGGCGAGTGACCGGCAGAATCCGACCAACTTGGAGGAAGGCATTGTCTAGCAAACTCCAGCAAGGTGTACATTGCACCTCTGAGACCAAGCTCAGAGAGTGTACATCGTCGACTCTACATGCCCTTGGGGACTCCACGAGCAACCCACACAGCGCCTCCAATGAGGGAACGACACCGTGGTGCTGCCGTGGCCTGATCCGGGACACCGAATCTAGGGTTTCCCCCGGTGCTCGTGGCGGGGAAGCTCGATTGCAGCCATGACAACGCCTCCAACAAGGAGATGGTGCCCAGACATCATCGTTGTCAGCAAAAAGCGGAGCTTTCGCCCGGCCCAATCGCCAACTCCCCTGAGTCCATCGGATAGGGCAGAATTGAGAAGACATGAGCAACCACTCTGAGAGTCCAGCCATACAAATTCGCCAACCTCAACGTCGGCAAACTGCGATGACCACTGTCCCACTGTGACGACCACCGGTGACCTAGCTGGCACTACTCCAGGCCACCTCCACTCTGTCAGTCGCTCCATTGCGATGCCCAGCCACCCTGCTGTAATATCCCAAAATTCTCCGAATTTTGGAATGTTAAATTTAGCATGGTTTGAATATTTGAATGCCCCAAAACAAATTTTTAAAAATCATCTCTTATCCTTAAAACCCAAATCCTTATTTTCTAAATTTTGCCCTAGTGCTTGTTAGGCAAAGGGCATTCTTGTTATTTTTGTTTTGTCAAAGCTAGTTTCTCTAAAGCCTAAAGGGTGTATTTTGTTTATACAAAAATATAGAAACTAATTTTACTCCATTCAGAGTTATAAAACTAAAGTTATAAAAGAATTTGTAAAGCTGGGAAACAAATGAATTTTTAAAAAATAAACAACTAAACCTACTGAACCGACCTGACTAGGCTGGCCCATAGCGTCCCCACCCTATCTACTGCACAACCCACCGAGCGATCATCGCAGCAACCCAACCCCAGCCCACCCAACTACTTTCCTGCCCTCTCTCCCTCTCACTGACCCGTGGGCCCGCCTACTCGTCCCTAACCTCCCGGTACACCCACGACGGCTACGACCCCGCCCTAGCACCCCACTCTCCCCACGCGCTCGATTTGCCCCGTGCCTCTCCCGTGCTCCCCCCTTGGGGAATGTACAATAGTGTTGAGTCAGTTGTCTATAAAGGAAGGTTATGTGTGATTTTGATGATGTGGAGAGGAGAGAGAGAGTGAGGTTGTCTATAAAGTTGTAGAAAGTCTATAGGAATCTTACATATGTATGAGTGGTATCTGTATCTTATACTCACATAGCTATCGCTAAAAATAGATATGTTACAGACAGATTATTGTACAAGTTGTCTATAAGTTGTATTACAGACACCACCTGTCTAAACCAATGTCCATGCCCTTAAAGCCCTGCCCCCTCTGATCTCTGCCCCTTTTCCCTCTCTGATAGCGCCGCAAGACCGCCTAAATTCCTGGCCGGAGTTCGCTGCGGCCACCGTCGCCCGAAAGAGAATTTGCCGTCAGTGAGGCTCCTAGTGACCCTCTTCAGCATCCTCTCTTTCCTCTCTTCTTGGCGCCCCTCTTGACCACCTCCTTCCTCCTCTTGGAAGAGCAGAGAACCCGCACTGCGACGCCGCCTCCCGTCGTTGCTCCAGCCGCTCCCCTGCGCATCTGCAGGAAGCGGGAACGCCATCGCTGCCACCCGCGTCTTCCCCACATCGACCCGGTCCTCATCGTACACTCCTCGGTGGACACGGACCATCGCAACCTCATCTTCGGCCACGTCTGAGCCGCCCGCTGCATCCTTATCTGTCTCCAGCGACATAGCCGCATTTGAGCTTAGCCCCCCTCTTGTTGTCATCTAATTGAGCATCCACGACCTTGATTTGAGCCTAGCCGAGCCCACCCGCAAGCTTAGCCACCAGCCACGTAGCGAGCCGAGTCGCGAGCTAAAGCCATCTCGGCCATTGGCGTTGTGGATCCAATGGCCCATGATCAATCACGTACCGAAGGGGTATCGATGAATAGAAACGCGCCACGTGTCCTGGTAGTTTAAAACAGTTTATCCTGCCAGATAAGTAGATGGCTATTTTATAGAAAAACCCCTGTAACTTAGAATCATCATAAGTTTTTATCCATAACTCCAAATTATGCAAATGATACCTTCCTGGAATCCTTATAACTTGTAGAATGTTTTTCCACTATTAGTTTTCTAACTTGAATATTTTAAAATGAATTTTTTATAGGATTTCCATTAGGGTATTTTGGGCACAACTTTAGTAATGAAAATGTTTGCATCATGCATGTTTTAACTTTTATAAAACCTTTTTCATGATTTTCAAGGCACACATCAATTGTTTTGTATGAGGATCATGCATGTATTACTTGTGCATGTTGTTTGTTGTGTGAATGGGTGTTCATTGGAATTATTTGTCTTATAGATTATGAGGTGCACAAGCCGTGTGATTGCAAGAAGTGTGTGAACATCCGTCATCAATAAGGCAAGTGGATCTATACAATTTTCCGAGTTATGCTTACCTTGCAAGTGGAGAATCCCCTTTATCTATGTTACACTTACTATGCGAGCGTAGAAGTATTCTTGTTGGAATGATGATACTCTATGAAACCCAGATAGGATAGCCATATGGATATTCAACTTGTTGATGTGTGACGAATGTATGTGTTGGATTTTTTTGGCTATGACAACTTATAGATGTAGATTGAAAACCCGAGAATAGACTTTGACTTAGTGAGATAGTGAGATCGGATTAACATAGTGAGAGATTGGATTTGTAAGAATGGACGAGATTTGATTTGGATGGATGAAGGGGGAGACTTTCTTGATTGCGTGGCACGAAAGGGCTATGACCTGACTTCTGACATGTTGAGCCGATTCCTGATAATAGGGTGGATTGCATTGCATGGAAGGGCTACGACCTGACTTCTGACATGTTGAGATGAGTCCTGATAATAGGGTGGATTGCGTGGCATGGAAGGGCTACGACCTGACTTCTAACATGTTGAGCCGAGTCCTGATAATAGGAGGGGTTGGACAAGTAGCATGGTGTAGGGTTGCGGTCTGACTACTGACATGTTGAGCTTGGCCCTGAAGGAATAGTGGAGTGAAGGATGATTTGGAAGAAGGATTTGGACTGGAGTGAAGGATGATTTGGATGAAGGATTTGGATTTGGAGTGAAGGATGATTCGGGAGAAGGCTTGGGATTGACCCATAAACCAATTGATTTAGATGAGATGATTGATTTTGTCTCATTGGATTATTATATCCCCATTTTAGTGACACTTGCCAATACATTCAAAGTATTGACCCTTTGTGGCTGCAACATTTTATGTTGCAGGTTTCCCTGAAGATGGTTGGTGTTCGAGGTTAGGGTCGCGACTCTCCACTCAGCATGCTTCACCTATGGCATTTTGAATGGAGCTCCTTATCTTATATTAGTCTTCCGCTGTTGAACTTCCTTTACGAGGAGCTAGCCCTTCTGCTATGCAACTTGTTTTAAACTATGTTATATTCTAGATCATTCGATGTAATAAAATTATGACATTTGTTTCGTGATATTACATCTTGAACTTTGTCTGCTAGCGAGTCGATCCAGGGACTAGCACTATATAGCACGGAGATTTGGACCCCTACCAGGGCGGGTCGCTTCACCTGCTGCTCGACGCCAACTCCAAAGTGCAGATCACCATGCCCAGCTCCTCCGGGCCTCCAAAGCCCATCGGCTCGCTCACGTGTCCGATTGGCCCTACCGTCTCGAGCATCGCCTGGGAGCACTGCCTACACCAGCGCTGTCACCGAGCCAGCAGCTGAGCCAGCCCCGATCAGACGATGCATCACGCGCAAGCCTAGATCGGCCTCCGCTGAGCCAGGCCCGCCACCGGACGCCCTCCACACCGACCGTCCTCAACCAGCCACCACACCGCCACCCTCGTGGCCAGAGCTGGCCACCGTCGACTGGCAATAGTTCCCGGGGCCGCTGCCCCGGCTTACCCACACCATGGACTAGGACGCGGATCCCCTCCACTCAAATGCCCCGTGTGCGGCCCTCTCCCTTTGGGAAACGAGCCTCGCCGCCACCGCGGCAACGCTGACGCCGACGACGGCAAGGGGAGGCGGGGGCGGAGCCCCGACGGCTAGGGTAAGTAATCGTTGATTAGTAAAGGATGCAAGTTATTCTAAAAAACTATAAGATACCGCATCGAATTATTTTTAAGAAACTCTATTACATAAACATGAACAAGAACTAGGTGTGGCCGCTTTCTCCTGACCGCCTCCCCTCCCGATTCCATGTGGCCGCCGCTTGGACACAATAGGCGGTCACCACCCATCAACCTGATATATGACTTTTATATCATCATATTTGCAACATATAGTCATAATTTATATTATCATACATTTATTCTACTTTATTTTTAGTTACTTAGATGATTTATGGGATTTTCTTGTAAATTCCCTTGTTTTAGTATTTAATTCCTAGGAGACAAAAAACCTCTGATTTCTTGTTTTATGTTTTAGGGAAATTTAGGTGCTCAATTAACACTACAACACGTATAAACGCCAAAGGGAACGCCCATCATTGGGTTCACGCTAGCACGACAAAGAAGTCGCCAGGGATAACTACGTCGGGAAAAAAATTCGGCGGAGTTTTTTTTCTTGCTCGACGCTTTTTGCTGTAATTCCAAGCCATAGTATAGATTTGCACGGATTCATCATTGCATTCTTATACCATTTATATTATTATGATGATGTTGATTGCCTCCATGAGTGATTAGTTTCATTTGTTCTTCATGGAAATAGATAAACCCTAACGCTATTATGAATTAAAGTAAAGACGTGGTTGTCCTCATTTGTATATTTTGTATTCAACCCTTCTCTTTGATTGCTATGTGAACGTTGACCACGAAGTGATTTGCCCCATGGGGACGAGGAGAAGATTGCATTGGTACTTTGTGAAATGATTGTGGTGTTATGTGACATATCACACTATTATCCTAAAGAAAATTATCAATGGGGAACCAGAGAGAATCCATAGAATGGATCTCCATAGCCACGCAGCGATTTGCAATCATGCATGCTAGCAATCATACACAATAATACACATTATAAAAATGTACCATGATCATATTTATCACTACATGCTAGTGGTATATTGGGAATTCCTTGAGACATATCTGCTTTGTTTGACGACTTGGCCCTTATAGTGTGGAAATATCTCCTCTTGAATATTACGCATGATAAATTGGTCCGCTGTAGTTCTCAAGGGAATTCTTGATCAGCTTCTTGGGATCACATGCATCTGAATTCGGATCAGAGATCTGTACATTTAAAGTAGTTTGCATTCGTTTCGCTACTATTCTCCTTTTCAACTAGGTGCAGCTCATGTGCTGACTAATCTCTTTACCTTAGTAGACATGGACTTTGGAAACTATGTGCTTCAATCTAGCCACTGTAGATTTAAGTGGCATATTGGATGCCACTAGAAAACTTATAAGTGTGGATTTGTGTCTTGCTAAAGTCAGAGCAAGCTTTTCTAGCTACATTTTTTGGAGGATTCGTACAAGATTGAGCGGGGTTTCAATGATGATAATTTATGTTTCAATGGCAGTTCCAAAAAAACCTACTTTAGTGTCAAAAAAGGATATTGAGAAGAAAAAAGGCAATGAAGTTATGTTGATAGTTTCATGGTGCATTTTTGTAAGACTGCGGCGGGATTGAGCTGCATTTCAATGATGAAAAATTCCTTTTTGAATGGCAGTTCCAAAAATCATACTTCAATGTCAAAAGCATGTCCATAAAATAGTAGGAAGAAAACCAATTACTTATGATGATAGTTTTATGTTGCAGGGCATACATTTTAAAGCAAGATTAATTTTATCATGCTGCAGATTCCAATAAGATATGCAGATTATTCGAAATGCCATGCTTGCTGAGTCCACCAAAATCAACAAGAAGGGATCACCAGGATGCAGCTTCCCATCACATTCAGACCCAATGATCTGGCATCTATAGTCTGAGGCATGGTTACTGGAGGTGCCTTTGGCACAGGCAAGATCAATGTGGATATCTCCATCAGGAACATGAGTTGCCCATAACAATCGTGCTCAATCGTGTTATTTACTACATATAATCTTTTAGCCATAAAAATCTACTACATAGATGTTCTTCTTGGAGGGCTGTGATGGAATTGTATTTGATGGAATGTTGGAATCGTATTTGACGAAATGTTGGAATGAGGTAACACCTGACACACATAATGGAAGGCGAAGCATTGTAAGATTTGGTGATGTTGAAAAATTATTTGTACTTAATATTATTAGATAGAAATTGAATAAGAGTTTTGTTTTGTGTAACATGTACAATAATCATTTTGCGTCCCAGTTCATATTTTTTTCTCCCGTTGCAACGCACGGGCGTGTTTCCTAGTTGCAATTTAATATCTTAACACCGTTTACTTGTTGTCTGTGTCACAACCTATTTCCATTAACCAGTATTTGAAATCATTCACAAAAACACTCTTGTTTGGAATCAAGGACAACTTGCAAGCAGACTTTGATAACAGCGTAACTATGGGCATAAATACCATCACTAACAGCTCTTCATCGTTCGATATTGTTACTTCAAAACTAGCTACATACAATATGTACACTTACATTCATAAGTTAGCCGGACAAGTGTTGATGGTACAAGCGGAGTCGAGTTTGCACTCTCTGGCAGAAATGCTTGGTTACAATCTGGCAATGTCGATGTGCTCCCGTGTCGTACCCTTATTGAAGATGGTGGCTTGAACCTCCACTTTGTGTAGATAAAATCCCAAGACCAACCTACGGTTGGACTCGTCATCATCGTTGCAAGTGTAAAGATTTATTTTTGAAGGCTTTGCCTAGGAGTTGTAGATTTCCCTTTGTGTTTCTACCTTAACGATAGGGTTAGTAGTAGCCTGGTGGAGGTACCCTCATGAGGGACGAGACCGTGCACCTATTTTATTTTTTCCTTTCTGTATGGTTTACTTTTGCCGGG